>OV815276.1:31668645-34168645 GCA_929108145.2 Limnephilus rhombicus
CAGAGGTGGAAAAACACTAAGAGGAACATTCTAGAGCATTACTTTAATTAGATAAAACCGTTGCTTCGCTCGGCGACGGATCTGTTAGTCTTTTCCCTTATGTTGGTGAGATAACAACTTATGAGGATGAGTTGAGTAAACGGAAAACTCTGATCATAAATTTTTGAACATCCGCGAAACCCATTTTATGAGTTGATCGCCATTTTAGATACTTACAAGAAAAAAATTGGACTTATATTTAACTTGCGCCTAGCAAATAGAATTGAGGCACGTTGCGTTGCTTTAAAGATGTAGTTTGCTAAACCATATTAAATCGCCATTGCGCTTATTAAGTGTGCTTTAGGCAAACTGCGTAGCTTTGATGTTGTGTGGAATGCGGAATCATTTTTAACAGCTGTTCATTACGTGCACCCTTAAATTTTTGTAGATTGCGGCCTCCTTTCACGACAGATGGCTGGTTTATTTAATGTATATAATTTTCAAAACTTTAGAGCCATTTGCAAATTGCACGGTGAAATGTGTAGTCATATTTATATAGGCGTCATGCTTCTTTAGATTTAATTCCTGTATTCAGTACAGTTAAGTAATCTAAGGTGTTGTATGAACAACTCATATAATAACAGCATTGTCGTCTCTTTGGCAAAGTTGTTCTGCACTAAATTTGACATATCCAGTAAAGGGATATGGAAGTGTTGGCTCTGCCTTCGATATCCAGATAGCTTTGATGCTCGTAGCAAAAACTGAGGATTTATCTTGGAATGACTTTTTAGTACAGGGTATTTCAGAACATTCCTAGAAAACTTTTCACCGTGTGCAAACAGTGCCCCCTCTTACCCATATTCAGTAAGAAAGGGGGTGCCACATGTGTGACACGTTTCATGCTCTAGGCCTAGGCATTATAAGTATCGCGCGCTCATCTTATTAAAGAGGTAAAATATGTAACAATTATTTTGTAATTTTCAAGTTCATGCCCAAATTTTTCAAACCAACGTCAAGAATGACACAATTATATAATAAACGCTACGATTGTGAAGACTTATAAATTTGAAAATAAACGCGAATATTTCTCGTATTTTCGAATTCAATCCTTTAGAAAGAACTTAGGCGTACTAAACTTATGCAACCTCTGTAAATTGTGTGTGAATGTATATGTATGTGCCTCTGTATGCAAGTATATGCATATGTATGCACGTATGTATGTATTTAGTAATATTTGATATTGGTCCTCCTAGTTTTATGTACTTGTAATTTAATTTATTACTACTTATATATTATTATAATGGTGTGCTCACTTATAATAAGAATCATCGTTACAAACATATTGAAAAATTTAAATAACTTTAATAATTATGTGTTGCATTCTGTTGGTGACCAAATAAATAAAATAAAATTCACATTTTTAACACAGACGAAAACTTTTTAAAGGAAACGATTCGACGTTTGCCCCCAAGTAAGAAACACCACACCACACAAATACAAAAAAATTACTTTTATTTATTCCTCTCCATTAATATCACCACTAATAGGGTAAATATTTTAGAGGGTGAATAAATATGTATCAGTAGAGAGAATGCCATGGTACTTAGCCCGACAATAGTATAAAATAACAATGCTCATAATTATTAACAATACCGACATAAACGAGATACCAATTTTATGGCAGTGGTATAATCAAATCTATTTTAATGGTGGTTAGACAATGTGAAATATTTCGTTTAAGTGTTTGCAGAATGCCGCTGGATTTTCAAATTCTAAAATATCGTCGTCTAAATAAGACAAATCTTTTCAACATAAATATTACTTAATGTTTTGAAACGATCAATTTCAGTGAAAACAATTCTAATTGCAAGTGTTTAAAAGTGAGCGACTTGTTCAATCAATCGAAATTAAGGTTTTGCTTAATTTATTTTCATTTCATTTAATTTTGTGTTTTATTGGCTTGACATGGTATTACCGAATTACCCTTTTTGGACCTCATTGTCTACTTGAGAGATTTTTAATTTGTTTTAGTCATTTGAAAAATGAGGAGGGACTTTGAAATAAAGAGGAAACAAAAAAACAAAACAACATAACATTTTTTTACCACGAAGTAATTTTTTTGTTTTAATTTTAACCCGCCATTGGTGGGTGACGTGAATTTGACTTACATCGTTGGTGACCCCGGTCTCACGCACCGGGGTTTTTGACTACCAGTTTTTCAATAATTTACTGTTCATGCTATTTTTCATTGGGAAGATTATAAAATGATATCTTTTTCTGTCAATAAAACATAGGTATTCCTTAAATCAATTCTTTTTTATTAACATAATATAATATAATATAACAATATCTTTAGATGCATTCAAATTATGAGATATTTTAACAATATTTATTTACAACCAACAATCTTAAATATTTAACGACAATATCAGTCTTCGTCAGTCTCGTGACAGTTGAAACATGAAATTTAAAAAAACATAAATGATAATACTTTTGGTTTTTTTTTTAAATTTTCTCTTATAAAACTACCAATAACCATTTGACTTATTAGTTGGTGATGCTGGTCTCACGCACCGGGTTGGCGCTAAAACTCTATAACGTGCGTCGGCATCGCTGTCGCGGGGTAGACTGGCGGTAGGGGGCATGTAAGGCAGCTACAGTGTAGGGGCGTGTAAGGCAGCGTATAGGCGTATATGGCAGCTACTCGAAATCGCGGTATGATTCGATGAACGGAAAAAAAATTACACTTTTTCGAATTACCCGGTCTCACAGACATATACGTCACATATATAACAGCAAATCCTCGGCTGAAAATGTGGCGGTTTTAGTTTTTTTATTTAGTAACTATATATTTATTATTTTTTACATTTTTATTAAGCGTGTCTATTTGTTTGGCTATGGTTTTATGAGCATGTGAGGTGTCTGCCTCTGAATCATTTCAGTGGTGATGTACTAGAATATTTTTGGCATAGATTTTCTGTAAGCTTGGAATATCAAACTGTTTAAAAACAACCTCAATAAACTGTTTATTTAATTATTGCTAAAAAACCGGTCGTATAAAATGCCGTTTAAAATAAACGCAATCCATTGAATACGAACTTATTGACATTCATATTGAATCACTGCACATCTAAAACTAAACTTTATTGGCATGAAATATTTCGAAACTTTAATATTTAAAAACATTAATTTTGGGAGGCGGGTACGCGTACCACCCCTACGACACATAACACCCCTACAATGTGTCACCCCAAGTGGTTCGCTACGTTTGGTGAATTTGGTGAGGGGTTCCCGGGATCATGGGGGTGAGGTTTTACCTAGGTCTTAGCGGCGGATAAGTTTGCTCACCTACTGTGTGGCGAACCGAATCGGGGGAGCTTGATCGAGGGAGACCTTTTGACCTCTACAACAACTCAGGCCTCCTGTGTGGATCTAATGTTAAAAATCCATTCGGGTTGTTTTTTTTTACATTAACTCCACACAGGATACTGTGTGGAAGGTCTTTTTGAGGAGAGGAAGTCGAAGAAGCGACCCGTTCTCATGTAACAAATGTCAACCGTGTACATATTGTTGGACACGCGTTTGGTGTGTTTCCAGACTATTCACCTTTCCCGAAGGGATCAATAACAATAGTTCCTCGGAGCATCTTCTATTGAAATACCGGTCGAACAAGGATGGCATTCCGATCCGACGCCTTTGGTCTAAAGATTGCAATCCGTTTGTCAAATTAGGAGAATCTATCAAACGGACCGCCCGTTTCTGCACAAAGTCGAAGGTTTTTTTCAGGTATTATGGGGCTCCAGACCAGAGGTGGCTACCAAATTCAACCATAATAATAATAATAATTGGATAATTTGTAAAGCGCCGTTTTTGTGAAAAATCACCCCAAGGGCGCTGTACAATTTATTAAGAATTCTTAGTTTCTATCTAATTTTACTATTTAAAAATAGATACAGAAACATACTTACCTGGCAGTAATTATTTCGTACCTATCTAAAAAAAATAAGAACACCATCGAACCAAAACCCATTACACAATTCTATTTAAAGAACTGCATAATAATACACACTAGAAATGCCTTCCATGTAGATTTGAATGGAAACTACTGTCGCCGCTGTCTTAATACCTTTTGGTTCTATCCGTTTTATAACGCGCTCTGTTAGGCCCTCCGTTCATGGAGATACTTACAATCTACGTAATTGTGACGAAACCACAAGTACCCTGCTGATATACCACTTTTTAATGCTAGTCTCCGTACACGGCGCTATCCGAAATGTACTGAACTTCGTCATTTTTCACGTGCAGCCGTGGAGTGAACACTCTGTCATGCGATGTCGTATGACTTTTTTTCCAACATCAATCCATGCCTTCTCCACTAAATCGTTTCTTACGTATTCTGGTAAAGTATAGTTATGTAAACATGCATTTTTTCCACTTCCAGAACAAATCTAACATTACTTTCATGTTCCGACGCCATTTGTGTCAAACGTCAAACGAATAAGTATCAGACAAAAATGATGCGACTGTCGCGTGCGATCAGCACTGTCGGTATCGTGATACTGATTGGAAGCCGACGGCCACCGCGTAGCGCCGTGAACGGGCACCAGCTAAATCGCACGGGGGGTACTTACGATCGGCGCGTATGATACGCGCACGAGAATCAAGTAGCTTGTAAGTATCTCCGTGAACGGAGGCACTTACCCTCACATCATCGTGATGATGATGATGAACACAATTCAGGCCATATTGGCCAGACTTTTGGATCATGAAACACACCTACATCTAATTTCTGGTGTTCTTTATTTTATGCTTTAATATCTCTACGATAAAGATTTTCTCACGTTATTTTTTGCAGGACCAAAAAATACACATCTTATGATTACCCACGCATTGCCTTAATGTCTTCAATTGATCATTATAATATAATATTATTTCGTAAAAGAAAAAAAACTGTTTACCACTAATAATACTTATAATTGAGATATCTATCCCACTTCTATATTTATTTATAGATTGTGAATGGTAAAACAGCATTAAGAAATAATACACACCTACACACAAGTGATAAAAATCATATAAATTACTGAAAACCTTTAACACTTCATTTATTTAACACTTTTTGTCTCGTAATGGAAATATGATATGAATGGGTATTGGTAATATAAGCAATAATTAAATCGTCCAGCTGGATCATTAATAATTAAATGTTACAGTTGTAAAAATGGCACCTGTCTGGAGTTGTAACACCCCTACGGAATAATGGGCGTTGTTGTGTTCAACTTGATTATACGGTTCTGTAAATACTGACAAACAAATTCTTAAAAACTATTGAGATGTCTTAATTTTAGTAATAGAGATATGGTACAGCTATTATTTTCCAAATAAGCGTTTCTATATTTATAGTTTCTTGTTGTCTAAATTATATTTTTCCTTTGTTGCAGGTGGGTGTGGAATCCTTAGAATAATCGCAACGAAGTTCAATGGAGGACACTTGTGATTTGTACAGGGTTAGAACCACATTATTCAGGAATAACATATTTTCGTCATGTCACATGGAGTTGTGTGACCAATGTATCCCGGTTCCCAATAAATTAGACATGTGTGACGTGTGAATCTTTTGTCTTCATCGCTTTGTTCGAGGTTGAACAAATTGTCAAATGTAGTTGTGTTTTTAGTACAAAGAAAACATTCCATTGCCATAAACCAGCATTACATATTATGTTTTTATTAACAGTACTTGGAAAGGGAGAAGCTGGTTAATACGTTTATTCGGGCAGAATTCTTTCACTATGCCAAGCTTATTTCTGTAAAGTAATGACGGATAATTAAAACATGTAGGAAAAATGTGAACGACGAATTAAATGCGCAATGAAACGAAAATTTCTTTGGTGCTTAACTGTATGTGCCGTTACTGTATAATTACCGTTTGTGTTCAAGTAACGACGCTACTAGGGATATCTTTTTAGTAACTAAGGAATACTTTCTCGCTTAAAATGGTGATCAAATGGGAATTACATAAGAATAAAAACAATCACAATGTTAAAAAAAATGGTAATCCGACAGTTGATCCGCCAACAATAGAGAACTCCAGTCCAATTTAAAAAAAAAATAATGACCTTCTAACTTAAATAACTGCATTTTTATATTTATTTTTAGAGTTAGTTTTAGAGTTAGTTTTAAAGGTTAAAATAATTGTCAAAGTTTTCATTTTTCAAGATCCCCCTAAGACCACCGTATATACGGTGAATCGTGTTACGTCATTACTCCTGAAAAATTAATAAAGGATTTGGCAATCAGCTGATCAAGTGCCGCCATTTTGAATAGCGTTTTTCGAAGCATTTTCCCTAGAAGTAGCATTAATATTTTTTTGTGCAGTAGTTTTTCAATATTTTAAATAATAGAGATAAACTAATAGAGATACCTCTATTTTTAATACTGAACTATTTAGGCTTAAATATTGTTTCAATAAACACAACAACTAAATCTCTATAAACAGTATGAAATAACGAATAACATGAAATTTTGTTAATACTGATGGCTTATGTCGTACCTACATAATCAAAGATTTCAATACAATGACTGGTGACGCGTGACGTCTGCACTAACCATTCAGTAGTACCAACTTTACAGTGTGTTTTGACGAGAGGTTTAAAAATGCACTGTTTAATAATTTTTTTAAAACTCTACGTTTAATATTATGAAATAAAACTTACATATTCAGAATCAGCGTTTATTGGTCTATATGAACATATTTTTTAAAGCCATAATATTTTTCACTGGAGTTCCTTATTGTCGGTCCCTTGAAATGGTATTTATTATAAAATTATAATTTTTTGTTCATTGTTGTATCAATTTCAAACGAAAAGTCGACTTCAAATATATGGTTTATAATAATACTAGCAGACACGGCCACACGTTCCTGTGGCTAAAGAAACACAACGCAATCTACTGACAACGCCATTACCTAACCTTTATAACCAACGCCATCTGTTATTTTGTATACATATCAAATCCACACCGTCCGCTTGCCCTCCAGCTGCCCGCTGCCCTCTTGCCCACTTTATATGTTATGTATTTCAACCAATTTACACAAAACCTTGACAAATTATATACTCAAACCTTCCTTATGAATCACTCCATCTATTGATGAAAATCGCATGAAAATCCGTTGCGTAGTTTAAAAGATCTAAGTACAGACAGCGGGAGCGTCTTTGCTTTATACTACTCGTATGTAAATAAGATGAATATTAAACGGTATGAATGCAATGACGTTATATAAATAGACTCACCATAGTCTTACGTGCTCGCAAAATAATGTGGCAAGTAAGCAACTTTCTTTTGTTTTGAGCGGTTTTCAGTAATTTCTTAATTCAAAAGTTATTCATATATTAAAAAGTTATGCTACATTCACACTGAAGCCAAACTTCCAACTCGAACTTCCAACGTATGAACTACCCTTCTACACAATCGTCCGAAAGTTTGAAGTTGGAAGTTGACCTCAGTGTGACCGTACCATAAGACAATTAAAAAATGTGTGTTTTTTCTCAAATGACGTACAAAATTGTCGGACGGGGAACATGAAAATTAATTGTATTGCTTATAATAATCGATAATAATAAGCAATTTGTATGTACATATAAATTAAATGTTTTTCTTCACTTTCACTAATGTTTGCCGTGTAATGGAAACATTTTCTCATCATACAGGAGGGCATTTTGGCGCTTTTTAAATGCAATTTTCCTACTGGTACGACATGACCTTACTTGACGAGTGACAGTTTAGTACTAAAGTACTAGAAATCGAGAACAGTGCAATTGTCTTGCGTTTGGCTTCCCACTTTGAGATTTCTACCCCGCGTCTAAAGTATGTAACGTCTTTGTAAGAATGACAAACGAATTTATACAGAGTGTTGATTTTTTTTTTGGACTTATGCGCTGGTGTAAACAATAGAGAAGCAGATTTTTCCTTGATGCATTTGAATGAAAATATGTTTTATACTTTTGTTATTCGGCGGTACATCCTCTCTTCATACCCGTTCGGGGTCAATTATTTATATTTTGTGTAATTGTGTTTACCGCATATTCCACAAACCGATAGCACACTGTATTCAAGTACACCGGGGGCCAATAATTGTCATGGAACCAAAAAAAATAAAGCCGTAATAAAAACAAAGTTTGTTTTAAACATCTTTTTTTTTACATTAACTCCACTCTGGAGGCCTTGAGGAAAATAATTTCCCTCAGGGCCTATGTCATCTGGGATGCTGTGTGGAGGGTCTTTTTGAGGAGAGGAAGGAATGAACATTGGTCTTGAAGAGACCTATGTTGTAGGAAGGAGGAAACACAGAGGCCGGCAAATCCTTCCACAGCCGAGCTGTTGAACATAAGAACGAGTCGAAGAAACGACCCGTTCTCATGTGACAAATGTCAACCGTGTACAAATGTTGGGCACGCGTTTGGCGTGTTTCCCGACTATGCACCGGTGCCGAAGGGATCAATGATGCTAGTTCCTCGGAGCATCTTCCATTGTAATACCGGTAGAACAAGGATAGCATTCCCACCCGACGACGCCTGTGCTCTAAAGATTGCAATCCGTCTGTTAAGATGGGAGAATCTATCAAACGGACCGCCCGTTTCTGCAGAGTCGATGGTATTTTTCAGGTATTTTGGAGCTCCAGACCAGAGGTGGCTGCCAAATTCAACCGTGGGGCGCACTTGCGATTTGTACAGGGTTAGCAGTTGTGTACGATTATTAAAGTATCTGCGGGCCCTATACAGTACGCCCAGTTTCTGGGAGGCTAACTTTACTCTGGCTTCGATGGAGCCCCCATACCTGAGCTGGTCACTTAGGGTTACACCAAGCATATCAATGGAGGGCCTATTCGAAAGGTTGCTTCCGTTGAAAGAGACTAGATTTTCATTTCGATCCCTTTTTGACGTAATCAGACAAGATTGGGTCTTTGAAACATTAAATTCAACGAGATTATTTTTACCCCAAGAGAAAACACTCTCGAGGTAACCGTCCATTCTTTGCTTCAAAGCCCTACGAGCTGTTGGAGTTTGTGAGCCCTTTGGGGGCTTGTCAAACAAAAAGCTATCATGAACTGTACTGTCATCCGCATAACAGTGAATTGGTGCACATGACAAAAGGTCGTTGATGTGCAACAAAAACAAAGTTGGAGACAGAACCGATCCCTGCGGGACGCCAGCATCTATTTTCAATAATCGGTCCATTTCATAGGCTGGCAAGTACCAAGTGTACCTATGTGCGTGTGTGTATGTGAGTGCCATAAAAATGGATAGAATGATTGTCATCGACAACGAGCATATCTGCCTGTCAGTTTTAGCTCGATCGGATGTCGGGAAGCGAGTTAATTTACACTCACACAAGAAAACAAAATCAAGTATGTATTAAAAAAATAATTCATTAGTTATTCCTAGTGTGTTTTAGAAATGTTTCGAAATATTGTCGTTGAGGTGGAGTAACATTTTTTCTAATAAGCGTTCATAGAAGGGAGAAATATCATTGCATTACTAAAATGTGTATTTATTGTTAACCCCCTTAGTAATAAACGTGTTTTAAGTTTATTAATTAATTCAATTCAATTCAATTCAGTGCCGGCAACCCGGGCGTTTATTTATGCGTTATGTACAATATGATTTTTTTTTTCCTTACCCTCCTCACTAGACAAAGTCTGTTCTGAGGCTGGTAACTAACAATTTCTAATTACATAAAAACAAATAAGTGGTAAAACAAAGAAAAAAAAGAAACATATATATTATAGTAAAAATAATAATAAAAAATAAGAGGAAAATCAGAATTTAGAAACAGAGTAGAAAATAGAAAATATATAATATTAGATATTAAGATGGTTAATGGTTGTTTATCTATCAGTTGTGTAAAGTTAAAAACATGTTTTTCAAAGGCCCAAATGATAATTGATCTCACTCAATTTATGCCATTATTTTTATTTATTTAAATTGAAGAAAATGTACTAATGTCATTTTTTTATTTTGCATGTATACTTACAAGTATTCTGTAAGAAAAAAATACTCACGCAACTAAATAATTAAATTTTTGGATTTAATTTACGTACAATGTGTTTAGAACACGAATCCACGGGTGTAATAGCGCAATAATGCGACAAAATCATTCCAATATGACACAAAGGGTTCGATTGTCTTTTCGTCTTTATTTATTTTTTTCCTTAACTTCAACTAATTCAGCTAAATGCTTACAAAATATTATCTAACATCAGTATTCCTTGCTAGAGCTGTAATGTTAACCCTAGAAAGATAATCTACGTCTTTGAATAAGCGGGGCACAAATATTGCTGTCTTTTTTTATTTAGCAACGTAGTGCGCTGTCTCTCTCAGTTAGCTCAGTTGCCGAGTACAATAATTACGGATATTATATATACATGCGTTAAATACATACATACATAAATAAATACGTACGTTTGAGAGACGTGTGATTATCTTTTGTGTAACTTTCGGACTTCGTATGAATTTGATTTAGCAAACATTTTTTTTATAGTATTTTTAAGTATAACGACTGATTAGCAGATAAAAAATACTTATAAGACATAAAATAAAACATTGTATTCATTTAAAAAGACTTAACAGTTTATAGTTGATTTGTAAGAGGTTTACAGCATTTTTTTTAAATTACAATATATTTTTTATAATTATTTTGGTTATATTTAAAGAACAAAACCTTAAACTAATTATTCAACTACTATTTAAGTATGTTAATGTGTCAAATATAAACTTCAGTACGCCTTGAAAACGTATCATTATCTTAAATACAGGTCAAAATAAGATTATCTTTCTGGGGTTAATATTGTAAGGTACCTTATATGCAACTTAAAAATCAGCAGCACGTCCAAACCTGGCAGCAATGGAGATTCGTGCTTACACCGTGTAATGTGTTGGCAATCTAACTTGCAACCAATTCTTGAAATTTGTTTACCACCCTGCTGCCGAGGTAATATGCTGTTGATGTGGTCACAATGTACTCTTGTAAATTTATTAAGTGCTTTTTAATGGTTCCATGCCAACTCAGAATGAAATCAACTCAGAACCACCTCAGAAAGTTTATTAAAAGCTATGAAAAAATAATTTTAAAATAGCTGGAACCCTAACATAACTTAACCTATTTATCCATTTTTTTTATATTTATTCAATTATTATATTTTTTTAATATATCGTTTCAATATTTAATATTATTAAGTACCAAAATAGGTACTCAAAAGATTTGCGGGATAATTTTCACAGAAAAATACCAAAGGCACATGGAAAAATATTAATATTGTCGTTGTATTTTATTAGATCTTGTCATAGGTTTGTTATCATTCTACAATAATAGTGGAGGAATTAAATTTTCCCAGAAACCGAGTAAATAAATAATGGTTGTGGACTTTGTGAACGTAAATAACTTTCCTATTATACATAACTCTCAATTTTCTTCGTATGTTTTTCTTCATTTGATAAAAGTTTATTTTGTAGTTCAATTATATGAAGTTCCTCGTAGTTGTAGTTTTTCCTTGTGTTATATTTCTTCTTGTTTACTTTATTTATGTATCATGTTTTATAATTATTCGTTGCTTTGCCTCTTTGATAGATGAGCATTTTCTATTAAGTTCTAATTGAGTCAATTAATCCATCCATTTTTCGGTCCATAATATGTATAAACTTAAAACTCCTTTTGAAAATATAAACTATAACTGTCTAATTAAAAATTTAAAATCAATAAAGCCGCCCGACTAAGTTTCGTATCGGAAGTCATTTTTCTTACAATATAGGTCTCTTCCAGACTCATCTTCACTAAAATACCCTCCAAACAACATTTCCAAAGAGTGAGTGACTCTTGTTTGAGTGAGTGACTCTTGTTTGAGTGAGTGACTCTTGTGTGGAATTAATATTGAAATAAATAAAATCGAATACCTATAAATACATTCTTCAGGGAGTTCTGGGAAAACTTGATTGTTTTTCACGAAATGTTGAACCAAGCCGTGTTCTAATGATTTTTCGTTTTTCGTAACAAGAATTTTCGTATTTTTCAAAAATAAAATTATCAATTCTCTTTCCGCCTTTCTAAAGGCAAAGCCTATTTGCCGTAAGCCTTTGTAATTGTGCTCTGAACCCTGTTTAGATATTTTACATTGTATTTAGTACAGAAAAAATTGGTCTGAATAACATAATAATAAGTACGTTCACAAACCTGTTCTAGCAGGCCACACCCGTTTTTTTTTAGATTCTGAATACAAAATTATACAAACTAAAACTATCGTTGAAATCAATGAACCAAATTTTTCATAAATTCACCTGGCGGTGACCCCCAAAATTAACTTAAAAGGATTTTACACGGTCCAGAAGCCAACAAAACTATCTTCAACTAATACAGGCTATTACAGGAACAATTTTTACCGTACCACTTAGCCGTGCTTTCATTTTGTCAAACGTGATTGTTTTTCTTTTACGATTAAATTTCGCACGTAACATAACGGAATGGGTTTGCAATATCCACCCAGCCCTGCTATAGTTAATTTAATATTATAATACCCATACATTCTACTCTTTCACATCTCAAACGACACGGCTCACATTTCCAATCAAATTAATTTATCGTAATCAATATTTTCACACCCATAATGTAATAAATCAATATTTTCACACTCATAATGTAATAAATCAATCTTAATACCGTAATATAGTTATTATTATATTGTGATAATTTAATCTGTAAACTAAAACCGTCATACATAACACAAGGATATCCCCAGCTTGGCCAGCGAAATAATACAAATTTAGTATTTATTGTATAAATTAATAAAAACAAAATTTGGATTTCAAAATGTATTTTAAAATTAATAAATTATACCTGCCTGCCAACATTTATAATAATAAATTTGGACAACTTATATAGCGCTGTTTTTGCGAAAAATCGCCTCAAGAGCGCTGTACAAATTAGCATGGATTTTACATTAGAATTTACTTAACTTAGGAGGCTCGATAACAACTCGTCTTGCAGCTATCAAGCGCATGGATTATTGGAATTCTAGCCCCCGGATAAATTATATTCAGATGAAGCATTTTTCACCTCGTTGTATGATATAAATGGTATCTAGTAAAAGTGAGTACAATATAGTGGTTATTGGATGTGACTTTTACATAAATAATCGATTATTAAATATTCGATTTTTTTTCTTAGCATGAAAAATCGATTTATAAATAATCGATTTTTGTTGGAGAAAAATCGATTTTTGTTAGAGAAAAATCGATTTTTAATCGATTATTTTTTCACATCCCTATCGCGTACATATATAAATAATTAATATTACACAAATAAAGTAGTAAAGTACACATTATCTCCATTAGAACTCTCTTCTCAGTTCTCTCATAGGTACCCCTGTTATTGATTAATTCCTCCTTGTGCTCTCTTGTGCGTATAACAATTCTTTAAAACAATACAAGTTAACGCTGAAAATAATTTAATCATTGTGTAACAAACACGTTGCTTATTAAACTGCCTAGACAATGGTAAGGCAATAATTTTATTTAAGAGGGAATAACCAGAAACAACCGGAAATATGTTTAATTTAAAATATGGCAAAAGTATAATTTGTTTTCGAAAGATTTTTCTTTTATCTAGTAAAGTTATGTTTTAAATTATTAGAAACTGTGTTTATTTTTAGTATAATAAGGTTACACCGTAGGTCGTTGGCAGATTTGTTAAGTTTTCAAACTAAATTTTGTATTATACGGCACACATTTCAAATCCTATAATCATGCAGTAAAATAAATCAATAAATTATCTAAGAAAGCTACCTTTCAGAATTTTAATTTTCGTTTAAATAAAATGATTTAAAAAAAGATCCGCGCACGATTTTGTGACGAAAATACTTTAGTTTGTCAATTATTTATATTTAAGATTTTTTTTACATTCTTATTTTGCTTAGACATTTGAAAAATTATAAATACTTATGATCAAAAAATATTTGCAAAAAGTACATTTTAATGGTTTTATCATTACACCTTTCATCATTTTTAACGTATGGAAATAAATAAGGGCGCAGATAATAAAAATAAAAGCAATTAATTTTTTCATCATAAGTACCTGTCTAGAAATTATAAAAATACACAGTTTGTAAGTTCGCAGTTTGATAATGCGTTCAGAGGGCAAAACAGCTTTCACGCGTTAATAATTACAAAGTAGTGCTTGTTTATAATAAACTTTCTATAGATTAAATAATAATATTATTAAACATATAAAAGAAATAAAAAATTATAACATTTTTGGCTAACATAGAGGGTAACAAGTTAATCGCACCTGTAGTGAAATATCACATAAATATTAATATTTTTTATTTATTACTAGTAGTCGTTACTGGAGTTGTCAGAGTTTTAACGCCATGTTTCCAAGTCATGTTTTTAAAACACCACGGGACAAAAGGCATGGCGTTTTGCATAATTTGTAAATGGCAAAATTTCACAATTCAGCTGGGAATGAGGTTGCTAAAACAGTTGGATTGGCCTGGATTTTTCAGGTAGAAAATGATTAGCAAATTTCATAGTGCCAGAGCTCATCATCGCAAAATTATTTTCTGCCTCAGACAATCGGCTTTCTGTTCAACACTTGTTTCTGTTCAACCCGAAAAAAACTAGTCATATATTTTATAATATGGGTATTCACATACTTAACAGGTATATCATATCAAAATATTCCCATTATTATTTTAACGGCCTCCGTAATCGAGGGAAAGGCTCTTGACTAGCACTCTTCACAGGTTCAAAACCCGGCGGGCGAAAATAAATTCTTATTAATTAATTTTTGTTATTTAGAAATTTATTTATTTAAAATAATATTTGATGTATTTGCGGCGCATTCCACAGTGAAAAATACTCTCAGTATCGCCTTGGTGTAAGACCGTCATTCAGAATTGAAACTTTGCTTGAAATGACTTTAGCAGTGTTTAGTTTCTAGATCTGAATATTCAAGTACTACCCCATCTTCCTGTTCCTCAATTCATTGTGGATGCCACTCTCTCGCTGGCTCCAGAAGGCCGAAGTTGGGACTCTTGTGCGGTATTAAAAAAAAATACTTTCCGCTTACCATCCTACTCGAATTAGTTCATCTCCACCATTTTGTGTTCGTTAATAATAGCGAAAATTTTACTTACATAGTTAATATTATTTTATTAGCATTATAAATCTGGATTTCTCCAGAACTTATTTAAATTGTAAAAGTATCCCTCGGATGGTTTACGTTTTAGTGGCCGCTTAAACCGGGAAATAACGCTTTACAGCTTATATCGCTACAAATTGTTATCAGGACATACTAACGGAAATGCCGCAAATGAAATAGGTAGTAAATAAATAACCGAACAATAAAAGTGCTATCTTTCTAACAGCCCTATTTCGTTTATTCCATATTCCTGCGGCAAAATTAATATGAAATAAATTCCCGTTCAATGTTTCCGCTGTCACATTAAAACGCATTTGGATAACAATAATTGATTCAAAATGAGAACATTACCGTAGATACTTGAACGAATCCAATTATTTTCAAACGTAATTTAACGGTATTTACGATATTTTGTTAATTTCAATCAGCCTTTGTTGGGCCGGTGAACGTTTCCACGTCGAGCAATTGATGCAAATAATTATTGAAAACCAACATGTTTAAAACACGCATGGCGGCAAATTCTTCTTAAGTTGTATAGTGGTGGCAAATTCCAATTCATTTTTATTAAAATTGTGCTTTTAAATAATATTACGTTTGTAAAATCAATTAATATCGGATACTATCGGTTTATATTAAAGCTTCTAAAATTCATATTTAAATTACTTGGTTGAAATCTGGGGAAACGCACATAAAACGTACATAAAAGAATTACATGTAATATACAACAAGGTGATCAAAAAACTATTTTACTTCAGATTGAGAACATCCACAAAAAATAAATCCATGCATATATATATATATGTCGCAACAAAACTGTTAACATTAAGGAAATTATATTAATATAATACACGTCTCTTTACATACAAAACAAATGGTAAATTCGTACATATAAACAAAGCATTCATTAAAACTTTCCGAGTAAAAATTCCCAACTTCTCAACTTGGGAGGCGGGTATGGGTACCGCCGCCCCGGGAACCATTTATTGGATCACCAACACCTCTGCCATAGGTCACCCACTGCGGTGCAAGGCAATGTTCCTCTCGGCACACACTTGAGACGACAAAACGATAACATACATTTTAACACCATATATACTCACTGGTAAGCAATCCATTGGTTACGAGAGGAGCAAATTATATAATAGCGAACTCCAGTCCAATTTTTTTATTTTTTTTATGAATGACTTTCTGACTTAAATAACTGCATATTTTTTTTTAGAGTTTGTTTTTATATTTAAAATAATTTTCAAAGTTTTGATTTTTCAAGATCCCCCGAAAAACACCGCATGTGTAATGAATCGTGTGACGTCATCACTCCTGAAAAGTTTTTCAACAGGTGTTCATTTTGTATGACAGTTATACGGAAGAAAGTATAGTAGGTACTATACGATAAGTTAAAACATTATTTAGGTGGAATTATTTATTTATTATATTATATTTATTATGTTATTATATTTTTTAATATTATTACGGGAGAGTGGTATAGAAATTGTTTGAAATGATTATTTTTTTAGCTTTTAAAATCAATACTATCTCAAACGAAGCATACTGCAAAAATTGAAGGCAAATAAGAAAAAGTGCCGACCAGCTGATCGGTGACGGCCATTTTGAATTTGAAGCTTGTAGAGAAGTGAGTCGTACGCGAACGAGTCGGCACAGTGACCCGGATCTTCATACGGATCCGTAAGATCCGGTTCCGTAAGACCGATCTTCAAAGCTACGGACACACTTGCTCGCGGTTCGCGGATCTTTGCGAACGAGTGAGCGGGTAGCAATTGCTATTAATAGATAGCTTGCTCTTTGGCTTCTAATGAGCAAGTGTGTCCGTAGCTTAATTCAGTCGTTCAATTGAGCCGATTCACTGAACCGGTTTTCATTCTCGTTCAACTGAGCCGCTTTGCCCGTCTCTAGGCATTTTAATGTAGCATATTATAAAATTTTTTCGTACAGTTTAAAGTTTTTCAATATCTTAAATAATATAGATAAACTAAAAGAGATACCTTTATTTTTGAAATTGAATTATTTAGGCTTAAATATTGTTTCAATAAACACAAAAACTAAATCTCTATAATAACGAATAACATGAAATGTTGTTAAAACTGATGGCTTGTGTCATACCTACATAATCAAAGATTTCAATACAATGACTGGTGGGGCGTGACATCATCACTAACCATTCAATAATACCAACTTGACGCTGTGTTTTGACGAGAGGTTTAAAAATTCACTTTTTAATACTTTTTTAAGAACTCTGCGTTTAATGTTATGAAATAAAACTTATATATTCAGAATCAGGGTTCATTGGTCTATATGAACATATTTTTTTAAAGTCATAATATTTTTCACTGGAGTTCCTTATTGCCATCCAGACAACTTTAAAAATGAATAAAGTCATTTTTAAAGTTGTGTGTATTTAAATAAAAATTGTTCATTTTTATGTTTAATCAACAATTTAGTGAAAGTGAATAATATTCTAATGTCATGTAATGTAAAATGTTTATTTTAGTTATTTCTAGAATAAGTGAAAATGTAATTTTATTTTTCTTGAAAAAACACTTAAGGTAAGTGGTTATTTCAAGTTTTTCATCATAATGAAAAACATTAAATTAATTTATTATTTCTAAAAAGCATTATAATGATTATGTTAATGATTACACGAGTAAATTACCCTTATGATTTTTTTTGACGTAATCAGCGCTGTACGCAATACACATTCGAATTCTAAATTTGAAATATTATTCGGGAATATTGAACGGGACTTGAACCCGTGTCCTTCTGATTGCCGGTCAGCTGCTCTTGACCACTGAGCTATGGGGGCTTATCAAATACCCGCCAAATAATTCAATATATACTAGTGTTTCATTCAACGATTACTGCTTATTATATTTTTTCCACCTGAAAACAACCAACTTTATTTTTTAATCTTGCACTTCTCACATTTATTTAGAGCACGCAATTTTCTCTTGCCAAAAAAGTGGCATTTTCTTAGACAAAAATTCTATCGAATTGTAATCACAAATATTATTTTCCAAATTAAATATTAACAAATGATTTCTGTACAGTACTTTTTTTAAGATTTGATTATATTTTAAGTTTTACGCGAATATAAAAAAAAGAACTACATTTTCGTTGGATAAAAATCCAGAGACTTGTTTTTGGCTCATGTCGTAAATAACACAAATTTCTTCAATAGGTTAACACAAGGATCTGAAATATTTTGTATTTATTTAATAGAACATAAATTTAAAAAAAAGAAACATTAATGTATTTAAACACAAAAAAGTATCACCGGGTCCCACACACTTCACAAAGCATGCGCAGAGTTAAAGCGTTTCATTAAAAAATTATACGAATAAGATGTCAGAACGACATAAACATGCAAAATCACCTAATTGCGACCTAATAAATAGCACATTCACATTTATTGCACATATACCTATGGCGCATGCACATTAAAACCAACCCGCCTTAACTTACCCCACTTTGTGCTACATAATTAAAGGGAAAAATCACGTCACTCGGTTTAAATGCACAGCTACAGCTTCTGCTCCCAGAAGCCAGGAGTGACTGACGGCTACTATTACGGCTACCATCCATGGCCCGGTTAATGGCCGCCTGCAGTCATCAATCTGCCGCAGTCATCATTGCCCCACCTCTTACACCATCCACGTTCTCCTCACACTGTATGACTTATGCTACCCTGGCCATTTCAGTGCCGGATTTACCAATATATATTAGATAATGAATTTTATTTATTTTCAAATACATGCAACAAAAATTATTATTATATTGTTTTCCATCTTTTATAAGTTTGATGTCAAAAATTAAAACATTTAATTTCCTCGTCGTAAAGATTCCGTTTTTGTCGTGGAACATTGTACGCCAAGCAGCTGTTCGTAAAGTTGAGCTTTATATTTACATGACGAAATTACACCGAAGTCAATTTCATGTAGATACCAATTTTACACTGCCAGATTTACACACGGACGGAATTATACATATGCGAAATCACACAGAGAGAATTACACCTACTTACTTAAATTACCGTCAAAAGACCTAATCTAACTGGACCGGACCTAACACATGTTTTTTTATGTGAAATTTATTTAGCTTACACTTAAAATATTCAAATTTCTTCTTAGGAGGGAATAACCAGACAAAACCGTAAACATGTCATTTAATCAAATTTTAGCCGTATTGACTATTTTCCACAAAAAATTATAAATTGATTTCGAAAGACTGTTCTTTTACCTTGTAAAGCTATGTTTTATATTTTGAGAAAAAATGTTTATTTTTAGTATAATAAGGTTATACCATAGGTCGTTGGAAGATTTGTTAAATTTTCAAACGAAAAATATTATTTTACAAGACATACATATTTCATATCACGTAGTCATACATTATTGTAAATCAATACGTTATCTAGTAATCGATTGTTTTAAAATTTTAATTTTAGTTCAAATAAAATCATTAAAAAAATTACTTTTCTTATTTATGACGAAAATTTCTCTATTTTATTGTTTGTTTTGGGGGTATTATGCCGTGTTACGCTACCTCCTCCTTTAGCCAACGTTTCGGATAGCGTTACAGTGTAGGAGGAGCTAAAGGAGGAGGTAGCGTAACACGGCATAACACCCCAAAAACAAACAACAAAAACACTCTTGGTCGTGAAAATCTAAAATCATATCTTTCTCTGTTTTGTCTATCTATTTACGGTCTTACAAATTAATATATTTCAGATTTATTTTGCTTAGACATTATTGAAAAATTATAAATACTTATGATCAAAAAATAATTTTAAAAAGTACATGATTTTAAAAGTTTCATCATCACGTCTTTCAGCATTTTTGGATGTAGGTATAAATTAAAGCAAATTTGGAATGAAATAAAATCGATATTGAGTTATAATTTTAAAAAACTGGTACGGAGAATAATTAATCTTTCTCATTGGAACCGCCCTGTACGATCTTAAGAACATCTTTCGACGAAATATGAATTCTCGGCCGCTGGTTGGTTAATAACCCTTAAGTCGCTTTCTCATTGCTGAGATCATGACCCCTACTCCAATTTCCATGGTTCATTTGAAGGATCATCCACTCCTAGCAATTCTATTCTGTGTGGAGAACTGTGGACTTTCTTATCCGTTTTTTTTTTGCTAAGTGTCCATGTTTCCACACCGAATAGAAATATGGAAAAATCAACCCCCGAACGAGTCACATCTCGGTGGTGTTTGATATGTCTCTGTCACTTCATATTATCCTTCGCATTTTACTCATAGCGTCTTTTGTCATGAAAATTATTCTTTTCAATTCTTCTTCACTTCCTCTTTCGTCACTAATGGATGAGCCCAGGTAAATAAAGTCGTTCAACATTTCTAAGTCCATGAGAGCATTATTTGTTCGTAGAAAAGTGTTTGCCCCGTCGATTCCCAATAGTTTTGTTTTGGCCTTGTTCGTCGGTAGACCTGGATTACGGCTGACTCATTCTATTTTAGCAAGGAGGTGGTTCATTTCTTCTTCAAAAGAGGCTATAAGATTAGTGTCATCTGCATATCGGAATTTTGAGATTTTTTTGGCTACCAATGATTTTTCCAGTTTTCCATCCATCAAGAACCTTACGCATTATGTATTCACAATATATAGTAAATACCATTGATGAAAGGAATCACACTTGGCGTACCCCTTTTTTCACTTTTAATGTGTCCGATTTTTGGGTATCTTGATACATGCGTGTCCTCGGTGTACAGGTTTCTAATGATGTATAATGAGGTATTTAGGAATACATCCATCGCATTCAGTACTTCCCACAGTAATTTTAGTGCTATTTAGAATTGACGCCTGTGTAATTTTGTCGTGATACCAATACGTTATTTGTTTTAATATTAGTTATGTATTTATGATCCACAAAGAATTTTATTAAGTTAGAAAAACTAATCACTTCATGCGAGAAGAATGCCCGTTACAAAAAAGATATTTCCAGAAAACAGCTCCTTCTATCAAAAGAACGCTTGAAAATATTTTCCAGGAGCAGTATTACTTTATTTGCAGCCTCTTGATTATGAAAAAAGTATTTGAACCACCCCAAACGCGGCGTGGCCTTTATAAATTGATAACAAACAAAAAAATAATTTACCTATTATTGTTTCATACTTTGAGCGAACCTGCTGAATACACAAAATTATTTAATTAAATGAAGACAATATAAGCGAAACTCAATCGAAAATCTGAAAACAGAAAAATCAGAAAAAGATATTGACACATCTGGGACAAAAAAAAGATATTGTCCCAGATGTGTCAATATCTTTTTCTGATTTTTCTGTTTTCAGATTTTCGATTGAGTTTCGCTTATATTGTCTTCATTTAATTAAATATTACAATTTGAGGTTTTACTCATAAAGTTAAAATAAAAAAAAAAAATAAAAAAAAAAAAAAAATAAATAAATAAAAAAAAAAAAAAAAAACACAAAATTATGATTAAATAATTATAATTATAATTGTGCACAAAATTAAATATGCATCAGTTGATATATCAAACATTTTATCCCAAATTAACATCAACAAACCATCAAGAAATTCAACAAGGAGGATGCAAGATATTTTCTATATATCTACCCACCACACAAGTACAGAATATTTCTCCCTTTTACCACCAACATTAAGACATTAATAATAAAATTGACATTTTTAATAAACCATTTAAACGCTTCAAAATATATTTTACCATCAATCGTATAAAGCTGATATTGTGATGAAGCCCTTTATTCAAGACAGGAAATATTGTACCTACTAAATCATTGTCCCATCAGCACAGGTGCCAATAATAAATTGTTAGTGATACTTTTGTATTCTACCTTATACTCATCCTTGTTTGTCATTCAATTTTGCATATTTACGAGTAGCTAATTATTTTTGCTACTATTGTTATATTTTCTGTTATTTAAATCATCCATGTATATAAATTTTTGGGCATAATGCCTGTTTTATGTACTTAAATAAAAATAAATAAATAAATTTGAAGCACCCTATAAGCCGAAGTCATCGTAGATTCTTATTCAACTTGAATCAATAATGTCTCTGATATTGATTTATTATGGTATATGCGTTTACGGGGCTGATCAACGATTTGATATTTATAAAATGATTGTGACGATAGTTTGAAACAACGTTCATAACCTAAAAATCTGAAAACAAATCAAATGTTGTTATCATTGAAAAATAACATAACAATAATAATATACAAAAGAGAACAAGACGCAGAAAAATAGAAAAAGATAATGGTCGCAACTGGGACTCTAACCTAGAACCTCTCGTCTAACCGGGACGTGCGGGCTTACCAATTCCGCCATTGTCAAACCGTCATATTAATCAATCTCATATTTCAAATTTTACAATTAACAATAATATCTTCAACTTTTTTATCTTATTGTTATCAATGATATGTTACATTGATGGGAATAACCGTCAAAAAGTTATAAAAAGAGTTTTTCTTGTAAGAATCATATTTTGTTTATTTGATCCGATTACTAAGATTAATTGAAAAAAGTGTTAAATTTTTTTAAGCCCGAGATGAATATCGATGAACCGAACAAGAAGTTATTAATTAATTCAACATTCGGATGTCCCCACACTTGACCCGGCACAACGACAAAGTTTCCCAAGCCCGCCCTGCCCCCAGCCTCCGAAATCCGTTGCATCTCAGTGTTTTTGCTTCCTGGCGCAGCTGCTACCCAGACGGGCAGGATTTTCATTTCACAATACCGTCGGCGTCGAGATATCTACCATGGCTGCGACAAAACTTCGCCCAGGTTTTGATAAAATATTTATATTATACGTTGTGCCGTACGAATATTTCGTAAGTTATTCCTGGCTGAAAGTCATACTTGACATCATGATGATTGAAACTTTGTGTATTTTGATATTTTTTTTATTGTTTCGCGTAGCTTTATTAACCTTTCACATAGTTCTTTTCCCAAAGTTTATAGAACTTTGCATAATAGGTCTTCTTCTAAGAGATGCCATATGAAAGATTTGGGAAAATTCTGTGATGGAACACTATGAAATGGATTTCTGGAACATTCCTGTCAACATCTTGTTTATTTGCTCTCCTGCCAGTTTTGAAATAATCGCTTATATTATCTGCAATGACAAAATAACCTTTATCGTAAAACTATTTTGGCATGCCGTTATAAATAATGGAATTCACTAAAAGTTGCAGTATTCCAGAAAAAGTCATAAATTTATTGAACGTAAAACTTGTATCCACTTTTGAAGACATTTTCAAACTCTTTTAATGTAGGTATTTGAAAAAAAAAACTTGCAGTTATTTCATTAATTACAATATCACTGTGTGGCGTCATTTTAATTCAATAAAATAGCTCATTTTGTCTGCACCGCTTTTTAATAAAAATTATCAACCTGTTTCAAAACCAAGCCTTTCTTCATCAGGATACAAAGTATGCTTTAATAACAGTTTTCAATGTATATTTTTCTTTAAGATGGTTATAATTACCTTAGCTGTGTAAATAATATCCGTATTTGATTTCGAAATTTTAGCAAAAACTCTTACTAAAATTGAAATTAAAACACTTTTTAACTTATTTCCACTTATTTGTTTTACCAGTACCGGTTTCATCCTATTATGGACATCTTCAGGCAAATAATAATAATAATAATAGGATGAAACCGGTACTGGTAAAATAAATAAGTGGAAATAAGTAAAAAGTGTTTTAATTTCAATTTTAATACAATATAATTCCACCACGTATAACAGAACAATAAATAAACTCATAAAAACTCTTACAATAATTTTAGCTGAATTATTTCTTGTGACTGTTTTTGTGATATTGCTTGTAAAGATAATAATATTATATTGTCATTTAACTGAAAAATTACTAAGTTTTAAACCACTTTATCATACAATTTTACAAATAGTGAAATAGTTTCGGTTATAACTAAACTTTTTCATATTTATACGCAAATTTTTGTACTTACGGTCCCGAAGAAGGTTGGTTTTAACCGAAACTATATAATGAAGTAGTTTAAAACTAACATAAATAATTTTTCATTTAAATTATGTCAAGCCACAAAGATATTGCTGTCTTCGATATTATCATATCAATAATTGTTTTTCCCCAAACAAATTTCTATTCCTATGAAAATTTTTCCTTACGTTCGGAATTCTCTTGAAAACCGACCAAACGTTAACTCAGATTTGACATCGATGAGAACGTTTACAAAAATAGTCCCGTGTATGTTTATATATGTACAATATATAACAAAAGCATATTTTTACTCATTCATAATAATAAAATTCAATTAATTTCAAGGCAACTTATAATAATTGCTCATAACGGTGAGCACGTTTTAATTAAAAACCAATGTTATAATTAATAATTCGCAATGATTCACGAAAAATAGACCAGTGACCCGAATAGTATGCCGACAAGGCTCCGCAATTTTTACACATTTCCAAAGTTTTCCTTATATTTTATGGGTCAGCTAAGAAAATACATATCGCATGGCCAGTCAAACCAAACATCTAAAGGAAACAGAGTATCTAATAAGTTCCCTCAAATGTCAACAAAAGCTGTGTGTTCTGTAAGGTACGTATTTTGCTACTTGACGTTATCGAAGGAAACGAGTACTATTTTTTCTTTGATTTTACCGGCTTTCTACATACGAGGGCTTTTCCCTGTTGGGTTTTTTTATCGGTGAAACTATGAATCTTATTTTAATTATTTTCAATATTTGAAAATATTGTGAGGCTAAAGTGGGAGAGGGAGAATAATTAAACAACAACGATGAAGGTAAGATAGTTTTGGGTTTCTAGATCTGTTCACTAAGCATGTATAGCTAAAATAAATTCGTGTGTTTACCTTAATACGGTTATACTGAGAGTAGTTTCCACTCAATGTATCTTATATATGTAATTTAGAATCCATGCTATTCGATCAATCTATGACGCATTTGAATTGCATCTAGCTGAATATGTAAAATTGATTATGAGTTTTTCACGCTTTAGTACAAGCTTCCAGAAGAGTTATAGTTCATTCTAAAGTTGAGTCTTCCCAGATTCTTAAAGTCAAAACTTTTGACATGTTTACTAGTAGCATCTTCAAGATTTATAAAGCCTTAACCGCTAGGTGTATTCTATGATGAACGTAAAGGATTTGCAAGTCAATATATTGCTGTGCTAATAAGAACTTTACTTGAATAGATACCCACTGATTGGTTCAGCTTATTTGCTCACTGGCATGATGAGTCTGTTTCACATCTGCCCTAAGGTTTACGATTCAGACTCTCACACACACACGTAAGTTATCAAGATGACCCTGCTACATTTAAATCTCTGCAGTGATGAACTGTGAATAAAATCGATTTAGTAGCAGATACATCTGGGTACCTGTTATACATTTATACATTTCAGTTTCTCCACAATGTTAATAAATTTATTAATTTCATTGGAAAAAAGAAAGATTTTTCCCTATTTCAAGATGTTGCCATGAAATTACTAGTGGAACACTCTAAAATATGTAGATGTTAGATTTTACATATGATTTGGTTTATAAAATATAGAAAGAGTAATGAAATATATTTTCGTGTATATGTACGTGTGTTTTGTCAAAGGTCAACGAACCGCTTAAATACATAAATAAACGTCAAATATGCCGGATTTTCCAAAATAAGTTATTCTGAACGAAAAATCTGTACGTTCCGTGCTCTTAAATAGAAAATTATTATATTACTTACTAGCAATCATGAGCAAATTACGAAAATTCACGGCATATTATAATTTTAGGATTTGTGGAGCTAAAAAGTATTCAAACAATCAATTTCAATTTTGAAAATCAAAGCAAATCCATTTCGAGAGGTCATTAAACCGGAGTTTCACAGAGAGACACTACCAAAAGTGTTATTTTTAATGTCATTTTCCAAAATAACCAAAACAATATAATTTATATAACAATATATTTTATAATTTGGTAGGCGGGTATGGGTACCGCCGCCCTGGGAATCATTTATTGGATGACCAACACCTCTGCCACAGGTCACCCCAAGTGGTTCGCTACGTTTGGTGCCCGGGTTCTTGGGGTTATGTTTGTCCAGGTCTTGGTGGTGGGTGCGTCGGCCCACCTTCTGCGTGGCGGGCCGGATTGGGAGATGCTGGTTGAGGGTGAGGGAGACCCTTTATAACCGGTTACCGCTGTCCGGGCCGCTCGGTAGTACAGGGGCCCGACCCTCAGGCTCACCACTGAGCGTGAGCTGCCCCATCAACGAGTGTAAAAACCCCGCCGCTGCTGTTGTGCCGGTTCGTGACCGGAGGGGACCCAGCAGCAGCGTTTGGGGCTCATTGGGCGACCTCTCCAGCCGGACTCTCCCTGCCCATCGCCTTGCACCGCAGTGGGTGGATTGGATTCATTGGTTCATCACTCTTGGACACTCTGATCCCCAGCTTCCTAGCCACCCCTCATACCTTATCCTTTCCAGACCTCCCTCCCCCCCCACATCCTATCATAAAAATAAAAAATCAAACAACAAAATCAGGACAACACAACCACCACAAATTAACTGCATTACAGCGGCGAGTAGTAGGAGAAACCGGCGCAGGTTAAAAATGTTGGTAAATTTCACCAACATTCGCGGCCTGTATACCAATTTAAACTCTGTCCATCATCACCTTTTTTCTCAACGCCCCAATCTACTATTCCTGTCTGAAACGCAGATAGCCGAGCCTGTAGACGCCTCCTACCTGGACTGCCCGGGCTTCACCCTCGCAAGCAAGTTCAGACCTAAAGGAGGTGTCTGTCTCTATAGTCGAGCTGACGTCAACTGTGTGCGACTGTTGAATCTGGAAAACTCCAGATTCGACGTAATGTGGGTAGGTACGCGTCAATCTTCCCAGTACGGTAAGATTCTACGCATGTTTATACCGCTTACCGAACCTTAGCAAATCAGACACGTCCGAGCTCTTCAAACATTTAAGTGACACTATCGATGACCTCTTGCCCCGCTACCCTACGGTAGAGTTTGGTGTCCTGGGGGACTTCAATGTTCATAACGAACCTTGGTTGAAGTTCTCAGGATCAACAGACTCGGCTGGACGACAAGCGGTATCCTTTGCCCTTTGCTACGGATTGGAGCAAATGGTTCAGGAGCCTACAAGGGTTCCTGATGTCCAGACTCACTGTTCCAATCCGTTAGACCTATTTTTAACTACTGTGTCACACGGTTACAAGATTGAAGTCACAGCGCCTTTAGGATCGTCCGACCACTGCCTGGTGACGACATCAATCCCTGTAAACTTCAGACCGCTAAACGAGAGGCTGAAGAGAAAAGTGTGGCACTATAGGTCAGCAGATTGGTTCGGTCTGCGGGCACATTTTAATGCTTTCCCGTCTTCAGCTGTCTGTTTTCGGACTTCGGATCCCTTAAGATGTGCCCAGGAAATTGGTGAAGTCATCATATCCGTGATGGACGGCTTCATCAAATCTACTATTAAGAACACTGGTGTAGGCTCAAAGCCGTGGTTCAGTCGACAATGCGCTGAAGCAGTGCGACGAAAAAACGCGGCTTACCGAGCCTACAATACATCTAGAACATCCAAAGACAGAACAGCTTACAACAAAATGGCAAAGGTAACCAAGAGAATCATAAATAGGTCAAAATTCGAGCATGACCAGAAGATCAGCAGAAAGCTGGCTGCATGCCCACATGGCAGCAGGTAATTCTGGTCACTTGGGGGCTCAATAGGTCGCAATTTCTGCAAATCCAGTCTGCCACCTCTCACCAGACCTGACGGCTCACTAGCAAACACCATCACCGAAAAGGCAAATTTATCAGGTAAAATGTTTGGGGCTAACTCAACCCTTGATGACCAAGGTGCTGTCCCGACGTCGGTTCCTCACTGCGGTTTTCGTATGAAAAAGCTGAGGATCCGGCATCGGGAAGTACTCCATGTTTTACGAGGGCTTGATGTTAATAAAGCTAGTGGGCCTGACGGAATACCTGCCCTGGTACTGCAGAGGTGCGCTGCAGAAATAGCTTCAATTTTGACGAAGCTTTTTAAAATGTCCCTGAAGACTGGCTCTGTGCCCTCTGGTTGGAAAAAAGCGGTTATCCATCCTACTCCAAAGAAGGGTGACCGCTCCAACCCGGCCAAATACCGCCCCATAGCGATCACATCAGTTCTGTCTAAGGTGATGGAACGTGTGATCAACAACAAACTACTCACATACCTCGAGAAGAACAAAATTATTAACGACCGTTAATATGGATTCCGGCGGAACCGCTCGTGCGGTGATCTTCTCGCGTATGTGACGCATTTGGGGCCGGTGCCTGGAACGTTTCGGTGAGACCCAAACGGTTGCACTGAACATTTCCAAGGCCTTTGACCGGGTTTGACACCGAGGACTTGTCTACAAACTGCCTTCTTACGGACTTCCCGCATCCTTGTGTACGTGGATTGCCGACTTTTTGAGAGAGAGGTCGATTCAGACGGTATCCGATGGTTTCACCTCTTCCTCACACTCGATAAATGCTGGCGTCCCACAGGGATCGGTTCTGTCGCCGACTTTGTTTTTATTGCATATCAACGACCTTTTGACATGTGCACTAATTCACTGTTACGCGGATGACAGTACAGTCAATGATAGCTTTTTGTTTGACAAGCCCCCAAAGGGCTCGCAAACTCCAACGACTCGGAGGGCTTTGAATCAAAGAATGGATGGTTACCGCGAGAGTGTTTTCTCTTTGGGTAAAAATAATCTGGTTGAATTTAATGTTTCAAAGACCCAATCTTGTCTGATTACGTCTAAAAGGGATCGAAATGAAAATCTAGTATCTTTCAACGGAAGCAATCTTCCGAGCAGGCCCTCCATTGATATGCTTGGTGTAACCCTAAGTGACCAGCTCAGGTATGGGGGCTCCATCGAAGCCAGAGTAAAGTTAGCCTCCCAAAAACTGGGCGTACTGTACAGGGCCCGCAGATACTTTAATAGTACACAACTGCTAACCCTGTACAAATCACAAGTGAATTTGGCAGCCACCTCTGGTCTGGAGCTCCAAAATACCTGAAAAATACCCTCGACTCTGTGCAAAAACGGGCGGTCCATTTAATAGATTCTCCCATCTTAACAGACGGATTGCAATCTTTAGAGCACAGGCATCGGGTGGGAATGCTATCCTTGTTCTACCGGTATTACAATGAAAGATGCTCCGAGGAACTAGCATCATTGATCCCTTCGGTACCGGTGCATAGTCGGGAAACACGCTAAACGCGTGCCCAACATTTGTACACGGTTGACATTTGTCACATGAGAACGGGTCGTTTCTTCGACTCGTTCTTGTGTTCAACAGCTCGGCTGTGAAATGATTTGCCGGCCTCTGTGTTTCCTCCTTCTTACAACATGGGTCTCTTCAAGACCAATGTTCATTCCTTCCTTTCCTCAAAAAGACCCTCCACACAGCATCCCAGATGACATAGGCCCTGAGGGAAATCATTTTCCTCAGGGCCTCCTGTGTGTAGTTAATGTTGAAACAAAAACATATCTCAAAAATGAACAAAATTTTTAAATTCATAAAAGGTTTTCGTACAAAATAAAAATCAAATAAAATAGGTATGTTATTGGATTTGGTTCTCCTTTTACAAGGGTTCGATTTTCAGAAAGATTTTTCATTCAAATATGTTTCCAAGAACATTTTTCAATCTGACAGTTGTACGGTTGAAATTTAAGAACCCGGCTTCGAGCGTATCTCTGATGCTAAATGCCATAAGCCATACGCAAAACCGTTTTTGTACGTGGAATTTGTTACAAATCTACTTTCATAATAAAATCGAATTAAAGCAATGCCAAAAGATGGTGCCACTTACGTTAACAGCTGGCGTGAAGAGCGTCGGCTGGCAGGCGTAAGTACTATTGGATTCGTACTTTTGTGGATCCAAATGGATTTCTCCGGGTATGGAGGGATGGATGGTATGATTATTTTTGTAACTGCCAGTTGTGAATAATAATTAATACCACGATTTGATTTTTATTACGTCATTGCCTGTCGCGGTTACTTTGTCTCGGTGACTAGCTGCTACTGGATCCGAGGAACCGGCTATTTTTGGAACCAGTTCCTATCGGATTTATAAAATAGTCACCAACACTTAAACTGGATGAAACCGAACCAAAAACCGCAGGGCCTAGCAGTAAAAACCTGCGGAGCGGATTTTTAACTGCAAGTCGAATATATTATTTAAATACACAGAATTTGGATTCTCAAATAATCACCCGATGAATTAAGATTTATTAATTGGATTTAAACACTAACCACAGTCTAATTAGGTTCAATATATTATAATTTGACAGTGTTGAGGTTGAATTATTTGTCTTAGGTTGGATCGAATGATTTATTGTTTGGTGACTAATTTGGAACATCCTATGCAGACCGGATGTCACTTCCAATGTCAAACAGTGAATTATTGAGCGAATATCGACATTCAATATTGTCTGCAATATCCGGAGCTGAAAACTAGTTTGTGTGTCTTTCTGGCGTTATTACTTACATAACTTTGATTCATATTGCAGCTAAGGAGGTCCAAATTATTAATGACCTCGACCTCAATAAAAGAGCTTATGTAATGGTACTAACGTGGAATTTCTCCGAGGTTAGAACATTGTTTTTGAACCGAAGTCCATTTGGTTCCCTTGGGGCTACAGAATGGGAGCCTCAGGACAAAACTCATATTTCGGGGAGACCGATCAAGCTCTAGGGGTGGCAGATGTGGACGTGGATTCAAGTCTAAAGAAAACGATTTATATTCAATTAGTAACATATTTTTCGAATAGAAATGCATTAATTAATGTAATAATAAATATTAATGACGGCAAAATAATATTTCATGCATTTCCCACTTTAAATAATATTTGATATTGATTCGGCAAGATATAATATTATAGGTTTTATGATGAGTTCAGTTGGGTAATTTGTTTCAGAAGTTCTTAACCGTCTTGTTGTTTTCTTGAATGAAGGCTGTCATTGTTTTTCGCTGACAACATTGCAACAAGACATTAAAAATTGTTGGTATTATTGTTTATGCTCATATTATTGTCTTTGCACTTTTCTACTTCATGGTCTGTGGTACGCTTCCTGTTATTTGCCACTTGTAAACTCAAGGTCAGCTTATCAGGTTCAATAAGTAAGTTTTCAATTATAACCTTGTTAATTAATATTCACCACGCCATAACAAAAATATTGGTAGTTTGCAGCCATCAGTAACAATAATCAATATGGTAATACATGTAGGTAAAAATAAGATACGTATTTAGAATCATCGAAGAGACGATAGTATTAACAAATCTCAATGCAACATGAAACAGAAAAGATACGGAAAACAAGAAAATGGTAACGGTCGCGACTGGGAATTGAGGCAAGATCCTCTCTCTTATCGGGACAATACTCTCCCAATTAAGCAACTAAGACGTAGTTATATTCAGTAATTTTTAACTCATATTTCAATTTAAAAATTACTAGTAACATCTTTTTTTAAATTGGTTTACAAGGTACAATCCCGTTAAACCTCAATAAAGCAAAATGAAACAATACAACTTTTTTATAAACCACTTATATAATGCGTAAATCCTACCGGTTTCGGAACAAACGTTCCTTCTTCAGGGAAAGCTTATACTAATTTGACAGTTTTATATTTTATTATGGTATGGGTGGAGCCGTTGCTAGTAATTAATGTAGCTAGTATTACAAAGTTGTATTGTTTCATTTTTCTATAATGCATAACCACAAAGTGACAGCTACATTCAAAAATACTCAATAAAGCAGTTTGTCAACAGGATGTTAATGTTCAATTACAATTTAAACATACATACATAATATTATAACTATAACTATAGAGATTGTCACAATTTACACACATGAATTAATATAAACTATCTATATTAATTTAGTAACCATTGTTTCAGCATATATCTCATTCTATTTGTAAAATCGCAATTTTTTATATTACTTGGTAACGTATTAAATATTTTTAGCACGTGATATTCCAGGGTTCGCCGTCCTTAGTTATTATTATACGAGTATTTTGGAACAAGCATTCCTTCATTCTTTGTGAACCAAGTATTACGTTCATGTTCGACTTTCCTCCTATAACTGAATTTAATATATATGCTAAATCAATATTTTGTACCATAATAAGGCCTGCACCGGTAATATTGTTAAATTCCGATACAATGATGATATGTTTCGTCTCTGTGAAAAAATAACTTTACTAAACCGCTTTGACCTTGCTATCACGGATTTATTATAAAATAATCCAAGCAGAAAGTAATTATTTGAAGGGTTCGTCGTTTGTTTGATGTTAAATAAGCGATTTTCAATGTTGAAGGGTTCATTTGTTGGTAGGTCTTTTTAAAACCGACCTATTTCGTTTTCAGAAGATATGCTCGTGACCCAAAAACGGATTTGTTAACTCGTATTTGCGCACCGCTGGCTGTGGACTTCGTGAAATACTACCCTGTATCATCAGACAGTTATACACTGGCAACTGGCTAACGGGGTAGTTATACCAACTAGGCCAAGGGTGGTTGGTGGTATTACGGGTTCAGTTACGAATATTTTAATTTTGTTTGTATTTTTAGAGCCAATTTTCGCTTGGTTCTTATTAAATTATTTATTAACTAAGATAACGTAAAATACGAAACTCCTTTTTTGTCGGTATAAACTACTGCACTATGCTGAGTCTCTTCAGAGGTGGCAATTTATCACTTAACAAATACAAAATGTTGTTATTGAGGCAGTACAGACGTAAAATACTGTTTAATTTTTACTATTCATAAGTAAAGACCGCTAAAAAGGCCGCTAGTACATAATTTTTTTTTTAAATTCAACGCTTTGTTTTATAAACAGGAATTTGCCGTTGGACTCGTCCACAGGGACTGTTTAGGTATTTATGTATTTTTTTAACTTTTATTTAAATAATATTATTATATATCTATACTTTTTAACTGGTGCCCGGCATGCGTTGCTATGCCATTTAATAAAGAAATTGTTTCTACTTGCGTGTCCTTTCCCATTCGTCCCGTTACCCTTTCTCCTCCCCTTTCTCTCCCGCGTTCCCTTTCCCCTCTCACGTTCCCATTCCGCCTCCTCCACCTTCCGTTTCCCCACTCCACTCCCCCCTTCCCCATCCCACGAACCCCCCTCCCGAGTTCTTCTCACCCCTCCCCCTCCCGCATTCCATACATTCAGTCCCGGTACATTCAGTTTTCAAACAGCTCGCTTGCCACCTATTGCAATTTTTTATGCAAATTTTATAATGCCAGAGCTCACCAGTTATACAGACCTTGAACAACGAACGCAAAAAAAATAATTATTCAATTTGGTGCTGTCGTTCGGAAGTTATGCGCTTACACACATTTCGGAGATTCATTTTTACTAACTACGACGCCTGAAATAAAATTTCCCGCAACTATATCAACACAGTTACCAAGACAAAGATTTGTTTTGCTTTTCTTCTGACATTACCAATTTTGTTATGATAAATGTAACATATTAATATTTATAATTTCATAACGCCAGAGTTTACCATTACATACAACCTATTTGCTCGCATATAATGTAGCTTTCTATTTGTTAAAGAATTTTTAAAATCGGTTTTTGGTTAAGGCGTGAAAGCTTAACAAACAAACACACGCACTTTCGCATTTACAATATTAGTATAGATTTATTTATTTATTCATTTCTATGCTCTTACATACAGTTAAGAAATACAATGTCATACAGTTAATAAATGTAATGACAATGACATAAGATGGAAGTAAAACAAAAAATATTCTTAATATGAAACGTAGTAGGTAGTAGAGTGAAATATGATCGGCAACTGTATGTAATTAGTTAAAACGAATGTAGTTATGGATTGTGAACACCTCACTGGGAGAACCCGTGCTGAGGTTTACGCATGTATTATTATGCCATCATAGGTGATAGCACAGTATCCCCCTTGAGACTCTCAAGGAGGACTCCGTAGTACCACCCATTGTGGCAGTATTGCACATATAGTAGACGTAGGTAGCTGTTTTAAGATAGTCATCATAATATTATACAGACATAAAGTAGTAAGTTGAGGTAAGTTGAGCATCATAATATACTAAAGTCGCAAAGGATAATACATTACATTAAAAAGAAAAAAATAAAGAATAAAAAATATACATGAAGTGAACTTAGAGAGCAGTTGAGACGAAAAGAGAATAAAAGAAAAAAACAAAGGTAGATGATATTAGTGCCAATATTTTAAATATTATTAATCTATTTTGTAGATCTAGTGGTATAATTTAAATACGCAGTTAATTTTTATGTTTGGTTTGGAGTAAATAGGTTTTGGAAGAATAGTGTTCCTTTAGTTTTTATCCAGTCTGTGATTTGTTTTTTTAGTTTATTTGTTGGTGGATAATCAGCATGTTGTTTCAAAGAAGGTGGCATGCAGTTTTATAGTTTGATGGGATAGTAGTTAAAGGATCTTTGTCCATGGGTCGTGTGCTTAAGCGGGATGTTGAGTGTTAGGTTTGTTGAAGACCGGCTTGTTATTGGGGACTGAGAAAGTAAAGGGATATGTAGTTTGAATTTGAAGAGGTGAAGAATAGACGATTTAGCGTAGAGTTGTCTGATTGATAAAACGTCGAGCATCTTCTAAATTTTTTCAGAGTCTGTATCATATGTTTGATTGTTGCCTTTTGTGCTTTTTCTAGTGGATCTAGAGAAATATTACTTGCACTTCCCCAAGACAGAAGACCATACAAGATTAAAGATTGGGAAAGAGCAAAGTAAATAGATCTTATTGTGCGAGGGAAGATGTTTTTTATATTATTTAAGAGATATATGATTTTTTTAAGCTTGCAAAAACATTAAAAAATAGTAGACGTTGAACAGTTACTCGGCTTATATTTGGAAGAAAGTTTTTTTTGTTTGATTTTGAAGAAAAAAAAGTCATTGAAAAAGTCACCGGAAACCAAAATTTCATTAACATTTTTTACGTCAATTAATGCCAGGAATCACTGGTTAAAACAAGTCTAGTACGTCCCTTAACACTCTGTATATTATATTATAATGTTTGTTTAAAGTATTGTTGTAATCCCCTGGGTTGTGAAAACATGATATATATAATATACCTTTTTTTCATTAGTTCGACCTTTGATTATATAAATGTCTAGATAGAGTGTTGCTCTGTAACTCCGAAAAAAAGAACAGGCCAGGATTGAAACGCTTGTGTGCGTGACACGCACACAAGTATAGGTAACTTATATTGTTAACGTTAAGCGCTCAACGTCACTGTAGGCGTGATAAGTGATACCAGATCCCGAGTATTTCCCATAAAAGTGGGTAAAAAATATGTTTCGGTTTATCGGGACCTATAATTCGTTTAATTTTGAATTCATTTAAGTAAGATAGTTTTCTACATATCTATAATATAAAAATGAATCGCTAAATGTGTTGGTAAGCGCAAATTTCGAGATCGGCTGAACCGATTTCGCTAATTCTTTTTTTAGAATATTCCTTGAAGTGCGAGGATGGTTCTTACGGAGAGAAAAATTAAGAAAATTGCGCAAAAAATTAGATAATAACAGAAAACATCGCACGTTTGACATTTCGCGTGTTAGAGAATGACATTTTGCAAAACAATGAATGATTGTTCAATCAGGATTCTATTTTTGAAAAATTTATTTAAAGTAGGTACTCCCCTAATATTTTGAATCGAATCAAGAATTTCAGATATTTTAAATAGGTACCTATGTTAGGTACCAAATTTAATATACATGAAAAATGGAAATTTGAAAAAAATTGTAAAAGGTGGCACGCGGGCTGTTTAAAAACTGAATGTACTGGGATTGAATATAAGGAACGCGGGTGGAGGGTTGGCGGGACGAGGGAGCGGGAAAGGGAAGAGGGAAGGCGGGGAAGGTGATAGGGAAACGCTGGAGGGGGGAGGGGGGAGGGGAACTCGGGAGGGGGGTTCGCGGGACGGGGAAGGGAGGGAGGAGTGGAGTGAGGAGAGGGAAGGTGGAGGTGACGGATTGGAAACGCGAGAGGGGAAGAGAACGCAGAAGAAGAAGGGGAGGCGGAAGGGGAACGGGACGAATGGGAAAAGACACTCAGGGAGAAACAATTTCTTTATTAAATGGCATAGCAATGCATGCCGGGACCATATGGGACGCAGGAGGAGGGTTGGCGGGATGAGGGAGCTGGAAAGGGAAGAGGGAAGGCGGGGAAGGTGGAAGGAGAACGCGGGAAGGGAAGGGGAGGTATGAGGGGGGAGGGGAACTTGGGAGGGGGTTCGCGTTACGGGGGAAGGGAAGGGGCGTGGAGTGGAGAGAGGGAAGGTGGAGGTGACGGAGTGGGAACGCGAGAGGGGAAGAGGTCGCAGGAGAAGAAGGGGAGGCGGAAGGGGAACGGGATGAATGGGAAAGGACACTCATGGAGAAACAATTTCTTTATTAAATGGCATAGCAACGCAGGCCGGGACCAGCTAGTAATGATATAAATGAAAAGAAAATCATTGTTAAAAGAGATTTATTTTTGTTTAATTATTTTTAAAAAATAAATAAGAAATACAGAAAATAAGAAAGATACATTCATAGACGCTGCCAACTGGCCGGCAGGTATCGTTGTGTCTAAATTTAAATTTGTATCATCATCAAATAAAGAAGGTGGCCCACATCCAGGTAAATCCCTAAAAATGGTAAAACTATCTTGTCACACTAAAAAAGACAATGCAACTTTTTAAAACTAAAGCTATCGATAGTTATTATTTATTCTTAATGACCTTCCCTTTTAATTTGTTTTTTAAACAGTTTTCGTATAGATTTTACATCCCGGTTAATATTATCCAATTTTGTCTTACAGTGATATCTTAAGGCCAAACATTTTTCCACGGCCAAACTTATCAAATTAACTTGATGCAGAAGACCGTAAATCTGATCGGTTTTTACTTCGAAATAATTATCGGGAAAATTTAATTTGAAGAACAGGCAACCCTGTAAACATGGCGTCAAAACATGGGGTCAAACGGCGTTGTCCTAAGACCAAATTACACTATTAAAACTGAATTGTTTCTTTAACTGAATGGTTATTTAAAGGTTATTAACCGATAATAGGTAACATTTTTAGTTGTTTTCAATCGTCCTATGTAATTCCTGCACACTGATATAGCGCAAATCGTCATTTTCAAATGTCACACAACACGTGTTTACCGTACAACGATAGTGCCGCCACTGAGCGGACAGGCCGAGCTTATCTGCCAACCTTTGGCAAATATTTTTTTTGGCGCTTCGTCACTCGAGCGCTATATCTAGACATTTATATAATCAAAGAGTTCGACATAGGAGCCCTTTAGGAAAATAATTTCCCTCGTGTGGAGGGTTTTGGAGGAAAGGAAGGAGATGAAGTTCTGGGAACGAAAAAGGTAGGAGGGATGGGTAAGAATCGGGGGTTCAGTGTCTCCAGGAAAGACGGACGAATGAATCCATCCCTCCCACTGCAGTACAAGGCAATGTTCCGAGAGAGTCCTGCTGGAGAGATCAAAAGAGTCTGCCTGCCATGCAGCTAGTGGGCAGATTCATCCACCGCAAAGACCAGGACAAACATCACCCCATGAACCAGGGCACCTCTGCTAAGTCACCAATTGGGGTGACCTATGGCAGAGGTGTTGGTTTTTCAAAAAATGGTTCCCGGGGTAGCGGTACCCATACTTACCTCCCAAATTACCTAAAATGAAATATAATTTATAGGTCTTTGACATTGGAATATTTCGATGACTTTGATCAATTAAAATTATTACACAAGTACAGAGATCAAAGACTGCTACTGCCAGTTAAATAATATGAAGGTAGCTAGTTCAGTCGGTCCATGTTCTGCTCTGTAATTATTATAGACTTGTTTTTACGTCAATGGGCGATTGGATATACCAATGCTTCCCAAAATGAGCGACAACACTGCCTTCGAAGGCGGTCCATAAATATCTAATCGATGAGCCGTCAAAAAAGCATATTTAATTCTTGTTTCGACTTTAAATATAGGATAGATAATAATAAATAGTTTGTACATGTTCACAACAATCGTTTCAAAGGACCTTTCAAAAATGCTTCGATTTCCAAGGAAACTAGCGAAATACACTCATTAAAACCAGTGGATTTTCAAGCAACACGGCGCAGTGCGGCATGCGGTAGATCTTCGCAAATAATGCACATTTTTATCCTAAATCTAGATTGTACTCATAGCCACAGGTATTATGTCAATAAGGAACTCCAGTAAAAAATATTATGGCTTTAAATAGTTCATATAGACCAATAAACGCTGATTCTGAATATATAAGCTTTATTGAATAATATTAAAAGCAGAGTTTTAAAAACATTATTAAAAAGTCAATTTTTAATCGTGTCATTGAAACACACCGTCAAGTTGGTATTATTAAAATGTTTAGTGGTGATGTCACTTCTCACCGTAATTTTCAAGTCATTGTATGGGAATGTACGACACAAGCCATCGTATTAACAACTTTTCACGTTTTTTTGTTATTAGTTTTTGGGGTATTATGCCGTGTTGCGCTACCTCCTTCTTTAGCCAACGTTTCGGACAGCGTTGCAGTGCCCATCATCAGGGCAGATGAGTAATAGTTAGGGGTGATTTTTGTACTTATCTACTTAGGACCGATACCGTGTCGCCAGCTCCACTCCTCTAGGAGCTAGCGCTACAACATACTTCAACATGTTTTTTTGCGTTTAGCCTTGATGTAACCGTCAATTACCGGATACCAAGAACTATTGAGCTTAGCTCCGTCGTCTCTATTAATATATGTAAATTTCAATTGCCTCCGTAATCAGGCGTGCTCTATGAGTTTTGGGTCTTCCCAGGACCTCGGGGAAAAATCCAAAGTAATGGCCGGTTTCGATTAAGTGCTCGGCGATTGCCGATTTGTCAGGGTGGCCAAGTTTACAGGCACGGAAGTGTTCTGATATCCTTTTGGAAATCGTCCGCTCTGTTTGGCCTTCATAAACCTTGTCACATCCAGAATATCTGAGTTTGTACACTCCATCTGTTTCCAGAGGAAACTTGGTCTTTGCAGGCCTCAAAAAATCTCGTATTTTTGTCGTGGTTCCGAAGACAGCCTTGATGCTTTCTTTTTTTAATAGCCTGGCAATTCTGTCTGTCACATTGTGAACATAAGGCAGGAAAGCGCAGCCCTTTGACTCTTGTTCAATTTTGTCTTCGTTTGGTGCAGATTTGGCACTTATGATTTGCCTTGTCTGCCTTGCTGGGTGACCGTTACGCTCCAGTGCATCGGTCAGTTTTGTAAGTTCTGCTCCGATTTTTGTTTCTTCACATATTCTGGTCGCTCGGGTCACCAATGTATGGATAAGTCCTCTCTTCTGCGCTGGGTGGTGATGGGAATCAGCATGTAGATACCGATTTGTATGAGTTGGTTTTCTATACACTGTGTGTTCTAGACTACCATCTTCTTTTCGCATCACCTCCACATCTAGAAAAGGTAGGATCTTAGAGTCATTTTCCAGCTCCATTGTGAACTTAATTTTAACGTGGAGTGAGTTGAGATGGTCCAGAAATTCGTTCAGTTTCTCTGTTCCATGAGGCCAAATGGCGAAGACATCGTCGACATACCGCCACCATACTTTGGGAACAGCCGAAGCTGTGTCGAGTGCCACTTCCTCAAACTTCTCCATAAAGAAATTGGCGAGTACTGGCGACAACGGACTGCCCATCGCAACTCCTTCCACTTGTTCAAAAAGTTCACCCTGGATTGCAAAATATCTCGTTTTAAGGCAGTGTTCAAAAAGTTTACAAATGTCTTCCTCGTAGATCTTTTTTTTTTTTTTTTTTTTATTTAAAAAAATACATACGTATACAGATTCATAGTAAAACATTTGGTTCTTAAGGCTAATAACAATATGTAAATTTCTTTTTAATGAAACTTCACAATTCAAAAGAGAAAATATTTCTCGTGCTTGAATTTTGGAGTGCCATTGTAAAATGCATAGTTACACAGAGAATTTTATTACAAGTACTTATATTAATAAAATATATTGAGCGCTATGCCCACTCAACCACTGACCGGTCAGTGGTTGAGTGGGCATAGCGCTTGGGTCCCACCCGAGCGTCGCGTGTTCGATTCCTCGGCTGGCTAAGTCCTCCATCACAACACAAGCAACATTTTCGGCTTTCTGTGGTGGTAGTAGGAGATTTTCAAACATTGTTGGGTTATTCGTAACCCGGGAATGTTTGTCTTTCTTTTTAAAAAAAAAAAAAAAAAATATATTCATGAAGACAAGTGGACATAATAACTGACAATATTGTCAGAGTAGGTACATATAATAAAGTTGTAACAATTTGGTGCCTGCAAATAATGCGTATGTACTTGCTTTCAATTTGATATGGTGATGAAATATTTTTAGAGATTATGTCCTAGTTTATTTTTTTTGTTGTTATTATTGTGATGGTGAATTTAAAACTTATAATTAGTGTCGGGTTGGTCTATTAGTGTTTTTATTTGGGATTTAAAAACTTTATAATTTTTTTCTGACTTGATTTTATATGGGAGAGCATTGAAAAATTTTATACCTTGATAAGCATAATGGTGTTGGGAAGCACTCGTTTTAAATTTTGGAATTTCTAAATTGCCCTGTGATCGTGGTCGGTTGTTTATGTTTGTGAATGTTATTGTTGATGAATTGAAATGATCTTTATGAGTTTGCAATAATGAGTTCTTTTTGAAAATTTTATTAAGACTGAGAACCCTAAAAGAGTCAAATAGCTGTGTTGTTGGAAATACAGATGGTTTTCGTAAGATGACTTTCAAAATCAACCTCTGTACCCTTTCTACAGGTAAGAGGTTTGTTTTGAAAGTCCCACCCCACCCGATTATACCATATTGTAGTATAGATTGGGCAAGAGAGAAATAGATAGTTTTGATCATATTAGATGATAAGATGTTTCTCAGTCTAATAAATATGTATATAAGTTTTCTTATTCTGGTTACTGTATTTTGGATTTGTTCTTTCCATTTTAAGTGTCTATCTACTATGACACCCAAATACTTTATACTATTTTTGCAAGTTATTGGTAGGCAATTTTCATCGTTGCATTCCTTTTTATTTTCACACTGTAATTAATGGATTTTAATAGTTATATTGTTCTCGACATTTTTTTCTTTCAAAGAAAAAGGAATAAAATAAGTTTTCTCCGTATTAAGTGAGAGACAATTTAGGTCAAACCATGTTTTGAGTATGTTTATATTGATATTTGCTATAGTCATTGTTTCCTCCCATGATTTCCCTTTAGTGATAACTACAGTGTCGTCTGCATAAGATATGATATCTCCAACTATGGGAAGAGTGAACATTTGATTTACATATATAATAAAAAGGATAGGACCGATGACAGTTCCTTGTGGTATACCAAATGATGAGGTTTTAGGTTCACTTAGTGTATTATTTATTTTGACGTATTGTAATCTCTCTTTTAGATAGCTTTGGAACCATGACAGTACTGTTCCGTCCAATCCAATTTGCATGAGTTTCTCATTTAGTTTGGAGTGTGATATGCTATCAAATGCCTTGCGTAAGTCGATGAATATACCAAGACACTTTTCTCCATTATCTAATTTTTGTATTATTGTTGAAGTTAATTTAGCAATTGCATCTTGAGTGCTGAGATTGTCCCTAAACCCAAATTGGTTTGGGCTCATTATCTTTTTTTCTTTTATGTAATTGTTGAGTTGTTTTTTAACATTTTTTTCATAGATTTTTGCAATGTTTGATGTGAGTGCTATGGGACGATAGTCGGAGATATTTTTTTCATCTCCAGATTTATAAACAGGGGTGACAATGGTCTTCTTATAGTTGTTCGGGAATACACCCTTCTTTAGACTTACATTTATTATATGAGCAATCGGTTTGCTGATTATCTCATGAACGGCTTTTAATGTTTTTACGGTTATATTGTCATAGCCAGGGCTTGCTGATCCTCGCAAACCCATTACAGCGCTTTCGACTTCCTTATCAGTTACTGAAGCAAATGTGTGGAAACCTTCTTCAATAGTTGAGTTGTGCTCTGGTTGTTGTGTTTGTTTGTTGTCTAGGATAATATTACGAGCAAGATTAGGGCCGACATTAGCAAAATATTCATTATATTATTATATTATTAAATATTCATTATATTATTATTATTGAATATGACAACCCTTCTCCGGAAACCATTACAACATTAACAACTCAAGAAATTAATGATTATATAAAAAACAATAAAGCAAAAACATTAAAAATACTCCACCAAAATATACGAAGCATCAATAAAAATTTCGTAGAGCTGACGGTGATGCTACAGCAATTTGATGAGGATATCGACATTATCATACTCACAGAGTGTCGTATAAAAAAAGAAACATACTCACCAAAACACCTAGATAAATATAAGGTATATAACTCCACACAACATAAAAATCAGAATGACGGAGTGATAATTTATATTAAAAATGAGATCCAAGGAATTGTAAAAGAAATTCAACTCAGAGATGCTAACTGTCTACTAATAAACATTAATAATGATATCTCAGTATTAGGGATATACAGATCACCTTCAACAAGAGACATATCTCCATTTCTTCACTCCCTGGATGATGAGCTAACCCAACTACGAGATGTTCGGAACGTGTACTTAATTGGGGACATCAATATTAACATACTAAATACTGGACAGAAACACCCCCAATGTGATGACTACCAATTACTCTTACTGCACCATGGACTGATCAGTGCAGTTAATATACCAACAAGATTAGGATATAACGAAAATGCTCAAAATGTATCTGCCTCCTGTATTGACCACATCATGATAAAAACAAACAAAGCATACGGTACCGCCGTTCACCATTCCAATATTACTGACCACTTTACACTGCTACTTACCATTCAACTTCAAAATACACATACTTACATTAAAAATACAATAGTCAAAAATAGAATTAATATTAACAGGTTAAAGGATTTATTAAAATTGGAAGATTGGGGAGAACTATTTAAAATTAATGATTTTCAGAATTGCTGGCACTCATTTACAAGCATTGTTCAAACAAATATTCATAAATGTTCAGAATCATTCACTATACAAACTCCACACAAATGTAAAATAAAAAAACCTTGGATTACTCAAGGACTTCTAAAAAGTATAAGAGTTAGGGACAAATTACACTTAAAAACTAAAAAAAATCCACTTGATCTTTCGTTTCTAAATCTTTACAAACATTATAGAAACATGTGTTCTAAACTTATAAAATATGCCAGAGGTAATTATTACAAACGTCAGATTCAAAACTGTAATAATGACCCTAAACTTATCTGGAAAATTATTAAAGAGATGACATACACTAAAAACAATAAAAGTAGTGATATTACCGAACTTGATACACCAAATCAAAAATTAAATATGAAAGAAAATCCAAAGGAAATAGTTCAATTTGTGAATGAATATTTCTCCAAGGTGGGTTCTAATTTAGCTAAAAAAATAATTAAACCTCCTTATACTGATAATGAAATTAACAACACACTTACAAATAATATCACCTTTAAATTAAATACAGTTACAGCAGATGACATTAAAAGCATTATAGATTCAATGAAACCAACACTAACTTCAGGATCAGATGGCATCTCAATGAGAATAATTAAATCAACTAGAGATGAAATAATTCAACCACTCCTCCACCTTGTGAACAGATGTATCATGGAGGGTATCTTTCCCGAAACGCTTAAAATGGGTTCTGTTATACCAATCTTTAAAACTGGCAATAAAGCGGATATAAATAACTATAGACCGATAACAATATTGAATAATCTTTCAAAAATAGTAGAGAAAGTCAGAAAGAAGCAGCTCACTCAATATCTTGAAACAAACTTCATACTATCTGAAAATCAATACAGATTTAGAAAAAATATAGGAACCTCCGATGCCATCGCCTCTATTGTAAAAAGTATAAAACATAGTCTCGATAACGGAAATAAGTGTATCGGAATATTTTTAGATCTAAGTAAAGCCTTCGATACAATTGATCACACATATCTTCTAGAAAAACTCAAAAAGATTGGAATCTCAGGACGTGAACTAAACCTCATTAAAAGCTACATGTCAGAAAGGTTACAGTCAGTCAGGATTCAAAATGAATCAAGTCAACCAATACAAATCCAATATGGAGTCCCGCAAGGCAGTGTCTTAGGCCCGATTTTATTCCTGATATATATAAATGATTTATGTGAACTAAACTGTCACGGCTCAGTCATTAGTTTGGCAGATGACACAGTCCTTCTATTCCATGGAAAGTCATGGGAGACTGTATTTGAAAAAGCTGAAAAAGGGATGAATCGGGTAAAAAAATGGCTTGATTCAAATTCACTAACACTAAATGATACAAAAACTAATTATATTAAATTCAAAATCCACAACAGACGGATAACCTCAATACAAACCTAAACATAAAAATTCATAAAGACTGTATAAACGTGAACCGAGAAACTCCTTGCAACTGTCCAAAATTGAATGAAATACAAACAATAAAATATCTTGGAATAATAATTGATCAAAACTTAAATTGGAACTCCCAAGTGGAAAATGTGAGCAACAAATTAAAAAAACTATCCTATTTTTTCAAAACAATAAGAAACATTTTAGATAAAGAACAGCTAATTAAAATCTATTATGCCTTAGCCCAATCTCTACTACAATATGGTCTTATCGGATGGGGAAGCTCATGCGATTCCACTATAAAACCAGTCCTCATAGCACAAAGGGCAATTCTGAAAATTATACTTAGAGTACCCATCAGAACCCCTACAGACTATGTTTTTAAAGCGCTGAATTTAATGTCACTGAAACAATTATATACAAAAGATATTCTAATGTACGCATTCAAAAATCAGAATAACTTTACACAGACAAACTCGGGCCGATTCACAAGATCTACATTACAACATACATTCTACCAACCTACAACTAAAACGACTTTTGGACAAAGAAATATGGAATACTTCTCTGTAAAATTATTTAATTTACTCCCTCTTGCAATGAAAACCACAAAAAAAATAACCGCCTTCAAAAGAAGCATAAAAATATGGATTATGGACATGGGAAGGAAGAAAATAGATTCAATTTTGCAACCCAACAAAGAATAATGCTTTGTTTTGTACTTTCTTTTAGATATAACTTAATAATTTCCCTTGGCAATATTCTAACATAGATTAGGTATTAACTTATAATTAAAATAATAAAACTTGTACAATGTGTCCTTAGAACGGGGTACCCCAGTTAGGACACATTTTCTCTAAAAAACTGTAAAAAAAAATATATATAAATATAAATAAAATAAATATAAAAATAAAAAAATAATTAAAAAAATGTTACCACACAGTTTTGGATTTTCTTCGACGTCAGTGTTGATTCCGTGATGAGTAATTTCTTTAGGTAACTTTTTTTTCGTGCTTTTGTTGGTTATTGTATTGATGATTTTCCAAAACTCTTTGCTGTTTTGACCAGCATTTTTTATTTTATTACGAAAATACTTTTCTTTTGTCAGTCTAATTAAAAGCGCAAGTTTGTTACGGTATTTCTTGTAGAAGGTGTTGATTTTTTCATCATTAGGGAATTTTCTAGACTGGTGGTAGTATTTTTCTTTATTTCTGATTGAAATTACTAGTCCATGGGTTATCCATGGCTTTATCAATCTGTGTTTAGATTTTGGTTTAGAAACAATTATTTGTGTGGATAGGTTTATGTGATTTTGGAAAACTGTTTCGAAATTCTCAGCACAGGTATTTGGATTTTCCGATTCAAATATTGATGTCCAGGTTTCCGTTTTAAGATTTGTTCTTAAAATTTCCATATTTAAATATTTTTTTTCACATTTTTTCTTGTCAATTTTGTCAGAGTTGGAACTTCTTTTATCAATGTTGGTAACAAATATACAGGTATAGTGATCGGTTATGCTGGTTTTCCATAATATTGACATGTTTTTTTCATTGTTATCTCTCTGAGCATTGTCATGGAGTCTTCCAGAGGCACATTCGTGAAAAGGGATACAACGTCAAAACTGATACAAATATCTCCTTTCTCAGTCTTAACCTTCTTAAGCTTACTGATCAGATCTGTGGAATCCTTAATCCAAGATTCAGTTTTCCCAGTTTGCATCTGCAGTAATCTTGAGAGGTATTGGGAAAGTTTGTACGTCGGTGCACCAATAGCACTGACGATCGGTCTCATTGGGATATCCTTTTTATGAATTTTTGGAAGACCATACAGGGCAGGAGTTCTGGAGGCTTTTACAAAAAGCACAGATCGATCCTCTTTCCTGATACTGGAAGCTTTTACTAACTCCCTTGTCTTCAGGTCAATTTTGTTAGTGGGATTGTTTTTAATGGTGCCGGCATCGCACAAGAGGTCTTCCATCCTTTTAATGTAGTCCACCATATTAATCACGACAGTGGCGTTTCCTTTGTTGGCTGGCAGAACCAAGATATCCTCATTGGCGCGCAATTCTTTTAGGGCCGCAAACTCTCCCTTTGTTATATTTGGGCGGGGTATTTCAGCCTTTTTCAAAATATGACAAGTCTCTTGTCGTATATTCTCTGCTTGTGACTCTGACATTTTGTGGACTTTCATCATTGTATGTAGTGCTGTTTCTACACCACATACGATAGATTCCACAGGTATCTTTTTGGGGGCAACTACGTAGTTCATCCCCTTAGCAAGCACAGAAGTTGCATCTGGGCTCAACGCTGGGGTTGAAATATTAATAACAACTTTATTTTGATCCAGTTGTTTCGAACGCCTTTTTCATCTTGGTTGAGTCTCTTAAACTTTACATCAAGGCTAAACGCAAAAAAACATGTTGAAGTATATTGTAGAGCCAGGTCGTAGAGGAGTGGAGCTGGCGACACGGTATCGCTCCTAAGTTGATAAGTACAAACATCACCCCTAACTATTACACATCTGCCCTGATGATGGACACTGCAACGCTGTCCGAAACGTTGGCTAAAGAAGGAGGTAGCGCAACACGGCATAATACCCCAAAAACTAATAACAAAAATACTTTTGGCCGTGAAAATCTAAAATCCCATTTCGTGTTATTAGTTTATTTACATACTGTTTATAGAGATTTAGTTGTTGTGTTTATTGAAACATTATTTATGCCTAAATAATTCAGTTTCAAAAATTGAGGTATCTCTTATTAGTTTATCTGAATTTTTTAAATATTTAAAAACCACTGTACACAAAAAATAGTAATGCTAATTCTAGGGCCAATCTTTCGAACTCCGAATTTCAAAATGGTGGGAGTCGAACAGCTGATCCGACGCCGTATCTCTCACACGCACACTTCGGAGCGACCGAGTCCAGCGCCACTTCAGGCCGCCGGCGCCGCGCAGAAAAGTAAAGACCGATAAGTTTACAGCGCAGTTCACTCGTTCACTGTGAGACTCAGTTAGGCGGCCTGAAGTGGTGCGGGACTCGGTCGCTCCGAAGTGTGCGTGTGGGAGATGCTACTTCGGTTTCCGTAATACATTGGTTACGACTCTTGAAGGTAAAAAAATAATAATTCCATACAATTTTTGTACCACTCTCCCGCAATAATACTGAAAAATATAATCTAATATTAATTATAAATAGAATACAATAAACAAATAATTCCACCAAAATAATGTTTTAACTTCTAGAATAGTAACAAAGCTTCTTTCATGTAACTGTCATACAAAATGACACACCTGTTTAAAATAAAAATAACTTTTGGTGAGCGATGACGTTGCACAATTCACTATACATACGGTGGTTTTCCAAGATCTTGAAAAATTAAAACTTTGACAATTATTTGAAGTATTAAAAATAACTCTAAAAATAAAATAAAATATATGTAGTTATTTAAGTAAGGTCATTCATTATTCATTAAAAAAAGTTGGACTGGAGTTCTGTACTACACAATTATGTGTTAAGTGGTGTAATTTTATGGTAATGCGATCATTGTGTGCATCAAAGCTGTTACATATATGATATATAACATTGTTTAATTAGCCTACACATAAGTAAAAAAAAATCGAGTGCAGTTAACACGCGGTGAAAGTGAAACTTTATCAAAACAATCTCAACCAATACTTGAAAAGTGAGGTCATAATCAAAACGACCAATGAGCACAGACCAGCGTAATTTCCGTTTCATATCTCAACCAATAGGGGCCTCTAAAAGTAACATCATAATCAAATGGTCAATGAGCGCATTTGATGCGTCGCAGATGCAGTAATCGTCATTTCCGTTTCATCCGAAATCCAAAACATAGCGGGGCTAAAGAAGTTCCACTTCAAAAACATGATAAGTATTAACGAACAAATCATAGTTATTTTATGTCTTACTTGTCATATTTGTGCACTATGCCATCGATGTGTTGTGACAGCATTATCAATGAATAGCGATATAGCTTACCTGGAGAGGAACTCTGGAGAAATGTCTTTTAAAGTGGGGTACTAAGCCAAATTGGTTTGGGAAACTCTGAAATAATCCACAGCGAAAACGCTCTCAACGTATACATTCCCAGGCAACTTCCACAGTGAAACGTTAACTGCGAACGTCGTAGTGAAAACGGGCGACCGTTGAAACGGAAATCGGAAAACATTTTAATAAAGCTAAGGTCAATGAGGATATGTCCACTGACAATAAAGCGACAACTCCACGGTTTAAAATTATTTTCGGGATGAAAGGAGTTATCAAGCGACATATTTAATGTTTCGGTGAAATTAGGGTCGTAAAGTCAACGATAATTTCCGCTGTGTGAATTCTTCATTCATGCATACAGAGCTTTTCAGAAGCCATTAAAAAGTCCGTAATTCGGTTCGGAATAGGACTGTTCTCTTTATTAAGCCACGTGTAGTGAATATAAAGTGTTTTCGTTTTTATGGAAAACCGATCGAGGTCACTTTCTTGTATATATTTTTAAATGGCACTTTGAATGAAAACAGCAAGATTTAGGAAAAATTTCAAAGTAAAAAAAAAATCCATTAATGCATTAATTTTCGTGACACTTTGTGATGTCAATTATAATTTAAAAAAAAAAAAAAACTTATTTACACCACCATGTCATATGACTTAGTCTAGTATTACACTGCCCTGACGAAGCTGCGGTGATGGTGAAACCCGGTCGACAATAAGTATAAGTATGATATGTAAAACTATTAATAATGCTAGTAATACTATGTCAGTCTAGACTCTAGACCAGCGGTCGTCACACTTTTCTGGTTAAGGGCCACATAGGACAATGTGAGGTAACGCCGCGGGCCGCTGAGGTTAACTGTCACGGAATCAGTACGGGGTTGCTACCTCCTTCCTTCTTCTATTCATGATATCATAATTTTTAATAATAATACCTACACTTAAGATGATAATATTGTATAATAACAAAATTATAATACGTAATAACAACTACAAATTTTCACATTATCCAATTTAACGTACGAGTAGATCTGAATGTAATTGAATCCTTCGGTTCAATTTTCATCCACTTCTAATTAACCTATATCAAAGTTTACTTTGCTTTATTAGTAGGTACGTGATTAGCGTTTTTTTTTGTCCTTTTAGACATTTTTTTAACTTGCCCACGCCCTCACTGTGCCATCTCAACGCCCCCAAATTTTCGATGGGTCTTCTACTGCCCCCCCTGAAAGTCTCAAACGCCCACAAGCTGGCGTTATGAGAACCTATGACGTACACTATACGCGCGTTCTAAATCGACTTAGGATGTATTCAACAACCAACTGATCGTTTTAAAATTAAATTACAATCAATTAAAATCAGCGTTTTACAATCAATTGCCAATCAATTAAAATCAACGTTTTAAAATCATAGAATAAACACATATTATTTTAATACAAAATAAATGGCAGGTTAATACAAAAATGAAAAAAATATATTTATTAAAAAAAAAAACTGCAGATATTTGGGCGGGTCGCACAAATATCGGTCGCGGGCCGCAGTTTGACGACCACGGCTCTAGACTGTCCGAGTATTATACTGCCCTGGCGTTGGCAGCTAAACCCGGTCTGCAATAAGTATAAAAATTAAAGTGATGTGTAACAATATTAAAAAAATACAAGGGGAGGTTACGAAGTACCCCACAAAGAGGAGACCGATTATTCTGTCTCATTCTCTCGCAGGTTAAATCCTATCGATGTATGTGTTTGTCTCTTTTTAGTGTCATCGAGTTTCAAATCACAACGGCGCTAAAGAAGTTTTCACTTCAATGATGCGAGTGAAATGCTACGTCACATAACAAAGTCTACGTTTAGACTGTCCAGAACTAGAGTATCAATCATAAAATCCTGACAGTGGTAGCGAAAAAAATACTGTGTCATGTAACGCAGTCTGTTAATTGTTATTCGTAGAACTCCATTATTTTTCTTTTTGAAGTGAAACTTCTTTAGGAACGTTGTAATTTGAAACTCGGAAGAAGCGAAAACGACACTAAAAAGAGACAGACACATACATCTATAGGATTAGCCTGTGAGAGAATGAGATAGAATGAAACCTTACCGCATTGCCGCTTTGATTATGAGGTCACTTTTCAAGGCTCCTATTGGTTGAGACTGTGTGGGCGGAGGTTTCGCTTCTACCGCGTGTGAACTGCACTCGATTTTTAAAAAAATTAATGTAATAATGTTTTTATTAAGTTATGCAAGTATTTTAGAAATTTTATTTTAATTTAATTTTTACCACAGCTGTTTCGGCTTACAAGTCCATTTTCAAACTGTGGTTAGACCACTTTGACGATATATTTATAAGATTCTAAATTTAAAAAATTTAGGTGCTAAAATCACCGGTGAAACCGATTTACTGATAAAATAACTGTGACAATAGAAACTCTATTTTGCAGGGTATTTTGAAAACTGTTTTCCCCACATTAAAAGTTAACTTGTTCCTAATGGGTTTCGCAAGATTTTTGTCGCTAGGTGCCGCACTGGAAAAGGCGGTCCTGGAAACTCGTAAGAACTGTCAAATCAGTTTTAATCAGTAATAATGGCGTCAAGTTGTTGTTGTGTTCCAATGTGTATGAATAGGAGTGTTCATTTTTTTCCCAAAAGATAAACATTTGAAAGAGAATTAATGGAAAACGTTTGATGCAAAAGTAATGGAATCCAATTAAATTCTGTTATCTTGGGTTTGATGTGTGCAACCAATTTAGATGAATTGTTGTAACCACTCTTTGTAGACTATAAATTTTACCATAGGCCTTGTAGGGACACAATATACTGTAATATCTTCTTAACCTTCTCATAAAAATACGTTCATAATATTTATTTTATTTTTTAGGTAAAACTTCTTTACGCACGCTTGACTTGGGGAGTAAGCTGGCGAATGCGTGACGAGAGCGTTATGAAAGGTGTGATCGGAAGAGGCGAACGGTCGGGTGAAGCGAACGGAAGTTAGTACAGTTTTACGTCAGCCGTAAGGTCTAAAGCACACTCGTTTTTTTTTATTTATTAATTTTTATTTTAGTAATTTGTACATTTAAGTTTACAAAATTTCTAATAAAGCTCCTACAATACATCTTGAACTTTCCAATTTATTGGTGGGTATTTTAAAGTTTCCGGTAACGTGTTATATAATTTCATCCCTTTGAACAGTAAACTGTTTTGCGTATTCGCCTTGTCCTTTTTTGAAGCCTGATTTTCTTGCACGTCCTTGTGTTAAGTCTGTGAATGTCTTTGTTGAATATAATTTTATTTGAGACGTATTTTGTTAAAATGTTGTTTATTATTTTATGTATAAAAATCATTATACACATATGAGAATGTATCGAAACGAGACTCTCGCTTTATATAAACATACTGTATTACTATTCCTTTGTCGCAACTTTTTTCGCCTTTACCCAAGCTTTATCTTTTGCTTTTACCCAGGCTTATCATTCTTTCCAGCTTACCAATTTTGATATAATAATAATAATATATTTTTGAATGTAGCTATTACTTTGTGGTTATCCATTATAGAAAAATGAAACAATATAACTTTGTATAAACCACTTATATGATGTGCAAATCCGACCGGTTTCGGAACAAACGTTCCTTCGTCAGGGAAAGCTTATACTAATTTGACAGTTTAGAACAATGTTTTATTGTGGTAGGGATGGAGCCATTGTTAGTTAATAATGTAGATTGGGTGGGTAGGTATTAGTGTAGAGTGGGTGGGTAGGGGAACAAATCCATGATTGGGCTATATGACAATATTTTTTGTTTGTTGATAATAGCTTCATTATTTTTAAGGGATTTTTTAATTTCCAAAGCTTCTAAGTTATCGAAACGTTTTCCTTTATGATTAATATGAAGAATATTTATCCCTGTGTTTTTTTTTCAAAACTGTGGTTATTTTCAATGATATGGTTAGCGAACTCAGAAAAATTATTATTATTAAGACACCTTAAATGTTCTTTGATTCTGATTTCAAAATTACGAGTTGTTTTTCCAATATAAAATGAGGGACAATCATTGCATTTGAGTTTATATATTCCGGAATTAGTCAATTTATGGTCTTTATCTTTAGTATTTCTCAAAAAATTACCGATATTATTTCTTGTATAAAACGCTGGTTTAATATTAGAAGGGAAATTTTTGCAACATTGAACTGAAAAATTATTAATATACAAAATTTTACGCCATTCTTTATCATTAATATTATTAGAATTGTATAGATATTTATTTTTTGAAATTTTGCTAAGTTTTTTATTTAGGATGTTATCAACTAATTTTGGTTCATATCCGTTATTTAAAGCAATTTGTTTTATTATAGAAAGTTCAGAAAGGAAATTATTATTAGACATTGGGACATTTAATAAGCGGTGTATCATGGAATGGAAGGTGGAGTGTTTTTGTGAGACAGGGTGGTTGGAGGTCTTATGAATTACTATATCAGTGTATGTTGGCTTGCGATATATAGTAAAATCGATTTTATTATTTATAATAGATAAAGTTAAATCCAAAAAGTTTAATTATTCATTGCCTATTTCTATCGTAAATTTTATTTGATTATTAAAGGAATTTAAAAGGTTAAGAAAGTTGTTGAGTTGACGTTCGGATCCTGTCCAAATGACGAAGATATCATCCACATATCTCTTCCATAGTAAAACATTGTTTAATAGGGGTGATTTTGAATTAAAAACAGTTGTTTCCAAATCATTCATAAATATATCAGCAATAAGAGGGCTGGTGGGGGCTCCCATTGGAAGGCCTTCTTTTTGTTGGTATATGACATTATTGTATTGAAAATAATTTTGATTTAAAACTAATTTAAATAAACGAGTTAGGTCACTGGATAAATAAATAAATAAATTTTATGACAGAGTTGAAAATCTATCTTCGTGTCAGTTCCTCGACAAAGAAATGGCTTTTTTATCTAAAGGTTTAAATTATAACCTCCCTTATAGCAAAGTTAATATTGAAGGTGCAATTGAAAGTGTTGCTGTAGACATTGAAACAGCCCTCTCATACTGTCCTAAAACATTTCAATACAAGAGTGCGGAGACTATTAAAAAAGAAATAAATAAACTTTCCATAAACATGAATCCGGAAATCTTTCACCTTAAAAACTTAAAGAAGAAACTTGAAGATGAAGATCTGATATTAACAAAGGCAGACAAGGGAAATACTGTAATCATTATGGACAAATCTGATTATCACAACAAAGTGATGGACTTTATAAATAGTGATAATTTTGTTATTTTACCAAAAGATCCAACATATAAATTTAACGAGAGTGTATCAAATGCTTTAAAATCTTGTAAATCTGACATATTTAAAGATGATAACATATTATCAAAAAATCCTAAATCACCTAAATTATATGGGTTTCTCAAAATCCATAAAATAAATACACCCATCAGACCTGTAGTTTCATCATGTAATTCGCCAAGTTTTAAACTATCGTCATTAATAACTGATTTAGTTCATAAAAGTAATGTGTTTACACCAACATATGTAATTAAGAACTCTTTTACTCTTACTTCTAAATTACCTACAGATCTGTCCAGTGACCTAACTCGTTTATTTAACTTAGTTTTAAATCAAAATTATTTTCAATACAATAATGTCATATACCAACAAAAAGAAGGCCTTCCAATGGGAGCCCCCACCAGCCCTCTTATTGCTGATATATTTATGAATGATTTGGAAACAACTGTTTTTAATTCAAAATCACCCCTTTTAAACAATGTTTTACTATGGAAGAGATATGTGAATGATATCTTCGTCATTTGGACAGGATCCGAACGTCAACTCAACAACTTTCTTAACCTTTTAAATTCCTTTAATAATCAAATAAAATTTACGATAGAAATAGGCAATGAAAAATTAAACTTTTTGGATTTAACTTTATCTATTATAAATAATAAAATCGATTTTATTATATATCGCAAGCCAACATACACTGATATAGTAATTCATAAGACCTCCAACCACCCTGTCTCACAAAAACACTCCACCTTCCATTCCATGATACACCGCTTAGTAAATGTCCCAATGTCTAATAATAATTTCCTTTCTGAACTTTCTATAATAAAACAAATTGCTTTAAATAACGGATATGAACCAAAATTAATTGATAACATCCTAAATAAAAAAACTTAGCAAAATTTCAAAAAATAAATATATATACAATTCTAATAATATTAATGATAAAGAATGGCGTAATATTTTGTATATTAATAATTTTTCAGTTCAATGTTGCAAAAATTTCCCTTCTAATATTAAACCAGCGTTTTATACAAGATATAATTTTTCAGTTCAATGTTGCAAAAATTTCCCTTCTAATATTAAACCAGCGTTTCATACAAGAAATAATATCGGTAATTTTTTGAGAAATACTAAAGATAAAGACCATAAATTTACTAATTCCGGAATATATAAACTCAAATGCAATGATTGTCCCTCATTTTATATTGGAAAAACAACTCGTAATTTTGAAATCAGAATCAAAGAACATTTAAGGTGTCTTAATAATAATAATTTTTCTGAGTTCGCTAACCATATCATTGAAAATAACCACAGTTTTGAAAAAAACACAGGGATAAATATTCTTCATATTAATCATAAAGGAAAACGTTTCGATAACTTAGAAGCTTTGGAAATTAAAAAATCCCTGTAAAATAATGAATCTATTATCAACAAACAAAAAATATTGTCATATAGCCCAATCATGGATTTGTTCCCCTACCCACCCACTCTACACTAATACCTTCCCACCCAATCTACATTATTAACTAACAATGGCTCCATCCCTACCACAATAAAACATTGTTCTAAACTGTCAAATTAGTATAAGCTTTCCCTGACGAAGGAACGTTTGTTCCGAAACCGGTCGGATTTGCACAACATATAAGTGGTTTATACAAAGTTATATTGTTTCATTTTTCAATAATAATAATGTTTATTCCAGAATGTGGGGAGGATAGTGCAATCCCACACGTCCCATAAAGTTGTACATATTTACACAACAGATAAAGTAAAAAAAAGTAAATAGAACAAACAAATATAAAAGACATAAGCGATAATAGAAATAAAATAAATAATCAATTATAATGTAGGACGTGGTCTGGAGTGAGCTAGGGCCCAGCGCTCGCTCAGGAGTGGCGCTTGGTGCTGGAAGGCTGCGATCACCACTTTGTTATCGGAAGCCATTAGCCGCATCCTGGCTCCAGTGACCCGGTGTCTCATAAGACCGGCGAATCCGTGTAGTCCTAGCTCCGTAAACATTGAAGATGTGCTCCTGTATCTTCTGTATCCAAATATAATTCTGCAAGCATCATTATATTGGATCCGCAGTCGTTCTATTGAGCTGGTACGGTAGTGACACCATATTTCACATGTATATAGGTTAGTGCAAAATGCATTGAACAATGTTTTCTTTACATTGTTACTGCATTTGAAGAATCTTCGGGCAATCATATTAGACAGTATACTGATACTTCTCCGCTGTCGTTTAATATCACCGTCATCCGAGAGGTCTTCAGTAATAATGTGTCCCAAGTATTTTACAATCTTAGATGCGTTTATATTTTCCTCATTAAGTTTTACAGGGAGCATTTTCTCGGGATTTTTTCCATGGTGGAATGCGATTAGTTCCGTCTTCTTGGGGTTGTACATCATGTTGTGGTCATTTGCATATTCTTCACAGATTTTTAATAATGTTCTCAACCCCTTGATCGACGGAGCTATGAAAATCATGTCGTCCGCATAACTTATGTGATTTAGGCATAAATTATTAATACGACAGCCCGCCCTGGTGTCCAGGCGATTTGATAATTTGTCCATGTATACATTGAACAGGATTGGGGACATACACCCTCCTTGCCTTACTCCTGATCGCAAATATATCGGTTGGGAGTACGTACTTGCCCACCGTACAACGTTTTCCTGCTGAGAGTGCCATCGGGATAGTGTGTTGATATACATAGTAGGTATATTTCTAGCTTTCAATTTCTCCCATAAGGTTTTATGACAGACCCTGTCGAACGCTTTGCTCAGATCTAAGAAGCATCCGTATACAGTAGTTTTTCGTTTCTTGTAATATTCTATTATTTGTTTAGCGGAGTATATTGCCATATTAGTGGATAATCTGTACTTAAAGCCCATCTGATTGTGTTTAGAATTGAGTTTACCTTCTATTTCAATCAGAATTACCCTTTCAAATAGTCTTGCAATTATAGTTGCTCTGTATTAAGCTGCTCTGAAAAATTTAACATATAAAATTTATCGGAAGCCAACAAATTAATAATATACCTAGTGATTCGTACAAATGAATTTTTCTAAGAGAATTTTTGTCAACATTAAAAATGCCAAGTGGGACATCATTTTAGTCACAAAGTGAGTAATCTCGTATTCGGAGATAAAATAATTCATTGTTGTTAACATTTTCTCTTTTATTTTCCACAAAGGAAGACTATACTTTATAACGTTAACTAAAAAGATCAACTAACTTAAATAAAGCACTTCAGTAACTTATTTCAAAGTGTTTTTTGTTAATGATTCAAAACATTCTTTCTGTCAAGAATTTAAAAGTCCAAACCTTTCACGTTTCTTTCCTTTCTTTGGATTCCTTTAATTTATTTCTCGTAATTTTTCTCACAATATAATATTCTTACGGAACAATTAAGACGATTGTTTCATAAATAAGATGTACCTTTTATGCTTTTAACCAAAATAGATTTAAATTCTTGGACGAAATAAAATCTAACATTTACATAAAAAGTTTTGATGGAAGTATCTAAGAAGGAATTTTATTCAAATTTCAATAATTGTAGAATGTTTCTCGCTTGAAAAGTTGATTAAAACATCAAATTATAAAAGCGTTATGTGCATTTCCTTATTGTCCTTATTTACATCGCTGGCTTTAATTTTAATTTTACGTGAACATATTGATTTCTTCAATATTTTTGGTTGAATGTTTAAAATCTTTGTCCGTTAATCTGACATTTCATAATTCTTTTAGTTTAATTTCTACAGTGTTGCATAAACCAGCGAAAATACCGCTGTACGTATTATAATTGTATTACGAATCAATAGTCGTTTAGATTAGCTTAGAGCATATAAAAAACGAAAAAAAACGAGTGTGCTCTAGACCACACGACTGAAACTTCTGCACCATCTATACGATAGGAAGAGAGAAAAAAAATGTGCGCGCGTACTGCTCTCTCTTGTTCCTACAGTGTGATACAGACAATAGGCCTGCAATGTGTCTTACATATACAAAACGTAACTGGCTATGATTGAAAAAGAGAAAGAAAACGTGTGCTCACACCTCTTTCTCTCTTGCCTCTACAGTAATATACGAAGCGTAAATCTCTCCTTTTCTATCTTCACTAATTTATATCTCCCTCTCAACTACCTTTCGCCTCGCTTTTTGTAACGTTCTTGTCGCGCATTCGCCAGCTTATTCCCCAAGTCAAGCGTTCGTAAAGAAGTTTTACTTCAAAAATCATTTTCTCAGATTGATAGTTTTATTTCAGCTTTTTTTCATTTGAAATATCCTTGCAATAATGTGATCAGTTTTACACATAAAATTAGTTTCAATGAAAGTACGGAAACAACGTCTGTGCTCTAAGCTTCGGTAAAAAAACATAATCCTCTTTGCAATCCGCTAGTTAATATTTCATTTATTTGTAGGTCAGAATATAAACGTTGATTGAAATGACTTTGGGCATGTCTGGTGGCCAGATCTGAACAGCCAAGTACTTCCCCACCGTCCTCCTACTCATCTCCTTCCCCTACCTTCAGCCTTATAAAGGTTTATAGGGTAGGTACCTTCGATCAAGTATTGTCCATACGTCAATGGTAGGTACCCTAATGAGGAACTCCAGTGAAAAATATTATGGCTTTAAAAAAATATGTTTATATAATATAAAATATGTTTATTAATTATCAGCGCCCTTGAGATGATTTTTCATGAAAACGGCGCTTTATAAATCAGCCAAATATTATTATTATATTATTATATAGACTAATAAACGCTAATTCTGAATATATAAGTTTTATTTCATAATATTAAACGCAGTGTTTTAAAAAAATTATTAAAAAGTGCATTTTTAAACCTCTCCTCAAAACACAGCGTTAAGTTTGCATTACTGAAATGGTGAGTGGTGACGTCACTGCTAACCTGTCACCTGGTGATAGTGTGTATTGTATTGTATTGACATTTGAAATGACTTGAAGTGCACACGTATGCAATTCAACATTTCGTACTTTTGGTTTATTTTCATACTGTTTATAGAGATTTAAATAAATAATACTTATTGTGTTTATTGAAACATAATTTAGGCCCTCAACAATTTACGAAAAGGGCTATATTTGCGGATAATCTGCAATAATTTTTTTTGTTGTTGTTTGTTTTTGGGGTGTTATGTCGTGTTATGCTACCTCTTCCTGGCAGATGTGTCACACATCTGCCCTGATGATGGACACTGTAACGCTGTCCGAAACGTTGGCTAAAGGAGGAGGTAGCGTAACACGGCATAACACCCCCAAAACAAACAACAAAAATACTTTTGACCGTGAAAATCTAAAATCATATCTGCAATAAATTTTGCCTATTTGAGGTTAAAGTCGTGTCATATTTGACATTTGGTTTATGTATTTTCAAATTGTTTTTAGTATTAGGGGCTTTTTATACAAGTTATTACACAATCGTCATGACCAGTGTCTTATAAATACCAGTGTTTCTGTATGTGTTATACATAAAACAATGTACAGTCACGCCTGAACACAAAATTCGAGGCTTACGATGTCACTTATATTTGCAATGAAAAAGATGATTAATTGTTTTTATATTCCACTTTGTTAAAATAAAATAACAGTAGCGGTGAAATGTGGACATTTTACAAATGTTTTTCTATATTAAAAGCAGTTAATCTTGAATAAAAAAACGCCTCAATTTCTCACACAAAAGTCATCGAGCCATTTTATATTTTATTCCGCCATTTTCTTACATTCAAAATCAGGGATGCTCTGCCCAAAAAAATTATTTCCCTAGATTTCGAAGTGAAATTTCCCTTGAATTTCACATTTACGCAATTACCTACGTAGCCACCTGATTGTGTAACACTAATCCTATTATAATATTTGTTAATTAATATGATTAATTAATTGGAAAGATATCGGAACTTGGTAAATATACTTATAATACTGTGCTTTTCCAAATAAAACACTTTTTGCTACGTGAAGTAATAATTTAAAAGTACAGATACACTCACCACTGAATTAGAAACTGAATTCCAAATATTAAAAAAAACACTGCGAAATAAAAATCAACCGCAATCACCGAAAAAACAGAACTTAAAACATAAATATTTTTTTTTTTGAGAGGTCCCATTTATCTTTTTAGATACATATAATATCATTTTGAGTTGTTAGTGTTAAAAATAACATTGCATGGTAAGAACATGAACAATAATTGAGAGTTCGAAATTTCCCTAGATTTTGTCCTGATTTCCCTTATCCCTAAAAAATATTTTTCTCCCCTAGATCTAGGGAAATTTCCCTAGACATAACATCACTGATTTAAAGTGACAACCTGAAAGTAAATAAACTATCGGTGGGTGAAGACGTCACACAATCCACCATAGATATGGTGCTTTTCTGAGGGTCTAGAAAAATTAAAACTTTGACAATTATTTTAACTATTAAAACAAACTATAAAAATAAAAATAAAAATGCAGTTATTTAAGTTTGAAGGTCTATATTCATTACAAAAAAAAATTGGACTGGAGTTCTCTATTGGAGATGCCATAGTGTCACTGGCTCCAGGCGGTTCACATACAAAATCCCGAAAATTCTTATTTATCGCAAACATTTAAATCATTTTAACGTAATAGCAGAGTCATTAATACGTATGTTTGTACTTGTTCACTAAATGAGAACTACCGCATCGTAAATTCGGTGTGCTTGTGCCGCTAAAGAAAAGCTATTAAATATGTAGATATTTGAAGTGTAAGTAGCACTAAACATTAAATCGTTTACGATACTCCGTGTAGTCGCTATTACCTTGTCTATAAAAAGCTCGCTCTTGAAACTTTTTTATATTCCAAAAGCCCTTTTTTTTAATTACGCCAATATACAATCTTATCTGCATTTTATTGCACCGAGTCTGAATAAGTGCCTGGCTAATATTTTGTTTATGTGAACTTGCCCGAGCCGGCGATATGAATCACGCACAGGGCATTAAAAAGATCTTATGTTCAAGAAGTATCTCTTGTAAATGGGAAATGCGAAAATAAATGCCATATTCCTTCGCACTCGCAGCGAATGGCGATCGTTCTGTACTGTTATGATTATTGCAGCACATTATTTATGGAAGCCTTGATATTTATGAGGTTTTTACAGATAATAATGTTTATTTAGTAAGATTTAAAACATACTTTCGTACAGGAATTCATTTCTTAAAAATATTTATGGATATTATCAGTATTTGATTGTCATTCATGAAATATTCCTAATGTTCAACTATTTTAATGTTACGAAATAACCTAATTGCATATTTATGATACCAATTATTCGTTACAAAACTTGGTTCAATATATTCGCACATCACAATCCGGAAGCCTCGGTTTCGCGCGTAAGCCAGTCAATCCGTCACTTTGGATCGAGATTGTAAAATATCTATGCAAGATAGCTTTTTATATTTCAAAGACAATAAGCATAGGTGCCAATATCTTTTTCTGATTTTTCTGTCTTCAGATTTTCGATTGAGTTTCGCTAATACTGTCTTCATTTAATAAAATTTGAGGTTTTACTCATAAATGTTAAAAAATAATAATAAATATTCATCCTAGACTTGCAGAAAAGTCAATAAAAGTCGCATATTAAAAATAAAGTGGATAAAAATTTATCCAGACACTATCTAGATAGCATTTAGTTCGGGTTTGAATCTTACAATCACATATAAAGATAGCAACCAATAATTTGTGCGGAAAATGAAAATCATGTTGGTAGTTCTTAGTCGAAGTATAATACAGTTAAAAGTTACCGAATTTGACCTTAGCTCAGTTGGTAGAGCATTAGACATCCATTTATTGTTTAAGATTGTCTTAAAAAATATTTTTTCCCCATAATTGCACAAGTAAAATCGTATTACATTTGTGGTAGGTATAACTGGTAGTTTATGAACACAATGTTTCATAATCTAATACTACGTTACGATTTTTAGGATTCAAAAAAATTGATATTGTCAAATTTCATCATATTTCACGTTTTTGTACATTTTTACATGAAATAAATTGATTTTTTGTTTTTTGTTTTATGGTCATATCCATTGGCTTATCCAATATCCATCTTACCATAAATTTACCTACCTTCTTCTAGAATTCCTAGTTATTGAGTGTTTCAAGTTGTAGAGATGATAAGCATCCAAATTTATTACGTTTATCAAGTGTGTTGTCTCTGAATTCATGAATACCCAATATGCAACCTTTTTAATGGTACAAATTGAAAGATGCGTTTTTGAATAAGTGTTATGCAACACTCAGTTGTTAGCCCATTACTGAACCCTAGTAAAAGTAGGTATTTCTAACTAACATCTAACCTTAAAACAGCATATAGAAAAAACCAATTAAAAAAGGTGGGTTGAGCCTTTGGCTTAACCAGTCCCACGAATGTAAATTATCTAATAGAAATATGAGGAAACACATATTTTAGATACTTACATGATTTACAAATAATACAGAATGAAGTTAAGAAAACTTAATAGTTTTATTTTTTTATTTTTAGGGTGTTAGCTATATAATAATTGTTAGAAATTTTATTTTGAAAAGTTCTATTTTCTATGTACATTTGTTATTAAGTAACAATGCACATAGAAAATAAAACTTTTCAAATTTAAAAAAAAAAACAATTCTTCTCTTATACAGATACACCCACTAAAAACAATAGCTTATTGACAATTATAAAATTGTAATACAACATACGTCTTTTAATTTACAAAATACAAAATGGATTTTTGCATAAGTTCACAATTTTTTTAACAACGTCACAAGTCGCAAACACTATACAGGACATCGTAATAATTTATACACGAATAATACTGTAAAGACTGAAAGTGGTAAAAGAAGCATAGGCCCGTATAAACATTTACAATCTCCTTTCCGATGGCCTCAAAATGAAGATTTGAATTTTTTTTAATTATGTTCAACCTTAAGATGAGTGAACAAAATTGTAACGTTTTATTTATATTTTATTATGGAATCAATTTTAAGATAAGACATTATTTATTTATTTGTTTGCGGTACAAAACCTTTAAATACAGAATAAAATATTTTTACATAAAAATGGATTGCAAAACAATTAATTATGCAGTTAAGAGGGAATGCGGGCGGCGTTTTTTTCCATACAAACGTATTCCCCGTTTATCTCTCTGGATTTTGACCCTAGAGCAATTTTTTTACATAATATATATATCAACCACTAGCGTGTCGGTACGTTTTGCTTTTTTTGATAATTTACTTCTTATAGAAGTTAGGACCTTCCAAAAATGAATAAAATTGCCTGGTTTAAACGCCGTCAAAAGACGTTCAGTATACAAACTAAACAATGTATTAAAAAAAATAAAAAAACGTACCGACATAGAATATTTTATTCTAATACAGTTAGTGAAAAAAAATTAAAATCGGTCCAGTTTCGGAGAAGAAAAATAGGGAATACAAAACATCGATTTTGACGATTGTATTTAGGTATTTTCGGTCCGATATGCAGTTGTCCCTTTCGCTCAGTTCCCCTGAGGGGAGCGCGGAGTGAAACAGAAGACATTCGTTACAATACCTATCGACGATATTTTTAAATGACCGGCATAGCTCTTAAACACGCTAATGCAATTCAAATTTTCTAAAATTTACAATCAGGCTAATGTAATGAAAATTTTAACTAATTACTATTCCAATAAATATGTGAAATGCTTTTTTGTGTTATTGTTATATTACGTAAAATTGCATAATGTTGAAATAATAATTTTTAAATGTAAAATTATCATTTCAACATTATGCAAAATTATTATTGTTTATGATATGACTATGAATTACGCAGTTAGTTATAAAGAGAAATATGAATTACTACGATAAAATAAACTAAAACTTATATCCTTCTTCAAAGCAATCCCAAATATATATTAATTTTCCCATTGTTATTATCACTTTCTCTGATTTGTAAAGATAAGTTATTTAAGTAACGGTGTAATTCTTATATTATTATTGGATTTGAAAGACATTCTAAATTATAGGTAAATCAACTTAAGTTGGAAGCAATAAAAATGCATAGAATTGATGTATTGGTCTATCTGTGTGAACGTCAAGCGACGCCCACCAACCCGATAAGGCTCTCTGTCTTGCTTACGCCCACTTATTGTAACTAGTTAGAAGAGGGGCAAGTTTTTACGACATCCCTTGAAACTGCACTTACGGGTGTCCTATTCATTCGGTTCGTAATTTGAATTAAAAATACGTGCACCTACATATCGCAAGTGAAATAATTACAAATTTTTAAATTTGAAATAATAAATAGTTTTCATTATTTTTAATTCGAATCTTTATTAGTAGATTTACAGAGTGTTTGTAAAGTGCGCAAGTTTAATATTTATTACGACATCACGGAGTCCTGTTACAAACTCGTGAAATTTTATTCCGCGAGTTTAATTATTTTATTCATAATATAAAAAACGGTGGTCAACTTTTAAGCATAAATGACTTGTATGATTTGACGTCTAAGGCAACTGTAGTATCACAGACTAGTTTTCAACAGTTAATCTTTTGTACCTTTGTGTTAGTAGTCTGTTATATTTTAGATAATATACTTACGTATAGATAGTTGCTGATGATGACTGATACATAATTATTAAATAATTACTGTTGCTAATACATAATAAAAAAATTGGTTTTGGTAATTAAGTTTAACAGTAGTTTGCTTTTCAAAATCTATGCCTATTAAACGTGTAGCGGCATGTGGCGGCTTGTGGCGGCTTGTGGATTATTTACTTTATAAAATATTATGTAAGTATGTATATTATAATAAATTAATCTTTTTAATTAACACAATATTTTCTTAACCTTGTCGTTAATTATGAATACCCATTTGAATTCAATCCTGAAGATTATTCCATTTAGTTAATAAACTTTATTTTCCTTCCTAAATCTTCAGTATATTAATAAAAATGTTGTAAAACAACATTAGTTTTATGTTACCGACTTCAACACGCTTTGGATTCGAATTCTCAATTGTGAAATAATGATTCATTGTTTTTTTTAAAGCCTAAAACGAAACACGCTGTATGAAAGTTTTGCATCTGTGTGAGTACTGCGTTGAAGTCAACTTAACTTGCGAGACCTATACCATCAACCGTCGACTTTCTAAATTTAACGGTGTTATTTTTATTTGCGAGCAAGAGGCTGGCTGGCTGGTTAAACGCTCTTAACTCTTCAATTCCCAGTGTCACCTGTAGGTGACAGAAGCTTAGTATTTTTTTCTACCACATGGAAATTTTATTTTTAAATTCTACTACTATCTTAGTAAAGGCAAAAAGTTACTTTATTCGTTATTTTTTTCTGGCAACACTAGCCACATGCTATTTATCAAATTCATTCTCGTGTTTCACGCGGAATTGGAGCAGTCTGAGTTTGTGTGATCTCTTGCGGCATAAAGTGAAATAAAAATGCTATGCCGTAAGTATTATTTTTTTTTCTTATTGTATACAATAAATGAATAAATATACTAAAGGACAAATGTATTTTATGACAAAAATAATTTATAGAATGTGTGATACAACGTTAGAAATATGCCGTGTCACCTGTGGGTGCCACTGGGCATTGAAAGTATTGAATTGGTATAATGACTCTATTGTTCAAAATTCATTCTTAGTAATAAATAACTAGACCGTTGCTTACATTTTGGCCTTATCGCTATATTGTGATGGTGTTTTAGAATTTGTTTACGTATTACAGGTTGACGTTAGATGAGATTGTGGAGGAATTGCAGGCCGGGGTGGACCCAGGCGATATTATTTTATTTCCTCCTGATGGATAGTGTGGTGATGGACGACGATAGTGGAGATGAAAAAGGTACTAATATTTTTCATCTTCCCAGTCGCATGTTTCGATCTCTAGTAGAACTCAAAAATAGACCTTCCATCTATAGAGAAAAAAAGTGTTCATGACTTGGAAGAAGGAGATAAAATCGACGTTCCTGCCCCGAAGAAAAAAAAGAAAAGACAGTACTATAAAAAATGGTACAACGGTCTCAGCAATACTTTTATTTCTGGTGGTAAGGGAGACTGTGATGAAAAAGTATTTTCTAACTCTAAATAATAGCGAGAACTGAATGCTGGGTGTACAGGTACTATTTGGGAAAACCGTCTGGAGAAGTGCAATTTGCCACACTTAAATGACATGAAAAAAGAACCAAGAGGTAAGAAAGCGTCGTGTCATAAAGTTTCTAAGAAAATCGTTGCATCTAACTGCCATGGATTGAATCATATCTCGAAAGTGGAACGAATTAGATTTGTGTATAAAAAACGGGCAAAAATTCAAGTAGATTGCCCAGCAATTATCAAGATCTACAATAAGTACTTACATGGGTGGGGTAGACCGTTTTGACGAAAGCGTTCACTCCATGAGGGTAGCTCTTCGCGGAAAATAGTGGTGGTTTCCTCTGTTTGCTTTTTGTTTAGATGCAGCTTGCCAAAATGCATGGCTGCTCAAAAGACAGTCAGAAAACAACTGGAACTACTGCGATTTCCGGGGAAATGTCACAACCAAATACTTGCAAAAATGTGGAAAGCCTCCTATCCTCAAATCCGATTGTGGCTTCTTATACATACTTCTGCAGATAAGAGTACCTACTGAGGTAGGAGTGCAGGAAGTGTTGACGATCACTCGCAAATCGACTGCTCTCAACGAAGATGTGGATATTGTTACCAACGCACCATAAAAATGTGTGCCAAGTGCAATATCGGTTTGCATCCAAAGTGTTGGTACAGCTTTCACAATAATAAGTGCTCTGTTTTTTGTATAAAAAATATTATTATTAAATATTATTAGCGGGTTTAAATGTAAATAAATAAAAAAATAAAAAAAACTTTATATAAACAAATATTATTATAAAAATGTTATTTTATTCCTACCGTAAGAGTAAGTAAAATGCTGTTTCCTCTTCAGAGCCTTCAAGCACAATGTCCAGTGTCACCTGTAGGTGACACACCCATAAATAAGGGGGGGGGGGTAATTTATTTTTATTTTTAATATTTTTTTGTCTTAACCATATATATGTTAGCTATTGTATTTATAGAAAAAAGAAAAATCTTTATTAACTTTGACATGGGAATTGAAGAGTTAAATACTAGATGTGTTTAATATCTGAGCTCTTTTATCTTTCATCCAATATGTTCATACGTACCATATATCAATTCCTTGTATATCAAGTCTAAGGAAACTTAGCCTCTAAATCACCAATAGATTGAAATACACAAATAAAATATAGTGTTTTAATTCATTTCTTTATCGTTATTAAAGATTTAAAAAAATATATTCTGTATTTTGTCACTTCTTGTACCACGAAAGCAGAAACCCCAACGAGTACCGGAATATTCAACAATGTACGACATCATCACTTCTTTGAATAGTCATTAAAAGGGATGAAAAAAAAACCTGTTTAAATAGGTCATCTTAGGTTAGGTTATGGGCAATATTTTTATTAAATTTTCAGAACTGAATGAATTTTTAAAGAGGTGTTGAAATGCCACTTGGTTTTAGTTGTCATGGAACCTTAATTACGATATCTAACTGTTGTAACCGCCACTGCCTGAGAGCATTCTTCTCATGTGTAATTTCATTGGATCCTGTGTCAGTCTATCTAGAACAGTGGTTTTACGAAGATTTTAGAACAACTGGTTGAAAATTCACAATAACCTGTTTTCCAAAATCCTTGAAGTTTTTGAATGTGCTATTTTGGACTACTGTATTTGCATGTATAATAGCAACATATAGCTAACGCAAGTTTATAATTGATATTTTGACTTTAAATTGTCTCAAAAAGTTTATTAAAAAATGTTCTAAAGCGAAACCTGGCAAACACAATTCCGAATATCGGTAGCACTCGCGACAAACAATGTTTGAGTTGTCAGCACTGCAGCAGTAGTTCAGCGGCCGACTAATTGTGCACAGTGCCCCCCCCCCCCCCCCCCCCTGCCCAGCACTACCCACCCCTGCCCAGCTAGTTCACTCGGAGGTTCTACTTTGTCATCCATTCCCAGAAACGCAAACACAAAACACTCATAATCCTTTAAACAAGGCGTGCTTGTGAATATGGTGATATACTCGTACTGTGTTCAGCATTCGAGAGATTCTATAATAAAATGTAAATAAATTTATGCAATAATGGAAACTTTGTAGTTCGATACGTTTTTAGATTTTCACGACCAAAAGTATTTTCGTTATTTATTATTGGGGTGTTATGCTGTGTTGCGCTACCTGCTTCTTTAGCCAATGTTTCGGACAGCGTTGCAGCGTCCATCATCTGGACAGATCCGGCATTATTTTCTTGCATAGACGTCTGTACAAATAATGTGGAATAAAAATTGTGTTAATTTCCAGTTTATCATTTTTGACAGACTGAAAAAAATAAGCGACATCCTACTTACATAATTACTCTTAAAAATAATGCTTGATGGTGTGTGAGATTATTAAAACCAGAATTATCTAAGTATTTAGGCACAATGCTGCTAAATCCCTTGCTCTATATTGCGTGGAATTATTGTAATTTGCGGTTTTCTTTTCCACAGTTAATGCATCCCATAATTCACTTTGGTGAGAGCCTATGAGAGATGATGGACGCTGCAACGCTGTCCGAAACGTTGGCTAAAGAAGGAGGTGGCGCAACACGGCATAACACCCCAAAAACAAATAACGAAAAAACATTGTAGTTCATTAATTTAACTTTAAAACACTCTAGGGAAAATATCAAAACGTCCGCCATGAACCATGTCCCTGTCGAGAACCGTTGATATCATTGTAATGAGAACGGATAATTTTCCGAATAATTATTATTTAGTAGAACAGTATGTATGTGGAACGACTTATTGGCAGCCGTCCTTCCTTTTTTCAGTTAATCCGAAACTCTTCTCATCATAGTCATTATTTTCTCGAAATGATTTATAAATGGAGGTGTAGAAATTCCCGTTAAACTTGTGACGAAAAATCTGAAGATCTAAAAGCATCAATAATTAATTGGAAAGCATATTATCACATTTAGGATGAAATAATCGTGATTCCAATTTTCATTTCTAAATACGCACTTCGTATCTGGGGATGTCATAATATTTTACAACAAAGCCCGTAGTATTTAACAATTTATTGATAAACAATTTATTAAATATTCCACGGTAAAAGGTAGGAACATATACTATTATAATATATAGGTTGGGCTACAAACATTAGCACTTTTGTAATCGTGCTAGCATGGATTCCGAACGGGTGACGAGAGCGGAGTCACTTATGCAAGGCTCCTCGCTTCTTGGAAATTTAGTTTACAATGTATCGCTTTACGGGAGAGCAACGCGCTTTCCGGGTAAATTTTTTTAACAAAAACAGTGATTTTATTCCATTCTGTTGACGCACGCCGCCTAATTCATTTGCATCACCAATCACAATTAATTAGTGCCCAAGTGTTAATTTAATTAAATTATGGTTTAAAAAATTTAAAAAAACTGGTAGGAAAACAAACGGCTGTGGAGCAAAAGAAATTTTCCCTGACAAACTGATCCTGCGCAGAGGAGATGTTCGCAGCCCGAATCTAACGCCAGTTGATTTTTTAAGGGATGTATTTGTAAGTATATACATTTTATCTTACAAATCGAGTCTTGTATGAGAAATTGAAAAGAATGAAAATTTTTCGAAAATGTAAGGGCCTGAATTGAGGAATGCCAGCGACGAGACGGCGGCCATTTTGAAGAAATTATTTTTACAAAATGATTTTCCAGCATATTTCAGTAATTATTTATTCAAATACAATCTGTTTTTTTCATGATTTTTTAATTTTTTTATAAGAAAGAAAAAGTTATACAATATTACAGGAAATCAAATTAAAAAAATATATTACAGAAAAAATATAAGTCCCAATAAAATACTTATAAGTAGTTTGGCAATGGGTGCTTTTACTTTGAAGTTTAAAAAATAAAAAATAAAACTTATTATGCAGTTAGACATTTTTTTGTCATTTTTATCATGTAGTCCAGCGTTCTTTGTCCATATTTGTTCAAGTGCTTAGGTACGATTAGTCCATCATTTAATGTAAATCGAGTATTGTAAGTGTGGTCCAGTCTATTTATGTATATAGCGCTATTCATATGCCGAAAAATAATTTTATGCCACAGAATTGATCTTACTTAGAGAATTTTGAGATTCTGGTAAAAGTATGGAACATTGTGCCTTTGTTCGTATAAACTTTTATGAGCTAATAATTTAAATAATGAATGTTGAACTGATTGAACATGATTTACATTTGTCTTACAGGAAAGTCCCCAAGCTGTAATTTCGTACATTTGTTACTTTGTTAATTATTTCAATAGTGTAAATGTTTATGGCCCACCCATATTATTATACATCAGTGAACCTATTTATTTATTCTGCTTAGTGTTAAGTAAGCAGTATAATATGATCGTCAAAACATCAATGTATATTGAGTTGTTTTCGTTAAAATAATAACATAGAACTCAAACACATTTATCATTGATGGAAGCCTCTCAAATATCCAAATGGTTTCCTGGACTTCGCTAAAAGTACTTACGGCAGTTACAAACTCTATTCGAATTTATTTGTTCGGTAGACCAACATTGTTTACGGAATGTTAGAACCTTTAACTTCCCCGAAGTATAACTCGATGATTTCTTGAGTTCACACGTATATCTGCGGACGTTTATGGAATTTTGAGAAGGCCAATCGATGGGACGCTGAATCCATCCAAATTTGACAGTTTGGGGGAACTCTACGTTGCTTCGAGTGATTTGGGTGTATTTCAGTGATTGAAATGGAGGAAAGCGGTTTTTCGATTACAATAATGGATTTAAATATATATTAGGTGCTGTGCTTTGAGCATTTTAAGTATTTCTTTTTTATTTCGTTAAAAAACTATAATATTATTCAATTTTCACCACAATTTAAATGAAAAGTTAGTTATATCCAGAAGCGGCTCTAGGGGTCCAGAAGTGGAAGGTCATTAAAAAAATGATATTACCTATACAATGTCATATTAAATATAACAATATTCATTTGTAGGAACCTCACGAGTTTGAGAGTCAAATTCATCCACATACGTCAAATTACGTTTAATATAGTAAATTATTTCATGCGACAAGCGTAAAATATGCGAAATCAACCTACGTTTACCAAACATCTCTTTCAGACGAATGATATTCAGCATGCTCTCTCCCTCACGGCTCTGACCCAAACCGTCTTCAGAATCCGAAAACTTTTTAAAAAGGGACATAGCGCCATCTCATTTATTGTGTAATGCCTAAAGAGACAGAAGATATGATACCAGGGCATTTCATAATTTAGCCCAGCTAATCGCAGTGCGTGGGAAAGGAGGCTTCCATTTAAGATGTTAGATGTCACTGCTTGCCGCTGCCGGCTTTCTCTCGCGGTGCATTTCAAATACATTAGAATAATACCAATTGTTTTGATTTGCTTAATATTTCATAATAATATTGTTTTACTGTCATCTTATAATTTTGGGAGGTTTTTGACCAATTGTCCTGAGGGAAGGACCGCCACTGGTTATATCCTTGACATATCAGGGAGAAGCTATTTATTGATAATTTCAGGTCCGATATACAATATGTGTTCATCACTAAACACTTTATATTTTGTTATTAACTTTATGAACGACACACACCCGACCTGTCACTGTCATTCCAATTCCAGAATAGCAATTCCCGTGTAGTCATCCTCGCGCAAACACATTCGCGCTCTCATTCTTTCATCTCTATCTCACTCTTCCAAACTCACATCTCACATACACGACAGTTAATTCGGTTACATGATGAAATAACAAAAGCGGAAATTTCAGTTACCGACATCAAAAACTACCCAAATTGAACAGAAAATTTCACAAATTTCTAAACACAGCTAGAATCATTATATTAAAAATACAAACTCGATGATTCTACTGCCACCGCTATCCGAATTTCTACCGATTTCTTACATATCTCCCTTAAACACGTTAAGTTTTAAAGCTCTTAAAAAAAATGTTATTCTTGAAGATCTAGACATCTAGACATCCCCGTGCCGAAACTCAAATTATATAAAATTCCCTCCATAGAAAAAAATCGCAAATTATGCTCCAAAAATTATTATAAACATGTTTGTTTCAGTTATTTTACACGTTATATGTATGAAAAAATTCACAGTATTTTGTTAAATGCTGTTTAGGACAATCCCGCGTCGTTTTTGCTCTGTTTTAAACGAGTCGTGTTTTAATAAACATTTTCAAAATTTTCACATTGATTTTGTCGATTTAAATATTAGCGCGCTCCTCTAACATTCGTAATTTGATATCCCTCCATCTTCTTTTTTTTGAGCCCGGTTGCGGCGCCTTAATCCAACCCTTAGGGTCAGATCCATTGAGTTTAATGCTCTTTTCCGCATAAATAACATGAACTAACCCAATTCTTGGATTCAGACCAAAGATATTGAAATATAAGTAGATGTGCTATCTGCAGTTTTTACTATGTGGGACTGCGCTTCCGGGTGTCGCAGATACTGTTTACCAATTAAAAAATAAACTAAATGAACGAATAACTAACGAATAAACCAAACGAACGTTAAACTAAATGAACGAATTATTTCCGTATTCTAACAATATTGTTAACCAATACTAATGCACATCTTCAAAAAATCAACGAAATGAACAAATTATTTTTGTATGCACACTAATCTAATTAGGGCGTAGTCCGCCGACAGTTTCGCGGACACCATAGCATATCTCTTTTTTATTTGAATATCTTTGGTTCAGAATCATTGAGTTTGCAGATTTTCTTCAAATAACGTCCAACTCTAATTTGGAGTTTGCGTCAAAAACAATGTACAAGATATCAATCCACATTTTGTTTTTTTTTTTTAAATGTGATTTTTAAAGTAAAGGGTTCTTTTTATTTAAGGTTCAAAAGCTTTGAATTCTTGACGCTTGACAGTTTTGTAAGTCACAACTGTCAGCCGTGAAAAGTTGGCAACACGAACAAATCTTCGTAATGATCGATGTGACGTTGACTGTACTGTACTTTTAAGATTTTTTTTACTTCACGGTTCCGCTCATTTGTATCAGTAGAGAAAGTTGCTTTACTTTCATAAGTTTACGAACAAAGACGCCTATATCAACCAGATAAGTTCAAATCAGTCCAACCCACAAAAAATTTAATGACATTCTGCAAAACGAAGGCAACCAATAAAAACAAAACAACTCTTTTTTTTTAATTTGTAAACTTCTTTAATTGTAAATTATTGTTTTATATGGATATAGCCCTAGCATGACGTAAGTACATACTGTAAATAAAATGGTAAATTATAAGCAGTTTAAAAAAATTTTAGACAAAAATCAAAAATATATGAAAACCGGGGTTGTAGATTATCCTAGAATTTCCCTGGCATGATATGACAAGTAAATTCAATTAAAAATGTAATTGATGCGTTCCTTGAATAAAATAAAATGATTCTAGCTGTGCTTAGTAGCCAGACCTTTTCTCTTTATCCTTCTACACTTCCTTTAGCCTAACTACATTCCAAAAACGATGTATAATTTGTCCACTTGCTCTAAGCAGTTTAATTAAAAAATCGGTATGTACGGTTTTTAGAGATAAATTAAATACTTTCCGTTGGATTTCAATGTTTTTCTAGAAATGTACTAACTAACTAAAAACAATTAATCCCATTAAGAAAAACTATATACTTACGTACATTTAATGACTGGGGTATTTATGAGAATGGTGCAAACATTCTTAATTTTATTTATGATCATCTTATTTTATGTGAATAGCGCACAAGAGCTTAATCGCCCCCAACCATCTGGAGACAGTGAAACTATGACATATCCAATTAGAGTATGAAAGCTGAAGGTAGGAGCTGAGCTCGCTAGCTGAGGAGGGGAAGGAGATGGTGGAGAGGTAATTGGGGGATTACCCGGCTATTCAGATCCACACGATCTCTTTTCAGATCTATCACCGAACACGGAAGCCATTTCAAGCAACGTATCAATTCTGAATGGTGGTCTTACACCAGGGCGATACTGAGAGTATATTCCATTCAGGGACGTGCTGCAAATATACTACATATTCTTTTCAATTAATAAATTTTGAAATGACATTTTTTTTTTCAGTGAATACCGCACAAGAATCTCAACTGCTCCCGTCTGGAGCCAGTGAGACTATGGCATCCCGAATTGGGGTATGTTGTGAGGCTGAAGGTATTGGGGAGGGGAAGGAGGTGGGGAAGAGGAAGGTTGGGAAGTACCTGGCTATTCAGATCTGGTCACCAAACATAGCTAAAGCCATTTTCAAGCAACGTTTCAATTCTGAATGGTGGTCTTACACCAGGGCGATACTGATAGTATCTTCCACTCTGGAACATGCCGCAAATATACTATATATTATTTTAAATGAATTAATTGTGAAATAACACAAATTAATCAAATAAAATTTATTTGCGCATGCCGGGTTCGAACCCGCGACCTCCGCATTGTGAGTCAAGAGTCTTACCCACTGGACTACGGAGGTCGACATAAAATTAATCAAATAAAATTGACTTGCGCACGCCGGGGTTTGAACCCGCCACCTCCGGATTGAGAGCTGAGGAGTCGAGAGCCTTACCCCCCGACCACGGATGCCATCAAAAATATTTCTTTTACAATAATAAAAGTCGATTTAATTATGTGATGAAGGTTTTTTGCCTGTTCGAAATGCTTGCTAAATCTCTTAGTATAATTTTTTTATCAACCATTCTCCATGCTTCCGAAAAATGGTTTCACGGTTTTAGAGATAAGATTTAACATAACGGTCCTCAATGACAAGACGGATTGGGGAGAAGTGTTCGACAATTCAATTCTGTAAATGCGTATTTATTTCAAATGCCGGATAAAACTTCTTGTCAATATTCGACGGAAATTGAATTCCCAACCTCCGACCCCGAGTCATCGCTCTTACTTTTTAAGGACTTCAAGGATGCCTATTTTCTTTTCTGTTTTTTAGATCAACGCGACATTATTATATTTGCTTTCTGCAAATAATAAACATTTAATCCTTTACACGTTCCAATAAAGCCGTATCCATCTTTCAGGATATCCTTTTTATAACTGAAATGGTAGTTTTTTTCCTGGAATTGAATTACGTCTTTGAAAAGCGTCATAACTTTCCCTTGACAAATAATATGTCTTTAAATTATTACATGGAAGGGTATAAAGTCCTTCCTTTACGATAGATGTCGCGTTGTTGTTGTCCTTTGAATTGGATCTGGCCGCTTGCCGCCTCGGTGATTTGATTTGCGCATCTCCCAAGACCATTCCTTTGGGAATAACCGGGGGCAAGGGTCCCGTAAGTTTTCGGGTCGCATTACTCAATACCATTCCTTCTTGGTTTACTGTCCGTAGTTTAAAAGCGCAGGCGAAATATGCCCCGAGCATATTAATACACGCCTCGGGCTGATTAAGTAATTGCTTTCCGAGGGATGCCCTACTTTTGACTAAGTTTTCACTTTGAGTATTTCATTAAGAGGCACGTCTGCACGGCCTTTTTCATGCAAGATTTAAATTTGGATTTGAGGCTAAAATACTTAACCAAGCCGAAAAATATTTTTTTGTCAGAAGGTATAGCAAATATCTAGTATGGGTACGTGCTATTTTGTCAGAAGGTACAGCAAATATCTAGTATGGATACGTGCTATTTTGTCAGAAGGTACAGCAAATATCTAGTATGGATACGTGCTATTTTGTCAGAAGGTATAGCAAATATCTAGTATGGATACGTGCTATTTTGTCAGAAGCTATAGCAAATAACTAGTATGGATACGTGCTATTTTGTCAGAAGGTATAGCAAATATCTAGTATGGGTACGTGCTATTTTGTCAGAAGGTATAGCAAATATCTAGTATGGATACGTGCTATTTTGTCAGAAGGTACAGCAAATATCTAGTATGGATACGTGCTATTTTGTCAGAAGGTATAGCAAATATCTAGTATGGATACGTGCTATTTTGTCAGAAGCTATAGCAAATAACTAGTATGGATACGTGCTATTTTGTCAGAAGCTATAGCAAATAACTAGTATGGATACGTGCTATTTTGTCAGAAGGTATAGCAAATATCTAGTATGGGTACGTGCTATTTTGTCAGAAGGTATAGCAAATATCTAGTATGGATACGTGCTATTTTGTCAGAAGGTACAGCAAATATCTAGTATGGATACGTGCTATTTTGTCAGAAGGTATAGCAAATATCTAGTATGGATACGTGCTATTTTGTCAGAAGGTATATCAAATATCTAGTATGGATACGTGCTATTTTGTCAGAAGGTATAGCAACTGTCTAGTATGGATACGTGCTATTTTGTCAGAAGGTATAGCAAATATCTAGTATGGTTACGTGCTATTTTGTCAGAAGGTATAGCAAATATCTAGTATGGATACGTGCTATTTTGTCAGAAGGTATAGCAAATATCTAGTATGGATACGTGCTATTTTGTCAGAAGGTATATCAAATATCTAGTATGGATACGTGCTATTTTGTCAGAAGGTATAGCAACTGTCTAGTATGGATACGTGCTATTTTGTCAGAAGGTATAGCAAATATCTAGTATGGATACGTGCTATTTTATTTATTTCTGTTTAAAATTGTAAAATATAGGCCATTCAAAAATATAATTTTCATGTCTTTAAAGGCAAAATTGACATTTTTTGTCAGTTAAGCGTCGATGACACAGGGCTAGTTTACAAGCAACCATCTGGGAAATTCACTATCTATTAGTAAACTCGCCCAGTATCATCGTGTCACTTGCTAACTAGCAGCAACTAGCAGATTGTTGACAATCTACGAAAAAAAGTTGAAAGGTCGGCAACTTTACTCGCCTACACGCTTGCTCCGCTTGCTCGTGATGGTTTATTTATGTTTCCAACATGGCTTCCGATAAACAGCTGATTTCGACTGTCAAACATTGAAGAATTAGTTCACGCAGTCGTCGTTATTCTTGTTACTGGCGCTAGCAGAGGCCTCAGTTTCCTCCGCTTCTGAGCGAGTGGACAGTTTTGTGTGTCATCATGACAATCTCACTCGCCGATTTACCCGCTTTTAGATACTAGCTTGTAACTCGCCGTGTGTCATCGAGGCATTAGTGGTAATTATATTAGTGAATGTACCATTTCAATATAATTTAAATATTAATAATTATACAGATTTGTCAAGAATTTCGAGCTCAAATTCCAAATTTAAGTTTAATGTGAAAAAGGCCGCACAGCCGTTCTCCTTAATGGAGATTCATAGAAATTTAGAAAGGTTACTTCATGCAATAATACTGCCAATTAAATATTTAGTTTGTATGGACCATTTTGACTAGAAACATGTATAATGTCGGATATTTTTGTTGTACAAACTCCAGACTTCTGAAAACGGAGAATTGTGAAGATTCCAAGACAACAAGCCTTCCTGACCGATGTCGTTAAAATTATCCTTAAATTATCTTGTTAGCAAAATTTGTGACAATAGTCAAAGGGGTGTTTTTAACAAGCAAGTTATTTTTTCAAGGTGGACAGATGAAAAATGTTTTTCAGCGTATGAGTTAGGCATCTTATTAAAATTGTAGTTTTCTCCACACCCGGGTGATCCTCTATAAGTCAGTTTGACACCTAGTTGCGGTCTGAAGGACTTAACGGTTTCAGGCTAACCTTGTTATTAGGGATGACTTTCCTAAATAGATTTATAATTTGTCACCGGGCTGGAAACACAATTTACAGGCGAGTTCATTAATATAGTGGCAAACACTTCATTTGTGCTATAAGGTAAGTTAACATTATTTAGTAAGATCATCGTTGGACACCATGTAATATATTTGGGTATATTTATGTAGATACTTAGTTTATTTCCTGTGCATTGTGGACGAGATTTATTTTAGTACCTACATTGTTTCTTTAGTTATTTATCTTAATTACTACAATAAGCCTATTGGTTCACAGATTCAGAGAATTTGGTTCTATTTTGCCTAAAATTAAATGACAAAATGTAAATTCTTAAACTCTTTCAAAAATGTATAAAAAATTTATTTCAGGTGTAAATTTGATAATTAATTTTCTATTTAATGCTACCGGTTTCCGTATCATTTACTAGCAATCTTAAAACCAACTTAAATTTCAAACAGTACAGAAATGATTAGGTGAGGGTTGAAGAAGGGGTGATTTTAGGGGAGGGGGAGAACGGTTCGAGGAGACCAAAATCACTCCTCCCACTACCTTTATAAAATCTAATAATTTCAGTACTTGTACATATTTTAAGTCAATTTTAAGATTGCCAGTGAATGACGTGGATATGTGGAAACCGCTTGCAGATAAATACAAATTAAGTAACAAATGTACATGTGAAATAAAACTCTTCAAAACAAAATGTCTAAAAATTGTTATATAGTTAGTGTCCAAGAAATACAAAAAATAGATGTTATTTCATTACATTTTTTATTTAAACATTTATGTATTTTGTGGGTGTCATTACAATAGCAATAATATTTAATGATCAACTATATGTAGTGCCATCTAGTGGTTCAATAACGTCAAGGGGGAGCATTATAAAAATAATCATGCTCTTAAAAGATACAAATGATATCAAAAGAAGTCGTTTCACCCGATACAGTTATTCATTTTGATAAATTGTTATTACAGGCAGTCGTAATATTAGTTCAGTACAGTAGCGGGTGTTTTACGTAGTTCGCAGTCATCGCATGATAATCGCATTTGTTTCATCCAGCTGAAAAAGCTCTGCGTTAACAAAATAACACCGAGTCATTTGGTTAGCATAAATGGCAAAATAAAGAGGAATTGAATTGTGTAGCCCGAAAAACAAATCGCTCAAATTCTTAAAAGAAAAAAAAAATCTAAAGTCTTCAACAAAATAAACCTTCAATCTGAATATCGTACAATTTATGTTCCTTTCTGCGAAGGTTAATATTTAATCAATAAGTCATACAGAATTGAATTGTATAATAATAATATAGAGCATCTTCGGGAGGTTTATTCTACATAATAATACAGGTGGAGCAAAATTAATCATCCAATTTAGTTTTTTAATAACTTTTTTAATAAATAAAAATATTAGTCTTAGTACTGGAAATCTTTATTTGGACTTTTACAATATTTTCTGTTAAGTGGAAAAGATGACATCCGTCAAGTGACTGCCGCCAGTGTTGATAACATTGTGCCCATTTTATCGTATTTTCGCATTCCTTTCGGATATTCTTCTTAAGGGCTGCGATTATCTGAGGCTTGTTGACATAAACCCCCGACTTCAAGTAGCCCCAAAGAAAGAAATCTGGAAGGGTTAAATCGGGCGATCTTGCTGGCCATGCCAAATCGCCAAAACGGAAGTTTACGCGACCAGGAAACGCTTCCTTCACAATATCCATTGTGGTTCGTCCTATGTGTGCGGTTGCATCGTCTTGTTGAAACCACATGTTCACAAAGCCCCGCTCATCTAATTTCGGCAGTAAGAAGTCGTTTATCATGGCCCTGTAGCGTTCGCCAGTAACAGTAACCGTAATGCCAATTGTGTCCTAAAAAAATCACTCCTCCGGCGTGAACGCCACACACAGTGGCTTTGAATGGATGTAATGGCTCTTCGTGCATCACACGTGGGTTTTCAGTGCCACAGAAACGAAGATTTTGCTTATTGACGTAACCACTTAAGTGGAAATGCGCCTCTTTGCTCATGATAACTTTTGACACAAAATCGCTAAAAGCGTTAAAGCTAAAAAAGACACAATTATTCCACGCTGTTGCGGAGTATAGCGCTCCATTACTTGTTTGTTTGTATTCTGAAGCTGTCTAGTTTTTTTCAAATTAGTAATTGTAATTGTTGAATGAAACACCAGTATATATTGAATTAAGCCGCCATAGCTCAGTGGTCAGAGCATCCGACCGGCAATCAGAAGGACACGGGTTCAAGTCCCGTTGGCGGCAAGTATCTTTTCTCGGAAGATTTTTCAATGTAAATGAGTGTTTCAGGCTGACAATTATTGCTGATAATAATTGTTACCCTTTGTGCTGTGCATAAAAATCTTCTCTTAAACATTACTTTATAAATTAAAAATAATAATTAATAAATAATATTTTTCATAGAGAAAAAAAGGAGTAAAATAAATTCTAAACTTTACCAAAAAAATCTCAACCAATGAAGAACCAAGGAGCTTTGAAAAGTAAGGTTGTAACGCGGCCAATGAGCTCAGACCTAGCGTCATTTCGATTTTATATCTCAACCAATAGGAGCCTTCGTAGGAGTTTGTTTCTTCGCAGGTGCTGTAATGCGTCATTTCCGTTTAATTCGAATTCCAAATCACAACGGGGCTCTAGAAGTTTCACTTAAAAAACAATGGAGTTTTGAAAAAAGTTTTTTATCTTTTTACTAATTGTACATCATGTAGAATTAGTTGCCGAAACCAGACACCCTGTATAACGGAAATATCTATGAGATATATTTGGCTCTCCGTTTCCGTATAACGATGTAAAAAAAAAACACCGTGGAAAAAAGTCAACGTTTTACGGGAAATAAAGCCCAGTTGAATTTATTGCTGAAACAGTTACGACGAACCAATCAAAATATCTGTGGTAAAGGTTCAATTAATTGTTTTTTGCAATATCACTCGTTGAATATTGAAACCATGAAATTGGATCACTTCTGGGCTTTGCTCATTAACAAAGCAGTCAAACGATACAAAAAAGTCATAAATATACATGTCTCACATTAAAAGTTTTTTTATCATTGAAGAAGAAGATAACACTAATAATCTAAACGAAAATATGAAAGAGAATAAGACACAGAAAATATAAAGATAGCGGTCGCAACTGGAACTCGAATCCAGAATGTCTCATCTTGCCGGGACTTTTATTTTAAAGTGCTTTGAAGATTGGATATTGATTTACAAAAACAAAAATGTTTATTTTTTTGGATTTCGTAGGACTCGAACCTCCGTCCGCTGGATTTCTCTGGCCGCTGAGATTTGCGACGAACTACTCCGCTGCGCTATGGGACGTGCTCGGCGAGGCGCGAATTTACGCATCATATTCCGACGACCCGTAAAAAAACAAAGCGGCCAATGAGCGCAAACCTACCGTCGTTTCCGTTTTATATCTCAACCAATGGGAGCCTTGAGCGCAGTTTGATGCTTCGCAGTTGCCGTAGTGCGTCATTTCCATTTCACCCAAATTTCAAATCACTCTAACGGGGCTAAGGAAGTTTTATTTAAAAAATCTGCGCAATGGGAAGCTTGTGGAAAATGCGTTACTCTTACAGTTAAAAAATATAAAAGATATAGATAAAATAAATAAATTTTTAATGTAACACTCATAGTAGGTATATATACTAGTAGGTATGATTTGAATTCACTTTTTTACTAGTAGCAAAATGCATTTCAAGTCAAGGTTATTCGCGATGGTCCGACTGACCTCAATGCATTTATTTACACGAATTATTGCAACTAATCACTGATTTTATTCATCAATTTGTCTACGAACATTACGTATCTTAAATGTTTCCATTTGATATGCTATTCAAAATGTAAATTAAGGATGCACCTATCAATATGACGTCATTGCATTACAGGAAACCTGGCTATTACCTACAGACTTGGGATATCTGTCGTCAATACTCAGTCATGGAACATCTGCAATGGGAAGTGAAGGGAAGGTGAACCTCTCAGGCCGCCCCTACGGAGGCGTTGCAATTATATGGCGCAATACAATAAAAGCCATTCTGATTGACTGTAGAGATCCACGAATCACGGCTATTGAACTCTCCTTATAGTCACGGTTTACATGCCGACCAATTCAGCTGAGAACTTACCGGAATTCGCTTTCTGGGAAAAATATACGACATTATTGAGGAACAAATCAGCTCCAACTCCATGATTATAGGAGATTTCAACCCGGATCCGAGGTCACTTTTTGGCCGTGAACTTGCACAGTTCTGTACAGAAAATAACTATACATACACTGATATTGTGCATTTAAGCTCTGATACATTTACTTATGTAAGTGACGCCCACGGAACCACCAGATGGCTTGATCACTGCATTATGACATAGGGGTTGAATCGTGCAGTGAGGAGCGTAAAAATCACAGCCAATGCGACGTGGTCAGATCATTTCCCACTAACTGTGGAAATAGATCTAAATATAACCTCCATTATATCCAACCGACAGAATCGATCAAAGGATTTTGGAAAATGGACGGTGAAATCCGAAAATGATATTAAAACTTACAACGCCCTGGCCAATAAACTACTGTTAAAAATGAAACCCCCAGATGCCATAAGATGTCAAAGACTTAACTGTTATAACGAAACTCATAAACTTGAACTAGCTTCTCTCTACTGTAATATTTTGCATATACTAAGAAACTCGGCCATAAAAGCATTCAGAAGGAAAGGACCCAAAAAAATGTATGACAATGTTCCTTGGTGGAATAATGAAATCTCCACTTTGTACCGCCATTCAAGACATGCATTCCTCTGCTGGGTTCAAGTCGGAAGGCCGTTTCGCAGACGAAAGGAAAACTAGTAAGAAATCTTTTAAAATTGCTCTCCAAAAATGTCAACACTCGGAAAACAAAGCACGAATGGATAGCATAGCTACGTCTATGCATAACAAAGATTTCAGAAAGTTTTGGCAAGAAACTTCAACTGTGCTGAAAGCCAAGAGCAAAGTTCCACTATGCGTCAACAATATTATGGGCGATAAAAACATAGCCAACGAATTTAGAGACTTTTTCTTTAAGCGAGGATCAAGGAGATACCACGAAACCTTCGATAATGTCATGCCCACCTGCGGCCAATGGTGACCTGGTCATGAATGTTACTCCTGAAATGATTGAAAGCGCAATTAAGCAAAACGCCCACGGTAAAAGTCCAGGATACGACGCCATTGGTATTGATCACATAAAATACGCAGGAGATCAACTTCATACTATTCTAGCCGCCCTGTACTCAAGCCTCCTAAGACACACACATATGCCTATGGATATGAGCAAAACTATTATTGTAACAATCCTGAAATCTAATCAGCTGGATGCACTGGTATTAGGAAATTACCAACCGATTTCCTTGGCGACAATTCTTCTTCTTTCGTATGGTGGGGGGTCAGAGGGGGACATCTAGGTCTGCGAGCCAGTCTAGGGCCTCAGGCGTTGCCCTGTGGACCTCATCAATCCCGCCGGGGAATGAATGGAGCGGGCATTCGTTGACCACATGTTCGGTGGTCTGCACCGCACCGCATTCACACGTCGCCGACTCTTTAAGGCCCCATCTATGCATCATATGAGCACAACGGCTATGGGAGCACCTTATCCTATTGATGGCAGTCCAGAGTTTGCGAGGCAATGAGAACCCAGGCTGTCTCTCAGTGGGGTCTTGCACGAGATGGGCGTTTTTGACGTTGGCTGATTGCCACTCAAGCTTCCACCTATCTTCTGGGGTTAGAGGTGTTCGAAGGAGTCTTTCTCCTTCCGTCCAGAAGGGTTTTCGAGACTTTAAGCGGCATGCCGGGTGAGAAACGACATCATCGTGCAAGGGTATTTCGCTTTTTTGCAGCGCCTTCTTGTATTCCCTCAGTGTTGCAATCTCTCGCCTGATATTTGGCGGGGTTATATTTGCAAGTACGGGGAGCCAAGGAAGAGGAGTCGATTTTAAGGTTCCGCTGATGGTTCGCATTGTGGCATTAAGCTGAACGTCAACCATGGAAGTGTGGGCGCTTCTGGCCCATACTGGAGCACAGTATTCAGCTGCTGAGAAAACCAGGGCAATGGATGCCGTTCTGAGCGTGTTGGCGTCGCATCCCCAGCTAGTACCAGCCAGCTTATTGACTAAGTTTAGTCTTGTCCTGGTTTTTTTGCCCACTGTTTCCATGTGTTTCCGGTAATTCAGGCTCCTGTCCAAAGTTACTCCAAGATAGCGGGGATGGGGGTCATGGTAAATATTTTTTCCATCAAACTGAACACAGAGTTTTGCGTTTGCCTGTGAATTACTAAGATGGAAAGCTGTCACAACTGTTTTCGACCCATTCGGCTTTAGTCGCCAATTGAGGAAAAATTCTTCCATAGCCTTGAGGTCAGAATTAAGGATCTCTTCTGCTGCATTGAGGGTTTTGGCTTGGACTGTGATGGCGAAGTCATCTGCGTAAGCAAATTTTCTGCCTTCAGTGTGAGGAAGATCTCGTGTATAGATGTTGAAGAGCGATGGGGCCAGTACTGAGCCTTGGGCAAGGCCATTATTCAGGTGCATTTTTTTGCTTTTTAGCCTTCCTAGAAAAACCCTGAAAGTACGGCCAGTTAGTAGTTGCTCAATAAGTCGTACTGTGTTGCCATCCTCTATGGTGTCGTAGAGCTTGACAAGGAGGCCTTTGTGCCACACCGTGTCGTAAGCCGCAGAGAGATCAATGAACGCTGCCGCAGTCTTAAGCCGTTTCTGGAATCCAGATTCGATGTGTGTTGTCAGAGCTAGCACCTGGTCACAGCAGTTACGGCCTGGTCTGAAGCCAGCTTGCTCTTGTGGAACCACTTTCTCCAGAATTGGGGTAAGTCTGCGGAGCACCACTCGCTCTAGGAGTTTGTACGGCGACAATGCTTTCGAGACTATTTGAAAAAATCTTATTCGCGCTAGTCAAAGAGAAACTATTTACCCTTGAAAACCAATTCGGCTTCAAGAGCGCCTCATCAACCGATATGACCATTTATGGAGAAAAACAAACAATAGCCAACTACAAAAAAGAAAAACCATCGTCTATGGGTGTTTTCTTGACCTAAGCAAGGCGTTTGATCGTGTTTCCCATCAATTATTATGGGAAAAAACTCATAAAGCGAGATTTTGCAGCAGCAGTGGTCAATATGCTGGCTATTTGGTACGGATAACAGGAAAATCACATTCAATGGGCAGGAGCTTCTTCAAGACCTTTATTCCTTAAAAGTGGAGTCAGGCAAGGGGGAAATATGTCTCCAACTCTATTTAATGTGTACATTAACGACCTCTTACAAGAGTTGAATGATACACGAATCGGTTGTCATATCTGCGGACAAGGAAGTTATAACATTAATTACGCCAATGACATGGTGCTGCTTGCACCTTCGATTAAAGCGATAAAACGACTACTGCAAATATGCGAAGAGTACGCAAACTCTCATAACTTGTTGTACAATTCTAAAAAATCAGTCATAGTCGCTTTCAAACACAATAAGGAGCCATCAAATATTCCTCCAATATATCTAGAAGGAAATGAACTGCTTGTGGCCTCACAGGTTAAGTATCTGGGACATATCCTAACCGAAGACATGAAGGATATATAAGATATGGAATGACAAAGAAGAGCAATTAACATACGGGCCGGAATGCTCTCAAGCTACCACTGTAGCGACGATGTCAGAAAATTACTATTCAAGACTTACTGCACTGCCCTGTACACATCTGAACTGTGGACACAATACCCAGCAGCGCAATGGGACAAACTGAGGATGTGCTACAACAATGCATACATGCAACTTAAGCAACTACCGAGGTTCTGCAGTGCATCCATGAAGTTCACTGAGGGGAGGGTGCACTCATTCCCAGCCTTACTTCGCCACCGACCAGCCAGCTTCTGGAGCAGGACACGGACTTCGACCAACATCATTGTCGTGGCTGCATATGAGTGGCTCAGTTGCCCACTAAATGAGTGATAGATGCAGATGATGAGGCGACCTCCCTGATGGACAATCCTAAAATATATTTTTATTTTTTATTCTGTTTAATTATTATTTATTTTAATTTTGTGCTTATTTTTTTGTTATTTGTGTGATGAATTTCGTTTTCATTTTATGTTTTAATTAGGTACCTACCTAATATGTAAACAATTTTTCTTTTCTTTTATAGTTTAAAGTTGTTTATGTAATATGGCAGACTGGGATTGCACTACCCTCCCAGTCCTGCTGGAATAAAAACTTAAATAAAAAAATATATTATATATTCCCTGGTGAATAATTTATTTAATACATTTTTCCGATAGTTTATTATGACACGACACTTATTGAGACTCGCGCAAGTAAATGAATCAATTTATCAGAAAGAAGATCATAAACCAAAAAAAGGAGAAAATTATCTGGGAAGGAGTAATCATAGTTCTTGTCAGTAAAAAAACTTTTCCTTAATCTAAAGTGGGTTCATCGTTTTTTGTTGGATTCTTTCTGAAAATGTTTAATAAATATCAAAATTGAACCCACTGCCTCAGCCGAACAGATTATCTCAAGAAGGGTGAAACACAAATTACAATTTTTCTAATTTTTACCATATTTATATATTTAATTCATATATTATATATTTAATCATAATACATTGTGATATAAATGTCTTAATTAACTATCATGTATTTTATTAATAAACCAATAAAAAAACATTGGCAGCGGATTACACGAGACTTTTTGACCCTTAGGCCCCAGATAGGCCAAACAAATCGAATACACGAGAGAATTCCGATAGATATTTTAAAATATTTCCACAATTTATTTAATCGCTTTCATCAGAAGTAAGGAAAATTAGGCTTACTTCGCGACAGACGGATACGCCAATAACACACTTTCTCGGTTTATCTCTTCAGTCGATTATACGATGTATCTAATAAATATTATTAACCGCTCGATCGCATTAAGAAAACAAAAACAAAAAAAGCTTCTTGACCCATAGAGCCATCGCTCATTTTAAAAATCAGACTTCCAAATATTAAGAATATGCGTAATGTCGGGATTTATAACTAGGCTAACTAGAAATTTTAACAATATTAAGTGTATAAAACTATTATATTTTGCATATGTTAGAAGTCAACTTCAATACAATTCTCCCGTCTGGAACCCATATTACAATATACATGTACAAGCTATTGAAAGAATACAAAACAATTTCTTACGTTTTCTTAATTTTAAAATGGGTATTCCAGCAATTATGTTGAACTACAATACTATTTTGAATGATATGAATATGCTCAAATTGTCAGACAGAAGAACTTTCACTGACTTGGTATTTCTGTATAAAATTCTAAATGATTTAGTTGACAGTCCGGTATTGCTCGAATTGATAAGCTTCCGGATTCCACTACGTAATACTAGAAGTCAGGATTTATTTCAGTGCAGTAATTCTGGAACTAACTACCATATGTATTCCTCTTTACCCAGAATACTAATGGAGGGAAACAATTATACCAAGTCAGTGGACATCTTCAATTTATCTTTAAACAAATATAAAATATTGTTACGAAGGCAGTTCAGTTATGTACAATAAATACTGTATATTTCTTACTATTCATATGTAAAAGCCCCGAAAAAGGGCGTTAATAAATAAATAAATAAATAAATTTATTAAAAGAAAATAACTTAGTTTACATCACTTTATTTTTTATACTTTATAATATCAACATGTTTCGTGAACCATGTTCACTTCTTCAGGAATAAAAGTATACTTAAGTTAAAAAAAAAATAATTATAGATTACATATGGAGAGAAGAAATTGAAGGAGGGGGAAGGGTTGACAATGGTGGGAATTTCGAAGAATTGGGGATTACCAAGCTATTAGAAGTAAAAGGCCGGTTAAGTGGGAAGATATTTAAAACAGGGTTAACAGGCCTTTTACTTCTAATAGCTTGGTAATCCCCAATTCTTCGAAATTCCCACCATTGTCAACCCTTCCCCCTCCTTCAATTTCTTCTCTCCATATGTAATCTATAATTATTTTTTTTAACTTTAGTATACTTTTATTCCTGAAGAAGTGAACATGGTTCACGAAACATGTTGATATTATGAAGTTTAAAAAATAAAGTGTTGTAAACTAAGTTATTTTCTTTTAATAAATAAATAATGACATCACAAAGTGACAACCTTTTAGAAGAAGTTTTCTTCGAAAAATTAAATAAATAAATATTTAAAGTACAAGTTTACTGCCCATAAATCCACATTTATTTCACCGTTTATCACGTGTTTTAAGGTTAGTCACTAAAATTGTCCTACCTTGTACTTATTTGAGGTAATATTGAATATTAATATTTCTTTATGTTGCCTATGGTCTACAAGGAATGTTTGAACTCAAAGGCCATAAAAATGCATTTTTTAAAATTGATATAAACAGACGACCAAATTTTTTAAAACAATATAGTATGGCATCTACTCGAACACTATGGGATACAAAACATTATCTAAAATATTCCACGAGAGGAACATTTGCGGCGTATTTTGGTATTTAAAAGAAGCTTAGTCAAGTCTGCGTATTAACTGATTGCGGGAAGTTTAAATAAATTCATAAAAATCATCTACCAGAGCTACCCAAATTTGGGTATCTATCGCTAAAGGGGGTTAGCAGTGCGACCCAAATACGGGTTGCTATGTTAACAATATAGCAACCCTAATAATTGATAGACGTGCATGTTCTTAATATCTTAGAAGTTGACAATGAAATGATTGTTCGATTGCAAATGACCGAGTTATTCCGTCCCATTATTCAGTTGACTCGGTTCGTTAGGAGTGTATTCAGTTTAATAGGGCTTTATGGTAAATCGTATTCGTGTTCCCATGGTGTTTGCTCGGGAGACTTGGGAGTCTTACAATCAAGAGGCTATGGTGGGTAAATTCACCGCCGCCGCATCCTAAGCGGCCAGCCCGGCGCGGCGCGGCGAATGTTTAATGCAGACTTCTCGTTCATTTGAATTTACTCTCTCTACTAATTTGGTAGGAACATTCGTACTTGTAGATAAAATTATTTTTCGTAAGTTTTTAAAGAAAGTACAAACCTGCAGAAATATCGTATTTGAGACTTTTTACGAATACAGGGTCATTTGCATTAAGAATATTCATCATGAGACAAACTTAGTAAATCGTTAGAGTTGCAAAGAAATATGATAAAGCAAGAAAATAAGAAGGAAAATAATGATATTTGCAATTCATTTGCTTACAATAAATGCAAATAAGACTTATAAAGGAATATTTATGTAGTTGAGTACCTATGATATATATTTGTACGGACCAATAGTAAGAAAAATCTCTTCCGAATATTTTTAGTAATATGACAAAAACAGAAAAATTTACAACCGAAAATACAATGTAGGTACATCATACGTTTCTATTTTGTGATCTGATTCTGGAGAAGTTTGGTGTATCCATATAAAATTTATTCCAAATGTTGGCAACTTCGCCATAAGTCGGGTACCCAGGCTCATTCATGCTCAATGGTTTTACGCTCATTCGTTGAAGGTTTTTCAAAAAAAAAAATCGCACAATCGAAGAATGAGACGATTCCTAAACACAGTATCCAGCAAAAGTGTGTTCAACGCAATCCTTGAGCCACACATAAATTATTATTGTAGCAGTATTTTGGTCTTAATCAACGTGAAACAAATGACAATACGATAAAAAAGAGTAATGAGTAATGAGAATTAATTATACTGAAGAAAAATAGGTTCGAAATAGAAAAGTAAAGAAGTAAATCATTTAAACAAATTATTTAGTTCAACCCAACTTTTAAATTATGTATATTCAAAATAATTATAGGGTCATATTCGACCTGAATTTCTGTGAAAAATTAAAACCTGCAACAAAAAACACAGACGAGACAGAGAAAAGAAACCAAAAGTCAAAAGTCGTTAATTCATGGAGCAATGAAGATCTTTGAAAGAAGACTCTGGAAAAAGAGGAGGCGTGTAAGGTTTATCAAATTATTATATTTAAAATAAGACTAGCGTTCCTATTTGATAATGTTCTTTTTATATTTTTGTGTTTCATTCTTCGGCTTCATACTAATAAAAAAATTATTATTACATTTAATTATTTTGTATCCATCCAATACACCACTTCACAATGCACGAGAAAGGGCAACTTTAATGATGAACCTGTATGAATCTACACAATATGTTAAATCAATAAATAGATGAAAATTCCATAAATTTAAGGATTTAAGCGTAATCATCAATTTAATTCGCTAAATGGGTTATCAATCTATTTTACCCGTGAAGATTCCGGTTTAATGTTTTTCATGAGAATTCAAATCTTAATGTTTGTGGTTAATATTCGTACTGTCGAAAGGGTAATTTATTTTGTGTTTAGATATTTATAATGTTTGCTTTATTATATTTATATTTAAAAGAAAAAAGGCAAACTCTTCGCTTTTTTGCCTTAACACTTCGACCGAAACATTTTAGCTCCTGTCACATTTGAATTTCTTTTGCATTTACCACTTCAAGTAACGGTCCGTACTAAGCGCTGATTCTCGCGCCATATCAATCGGTTATCATCTTTCAAACATATCAGTATACTTGAAGTTTACAAGAACCAAAATGCTCCAGACAATGTGCCTTCGAAATCTGAGGGAGGGGGGAAAATGTAAAGTTTAGGTGTATCTGGTTCTGTTCAGATCTGGTCAGTCCATTCAAGGCAATTTCAATTTAAATTATGAAATTTCCCCATTCTGCAAGATTTAAATATTAAACATCGTGCGACAAAATAAATCCTGTGTGAGTTGTGCATTTGACAAGGGTGCGGTAGGTATATATGTAGCTCGAATAATGCTAAGGTAAAACGGTGGCGTTCATTTTATGTGACACATGCAAATGCTGCCGTGCACTATAAATCATAATGTTCAGAAAAGATAAACGGCATAGCAAAATCAAATCAGTACACATATTATTCTAGAGTTAAGCATACCCCAGATTAACGCAAAAAATCAATCATAGAATATCAAGTTCGGAATTATTAACACCCAAATTTTGTTAACACTATTGGCTTCACCCGCGTTAACCATATTTTTTATTCAAACTGTATTATACCGACTTTAGAAAGAACTCGTCAACAGTATTCGATTAACTTAATCGTGTCATGTCTTCCTGGGATGCTCATTCGTCTTCTATCTACTCGGGCGTTAGATATCCTTCAAACACTCCCTTCTTCGTCAATCATATCTGCTTACCGCCAAAGCCAATTAAGCATCCTCTTCGTACACTTGGCATTTACGATGATCTTTTTCATTGCTTTTTAATGCGTTTCGCACTACAGCGTTGATCTTTAAAGATTATTAAAAAACAGTTTAAATGTTATCCATTACAAATTTGTTCTTTATCTATTCTATTATTGTGTTGTAATACAATAGAATTAGACAGAAACAAACAAGTTTTAAAATACTTCATTACGAAGTACTCAAATGCCTGTACGCAACAATTAAAGTAAGTTACTTTGCTATTTTAAAGATCTGTATAAAGTTGTATTGTCTTATTTTCAGCGAAGAAAATTGAAAGATACCTTTCTCGCGCATAAAAAAAGCAAAGGGTTGGCCAGTTTTATGTAAAGTCGCAAACGAGTATCTTTTTATCTCGTTGAAACGAATTAAAATAAAGTTAAGGTCTGTACCGGAAAACGAAGAAAAAAACATTAAGCCTCCGGTTGAAACGCCGCAAAGTCATTCCAGGATATCCTAGCAAATAAGAACTTTTAAAATCTAATCTTTATTCAGATTGGGGTTAAAAAGTGCAAAAATTCTTTCTTTCCGTAAAATAGACTTGAGACTATAAAATATTCTTTCTTCGTTTCAAAACCTAATTGGTTGAGAAATTTGAAGTGACGATGTAATTTTTTTATTCGATACCACGTTGGAAAATATTCAATATTATGCTAATAATATTAACTTGTTTTATTAGGGACCCAAAAAAGAGCGGTATTTATCGTTTTAAAATCGTCACGAAACATTTTAACCCTTCGAATTATATGAAAATAATTTGTGTACCTTTTGCCTGTCAAGGTTTGCGCCAAAAATTCGTGGTTCTTCCCATGCACTTTAAATTTTCCTATTTATTGGTTATTTTTTTACTGATTTGCAAAAACAAAAATTGTTCTAAAATCTACATAAAAAAATCTTTCCTTTATGTTTATTAGAAATCAATATTTTTCTTTCTATTTATTAAACTTTTTATATTTGAAATATAAATTGGCCAAAAATTCATACCTGCAAATATTGGAATTAAAGTACCTGAAATAGAATAAACTTAAAATTTTAAATAGAGATTCCTTTACTTAACAACATTTTTAATAAAACCGTCACCTCACTTTTTATCACTTTCATACAATTTTATTTTAAAATTAAATGTTTGTTACGTCAAAAATTGTCTCGAAATAAAACCGTCACTAATGATCGGGTTTGTAAAATATCTAAACAACGTAGCTCGTATAATCATAAGGAAATGAGAAGCATTATTTCTTTCGCTTTCTAACATAAAATAAATTACAAGTATTCGCATGACAAGAAGAGAGATATCTAACTTTTAATAATGCACGGTCGCTCTGCGACAATCTGGGTCTACTGTTATTATAACGGCATATGATGTTTTGGGACAACTTGGGTCTAAATCTCTTCATAATTTCGAAGATATCCGAAATAGACATGATTCCCCATCACAAATGCGGGAATCATCAATTAATCAATTAATCTTTATATCTACAATGGTTAAAAAAGCAAAAAAAGTTGTTTTTTTCTAAATCTTTCCACGTTTCAAACCCAATAATTGTGTTTTCGAAATTTGTGATACTCCAAATCATTTTATATACCTTTTATCAATATGCTGATGGTAGTTTTATTGAAGTATGCAGTATTATTTCTTCAACCTAACAATGTATTATTTCTTCAATCTTCAAATGGAAATTGCGACGTTCTCCATCTTAATATTCCATTTGCTGATAATATGATTTTATTTAGACCTGCTATATAAATTCATATAGTTGAATGAGTACTACAATCACTTATTTACTGGCTTCTAAGTACAGAGAGAACAATCTTTTCACCCATGTTAAATAGATCTGGGTGTTTCCCGTGTTTCGACGTATCACTAACTAAAACTTAAGTTAAAATTAACTTGGAACAATTATAGTAAACCTTTCGTCTTGTCGTTATAGTCTGCTTGATACCTCTTTAGTTAGAAACGATCCACTTTTAAGTATGAGGGTATTTTTCGAGATTATACAATTTCACCCGTTTTTAACAACTTGGCTCATTGTAGCTTACCTTAATTTAAACATAGGCCTTTTATATTTAAAATGTTGTAGTTTCGTCAGAAAATTACTTCCATCAAAAATATTGTTTTATCTTACTAGAGCACTTAACTTTAACGAGCAACTTCATATTTTATTTGAGAGGTATTTTAAGAACTTAAATTTTGAAAACGTATGTAAATTTTCACAAAACTTTTAAATCAAAATTGGAAACTTTTCCCCTCGCATTCATTTACAATCTAAATACGAATAAAACATTTCATAACTAAGAATAAACTTTTAATTTACGAATCAATGTTGACGGCAAATTTTTCAGTGTAAGCAGTTGTGAAACAACTGAGAAAGTTACCGACTTCGGAATATTCCAACTCTTCAAAGTTAAGGAGAATTTATTGTTTTCAATTATTTTTAAGATTTAATATTCATGTTGGTACACCAGTGGCTTTACGATAAAAGTAAAAGGGCTGGAAAGTTAATATCCGGTAAAACAATTTTTCAAAGAATTAGTTTTAAAATAGAAGGGGCGATAAAGTTTTAAACCGTGTGTAAAAAATCCTAATAGCATAGATTTTTGCGATCCAAGTAGGAGTTGGAAACTTTCAAATCCTGTCACACAAATTCTTTAAAATTTTGCTGAATTAAGTTGATCCTGTTTAACTAATGGTTATCTTGTCTTAAGACATTGTAAAAATCTTTTACAAAAAATAGATATTAGAGTTCCTGGTCGCAATGGCAGAAACGTATCCCTTTTTTATAACAGCCGCTCCAACACCAACTACTTACAAAATGAATTCATACATCGAGCCTCCCACTATCATAACACACACCTCACATATACAGACATCTTCAATATAACTTTCAACAAATTCAAAGCAACAAATTCAAAGCAATTTTTTTAGATAAATGTAATGCATCACAACACACCACTTAACATCCATATTTATATTTATTGTATTATTTATCAGATTTCTTTTCCTTTCGGGTCCATGGGGTGAGGTTTGTTAAGGTCTTGGAGGCGGATGACCTGGACACATTGAACCCCAGATTCCTACCCACCCCTTAAACCCGTTTCCTTCCCAGAACTCTCCTCTCCTTCCTTTCCTAAAAAAACCCTCCACACAGCATCCCCAAAGATGACATAGGCCCTGAGAGAAATCATTTTCCTCTGGGCCTCCTGTGTGGAGCTCATGTAAAAAAAATATATATATATTTACATATTAAGTAAATACATACATATCATCCTTATACTCCTAAAAGATCATAATCTTACCCTTTATTGTGTTTTTCTATATTCTTATCATGCATATTTAAGTATTTAGCTTCTCTTAACTATTTTTTCTTAGTTTTTCTTGTCTTGTCTAGCTACTAAAAAAAAAAAAATTATCAGCGAAAACATGTTATTAGGTTTACTGTTTTATTTTAGCACTCTTTTTTATGTATCTTTGTAAAGCTGTTTGTTTTCCAAATAAAGATATTATTATTTTTATTATTGTTAAAACCAAAAGGTTACTAGAACCAAACATAACTAGAAGATATTCAAAGGGAATTTGATCCTTCACTCAAATCTAGGGTAAAAAATTAAATATAAAATACCTACTAGCGATTTCGAAATTGTTTCTCCCTGCGTGTCCTTTCCCATTCGTCCTGTTACCACTCACTACTGTATTTAGAAACCATCACGGGTATGCGCGTATCAAATTTCCAAAGTTTCGTCGAATGTTTCATCGGATGAATGGTTTAGCAACGTATAGACATCTCACATACATACATGGAAGCAAGCATATTTTGACTTTTATATATATATATATATAGATTACGTAAATACATAAATTACATTTATATACTTAAATTACATATACATAAATACTTAAATTAAAATAAAACAATAACTTTGTAAACACCACTTTTATTTTTATACTTTATGCCGACCGGGTTTCGCTACAACCGTAGCTTCTTTAGGGCAGTATAATACTCTACTAACATTAGGTTACATTTGTGTTATAATATATATTTTACCAAAAATGGGCTGGGCTGGACTCGTCAAGTGGAGGAGGAAGAGGGAGGCATAGATGGAGAATTGGGAAGGGAACGGACGTGTTCTTTATCAATAGGGAACAATCTTAGTATGGGACTTTTATTTAAATTAAGTTGGTTATTTACTACCTTACTATTAGTGTTTATGGCTTTCCTAAGTTCAAGTGCCTCTAAATTATCCAACCTTATACCGATGTCGTTTTTATGAATAAGTTTGTAATTATTAATAATTATTGATTTATCTAATTTCTCTCAAAAAAGTGTTAAAAATCTCCCATCAGAAATCAAACCAGCATTTTACACTAATAATAATATAGGCAAACTTTTAATGAACGGTAAGGATAAGGAAGACAGTCTATCACACTCGGGAATTTACTCACTTCAATGCAGCGATTGCACATTTTTTTATATTGGTAAAACAGCGCGCAACATAAACACCCGTGTCAAAGAACATCTTCGATGTTTACACAGCTCTGGATTTTCAGAATTTGCAAACCACTTGATTGAAAACGCTCATAAATTTGACAAAAACGCTGGCGCCAAACTTATTCATAAAAACGACATCGGTATAAGGTTGGATAATTTAGAGGCACTTGAACTTAGGAAAGCCATAAACACTAATAGTAAGGTAGTAAATAACCAACTTAATTTAAATAAAAGTCCCATACTAAGATTGTTCCCTATTGATAAAGAACACGTCCGTTCCCTTCCCAATTCTCCATCTATGCCTCCCTCTTCCTCCTCCACTTGACGAGTCCAGCCCAGCCCATTTTTGGTAAAATATATATTATAACACAAATGTAACCTAATGTTAGTAGAGTATTATACTGCCCTGAAGAAGCTACGGTTGTAGCGAAACCCGGTCGGCATAAAGTAAAAAATAAAAGTGGTGTTTAGAAAGTTATTGTTTTATTTTAAATTAATAATGTCACATCACAAAGTATCCGCTTCATATGAACAAAAACTTAAATTACATTTATGTAGTCCAAGTAAAATGTTTGACACAACCCTGAACTGCCGTTTATTTTTTTACCGTCCAACGTAAAATCCAAATAAAAATAAAAGTATTTTACATCTGTCGTTAAGTGAAACATTTTCATAAATATTAACTCCCCTCCTACGTGTTGTAAAAATATCATATGGTATGCTGAAATCTAAACAACTCCAAAGTAGCCCCATCGCCGTCGTAAAGTTAAAATGTATCAAAAGATTTCAAAGTACTTTATAAATATCATATGAAGGAATCTCTCACAGGCTTCAATTTAAAAAAACTGTAGCTTAAAAAAAGTAAAATTTTATCATCATACATATTCGTCGTCCAAATATGGTAAGAAAAGATTCTTAGCACGGGGGTCCTAGCACCGTCACGTCGCGTCGGTCGATAAGGATGATAGAATAACTTTCGGTAACTTCTCTTCTTTCCCTAGCATAACTGCAGATCGCCAACGAATAAGTAACAGTTCACAATGACTTAAGTGTTCTTAATATGTTCGAAGTCATCTTGTTCTTGTTAGTACGTTAGTTCGTTAGTACGATCTGCAGTTGTCCTAAGGAACGATAGAAGATACCGAAAGTTATCCTATCAATCCTTATCGATCGACCACGCTAAGGGCCTGATCCAATAAAAAGTAACAAAAAATGGCAATCATACCCAAAGTAAAAAAATTATTTTTTAAATATCCTATTCCCGGACTGATCTTAAAGGGAACAAAAGGTTCCAACAGTCCCTAATACCGTAACTCCTCGATTACATTCTAACTCAAACGGAAGTTTTCGTTTTTGTGCTAAGTCAAAAATCAACACAACTGGCACATGTAAAAGTAGTATTCTTTACAAAGCCTTTTGCAACCAAAAGGTCTCAGAATTACGCATGGGTAAACGTAGAAATACATAATTAACGTAGAGAAATTTACCTTTCTGTTACTATATAATTTCCACATCAAGGAGGACATACAATATGATATAAATAATGTTCTAATTTACTTATTAAAGGTGCGTAAATACAAGATCTTTCATGTAGTAAGATTATCATTTGACTGAATGACATTGACAAAGGTATGTTTAGATCCACCTGGCTCTTCCTTTATTCATATCCCCCCCCCCCTCCTCTCCTGCCTCCTAACATCTAACAGTTACAGGAACAGGATGCTGCCGGGATTCAAGTACACGTATTGGCTGAATCCTGAATCCTGAATTTACATGACACGTGTCCAGACCATCTTGTGCCAAGCCTAATTAGATTCTGCTGAATAGAATGTAGCACAACTTGGCGTTTGAAATTGCAGAAATGTTTCATTTGCTAGTTAGTCACACACAAGATAATATTATGCAAGGACTCTTTGGCCATATACATTTTAATTACATGCACGAGTTTTTAATTTTTAGAAATTTAATTAAAATTAAATTTGATAATGTTATTATCGAGTTCTGCAAGTGTTTTGGTTAGTGGTTTAGTTACAGCTGTTTCGACTTGTAAGGTCATTTTCAAACTGTGGTGAAGCCACGTACGGACGACTTATTTATAAGATTTTAAATGTAAATTTTTGAAGGTGTCTAAGTTGATTTATTACCGGTTAAACCAATTTGTAGAGACACTAATTGAGAGAGTGCTAATGTGGGATTCGGATTATTTCCCTTTGGTTTGCCTTGCACTAAGTGTAAGGGTTTTCTTAATTGATTTAGAATGACGTTATTCCTATGACTCATTTAAGTGCATTATATTTTTTAGGTTTGGTAAACATACTAAGTAGTGAGGAATAAATAATTTTCCTTACTTTATTAATTAGCGTTATGTTGGGGTCATTCGTTCGTTTATTGATTTCTAATTGTTCAAGCAAATTTAATCTAAGACCCTTTCGTTCTATATGTAATGGTTTTGGCTGGTTATTTTTAAGTGGAACGTGATTAATCACTAAGAGATGTTCGGTGAATTTTGAAGAGGTGTTTTTATTTTTATAACATCTTATATGTTCTTTGAATATAGTTGAGAATGCCATACCTGTTTGTCCGATGTATGTAGCGTTACAGTCGGCGTGGTCACATTTTAAAATGGGGGGGGGGGGGGGGGGGGGCAGAGCACTCCCAAATGACAATTGCTTAGTGAATGTTTTATAATAATAAAATAACGTCATGGAAATCGTGTATTTAGTTAAATGAAACGTAAATTCCAAGCATAAATGAGGAGATAAACAAAAGTTCAATTGTAAAAACCACAAAATATTTTAAAAAAGTATTGGTTAACAACTAACACGAAAACAGACGAGAGTTACATCATGTAACTTTAATGTTTCAACATAATGCTCAATAACTAGGAAAAAATAAAATCTCGATAGGAAAGTAAAACTTTAACGCGTTTCATAACACAGCAGATATGTACACAGCTAACATTGTTTTGACGAATGTTTTTTCCAAGATATCTTCATTATTGAATCCGTAAACGTACGAAATAAAGTCGAGAAGGTAAAAGTGAAAATGTCGTCACATTATTTGTGGCATTCGTTTGGGATACATTAATTTTGCGTTGTTAGTATGAAAGTGATTCGGCAGAAATATAAAGTAAACTTAAAGAAACATAAAAAAACTTTTCGATTATAAGTGTTGGTTTCTCTATCGTGGCGAAACTCAAATAATCTTCCTGTGATGAACGTGCTGATCTTCGGACCATGTCCGCTTGTATGACATGGTCGAGCCTAAGGCACGGCTCAACGTAAAAAACGGGTTTATTCAAAAATTTTAAACTATTGTATGTCATAAGAATGGAGAAAGGAAGGAGCAGGCCGACAGAGTTTGACAAAGAGAAAGCGCCGTCATCGGGCGCTTTCACCCGATTCCAGGAATCGTGCCCGAGGGTGATGGCAACGGTAGACGGCTACGGTTGTCAAACCTACTTTAAATATGGGCTACAATTTATAACCTTTTCCAATCAGTTAACCAGCAACACTTGTCTCGAAAAAAACTCTTTTTGCTTGCCCGCCCGACCTCGCTATGACCCTGCATCTGTTCGACTCGTTTTTCTGCTGACCATCGCTTCACCTTTGACCACGGATTACCCTACACTCTCTGGACCGTACCCGGCTATGTCATACGTAAGGAGCTATTATTTTGTCTCCGACCCTAAAGCGGGTAAAAAAGAGGATGTTCTCCCGACATACTGCGCTTCCGTGGATTGGGACCTCCAACCTTATCTTATCGTGTGTCTCATCCTGTCTGGCACACTTCCACTTAGTTAGTTATATCGTTATATGTAATCAATAGAGTGCAAATTGTGCTAAATATTTTACAAAAATATTTACGATAGTATATTAGTTACGTTTTCTGCTAAAAAAGTCTACTCTTCAATATTATTCGTAAAGTCTCTAGTCGTTTCTAGCATTCACACCAAGGCCTAAATCATTACAAAATTATCGTTGTTCAAATTTACGTGATCCTTTCCATTATAAATGAGTTTTATTGTTTCATCAGATTCAAACTTATAAAAGGGTTTGTTACATAAAACAGTAATTTTCGTATTATGTGAAACTTCGCGATTCCGGATATAACGTAAAATATAAACGTATTTTGTTTACGTAATTGACTTTGTTAGATTTCTAGGGGGCTTGTACGCTGTTCAGTGGAGTAATACATGAGTCAAATAATATTATAATACGAGTTGTTTAACTATTTTTAAGTCATGGACGCCTCAGGAAGACTAGCCATAAAGAAGTACCTAAATCAAATACTTGAGCCGAGCAAGACAAAATATGAAAGAAAATCTCTAAACCGAACTTCCATGATTGATTGTTAGTTAGTTAACTAGGTTTAACCTGAAGCAAGAATGAATAGAACACTAACTTCATTATCAAATTAGATTCCGACGCTTATTAATGCTTCCTGTCGAAATTCTCGGAATGTGGCACTTTGTCTCTCACTTAATGGTCAAACTTCTTCAAGTTTAACTATTTAAGGTTTTGAACTTGCTTAAAGCTAAGGAGCTTCAACAATTTAAGCTGCAGCGTTCCAGACTGCATTTACAAATTTTAGAGTGCTAATTGCTTTCATCACTTCTCAGGTAGATATTGAAAATGAATAAAACGACGTACTCAATTGGTAGAGACAGAAATCTGCCTTTGAAAGATTATCTGTGTGAATCGGTATGGTAGTTAATATTTTAACTAGGTATTATATGCTTGATTGCTGACTTTCCATCAAAAAATAAGAAATATATAAAAATTGTTTACCTAAAATATTTTTCTCTCACTTGTTTGCATCGTAACTGCAATACAATACGAAGTAAATGAAGTATGTATGGAAAAAAATTATTACTGTTTTGAAGTGGGTCGATTGTAAGACGCGGTACACTTAACCAGTTTACTCTACTTTCAGAAATAGTTATTTGATTAAAATCTCGTGACTTTGAATATGTTAAGCCACAAAAAACAATTCGTACAAATAATAAATTCGTAGGATCATTGAATGGGTTTTTTAAAACGATTTGTGTAATGTTTATAAGTGAGATGGTTAAATTGTTAAAAATAAATATAAAAAATCCATTATAAGAAATTTATCAAATGCCCACTAGATAGAAATATCACCTGGTACCCAGTTACCCAGGTATTATGATTAAAAATTAAAAATATTGTAAACACCTCGCTTTTAAAATAAAATTTAAAAAGATATGATTTTAGATTTTCACGACTAAAAGTATATTTGTTGTTTATGTTTGGGGTGTTTGCCGTGTTGCGCTACCTCCTACTTTAGCCAACTTTTCCGACAGCGTTACAGTGTCCATCATCAGGGCAGACAAAATTAAAAAAATATATAATATAAAACAGATTTGAAATTTTGTGAAGCGCTTAAATCAAACGATATTAAATTCTCATTTAAGTTTTATTTCTTAAAAAAAGCTTTTTATTGAAATTGCGAAGTGTTTTTTTAATTTCTTTCCGTACATTTTTTACCAATTTGATCACAGTTTTCATAATAGAACAATATTAAAAAAGAGAGTGAATTTAATTGTCAGAAACTACTATTCCGATTCGTAATACTTCATCCCACGAAATGTCATTTAATATTAATCTTGTTAGCCCTCAACCTTTGGCTAGCAATGCGCAGTGCAGCCAATATGATTTCCTTCCGACCGCGACCGTCAGATGTCACCTTAATGCTTTTTGCGCCTTACATCTCATGCAGCAATTTAATCTCATGAGGAGCACTCTCGGGCACCAATTTAGCGAGGAAAGGCACCTCATAATTTACAACGTCCTTTTGATATCCACGTCGTTCCAGGTAAAAGCCACGGAAACCTTCCATTCCATAGGATTAACTTTTTAAAATTCTTAGCTTGATTCCTGGATATCGTACTGTTTGTAACTTTGCTAACCGTGTAAACCTAAATTTAAAAAAACTGGTTTCTTTTAGCAATATTGTAAAATACTAAACTGAATATTAAGGTGTAATATCGCTTTTAAAGTTTAATGATTATTTTGAAATTCCATAGATCATTGAATAAATAATTATTAAATATTTTTTTATTTTTTTATTTTAACTTTATGAGTAAAACCTCAAATTGTAATATTTAAATAAATGAAGACAATATAAGCGAAACTCAATCGAAAATCGAGTCCCAGAGGTGTCAATATGTTTTTCTGATTTTTCTGTTTCCAGATTTTCGATTGAGTTTTGCTTATATTGTCTTCATTTATTTAATTATTAAATAGTTCATTCATTTTTTTACGAAACTCGTACAAGCAATATATATATTTTTTCAATTATTTCTGGCTCTCACGGGGTTTTTAAGGGTGTTCTAGGCCATCTTTAAAATTACAGAGAAAGGAAAGGTGAATTTATATATTAATTTTATTTAAATGTGCAAATTTCGGAAATATATGGAAGATTGGAGTCTAGTTCAGACTTAGAAGAGATGACATGTTAAATCGAGGGGAGATAATTTTAGATAACGCTTGATTGAAGAGAGGATATTTATTTAGAGAGAGACAACCAAAAAATATGTAATCTAAGTAAGGGTCGACCGAGACAGGTTTTTCGTTCTCGGCCGAGACCGAGAATAGATAAATTAACAAAAATATTTAATAAAACGTGAATCGTTTAAAATAGAGCAAAAATCTTGTAGTTGGTATCTTAAGTATCATTTAAAGAAACATTGTGAATTTTTTCACAACTATAACTTGTAAAATAACTGAAACAAACATGTTGAAAATAGTTTTTAGAGCATACTTTGCAATTTTTTTTCTATCGAGGGAATTGTAAATAATTTGCGTTTCGGCTTGGAACGCGTCTAGATATTATCTTCAAAAATAACATATATTTTTTTTAAGGGCTTAAAAACTTCAAATGTTTAAGGAAGATATGTGAGAATTTCGATTATGAGAGAAAACCGATTTCTCACATATCTTCCATATGTGAGAAATCGGTAGGAATTCGGGTAGCGGCGGCTTAAATAGTTTTAATAATCAAAATTGAACAACATGATATTGTAGTACATAAAAAGTAATTTTTCTGCGTTTTCACCAATTGTCTGTTTACAAAAGTAGTGAAATGAACGAACGACGAGGCGCAGCGGCGTCAACAGCGGTAAGTAAAACCCGCCTCGCTGCCAGCCGACCAATCACAATCGACAGCTCTCTCACGCACTGACACCAAGTGACGAATGTGGACGCGCGTGGTAGATTTGAATCCCATTATCCTATACCTACTTATAAGAGATAGAGTTCTCGGTAGAATTTGTAGCCGAGAAAGCCGAGACTGAGACCGAGACCGAGATCTCGGTCGACTCTTAGATCTAAGAAAGGTTCCCACATCTAGACCATATACAATCTGGGGAGACAAAGACATGAGTTTTAAAAAGGTGAGAAGGAACGCAACAATTCTCATTCGAATTAGTGAGTAATATTATTTTTTGGAAAAATCGAGGAATTTTTTAAACCAGCAATATTGTTCTTGGTATTGCATTATTTCTTTGCTTAATTTTGCCATTCCTTTAATCTCAAAACTTCACATAAGCTGTCTAAGCATATAGCTGTTACGTAGTAATTATTATGGTGTTTTATCAGACATCTTATTTTTGCACATTTAAACATATGTGCCTATTCGTGGTTTTATCATTCACTTTTTTCTTCAATTGTAAAGGAAATTGGGAAGGTCCTTTCATAGTCTGTTTTTCTCAATATTTCAATGTGTTCCATTTTTAAAACGTAATAAATCAGAGTAAGGAAGGAGTCGCTTTGACAGATGGATTATTCGAAGGAAAATATAGTTTTTGAGTAGGGACAAGGTTAAAGATAGTGGGGTTGGAGGAAAAAGTGATCATTATTCTAAAATGATGTAGTAAGTGTAGTTTGAAGATGATAAAGCAGAGAGGAAGTGAAAACTAAAGACATCGAAAGTAGGTTCTATGATCTGGGAAATATTTCATGGTACTTTTCTTTTCAAAATGTAACTCGGCTAGCTGCCATCATCAGCACTGATATTAATTTATCCATTTCTAACAAAGAAGTATGTCTTGCAGTCTTTATAGACATAGAAGGCGCCTTTGACAATGTTTCCATCCCAATTCTTAAAAAAAAACTTTTAGGCCTTGGCTTACCCCTCATGTTTGTCCAATCTATTATTAAGCTTTTTCTCGATAGGAAAATTTTCATTAAGCTACCAGATGTTACTCCTCAGAGTAGGTCAATATGGAAGGGTTTACCCCAAGGCGATGTATTATCCCCCTTACTGTATAATATATACACACACGATATGCATGTCACCATTCCCCCTCAAGTAAAAGTTGTTGAGTTCGCAGATGACATAGCTTTCTTCTTATCATCCAAAATCATTCCATCCGCCGTCAAATATCTTAATGAAGCCATGGATGCCCTTGCCACATGGCTTACTTTAAATGGTCTTGAACTTTCAGTACAAAAGAATCAGTGTGTTACCTTCGCAAATCGTCATAATAACCCCCCTGTTCAAATTTTATTTAAAAACTCTCCAATCCCCAATGCTTCCGAAGTAAAATTTTTGGGAGTAACATTTGATAGGAAACTTAAATGGTCTTCCCACATTAATAATATAGTTACTAAATGTGAAAAAAATTTAAATATTATCAGATCATTGACTGGCGTTTGGTGGGGTGCTCATCCTATCTGCATTAAGTTGCTCTACAATACACTTATTCGAAGTCATCTCGACTATACCTGCCCACTTTTTAGTACTGCATCCAAAAATGCACTCAGTAAATTAGACAAAATTCAATCTAAGTCATTGCAAATAATAACTGGCGCGATGCAATCGTCGCCCATCAATTCCCTTCAAGTAGAATGTTCTGATCCTCCTCTTTATTTAAGGCGTCAATTATTTGCTGACAAATTTGTTCTTAAATGTTTAAATTCTAAAAGTCATCAGATTATTCCCAGAGTCTCGTTGTTCAACGACTCAACACATTCATCTACAATCAGAGCTCGAACTAAACCTCTCCCTGCCATCTGTAAAAATTTTCGCTCTCTCTCAGAGCTTCAAATTATCAAAAATGATCTTCTTCCTTTGTACAAATTAAAATATAGTCACGTCACCCTATCCCCAACGATATTAGAAGGGATCGGCATCCTTAAAAGTCATTCCAATCTCCCAGCCCGTACTGTCAATAATATGTTCAATGACATTATTTCTTCTAAATGGCCCAACTCTTCTATTTTATTTACTGATGGCTCCAAATCTCCGGACTCTCCTAACTGTGGTATTGGTATTAACGTTTACCACAATAATTCTAATGAAAGAATATTTTATTCAATTTCAAACCAATTTTCAATATTTTCTGCCGAGTGCATTGCGATTATTGAATCTCTCAAATATATAATAAAAAATAATTTTGAACATTCTCTTGTTCTCTCTGACTCTCTCAGTTCCCTCCAAAAACTTAAAACCAGTCCTCTTCTTCATCCTGATGATCACTTTGTATGTCTTATTCGAGTATTGATAACCTCCATTCAAAGCTCTGGAAAAACTGTCACTCTGATTTGGATTCCTGGACATGTTGGCATAGTGGGTAACGATATTGCTGATTCCTTGGCAAAACAAGGAGCGTCTAACCCTACCGTTACCCTCGTAAACCATATTCCCCTGTCTGATATTTTTTCTATCATCAAAGATAGATCCCGCAATGTTTGGACAGAGTATTGGAACATTGCTAGTCAATCCAAGGGTACCCGTTACGCCTCAATACAAAGGACTATTCCATCAAAACCGTGGTTTCAAAAATTCCCCCATTTTTCCAAAAAAGAAATTTCCTTACTTATTCGTATGAGAATCGGACATTGTTCCGTTCCATCTCACCTTTATAAAATTCATGTGCTTGACTCCCCAGATTGTACGTTCTGTGGTCTAGATGTGGGAACTTTAGATCACATATTTTTTTATTGTCCCTCTCTAAATAAATATCCTCTCTTCTATCAAGCGTTATCAAAAATTGCCTCTCCTCCATTCAACATCTCATCTCTTCTAAGTCTGAACTCTACTCCAATCTTCCATAAAATTCTGAAATTTGCACATTTAAATAAAATTAATATATAAATTCACCTTTCCTTTCTCTGTAATTATAAATGATGGCCTAGAACACCCTTGAAGGGTGAAAGCCAGAAATAAATGAAAAAAAAAAAAAACTCGGCTAGCTCGAAAATATTGACAAATTATAGTAAAAATAGCTAAGTTACCATGAGAATTAGTTTTAAGTCATACACAGGTTACCAGTGGCATGTAGTTCATAAATGCTGAAAAAAGGGAAACAAGGAAAATAAACAAAATTAAAACATAATTTTTTTAATGTGTCACATTTTTGATCAAATTGCATTTTTTTCCATGAACTTGTGCACTCAGTTATTTTGTTGGCCACAACATTTAGTAAAAAATGGCAATTTTCAAATATTTAAGGTGGAATTCAAACCCGAACTTCAAAAACTACCCACAGCCTGCCGTTGGTCATAGAGCAAAGCTAGTCTCTGAAATTTTACAAGGCTACACGTACTGAAAATTAAATTATACCAAAACCGTACTGTTTTGCATACAACTCTGCAAAAATTCAATTTTTTTTTTAATCTTTCATTGAAACACGAGCTATATCTACCAATTTGAGCTATATTTACCAAGAGTGGAAGATACTATCAGTATCGCCCTGGTGTAAGACCACCATTCAGAATTGAAACGTTGCTTGAAAATGGCTTTAGCCGTATTTGGTGACCAGATCTGAATAGCCAGGTATTTCCCAACTTTCCTCTTCCCCACCTCCTTCCCCTCCCCACTACCTTCAGCCTCACAACATACCCCAATTGGGGATGCCATAGTCTCACTGGCTCCAGACGGGAGCAGTTGAGACTCTTGTGCGGCATTCACTGTAAAAAAAAAAATTACTAACAAAAAATATGTTTATCAATTTTAATAGTTTGATTTTACTAGGAGACTGTTGGTACGTACTTTAATTCGACCGTGAAAATTTAAATACATATATACAGATTCCTGATATTATTTGCAGTAAAAAATGTGAATGTTTTGTTTTCGAACAAAAAAAAAATTTATCCGCTTGTCGTCACTGGTCACTCAGCCGAATAACCGACCATCATATTAGCCCTACGTAACATTTTTGGCTTGCCTTGGGATACACCTGTTAGAGATATTTACCGTCACACACTTATATTGCCATTTAAGATTGTTCCTAGCTTTGAGATAACCAACACCATTTTAAAATTATTCAGTGCAACACCCACACAAACATAAAACTGAACTATAACAACGACGTTCACCAACATAATACACAACACAACAAACTACACATATCAAAAATACACTCAACAATGTTCGGACTGATATCATTAGAATACATTGCCTACACTAACTATATCAAATTGAATGAAGTATATATATATATATATTTTTTTTAATTTTCTTTTTTAATTTTTGTTTGTTACAGGTTCGTTTTACACGGTTTTTCGACTACCAAGCTAGGCAAATGCCCGTGACAAGTAACAAGTAAATGACAGGTAACAAGTCTCGAAACGATATATGTACTGAAATCCTATTTTTTTTCAAATGTTATTTGGAAAACGAGTCATAAGTAGGTACAAACTCTGTTCTGGTAGCTGTCCTGATTATCTCCAAGTACCAAACTTTGTTCATCCGGATATGATGGGCTCAGTTTATATCTTTTTTCTTGTCATGTATTTTGTATGTAAACATCTTGTATTAGGTCTGTATATTTTTGAGCCCGTATCTTTTATTGTATTTTCCTGACTTTGTTTTTTTATGCACTTCTATAGTCCATCATGAAGAATACTTTATTTTAACTTTTTGACACCAATAGTAAATAAATCAAATAAGTGGTTATAATCTCTATCTCTAAATCTCTACATATTATAAATTAAAGTCCCCCGTGTCGTCTGTCTGTCTGTCTGTCTGTCTGTTCGCGATAAACTCGAAAACTACTGAACGGATTTTCATGCGGTTTTCACCATTAGATAGAGTGTTTTGTGAGGAAGGTTTAGATGCGTAGTCAAGGATTTGTGTAAATTGGTTGAAACATCACGAAAATTGTTAGAGGTGTCGGAAAAAATCGAGCCGCCTGGTAGCCTTCATCGAAAACGCTGCCTAATCCATTTGGATATAACAAAACAATGCATGGTGGGATATTCCTCTTTTATAGAACCACAAAAAAGGCCGCGAAGGCATATATCTATCTTTTACGGATAACTTACTCTATCCATTCTATCTTCTAAAAAAATGGTCACGTACTTTGCGGTAATTGAAAAGTTATTTAGGCGGATACAGTTTTAAACCTTATTAATTTAAATACGTTAGTTACCTCAAGCATTTCATGCACAGTATTACAATCTTTCACACCATCTCTACGTATTTTCTCTACATCTCTACATATTATAAATTAAAGTCCCCGCGTCGTCTGTCTGTCTGTTCGCGATAAACTCAAAAACTACTAAACGGATTTTCATGCGGTTTTCAACATTAGATAGAGTGTTTTGTGAGGAAGGTTTAGGTATGTAATTTTTCAAGGATTTGTGTAAATTGGTTGAAATATCATGATAATTGTTAGAAGTATCGTAAAAAATTGAGCCGCCCGGAAGCTTTAGCTAGATATAACAAAACAATGCATCGTGAAATAGTCCTCTTTTATAGATCTACAAAAAAGACCGCGAAGGCATATATTTATCTTTTACGGATAGCTTATTATACCTATTCTATCTTCTAAAAAAATGGTCACGTACATTGCGGTAATTGAAAAGTTATTTAGACGGATACAGTTTTAAACCCTATTAATTTAAATACGTTAGTTACCTCAAGCATTTCATGCACAGTATTATAATCTTTCACACCATCTCTACGTATTATATTATAAATAAAAGTCCTCCGCGGCATCTGTCTGTCTCTACGCGATAAACTCAAAGATGGAGGTGGTTATAAAGGTTGGATAACCATCCAGTAGATGACGTTGTGTTTTATTAGCCACAGCAAAGCGTGGCCGGGTCAGCTAGTAATTCATAAAATCTTATAAGACATTTTTCTGTGAAATATTTGTAAAGTGATTCTTCATATGTTGTGTCTGTATGTTGCTTCTGTGAAACGTTTAATGTTTTGTAAAATTTATTTTGAAATATTTTGTAAAAATTTTCTTCATATACATATTGTGTCTGCATATTGGTTTGGGTTGGGTTTAACTTTTCAAAAGCACCAATCAGCGATCCCTTAATGAGTTTTGATAATACAAATTAAAAATTAAAAAATATTGAGAGGCGGGTAGGAACAACAAGTAATCTATACAGTGTGTCAAGATAGGCACTAGACTTTGTAGACTTTCTTTAAACAGTGATTCCTGACATTATTTGGAGTAAAAAATGTAAAGGAAATTTTGCTCTCCGGTGACTTTTTTGATAACTTTTTTTTCCATTTTTTTTTCTTCAAAAAACACAACAAAAAAAATCTTCCGCATGTTGTCACTGGTCACTCAGCCATTTAACCAACCAACCGTCACCTGGCCTCAACTGTCTAACACCTACTATTTTGTATGTTTTTGTAGAAAAAAATCAAAAATGTCACTGGAGACCAAAATTTCAATAACATTTTTCACACCAAATATTTAAAGGAATCACTGGTTAAAGTAAGTCAAGTACCTACGTCCCTTTATACCCTGTATATACCTACATATTATATTATGTATTATTTAATTAGAAAAAAGTAGACTGAAGTTCTCATTTCAATTTCAGGGGTGTGCGAATACATATTTATTTAACCTCAGGGTTCAAACTTAACCGTTTTTAGGAAATTCCCAGAAATAGGATAAATAAACTGTAAAATTCTTATTAAACCAGATTTATAGCACAAAGTGTTTTCATGGAGCAAATCAGCATAATACCAGGCGTGTTCAGAAAGTAAGTGTACTGATTTTTTTATTTTTTTGAAAAAGTGTATTAGAAAAAAAATTAAATGATATTGTTGATATACTTGTTGACTATTTTTCCAAATAATTGCCAACCCGTTCAATGAATGTGGTGAGCCATGGCTCAGGTTTCTTTATGCCCTCCTCGAAGAATTCTCCCGCCAGCTCCTTCCCCCACTTCAGGACCACTTTCTGCACCTGCTCGTCGGTTGAAAATTTACTTTCATCCTTACATGCCTTTAGGAAGATGAAAAGATGATAATATGAAGACGCCAATCCAGGGGATTACGGGGAGTGGTTCAAGACATCCCAATCAAATGAGTCCATGATCGTATTGGTGGCTAAGGCTGTGTGAGGACGAACGTTTTCGTGAAAAAAGCACACTTCTCTGGTCAGCATTCCCCTCCTTCTCTTTTGAATGCTCTTTTTGAGTTTTTTTTAGTGTATACAATATTGTTTTGCATTGATGGTCTCAACCTGAGGCCGAAATTCGACCAAAATGATGCCTTCTCGGTTCAAAAACACTGAGGCCATGAATCTTTTTGCCCGAAATTGTGGTTTTCAATTTTTTTCCAGGCATGTAATGAGTCACCCACTATCATCTCCAGTCACAATAGAACTTATAAATGCTCACCTTTTTTTCTTGTAGGTGTTATTCCTTCCGTGAGTAAAAAGCAGATCACAGCACTTGGCGGGATTTTTTTGCCGATATCTTTCACGCAACTGGATACTACAACGTGATTTGACGTACTAAAATGTTCCTGCGATGCCTGTTCTGGTCAGGAGACCCCTTCTACCACTCAGTGTTGCCAACCCTCAAAAAACTAAAATCCACCGCCCATTATGGTCACAGTACACTTACATTCTCTACATGCTAAGTAATAATTATATTGTGGGGGCTTGAACAGCAGGGACAGTGTTGATGATTATAATGTTTTTTCTGAGATGAAATAATGATTATAATGTTTTTTCTGAGATGAAAACATTCCGAAGGTGGGCTGCGAATCCATGATGGGCCGTTCCACCATAGTTCGTGTGAAACGAGCTGGGAAAGAAGCATGCCACGTGAAAGGCAGTCACTAGGATTTTCGTTACCGGCGACATGATAAAAATTCTCAGAAGAAAAATTCTCCTGACATTGAGCAACGCGATTACTAACAAACACCGATCATCGATGCGGCGACGAGTGTATCCATGAAAACGCAATGGAAGAATCTGTGTCCTTGCAATAGTAAGACGCGAACGATAATTATCTTGAACCATCCGTATTAGTTTGGACATCAAGACCGCGGCACACAGCTCCAAATGAGCGAGTGTTGTCACTTTTTGCACAAAACAAACTCACGGTAATATTCCCAGATGGATCAGTTGTGTGTAAATATATAACACAGCCATAACCATTCAGGCTCATATCGCAGAAAGCGACAATGAGCACTGTACTATCCTTTAGGACACCAACATGACGCGGGATTTTAATCGTAGAAATTAAAGGAAATTCCTGTATGAGTGACGAGAACCTTTGAATAACGCTCTCAGGGGGAGGGGTATCATCCCAACCAATGTTGCACAGCCATAGCTCTTTAATGAGCAATTTAGCATATAACATGATGGGGGCGACCAAGCCGAGGACATCGAATAAGCGGGCGACTATAGAGAGTATGTTCCGCTTTGTACACTTCTCCTGAACATACGAAGTCGTAAAGAAGAAACTGTCATCAACTGGTTCCCACGAGAGGCCTAACACCTTAGAGGCATTGTTAGAACCAACAGTGAAATCTAATCTGGAAGGTTTTCAAGTACAATTTGAGAACTACTAGTCCATTTGACCAAATCAAAGGTACCGGACTTGAATAACGAGATTAATTCTCGAGAAAGACTATGGCGCTGGACTCATCTGCAATAGAATAGATCAGGTCGTCCACATACAACTTGAACTCTGCCACATTGGCAGTATCCGGGAAATGTGGTCTCATATCTTTGGCTAACTGACGAAAGTCAAATAAAAGCAGAATCAAATCAGCTTGCAAATTGAGACCAGTATGCAAGATGTCATTTAGTGACAGCCCTGTATGTGTCTTAGCACTAGCGTCCAGCACAATCCTAGGCATAGGATTATCAGGAGGAATGGCGGCATGAGCAATGGAGGGATGTAATATCCATCATCTCCAATTTCAGACCTACTACAGAATACTAAGAACCTCATACCACCTTTGATTTTACAGTGATTAGGCAGTTGATTTGTGATACTATTAACGACAAGTGCGTGTATATTATTTGGATATTTATTATTTATTATTTATTTTTTGGATATTTATTATTTGGATACACTCGCGACTCAATGTCTAAATAGACGTAACCGAAGATTGTTCGTGAAGCTGAACCAATTTCTTTGACAAAAGAATTACTCAAAGGAATTATTGGCAAATTCAGCGACTTACAACAATCTATCGTAATCAAATTATTCTGCGAGCCGTTAATAATTAAACATCGAACAATCATTTTCTTACCATTTTTAAGTTTCGCATATATTTGAGCGGTTGAAAGTAAAATAGTCAAATTTGGCGTTACTTTGGCGGACAATAAACATAAAGGGCTAACGTGCAAGGGTTCCTCTAGTTGCATATTGCAATTACACGTTCCATTGATACTGGATGGCACCAGAGGGAGAGAAGACTGCTCCTCATTGGTTCGTACTTCCGACGTATGTACATGAGTGTTTGATTTTAAATTATTCCCACTACCAAAGTGTAGTAAGGTATTATGTAATTTTTTGCACACATCGCACACAAGCGTTGATTTGCAAGAATTTACAGTATGTGATGCGCTAAGACAATTTACACATAAATGTTTTGATTTTATAAAGTCAAAATGGGCTCGTGGAGATCTCACCGCCCTGAATCGAGAGCAAGTAGTAATTGCGTGATCAGATTTTTTACAAAACATACAAGATTTCAGGGACTTATTCTGAGTCGAGAATGTACGTGCCGAGGCTAGCATCTGGTTAAGAGTTCGTTTAACCGTTAAAAACAGATCCTCAAAGGCGTTCAAAGATTCAAATTCCGGTTGAAACCCTGGATTTAAAGTCAACTGACGATAATTAATATCGTCAATAATGTTTTCAATCTGAATGTACATTTGATCGATTAATCCGGTCTGAACCATGAATGTATCATTATTCCTAAAATCGAAATTAGAGATATATTTTGTTAAGTTAAATAGATCATTAATGCGTAAAAAAAGGTTTTTCTTTTTTTGCTGTTAACGAAATAACCATTCGATAATATTGATCATTTAAAATTTCTTCCGTAATCTTCAGCATTTTTAAAGAAATACAACAATTTTATCACACAAAAAGTTTAACTTTAAAAATAAAATAGGTATTTCGATATTTACCAAAAATTACGTAATCCGACAATCCTTTATTTATGGAATTATGAAAATAAGCTATTACCAGAATGTTGAATTTTCTGCTTCAAATTTACCAAAAAAATACGTAAATTGACGCTTTCTAAATAATTCTATAAGCGGTAGGTATTTCAAGAATATTACCAAAAATTACGTAAATCTAAAACCTTTCTTATAAAATTTATTAGAATTATCAGGCTCATGTAGGACAATAATTAAGTGTTATAGAGTATAATGAGATTTGTCAATTAATACACAAATTCCCACTAACATCCAACAAATATTATTAGAACCAGCAATACAATATAGGTATTCCGAAATTTACCAAAATTACGTAAACTGAATTTCCAAATTATTATATTACCTTGCTGGAACGTATCCGTGATCGACGGACCATAATTATGCATTATAATATGCGAGCCTGAGGTGTATAAATAACCCCAGACCCTCTGAGCCTAATACTCACAGATATGATTATGAAAACTCTACTTGCGCGAACAAAATATCACAAGGAATGGCAAAAAGAAAAACTCCAGGGAAAATAACAGATCCACCAACCTTGTTTTGTAGTTCTTTTAGCTTGGAGGCCTCTGTAATTTCATACAATCAATAGTTAAATTCAATCAGTGCAATCCTTTTGTGACTTGAAAACTTGCACAAGAGATGAGATTTGTCAATTAATACACAACTCAAAAGTTTTTCACAATGACAAGAAAATTTTCATAAAACAGACGATGTCAGTTATTTACTTCTTTGAATTCAATTTTCAAACGATCAGGTGTCTCTGTTATATCCAAAGAGTACCTAACTGCCACTTATGTGATATTAATATATATTTATTTAAATTTTCGAAGAAACAAATGTCACATAAATATTATGTGACTAGTGCAGTTCTTGCCTATTTGTTTTTTTTTGTCTATGGTGTTTTTTTTGAGACTGGTAATTTTTTTTGAAAAGAGAGAAGCTCTTTTGTTTATGGTCACTTCCTCCCGGGCAGCTATGGGCTAGCTGTGCGTGAATTGGTCACTCACTGGAAAAGTGTTTTATTGGATTTTATCATGTGAATCGAAGTCGATTTTAAACCTAAAAGAACGCGGGGTGTTTTTACGTAACACGCGAGGTTCGTGTACGAGTTATTTATAGTGGATGACGTGAAAGTCCCACTTTTTTCCGATGTGGCTGGTTGGCCGTTTTGTGGAATTATTTCTGGAAAAGGAATCGTGAAGTGAATTGGTCCTGGTGTTGGCTACTATAATATGCCTTCACGACCCCGCGTCGCAAAGTCACGGTCTGCTAACCGTAATACGCCAGACTTGGATACTGTTGGGGGCCACGTGCCTTTTGATTGGAGTTCGTCGAGATGGCCCGTGGCTGAATGCGCTCCTTGGAGGTATAGCGGCCTCCTGCCCAATTAGAAGGACGACCTTGGTGCTCTGGATTCCGCGCCGTTCCCATATGGGAAGACTGGAGTTCCCGTCCCGTCTCGTGTTTTCTCACTGCGAAGCAAGATCGCGTTCGTCTACCGGGGTTATTTCCGTATAGTTAGTTTAGCGTGTCCATTAGGAGTCCATCTGGTATGTGTATTTTTTATATTTCCTTTTGTTACCTTGGTATGAAGTTTGTACACTTCCTTGTTGCTTTTTGGTTTGGATTCAATACATTTTTATAAAGTTCCTCTTCTTTTATTTGACTGAAAACCCTACCTACATGACAGATAACTACTTGGCCCACTATCCTGAGCCCTGGTCTCTGCTCTGCCGCAAGGTTACATTTTATACGAACATGATACGTTTCACAAAATAAACGTATTGTAATGCCTAACCAATTATAATTATATATTTTTTTAGTTTATTTTTTTTTATCTATACCTTATACAACGATATTAGTTCTTCTTTTTATTTATTGTTTAAAGAATAGTTTTTTGTAAAATATGATATCTACCATTAAATGTATGTAACGAATAATTTATTAATACAATTTTTATTTTATTATTTCAGGCCCGCTGACAGTTGATCCCCTGACAGTTGATCCCCCAGACAGTTGAACCCCCGAGCAGTTGATAAAAGGATTTAAATGATTATTTCTGTTGTACGTCTTCAATGGTAAAGTAAGTATGCAGAGACGATATACGGCCGCATAACAAAAGTCCATATGCAAGCGTCTGAGAGGAAATCCGATACACATTTTTTTTTATAACGCCATATTCCTGAAGTAGAACGCAGTGAGAATATTCTGCCGAATATCAAAATACTTATATTACAAAATACCATATATCTTATTACATACAACACATACATATTGGACTACATGACTACATTATTTTTCGCTGTGACCGCTCTTCCTCTTCTAACAAGTGTAGAGGAGGTGGGGTAATGATATGTATTAAAAAAAAATACTCTTGCCACATTCTTGAATCGTCTAATAATGTATCTGAACAATTATTTATTTGTGTTCTACTTGGTTCCAAGAAACTTGTCATTGGTTGTGTATACATTCCCCCCTCCTCTTCAATAGAAATCTATAAGTCACATACTGAAGCAGTTGAGCGTGTTTCCATAAAGGCCGATTCCTTAGTTATTTGTGGTGATTATAATCTTCCTAAAATAGTGTGGCTTAATGACAGTCATGGTGTGAAAACTCCTAATAATGTTTCCCTTCATGCTTCCATAATAGTAAATTTCTTTGCCTTCCTGAATATGTACCAATTAAACTCGATCAATAACTGTGGAGGTTACTGTCTTGATCTAATATTTACCAATATGCCTAGCGTTTGTGTATGTGAAGCTACTGACTCAATATTACCAATAGATAAGATTGCGATACCTCCTTCTTTAGCCAACGTTTCGGACCCTTCACCACTATCAATTACAGATCTCAGCGCAACACGGCGTAACATCCCAAAAATAAATAATGAAAATAATAAACCTTAATTCGAAATGTCTTATTATTATTATTAGTATAATAATTAATTAAAACAATAAATGAAAAAACAACAAAAACATACTTTTTATTATAGCCGTCATAAATATTTATGTAATGTCCTTATAATTTTAGAAGTACCATGTGAAATAATTTACGACACCGATATTTCATAACTTCCCATTCAGGAAAAAATCGCATTATTTGTAGCATGAAATATTTCTCAGAGACAATATTTATATCGTTTGGCAAGAAAGAAACGATGGAGAAAGAGATTTTTTTTATCACATACCATACGAGATTCTTTTGGTATTTTGTGTGGGACTGAAGGCTCGGAATATGTTTTCTATTTGACAAATGGAGCACCACTTTGAACGAGCTCCTCACAAGTAAAAATATTCGAGGATAAATAATGGCCGAAACTTTTTCAATTTCTCTTTAATTCAATAACACAATTTGAAATCTCTTCGAAAGTTGAAAACTTTTAAGAGTTACGCTCAAGGCTGTCAAACAATAACAGAAGAACAAAAATTATATTGCATTAAAATGAACATAAAATGAACTGGATAACATCTATCACAGCCGCCAGAAAACTCGACGATTTAGCTTGTATATAATTTAATATTTGTTATGTTAGGTTCTTAAATTGCTTCTAATTGATAATTACAAGATAAGTATTTTCCTCTAAGTATTTATCGTACTTAAGATTGTTGATGATTTTTACTGTTATGCTATCAAAAATGTTTTTTTTTCTAACTGTCATTGAAATACTCGGTTTTAATGCATTGAAAACGATTTCAGCAAAAAAAATTATGTAGATTTACATCAATAATATTTTAAAATTTTTAACTTTAATGAGTTAAATCTCAAATTATAATATTTAATTAAATGAAGACAATATTAGCGAAACTCAATCGAAAATGTGGAGACTGAAAAATCAGAAAAAGATATTGTCACCTCTGGGACTCGAACTCAGGACCCTTTGCTTACATGGCAATTGCTCTACCAACTGAGCTCATTGCGTAGAGCTACCAACATCGACACCTTAGCTCAGTTGGTTGAGCTCTTGCCGTGTAAGCAAAGGGTCCTGGGTTCGAGTCCCAGAGGTGCCAATATCTTTTTCTGATTTTTCAGTTGGTAGAGCTACCAACATCGACACCTTAGCTCAGTTGGTAGAGCACTTGCCGTGTAAGCAAAGGGTCCTGGGTTCGAGTCCCAGAGATGCCAATATCTTTTTCTGGTTTTTCTGTCTCCACATTTTCGATTGAATTTTGCTAATATTGTCTTCATTTAATTAAATAATGTTTTTAATGTATTTCATTTTCTTCTTACATAGTATTAACTTAATAAAATTTTGCGCACATTTTAATTTTACTTTTTAAAATTATTATTTCAGTTTTGTTATCTTTATTTTGCATAAAATACATATTTTAATAATTCAGTTATGTATTTATTTTCATTACGATTTGTTTATTTTGGTTTCCACCTACATTGTATAGTTATTGCATTTTTTCTGCGATTACCATGATATAGGCATAAGCCTGGTATGGTATTTAATAAAACTCAAATAAATTACAATTTGTAAAAAAAAAATTGTTTGCTTCGCGCCAGGAATAGGTTGTCAGGATTTGTCAACGGCATTCATTACTCTCAAAGTCATTCTAAGACTATGGAGGAACCTAGTAATTGATTGGAATAACATTTTGACGATGCTGTTCTTTTCCGTTTGGTGAAGGAGAGATGATGAAATTCAAACTGGGATGCTGGGGTTATTCAGCCAGTCAACGGCATCCCGAGTAACTTTGTTCAGTTCAGATAAGCTGACATTACATGATCTTCAATTAATTAAAATACTTCCAAATAAAAAATAAAAAAAACACTATTTTTACAACTTTTGAAGGTTATTGCCATCAATGTAATATATCATTGAAGAAGAAGATAACAATGACAATTTAAATGAAAATATGAAAGAGAACAAGACGCAGAAAAAGATAATGGTTGCAACTGGGACTCGAACCCAGAACCTCTCGTCTAACCGGGACGTACGCGTTTGCCAATTCCGCCATTGCCACCTTCTTTAAAATCGTCATATTAGTCAATCTCATATTTAAAATTTTAGAATTAACAATATTATCTTCTACAGTTTTTTTCCATATTATCAATACAATCCATACAATCATTCTAAGAATTGGATTGTAACCTGGATAGCGTCACGGATAAATATATCCGATTTATATTTATATGGAACCGGTTAGACGGGAGGGTCTGGATTCGAGTCCCAGTTGCGACCATTATCTTTTTCTATTTTTTCTGCATCTTGTTCTGTCTCATATATTCATTTAGGTTATTATTGTTATCTTCTTCTTCAATTATTTTTCTGTTGTTGTGATATTATCATGTAAATAAGAAATCGTTTATATTACTATACAAAGAATTGAAAATTTAAAAAACTCAGTTAGATATTTTACGTACCAAATTACGTACCATCCTTATGTACATGGCACATAAGGATGGTACGTAATTTGAACGAACCATTGTGTAGGTGCATCACATTACTTTTGGAAAAACGCAAGCCAGTTTCGGCACAACCATGCCTTCGTCCGGGTAAGTAATATTATAAGCATAAATTACATAACAAAGTTCATGCATGTAGTGAAAAAGACACATTAAAATGTTTGATCACGAAGCAACTAATTTTCAAAACAGTTATTTGATGGCGATGAAGTAGATTAGGAGAGAAATATTTAGATTTTCTGAACATTTTCAAATGAATTGTGCTTGTGTTAGGTTTTAATAAATCCTTCATCTTTCGCGTGCAAACTTTCGTAAAAAATAATGTTGGTACACCTTGGTATTAGTTGGTAAAGGTTTTAAAAAAGGTTCGTTTATTAATGTTGGTACTCCTGGCACGTATTCACAGTAAAACTCGTCACGTAGTTTTGTTACTCTCTTCTGATGAAGGCAATGAATGGCCTACATGACATAAACTCTATTGTCAAATCCTGACAGTTCGCAACTACCTTCATGGAGATGGGCATTTAACACATGAGTTCCCTAAATATTATAAAATACGGTTAGTGGTATGAGACTGGTGAATTCGTTAATCTTATAAGTACATTTATCATAATAGTTTAAGTACCTACGACCTTACTATAAAGAAGAACATATATGATATAAAACACAATTTCAGAAATAAAATCCCCTTCAAGAATTTATTGAAATAGTAACTAAAGATAAAATATTTGTTAATAAAACATTTTGTTAATCAAATTTTCTATTTATTTTATTTATTAATTTTATTTTAGTAAATTGTGCATTTAAGTTCACAAATTTCTAATTAATTATAATATTTCATATAGCAAACTAAATTTTATGTAGCTCCTACAATACGTCTTGAAATTTCCAATTGGTGTGGACATTAAAGTTTCTGGTAGCTTGTTATATAACTTCATCCCTTTGTACAGTAAACTGTTCTGCGTATTCGCCTTGTCCTTTTTTTTTAAGCCTGATTTCTTTGCACGCTCTTGTGTTATGTCTGTGAATGTCCTTGTTGAATATAATTTTATTTGAAAAGTATTTTGGTAAAATGTTTTTAATTATTTTATGTATAAATATCATCGTATTCAAGGACAGCATCTGTTTCACGGTTAGCCAATTCAGTTCCTTTAACATTTTGTTTACTTTTGAAAATCTATTTCGCCGTAACATTATTCTCATTGCCCTGTTTTGGAGAATTTGAAACTTATTTTGTTCTCGTTCGTTACATAGGAAAAGGATAGTTGAGCAATAGTTAAAATGTGGAGCAATAATCTATTTGCAGATAGTGATTGCAGTTTTACTGGATAGTTTTTGCCGAATTTTTCCCAAAAAAGTTTCTTTTTTTTAGAAGAATTTATAAATCAAAAACTATGTGATGCTGAACCACTCGATCCTCTTACTCTAGGGTCTAGGATCAAGAAATAATTATCTCAATTTTTATTTAATATCGAAAATATCTAAGTATCTGAAATATCTTCGTGATATTTAAGGGGTTAGACGCAGTTAGAATTTTCAAAAAAAAAAATTTACGTTTCCGGAATGTATATTTAACTGATAATATTCCCTGAAATTTTCAAATCGATCCGATAAGCATTTTCCGAGATATACGCATATTTGTAAAGACGTCTCAGAATATTAGAAAGTAGGCGGAGCACAGACCGGAGTAGCAGCTGCTCTTTTCTTTATTTGTATTCCTAATTCCTAGGTATAAATGACCTTATGAAGGGTTCATTTTATCCCTGAAGACTAAATCGACTTATTTCTTTTATGAAATAAGTGAACTTCATTTCGAATAGTAATGTGTAAACTTCTTCCGAAACTTTAAACGCGTTTTTCTGAAAACTATTTTTCTCCAAGTCGGTGACCAAGATTCCTAAAAAACGGCTGAATTTTAACACAACATTTTCAGATATATTCCTCAGGTATTGATCGAAGAACGAAGATTTTGAATAATTATTTATAATTTGTTTTTCTGTTGCAATCACTATCTTTTCAGCGGTTTTCAGAGAAATGTGAGAGAGCACGAATTGAATATTATGCAGGAATTCAAATCACCGATGAAGTCGCGTTTTAAAAGTTTAGAACCGATCTAGAATGTATTTTGTTTAAATATAATTGATAATTTGTCAAGTTGAAATCCCAATCTCAAATAATTTAACGCGACCTCCGTGATCAAATTACTGTACTTTATACTATAATAATACTTAAATTGCTACAAAGCACGAGAAAATTTGTACGAAATACGAAATTTGTTTGTAATTCTGAAGATTTGGTTGTCACAGAAAATAGGCTCAGTGCTCACGAAAGCCGTTAATTAAGTCCATTGTATTTAAATACTAAACAGTATTGTTAGAAATGTTCGTGCTATGATTAAATTATCTTAAATACCATATTTGGTCCTCAACAGAAATTTAGAAAGTTCGCTTCTTCATCTCAATTATATAAATATACATTTGTATCTACCTATTAGCTAAGAACTTGTTCACAATGTACTCTTACAATGGGAATACCTAAGTCAAATTATAATAAAAATTCTGGATTTTCCATAATGTTTTCTGATGTAATGCGTAAAATAATTAACATCAATAGTTCTGTGAACAGTACTTATATCTCGCGTCCAAAAAATATGTTTCTCTTATTTTAAATCAAAACCAAAATTTTCTCCGAACCACTTAAGATTTGTAAGTGGGTAATTAAATACCTTTAACGATATAATATTTGAAAAAAGATTTTTTCTGAACCAACAAAACGGTCACCATCTTTACCTGGAACCGGAACGTAACAGACAAAATTCCGGCTTCGCTACACTCAATAACAATCAAATAACAAATTAAAGGTGACAACAGTAGTGTTTCGTTTCGAATAACTGACGATATTATTGTACTTAGTCGTAGTACAAGTAAATACATCGTCACCCATGTTCTACCTTGTCTTAAAGGTCAATATCGTCGTTTTTCGAGTTACGACGTTCCGGTCTGCCGCGCAGTTAAATGGCCAGCGAAATCCGCCGCCAGGACCCGGACAAACCTCACCCCATGAATCCGACCACCACTGCTAATTCACCACACGTAGCGAACCAATGGGGTGACCTATAATAAGAAGCATAAATACGGGGTGTTAAGGGACGTACTTGACTTACTTTAACCAGTGATTCCTGACATTATTTGGAGTAAAAAATGTAAATGAAATTTTTTTCTCCGGTAACATTTTTGATGTTTTTTTTTTTAACGAAAACATAAAAAAATGGTAGTTGTTGAAAACCTGGAGGCGGGGTAAGGGGTTTATCGGAAACCCGGCTGAGTGACCAGTGAAGACATGAGAAGAAAAAAAAATTTGTTTGATTTTGAAGAAAACAATTTTTGAAAAAAAAAAAAGTCTTCAAAAAAGGTCACCGGAGACGAAAATTTCATTTGCATTTTTTGCTCCAAATAATGTCAGGAATCACTGGTTAAAGTAAGTCAAGTACGTCCCTTAACACCCTATATACCAAACCACCCAATAAGAAGTCTACGAACTAGCCAACCTAAGGAAGGATGATTAGATCTGCGTCTCGCTGCAGAGCCGACCGCTAAGTTCGGCAGAAGCGATCCCAGCGCCTCTGTCGGTCACGTATAGAAGTACTTCCGTGCTGACATCTTGCGGAGTAGTTTAAAAGCTTTTACCTACATTACAGGTTCCCACTTTTTCAAGTGGGAAATGAAATAAATTAACATTTTGTATTACCAAATAGGACTTTAGTACATTAAAATCGACAAATATTTTATTTCGTTCATGTACCAATTTAATACAATTAAGAAGTACCAACCAATCGTAATGTTTTAAAAATCGTTATTTTTAAACATATGTTTAAAAGATATCGAAATAACACATTTTTTACACGGATATTTCAGTTCCATTTTGCCGAATCGTCATTTTCCGTTCGAGTTGGTTTGTCGTATCGTCATCTTTTATAAAACCTCAAAATTTAAATTAATAAAAAACGAGGCAACCAAAAGCTAATTTTTCTAACGAGTAAATATAACAGTGAAAACTTGAGAATATGAAATTGGACTTAAAAAAACATTCATTCCAGTGAGTGGAAAATGGCTTTCCAACAATGAATCGAAGCCGTTGTTTGGACCGATAAGATAGAACTGGGATGACGACATTGTGGATGTCTTTTGGTGGTGTTTTAAAGTAAAAATAATCATTTTATTTTACAATTGATGGCATGAAATTTAGCCATTGAGTATTTCTATTTTAGTGAACATTTAAACAGTATATACCCGAGTCTAAATACTCTTTATATTATTATACCCTCTGAGGAATATTCATTATCTTTACTGTGAGTTCAATTCCTCGGCGGCCAAGTCCTCCATCACGACACATGAAAATTTCCGCTTAGTGAGTTGATAGTAGATACTAGATTTTCAAAAAAAATATGTATCGAAAATAAGTAAATAAATATACATTAAAAATAAAATAAAAGGAATTAAAATTCATCCAGACCTTTTATAGATAGCATTTGGTTAGGGTTTGAATCTTGCAATCATACACAAAGATAGCAGCCAATAAAATATGCGTTAAGAAAATGAAGATAATGTTGGTAGTTCTTAGTAGAAGTATGATACAGTTAAAATGACCGAATCGGATAGGGACACCTTAGATCAGTTGGTAGAGCTGCGGCCCGGAAAGCCGAAGGTCCAGGGTTCGAGTCCCAGAAGTGCCAATATATTTTTCTGAATTTTCTGTTTCCGGATTTCCGGTTGAGTTTCGCTGATATTATCTTCATTTAATTAAATGTTACAATTTTAGGTTTTACTCATAAAGTTTACAAAAATACACATATATAAATAGATATATTTCGCACTGCGGCCTGTAGTTTTTATATTATTATTTTTTTTTGGATTGAGTATGTAGTATATAGTTGTCTTTACATTGTGTTCATAATGTTTGCAAGATGATTATCACTCAGTTCTCTCAGCAATGTTTAGACTTTAGTTTTAGATATAAATACATTCATTTCTGTTATTTTTGGTTGTTTAGGTATATATAATATCGCAGCATGACTTTCAACAATTCTATATTCAAAAGATTGATTCAAACTAAGAATAACCAGAATATTTTGGTTTTTTGTCCCGGTTGAGTATTTATGTTGGTCAGTGGAGTATTCAAATATGTTTTTGTTGTACAAAACATAAAACTTTTTTGTACTTTTAAAACTTAAAAGTTTTGAAATATTTCGGCTGTATATTATCATAATGTAATATTGCCAGGTTATTTGTTACCAAGTAATGTTTGTACTTCTTAAAAAAAATAACAATTAAAATGAAGAAAACGAATCAACGATTTTGAATAATGTTTGTTATTTAAGTTTCGAAACTAATACGAAGGAATCGATTGCTCTGAAGAAAAAATAAATGTTTCTCAAATTACTTAAATAAGGATAGTAGTTTTGATTAATTTCCTCAAAGCAAATCTAAGGAAACTTCTCAAAGACATTTAGATAATAAGCTGGCATCTTCGTTAATTAAAAACAACCTGGGATGGAAAAGTTAGTTCGTTCACAGAACACGTTCAACAAAAAGCACCATTTTATTTCTTCCTTCGAAAAAAAAACATTTAAAGTACTGCAATAGATGCAGAGTAAAAGATTTTAAATAAGCTTTCATTCTTAATTAACTCAAACCTGCTTTTTCCTCCGGGGAATGTTTCCAGTCTGAGTTTGGCGTAATTTATTTCAGGATTTTATTTAAATAATTGTGGATTGATAAATGTACACTCCTTGAAAATACTTTCCATAGATTTACCTATCGCCTTTTCAAATTGTATTTCTTAACTTTAAGTTGAGCTTTATGATTAAATCTTTAATTTATATAAATATAATCAATTTTAAGTTGACTTTGAAGAACTTAGAATATCTAACGTTTCAAAAGAACTCCAGTCCCATAGATTGTTTATAAATAATAATACGAATGTAAATAAACGTGATATATAAAATTAACCCCATTATAATTAGCTTTTTGAAAAATATAATGTCCTTTTGGAATACAGATTTACTAGTTAATTTAAAAGGTAAGAAAATAGTAGTCCCGGGCATTTCAATTAAAAGAGGGATTTTCCAAGGAGACTCATTGAGTCCTCTTTGGTTTTGCTTAGCATTGAATCCTGTATCTAAAACGTTAATTAAAAGCAAGTTTGGACAGAAAATTAGTAGTATAGTTTCGCATTTATTATTTATGGATGATATAAAATTATTTTCGAAGTCTGAATCAAATTTAGACAAAATGATAAAGGTAGTTAAAAAAATTCAGAAGATATTAAAATGACTTTTGGTTTAGATAAATGTAGAACGATCCATATAGAGAAAGACAAAATTGTAGATGGAGACGAGGGTATATTTAGAAATTGCAAAATTAAAAGTATGAAACGTGATGAGGTTTATAAGTATTTAGGATACCCGCAATCGAATAGATTAGATCATACTAGTATTAAAAATGATATTAGGATTAAATTTCAAACTAAGATCAGAAATTTAAAAAAATGCAATCTATCTGCCAAAAATTTAGTAAAAGCAAAAAATACTTGGGCAATACCTCTGTTAACGTACTCATTTGGCATAATTAAATGGTTCAATACAGATTTAGATAGCTCAGAACGATTAATTAGAACTACGTTAACAAAGTTCAATTGCATCCAAATTCAGCTAGAGAACGAATTAATTTACCTAGATATTTGGGAGGTAGAGGTGTAGTCAAAATAACATATTTGAAACACAATCAGGTAGAAATGCTAAGAACATAGGAAAGCTAATAGCTCAGAAATGCATAAAATAATTTGCAAGGCAGGTAGAAACATTACACCTTTAAATTTATATGGCGAGAATACACCCTTATAAATACTAACCAGGAATTATTAGATTCCTGGTCAAATAAAATTATTTACGCAAAACACTTCAATTATCTCAACCAAACGTATGTTGCCAAACTTTCGTCAAACAAATGGTTGAGTATTGGAGAGTTGAGCGCATAAATAGAAGGATTTATGCTTGCCATTCAAGATAGAGTCATCAATACTAAAAATTATGGGAAGCATATAATCAAAGATACAAATCAAATTGATGGTTTATGTGGATTATGGCTTTTCCGGAAACTAACATATTATATCGGGATGTTCTGTATTAGCGCCGCCCGAGTATACATTTAGGCAGAATAAGTTTTAAAAATAATTCACCAAAGTTTATTAATGAAACATAACTTGATTGACTGCCGTAATAGAGTACCATATTTATTTTTTTTATTTCTTTTTTTTTTCTTATTATGAATATGAAACAAATTCATTTTTAGAAAATGAATTTTATAAAATACTAGCTGGTCCTGGCATGCGTTGCCATGCCATTTAATAAAGAAATTGTTTCTCCCTGAGTGTCCTTTCCCATTCGTCCCGTTCCCCTTCCGCCTCCCCTTCTTCTCCTGCGTCCTCTTTCCCTCTCGCGTTCCCACTCCGTAACCTCCACCTTCCTTCTCCCCACTCCACTCCCCCCCCCTTCCCCCGTCCCGCTAACCACCCTTTCGAGTTCCCCTCCCCCCTCACACGTCCCCTTCCCCTCCCGCAATCCCCTTCCACCTTCCCCGCCTTCCTTCTTCCCTTTCCCGCTCCCTCGTCCCGCCAACCCTCCTCCAGCGTTCCATATATTCAATCCCAGTACATTCAGTTTTTAAACAGTCCGCGTGCCACCTTTTACAATTTTTATTCAAATTTCCATTTTTCACGGAGGTATATTAAATTTGGTACCTAAGATAGATACCTATTTAAAATATCTAAAATTCTTGATTCCATTCAAACTATTAGGGGAGTACCTACTTTAAATAAATTTATCAACTTGATTTTCAAAAATAGATTCAACAATTTTATTGTCTTGCAAAATGTAATTCTCCAACACGCGAACTGTCAAACGTGCGGGTTTTCTGAAATTATTCAATTTTCTGCCCAATTTTCTTAATTTTACTCTCCGTAAGAACCATCCTCGCACTTCGAGGAATATTCTAAAAAAAGAATTAGCGAAATCGGTTCAGCCGATCTCGAGATTTGCGCTTACCAACACATTTAGCGATTCATTTTTATATTATAGATATTATGATAAAACTTTACTAACAGACAGAAAAATTAGTCAAAATAGACCTGATATAGTTTTACATGACAAAATTAAAAAAAAAACCTTATATCATTGATGTTGCTATTCCAAATTCCTGTAATATTCAGAAAATTATTTCTGAAAAAAAATATACAGATTTAGGAAATGAGATTAAAAGAAATTGGCATTATCAGACTATAAAAATATTACCATTTCTTATTTCGGCTACTGGCATTATACCTAGCTCTCTCATTCAAAATTTAGGCATAATAGATTTGTCAAAGAATTTATATATATAAATGTAAAAATCAGTCATTTTAAATACATGTAGGATTCCAAAAGATTTTTCAAATATTTATATTGAGGGACCAGTAGGATTTATAGGTCCAATTAGGAGTTCCACCGAGCCGAACCCTCTGATATGAAAATATTTGGAGTCGGTGAATTATTTTCCCATTTGGTCTCTGGTGGGTTGACATGTTGTTCTTGTATTATTTTGTATTTATTATACTTATATAGTGCAATTGCGTAGCGTGATTTGACTAGATGATCATTTGTTGAAAAGTGTGTGAAAATTTCTTCAAATGTGCCTCTTTGTATTTAAAACAGTATTTAAAAGATGTAATAATAATAATTGTCAACTGAAACTTCAAAACGCTTTTTGTATAATTGTTTGCCTTAAACAAAAAATATTATTTTCAAGTTTTTGTGATATGTTATGTTTTTGCACTTTATATGGTTATGTTTTTGCACTTTATACGACCTCCGTAGTCCAGTGGGTAAGACTCTTGACTCACAATCCGGAGGTCGCGGGTTCGAACCCGGCATGCGCAAATAAATTTTATTTGATTAATTTGTGTTATTTCACAATTAATTCATTTAAAATAATATATAGTATATTTGCGGCATGCTCCAGAGTGGAAGATACTATCAGTATCGCCCTGGTGTAATACCACCGTTCAGAGTTGAAACGTTGCTTGAAAAATGGCTTTAGCCGTGTTTGGTGACCAGATCTGAATAGCCAGGTACTTCCCAACCTTCCTCTTCCCCACCTCCTTCCCCTCCCCACTACCTTCAGCCTCACAACATACCCCAATTGGGGATGCCATAGTCTCACTGGCTCCAGACGGGAGCAGTTGAGATTCTTGTGCGGTATTCACTGTAAAAAAAAAAAAAAATATGGGATGGGATAAAATGTGCATTTTTCTGGTGAGCAAGATTTTTTTTTTTAATTCAACTAGTATTTTTCTCACGCATATCACATGCATTTAAAGCAAACACATATGACAAAAAACAGATTGCCACAAATAAATTCCGACATTTTATACTATGCACAGAAAAAACATACCCTTTGAATTTATGTAGACTTTTAAAGAGTTGGCATTAGCAACTGGGTAAAATAATTATAATGATAATTCAATTTGGAAATGTAAAACAGTTTTTAGTGTTATAATCAGTTCATGAAAACTAAGTTTGCATGAAATATTTTTGAGAAAAACCCATAGACATCAGAATTCAATAGACCAGAAGATACAGACGAGGGGGTAAAACCAAACTATGAAGGGGGAAGTGGGGAAAGATGACTGTGATTCGTTATACAATCAATCTGTAAGTAAATAGGCATCTCGCATTACAATATCACCATTTAGTTCTTAAAAGCAAAATCTGCTTTGAATGAATAGACCTTTTTACATGGGAGCGCGAATTGCTTGCCACGATAATAACATATTTGCTAAGGCCAAATGTTCGCCGCAAAAAGACTCGCCCCAATACACATAGCAATATTTTGTTGCCGTGTTTAGTTAAAACACTATTACAAATGTTTCATAATTTACTTACCCCTGTAACCAGCGACGAAAACACTGGAGAACCGCCCACATTCGCTATGTCTATATAATATGTACCTATAATGTTAGCGCAAGCTGCCGTTTTTGGCGTGATATTTCGTAAAACGTATAGACGTTACTTTCGCGCTGGTCACTACAAGAATGATGACGTCACATATTTTAGATTCTCTCCCCTCCCCATGGAGCGAGCTGGCGCCAAGGCGGAGCTTATAGCCGGTTCCATGGGGAGGGGGAAATATTACGTTTTTATCACTTAGGGCAGGTCCAGATATATTCATATGTCCGTGGAAAAACCTGAAATAACCAAAACAAAACTATTTTTTAATAACAAAGTCAATGCTGACAGCCTTTTACTGAATAAAGAACTAACACTCTTTCATAGTTGAGTTTTAAGGTGAAGATAAAAAGTTTAACTCGGCTTCAAAGCTCAGCTACCTTTTCAATCCGATTCTGAGGTTAGAACTAAAAAAAATCTGTTCACCGAATCTGATTAAAACTAATTACTTACTTCAAATACGAGAACAAAGTTTCTTGTTGCCAAATATTGAACAATGTTTCCATCTGTTTTGTGAAATATTATAATTCATATTAGTGGGTATAATTCGTATAAGTGGGTACAAAGTATATTCTTTAGAGCAGTAAATTGAAATCCAAAAAAAAAAATTTAATTTTGAATGTATTTATTTATTTAGCACTAGCTGGTCCCGGCATGCGTTGCTATGCCATTTAATAAAGAAATTGTTTCTCCCTGAGTGTCCTTTCCCATTCGTCCCGTTCCCCTACCGCCCCCCCCCCCCCTTCTTCTCCTGCGTCCTCTTCCCCTCTCTCGTTCCCGCTCGGTCACCTCAAACTTCCCTCTCCCCACTCCCACTCCCACCCCCCCTTCCCCCGTCCCGCGAACCCCCCTCGCGAGTTCCCCTCCCCCCACACGTCCCCTTCCACTCCCGCGTTCCCCTTCCACCTTCCCCGCCTTCCCTCTTCCCTTTCCCGCTCCCTCGTCCTGCCAACCCTCCTCCCGCGTTCCATATATTCAATCCCAGTACATATTCTCATTTTTTAAACAGCCCGCGTGCCACCTTTTACAATTTTTATTCAAATTTCCATTTTTCATTAAATTTGGTACCTAACATAGGTGCCTATTTAAAATATCCAAAATTCTTGATTCGATTCAAACTATTAGGCAAGTACCTACTTTCAATAAATTTATCAACTTAAATATTTTCAAAAATAGAATCCTGATTTAACAATCATTGCCTCAAACACGCGAACTGTCAAACGTGCGATAGTCGTTAGGTTTTTTGAAATAATCCAATTAAGAACCATCCTCGTACTTCAAGGAATATTCTAAAAAAAGAATTAGCGAAATCGGTTCAGCTGCTCTCGAGATTTTCACTTAGCAACACATTCAGTGATTCATTTTAATATATAAGATAAGACTAGCTTTTTCCCGCGGCTTCGCTCGCATGGTATAAGGGGGGTTCCCACTTCGCCTCCTCCACCTCCCCCTATCCCCCCCCCCCCTCTCATAGCCCTCCCTCACCACTCCTCCCTCCCCTCTTCCCCCCCCTCCCCTCTCCCCCCCTCCACCATCTCTCCCTCCCTCCCGCTTTCCATATATTCAATCCCAGTACTTTCAGTTTTTAAACAGCCCGCGTGCCACCTTTTACAATTTTTATTCAAATTTACATTTTTCATGTACATTAAATTTGGTACCTAACATAGGTCATTTAAAAATAGAGGAAAAAACTACAACATACGCGGGTCAGAATAATATACCAAACTAAAAAAATATCTTGAAATAATAGGAAAGCATAAAATAATTCATTGCGATGGATTAGAAGTCTGAATTATTGTTGACTAGTAGACCCAGCCACATGTTGCTGTGGCTAACGAAACAAAACACCATTACCCAACCTTTATAAAATCCACACCACCCGCTTGCCAGCTGCCCGCTGCCTGAATTGAATATTTGAATTTCTCGACTTTTCTCTTCCTCTTGAATCACTCTACTGATGAAAACCGCATGCATATCCGTTGCGTAGTTTAAAAAATCTATGCGCACATACATTTTGAGCGACTTCATCAAATAAAATAATTATAATCAAACACCTAATTACTCTAGGACATCTATTTTCCAATTTCTTCCGTAGAACGAATTTCAAAAGTGACTGTAGTACGGCCCGCCAGCCAAAAATATGTTTTAAATCACACAAAAATATGTTTTATTTAAATTTCTCGCCTTTTCTCTTATATAATTTACATGTATTATACATATAAACATTCCTCTTCAATCACTCTATCTATTGGTGAAAACCGTATGAAAATCCGTTGCGTAGTTTAAAAGATTAACGCGCACATATATTTTGAGCGACTTCATTTTATACTATGTAATGATGATTGTAAAATAAAATCCTAGTACCTGCAAGATGTTTTCCTCGCATATCCAAAAAAATTGAATACTTCTTTGCCGGGCATTTCTGTCCCATCCCTTTTATCCAAGAGTTTGTTTACACTAAATATATATGTTTATATACGTAGGCAACTTATTTGTCTTACCCCTTCCGTTCCATTCACTCTCTCTCTTTAATATCGAATCTCTTATTAAACTGCGAATTTTCAGAATTCAAACTTTTAAATTGGGCATTGCGTCCTTTGAACGGGAAAATATTTTCCCTCAGTGCTTATGTCGTCTTTGGGGATGCTATTGGGGGGTCTTTATATGAAATGGAGGAGAAGTTCTGGTAAGGAAAAAGGTGAGCGGGGTGGGTAGGAATCTGGGGACCAGCCTGTCTAGGAATGACGGATGTATGAAACTATCCCTCCCACTGCGGTGCAAGATAGAGTCGAGATAGATAGTCGAGATGGATAAGATGGAGAGGCTCTCCAAACCGACCTGACATGGAGTTGGTGGGCAGAAACATGCCGCCTAGACCTGGACAAATCTCACCTCATTAACCCGGGCACCCCTGATAAGTCTCCATACTTAGCAAACCTCTAGAGTGACCTGTGGCAAGGATGTTGAATATCCAATAAATGGTTCCCGGGGCAGCAGTACTCATTCCCGCCATCAAAAGAAGCAGAAAAAATATTTGCTTTAATTCGTCGGTTTTAGTATTGCCTATTATGTATTCGCTTTAGATTACCAACATTCCATAAGTAAGTAAATTAATATTTTTCCATAGAAATAAAAAAATGTACCTACTTACTCAACCGACAGTAAAAGCATAAATCATGATTAAATGCAGCATTTTATGAAATATGGAGCTTTTTCCAGATTGCATTGCTTGATTTTTATACAAAAGCCTCAATTGAAGCGTAAAATATGACCCCCTTGCAAAAATACCCTGCTGCGTCCGGTTCTATTATTTGTTTATTTGTAGATTCTGAACTTGGCATTTTTGTCTTTTGGCAACTACAATTTTTTTCACCGTTGACAACAGCTGAAATGAAGCGTAAATAAAACATGCACAATCTTTGTGTTTATTCCGTGCCGGCAATTTTATTTTACGGGTATTTCGTCATTGACTAAGAATATAATACTAATAATAATTTTTAAAAAAATAACTTATTACTTACCTCATTGATGTAGCTATTCCAAATTCCTGTAATATTAAAAAAAAACTGTTTCTGAAAAAATAATAAAATACACAGATTTAGGAAATGAGATTAAAAGAATTTTGCATTCTCAGACTATAAAAATATTACCATTTGTTATTTCGGCTACTGGCATAATAACTAGGGCTGTCATTCAAAGTTTAGGCATATTAGATTTGTCAAAGAATTTATATATAAAAATGAAAAAATCAGTCATTTTAAATACATGTAGGATTGCAAAAGATTTTTTAAATATTTATATTGACGGATCAGTAGGATTTATAGGTTCAATTAGGGATTCCACAGAGCCGAACGCTCTGATATGAAAATATCTGGAGTCGGTGAATTTTTTTTCCCATTTGGTCTCTGGTAGGTTGACATGTTGTTCTTGAATTGTTTTGTATTTATAATACTTATATAGTGCAATTGCATAGCGTGGATTGACTAGATGATCATTTGGGAAGTGTGTGAAAGGGTTTAGTTTTTCCTGTGGGGAAAGTTTGACCCGGACATTTAAATCTGGTATTAACGATATTATAATCGACTAATTTTTCCATATTATAGGCAACTTCCTTTTCATTGGAAACACTCGTTCTAAGAACTGGTTTATAGCCTAGATTGATAGCGACCATTTTTAATTTTTCTCTTTCATATGTTCGTTTAGATTATTAGTGTCATCTTCATCTTCAATGATATATTACATTGATGGGAATAACCTACAATAGTTATAAAAAGAGAGTTGTTCTTTTAAAAAAATGAATATTCATTTAGACTTTTATAATCAACGTAATGTTCCATATAAAAATAAAATCGAATATATTTATTCGAGACTAGGTAACATTACACCATTTACATTACACCAGTTACAATACACCAGTTACATTACACCATTTACACCAGTTACACCATTTACAATATTTCTTAGAACGATTGTTTCCAATGAAAAGGGTAGTTGCCTATAATATGGAAAAAAATAGTCGAAGATTGTATATTTAATAATTCTAAAATTTTAATTTGAAATTTGAAAAAAAAAATTTGAAATGATATTAACAAAGGACGGTTTGATGGAAGGTGGCAATGACCGAATTGGTAGAGACGCCCGTCCCGGTTAGACGAGAGGTTCTGGGTTCGAGTCCCAGTTGCGACCATTATCATTTTCATTTTTCTGTGTCTTGTTCTCTTTCATACGTTCGTTTAGAGTTTAGATTATTAGTGTTATCTTCTTCTTTAATGATTTTATATTATTCGTATATTGACGGGAATAACCACCAAAAGATATAAAAAGAGAGTCGTTCTTACAAAAAAAATCTATTTTATTTTGTTTATGCACGTGGTTTTCTTTCACCCACCTCACTAGACAAAGTCTGTTCTGAGAAGACAAAGTAACATTATTTTATTATATACGTATACACCAGTGGCAGTCCGTGAGTTTTCAGTGAGCTAGAGTGCTAAGGTTGAAAAATACGACGTTATTGATGTTGTTGTAGCTGAAAATGAATCGTATTGTTTTTCAAAATTTCAATATTTTGTATGAAGATTTTCAGGATTCATTCAGTTTGGGGATGCGCCGCAACCACATTTCAGTATATCTTCATACAAAATATAAAAATTTTGAAAAAAAATTAAAATTCGTTTTCAGCTACAACAATATTATCAATAACGTATTTTTCAATCTTCTAGCTGAAAACTCACGGACCGCCATGGTATATATTATGATGTTATATAAAAAAAATATATATATTTATTATTCTTTACATATTAGTATTACAAACATATTGTATGTTGTTGTCCACACTAGGAATTCGCCTGTGTTGTGGAGGAAAATCTTCAATTTTTTTATCATGTAGTGCGTCCTTTGGTTTTAAAATATCTGTTTGATTGAAGATTTTTGCGGTTTTGCAAAGTTTTACGTGTGAATCGATTATAGTGTTTATTTTTAGGATATTGCGGGGTCTGTGATTGTTATGATGGATTGAGGGGGTATTTCATCATCATCCAGATAGCTTGTCCATACGATAACGAATATCAATAAATATACAAATAAATACACGCAACAGGTAAAAAAAACTCGGTTAACTTAACCTATATTTAGCCGCTATTCATAGGTTCAAGTATCGAATAGTGAAGCCAGACTTTTTAAATAAATAAATCGTGTTTAATTAATCTAAAATGTACCTTATCGTATGGATAATCTATGAGGAGGTTGGTATGATGTTTTTACGTTGATATGGTAGTATGTATATGTGTGGGAGGATAACAAGATATTTTGGTTAAAGTTGATTCTCGTGGGTTCCTTTATGGTGATAATGGGTCCGTGAAACAACGTTTCCTTAGAACTATACAAACAAATATTATGTATTTACTGTTTTTATGTGAATACCTTACTGTCTTTCAGTCCCGACTGCTATCGTCCTGAGCCGGTGAGACTATGGCATCCTCAATAGGGGTATGTTCTAAGACTGAAGGTAATGAGGAGGGCAAGGAGATGAGGAGAAGAAGTTGGGTAAGTACCTGGCTATTCAGATCTGGTCACCAAAGCCATTTGGTCGCTAAAGCCATTTCAAGCAATATTTCAATTCTGAATGGTGGTCTTACGCCAGGGCGATGCTGAGAGTATCTTCGACTGCATATATTTGCACTTTTGACACTTTTCTTTAAAAAAATGGCTTAATTACCCATTTTCTTCAGTTTTTAATTTCAGTGCTAATTTTAAATGTGAAAATATTCATATAAAAAATGTGAAAATGAAAATAGATTAAAATTTGAAACCTTTTCATCAAGTTTCAATAAAATAATTAGTTTAGATTTAGATTACAGTACATAATGTATTATGCACTTTTCATAAGTATACATATTGAATGAACTGTTGTTAATTCTAGACTACTATTGGTAATGTGCTATGCCTGCCTCACCAGTAAATCCTGTGTTTAGATCAGGCTCAGTTTAAAACATGGACAGTTTCGAATAAAAATGGACAACAACAAACACAATATTACATTCAAAATAACAGACAATCATCATCGTACCTTTGGAAATGCATACTTATAAATTGATTTTGATAAAATCCTTGACGTTAAATCTGTCTTGGCTGATGATGCAAGACTTGATGTCTGATTCATTTTTAAAATATGTTGCATTTTGTATTATAGCCAGCGGTAGTGCATTGTATAGCCTAGTTGCAAAGTATTTTAAATTTATTTGTCCAAAAGTTGTTTTAGCAAATGGGATTTGAAAGGTATTTTTCCCTCTGATTCTAGTATTTCGAGCAGCGATGAAACATGTGATGAAAATTTGTTCCGAGTCAATATATCCGGCTTTACTGGTTTTTAAAACCAACCTAACACTATAAAAAATATTGGGTTAACAAAAGCTATTGCCACTATAAAGTCATTTTACAGAAAGCAGAGTATTTATCATGTAACAAGTAATGTTTCATGTTTTTATGCAACTACTCCGTATTCAATAAAACTTTTTTTTCCATTGTGTGTAATAAACCGGTGGTGCTCCAAAGGCTTACGCACATATTCCTTACCCTTTCACACCCGAATTAAAACTGAAAGTGGTAAAAAATATTTTAAAAATTATAATATTTTAAAAATTATAATATTTTTTCGGTGGAAGATTTAATTTTATTTTTAATACTAAATTATTGCTACGGTCATTTTGAAGAATTATGTCTCACATGATTTGTTTTAACTAATATGATAAACCATAAACTGTATCATATAAAAGATGCACATTTTTTTAAATTCATAACAATTCACATTGTAACGGGTTGATTCAATTACGGACCGTCCAACCCCGCTTACGAGTCAAGATACTATTGTGACGTTTGAAACATGACTTCACTAACTCACATCACTAGAGCTACCGCTTGTGCAGCGAAACCGTTGGCTGCTAACTTCAGTACACACGAAGCAGACCCAAGGAAGACACGGACTGCGGCTGTCAAGATCAAACACACTATGGCGATTTGGAACGTAACGTAACGTAACATTAACATTTTAATTTAGCTTAAATCAGGTTACCGATTTAACTTAAAGACATTCATTAGTTTTTGCATTTAACTATAAAATTCAATGGCGCCCTTATTGTCTTTATTATATTTAATCATGTTCTGCACACTTACAAATAACTTACACGTAACATTATTGACTGACGAGATTTTATCTTCGAGGATCTCATACACGGCCCTAGATATAATTAAATATAGTCTTGCTTCTTACCAGTTGTACCTTACAGTAAATTCAATAAATCATTTTATGTTAATTAATTTCCGTCTTTTATTGCGATTGACTTGATATATTTCATGTTATACTTTTAAGCCACATTTAGTAAATCATACATTAAACACTAATTGCCAAGGTTACAATATAAAATTAAACAATTAAAATGTACCTTAAACATAAAATTCATAAAAAGACGATTTACGCTGTACGGAAATCGACGTTTAAGCACAAACGTCATCCTGTCAATGTAAATATGACTACCACCTGAAAAAATATCTAACGAAAAAATAGAAAGCAAAACCGTAAATTTCACGGAGAAAAAATATCCGTTTTTTTAAATATACTTACGGTCTGAAAGGGTTAATTCATCGCCTTTATTATTTTGATTTCCTCATCTCGCGCCGTCATAAAAGTTTATTCATTCACCGTCAATTTATCATTTGTTTGAATGAAGCCAGCGGCACTTTTCCGGACAGTCCCCGGTGATCAATAAATTCTGCAAATTAAACACAATTTTCAATTAATTTACAAATTCTGGCAGCCAACGCACGTTCAGAACCGTTTACATTCCGTTCGTTAAATATTCAGCCCAACCGTTATGAAATTAAAAACTTTTCGAACAGGTTTTATCGTAAAGTTAATTAGCTCATGTAAATAATTTTATTCCGTTTCCACCGATATTAAATTGGAATTTAACAGATAAAAACATTTAATCTCAATTAGATTTTTAAAAATCATTATACTTATACTAGCTGAAAACGTATTTTTATACGTATTTTTTTTGCCAAAAAAAAAATATTATTTTCACAAAAAAAAAAAAAAATTTTTTTCTGGAAAGGGACACCCTAATCACCTAGCGGTTTGAAATATACTCTACGACCTATTATCATACCTACCAAATGTACATAAAAAATTTCATAAAAATCGGTGGAGCCGTTTCGGAGGAGTGCGATCACAAAATACCGTGACACGAGATTTTTATAATACACATAGAAGAACTGTCCCCTGGTTTCGAAAAATAACCCCTTCTTTGTCAGAAGACAAATTGACCGTAAACGCATAAACGAAAATCAAATGCATTTATAGTTTTAGAGTGAACAAAAGTACCTACGAGATGTAAAATAGATAAGGCGTATGCAGGAGAAGTCAGAGATACCTAGTAATTGAGAGCGTATTACAATTTATTAGGGATACTTGTTAATTAAATTTTATCGGTCATATTTTTAAATGAAAAACCTGTTTTACGCTTACATACATTGTTCTTAAATGATCTTACTGAAAAATTGCGTATTTGTTTTATTCGTACAATTTTATTTTCAATATAACATTTTTAATTTAGGGTCGAAGTCGATATAATTTTGCCGTTTTCACAACGTATTAACAATACCAAAAACTTTGTAAATGCTTTATCGGGCATAAAATACAAATCGATCTTTTGATCCATTGCAAGTAAGAAGAAAGTGGCTCTCCCCACAGGTGAATCCATAAATAAATTGGTGCGGCTAGCTCTACAGTAGAGGAGGTTGTGGTGACGTCCTCGAGAGTGAGATCTGGTATAAGGAAATTTATTTGAGCTAGAATCTCTTTGTTAAATACTTTTATCAGCAGATATAAATATATAATCCCAGCAATTCCTCTGCAAGTCTCTGAGGAGAGGTAATTGGTCATATCTAAGATATAAATGGATGGGTATAGCCAGGGGTAATAACGTTATTAAATACGCAAAAATATGTATTCTTTCAATGCGCAGTGTGGGATTGTAAATATAGTGAATCCTAAAGGAGATGAATCATTAAAGGTTGGTAAGAGTAGGTATAACTCCCAACCATTCTCTTCAAATAATATTAAAATACTTTAATAAGCAATTAAAATTCTTCCAGTAAGTCTCTCTGGCTGAAATACTTTTTCTCATCACTGTCACGAAGTTGAATTATATACTTTAAAATGAAATCAATTCATCAAAAGAAGTATCTACTAACTGGCATTCTAAATTAATTGAAAAACTTTTCCCCGTTTCTTCTGAGTTTTTCGAATAAATTTTATAAATGCCCATATTGCAGTCCACAAACTAAAAATTTATCCAAAACTTTGAGATATTTTTAAAGTTTTCTTTTCTACGCAAAAGAAGAAACAGCAATGCATCATCTTCGAAATTCACCGGAAATGTACATTTGCAGTAACAACTGTGGAAATACAAAATGTTTTTGTTATTTTTTTTTTATTGAAAATTTTTGATACAATACGGATAATAGATACACGAAATAATGAAGAGTACATAAAAAAGCTTAATATAATAGACATAAAAAACGACAAAAAAAATAGCAAACAATACAATATATCTACTCTAAAAGCTGTCTAATTATATATATATACCTAATGGCTTTGTTAAAACTTATAAGAAAAAAATATATGTTTCAGTGTTTTTTAGCCAAATTTTGGTATATTTTTTTTATAAGATTGAAGATTTTGACATGTGTTTTCTTAAGGTTGTAAATAGTAAACTTTATTTTTTTCGAGCTATAAAACTAATATGCCTTTGGGACAGGGGTTTTCAAACTTGAACTGCTGGCGATCTACCTCAATATTAGTAGACTCCAATCGATCGACTCGCCACAGATTTTCAAGCGCCGGGGGGGGGGGGGGGTAAAAATCCAATTTTTTTATTGCGACCTCACATTATGCCCATTTTTATATCACATATGATGAGTATTCTTGCAATAAAAATCATGTTTAAAATTGTAACTGCTCTCGGAACTCTCGGAAATCGAGAATGTTTTCCATGTAATAGGATTTCGCATTTTCGTAACACAAGGTCGGTTTTTACTTAAGACTGCTTCTGCGTAAGATTCCCGAAACAATAGTTACAGTTACACACAGAACAGTCAATTTCTCAGAATTTTGCAGCACATGACATGCAACTCAAATGCAATGCTTCACTCGGTGCACGAAGAATTGGTAACTTGTTATTTAATTTATTGCTATTTTGTGAACAAAAAACTGGTTAAAATTAAATCTGTCTGCGGTGAATTAAAACTACACTCAGAACATGAAAATGGTTTTTTTTTTATTCTGGCAGTACATTATTAGTCTGCAAATAGAATTTTATAACTGCCCTTCGAATAAGATAATGTTTTTCTTTCGAAACATGTCAGCATGAAAATGAGCGGTGTTATTCAGGCCTAATTTAGAATCAACTAAAACAAAAACTGTGAATAGATCAATTTACATCGGCAAATTTTTGCCGAGATCGACTCAAAAAGCACTCGACCGACCGTTTGAGCACCACTGCTTTGGGACAACCTAATTTTGCAGCGGGTTTCAGCATTCTCACAGACGCCACGTCTTTGGCTGGTACGATTTGATTTTTTTTTAAAGTTATTTGGAGGCATGTAAATAAATTTAAGACATTGAAAACCATAGGTCTGTCTAAGGTTCAAAATATCAGTTTCCTTCTACAATTGTTTGGAGGGATACGATTTAGTTTTCTGGTACATAATCTTAATAATTGATTTTTGGGCTATTTCTAAAGGTTTTATTTACATGATTATTGTAAGTTCCACCTCAGCCCATTATTCCGTAGAAAAGAGATGAATGGACTAGTGCGTATTAACAGTATTTTCTTTATGGTTGGTCCATTTAAAAAAATATTTTATAATTTATTTAATTTTATTAATTCATTTTAATATTTTACACCAAAAAAATTGTAACCAATAAAATTTTAGGAAATAAAAAAAAAAAATTAAGTTGACAATCTATGGTTACACCTAAGAACTTAATCATTTTTCCTGATTTTATCTCTTCACAGTTAAAGCATGTGGTTGGGTTACAATTTATATTATAAAACTTTAAATTAAGATTAGTTTTGGGATGCGATCGATGATTTGTTGCCTCAACCCAAACCATCTCCTTTTCCTGCCAACTTTCTCAAGTTTCACAATATTCCGCAGTTGTGGTCCCACCCGATCTGGGTAGCTAAGACTCTTTAGCATATTTCACAAGTATATTAAACATTTACATCAATTTAACATTAATTTTATTAATTATTATTTTTTTAAATTGTTAAACTAACGTTTAAGACGCGATTTTTATGCATAGCACAAAGGGTAACAATTATTATAAGCAATAATTATCAGCCTGAAACACTCATCCACATTGAAAAATCTTAAAAAATATAATAAGCAGTAATTGTTGAATGAAACACTAGTATATATTGAATCATTTGGCGGGTATAAGATAAGCCGCCATAGCTCAATTCGGAGAGCAGCTGACCGGCAATCAGAAGGGCACGGGTTCATGTCTCGTTGGCGTCATGTATCTTTTCTCGGAAGATTTTTCAATGTGGATGAGTGTTTCAGGCTGATAATTATTGCTTATAATAATTAATTTTATTGTTAACTAGCACAGACCCATGAAAAATCTCGGTTATAAATATTGTACCGTTGATAATAATTTGTTGCATGTTCGTTAAAAAGAGCAGATCCTTAAAAATCTTGAAGAAACCGTAAGAAGTTTTAACAAACGAAATACACGTTTCAAGTATAGGATAATTATAATATTTTTCTGGTGGAAAGTTACAAAGTTTTCATCGTTAGGTATACTAAAACAGTAGGTACCAATTAAAGAAATTTATACTAGCATAAGAAATCGACTGAAAAAATATTTTATTAAAGGAAACATCGATTTATAACTTTATTATAATCAATTTTGGAGGCGGGTATGTGTACCGCCACCGCCGCCCCGAAACCATTTATAGGATAACCAACACCTCTGCCATAGGTCACCCCAAGTGGTTAGCTACGTTTGTTGACTTAACAGGGGCGCCCGGGTTCATGGGGTGAGGTTTGTCCTGACCATGCATCTGCCCATCTGCTGCTGTGTCGAGAGAGACTGATTGAGTGAGGCCTTTTGACCTTTCCAGACGGACTCTCCCGACCCATTGCCTTGCACCGCAGTTGAAGGGATGGATTCATAAGTCCGTCGCTCCCGGACACTGACCCCGGACACTGACCCCCAGATTCCTACCCACCCCTCATACTTTTTCCTTCCCAGAACTTTCTATTCTTCCCTTCTTTCTTCCTAAGACCGTCCACAAAGCATACCCTAAGATAAGATAGGACCAGCGAGAAATTACACTAGATCTCATGGTCAAAAACATATCCAACAAGTAACTGCTAACACAACATTTGGACAAAAAAGCTTCTTATATTATGGCATTAAACTCTACAATAAAATACCACTCTCACTCATAAACCTCAACATTATAACATTTAAATTTCAAATAAAAAGGTGGATACTAAATATAGGGAGATCAGAAATAGAAAATATACTGAAATCAAATACAGACTAAAACCGAATCTAATGAACTGAATTATAAAAAAACACTATCTTATTTACTTTATAATTACTAAAAAAAAAATACTACATGATATATGTTATGTCGAATTCATATTATTCTTATAATTAAATTATAAAATGTAAATGAAATCCTCAGCACGGGAGATCCCAGTGAGGATATCATTATCTCTATTTGTTATTAAGAAATGAAGACAATAAATCATTATTATTTTCCTCAGGGCCTCCCGTGTGGAGCTAATGAAAAAATGAAGTAAATGACACTTATTCCAAGCATGTCGACTTCTAGTCGAGTTCATTGAATCATAGTTATAAGCAGACACACAACCGAAATTAGTATTTTTTTTTATGATTATGATATCGAATTTTGTTAATACTAGGTGGTACTGAAAGTTGATTTAATTTGCGTATTGTTATTTTTTTTAATTACGTAAATGTATACATATAACACAAACCATACAATAAGTCTTTGCTTTGTTTCTTTTCATACAGGCTAAATACCGATTTAATCTGATAATCTCATTGAACGGAGAAAAATCTCCTTGACTACCAAAATGTTACATTCGTTGATTTAGTATTCGGTGCATGACCCCGCCTTCGCTAATGGATTTATTTAGCAATAAACTGATAAAATTTTGCGTAGAACAACAAAAGGTGTTGATATTTTATGTGCAGGAGAGAGATTTTCCGGGTAAGAAAGCCAAATTTTATTCAAATATTGCTCATAAAAAAGCTTATATTCCAGCAGTTTCGTGGGGTGTATAAATTGAGTCATTTTGAAACATGTTTGAACAATATTTCAATACTGTACTTTTTAGTAGCAAAAACTGTTCATGAAGTCGATTCAAAAACTCTAGAAGAGTATCTATTTGAAAATTTCAACGTTTTAATTTTGCTAGCATCTGAGAAAAAGTCCAATTGATTATTTTCTTTTATTTTTCTGTGAATATTGGAAACCAATAACGGCTTTCGTTGGAGCGCCTTTTTACTATCAACTGTAGAAGTTTTGAATTTAATATTAAGGCTTTTTTACGTTGAGAAATCAGACAGCCGTTCCACCTTCAACTTTTTTGTAGCCAGAAGGTAATGTAATATTTTTTAGCATAGCATATAATTTAAATAAATTGGGAATTCTGATTGAGTCATTTCTAGTATTCATATTATTATTTATTTTATGTTAAAAAAAAAATAATATGAATACTAGAAATGACTCAATCAGAATTCCCAACACCTGGAAAGTCTTAATCGATGAAAATCCCCCAAAAACGGCATTTCCAAAATTACCAGTAGTGTCTCCAATTAGCTTAACCAATCAGGTATCTACTGCCAGCCCCGCCACCCACCCCCTCCGCCATCAATCACCTGCAACCCGGGTACTTCGTTCTAGACATAAGAAGTGACTTGCACTCACTTAAGTTTTAGCTTTTGGACCGAACAGACATGCGAAAACTATCAGTTTGAGACAAAAACTTAAGACATAAGGCCTCTGAAGATGGACAGTGTGATCTGTACGAAACGTCAGGAGTTAAAAACTCCTTTTAAGTACTACGTTACGCGGGTAAACCGAGAAAATTGTTCTTCACATATATATAATTTACTAAAAATAGTTTTTATTAACCATTTTTTTCCAGAACGTTTTCTTTGTACATAATGCATGTAGAAATTAAATGATTTCAATGACACTTTCCAAATGCCGTTATTCGTGAGGGAGTCGACATCTGGATATGCATGGATTCTCGACTAGACGTCAGAGAAATCGAGTTCGATACTCACAGCAGATACCGATTAATTTCCTTCTCATTAATCAAAAAGATCGTGTCTGTAAATCTAAGTTTATCCGCTCTGAAAAAAAACCAGTTGGCTTAACCAGTTGTTAACTTAATCGCTATCCAAATCCAAACTTGTTATTTTCATTGGCAGTCCACACACCGCTAGTCGCGTTTAAGTTGCTAGGTTGGCAGGTTGCCATGGTTACGCATCACGACCTCAAGTTTGTGTCATTTGTCAGAGTAGGAAAATAAGGATTTTTTTCAGGAAGTTGATAAATTATAATTACATATTAAGGTTGATAATTGATAAATTATATTTTTTTTAAACAAGCTGATATTATAACTAAAATCGTAAAATTGAGATGCGCCTTGAATTGAGTTGCCAACCAGTTTTCAGTTTCACCATGAGCGAAGGTCTTAAGTTGGGGTGTTTCAAACTCTCGTCGTATTATTTTATTATTTGATCAAGATTAACTAAGATTTAATCACGGCGTTATTTGATCCGTCATATCGACAAATTGATATCACCTTTAAATGCCGTTCCTTTTCAGCTTTTGAACAAATTATGATCAAGAATAGACAACACAACATAACCCAGTGTTTGACAGGTGATCACAAATTGACCGAAAGCTGAAACTGACTAATATTTAGCGTTTAGCGGTAACCGTTTAAACGAGTAAGCTGTCGGTTAGCGTTTATTGTCCACTAATCACCACCAACGCCGAGTAAGGCTACTCGTCAAGTACTTACTTGACGGATACTCGTATTTATTATCTGTTTAAGTACTCGGCAGTCAATCCAACGATCATCTAATTTGGAGCTACTTGACAGTATTGAAAAGTCGCCTTGTTAATACCACGATAAAAGTTACTCAGCGAGTAATTAATCCTGAGCTTACTCAGTAGATAGTGATATTCCCCATTTGTAGTGTAGATGCAGGTATAGCTTTTTCCTATTTTAAAATGATATTTTTTTACGTTATCTCCACAAAGGTGAAGGATGATGTGTGGAGGGTCCTTTTATGAAAAGTAAGGAGAGGAAGTTCAAGAAAGAAAAAGGTATGAGGGGTGGGTAGGAATCTGGGGTTCAATGTGTCCAGGAGTGACGAACCCGTCACGAAGTAGGTGGGCAAAAGCATCTGCCGCCAATACCTAGAAAAACCACACTCCTATGAATCTGGGCACCCGTGCTAAATCACAAAACGTATCGAACCACTTGGGGTGACCTGTGGCAGAGGTGTTGGTTATCCAATAATGGTTGTCGCGGCGGAGTAACCCATACCCGCCTCCCAAAGAAAGTATAATATTAATGGTGTTTGTATAAGATCGGCGGCCATTGTCAAACGGAACATTAGGGAGTAACAGGTTACCACACCCTAACCTAAGTGGTACCTGGGTTTGGTACATGCATTTCGGCAGAAAAGTGACATTTGCCTCTGAGTAGTTATGCGGTCTATCCCGAAGCCCCTCGAAGCGGGAAACTGCGAGAGACTTTGATGCGGCAATTCATAAAAGTCGTTATGCCTTTCCTTCAAAGGAAACTGCCGCGTTATTAATGCCTACGTAACGAGCATTCCTTTTATCCGGCGGATGTACTGCCACGCGCAGAAAAAGCGGGAGATTAGTGCTACTGGGTGGGGGTAAAGTTTAGTTTCGTGTGCTGGAATTACGAAAGTAACAAAAAGAATTGACAGTATCACTAAATAAAAATAACTGTTGTGTAAAGGGGTGCTGAGTGATTCTTGCTCGAGGAAAAAAACTCATGTTTGACGAGTGGATAATATATATGACGCGATTTAATATTTTGCCGTTTCTAATCAGATGCCTGACGCTTTTGAGAACATATTATAAAACTTGACGAATTCTCTGCAGCACTAGGCAAAGACAATTAATGAACCGCCATGCAACTTCACATTCATGCACCGTCTCGTACACACTCTTCTATTGTAGTGACTCTTAATTTATGTATGCCCCCATTAAAGTATGCAATTCCCTTGATTATGGACCATCCTCGACTTCTTCTTACATACACTTTTGGGTGATATGTTCTCCTTATCCATTTTTACCTTCCATCTGCTCTACTTATCCAAATTTATTTATAATTTATTTATTTAAATCGTTGACTCAGGTAAACATGGGCATAATTGTAATGTTTCCTATGTTCTCTCCAGAGACATTCGTAATTAATTTGTAAGTACTGGGCCCTGTAGTTTTAAAAGATGCTTCTTAAAGGACTTAGGTTCTTAAAACGCAGTGACTGTTTATTGACGGATCGTTATTTATAATAATACTTCGGATGACAAACGCCCTTCCTAGCTGAAAACTAGCTTTGATCTATCACGACTCTTCAAATTTATCTGTGGTCACCTTAGGCATTTCTTGGCAACACGACCACGTGACCCAAAGTATCCATAGATAGCTAAGTATAACTAACCTATATCATACATTACATTATTATTATGTTTAAATAGATTTTTTGATAGTGGGTGGAAGGGAAGCAAGAAAAAATACCCATTAGGTATATGAAATTTCTCACGATAATTTATATTAATGACCGAAAGCGAACGTCCGAATGTATTAACTCATGCATAAGCTCTGCAAATAGCTTTAACTTGGTTTTTAATAATATTTCGTGAACTTAAATACCTCGTAATGTATCGGAAAAGTAATCCATTGAGTGTATTAGTGGAGGAGAACCATGGATAACAAACAATTCACAATATTTCCGGGAATTTTATAAAATAAATTATTTTACATTTAAGTAAGTTTCACCTAAGACGTGATCATATTAAGTAAAAGGAAAAAGCATATTGGGCAAAAAAAACTTTACCAACGCAATGCAACATGGACTCTTGGTCTGCTGAAAATACTAAAGTTGTTCAAATTAGTATTTCAGAATGGTTGAGTTGAAAATGTTAATGATTAAATGCACATTTTTTGTTTCCCAGGTTATGAAGTTGTTTAAGTTAATCCGAGAGTGAGTATAAGCACTTGATTTAGTATTTTTGATAAGGCATGTTCACAATTAATGTGGTAGTTGACCTAGTAAATCAATTGGGCATGGGAACTCACATATTATTATGGAAAACTAATTCGTATAATCAATTAATTATGTACGCAGTGTAAACCAAATTAAAAGTAATGTTGTAAGCGGTTATAATGTAATGATAAATAATCAAGCCTACCCGGTAGGGATTTAGTTATCCGAAATCGTTTTGCTAACATTCCATGTTCCTATGGGAACAAAAAATAAAATATGTTAATTTTAAGTAGGGTTGGACAAAATTAGAACACCTCTTTACAAAACGTTACCTATTTTTATTACGCATTACTATAAAATCTACTCTTAAAACGAAATCGATTAAGCTCGTCCTTATTTGGATTTACGTCACTATCATTCCTTTTCAGGCTTTCTGCAAAATTGCAACAATTTACACGGTAATTAATCTCCCATATAAACTTGGGAATTTCCAATGACTCGGCTTTTCCTTCTTTGTCTCCTCGGCATTATATTGCCATCAATAAAGTCCGGAGTATCTTTAAACCTTAACTCCTTGTCACGAATATACAATTTTCTCAGTTTGTGTGGGTTATGACCTTCCTCGGCATATTGAACGTAAAATTCCGGCCGTAAATCATTTACCCACCTTTCCTCCTGCAATCCCGGGACGTTACAGCGGCAAAGGTGGAATCGTAAACGGCGGAAACTAAAAACGAATGCAATAATATAATGTCGTTAAGGGTGCTCGGTATTCATTAGGCTTTCGTGATATTAATACGTTCTCCTGCAAATGTGGCTAAAACGTACATGCATTGATTTATTTGACAGTGTCACGATATTTTCGCATTAACATTAGCGGCGCCGCAACTAGATGACAACATTACAAAGGCGTGCGTGTGTACGCGGACTTCTCAGACCGTATTGCGTTTATCATTATTTAATAAACAACTCTTGCGTAGGCAAACAAGGTAAAATAAGTTTCTGTATTATGTTTGTACGAATATCCTCAATATTGTGAGACCAAATAAAGGCATTTTCACCGATCGACACCTACATATTAATGTTTGTAAATAACAAATGTGTATTAATGTTTTATACTCAATTAAATAATAATCGTTAACCCAGGAAATGTAGGGTTGTAGTAAATATGTTTTTAATTAATTTATTTATTTATTAACGCCCTTTTTCGGGGCTTTTACATTACATATGAATAGTAAGAAAAACACAGCATTCATTGTACATAACTGAACTGTCTCAGCAACAATGTTTTATATTTGTTTAATCATAAATTGAAGATGCCCAATGACTTGATTTAATTTTTTCCCTCCATAAGTATTCTGGGCAAAGAGGAATACATAGTACTTACAGGTAGTTAGTCCCAGAATTTCTGCACTGAAATAAATCCTGACTTCTAGTATTACGTTGTGGAATCCGGCAGCTTATCAATTCAAGCCATACCGGACTATTAACTAAATCATTTAGAATTATGTATATAAATACCAAGTCAGTGAGAATTCTTCTGTCTGACAATTTGAGCATATTCATATCATTTAAAATAGTGTTGTAGTTCAACATAATTGCTGGAATACCCATTTTAAAATTTGGAAAACGTAAGAATTTGTTTTGTATTCTTTCAACAGCTTGTACATGTATACTATAATGTGGGTTCCAGACGGGAAAAATGTACTCAAATTGACTTCTAACATAGGCAAAATATAACAGTTACACATTATATTGTTAAAATTTCTAGTTAGCCTAGTTATAAATCCCAACATCTTTAAGCCCTTATTAGAGATTTCTGTTATATGGTTAACAAATGAAAGGTTTGATTGAAAAATGATGCCTAAGTCATTGACATCAATGTTGTAATTAAATATCACTGGATTTTTTATTCGAAAAAATCTAACTCTTTCAAGTTTTGAGATATCTAGGTAAAGTCTATTTTCATTACACCAAATTAAAAATTTGTTGATATTATCTTGAAAATTCAGCAATGGTAAATATTTTGAATAATTTTAAAAATTTTGAGGTCATCAGCAAAAAGTAAGATGATACATTTCTATTTTTGAGAGTGATAATTCAGGGTGGAATTCCATTATAATAATATATATTATTTTTCTTGTATTTTGGCTCTCTGATTTTTTTATTGTATCAGAAAGAAAAAAATTAGCTTTGATCCCAAAACATATAAATATTTGAAAATAAGTATATTAGATAACCTAATAAATAAACTGCCAGTCAACCGTAGGATATTTAGATAAATAAATACGATATAAAATTTTTCCTTTTGTGAGGGCTTCAGTAACCAAGGTAAACAACAGTATTTTGAGATTATTTTGAAATATATTTTGCAGGTAAATTTAATTATATATTTTATTTTGATAACATTATTCTAAAATATAATATTTATTATAGATTTGTAGTATTGAAGGGTAGTTTACATTAAAATATTTAATTTGGCCAAATTGAAAATTATTTATTGACAAATGACAGTATTAGGTAACGACGACAGTTGCTTGGTTACTGGAATGTAGGAATAATAATAATAATCATTTCCAAGTTGTTTTGAACGGTGACAAAATGTCATTTTCAACCAACGGAAATGAAAAAGGGTTGATTATGTCATCTTTACAGATGAACATTGATAATCTGAGACCCCAAAAAACAAAAGCAGGTATTCCTAGGCAGAGAATGAAATGGACGAACGATGTCAATATGTTCATCGTTCGTTCATATTTTTATGTGACGAAACTAGAAACAGATATGTTATTGTATAGGAAAAAATTACATTTACTTTTCTCACAAAATTATCCGGTTGCCCAAGTAAACGAACAAAGATTAGCTGACCAAAAAAGGGCAATTTTCAAAAATAATTTAATCCCTGTAGTAACATTAAATCAGATAAAAAAGGAAATAGGAGATAGATTGCAATTAGAGAATAATTTAGAACAAATTAATACGAGTAGTAATGTTATATTAGATACATTGAATGAAGACAGTTTAGATAATATTCTAGTAGAAGAATCTAATGATATTACAGTAGATTCAAATAACTTAGACGCTATTCATAATCTTAGGGAAATCAACATTGCAAATTTAAACTTACTAGATGATAATGTAATAGAATTAGCTAACTTGCTTCATAATAATATAAATAGATATATAGATATAGAGCCCACAGTTCAAACAAAAAATATTGTCATATAGCCCAATCATGGATTTGTTCCCCTACCCACCCACTCTACACTAATACCTACCCACCCAATCTACATTATTAACTAACAACGGCTCCACCCCTACCCTAATAAAACATTGTTCTAAACTGTCAAATTAGTATAAGCTTTCCCTGACGAAGGAACGTTTGTTCCGAAACCGGTCGGATTTGCACATTTTATAAGTGGTTTATACAAAGTTGCATTGTTTCATTTTACTAAATAATATAATTTAACGTCTTGGGGGCACTCATGTAAAACAAACATCCAACATGTACAGTCAATTCAAAACGCTATGGTCAAATTACTCGTCAGCAAAGCAGTTTATGACCAGCGGCAAAATATCACAATTATGTATAAATCCATAAATGTGTTACCTATTAGAGCTCTTTTTTGCTATAAAATCTGTATGCAACGTATCTTAGATAGCCCATACAAAACAATGGTGGATCACATGTACAATACTAGGCTTACACAAAATGAAGGGATGATAGTACCTAGATTTTCTAATAAACATGGCCAGCGAACTATTGAACACATTGTACCTCTTATTTTTAATATGCTGCCATATGATTTGAAAAAATGTTGCTCGACACCTAAATTTGCACTATTGTTTAGAACATGGCTATTGGAATCAGATTTTATGTATTGACTTGACTCCTCGTGCATTTTTAATTTTTAATTATTAATATTTAATTATTAATATTTAATTTTAAATTTAATTTTTTTTTTCTTTATACTTATTTATGTTTTTTTAATGTTTTTTATTAAATTGCAATATTTTTTTCTTCTATTGTAAAACATTGTATATTGTATCATGTTGTTGTCCACACTATTTTCCTGCCGACAAGCTACTTGCAGGTGCAATGTAAACAAGAAAAAAAACTATTTTCTCTTAATAAAAAAAAAAAAATGCAATCAAGATTGTGCTATGCTTAGTCCAACTCCCAAAATCAAATATCTTGGTGTATATATAGATCAATATTTTAAATGGAAAACACATATTTGTGAACTCGTCAAAAGGATTAGGAAATGTATTTATATATTTATTAGACATAGAAATATTCTTAGCTTAGAAAACCTTAAAAGAGTGTACTATGAAAATGTTCAATCTATATTACAATATGGTATTTTTGGCTGGGGAGGAACATATGACAATATCTTAAATCCACTCAAAATAGTACAAAGCTTTATAATTAAGGTGATCTTGAAAAAACCATCTAAATTTTCTACTGAAATTCTTTTTTCAATATTAAATGTGCCTACGATGGACAAAATGTATAAAAAATATTCAATACTTCAAATTTACAAAGAAACATAGTTAAATACTAGTAACTTACAATTCAATACATCAGCAAGATACCAGAAAACTATTAAAATCCCAAAATCTAATACTAAACACATTAAAAATTCCTAACTAGGCATAATCTATTATAACAACCTCCAATTAAAATTAAAAACTATCGAAAATATGCAGGAATTTAAGCCCAAATTAAAAAATTACCTTGAACTGCTAAAAAAAGTCCCAAAATTGTTTACTTTTTATAAATCGTTCATTCCTTCTTTCTCTCTCATTTCTTAGTTTCTATATCTGTAAGTCAACTATTGCATAAATCTTGCGTTCTATTTTACATATCCTTTACTTACTTATTACAATAATTTTTGTTACTAACTTACATGATTCATTCATTTATAATGAATTTTTAATTTATGTTATGATTTTTTAAACTTATCATGATTTTTATTTTTAAATTTATACATGATTTTTTTACCTTATTTATTATTTACAATAATTATTATTTATTATTTTAACTTACTCGATCTTTTGATTTACTAATTGAGCTAGAATTCCCTCACCAAACATAAGAGCATTGCCTCTTTATGGTGAGGAAGGGCAATTTTTGTTTCTTTGTTAAAACCTTATGAAAAAAAAAAAATTATATATGCGTTAAGAAAATGAAGATAATGTGGGTGGTTCTAAGTCGAAGTATGATACAGTTAAAAATGACCGAATTTGATGTCGAAACCGTGGCGCAGTGGTTAGCGCGTTTGCCCGGAAAGCAAGAGGTCCTGGGTTCGAGTCCCAGAGGTGTCAATATCTTTTTCTGATTTTTCTGTTTCCAGATTTTTGATGGAGTTTTGCTTATATTGTCTTCATTTAATTAAATATTACAATTTGAGACTTTACTCATAAAGTTAAAATAAGAAAATTAAAAATATACATATTATAGTTTAGGTACTATTAATCCTGCAGTGATCCAAGATTAAATTTTTTTAAATATTTTTTCTTAGAAATAACAGTTTTATTCGTAGGTACTTTTCGAAATATAATCTTCAGAGTTTTATGAAACCATTCTTATGCTGAATGTGGGTTTGCTTTTGATAGTATATTGTCCCATTTTTCTGAATGAAGTGGATTATTTAATGCAAGGTAATTTTTTTTCTAAATTTGTGGTTAAGATGTTGTGTCCGTAAAATGTTGGGTGGTGGCCAGTACCTGAGTTCATTCCATGTAAAAATAAATATATTTTTTTAATTTTGTGACGATATGGTACAAAACATTTTGCCCTTGAAAATTTCAAGTTTTCTGTGTATTAAGAACTAAAAAATGATGAAGATTAGAAGTGAAGACAATCCTAGAATTGCAACTTTATACTCCTTCAGTCAGGAATAACATTAACTGAACATTTACTTTCCAACCACCCTTTTTCCCGTGTGAGTATTAAACTATAATCTACCACACCAAAATATAAATATTTAAAAACCATATGCCACATTCAACTATCTTTCCTTGTTATTACATTTACGAGCACGTAAACTACCTGTTATATTTATTTAAAACCCTACATTTCAGAAGCTGAGCATTACTGCAACCATTCTAAAATTCCGTTTTCAGCTTTGTACGAGGTGAATGTAAATTCGGGATATCGCAAACGAGACCATGAGAACCAAATAACTAGTGCGCTTTGTCATATCGATACTGCGAGCTCCTATCGCCCATAATTTATAGCGGGCGAGATTAAATCCGCATTAACCTGCTAAGTACCCCTCTACGTCTCCAGTAGTAATTACTTAGGATAGGGATGACAAAGGGATGAACTGCACGTAGCGGTGCAAGATTGTAGCAATTGAAAAGCATCTGCGAGAAATCGGCTCTTGTAGAACAGACGATAAGTAGAATTTCTGGAAAGCAAATTAAGCGATCTGCGCGAGCTTCAAGTCCGGTGTTGCAGAATATATTCTCTCTCATTGTATTTCGCATCAATAATATAACATTTGCTTTTCAATATATTCGTACTCTTGTTCTTCTATGTAAAGTTGTTTTAATTATTTTTATGCAATTGGCAAAATAATAAAATAATTCTTCATAAATGCGTTGCTACAGAACTCTTACAAAGAAAATGAGTGATTATAACATTTTAAATAGGTAATGAAATTGTCTAGCATTAAATATAATTTAATTTCTATTCTGAATTCCAATACATCAATTGGTCAGACAGGATAATAGAATTACATACGACATCTTCCCCGATAAATCTAAATCTCCTACAAACACCAACTGGTTAGCCCATTCATCTTGCCTACTGGAGGTAAAGCCCTCCTAATGAACTTCGTCACATTATCCCCTTTGGGCCAGACTTAGCCGAAATCCGAGAACTTATGCACTAGACAAGGGATGTTTTTCTTTCTTCTTCGCGAGGAACCCGAGGGGCTGTATTCACGTTATAACAAGTTTGATCAAAAATGATGATGTGAAAATAGAAAAATGTAAGGATTTTCTTACATTCAGCTTCTTTTAGCTTTTATTTAAATCCAATCGGCGCGGCGGCGCCAGAAAGGGTATTTTTTTATGTAACATTATTTATTTAAACTATGGGTGGTGTAAATAATGGTAAGAAGGTTTTTGAAGAGATATTTAATTTGGGGTATTATGCAATGTTGCGTTACCTCCTTCTTTAGTAAACGTTTCGGACAGCATTACAGTGCCCATCATCGGGGTGTAATCTGTAAGAGCAATCTGTAAACAGATGTATAATCTGTAAGATTTACACTTCACAGCCCTATTTCCCAGTCAAAATATTTTTTGCGGTGAATATCTCAAATCATATCCTACGTAATAAGTAATATTGTTTAACCAATGAAAATAGTACATATTAACAACTTTCAATGAAAACGCAAAATATAAGAAGACACCGAAAACCGGACAACGGTCGTAACAACTGAGACTCGAACTCCAATTGATCTACCATGACCGAATTAAATTCAGTTATTTTTATCAATCTTATGTTTTAATTTGAGAATTTCTAATAATATCCTCGATTATTTTACCAAAGTTATTACCAATATATGTATCATTAGCAACCCAGATGGTATCTCGGATATACCTATCCAATTTTTAATTATGTATTTAGAAAACCCATTTGCCGAGAATATTAAATTATAACCAAATTGTATTTTAATAATGTATTTTGCAGGTACCCATAACACAAAATCAAACGGAATGTTAGATGAAGTTATACACAAGGCAAAGCTGAAAGTACTTAAGAATCACTGAACCAAAAATTCCTAGAAGTGTGATCTATTCCATTTTTCAAGATAACTATGTAACCAATTTACTTAATTCCTATGTTGATTACTTGTTAATGATCTAAAATACTTTATCTTGTGGATATTTTATCAATAATTAATTAGTAGGTTCACGAAATTAATAATATGGTTTATTGATGTTTACGAATTTACAATGATAAAGCTAAAAGTTATTCGACCCAACTGTAAGAGAGGAAGATTGGATGGTGGGTGGTTTGGTATGTGAGGCGACGGTTTGGTGCCCGCCATTTGGCGACACAGGCGCCTCTATCGGTCAAGCGAAGAAATACTTCCCTGCTGACATCTCGCGGTAGTAGCTGTAAAGCTTTTGCAATACATTACAATTACTTTTTTTACTTTTAGGCAACAACGAAAATGTTTATAATTAATTAAGCGTAGCATAGTCCTGTTTTATCTGTCTGTAAATTTGATTATGCGTTCCGTTTCCATGTTAGAAATCTGCTGTATCCACTTAATTATTCAAGCAAGCGTTACTTTGATTTCGTAAAGATTATTTTTTCTTTATTTTGGACTTTCTAAATCGCATTTTTTTTTCAATATTATGATACTTAGGTACCTGCCTAAAGAAAGATTGAAAAAAGAATTTTCATTGAAATAGTGACTTTTCTTTGAAAATATTGTGTAATCACTTTTTAATTTGGTTATTATAAATTGTTACATGAAACATATGATTTATAATTTATAAAATTCTAAATATACTTTAAGTGGTGTATCGTAAAAGCTTCCGCCTTGTAGAAATAGATGGCGGTGATATCATCTATCGGTAGATTCCGCTAGATGGCAGGCAGCGTAGTGCCTAAGTTCTCCGGCAGGGGATCGGAGAAGCTCAGAGGGTGTGTTTCAGTAATCACTCGCCAGAACCATTATAGCTAGCTTCTAGTTAGGTAGACTACCGCAGTCCCAATTGTATACGCGAAGTATAAATAAATCCAGATAACAACAAGAACCTATTCATTCCTACAAAATAATCTCCATCCAAGTATTTGGAGTCTGTTAGTGTGTCCACTAAATACCAAAACACTTCACTTTATTTGACACAATATATTCTGTTCGCAGAACTACTACATGTTCAAGAAAAACATTCGAAATTTGAAAACGTTTGATCAATTTCACCGGAAGTAAGATAAAACTGATCTTACTTTGGGCACACATACACAACCAAAATGTACACTTCTAATAGTTTATCTCTTCAGCGTCAAGGATGCTTAAGCATGTTGCATGGTCATCCACTCAGTGGCACCGAAGAGGAACTAAGTGGGCTCAAAGCACCAGGATTCAACGAGACAAGCGAATTAAGCGACCTAGAGTTAGATATGTCTTCTAGGGTTTTGAGCCCCCGACCTCTGGGCTCAGAGCCAAGGATCGTACCGATCTGCCGCGGAGGTCATCGTTGTATCCTGTAGGCTGTAGGCGAGCCATATCTAACCCTTTAGCTGCAGGGCACTTGAAAACTTTTGAGCGCTTTGATCAAATTTATTGTTTTACGACAGTAGGCTGGTAAAAATTCAATTATAAATTTTAATAAAATCAAAAGAAAAATTAATTGCCTAAATACCGTAAAACAGTATGTTTTGAAGTACAAAGCGGAATAATATTTTCAGTATTTTTTTTAATTAAGAAAGTATGCTTTGTTGTTGTGGATAATTAAGGAAGGAGTAGATATAACTAAACGCTTATTTAAAAGGTCTGATCTATAAAGCATGAGTTTAAAGTTTCTCTTAACAAAATACAATTTCAAAATCAAATTTGTGTAATTTAATAGTTCCTATAATCAATTCAAGAAAATAGCTCTCGATACCACAAGAATCCGGCTAACTGTGGATTGACAGTGGCCTATGATTGCAAAAAACATAATAATTTTTTTGTACTAACTAACGGAGACCCGTGAAAATCACGGAACAATATAATTTTAGGATTTGTGAATTTAAAAGTTTATGTAAATAACACCTCAAAGGACAATTGCTGCAGAATAATCAAGAAAATATAGGTTTTAACCTACATTTATGGGGAGGAAGTTTTTCGCTTATCTGAATTCATTACATATAAGATCCATTTTTGCTTTTTTTTGTTAAAATATTATGTGATAGGCAGATACTTCAACTTTCAGTTCGAACTATGAAAGCGACACTTAAATTCAAAGCAAATCTGAGTTCCAGAGTTTATTGATCCAGAGTTACACAGGACAGACACAGGTATTTTGATAAAAGCTTCGAATTATTTCTTACCTTGAAGAATTTCTCATTAAATGAAGCAATCACTTTTCATAAAGCTGCCTATTTAGTTACTTGTCAAGTTGGTCGATTTATCACCGAACACTTTGTTAATAGCAACAGATTCGTCAGGGTGGAAATCTTCCCATAAAGCATTTAATGAGTTTGTTTGAAGCAGCAAAGACTCTTGAATGATTAGCTCCGGTAACATAATACGTAAAATTTCTGGTATTGCAACTATTTGTTACGTTTTCATTACGCCAATATTGTTGAATCAGAAGAAAAAAAATTTAAATCTCTTGCAAATTCGGAAGTAAAACTAAATAAATATATTTGTATGCATAAGAAAAAGGTATAAAGAGAACCGTCATGTCATTGCTTTCTAGAAAACGAAATATAAAATACGAAAATTTTATTAAAGACGAGATTTTTCTGGTAACCGACTAAACTTAACGCAACTTTTCTGTGAAACGCTAAGGTTTTCCCAAAATAATTTAATATTTATAAAAATATTTTTCGTCGCAACGCTGTGCAAAAATTTTGTTAAAATATTATTTGCATGAACAAAATCAACTCTGTCGTTTATGTGTGTAGTTCAGCAGTTTAAATTTTTTGGTTTCTACTCAAACTTATAGCGTACGTTCTGAGAATAATTCCGGGTTTTTATTTATCCGATAGGGGAAAATTTATATCACATATGGTGCGAATAACATCAATATAATCACACTATTATAATACTGGTAAAATTGTTCTGGAGAATAATGTTCCTGGTAACAATGTTCCCTGTCAAAATGTTCCCAGTAAAAAGGTTCAAAGTTAAAATGTTCCTGGAAAAAATTTCCTAATCTGAACTAACTTATTCATAAATTTATTTATTGTTATTGTGTTTTCTATTTGAGTTCTTTCCACTGTGCGACGTTAACTAAAAACATTTTGGTAGGGAAAATTTTGACCAAGGACATTTTAGTAGGGAACATTTTAATTGAGCGAATTTTTACTGATAACATTTTGAAAGAGAACATTGCTCCATAAAGTGCATGAAATCCTTCCACTTCACTGTAATACCTAATTACAATAAACTTTTCGCACCGGGATTTTTTTTAAAACCACTTTGAATTTTGGGGTAGAATTTTATTTTATTTATATTCGACGATTGTCATACATCGATCGTCCAGTTAATTAGTCAGACATCTCTTTACCTATTAATCTGAGTATTGTACACTCGGATTACTCATAAACACAACCAAATAAAGTAGTATAAATAATAATGCAGAATTTTGGGCTACTATTAGAAAATTTCAAAAAGTATATTTAATTTGAATAAAGAAAGACACGTGTAGATAATATTTGATTTACAATAAGCATTCGAATATTGCTTTCTTCATTATCACAAAACTTAGTATTTGGAGATGTCAGAAGAATCAACTGATCATCGATAGGTACGTATGTACCTAATTAAAAGTTGCACAAGAATGACGTGATGGTTCGCCTGATTAACATTCCACTGTTAGAAGTTAAGAATGAAATAACGAATGCGCAGAAGAAAATTTGACGTACATAGTTTCTGAAACTAAATCTATTTTACAGGTATTCACTTCAGTGCAGTCTGCTCGGAGTCACGAACAGCAATGCGATCTCATGCGAATCGGTGTACCAGAAAAAAAACTCAAAATAATGTCAGCAAAACTCCCGTTTGCAGTTTGCATCGGCGCGACGGCAAAAAGGCATTTTCCGACTCGTCATTAAATAAAAAGGCAAGTGTTAGGTAAGATGCAATCGCTTTGACTCATTACTTGATTTTGGTCTCTTTAAAACTATCATCAAATCCTTTCCCATATCCCTTCCTACAGACGGCTGTTGTGAGATTACTTATTAACAATTACTTATTTAAAAACAAATGTGTTTATATATTGTTCAGATACGATTTTGATAGCCTATCGTAGTCTAAAGGATTGCTAAAAACAATCGGAATAAATTCTTCGGAACTGAAATATTGCTTTTTAATGAAATATTACAAAGAAATAATGTTTTTTGTACCTAGTTTGGAGACTTGATATCCCAACACAACTGTTGTATTAAAATATTTATACTCGTAGTTGGTTATTATAAAGCGAGTATCTACCTAAAACTCTTTTTCAAAAGCCTTTAGATGCTTGTTTAGTGATTTTTCGGCAACGTACGCGTTCAAGAAAAAAATCATCAAAAACGTATATGTTTGCATTTATAAAGGTCAATAAATCCTAAATATGTGTAGGTACATAACACACATTTGTAAACCACTAGCGATTTCCCGGCATGCGCTGCATTGCCTCTTAATGAACAATTTGTTTATCCCTGCGTGTCCTTTCCCATTCGTCCCGTTCCCTTTCCCCTTCCCCTCACGCGTTTCTCCTCCACCTTCCCTGCCTTCCCTCTCCCCTCTCCCGCTCACCCGTCCCACCAACCACCCTTTCCGCGTTCCATATATTCAGCTCCAGTACATTGAGTTTTCAAACAGCTCGCGTGCCACCTATTACAATTTTCATTTTTCATATATTACAAAAATTCATTCAACAAAAACGGTAAAACTCCAGAGTAGGATCCTTCCGGCGTTCTTTGCAACTTTTCAGAAACATGTATCGAGCAAGGTTGCCGGGTATGTGCGCTTTAATTCTACCAGATGACGAAAATAATTGCTTGTCGACGCTGCAGTATATAAATTCCAACTAAACAATCAACATACATATGAATTTTCAGTAAGCATAGGCACAATAACCACCAATCAAGTAGTTTAGCGGCTACGCTAGGTTTGTGTAACATGGTTTGTGATACAAAAGAAAGGGCCCCCTTCATAGCGCCTACTCGCGTCAAGGCAAGAAAACATCCCAGTTTTCAAGTAGTTTAGCGGCAACGCTAGGTTTGTGTAACATGGTTTGTGATACAAAAGAAAGTGCCCCCTTCGTAGCGCCTACTCGCGTCAAGGCAAGAAAACATCCAAGTTTTCAAGCAGTTTAGCGGCTACGCTAGGTTTGTGTAACATGGTTTGTGATACAAAAGAAAGTGCCCCCTTCGTAGCGCCTACTAGCGTCATGGCAAGAAAACATCCCAGCTTTCAAGTAGTTCAGCGGCTACGCTAGGTTTGTGTAGCATGGTTTGTGATACAAAAGAAAGTGCCCCCTTCGTAGCGCCTACTCGCGTCAAGACAAGAAAACATCCCAGCTTTCAAGTAATTTAGCGGCTACGCTAGGTTTGTGTAACATGGTTTGTGATACAAAAGAAAGTGCCCCCTTCGTAGCGCCTACTCGCGTCAAGGCAAGAAAACATCCCAGTTTTCAAGTAGTTTAGCGGCTAAGCTAGGTTTGTGTAACATGGTTTGTGATACAAAAGTGAATAAAATTTATAAAAAATAATTACTGAAATTATAAACATGTTTTTTTACGTTATTGATATTATTGCTTAATGGCAACACTTAATTTTATGTTGTAATATGTAATATCTTTGGTTTTTTCTATGATATTTATTGTCAGAAAGCGTCCAAAATGGCCTGTTATATTTTGTGTGAATTCAAAATTGTACAGTCGTTTAACTCAGTTAATATTGCCGAGTGTAACCTAATTCTTTCAGATTCGGATTTCCCAGCCCAAAGTTAGTATAAAGATAATTAAATTTCTTCTTTCGGAGTATCGCCCATAAAAAGATGTGTCATTAATTTATTGCAGATTGTTTGTGTACCGAAAATTTTTAAGTCGTGTAATTCAGTTTATATTTGCTTGCCCCAACCTAATTCTTTCAGATTCGGATTCCCCGGCCCAAAGTTAGTATAAAGATAACTAGTTTTATTTTTTAGGAATTTCGCCCGTAATCCAAACTTTACCCGAAAACGATATTTATTTATTCATTTATTGTAGATAGATACAAAAGAAACTACAAATTACATTTTAGGAAGCTTTGCCTATCCAACTAGGAAAGTTTCCCGTTCCAGGACAGACAAATTGACAGGTTTAGTTCATATTATAAATTACATAATTACATAAGAAAAAAAATAGAAAAAGAATCTGGTAGCATATATTATATTCGGATTTGCCGAATTAACCTGATAACATATAATATATTCAGATTTCCAGTGTATGAGAAAGTTAGAATTGTTGAATAGTGTAGACCAAGTAGGTACCTGACGACAAGTTGGAGGAATTACAATGAGATTTACAATATAAAGAGATGAAGTTATGTGTTTAGATGTGTGAACTTAAGATACATAGTACACTTATAAGAGAAACAACATTAAAATTTACATATTCAGATATAATTTATGTTTGTAATAATATAAATGTTGTTTTTTATATTTATTTATGCGCTGTACAATGATTATTTACTACAAACATGATTATTTTTACTGATTTTAAAATATGTTTTCAGTAGGTACATATTATGTTATACAACAATACGAATATATACACGATAGATACACGATATAAAATACATCTTCATGATAACGTAAAAAAAATTCAATTAAAAGGGAGTAGTTTTAATCTCTTTAAATCGGGTCTCGCGCCGCCGCGGACCGCGGGCGCAGAATCCGGGAGTGAGCTAATAACGGCTAGCAGGTAGCGGAATATAATGGCGCTGTCCCTTGAGGTACCTATTCCCGTAGCAGGAGATTTGCCCCTAATTGAGCTGACAAATGTAGGCATCATACCCGCCCGAATTGCTCCCAGACACGTGCGAGGGCTTAAATATTTCACGTTCAATTTGAACGTCAACCTGCGGCGATAGCGAGACTATCCAACTGTAAAGGGCAAAAATAGCCCTGAAGAATTCACATGGTAAAATGAGGAAATCCAATAAAAAAATATTTTCACGAATGTGTTTTTAAAGCTTGTTTTAGTGTTAAAATAAATATTTCAAGTGTGACTTTTCAAATGGCCAAATTACAAAATTAAACTTCTCCGTTTAAATTATTATAATCACTGTTTATTTATCCACTGGGACCCAATAGCTTGTTTTCACGTTAATATAACAATACCAGACATATGTATGACGTATGAGGCGTACCTGAGTTATTAATATGCTAACAACTCGCAAATTAGCAGGAACAGCGAGTATCAATGTCATTGCTCGATGGCACTGACTTGATCACGTGACACTTCAAAATACCGTCGTGGCAATTACTTTTAGTCGGCCTTGATTATTACTCATTACTTATTACCAATGTCGTATACGATAGCGTCCTTGGCGGTATATGTGACGTCAGAGCGGAGCCGGGGCGTCTATGAACATCGGATTATTAGTGTGCGAATAACCAAGCAAATATTAAGAATAGATTTTTCTTATTTTACATCAAATTTTAATCATTTTTTTTTTAAAGTCATAACAATTTTCTTTGGAATTCTTCATTGCCGTATCGAATTTGTTAGAAAGTAAACCTTTAGTTGTAGCATAATTACATAGCAGGTAGACGCGATTGACCCAACCTTCCTACCTGTAATCGCTCTTAGTCCAGGCGTATCGGTCAAGAAGACAAGATTCCCGTTAAATGTGCCAGCGTAAACCTTCAGAGCTATGCCGGTCATTTAAAAATATCGTCATAGGTATTGTAACCAATGTCTTCTGTTCTGTCGGGACAACTGCATATCGGGCCGAAAATACCTAAATAAAATCGTCAAAATCGATGTTTTTTATTCCCCATTTTTCTTCTCCAAAACTGGACCGATTTTTTTTTTTTTTTCACTAACTGTATTAGAAGAAAATATTCTATGTCGGTACGTTTTGTTTTTTTTTTTCAAAATACATTGTTTAGTTTGTATGCTGAACGTCTTTTGACGGCGTTCAAACTAGGCAATTTTATTCATTTTTGGAAGGTCCTAACTTCTATAAGAAGTAAATTATCAAAAAAAGCAAAACCTACCGACACGCTAATGGTCAATATCTATATTATGTAAAAAAATTATGCTCTAGGGTCAAAATCCAGAGAGATAAATGGGGAATACGTTTGTATGGAAAAAACGCCGCTGGTATTTCCTCTTAAATCTAAATATTTATTTCGAAAGATACCTGATACAAACCCCAAAAGTGGTTATGGATCTATCATGTTCGGGTATTTAACTTATTTTTTTCACATTATATTTTTAACGTGAGTAAAAGCAATATACTTAGCTCCGGGCACCTCCGGGCTTCCATTCGAACCATTACATAAAACCAGTAGCTATTGTAATTTACGAATCACTTTTAAATGTCTGCTTCTTTTCTGCACTTTTGACGTAATTAACTCCTCGACCCTCGGGCATATTTTGTCAGAAGGTCAAATAATTTTACGCTTCATCCAAATAAATGTAACATTTCTGAATGAATTCAGTATTATAAACGTTATTGTCGTTGTTGTAAAAAAAAATATAGAAAATTCACACAGTTTTATCATTTTTTCTCAAATTACATTCGGAAACTTTGATTTCATGTACATATGTGTACATCTTAATTCTTCTGTGGATAACTTTTACATTTGAATATAAAACGTGGTGCTTTCTCTTTCTAACTTTTTTTTAAACAAATATTCCTGGGTTACGAATAACCCGACAATATTTGAAAATCTCCTACCGAAGACGAAAAATGTTGCCTACTTGCAGAAAACTTACAGAAAACGTAAAATGTTGCTTGTGTTGTAATGGAGGACTTAGCCAGTGGAGGAATCGAACACGCGACACCCGGGTGGGACCCAAACGCAATGCCAACTCAGCCACTGACCCGTCTAAATATATCTAAATTGTATGCATATAATATGGAGGTAATAAAGTTTACATATGTAAAGTAATTAAAAAAATGTTTTTTTATAACCTCCTTTCCTTCCCTTTGAACAGCTGACGTTTTCAAGCAATCTTGCCCCACTGCGCGTAGTGTAAAATTCTGGATCAGGCTGCTAACAATAACACTCCTTGTGTAGATGGCGATAAGGTTTAAGTTATTAAAAAGCGTGTTTTATTTTATCCAAATTATACAACATAACCACAACTGAAAAGGGGTATGTAAGTATGAGATTTATAACTTTAAAGCAGATTAATGCCTGATTCATTCTTTTTTTTCCGGGTTTATAAACGAAAAACTCGATCATTTGGATGGGTTCATGATGCATTTTTTTAAATGAATACCGCACAGGAGTCCCACCTGCTCCCGTCTGAAGCCAGTGAGACTATGGAATCCCCAATTAGGATGTGGGCTGAAAGGTAGTGGGAAGAGAAATAAAATAGGGAAGAGGAAGGTGCGGAAGTACCTGGCTATTCAGATCTGGTCACCAAACACGGCTAATGCCATTTCAAGCAACGTTTCAATTCTGAATGGTGATCTTATTACACCAGGGCGATACTGGGAGTATCTTCCACTCTGGAACGTGCCGTAAATATACTTGTTCGCGCATTTTATATGGGATTGATTGGGTATTGCATTCGCAGACTTGGTGGGTAGATATGTCAAAATCCTGAATTTATCCCACCTACCTAATCTTTCCTTCCTAAATGTCACCATAAAATTGTTGCAAGAAAGTACTCAACTTTGGAGAGGTGACAGTGTGCTTTGCTGCTCAGTACAAAACAACATCTCAGACAGAGCGTATGTATCGTAACCTCTTGTTATAAGAATATTGCGAATTTTAAATTAAATATTGAGAAGTGTACACCAAAACTGGAGATCAGCGAGGCCCCATCTGCAACGGTGAGTCCTATTTTCCTTATTCCAATCTGTGCTTATCTAATTTTCCAAATGAAACAGATCTGAACTATCGACTGACTGTCCATCAGGTTTTGCGAGTGTAAGCTATTTAATCGTCCCGTATAACTTAGCGATTTCACGTAGTTTCGGGACTGGTCCTTTGAGGGTTGCATAGGCTTCGCTCTGCAGCAAAAGAACAACGCCAATTTACAGTGGAGTCGCAGCTTTGCGACACCAATACTATATATTATTTTAAATGAATACATTGTGAAATAATACAAATTAATCAAATAAAATGTATTTGCCACGCCGGGATTCGATCCCGCCACCTTCGGTGTGCGATTCAAGAGCCTTACCGCTGGACTACGTCGGTCGTCCATATGCTCCATCATATGTTCCAATCGCAGTATGTGTTTAATTAAAGCATTTAAAATAATTTACAAACCATAAATACACGATTCGCATAACTTAGTAGTGCATCATCTTAATAAACATACACGTACGGAATAACAGATAACGCTAATTATTGCAAAAAAAAATAACATAATTTTTTTTTTAAATACACGTATTCATACATACATATAATTTTATATTTTATGGCATTTTTCAATTGCATACCTACTGCAATATAATACCACACAACCAGCATAGTTTGTGGTAAAATGAATTTTAAGTATTCTTTAAAAATTCATATTTTTTTAAAGTATATCTTACCATCGTAAGCTACTACAGTAAGCGGAAAATGTTGCTGACTGGTCTATTCGTTTTTCTTTAGGAAATTTGTTCAGTAGGCCACTTGCATCACATTTTTTTAAAAAATCCGGTTTAGGCAAATATTCTAAGACATTCTGTATTTTTTTTTTAAACGTATTTTTGAAACCCTGGCCATTTTTTGAAAATTTCAATCCGAAAAATCAGACCATTTTTTATAAACCAGAAAGACGGGACATAATTTTATGGGTGCGAAAAAACGATAATTACATAGCCGAAAACCATTCTTTTAAAAAAGAACGTTTTCCACACGAATGGCACAGGAGAATAACGAGGCATACCAAAATTATTAAATCTCATAAATATATTTTTCCTTGATCCATCTTATTGATCATAAACCATTATAATGTTCAACGTCTATATTACTAAATCAAATGTAGTATACTTCTACTTGTAAATTATAATAATTATAAGAATTTTATAAAATTTTATTTTGTTAAAATCTGCACCATAATCATTATACTTCTAAAACACGTACGGAACGGACAGCGTAAAATGTACGGAGTTCTCTTCATAACATCTGTCAAAAAGGCAAACCAAATGATACGTTCGCAAAGAACAAACAATAAATCTAGTGAACGTTAAATGTCCAATTCAAAAATTTGCGTGAAATCAAAGCGATGCCATAGAAAAATAAATAAATCATGGTGGAATTTTATAAAATTAATAGGAACATTTTCGGAGTCGGGACATTTTCATGTAGTGACGTCACGAGCCCAAATAATGGATTGATTTATTTAAAAATAAAAAAACTGTATATTTCTAAAAAAATTTACTAACATTTTCGTAATCTTAGTAAAAAAAATCTATCCACACGATTTTTTCCAAGTCGTTATGAAATTCATGCAAGTGGCCTATTATTACGGTATCATCTCGCATTTCTATCACTAGCTACAGAACTTTGAAATAGCCGTTTAAACGTCTGTCACAAAATAAAACAAGATGCCTAAACATAAAAGTGTCTGTCGTCTATTTTTTAGATTATTAAATTAGAAGATTCATGAAAAGAGTTTTGTAACTCTCCGGCGTACAAAATATTATATTCCATTGTAAACCATTTTACCACGTCTTTTTAGGAAAGGAAGGAGAGGAAGTTCTGGGAAGGAAAAGGGTATGAGGGGTGAGTAGGAATCTAGGGGTCAGTGTCTCGAGGAGTGACGGACGTATGAATTCTTCCCTCCCACTACGGTGCAAGGCGATGTTCCGAGAGAGTATGGCTGGAGAAGTCAAAGGGACTCCCTCAACCATTCTCTCCCGATCCGGCCTGATATGCACCTGGTGGGCAGACGCATCCGCCGCCAAGATCCGCACAAACCTCACCCCACGAACCCGGGCACCCCTCCCTGCTAAGTCACCAAACGTAGCAAAACACTTGAGGTGACCTATGGCAGAGGTGTCAATTACCCAATAAATGGTTCCCGGGGCGGCGATACCCATAGCCGTCTCCAAAATTGAATTTTTTTTCTTCTCGTTTTATTAAAAAGCATCATAAACTAACTTTTGCGATTATAACCAGTTAAAATAATAGTTTCTTTTTTATATTAGGTCCACACAGGAGGCCCTGAGGAAAATAATTCCCCTCAGGGCCTATGTCATCTTTGGGGATGGTGTGTGGAGGATCTTTTTAGGAAAGGAAGGAGAGGAAGTTCTGGGAAGGAAAAGGGTATTAGGGGTAGGTAGGAATCTGGGGTCAGTATGCCCAGGAGTGAAGGAAGCATTAATCCATCCCTCCCACTGCGGTGCAAAGGATGTTCTGAGAGGGTACATTTGGAGAAGTCATAATGACTTCCTCAACCATTCTCTCCCGATCCGGCCTGCCGCTGGTGGGCAGACGCATCCGCCGCCAAGACCCGGACACACCTCACCCCATGAACCCGGGCACCCCTGCTAAGTGACCAAACGTAGCGAACCACTTGGGGTGACCTATGGCAGAGGTGTTGGTTATCCATAAATGGTTCCCAGGGCAGCGGTACCCATACCCGCCTCCAAAATTGAGAGTTGCATTGCAGTTTACCTCTTACTCATAATATATTCTAAAAACTAAACTATTCCAAATCGTGCATCATCTTGATTTTAACATCAAAAACCGTAAAAGGTATTTATGCGCTATCAGCTGATTCGACGTTAAAAAACGTGATATGTTCTCATCGAAAAGGGAAACAGGTTTGTGCGTGGGTTGAGTATGTCACGTGCCAACATTACAGATCTTTAATTGAAACATCATTTCTGAGATATTGGCTATTGAATTTGTTTCCAAGAAGCACTTGGAATCTAATTTCAAAGCTATAATAGTACTGAAAACTCCTTAAATATCATTGTCTATGTCATGTTAACAGAACAGATTGGATAGCCTACCCGCTTTGTCAATTCATTAGATGTAAATTGATTTTAGTATTTTTCTAGGTTGTGTCATTTTACTCTGAAAAATATTTCGGTTAGTTGGTTAACAGCTCACTTTGCCCGGGAATGCCATTATTCTGAATAAGGAACTCCAGTCGAATTTTTTTTTTTTTTAATTTATGAATCTTCTAACTTAAATAACTGCATATTTTTTTTTAATTTTTAGAGTTAGTTTTAATAGTTAAAATAATTGTCAAAGTTTGAATTTTTCAAAATTCCCCGAAAACCACCATATGTGTAGTGAATCGTGTGACGTCATCTCTCCCGAAAAGTTATTTTTATTATAACAGGTATTGTCATTTTGTATGACAGTTATAGGGATGAAAGTATGATACTATTCGATAAGTTAAAACATTATTTAGTTGGAAATATTTATTTATTACTATTTATTATATTTTTCAATATTATTACGGGAGAATGGTATAAAAATTGTTTTAAACTGTTATTTTTTGGCTTTTAAGAATCTAAATCAATATTAATGGAAACCGTAGCTCTGAACTGATAGCAGGGGAGCCCAAGCGGGGATTTTGGGATTTGCTCAATACCGTTGTTGACTGGGTTGTGGACCTATTGGGGCACCCTTTTAACTGCTTAGGCTCCCCTACTATGAGATCAGACAATCAGCTGTTCAACTGACACCATTTTGAAATTCAGAGTTCGAAGTATTCTCCCTAGAAGTGGCATTACTATTTTTTTTATACAGTAGTTTCTGAATATTTTTAATATTAGAGATAAACTAATAAGAGATACCTTTATTTTTTAAACTAAATTATTTAGGCCTAAATAATGTTAAAAAAACACAACAACTAAATCTCTATAAACAGTATCTAAATAAACGAATAAGATGAAATGTTGTTAAAACGATGGCTTGTGTCATACCTACATTCCCATACAATGACTTTACAGTGATCAGTGACGTCACCACTAAACATTTTAACAATTCCAACTTGACGGCGTGTTTCAATGAGACGATTAAAAATTGATATTTTAATATTTTTTTTAAAACCCTGCATTTAATATTATTAAATAAAACTTATTTAAAAATGTATAAATGTATAACTAAAATATAAGCACCTGTTGACAAGCCGATTCAATTGGCTTAGCAGGACTTGTTTGTTGATTATATTATGTATTATCTATTATTTCAATAAAAAAAATAATAAAAAAAATAAAAATTATATATTCAGAATCAGCGTTTATTTGTCTATTGAACATATATAAACCATAATATTTTTCACTGGGGTTCCTTATTGTATTTATAAATAATGAGCAAAACTATGAATCAATAAAAGTACGTAATTTTTGTTGGTAAATGTGTTTTTCAACAAACGAACTTTGAACTGCTCACTTTGCCCAGGTCTCCCCTATTTTTTTCATGAAGGCGGCTGAGAATCGACTCGATCTCATGCCACATCTACGGTGAACGGGTGTTCCATTCAACCATCTTATGGTGCACTTATTACACTAACAGCAAGCTTCCTTATTGCTGAAAAGAACTACGAAACGAGACCCCTATAGTTACTTCATCGAGGCGGCAGCGGCTGTAAGGCTCGCTGCGCGCCTTGCGTAGGCGCAACGCTCGCATGTAGTGGCCGTAGTCTGTATGTGTGTGCCGGTTGGCGGGCTGCTTGCGTGACGTCTGATAATTTGTAACGGCCTGCCATGCTGTGTGAAGTGTCTTTGATGAATTTTCATCTCGGATTTTTGGAAACGCTGTATTTTATATCACCGAATAAAATAATTACATACATTAATCCCACACCTCTGTTGTGTTTCGATGTAAACATAATGCTCTACAAGTTATTGCGGCTGGCGACTAGGGTGGTCACAAGGTGAAAAAATATTTACGTCCTAATGCCAGCAGGACCCCTCTAATATTTTCTATTTGTCTGGAAAATAAGATTTGGAAAGTTTTAGCTCAATTGGATAATGTCAACCCGTGCCTCATCGAGATTAAATTTGAAAAAACGATTGTTTTGCAAAAAAATTCGCTTTTTTTTCCTCATAAAATAAAAACTATTTGTCCCAGAAATATGATTCTTGTTTCATTTCATTGGAAATGTTGCTATCTTCAAGTTTTATTCTAATCACTTTTTTGTTAAAACGTTTATATTTGAAGATATCTATTATTTTCCAAGAGCGGACGTGATCCGAATCCTCAAAGTCGCCTTTAAGTCGTCTATCCCTTAAAAGTTCGGATTTGTTACAAAAGAGTTATTGATAAGGACCCTTTCTTCAGAGAATCCCTACCTGGAGTGTCATAAACCACACCCTTCCTTTTGTGTTCCTTGTCTGGGGTTCCTGGGGTTTTCCCACCCTTTCGAAAATGTGAAGGAGAGATCAGAGGGCTTTAGTTAACGTTTGCTTTTCAAACAGTGAACATTCTGAACATTATTGAACAACAATCTTCTAGTGAGTTTTTTCTTGTGAGGTTTGTGGGACTATATCTTCTACAGCATTAACGAGCCATACTCGTGCAGGTTCGAGTTCAAGGCAGAAAGAAATAGTATATTTAATTGGCCACATGTCTCATCAAATCACTGGCATTAAATTACCATCTAATTGTCAAGTTTTACGCAGCTATAATATATGGCAGTGAAATTGAACACAGAACACAGAACAGGAAGTTGTAATTTTTTAGAAGAAAGCTAAGATACCAACCACTAACCAGACAAATTAAAGATTGTGTTGTAAAGCTCGAAAAACGTGAGTGAGAAAACTGAAAAAAACGCTAACAGATCTAAAAGCACAGCTCAAAATAAAAAAAAAATGTAGAACCTTTCAAGTCAGCCCTTGATGACCTATTTGATATTGCTCATAAGGATGCATTAAAAAACACTATTGAAGAAGACAAGCAGTTTTTGTTACTCAAGTTTTTGATTTTTAAAAAGTTTCAGACTAGATGGTCGAAGCTAGACAATACAAAATACAAAACTGCTATTGAAGATAAAAATATTAGACATAAAATAGGGAATTCAGATGAAATATCAATTTTTCTTACAGAACAATTAAAAAACCAACAGCCAAGGAATTATTACAAATTAATTCAACTTTCGTTAATTGTGTTAGGACGTACTCCCCCAAAAGATACTTTTTTCATAGTACCTGGTGCCATTCATCACGCTAGATGGATGGCAAAGGCCATTTATTACATCAAAATATATCTTTTCAGGGATCAATTAACATTAACAAATTTAGAAAAAAAACTATCGCTGACATTTGTTTATTTTTAATAAGCATTTATGTAAAAGCTTGGTTTAACGCCCTCAAACCCAGTTTGGCCCCCAAAAAAGACCTACAATTTTTAAAATCTCTTGTAAAATATAGAAAAATCGATAAAGAACTTGCTGACAAGGCACTGTCTAAAATGATAAATCATCTGTGGTACCTCAATTCTGAGCAAGTCGCATTTTCTTTCTTCGATCAAAATTTAGAAAAAAGTGTCAAAACAAGCATGGCTGTAAAAAGTCTACAATTAATTCCAATTGAAGAAAAGACATGTGATGATAGGGATGTAAAAGCAAAATTCAGTCTCCATCAAAAGGATAATTTATTGGACAAATATATTGATTTTTTTGTTTCTCATCAAACTCTAAATTTTTTCAAATGATTTGAAATTGATACAGGATTTTTAAGTATGGATCCTGATACATGGTATGAAAATGCACAAAGGTTTCAAGGTTGTCAATGACACAGCTGAAAGAGGGGTAAAATTAATCCAAGACTTCAATTCCTGTTTGACAAAAGACGAAGAACAACGACAGTTTCTGTTACTAGTTGTATCGGAATGTCGAAAAAATTTTCCTGACTCTTCAAAAGCCACGTTATCTAAGCCGTTACCACCTTAATCTGACAATTAATTGTAAATGTAAATAATAATAATAATAACTTCTTTCTTCTATAATGCTTTCTTTTTTATATTTTAAATTATAAATTTTTGAACATTATTTCTTCTTGTTTTGTATACCTTTTTGCTTTTCTTTTCTCCTAAATCAGTCATTTTCAATTTGGATTGTGCTGTATTTACTTTTAAAACAGTTTTAACTACACCCTTTTTATGTACCAATTGAAAAAATAAATAAAGCAAAATCTGGACTGCATATGTAATTAAATCTTGCAATATTGTTAGGTATTTTATAAAAAAAATCATTTTTATAGAAAGTTAAAACTTCAACCTTGATGAGGCACGGGTTAACCTCATCCAATTGAGTTGAAACTTCACCAATCTCATTTCTTAGCCAATTGGCAACTTTTAGCCCCCCCCCCCCAAATTCCAACATTGATTTCTTGTGATCACCCTACTGGTGACTCTATATTTGTAGAAAAAGATTTAAAAAACCTTACTATGAATATTTTTGTTCAAAAATAAAAGTTTATTAATAAAGATTTTTTTTAAATTAATTTATATACGTATACATGTAATGTATTTATGAGAAATTACATTTTCAATTGTAATCGGATTAAACTCAAATCATTAAATACTAACATTGATCAGAAACTTATATATATATAATTACTTAGAACCACATACTTCGCTTTCTGTCAATCAATTATACAATACGGCATTATAGAATGGGGCGGTACATATACAAATCAAACACAAACAATTTACATACCACAAAAACTAATAATAAAAACAATTTTTAAAAAACCCAACTCATATTCATCAGAACTGTTATTCAAACAATTTAAGGTCAGAAAATTAAGTGCATTATACTTTTATCATGCAACATTACAAATTTATAAAGATAATATTCAAAATAAAGTTGCACCTTTTAAAAATAACAGAAATCTTAGATAAACGTCAATACTTCCTACTCCAAAATGTAAAAACCAATAGGACAGATAAATCATAAATATCTCGGAGTTAATTTTTTTAATTCACTACTTGAAAAAAATCAGAAACATGAACAGTAACATAAAAAAATTTAAAACTCAGCTTAAAAATTATACCGAAAATATAAACTGAATAAAAAAATAAAATAAAATAAACCAATATAATTACACCCCCCATACACACAAGCCCTGCTTATTTATGGGGGTAAATCAAATACATATATTCTTACATATGAAATAGGCGTTTTGTATGGAAGGAACATAAAGTCGATTTTTTTTTAATATAGTATATTTATTTAATCAAAGTATGTACCATTGCTGTCTATGCACTTTTGCCATCTCATATGTAGTTCATCGATCCCTTTACTAAAAAAAACATTCGGACGGGAATCAATAAAATCTTTGAAGGCGGTTTGGACTGCCTTCAATTCTTCATTATCAACTTTGGTCTCCGGCCGTCCACGGGGCTTGTTCTGCAGGTCGAAATTTCCAAAACGAAAACGTTGGAACCAAAACGCGCTGTGTTTTCTTTTGCGGCACCGTCGCCATACACATCATTAATCCTTCGAGCCGTTTCTGCAGCACTGGTACCACGGTGGAACTCGTACTCGTAAATAACGCGATATTTCAAGTTTTCCATTTTGTAAACTAAGTGACGCAAAGAAAAAAAAGAATTAAAGAAAAAACAAATGAACTATAGTTTTTGAAACACAAATACATGAGTAAATAGCTGTATAAATTTGAATTTGGAATTCATAACCAAAGAAAAGATATTTGAGATCAAAGTCGCCAGTACGGTAAAACGCCAATTTCATATTTAAGGACCTAATATTATGTAATTAATTATTGTATAAAATTTATTGTAATTTATGTATCTTTTTGTGAATAAAAAAAAATACATATATTTATATGTGTATATAATATATGACCTTTACGAGTGTAACTACTCGTGTGTAAAGGGAAAACTTTTTTTTAAATTAAAAAAAATTAAAATTAAAAATTATAACACGTACATAGATATTAAAGCATTTAGTGCGCTGTACCAGCGAGGAACTTAATGTTCTATTAATTTAGACAATATGTATGTGTATTAGACAAGCTGCCATGCAGCATTTTTTTTATAAAAAAGACAGACATTCCCGGATTACGAATAATCTTAAAATATTTTAAAATCTCCTACTACCATCACCGTAAGCGGAAAATGTTACTTGTGTCGTGATGAAGGACTTAACCAGCCAAAGAATTGCACTCACGAGTCCTGGGTGGGAACCAGACGTGATGCCAACACGGCCACAGACTGGTCATTGACATGACTACATTTTATTATTTGCCTTATTGCAATTTTTAAAAAAATATTAAAATCAATTACGTGAATATGTCCAAACCAAAACGCTATTTGTGTGGCATATAAGAAGTAATCTCCGGCTTGTAGAAAACATAAATAAATGAATAAATTAGTATAAGCTTTCCCTGACGCAGGAACGTTTGTTCCGAAACCGGTCGGATTTGCACATTTTATAAGTGGTTTATACAAAGTTGCATTGTTTCATTTTATTATAAATAAATGTATTCTTTGTTTCTCTTGCTCCGTTATTCCCATTGGAATCGAATTAGTCTTGACATCAGAAAACTATTTAAGTGCTTAATTTCAGGTGTGTATTATTTATATAATTTATAACCGACAGGATGTAATAGAAGTAAGCAACACATTATCTTATTTTTATATTCAGCACTCTTGAAGTGACTTTTCACAAAAACGGCGCGCCACAAATTATCCTACTTTATAATAATATCATTACATAAAGTTCATTGTCTCTGGCGCGCGGAAGACGTGGGTATATAATATTTTATTAAATCAAAAATCGGAACGGATTTTCCAAGAATCCAGAAGTCAGAATATCCCGTGATTTATCACATAAAATATTATAAATAGGAATATGCATAAAATCTTTACACCAAAACCATCCTTAGACGACAAAAAGAGGTGCATCTAAGAACACCTAAATATATAATAACACAATGTTCACGAACAGCTGATAAAAAAAAACTAAATCGGATATAAATCGTCAAAGCGTTAAGGCTCCGCAACCGGGCTCGGAAAGAAGAAGATGGAGAGATACGAAATTACGAATGTTAGAGGAGAGCGCTAGCATTTACAGCGAAAAAATCGATGCGAAAATTGCGAAAATGTTTAATAAAACACGACTCGTTTAAAATAGAGCAAAAATCTCGGGGACATTGTCTTAAACAGCATTTAAAGAAACACTGTGAATTTTTTCATACATATATCTTGTAAAATAACTGTAACAAACGTGTTTACAATAATTTTTGGAGCATACTTGGCGATTTTTTTCTATCGAGGGAATTTTATATACTTTGCGTTTCGGCGCGAGCAATGTCTATATATTATCTTCAAGAATAACATATATATATTTTTTAAAGCTTTAAAACTTAACTTCTTTAAGGCAGATATGTAAGAAATCGACAGAAATTCGGGTTGCGGGCCCTTAATTGAAAAACTTGGCTTTCTTTACTATGCAAACAATCCTTTTGTTTATGTTCTTAACTTTTATTCAAAGCAGAATTTTAATATCGAGGCTATTGCAAATAATTATTCAAACTATTTCTACTTCCCTAGTCCATCAGTTATTTTTGTTGGTAACCATAATGAAGTTTGATATCGCTTTTGAATAGCCAAAGTTCAGAACATTCATATTCACAAAGCTTTGGAATGGATAACTGGAATTGCCAGGTTATGAGGCAGAGCCCTGGCTCCTGGGGCTTATATTCCAGATCGTTGTGAATTGTAATACAAAAATTATTAAATGACTGTGCGGAATAAAGGTTACGTTTCCCGAACACTGAATAAAAATGTAAGAGCAATAAAACCGAAATTTATTTTATTTATTTATTTATTGTTTCTTTACACTGTAGGTAAAAATGTTTACAATACAATTTGTTACCTCACTAGGACAAGCCTGTGTTGAGGTTAACAATAATTATACAAGTTAACAAAATAATACAGATTTTGAAAGAACAATATTGTTGTATTTCTTACAGATTGAGATTAGATTATGGGTACCTACTGGTACCTACTAAACTGATGGCGCTAGGTACTACATTAATGTAGACTTTTAGGGTGACCATAGTTTTGAGATCTGATTTAAAATAAAATAAAAATTATATAGCGAACTTTTATTTTTACTCATTCGATATAATATATACTACTTTACTGAATATACGTATGTGAAACAATACGCGATTGAAATAACATATATGTTAAATGAAGACAATATTAGCGAAACTCAATCAAAAATGTGGTGACAGAAAAATCATAAAAAGATATTGGTGTCTCTGGGACTGGAACCCAGGACCCTTTGCTTACATGGCAAGTGCTCTACCAACTGAGCTAAATTGTCGATATCAAATTCGGCCACTTTTAACTGTACCATACTGCGACTAAGAACTACCAACATTATCTTCATTTTATTAATGCACATATTATTGGCAGCCATCTTTATATATGATTGCAAGATTCAACCCGAACAAAATGCTATCTAAAAAGTGTCTGGATAATTTTTATCCATTTTATTTTTAACATGCGACGTCCTGGGTTCGGGTCCCAGATGTGACAATATATTTTTCTGTCATCACATTTTCGATTGAGTTTTGCCAATATTGTCTAAAAATTAAAAATTAATAACATATATGTGTCCGGAAAGTTGTGGTATAAGCGGGAAACAGTTGAATCTACATCACTTTGGGAGTCGATTTTGTGGTATAACCCTTTTTTGATTTGAGCTTTCGTTTGTATATTATATGTATAACTATGTTAGAATATTTTAAAATATATATTTTTAATCGGTCACTACGGGTTAACTATATTTTGCATTCATCAAAGCATACACCGGTTCCAGAAGTTTCAACCTTAAGTTGCAGAGAAAAAAGGAAAAAAACCGAATTGCTGGAAAACAAAAAAAAATTGGGTTGTAGTTTCATCAATTTCCCCACTATACCATTAGTTTCGGAAAATCGTATATGGGTGCCTAAATAATCTTCTCAGAACTGAGTAAACACTGATAAACGTTCGCATTGTTTTCAATACTATCCGCCTATATTGAATTAATTTAGTTTGGGCTCTGAGTTAATTATTCAATCATGGAAATATACAATCATACGAGAACAAATCGTCGAACATCCTCATGTGCTTCATTTGTTTCAATTAATTTCATTCGTAATTTTCCCAATAAGTCTTAGTGAAGTTCAGTACTGAATACGAATTTCCATAATTAATACAAATATTTACATTAACTCCACATAAGAGGCCCCAAGGAAAATAATTTCCCTCAGGGCCTATGTCATCTGAAATGCTATGTGGAGGGTTTTTTTGAGGAGGGGAAGGAATGAACATTGGTCTTGAAGAGACCCATGTTGTAGGAAGGAGGAAACACAGAGGCCGGCAAATTATTCCACAGCCGAGCTGTTGATCACAAGAACGAGTCGAAGAAGCGACCCGTTCTCATGTCACAAATGTCAACCCTGTACAAACCTGTTGGGCACGCGTTTTGCATGTTTCCCGACTATTCACCGGTGCCGAAGGGATCAATGACGCTAGTTCCTCGGAGCATCTTCCATTGTAATACCGGTAGAACAAGGATATCATTCCCACCCGACGCCTGTGCTCTAAAGATTGCAATCCGTCTGTTAAGATGGGAGAATCTATCAAACGGACCGCCCGTTTCTGCACAGAGTCGAGGGTATTTTTCAGGTATTTTGGAGCTCCAGACCAGAGATGAATGCCAAATTAAAACGTGATTCAAATCACGGGGCGCAATACACATGAAATTGGCGTTTTGCCGTACTGGCAACATTGATCTCAAATATCTTCTCTTTGTTTAGGAATTCCAAATTCAAATGTATACAGCTATTTACTCATGTATTTGTGTTTAGAAAATTATAATTCATTTGTTTTTTCCTTAATTGTTTTTTTTCTTTGCGTCACTTAGTTTACAAAATGTAAAACATGAAATATCGCGTTATTTACGAGTATGAGTTCCACCGTGGCACCAGTGCTGCAGAAACGGCTCGAAGGATTAATGATGTGTATGGCGACGGTGCCGCAAAAGAAAACATAGTGCGTTTTTGGTTCCAACGTTTTCGTTCTGGAAATTTCGACCTGCAGAACAAGCCCCGTGGACGGCCGGAGACCAAAGTTGATATTGAAGAATTGAAGGCTATTGTGGAAGCGGATCCCTCGCAAACCACGTCCGAGTTAGCTGCAGGCTGCGGTGTTAGTAATAAAACTGTTTTAATCCACTTGAAGCAAATTCGGAAGGTGAAAAAGCTTGAAAGGTGGGTACCTCACGAATTGAGTGAAGCAAATCAACAAACGCTACCAAATTCTGCACAACAGACGGCTACCAAATTAGAGGAGCTTCAATTGGAATGTCTAAGACATCCACCGTACTCTCCGGACCTTGCCCCAACAGATTACCATTTTTTTCGAAATTTGGATAACTTCTTGCAAGGGAAAAATTCAACTCCGATGGGGCAGTCCAAACCGCCTTCAAAGATTTTATTGATTCCCGTCCGAATGGTTTTTTTTAGTAAAGGGATCGATGAAGTACCTATGAGATGGCAAAAGTGCATAGATTGCAATGGTACATACTTTGATTAAATAAATATATTATATTTTTAAAAAAATCGACTTACTATCGACTTAAATATATCTATATGTATTCATATATTTATATAGTAATATATTTTTTCATTATCTGCACGCAGGAGCCCCCGAGGAAGATTTTTTTTTACATAAGTTCCACACAGGAGGCCCTGATAAATAATTTCCCTCAGGGCCTATGTCATCTTTGGGGAAGCTGTGTGGAGGGTTCTTCGAGGAAAGGAAGGATAGGAGAGTTCTGGGAAGGAAAAAGGTTTAAGGGGTGGGTAGGAATCTGAGGTTCAGTGTGTCCTGGTCATCCGCCTCCAAGACCTAAACAAACCTCACCCCATGAACCCGGGCACCCTTGCTAAATCACCAAACGTAGCGAACCACTTGTGGTGACCTATGGCAGAGGTGTTGGTTATCCAATAAAGGTTCCCGGGGCGGCGGTACCAATTCCCGCCTCCCAAATTGAAAATTATTTCCCTCGAGGCCTGGGGATGCTGTGCGGAGGGTATTTTATTAAGGAGAGGAAGTTCTGGATAGAAAATGGTGTTAGGGGTGGATAGGAAGAATTGGGGATCACTGAGTCCTGGAGTGACTTATAAATCTATCCGTCCCACTGCGATGCAAGGCGTTGGGGTCGAGCGATTCCGGCTGGAGAGATCAGAGGGTTTCCCTCACACGGCCACACACCTTGTGGTCAGACGCATACGCCACCAAGACACGGACAATCCTCTACCATGAACCCGATCAACCCTTCTAAGTCACCAAACGTAGCAAGCCATTCAGACTGACCTGTGGCAAAGATGTTGATTCTCGAATAAATTGTTCCATGGGCAGCAGTACCCATACCCGCCTCCCAAACTGAAAATGAATGCAGTAACATAAGATGATTTAATCATTAATTACCTACTCTCTCAGTCACAGCTTATACCCACTACATATGAAAAATTACTACCCTTTTTCATGTTTCGTTGCAAACATATTACGAAAGTAATTTATTAAATTTCTTGGCGTGATATAAATTATAAAAATTACTTACTTATCAAATTACTTACCCTCAACTTTTCACATTCAATTACCAATTTTGAGCATTTAATTATTGATTTCCAATTTTTTCTTGATCTCCACACACATTATTTTTATTATTATTACTCATTCATTCATTAAGTTTTAAGAACCGTTTCCATATCAGGCGGAATTACCTAATGATGTTCTATAGAGTTACCTAATAAGTACTAAAACGATGTAATAAATTAATTCAACATACTCTGTAAATTGTGTCATAATGTAGTATGCAACTGTGCATATCTAAAAACAACAAATCAACAAATCACACACTAAGGAGTAGCGTTTAACATTTGGGATTAAAATGAACGTTTGCCAAACAATTATTATTAATGATTACTGTTTTCCTTTAAGGAATCTTTTGGTGGTTTGTAGAAATCGTTTTTTTCTTGTGATTTATCTAATATTTTTAATTATCTGTTATATTTATCTTAATTTTGACATTAACATTTCAAATATTTATCTTAATTTTGACATTAACATGTCAGCAGGTAGCGCCGTACATTGTCACAACGTCCGAAAACTCGTATCCGCGCCAGTCTTTTGGAATTTTTTTTCAGCGAGATCCTAAACACCTCATTTTCGATACATTTAGCAAATTACTGTAAGGTGAAAAAAGCTGAATCTGAGAAAAAATCGCAATATTGCTAGGTACCTTTGTATAATCTTCGTTAAAGAACGTGGATTTTGTTTAGTTTGGAAGAGTTTTACTTTCCATGTATATTTGTTACTTAAATTTTAATTTATCTGCTCCCGGTTAAGCTAGCTAAATGACACGGATGTATCGAAACCGGCAGCAGATAAATTAAAATTTAACTAACAAATGTACATGGAAAATAAAACTGTTCATAACAAAATGTATAGAAATTGTTACATACTTTATAACCCAAGAAATAGAAAAAATCGTTGATTTTAAATTAATTTGATTTACTTTCAGTAGCTTTGCAAGGTAGAAATCGGATAATAATTAAAGATTATTGTAATACGACATCACAACGTTTAATGTGCGGTAATTTAAATGCTTGATGAGTTACAACAGAGGAATTAATTGATACAAATGGGGAGATATTTACGGATACCAAAGTTGGCAGGTATTATTTAACCAGTGTAATGTAGGGAGTGATTAGATTTTATGTAAGCCATGTGGAAATATCATTAAATGCTCCAATTTATCGCATCAAAAAGTAATAATGTACGTTCCTAATTGCGTGCTTCATTAAATTCAACCAGTTGAAATTTCATGTAACACAATACATCATACTATTTCAAAATATTTTAGAGTATTGAGATTTCCTCATTAAACATGATTCACTGATCATGATAATAGATTTCCATCTTTACAGCTGCCTTTGTAAAATCCTACCTAATTTTTCGACCATTTGACTAATAATAATAATAATAATAAAATATTTGGATGATTTGTATAACACCGTTCATATCTATCTATATGTTTCGTGAACAATCTTCACATCATCTGACATTGTTCACAATGTGAGATTGCTCACAATGTTTACATTTTTACTCTTGATGATGTGAACATTTTCACGAAACATGTAAATGTAATAATAATAAAAACGTTTATTCATCAAAAGATTTTTTACGGTATCGTACATTTTGTTCTTTTATCGTCGAGTTAATTAATGAAAAGGTCACTGCTCAGCTACAATTCAGGATTTCTCCTAGAATGCAGCTGGTTTTCAGCAGTGCCTCCAATATAAAAAATAAAAAAACAGAAAATAAAATAAAAAATTAACATAAAATAAATACAAAAATTAAATTACATAAAAAAATTTAATCAAATCCCTAATTCAACACACAATATAATACAATATAAATAAATAATAACATTATTTATATATTTTAATTTATATTATTAAATTACATTATTAATATATTTTAATAATATAAATTAAAATATATTAATAATGTAAATCGTAATTCAAAGTAAAGCAAATAATCTTAATATTAAAACTCAAATATATTTAAAAAAATCAATTCAAATTAAATATAATATAATATAATCAGTTCAAATTCAAAATAAAATCAATTCAAGTATAAAATATGATCAAAAATGTAATCAAAAATATAATATAAATAAATAATGCAATCAAACAAAAACACAAGAAAGTATTCCTTAAATTGTAATTTTTTAATTCATGATTTGGTGCGGTTGGCTGTGCAGTCAGCAACCATTCGCCGCAGAGCTTTTGAAGCACTGCAACGATATAGAAATTCGAATAGACAGTAATATTTCATTCCAAAGTTTTGATGAGGAATAGCTGAAACTACCCTCAAATAGAGCAGTTTTGTGTTTCGGCAGAATAAGTAAATGGTCCCTTTGGCGTGTCCCGTGTGCCTGAAAGAACAGATAGGAAGGAACCTTCGAATGCATCAAACTGTACATTTGACACATTTGATGTAACTTCCCTTTGTTCAACGTGTTTAGGATCTGATGCCGATGGGGACAAGGCGAGATATGCTCGCGTCTCGATACATTATGGCAATATCAGACAAATGCATTTTGGACACTTTGCACTTGTTTTTGCGTTTTCTTTAATAAAGACGGACCATACATACCCTGTGTCTCCATAGTCCAGCACCGAGAGATTAAGACTATCGGTAATAATATCACGTATTTTTTCTGATATATAATCTGTTATATTGTACAATAGACGAAGTGTGCTAACTGTGACCTCTATTTAACGTGTTCCTCATACCTCAATTTACCGTCCACCATTATTCCAAGGTTGCGCGCAGCACCAACAAAGGGAATAGTGGTTTCATTTATCTTTACTACATGTCCTCCATCCCTTACGGATGATATTTTTTGCCTAGTTCCCATTAATAAAGCAAGAGTTTTTTTGGGATTGAGAAGTAATGCATACTCTTATGCCCAAGTGCAAACTCTACATAGGTCATCATTTACCATATCCACTGCCAGATGAGCCTTACTTACGTCAAACGATAAATATAATTGTGTGCCATCAGCATACATGTGCGAACCACAGGGTTTAATGAATTCCATTATGTCAGCGGTATATATAGCAAAAACCAATGGCCCTAGTATCGACCCCTGCGGTACCCTTCGCGTTATCATAACCTCAGATGAATATTTTAGAGTTCCATTGATATCCCTGCAAACCGTGCGCTGAGTTCTATCTTTGAAGTAGTTCTGAAACTATTTTATTGCTTGATCGTTAAAACCAAAGTAACGCAACTTTGGAACAAGTAATGGGATGCTCAGTAAATCAAATGCTTTAGAGAAGTCAAGAAGAACTAGTATCGAGGCTTTGCCTGCATCAGTGGAGACAAGAATATCATCTGTAGTGCATTGCAGTGCTGTTGTAGTGCTGTGGACGAAACCCCAATTGATGACGAGGTATAATCCCACATGTTTCAGCGTAGACTACTGTTTGCTCAAACACAACTTTTTCGAGTACCTTAGATAATGCTGGTAATATGCTAAGGGAACGTACCCATACTACGTGACCCGTTCAGGGGGGGGGTCTTCAACATACCACGCTTGGTACAAATGGGGGCTTAGGTTTTTAGTCACCCGGGGGGGTTAAAAATTGCAAAAAGTTGGTCACGTAGTATGAGACTAGAAATTGGTTTCTTTTTAGGAATTGGTGTTACTAAACCATTTTTCCACAGGGTTGGAACTATACCTGTCTGTAATGATTGGTTAATAATTGGTTAAAAGATGTATATGAAATAAAATGATGTAAACTAAGTTATTTGTCCTTAAATAAAATTATATATATTTATAATTATAATATATATACTATATTCATGTAGAAAATATACAGGACCACAGAGAAATTTAGATACAGTTTGCACTCAGAGGATATAATTAGGACTAAAGCGAGAGAGTTAGTTTGAATAATATTTTGAGAAGATGAGGTGCTTTAATCCTTAGCCACCTGATGATCATACTTTTCAGTTGCATTACCACCTGACGTCGGTCCTGGAGATCACTTGCGTATTTTCTATGTTTGATAATCATATATTCAATTTTGAAAATAAATAAAAGTCTAATTTGTATTTTCATTATATTTTTATTCATAAAAAGTTTAAAAAGTAAGCAAAAGTATATATTAACTTATAAAAACTCAACACTTATCTATTAATATACTAATTTTAGGAGAAAATCTAGGAACTTTGAAAATCTGAGATCAGAGTGTGAATAATCACTATAACTTGGCAGTTTTACTTATTTACCATAAGTTCGTTATATAATCTAAAACATTAGTCAATTTTTGGCACAAATCAGGGAAGATTATTATCACAACCGGTGGACATCAGGTGGTTAAGGGTTAATTTAACGAAAGAACTTTCATGGTTACCTTTTTATTTTGCGAAACTAACTAACTCCACAAAACTGTATCTTGACTCTCCTTCCTTCACACCAAGTGCGACCAAGTTAACCATCCCTCAAACAAATGGGTCTTTTTTAATGATCTCATAAAAATGGAAGTTCTTGATTACGAATAATAGTATCTAGTTATTTATTTTTATTTTTTATTGACGCAAAAGCAGTATATTTTGTAATAAATTATTTTGAATTGTGAACTTCACTAAATGCTTGCTTGCCCGTGCAGAGGCCCTCATTTTACAATTTTATAAGATTCAAAAGATGCACGTATATAAAATGGATTGTAATGAAAATAAATTAAATTAAACGATTTAAAATGAAATATCAAGAAATAAAAAAAGAAGTAAAAATAAAATAAGAATGACAGTGATAGAAAAATAGACGATACGTATTGGATTATGAGGAGCGAAAACACTTTTTTTTAATTCCCAGTCCTGTATTACGAATTGGCCTCACAGTGTATGAGAAGTACATAAAATACTACCATCAAATTTTAACGTCATCTTCAGGCGCGCTGACCCTAATGTTTTACAAAAAAAGGCTTTTTCCGATATTTTAAGTAGACAAGAACCTCCTTTCTAACCGCCTCCTTTGACATTAGTTTGTGACCACAAATACACAGCGGCGTGCTCTAGAGGCTTACCTCTAGTGCCTTAGCACTTGACTCGCAATCCGAAGGTCGCTGGATCGGATCCCGGCGTGGGCAAATAAATGTTATTTGAATAATTTGTGATATTTCATAATCAATTCATTAAAAAATAATGTATAGTATATTAGCGGCATGTGTTTGGTGACCAGATCTGAATAGCCACACACTTCCCCGCCTTGGGATGAGACTCTTCTGAGGTATCCATTTAAAAAAGTTAATCAAATTTAATCAATTAATTTATTTGGAATTTATCAGTTAATCCTTTCTTAAGAGGGGATAACCAGAGAATACCAGAAATATGTCATTTTTAAATCAGATTTTCGACATATTGATGCTTTTCCACAAAAAATTATAAATGGATTTCGAAAGATTGTTCTTTTATCTAGCATTCGCATGTTTTAAATTTTGAGCAAAAATGTTTATTTTTAGTATAATAAGGTTATACCATAGGTCGTTGGCAGATTTGTTAAATTTCCAAAAAAGTTTTTTTATTATACCACACCCATTTCAAATCATATAATCACGCAGTAAAATAAATCATCACATTATCATGTTTTGGAATTTTAATTTTAGTTTAAATAAAATCATTAAAATATATATACTTCATGTGTTTCTTGACGAAAATTGGTCCGTTTGTGTATCTATTTGCGCACTTACAAACTAATTTATTTCAGATTTTTTTAACGTTCTTATTTTACTTAGACATTGTCAAAAAATGATAAATACTTATAATCAAAAAATAATTATAAAAAGTACATTATTTTAATGGTTTTGTCATCACGCCTTTCAGCATTTTTGGATGTAGGTATAAATTAAAGCAAATTTGGAATGAAATAAAAACCTGGTACGGAGAATAATTAATCTTTTTCATTGTAACCGCCCTGCACGATCGTAAGAACAACTTTCGACGAAATGTGGATTTTCGTCCGCTGGCTGGTTAAACGCTCTTAACACTCGTGGATTACTCCCAAAGGATTTTCAAAAAAGTCATACAATTCCTATACAGGTTTAAACCATAAAGTACCAAGATAAATAAAATGAATAAAAACTAAAAAAAAAAATACTGCTTTAAAGCCAATATTTTTTACATTACCTTCACACAGGAAGCTCCGAGGAAAAAAAACTCCTCAGGTCCTATGTCACCTTTGTGGATGCTGTATGGAGGGTCTTTTCAGAGAATGAAAGGTCAGAAAGTTCTGGGAAGGAAAAAGGTGTGAGGGATGGGCAGGAGTCTTCACCAAAAGTAGCGAACCACTGGGAGTGACCTAGCAGTAGGCAGGGATGTTGGTTACCCAATAAATGGTTGAATAAACACAATTGCAATCGTTATGTACCTATGTATGTAGTAACATTAAACCAAAACGTCACAGTAGACCTAGACAATATTATTGAATAAAATAGCCCTAGGTACTTGGTAGTATTCATAACGTAAGTGTTTACCTACAGCAAATTTTAAACAAACACGTTTAACCGGAATTTTAACGATAAATCAGGTTTTAACAGACATCAATAATTTAGTTTTATAGAAATAATAAAAAATATATTTATAATGGTGGTATCTGCAACAAACTAGACGATCATCATCAGCGTTCCAAACTTTGGAGGGTCTCCGTGTTATATTATATTCCTCCAATTACCAATATCCGAATAGGTAAAATATATGTATTTTTTCTATGAGTCCAATTTCTTTTATTCTGTGGAACTTTGGCATTCCCCATTGGGTTACTTTAAGAGGCTGTGAACAGGAAGTGGAAGAGAAGAGAAGTTTGTTTCTGAAAATATCAAATCATCAAAAATATGAAACCCGTAAAAAATGCAAACCGGGCACATTTATTTTGATATTCGTTTTGAGTATCAACTTCACTAGATCCTCTGAAGCCAGTGAGACTATGACATTCCCAATCGGTATGTTGTGAGGCTGAAGGTAGACGGAAGACATGAAAGAGGAAGGTGGAGAAGTATCAGCCTATTTAGATCTGACCACGGCTGAAGTAATTTAATTTCAAGCAACGTTTCAATTCTGAATGGTGGTCTTTAATCAGGGTGACACTGAGAGTGTGTATCACTCTGAAATGTGCCGCAAATATAGTATACATTTTTTAAAATAAATTTGTGAAAATAATGTGCGATATAAAAACACAAATTAATCAAATAAAATTTACTTAAACATTAGGAATTTGATTCCGGGGCCTCCAGGTTCATAGTCTAGTATAGCAACCACTCGACCACGGAGGCCGTCGTATCACATCAAATTATACGATTTTTGTAGTTAATTATTGCACTTCTGGTCTGGAGCCCTAAAATCTTAATATATAAAATAAAGTCGGGTTAGTTACACTATTTATAACTCGGGATCGGCTACACCAATTTTGATGATCTTTGATTTGTTGGATTTGTCTCCGCCCCTGATAACAGAATAACTATTAAAACATCGCAAAAATTCACGAAAAAGAAAGTTATGAAGAAAATTAATTTTTTCGTACAATTTGTATGGACCGAATTCTCATATTTTGAAAGAACTGAAGCAATATTGTGACGGGTATAATGTTTAACTGTGCGTGAATTCCAAAAATTCAAAAACGTCAAATTTCAATGCACTGATTGTTTTGCTTTTGTTCTTAATCATATAATGCTGCCCCTCTTTCTTACACACTAAATGTCAATTGTCGAAAATGAGACCAACAGTGAACGTATGTCTCTGCACCCCTCCAAAGGAAAAATACAATAATAATATTTAATCTCTGAAATGATACGCTTTTTTTACGTAAGCTCCACTCAGGACCTATTCCATCTCAGGGGATGCTGTGTGCAGGTTCTTTTTAAGGAAGGGTAGGATAGGAAGTTCTGGGAAGGAAAAAGGCATGAGGGGTGGGTAGGAATCTGGAGGTCAGCGTATCCGGGAGTGAATCCATCACTCCAACTGCGGTGCAAGGCCATTGACTTGACCGGAATTGACCTTTTACCTTCACCTTTCCAGCCGGACTCTTTCGACCCATTGGTCGAGAGAATCCGGCTGGAAAGGTCAAAAGGCCTCCCTCAACCAGTCTCTCTCGCTCCGGCCCGCCACGCAGCAGGTGGGCAGAGGCATCCGCCACCAAGACCCGCACAAAAGTCACCCCATGAACCCGTGCACCCCTGCTAAATCACCAAACGTAGCGAATCACTTGGGATGACCTATGGCAGAGGTGTTGGTTCTCCAATAAATGGTTCCCGGGGCGGCGGCACCCGTACCCGCTTCCTTTCAAAAATTCCCGTAAGTAAGTGGAAAAGTAAGAAAATCACAAAAAATATAAATCCGTACACAACGCCATCTCTGATACTGACAAAAACAAAACACGGACAGTTGGGCATCGATAATTGCTCCACTGTGTAATTTTTAACTTAATATAAAAACTTAATTTAATTCAACAGTTATTGAATCTGAGGCGGTACGAAGTTCGTCGGGTCAGCTAGTACATTAATAAAAATCCTGCCTTTGCAGAAACGGGCGCGGTCCGTTTGATAGATTCCCTCATCTTAACAGACGGATTGCAATCTTTAGAGCCAGATAGGTATGCTGTCCTTATTCTATCGGTATTACAATGGAAGATGCTCCGAGGAAATAGCGTTATTAATCCCTTCGGCACCGATACACAGTCGAGAAACAAATCACGCGCCTAACATATACACGAATGAATTTTTTTCATATAAGAACGGGTCGCTTCTACGACTCGTTCTTGAATTTAAGAACTCGGCTGTGAAATGATTTGCTGGACTCTGTGTTTCTTCCCTTCAGTCCCATATTCAGTCGAAAAGATCGTGCACACAGGAAATTATTTTCCTCAGAGTCTCATGTGTTGCAATTCATTTACGGAGATGTAAGAGAAAAGTGTATATTTTCGCAATGGAAATACCGCCATAAAAATTAAATCAAGAACAAATAATAATTTATTACAACCACGTAGACTTGGTAGACGCAGACCATTTTAAACTATCGCTTTCGCGTTAGACCTATTTATCCACCCCTAACAAACTACGTCTGGTTTGTTCACTTATAACGGCAGGATCAATAGTTCTAAAAGTTATTAGAAGTTCCAATCCGTGAAGTATTCAACATCTAAAATGCTCGCGATGTTTCTGTAAACCTTAACATCGAAGCAGTATTGCCATGTGCATAGTTTTTCCATGTTTTCATGGTTTTTGGGTCATTTTTAACTCCACGATATTTTTTCAAAAACCGTGTTGAACAAGGCATGGTTTTTACCGGCCATTAAAAGCGTGTACTTTTGAGTGGGATGCGTTTTTTTGGCATGAATCGCATGGAGAATAATAAAAAAAAATGAATATAAATGTAATCTAATGTACCTACATGTCTTTTTAATTAGGTACCTACACAACTTTAATTTGGCACCTACACAACTTTAATTTGGCACCTACACCAACTTTAACTTTAATCAGGTACCTACACTAGCTACTAAAATATAATAAAGGAATTGGAAGGCATTTTTTCTCCCTTATTCATCGACCTGAAAAAACTTTATTTTTTATAGTAAAAAAAACTTTTTTATATTCCAATAATTAAACTTGATAACCCGATGTTTTTTTTTAAAACATTATTTTTTCCTCATATTCAAAGGAAAATTTTTAAATGATTTTTTTGTAATATAGAATTACAGATTCTTTACTAAGGTAACGTTATTTTATTCGGTTTCATGCCAACTCAGAATGAAACCTACTCAGAATCATTATCAGAAAGGTCATTAAAAGCTTTAAAAAAATAATTTTAAAATATCCGGTAACCCTAACCTAACTTAATCTATTTAACCATTTTTTTATATTTTTTTATCATCACTCTTAAGGGCCCGCAACCCGGATTTCTACGGATTTATTACATATTTCCCTTAAACACGATAAATTTTAAAGCTCTTAAAAAAATAAATGTTTTTCTTGAAGATAATATCTAGACTTTGCCCGCGCCTAAACGCAAATTATATAAAATTCCCTTGATAGAAAAAAAATCGCAAAGTATGCTCCAAAAATTATTATAAACACGTTTGTTTCAGTTATTTTACAAGTTATATGTATGAAAAAAATCACAATGTTTCTTTAAATGCTGTTTAAGATAATGCTTGCAAGATTTTTGCTCTATTTTAAACGAGTCGTGTTTTATTAAACATTTTCGCAATGTTCGCATCGATTTTTTCGCTGTAAATGCTAGCGCTCTCCTCTAACATTCGTAATTTCGTATCCCTCCATCTTCTTCTTTTCGGTCCTGGTTGCAGAGCCTTAATAACATTTCTGAGGTGCTTCTGAGTTGGTTTCATTCTGAGTTGTCTGGTCACCATTATATTCATTATATTCTCAATAAAAAAGCCTACGGAGAACATGATTTTTTATGATAAGTTTTAAGATTTTCACGGCCAAAAGCATTTTCGTTATTTGTTTTTGGGGTGTTATGCCGTGTTGCGCTACCTCCTTCTTTAGCCAACGTTTCGGACATCGTTGCAGTGTCCATCATCAGGGCAGATCCGGTAAAACATCAAAAAAAAAAAAATTATGACCATATCAGAATATTCAAATACTTTCAAACCTTTTCTTTCCCATCCCCACATCCTTCAACATCACAACATTCACCTATTAAAACTCTTTTACGGTATTAGAAAAAGAAGTGAAGTTGTATAGTGACCGAGGGACACCTTTTTTCTCAATGTACCTCAACAATTTATGTCATCGTTAATATAGGCGTAAAAATCTTACTCCCATTGAGTATATATTTAATTAGAAAACATCAGAAGTGGCAAATTGAGTATAATAAAGTAAACATACTTTCATAGATATTATTCTGCGTCATTTGTCACTAAAAATTATGACTGATTATTACCAACCGTATGAAAGTATAACAGAGAAAGACTTCTCTATGACCATTTATTAGCAGCGTTCATATTATAAATATTCCAACTTGCTGTATGACAGAAAATATGTAAGCTAACTATGTGGAACATTTGAGGACAGCTTGTCAGGACAGCTTGTCGGGGCAGCTTGTCGCCGTAGCAACACGTCCTATCTTGTCGTCTACTAGTCGGTTTTTACCGCGAGCGAGACCGCTACTTTGTCGCACATAGACAAATATTTCTGTGTATCTCATTTCTGCAGTAATGGAACCCATTACTATGGCGCGGTCCAGTGTTGGTGGGTAATTAGTCTCTTCGGCTCTTGGGCAGTCGTGAAAGGATAGTCTTTCCTTTGGAATTTAGCATTTATTAAATTCTTTGGCATAATTATTACTCGTTCCGTCAAAGAATTTTTTTCGTAGCAATCATGGTAATGACAGTACGCTAACGTGACCATACAACAATTTGAGTTTATAATATTTATATTTAAATATTATTATGGCTTTAAAAAATAATATTTTTCCTTTTTCTTTCACAGCGTATTCGTAATAATCACCGTAACTAATGTATTATTTTTATCTGAATTTTCTGCACAGAGGCAGTGCCTTTGTGGGTTACCTTTCCCCAACTAAGTTATTTTATAATTTTAAAGTAAGTAAAAAATGTTATTTTGCCACAATAGAAAGGAGTATTTTTTTTTATTTTATTTCCGAATTGCAGAAGTTTGATTAAGTATTTGGCTCACAAAAGACTTCCAACATGCTACAAAAATGTATTAACTTATCTTTAACCTTTTCAACCTCAAAGTTGATAATACTTAACTAACTAACTAACCATCATGCCGTTTCCCCGCAGGGTTAGGCAGAGAGGACGGACCGCCAAACAACTCGGTCTTGGCACACACTTTTTGCCTCGTTCACATTCATACATCGTCTCATACACACTCTTCTATTATTCTGACTCTTGACATGGCTCGACTCAGGTATCTGATTCACTTGATCGTGCCATGTCTTCCTCGGGCGTCCCCGAGTTCTTCAACCATTCACATTTGCGTCAAATAATCTTCTAACATTACTTTCTTTGTTCATTCGTTCTACATACCAAACCATCTGAGGGTCCCTTTCTTAATCTTACTCATTACTCTTACATCTGCCTTGCATTCTTTGCGGATCTCCACATTTTTCACACGATCATTCATGGTTTTACTACACATACGCCTCAGGAATCTCATTCCAACAGCATTCAGTCTACTTTCATCCTTTCTCTGCCAGTTCCATGCCTCACTGCCATACCAGGACGCCATTGTGGACTGCTAGCTTCGCTTCTTTTGACAGTTTTTTTAATTAGCGCAAACGGCATTCAGTTCTCCATTAATGGAGTTAACTGCATTAACCCTTCTTTCAATATCTCTATCAGCCTTCCCACCACTCGTAAACATACTACCCAAATACACAAACTCATCCACAAACAGTCCAATTATTGATATCAAAGAAGAAATGTGTAGAATTTTTGTGTTGATAACCGTAATGACCGCTGATGTTTGTTGATTTTAAGTTTTAGTTAAGCACACAGTCATATCACAATATCATTGCGTCAATTTTATTAACACAAAATATAAACATGTTTGTACAAAAATCAAATATATCCAAAATATTCAACAACTTCTAAGCCTCCGAGGAGTCGGTAACTGTTTTGTTGCTAATTTTAAATCGCACAGGTTGGATGCTATCACCACTTGCCATTAGCCATGATGTGTTTGAAAACGGTGAAAAAGCGGTGAAAGTGATTATTGATTTTTTTTTTTTTTTTTTTATTTAGTAACTATATAATATTTTTTACATTTTTATATGAAACATGTTAGTTAGATGTATATATAAAATATATTCGTAGTCCTCCTCACTAGGAGATCCTGTGCTGAGGGGGACTATGCTATGGATAAGTTTTTCAGCGACTTCTATGGTTTAACTTCATTGGATAAGGTTTTCCAGAAACTTCTATGATGTTTTAAGTATACTAGTAAGTTCATTTTCCGATAGATTCTTCAGCCAACATTTAATGTCCTTAATGTAGCTATTTTTTTTTTATTTGTTTGATACTAAGTGGGAGTTTGTTATATAACTTTACTGCTAAAAATGCAGAACTTCTTTGACCAAATGAAGAGTTACACTTTGGTATATTAAGTATGTCTGTTTGTTTAGCTCTGGTTTTATGAGCGTGTGAGGTGTCTGCCTCTGAATCATTTTTGTGGTGATGTAGTAGAATGTTTTTGGCATAGATTTTCTGTATGCTTGGAACATCAAACTGTTTAAAAATTTCTGCTGTTGACGTCCTTATGGGGACCTTTAGAATGGTCTTTATAATTGTGATGAATTGCATTGATCAACAGTGAAAATTAGGAAATATCGTAGCTTCCCACTTTAATTTAAAAAGAAAATATCAATTACTTATAAAACGGACACGTCTACGACATCTATCGGATTAGAGTAAAGTGAATTCATATTTACGGTAGGGATCTATAATTAGACAAGGTGAGACGAGTATTGATAAAAAAATCACAGATGGTATCAACAAATAATCAAGGACAGGGACTCCCAGTATGCTTTAGGCCGTGATATATTGACAGCCAATTGAATTACAGCAAAAACGATTAAAAACCGAGTTAGCCTATCAACAAGAAGAGGGCCGAGCCCATTTTTAGAACAAAGGAACGACCTTTGGACTTAGCAATTAGAAATGTAATTAATGAGTTTGACGTTCCCACCAAACCGAGAGGTGAATAAACTCCATGGGAAGAAATAATCTGTTCAGGGACAAAAGAACGATGACCCCAAGAAATGTTATCATTAACCGGTACATTCCAGGGATCAGAAACCCTAGTTCTCGAACGCATTAAAACATATCAGGTGCGGAAAAAAAGGATACACGTAAACACGATGCAAAAGTTTAAGTGAAAAATTGCAAAGCAAGTGACGAAAACGTATTGTAAGGCGTTAGGGAGATTTCCATCTATAATACGATTGTTTGTGACGACCGGAGATGATCGATTCGAGGGAAAACGTGCTAAAGGAAATGGAAATGTTGAAAAAACAATGGAAAATTATTGTTATCAATTTTAGACGGAGCTAGGATATTACGATGAAAGATTTAGGGAGGAAACGTCAAAAAAAAATGAGAGTTTAAAGAATAGGCGAGGGTACATTTCAGATGTCTAGAGCAGTAACAAGTGTTAGAGAAGAAGATAGAGTGCAGTACGGAGGGGAGTGGAAAATGCTGAAAACATTGCGATAGAAAAACTCAGGAAAAGGAGTCATTTTACGTAATTAAAATGGAGGTTATAGAGTAACATAGTACGCGATTGCAGATAAAAAAATGAGGCATTACAATGGTTGTCGATTTCAGATGTATTTTGTTGTGATAAACAAGGAATATTCGAACATGAAAATTGTTTAGATAAGGACGATTAGCCGTTAAAAAGGTAATAAAAATTATCATGGGTCTTATGAAATATTTATATTAAAGAATTCTCATAAAAGTTAACGACACTGAAATAAAAAAGGATTTATTGCCAGGTGGGTACAGGAACTAATGTATACAACTGTCAAGACATATGGTTTATGGGATTTTTCGTAAGAACGGGACAAAATTTGTAAGGCGTTCTCTATGAAGCAATAAAAATGACAGGAATTTAAGGGCCGAAGTGGGAGTATCTCCTATAAAGATGTTAAAAATGATATATTTATTAATAACAAATAGAAAATGAAATTTTCCAAGAGGCAGCAAACATCAAAAAACGATATGGTTATATCAGGGAAGTACGGGGAAGTGAGGGGAAAGGAGATACGACAGAGAAAAACAAAGGAAATCTTAGATTAACAGTGAATAAAATAAATACGGCTTGAAATATAAAAATCTATAGAGATATGAACAATAGCGTAAGAATAAATAAGGAAATTCATGGAAAGAGTGTCGTGAATAAAAGAAAATTCGAGAAAAAATGGAAAATTCAAATATACGACGTAAATAGAGAAAATTCGGTTTTAAATGGAAAGGTTCATATAGAATACAGAAAAACTCGTGGAAAAATAATAAAATAAAAATGAACAATTTGCGAGAAAGACTTCGACATGAAGATATCTCTGATAGGCGAATTTGGGGACAGATTTGGAACATATGGTAGATGCCGTACGCACGGACATGTTACGAAATATATGAAAATAGAACTTTAAAATTATTAAATTCAAGCTAATTTTGTATGAACAACAGGACAAAGGAAGTTGGGCCATTAAACATGGATCTTACTAAATCCGGATCTTGTAAGTATGGAAGTACGAGACAGAATTTAATGTATCAAACGCAAAACGTACAAAGAGACCGCATTCGACAATAATGGGGAGGTTTCAAGAAATTACGAGTTGATAGTAATTAGATTGGTTTATTATAGGAGATTCAGATACGATCTTTTGGACCTGAGAGGGGTATAAAAGTCTAGACAAATGCCAGTTGAGGACAGTCTACGGTCGTGGTCGAAAAGTTTGTAACTTCGCGGAACGTGACGAAACGGTGGGTGATTTAAATTTGAAAAATTCTAAGTGATAATTATTTTGATACTTAGAAAAATTTCACATTCTAGTCAAAAAAAAAAAAAAAATACTTTGCAGTTAGAGTCAGTGAAAAATAAAATTAAAGCCAACGCATTAATTACTTGTGAAAAATAAAAGTGCTCGTGATAAATACAATTTGTTTTAGTGGGAAATTCGGATTTTATAATCACTTAATATCGTATTTTTAAACTTAGAAATTTCGCGTTTAATATTAGTGCAATAAATAACTGAAGTGATGTGATAATTTAGCGTGAAAAAGTTATAATTAAATACGTGTGTTCAATCTAAGTGAAAGTGTTCTAACAAATAATAAATAATTAAATTAATTATCTTAAATAATAATAATAAAACAAAATAATATTTTATTAATACATAAAAGTTCGGAGGGATAAAAATTTAATTTAACAACAATTTACCATCTCTAAATTAATCGTGAAGTAACTATCATTTAAAGTGTTATCTAACCAACGAGTTTTGAGATAAAATACAGTTTAGAACGATAGAGTTCATGCATCATTTTAATTAATTAGATTAAATGAAAAAAAAAAAAATTGAAGTCAAAAGATTTAATTAAATTTAGGAAAATAAAAATTAATTTAGGAAAATTGCAGCAAGGTTACCGTGTATTTCCCGGTCGGAAAAAACCTTGGTAGGGGTAAGTCTTTTCCGTTATAAAATTTTACAGATTCCAAGGAGATAGCGGAATGCAGCAAACATTGGTATTTGGATTAATTATTTGACCAAGATATTACTCGCTTAATATGTGATATGTAACTATATTAAAATATTATAAGTATAATGAGTATATTTTATATATTTATATATGTATGTATATAAACATATATATATGTAATTTTGTTCCCAAGAAAAAATTTAATCAAAAAGGAAAACACTTATATAAAAAGAGGAAAAAAGGGTATCGATTCCTACCTCTGAATTCATCAATAACTATTAAAAGTAGTTATGTGTGATAAATTTGCAAATCAATATTTTATATTTAATGTTATGTATGTATTAATATAATTTCAGAAAATCCAGAGCATTTGAAATAAGTTATGATATTAGAAATTATTTCAATCATAAAATTTATGTATGTACATATCCATATTATAAATTATTTATTGAGACAAAGTATATATAAATGAATAAATATGTATACGTAATCGGGTATCAGACTAGACAATTGCGCTAAGTACATCATTATCAAACAAAGAAAAATTTTAGAGTCATCTCACACGTCTCCGGAATGTCTAAAGTAAACATACCTCATACGCTTGAATCTAGGTCACGAGGCCGTCGAGAATGTTTACAAAGCTCAAATTGTTTACAAAATAAATCGGTCACTGGGACACTAGTTCGAATACGGTAAAAAGAAAAAAAAAATGACCTTGATTAGTGGATATCGTACTTAGGTATTAACTTCTAGGAACGGGATAAAATTATTATATTGCGCAATTATTAGGAACAAAAAGAAAAAAAAAATGACCTTGATTAGTGGATATCGTACTTAGGTATTAACTTCTAGGAACGGGATAAAATTATTATATTGCGCAATTATTAGGAACAAAAAGAAAAAAAAAGGTATTAACTTCTAGGAACGGGATAAAAAATACAGTTCAACCAACAGAAGGCAGTGTTCGCTTCTGTAACAAGGACCATTAATCAAACCATAGAGATGGCGGATCTCTCAAACAAAACCGTCAACAAAACCAAACAAAAGCTTGGAGTTATGGCGAATCTCCAGAACACATCGCCAGATAAGATCTTAATGTACTAATATTTATTTATATTTCACACTATTCTTACGTATATATTCGGTATCAATCTGAAAATTTCGCAGAATTTGATGGGCGAGATCCGAGCTCGGGATGCGTTGCAAGTAGTTTCGTATTGCGAGTTATAAACCTTCCTAAAACGTATGTTTACATATATATCTTTTTATGTACTGTTCATTGAATGAAACGAACTCACTTACAATTAGTGCTTTAGGCCTGTCGGGTCACTCTCGTCTCATTTCTTGAACGTGGAGGGAGGATTCACGACCCGTAACTCCACACAAACCCGTGAGTATATGATTGCATATAGGACGAAACCGGTTCGCCCTAAGTAAATAGTAAACTTTGGAGGAGTAGGAATTTGGAGGTATCTGGGCTTGGGGGAAGACCTGAAGGCAGTGCATGATGGCGAAGGAAGGTCAATTGGGACGCGATAACTTAGGTATCAATCAATTGAACCGTGCCAAAAGACTGTGCGAATTTTGGGTTGACTTCTGATCACCCTGCTTACTTGATGGAGGCAGGAGCCAAATTTTGCCAGAAAAAGGGTTATTCTGAGTTCGTCAAATATGCAATTAACTAATTACATTAACCTACTAAATCCATCTTTATATGTACCTTATAGCAGCTGAATCTAAACGGAGGGGCGCCCAGCAGATACGAGATACAATCATAATCAAATTTACTAACATTTAACCATTTGAGTTATATTTAATTATCTGTTCAATTAGTCATGTGTAGTTTCGATTAGTATTGCTTATTCATGAATTCATTAGGATGTAGGGAATCATAATGAACGTCAAAGGGAAGTTAGTTCATTTAGAGAAATTACTTAAGGTTAAATTTGCAAGAGAGAGACCAATACAGTTTGAAATTCAACACTCTGTTTAGAATCAAGAGGGTTACCACAAAATTTAAAGTAATTAAAGTCCTATATCATAAATCAAAAAAATTACACAACGTTTGATGGAGTTTAATTACAACCTAAATACGAAAATATTTACGTTCAAAGTCGTAAATAACGTATTTATTAGTTAAGTACATATATCGCTAAAGGTATGTAGTACAAGGGAGCTTTAAGTAGCTTTCTGTAGTTATCAGAGGAAATAAGGGTCCAATTTTATAAAGGCTTGTGTGACGTAGGGGAGGAATTTTCCATCCCTACCACACATATGCAAAGCCTTAAGAATTTAAATATCGATCAGAGCCAAGAGAAAAGGCGAGAATATTACAACTGTCTTGCCGATGAAAGGAGAGTTAAATAAGTATGAAAAGACGAAACATTACGACTGGTGCCAAGTGCCCAGGAGTAAATAAAATACAGACAAATATAAGAGAGTAGAAAAGACAGACATCACAACTGGTGCCGTGACCAGGAGATCAGAGTTTTACAAGTTGTTTTAGAAAAAAAAAAAAAAAACTTTTATTGGTCAATCTATTGCAAAAAAAAAAAAAAAAAAATAATAATAATAATAAGTAGGACGTTATGTTAAATGAAGTGATAATAAAAATAAAATAAAAATCAGAACAGTGCGCCGTTAAATAAACACGAAAAAAATATATAAATTAATAAATAAATATACGAAAATAAATATATAAACAATACATTTAAATAAAAATAAAAAAAAAGTGTTAACGAATAAACTCTACATGTTTTAAAATAATTTATAAAAGTGTCGATAAAGTTTAAATCAAGTGACCATGAATTTGTTGATTGCTTATGAGATTATAAATATCGTAACAAAGAATGTAGGTCAGATACAAGCGTAAACAGTTTATTCAAGGCAGGCCATAAATTGACAGAATAATGGTATTGACATTCCTGAATCCAGAATGTTAATGACCGTAATGTAAACAATCTGATACGAGATACCGCGGTGTTTGTAAGCATCGAAAGATTGATAACCTAAGCATCGAAAGTGATAACAAAACATCGAAAAATTTTGAAGTAGGTGACATCGGGGGTAACGCGCATCGCTTTAAGAGATTGTAGAATAAACAAACTCGAAAATGATATCAACACTCGGTTACGGAAAAAATAAACAGACTTTACAGATAAAAACGGGGGAACTTACCTACATAAAGTGACCCTTTGTTTATAGTTAATGTTGTGGGTTTGTATGTGAGGATTATCACATAAAAAGTCATAACATAAAAGATAAGGAACATAAAATAAAAATAACATAAATTATTTGATTGGGGATAGTGTCGAGTTGAGAGCTTTAATATCACAGACGAATGTTTTATAGGTATATACCTATTTAAGGGAACATTTGATCATTCGGACCAAAAAAAGGAGGGGATTTGACGAAATAACATCAAGATAGGTATTGCGAACTCTAAACAGATTTTGCGAAAATATCGTAGGTATTGCGGAACTTGAAGGAATGGTTGGCATTCTAAACAATGAGTAATTATTGGTTGAACGAAAATCACGGGATATTCATTAACATTGGAGTAACAATATTCATTCCGTTTTTTTTGCAATTACCTACATTTAATTGAAATGAAGAGTGATGGTAGAGTTGATCTAATTTGGGTTACAATCATCATGCAAACAAATATAAATAATTAAAAATATTGTGTTTTATAGGGGGACAGGTTCCAAAAAAAAAAAAAAAAAATTAAATAAATTATAAATATATATAGGTATATTTATAATAAATAGTTGGTATTGAGTTAAATTCATTAAAAATTTTTTAAACAAAAAATGGCGGAAAAAAGGAAAGTGGATGCGACGGAATTAGAAGCTAAAGAAATACCGTCGGGAGATGAATTACGGGAGATATTTAGACGTTCAAAGAGGTCTAAGTTACGAGTCGAGGATATGATAGAAGTCGTTCAGCCAGAGGGGGAGACCGACACAAAATCGGAGGAACAGGGCGAAAATAAGCGAGAGTGTGAAGAGAGACTCACACATGATATGTTACAGGAAAAACCCGAGGAAAAGGAACAAGAAAAGTTAACGAAGTAAAAGGAAAAATAAAAAATATAGAAAAACGAGAAAATTGAAAAAAAAAAAAAAATAAGTAAATAAATAGAATAAGGAAGGCAACATAATTTACATAAGGTAATTTAGGAAACTAAAATAGAGATTATAAGGTTGTCGCTTAATAAGATAAAATATAAACATTAACCGGGCGACACTCGGAAAATAAAGAAAATGGTTGGGAAACGTGGAACAAGTAGGCGAGCCCAGGCTTTAGTGACAGCAATCGGGGAAAATGTCACAACCGAGACTTCAACAATAAACATAGGAGATATAACTACAATAATTCAGGCAGCTTTGGCACCGCTCGTCAATAAGATGCAAGAACTCGAGAAACAATTGGAAAGCCCAGCAACAGTGGCGGTGATAGGAGAGGATAGTGCGCCGAAAAGCGTTCTCCAAGTAGTGGAAATGTTACCACAGCAGGAACGACCATCATTCTCCGGAGGAAATCAAAATCCCATTAGTTTCCTGGAAGATTTAAAAGAATACACTAGAAAAGTGAAACGAACGGATCCTTTAGTCGTCGTACGGGAAAATTTGAAAGGGGAAGCTAAATCATGGGCAAAATTGTACAATAAACGATGGGAGACTATGTTAGATTTCGAACGAGATTTTTTAGCTACCTATTGGGGAGACATAAAGAAAAATGAAGTTCGCCGTCGTCTTGCAGAAGGGGTATATGATGCCAAGAAAAATATATCCATGCTTACTCATTTCGCAAACTATTGGGAGCTAGCGAAGGCTTTAAAGATTACTGACACATCGTTGGGCATAGTTGACGAAATTATGAGACATTATCCGAAGGAAATTCAATCGCTATGGTTTTCGGGGCAATCAGGAGATGAGATTGTCGCCGCTGAGTTTCTACGAAAACTAGATACAATGGTATGTACACCAGAAGAACGGAACATGAAGAAGAGGAGTGGGGAGGAATCCAGCAAGAAGGACAAATACCGTGACCGTTACCACGCCATAAAAAGGAGGATACACGCAATTGAAAGTGTGGGCGAAAACGCTAGTTGCAGCAAGTGCACCGAAGTTAACAGTTCACCAAAAAGAAATTCTACAATAACTACAACCGGGAAGGAGCTAGTGGTCGCAGCCAACTCGGGAAACGGACGGGGGTTGATTCATTAGTCCTGATGGATACGACTCACACAGGAAGAGGGACGCCGGCACCAAGACACAGCACTGCATTGAAGATTATGCTGAAGTGGGGATGGAATCCAACGAAAGGATTGGGGAAGAGTGAACAAGGGATGACTGCCCCAGTAAAAGCTGAACGGAATGTAAGGAGACGAAAGGATGGAGCGGAAGAAACGAGAACGGAGGAGGAAATGCGTGTGGAAGGATGCGTCAATTTACTACAACAAATAACTGATGAATGGAATAAATTGGAAATGATTGAAGAAAAAGTGGGTAGGGAAGTTAGGGGGTTTAACAACATTTTTGAGGACCGAGATTATGAGGAAGTAGAAAAGGGTAGCACTTTACCGTCATTACCGGAAGCCAAAGCACATATAGATAACACGGAAGTTCATTGTTTAATAGACACCGGAAGTCAGATCACGTGTATAGCACAAGAATTCTACGAAAATTATTTAAATGATCAAACACTTTATCCGATTATGCCTGTAACAGCTATTCAGATAAGGGTAGCCGTAGGACACAAAAGTCAGAGGATATCTAGATTGGTTTTGGTACCACTGCGATTTGAAAATGTTACGATAAATACACCATGTTTAATAATACCCAAGTTGATCAGGCCCATTATATTAGGAATCAATTGGTTAGACGAATATATAGCTGAATTTAAGTGTGGCGAAAATAGAAAGTTAAAAATAAAAACAGAAAATGGTAAAAAGGATATAGAGTTGGTAAATTCATCGATAACTTATAGGAAATCTAAAGGTGAGATTAGCGGTCAAAATTGCGCAAGTGGAAAATTAATTAGCATTGAAGTAAACCCCAAAAAAAATAATACGGCGTGTCTCGAGCGTAGAATAACGACATTTGTGTCCGGGCTAGATTTAGATTTAAAAGGAAAAGAAGGGTTGGAAAAGATTTTAACCAAACATAAAAATGTATTTAGAGACAGACCGGGTCTCACAACTTTATACACTCACGAAATAAAGATGACGGACGAGACGCCCTTCGTTAAGCGATCTTATCCTGTACCTTTTGCTTATAGAGATAAAGTTGACGAAAAAATTAGAGAATTGGAGTTACTCGGAATCATCAGTAGAGAGGCCACACAGTTTTCTAGTCCTCTAACATTTACTTTAAAAAAGGACGGAACAGTCAGGATACTTTTGGATGCTAGGTTTTTAAATACTAGAATGATTGCCGAAGTAGAGAAACCACCTTTAACTTCTGAGATAATACAGCGTTTTCATGGCGTAAAATTCATCACCACGATAGATCTCAATTCAGCCTATTTTCAGATACCTATCAGTCCAGAAAGTCGCAAATATACAGGGTTTGTATACAATGGAAAATCATATGTATACAAGGTATTACCGCAGGGGTTAAAGACATCAGTTGGGAGTTTTTCAAGGGGAATTGACAAAATCCTAGGACCAGGACTGAGAGAATTCTGCGCTAATTATTTGGATGATTTAATAATATATACGTGTGGGAGCCAAGAAGATCATTTTGAACATGTAGGCGCGGTACTTGAGAGGTTAGAGGCAGCAAACATGACTTGTAAACTCGAAAAATGTCAATTTTTATTCACCGAAGTGCGTATGTTAGGACACATTATAACGCCTTTGGGAGTTCAGATGGATCCGGAAAAAATAGACGCGATTAAAAATTTTCCGGTACCCAAGAAAATCAAACAAGTTAGAGCTTTCCTTGGACTTTGCAATTATTACCGTAGATTCGCGAATAAATATGGGGAATCAACACGAGTTTTATGTGATTTACTTCAGAAAAATAGAACTTGGAGGTGGGGTGACTCAGAACAGCGTGCATTCGAGAAGGTGAAAACATTATTTTTAGAGACAGTTATTTTACACCATCATGATCCAAATAGTACATACTACCTACAGACAGACAGTTCGGGATTCGCAATAGGGGGGGAGCTATACCAGCTAGATGCCGAAGGAAATCACCACGTTATTGGATTTATTAGCAAAGCTTTAAGGGGACCGGAGTTGAAATGGACCACATCGGAACAAGAGTTGTGGGCGATAATATATGCTTTACATAAGTTTGAGACATATTTAAGAGGGGTGCATTTGATAATTAGAACAGATCATCAAGCACTGACGTTTTTGAAGAGCTGGAAGATGTACAGTGGTCGCCTGACTCGGTGGATTTTGTATTTAAATCAATTTAACTTCACTGTAGAGTACGTTAAAGGAAAAGAAAATATAGGACCTGACATTTTATCTCGTTACTCTTGTGATGCGGAAAACGTTCAGGAGGAGAAAAACACATGTCCAGAAATAGCAGCTTTTGCGGTTAAAGGTAGACAACAAATTCGAAAACACTTAGAAAATATAACGGAGCTACAGAAGCAGGACACATTTTTGGGAGAAATTTTCGGGTATTTGCGCAAGGGAAAATTCGGACCACCAACAAAAAGAGTAAATAAGTATTTAAAAAATTACAAAAAAATAGGTAAGACTTTGTATTACACCACAGGACTAAACAAAACGGTGTTAGCAGTACCCCAGGAGTTGACTGAAGAGCTAATAAAAATGATACATTTAGAAATTGGGCATGGGGGAATTTTTAAAACAGGATCAGCTATGGGAGACAGGTATTACTGGCCGGGTATGAATCAAGATATAAAGCGCATAGTGAGAGAATGTCACCTTTGTCAGCTGGCGAAGCGCGAAATTCGACCAACTGTAGGGCCGAGTAAATCAATTATGACCAAAGAAGTAGGACAATTGGCTATGGCAGATCTATACGGACCATTACCGAGAGGAGTGGGAGGCGTGAAATACATATTTGTGATCCAAGATTCCTTCAGCAGATTTGTAAAATTATATAAATTAAGGATAGCAAGCACTAAGACCGTGTTAAATTGTGTAGAGGATTTTAATAAAACCATACAAATAGATGCTTTGTTAACTGACAACGGATCTCAATTTACATCAAAAAAATGGGAAAGCCACATGAATAGGATGGGCATAAGAATCGTACATACTTCAGTGCGAAATCCTGGACCGAATATAACTGAACGCGTAAATAAAGAACTAGGAAGAATTTTTCGTATTTACTGTCACGAGAAACACACAAAATGGGCAGCTTTTCTTAAAGAAATAGAGCAGACCTACAATAACTCAATACATTGTTCAACAGGATTTTCACCAAATGAAATAGCTTTTGGGAAATCGCCAACTTATAGTTTAGACAAGTATACTCAAGGGTGTGGGAAACCTACGAAAACAATAGATGAAATTAGGTTAACAGCTCAAAAGAATTTGGAGAAAAGCGCTACAAATCGACAGAAATATTATAATCTCAATAAAAGACTAGTTACCTATGAAATCGGAACCATGGTCAAGTTGAAAAAGATTACACAATCAAGTTTTTTGCGCAAACAGATCAAGAAATTCGGTTTAATTTACGAAGGACCGTACGTCATCGGTTCAGTAGTTTACAGTAACACATATACCCTAATTGATCCGGTAACTCGGGAGATAAAAGGAGATTATAGCGCTTTACATTTAGCTAGATATTACACAAGTAATAAGAAACAAAAATCAGGTTTACAGTTAGTGGAAATCAACGGATAGAGTGCGAAGTTTACAAATATTTGTAAATGTTAATAAATAAATAAACGATTGAGAAATACAAATAAAATTATGTTAGGATACATTATAATTGGGGAGGGGGAAGAAAGAAAATTACTAAAATATTAGATTATCAGATTGCTTGCGAGGGGCGGATCGTCGTTAAGACTTTGAGGGCGAGTGGACAAGTTCTTAATAAGCGACAATCATATTCAATTATTGAAATAGAGTAAGGCAAATAAATTCGTTAATTTTGATTTTGTAGTTGAAAAAAAAAAAATTTTACTTTTTTTTTATGTGTTAGTGAGAAAAAAAAAAAAAAAAAAAAAAAAAAATGTTAGATAAGTAAGAACACTCAAAAGGAGAGAATTAGAGATATTATATGGCACACAAAAGGGACATTTTGAATAAAAATAAACAATGCTTAGGGATTGTTTTTTGAAATATTGAAATAAGAAAGTTTATCTATAGATATAGGGTAGACATTAAGTATAGAGATAAAAAGGTAACATTTGAATTAAGGTATAAATATTTTAGATTTCGAAAAAAAAAAAAAAGGAAAAAAGGAACGCTGAACCAATTTGAGGATAATAAAGAACATTTATAAAAATTTAAATATTAGAGTGGACAACACTTAGGCTAGAACAACTTTGGATGAATTAAGAAATTATAATTAGAAATTAAGAATTATAAAATAAAGTTTAAATAAATAAAGAAAAAAAAAAAATGCTGGAAAATTTATATGAAACATGTATACCACTGATTGTCGGATTGGGTGAGGTCGTGCGAAAACACACATTTCACAAAAAATATTCATACTTACAAAACAAAAAACAATTAATTGCACACCAAGAGACCACCCGCTTTTCAGTTGTTCGAAAGGCCGCGAGATTGTAAACAATCTTTACTTAAATCATTGTAAGGGAGGTCTTAGTCCAATTTGGTTGGGGACCACCAAAACACGCGAGTCGAGGGGCGTGTTCCAGCAAAAAGAAATTAATTTTGAATCTATCAAAATTAAAGAAAATTTCATAAAGTAAAATCTACGCGAAAAGAAAATAAAGAATACAATGAGATTCAAATTCAAGATTGTTAACAATCCGAGCAAAAGAGAAGAGGGAGATAGGAAGTAATAGGATGCGGAGAAGAGATAGGGGATAACAAAATGAGGAGGGGGAGATAGGAAGTAATGGGATGCGGAGAAGAGATAGGGGATAACAAAATGAGGAGGGGGAGATAGGAAGTAATAGGATACGAAAAAGAGATAGGGGATAACAGAATGAGGAGGGGGAGATAGGAAGTAATATGACACGGAGTAGAGATAGGGGATAACCAAATGAGGAGGGGAAGATAGCTAGTCTAAATTTGAACACAATTTCGGTGTCTAACGAAAAAAAAAAAAAAAAAAAAAAAAAAAAAAAAAAAAAAAAAAAAAAAAAAAAGAAGAGGACATTAAAATAAAATACAACGTTAGCCACAGCAAATTGAGTTCAGAGGAGGGAACTGTGATGAATTGCATTGATCAACAGTGAAAATTAGGAAATATCGTAGCTTCCCACTTTAATTTAAAAAGAAAATATCAATTACTTATAAAACGGACACGTCTACGACATCTATCGGATTAGAGTAAAGTGAATTCATATTTACGGTAGGGATCTATAATTAGACAAGGTGAGACGAGTAAGGTGAGACGAGTATTGATAAAAAAATCACAGATGGTATCAACAAATAATCAAAGACAGGGACTCCCAGTATGCTTTAGGCCGTGATATATTGACAGCCAATTGAATTACAGCAAAAACGATTAAAAACCGAGTTAGCCTATCAACAAGAAGAGGGCCGAGCCCATTTTTAGAACAAAGGAACGACCTTTGGACTTAGCAATTAGAAATGTAATTAATGAGTTTGACGTTCCCACCAAACCGAGAGGTGAATAAACTCCATGGGAAGAAATAATCTGTTCAGGGACAAAAGAACGATGACCCCAAGAAATGTTATCATTAACCGGTACATTCCAGGGATCAGAAACCCTAGTTCTCGAACGCATTAAAACATATCAGGTGCGGAAAAAAAGGATACACGTAAACACGATGCAAAAGTTTAAGTGAAAAATTGCAAAGCAAGTGACGAAAACGTATTGTAAGGCGTTAGGGAGATTTCCATCTATAATACGATTGTTTGTGACGACCGGAGATGATCGATTCGAGGGAAAACGTGCTAAAGGAAATGGAAATGTTGAAAAAACAATGGAAAATTATTGTTATCAATTTTAGACGGAGCTAGGATATTACGATGAAAGATTTAGGGAGGAAACGTCAAAAAAAAATGAGAGTTTAAAGAATAGGCGAGGGTACATTTCAGATGTCTAGAGCAGTAACAAGTGTTAGAGAAGAAGATAGAGTGCAGTACGGAGGGGAGTGGAAAATGCTGAAAACATTGCGATAGAAAAACTCAGGAAAAGGAGTCATTTTACGTAATTAAAATGGAGGTTATAGAGTAACATAGTACGCGATTGCAGATAAAAAAATGAGGCATTACAATGGTTGTCGATTTCAGATGTATTTTGTTGTGATAAACAAGGAATATTCGAACATGAAAATTGTTTAGATAAGGACGATTAGCCGTTAAAAAGGTAATAAAAATTATCATGGGTCTTATGAAATATTTATATTAAAGAATTCTCATAAAAGTTAACGACACTGAAATAAAAAAGGATTTATTGCCAGGTGGGTACAGGAACTAATGTATACAACTGTCAAGACATATGGTTTATGGGATTTTTCGTAAGAACGGGACAAAATTTGTAAGGCGTTCTCTATGAAGCAATAAAAATGACAGGAATTTAAGGGCCGAAGTGGGGGTATCTCCTATAAAGATGTTAAAAATGATATATTTATTAATAACAAATAGAAAATGAAATTTTCCAAGAGGCAGCAAACATCAAAAAACGATATGGTTATATCAGGGAAGTACGGGGAAGTGAGGGGAAAGGAGATACGACAGAGAAAAACAAAGGAAATCTTAGATTAACAGTGAATAAAATAAATACGGCTTGAAATATAAAAATCTATAGAGATATGAACAATAGCGTAAGAATAAATAAGGAAATTCATGGAAAGAGTGTCGTGAATAAAAGAAAATTCGAGAAAAAATGGAAAATTCAAATATACGACGTAAATAGAGAAAATTCGGTTTTAAATGGAAAGGTTCATATAGAATACAGAAAAACTCGTGGAAAAATAATAAAATAAAAATGAACAATTTGCGAGAAAGACTTCGACATGAAGATATCTCTGATAGGCGAATTTGGGGACAGATTTGGAACATATGGTAGATGCCGTACGCACGGACATGTTACGAAATATATGAAAATAGAACTTTAAAATTATTAAATTCAAGCTAATTTTGTATGAACAACAGGACAAAGGAAGTTGGGCCATTAAACATGGATCTTACTAAATCCGGATCTTGTAAGTATGGAAGTACGAGACAGAATTTAATGTATCAAACGCAAAACGTACAAAGAGACCGCATTCGACAATAATGGGGAGGTTTCAAGAAATTACGAGTTGATAGTAATTAGATTGGTTTATTATAGGAGATTCAGATACGATCTTTTGGACCTGAGAGGGGTATAAAAGTCTAGACAAATGCCAGTTGAGGACAGTCTACGGTCGTGGTCGAAAAGTTTGTAACTTCGCGGAACGTGACGAAACGGTGGGTGATTTAAATTTGAAAAATTCTAAGTGATAATTATTTTGATACTTAGAAAAATTTCACATTCTAGTCAAAAAAAAAAAAAAAATACTTTGCAGTTAGAGTCAGTGAAAAATAAAATTAAAGCCAACGCATTAATTACTTGTGAAAAATAAAAGTGCTCGTGATAAATACAATTTGTTTTAGTGGGAAATTCGGATTTTATAATCACTTAATATCGTATTTTTAAACTTAGAAATTTCGCGTTTAATATTAGTGCAATAAATAACTGAAGTGATGTGATAATTTAGCGTGAAAAAGTTATAATTAAATACGTGTGTTCAATCTAAGTGAAAGTGTTCTAACAAATAATAAATAATTAAATTAATTATCTTAAATAATAATAATAAAACAAAATAATATTTTATTAATACATAAAAGTTCGGAGGGATAAAAATTTAATTTAACAACAATTTACCATCTCTAAATTAATCGTGAAGTAACTATCATTTAAAGTGTTATCTAACCAACGAGTTTTGAGATAAAATACAGTTTAGAACGATAGAGTTCATGCATCATTTTAATTAATTAGATTAAATGAAAAAAAAAAAAATTGAAGTCAAAAGATTTAATTAAATTTAGGAAAATAAAAATTAATTTAGGAAAATTGCAGCAAGGTTACCGTGTATTTCCCGGTCGGAAAAAACCTTGGTAGGGGTAAGTCTTTTCCGTTATAAAATTTTACAGATTCCAAGGAGATAGCGGAATGCAGCAAACATTGGTATTTGGATTAATTATTTGACCAAGATATTACTCGCTTAATATGTGATATGTAACTATATTAAAATATTATAAGTATAATGAGTATATTTTATATATTTATATATGTATGTATATAAACATATATATATGTAATTTTGTTCCCAAGAAAAAATTTAATCAAAAAGGAAAACACTTATATAAAAAGAGGAAAAAAGGGTATCGATTCCTACCTCTGAATTCATCAATAACTATTAAAAGTAGTTATGTGTGATAAATTTGCAAATCAATATTTTATATTTAATGTTATGTATGTATTAATATAATTTCAGAAAATCCAGAGCATTTGAAATAAGTTATGATATTAGAAATTATTTCAATCATAAAATTTATGTATGTACATATCCATATTATAAATTATTTATTGAGACAAAGTATATATAAATGAATAAATATGTATACGTAATCGGGTATCAGACTAGACAATTGCGCTAAGTACATCATTATCAAACAAAGAAAAATTTTAGAGTCATCTCACACGTCTCCGGAATGTCTAAAGTAAACATACCTCATACGCTTGAATCTAGGTCACGAGGCCGTCGAGAATGTTTACAAAGCTCAAATTGTTTACAAAATAAATCGGTCACTGGGACACTAGTTCGAATACGGTAAAAAGAAAAAAAAAATGACCTTGATTAGTGGATATCGTACTTAGGTATTAACTTCTAGGAACGGGATAAAATTATTATATTGCGCAATTATTAGGAACAAAAAGAAAAAAAAAATGACCTTGATTAGTGGATATCGTACTTAGGTATTAACTTCTAGGAACGGGATAAAATTATTATATTGCGCAATTATTAGGAACAAAAAGAAAAAAAAAGGTATTAACTTCTAGGAACGGGAAGAAAAAAAAAATACAGTTCAACCAACAGAAGGCAGTGTTCGCTTCTGTAACAAGGACCATTAATCAAACCATAGAGATGGCGGATCTCTCAAACAAAACCGTCAACAAAACCAAACAAAAGCTTGGAGTTATGGCGAATCTCCAGAACACATCGCCAGATAAGATCTTAATGTACTAATATTTATTTATATTTCACACTATTCTTACGTATATATTCGGTATCAATCTGAAAATTTCGCAGAATTTGATGGGCGAGATCCGAGCTCGGGATGCGTTGCAAGTAGTTTCGTATTGCGAGTTATAAACCTTCCCAAAACGTATGTTTACATATATATCTTTTTATGTACTGTTCATTGAATGAAACGAACTCACTTACAATTAGTGCTTTAGGCCTGTCGGGTCACTCTCGTCTCATTTCTTGAACGTGGAGGGAGGATTCACGACCCGTAACTCCACACAAACCCGTGAGTATATGATTGCATATAGGACGAAACCGGTTCGCCCTAAGTAAATAGTAAACTTTGGAGGAGTAGGAATTTGGAGGTATCTGGGCTTGGGGGAAGACCTGAAGGCAGTGCATGATGGCGAAGGAAGGTCAATTGGGACGCGATAACTTAGGTATCAATCAATTGAACCGTGCCAAAAGACTGTGCGAATTTTGGGTTGACTTCTGATCACCCTGCTTACTTGATGGAGGCAGGAGCCAAATTTTGCCAGAAAAAGGGTTATTCTGAGTTCGTCAAATATGCAATTAACTAATTACATTAACCTACTAAATCCATCTTTATATGTACCTTATAGCAGCTGAATCTAAACGGAGGGGCGCCCAGCAGATACGAGATACAATCATAATCAAATTTACTAACATTTAACCATTTGAGTTATATTTAATTATCTGTTCAATTAGTCATGTGTAGTTTCGATTAGTATTGCTTATTCATGAATTCATTAGGATGTAGGGAATCATAATGAACGTCAAAGGGAAGTTAGTTCATTTAGAGAAATTACTTAAGGTTAAATTTGCAAGAGAGAGACCAATACAGTTTGAAATTCAACACTCTGTTTAGAATCAAGAGGGTTACCACAAAATTTAAAGTAATTAAAGTCCTATATCATAAATCAAAAAAATTACACAACGTTTGATGGAGTTTAATTACAACCTAAATACGAAAATATTTACGTTCAAAGTCGTAAATAACGTATTTATTAGTTAAGTACATATATCGCTAAAGGTATGTAGTACAAGGGAGCTTTAAGTAGCTTTCTGTAGTTATCAGAGGAAATAAGGGTCCAATTTTATAAAGGCTTGTGTGACGTAGGGGAGGAATTTTCCATCCCTACCACACATATGCAAAGCCTTAAGAATTTAAATATCGATCAGAGCCAAGAGAAAAGGCGAGAATATTACAACTGTCTTGCCGATGAAAGGAGAGTTAAATAAGTATGAAAAGACGAAACATTACGACTGGTGCCAAGTGCCCAGGAGTAAATAAAATACAGACAAATATAAGAGAGTAGAAAAGACAGACATCACATAATGCAATTCTGAGTTATCTTAAGTTGTTTTAAGTGATTAGATGCTGCTGAGCCCCATCCTATTACTCCATATTCCAATCGAGAGTGGCATAAAGCATAATATACTCTCTATCTTAACCCAATAGCTATGAAAATGCAGTCATGAAATTTCCGATTTAAATCTGGTCTTTATTAAAAAATAACGTCGCTTGTCTGTGGTATTGTGTGTAGATGAGCACAATTATTTTCATGAAGGAGCGATATAAATTTTTTATTATGAAAACTCTCTCTGACAATCCAGCCGTAGACGGATTAATTTCACTTCTACTGTGATGAAGTACTCGTAAAGAAATAGAAACAAGATATTCCATGAGGTTAACAAAAAAATTTTAAAAAATTCCTTTCCCCACCATAAAGAGACAATGCTCTTGTGTTTGGTGAGGGAGTTCTAGCTCAATTAGTAAATTAAAACATCGTGTAAGTTAGTAATAACGGCTATTGTAAATAATAAGTATGTTAAAAAATCATGTATAAATTTAAAAATAAAAATCCTGAAGAGCTTAAAAAATCATAATATAAATTTTAAAAATCATTATAAATGAAAGAATCATGAAAGTGAGTAACAAAAATTATTGTAATAAGTAAGTAAAGGATACGTAAGAAAAAACGCAAGATTTATACAATAATAGACTCAGAGATATAGAAACTAAGTAATTAAACTAATTCCTCTTGTAATTTCAATTAATAACAACATTAATTGTTGATGGTTGGTTACAATAGCAACTCGTTCGAACTCTGATTGTAATTCTGACAACCTGCATGGCCGAGCAACGTGTTCAATTTTAAGATTCTCTAAACGTCACTCTGGCCTAGGTGGGGGTTCCGCTATTCAGAACCGAAAAGTTGTTTTAAATAGATTTATCTATGTTAGTTACTTTATTTCTTTATTTGAATGTTCAGATATTTTCCAAACTTTCCTCCCTCATTTCTGATTCATATTCGAGAGCCTTACCCCTTCTGTCTGAAAATACCAGCATATCAATGAGCTAACAAACCGAGTATTCACATGATGTTTAATTGTAACGTAATTAACATGTCAGTATTGATTGACGTGTTTATCAATTTTGTAAATACTCCGTACGCCTTCGAGAACGCGTTGCTGGCTTCGGGGACAGCCCGGATAGCGCTAACATATGTCATCACCAGAAATGTATTTCAATGAAATGGAATGAATGAAATGTTGTGTAATGTAACATACAACATTTATTACCGTGTTCTGTTATAAATTATGAGAAAAAATGTCGCTCAATCAAACAGCGGAACATTTTTGTGGGTTTTAGCTTCCATCTCACGTCATACATAGTGAACAAGGTTCCATCGGGTGATGAATCTTTGTTCACTTATTTCAAATTACTTAACAGCGTAACAAGTTTTCAACTTATAAAATTGCTTTTCCTATACCAGAAATATTATTATATTTATAACTCTGAACGATTGTTAATGATACCTAAAATATGTTAATACAATTCACAACTAATTGAAATTGCATACTCAAAATAATATGAAGTTGATTACGTTCCGAAATATATTCAATCAAATCTTTGAATCCCGTTTTCTTAGACTAGGGTCAGCGTTAGATGGAACCTTGTTACTAAATGGGGTCGAGCAGCGTGTGGAAAATCTCATGCAATTCTGTGAAAGAGTAGGGACAAAATCTGTGGTACTGATCCGTTCGCAGTCGTTCAAGTGATATTTCCCGACCGATAATATTTCCGTAATGGTGAAAATCGACTTACATGCGACTTTATCTATCTTATTTATCTCTGACCGAAAACGTGAAAATCTATTCGTCTAAGTGAAATAAATACATAAATACAGGAGGACGAAAGGTTTGGGGGCGTTCGTAATGTAGAAGTATCAATTGAGTCGGTTTCTATTCCCGATGTAAACTAATGTGTTCGCAAAGTGTCAATCATGGCGCACCCCTCACAGTGTCAATAATAATCAAATTGATTATGAATGATGAAGATGGGAATATTTCATCATCGCGAATCGTCAATCATTCCCATATTTGTATAAAACCATACGAGCGAATGACCCAGTTCTTCAATAGCAGTCAACTTTTGAAAATATCAAAATTTCATTCTCGTTTTTGTTTATTTCGGGATTTTTACTAATGTCTAACTAGTTAAATTAAAATTAAGTTATTTTTGAAAGTTTTTTATGTTTAAATTATATTTTTTAATTTATAAAGAAACCAATATTCATAAATAAAATACTAAAACTAAATATAAATAATTTTTAAGTGAAAGTGAGTTCCACAAATTAATCTTGGTAACAAATAAACGAAATAAAGTAGTAATAAATAACGTACTTAGGTATGTAGTACATAAAACAGATTTATATTTTACAACAACATTCAGATGAAAATCACGTCCGCTTAAAGAGGCCATACGGTCCCGTCTCGAGGTCTGGATTCACTGCATTCAATTTGGCTCGGGGATTGTACACTCACGGCGCGGCCGAGCCGGCGAGCCATCAACAATCAACCATCAACAATCCGGTAGATCTACCGGATCTGCCGGATCTGCCCTGATAATGGACACTGCAACGCTGTCCGAAACGTTGGCTAAAGAAGGAGGTAGCGCAACACGGCATAACACCCCAAAAACAAATAACGAAAATACTTTTGGCCGTGAAAATCTTAAAACGTATCATTAGATAAATTGTTCTAATTACGGAAAGACATGATTAAGGTATTGTTTAATATTTCTATTTTTCAAGCTGACAATTCATTGTAGAATTCTATTATAATAATTATATTTTATAAAAAAACAAATATTAAACTTATCTCCACTTTAATTTATTTGACCGTAACCAGTTTCAGCTCGTTAAAGCCATCTTCAGACTGGTACGAATTATTCTTAGCCTACGTTTTACTAACTAACTAACTAACCATCACGCCGTTTCCCCGCAGGGCTAGGCAGAGAGGACGGACCGCCAAACAACTCGGTCTTGGCACACACTCTTTGCCTCACTCACATTCATACATCGTCTCATACATACTCTTCTATTATTCTGACTTTTGACATGGCCCGTCTCAAGTATCTGATTTAATTGATCGTGCCATGTCTTCCTCGGGCATCCCCGACTTCTTCTACCATTCACATTTGCATCATATATTACGTTTTACATACATAACATATTCTACAAACTAAATGATCTTAGACTGTCGAATTTCTAATTAGGGAAAAACCTAACAAGAATTGATCGAATCAAAAATCTTTCTTAACCTTTAACTAATATAAATTTATAATGTCGCTAAAAGAAGCTAAATTTCCCATAAAGTTTAAAGAAGCAATTATAATCCCTATTCATAAAACAGGCTCAAAATTAACATTGAAAATTACCGCCCAATCTCAATGCTTGGTATTTAGTAAACTTTTTGAACGTATGTTTGTCTACGATCAAATTTACACAATTACTCGCAATATACAAAACCAACAACACGGATTTCTTCAAAAAAGATCAGTACTAACAAACTTGGTAAATTTTACGGAATATTTAACGAGCAATATGGACAATAGAAACCAAGTAGACGTAGCCTACACTGATTACTCTAAGGACTCTAAAATTAAAACAATTGGGCATCCATGGTGACTTACTCCGGTGGCTCACTTCAAACCTTTGGGTAGACTTCAAAGTGTCTCAATTGAGGGAACAAAGTCCAGCTTCTTTTATGTGCCCTCCGGTGTACCTCAAGGTTCTCAATTAGGCCCATATACGCCCTTGATGTGATTTTTCAGAAAAACGGCGCTATAAAGTCATCCAAATATTATTATTATTATATATGATATTCACAAATATTTTTACGTGCTAATTTCCTAGCATATGCAGATGATAAAAAAATATACCTAGTTATTAAATCAAGTTTTATACAATGACTTGTATAAAAACAGCACTATTAAAATAACCAAAAAATGTAAAAGGACCTTATGCAATAAATGATCGGATATCTAATGATACACTATGAATGAATGATACACTATGTAAAATATAAACGTTGGATAAATACTCCAACAAACAAATACTATGAAAAAGAATATAAAAGTTTTAGAAATGTTTTAAATAAATTGTTACTAAAATTAAAAACTTCATACTATGATGATAAATTCAAAAATCTATTTCAAGACTCAAAAAAGACTACACTAAAAGAAGGACGAGTGTAATCAAATTTTAGGAAAGAAATGTAAAAATGATTGTGACCAAATTGCCTCCAAATATCTGATGAAAGATCGGACCAAATAAAATGTAACCAATGATTTTGTTAATTATTTCTCCGACAGTGTCTGCAATATTTTACACAAATGTGATTACAAGACAACTGTTTTTGAACCAGAAGAGATGCCTCATAGCATGTACCTACCAAGGGCCAAAACTGCTGATATAGAAAGCATTGTGAGGCAACTTAAAAACTCTTCTCCTGGAATTGATAATATCAGAATGTGCGATATTAAAAAACACATAATAATCTTAGCTCCAATTATAGCCCATTTTGTAAATAGAATCTTACTTGAAGCCGAAATTCCAGATGACTTAAAATGCAGTATTATCAGACCTATTTATAAAGCAGGTGATCACACTCTACTGGGTGATTGTAGGCCGATTAGTATTTTGTCATCACTTGAAATTTATTTAGAAAAATACATTCAGCTGAAATTAATCAAATATTTAGAAGATTATTCTATCATTGATACCAATCAATATGGCTTCAAAAAAAAGGCACTGAAATGCTACTTCAAAAATTTGCCAGCTTAATAAATTAATAATGAATTGAATAGTAAATATCATGTATTAGTTTTATTCATAGATTATTCCAAGGCATTTGACACCATTAATCATAGAAAATTATTGCAAATACTAGAAATCATAGGAATAAGAGGAAGACTTCTAAAACACTTTGAAAATTACTTGAACAACCGGTGCATGAAAATAAAGCTATTGAACACCTTAAGTAAAAAAAGAAGAATTTTAGCAGGCGTTTCTCAAGGTTCCATATTAGGTTCAATTTTATATATCATTTATGTATCTTTTATTAAGTACATTTTTAAACATGTAAAACACTGCATGATACTGCATTGGTAATTTCATGCAGTGATCTGCAATTATGTATTAAACTCTTACAAGAAGATTACATTGAACTCTTGAAATGGTCTCATGACTCTGGTTAAATAATAAATGCAAAAAATAAACTAAATTGATACATATTAGATCACCCAATGCCAAGGCAAATATTATTACACCTGAAATTAAAACAGACACTTCAGATTGCTTACATGTCGGTATCTCTACATTGTGCACATGTGAAAATATTGAACTGGTTAAAGAATATGTTTATTTAGGTGTTATTATTGACCGTTTTTCAAATGGGATTCACAAATAAATAAAGTCTGTGAACGACTCGGATCTATTGTTAGCAGATTATATAAATTAAAATTCTATGTTCCAATAAGCACACTTCGAATAATTTATTTATCATTAGCTGAATCTACTATAAGGTATGGAATTACAGCCTGGGGACTTTCCTGTAACACAAATGTAAATCATGTTCAATCGGTTCAAAAATCATTAGTTAAATTATTAGAGCATAAAAGTTTATACGAACAAAGCCAAATTTTCCGCACTTTTACCAGAATCTCAAAATTCTCTCAGTAAGAGCAATTCTGTGGTATAAAATTATATCTCAACATATGAATAGCCCTATTTACATACATAAACTGGACCACACACAATACCCGTTTTACGCTGAATGGAGGCCTAATTGTACCTAAGCACTTAAACAAAAATGGACAAAGAACGCTGAACTACGTGATACCAAATTTATTAAATATGTTACCTACTGAAATTAAAAAATGTATAAATGGTAAAACAAAAAAATATAATGTTAAAGAATTGGCTCGCCGAAAGAAAAAAGTTGTATTAGACACTAACACAAAAAATGTAACTTCAAAATAAAGTAAAATAAGTTTATTTATATCTTCAAAGTAAAAGCACCCATTGACAAACTACTAAAAAGTAGTTTATTGGGACTTTTCTTTTTTCTGTAAAATATTAATATTTTTTCCTGTCATATTGTATTACTTTGTCTTTATAATAAATAAATAAATTTAAAAAAATTAAAATCAATGACTGCATTAAACTCCAAGAAGACCTCACTCGTCTTTTTGTATATTGCCAACTAAACAAACTTCTTATTGACATCTCAAAATGCAACAAATTAACATTTACACGTAATAAAAATAAAATTTCCTTTGTATAGACATTGAACGGCACACATATCAAAGAAGTAGAATGTATCAGGGACCTTGGGGTAATACTGGATGTTAAATTAAACTTTATCCAACACACTGATGAAGTCATTAACAAAGCCAATAAAATGCTGGGATTTATAATTCGTATAGCAAAACCCTTCCACAACGTACATTCTATATTCCCTTCACACCTCATATATTTGCCCGCACTTGGAACACTGTACACCGATCTGGACTCCTTTATACCAAGCCCATATTGAAAGAATATAAAGAATCCAAAAAAAAATTTTAAACACATAAATTATAAATTAAACTTACCCTTCTCAAATTATACCGAATCCATTAAATTTTCCCAATTTCATGTCCCTCCACCCGACGTCTAATTTTTGATCAAATCTTATTGTTTAAAATTCTAAATAATGTCCTGGACTCACCAGAACTTACCAATTTAATAAATTTTCATATTCCGTCAAGATCAACCGGACAATTCGATTTATTTTATTTACCATCATGTAGAAAAAATATTATAAAACATTCCCCAATTCCTCGTGTATGTGCATAATATAATACAAAATTTCACAGCATTGACATTTTTAGTAATAACCTAAAGAAATATCGATATGAAGTAACGCGAATGATCGATTATCAATATGAGAGCATAGAATGTATCGGGAGCATCTCCTATCCTTTTTCTATATTCCTCTTCCTCTCCCCTTCCAATAACCTTAAATTAATTTTAAGATATTAAAACTTCATTTCCGATGTACTTTAGCACAAGAAACTTCTGTGGCTTGACTTCAGTTCACTTGTATGTATATTTATCACTGTATATTATGTAAAAGCTGTTTGTTTCTTACAAATAAGATAAATAAATAAATGAATTATAAGTGACCGAATTTCATTGCATTCAAATCGCTATTAACTATATTTATAATGATAATACGGCATTTTTGATCAATCACTTTAAGACGACTTAGTAACAAATGTAATTTATTAAAATCCTTGTAAACCACCCCTCTCCCCCTCCCCATATGTTATGTATATAAACCGTAGACTAAGAATAATTTGTACCAGTCTGAAGATGGCTTTAACGAGCTGAAACCGGTTACGGTGAAATGAATCAAAGTGGAAATAAGTTTTATTTTGTTATATTATAATATATTAAGATATTGTTTATTATTTTTACCTCACTCCGGATCCGGAGTAACAAATATGCTCAGTATTGCCCTTGTGAGAGATCACTCTTCAGAATCGAATGGTTGAAATGATTTTTGCAATGTTTAGTGTCCATAACTTATTGGCTGTTTATAATTTAAAAAAAATTCTTCTCCTAATTTTCTTTCGCTCCGCTACTTTTCTCGAATCGTGAAACCATAATCCCATTGGCACCGAACCCTTTGGACTCTTGCTTGGTATCACATAAAAATTATTTATCAGCTCTCATAGCTTATGGTTTTGTTTTCACTAACTACTTTTGAATGCGGCGAAGTACAACTTTATTCAAATGATTGTAACCTGCTGAGTCTCATTTTAATTAAAGTTCCTGTATTTTTTATCACGAAAAAGCAGCATTATTTACGCTCTGAAAAAATCGTCCTTCCCAGATTTCTCTTTTGAACACATTTTGCTTCTCGCGAAACAAATGACAAGTTCCCGAAGTTATACAAAGTCAATCAGATTCCGTAAATTCTTATTTCTTTCGAAGGAAAATCGACATCGTTAAGAGCTCGCCCACAGTCCCAACAACCAGTTCCTAGGAGTGAAATACCTACATAAGTTTTTTTAAATTTCTCTAGGTTTTAGTGCTGTGTTGGACTTAGCGTCCAAACTCGATTTATGGCACTTCAATAAATTTGAAAATGCTGATTCATTCATATTAAAAAATCCAGTCACACAGATAAATAAGGCAAGAAAGAGTTGAACTTCGTTTAACACCGCGGAATTTCTTTTGTTCGGGGTTTACTATTGGATGAATAAAATAGAACTTGTTGTATACCAATATAAAAAAATCCTACAAAATAATATAATCTTCCTATCGAATTCTACGTGTCCAAATTAATACCGTTGTATTTAATAAAATAATAATAAACAATAAAAACGAAGAAGAAGGTGACACTAATAATCTAAACGAAAATATAAAAGACAACAAGATACATACAAATAGAATAAGGCAATGTTCGCAACAGGAACTCGAACCCAGAACCTCTCGTCTAACGCTTTCACCAATGCAACCTTCTATACAACCATCATAATTGTCAATCAGTATAATTACTTTATTTCTTATTTTCGTATAGATAATTAGTGTTATCTTCTTCTTCTAAAATGATATATTACATTGATGGGAATAACCTTCAAAGTTTTAAAAAGAGAATTGAAAAATAAGAAAATTTAGTCATCAATAATAATTAATCATTAGATTTATACAATTTTACACATTTTTTTTATGTATCATTTGCTACGAAGCACCGAACAAAGAGTAGGCTGATTATTCTATATCATTCTCTCTCAGGCTAAATCCAATAGATGCGTGTGTTTATCTCTTTTTAGTGTCGATTTTTGTTTCATCTAGTTTCAAATCATAACGGTGCTAAAGAAGTTTTCACTTCAATATTAATAATAAAAAAATGTTTACAAATAGATACCAAAACATACTTACCTTCCAATGAACACACTTTAATTAGAAAGTTTGTGCTTGGATAAGAAATATAAATTCATTTTCGGTGCCGGCAACCCGGGCGGTAATTTTATTTTCATTTATGCACCTAGATTTCTTTAACCCACCTCACTGGACAAAGTCTGTTCCGAGGCGGATAAATAACATATTATATTTATTAAAAAAGATGTGTATTCTTCTGGACCGAACAAACATGCGAAAGCTATCAGCTTGAGACAAAAACTCAAGACATAAGGCCTCTGAAGATAGACAGTGAGTTCTGTCCGAAACGTGAGGAGTTAAAAAGTCCTTTTAAGGACTACGTTACGCGGGTAAACCGAGAAAATTGTTCCACACATATACATATACACGCATACATACATACACACATGCATAATGTTGTTATATTAAATCCTACTAATATTATAAAGGTGAAAGTTTGTATGGATGTATGTTTGTTACTCTTTCACGCAAAAACCTCTGAATAGATTTTAAAAATTCTTTCACTAATAGAAAGCTACATTATTTGCGAGATCTATAGGCTATATATATTGGTAAGTTCTGGCGTTATGAATAATCTCTGGCGTTATGAAATTATTTATCATACGTTTTCTGTCGCTAACAAATCGATTTATTGCAAACGCCAATTGTCGCCTTGGAAACGATGTTTTTTTTTAATTAGGTTACTATGGACATCCCTTTGATGTTAAAATTCAAATATGTATAAAATACTAATTCCTACATTACAGAATGGATTTTAATGAAACTTTACAATAATATGAACATATATGCCATAGCTCAGAGCTATAGCTCTGGCATTACGAAATTTGTATGAAAAAATTGCAATAGGTGGCACGATTAGTAAGATATCTATAATTCTTTAATCGATTCAAATTATTGGGGAAGTAGGTACTTCAAATAAATTCACTTAAATATTTTCTAAAATAGAATTTTTATTTAAGAATCTTTGTTTTGCAAAATGTCATTCTCAAATTTTGACATATTGTCACACAACAATTATTGTTTTAATTGGATAGACAGGTATCACATTTTTTAAGTATAAAACTGCCGTACTGGATTTTTTGGTAGAATATAAAAAGAAGAATAATAATTCGTACTTAATATCTATAAAAATGAATCACCAAAATGTATGTATGCGCATAAACCCGAACGACTGAACCAAATTGGATAATAATTTTTTTTGTTAGTTTTTTTTTGTATAAAACTACCGTTGAGTTCTGGCATTATGAATTTTGTATAAGAAATTATAACAGGTGGCATGCGAGCAGTTTGAAAACTAAATGTATCGGGAATGAATGTGTGGAATGCGAGAGGTGAGTGGGGGGAGTGGGGAGGGGGAAGGGGGAGGGGAGGAGGGTGGGGGGGGGTGGGGGTTAGGGGAGGGAGAGTGTGAGGGAGAGGGGGGAGGGAAGGAAGGGGAAAGGGGAAGGATGGAGGAGGTTGTGGGGAGGTGTGGGGGGAAGGAGGTTGATGGGGGAGTGGAGTTGGGGGAGGGGTGGGTGGAGGGGCAGGGGGATTGATGGGGGTGGTGGAGTGGGGAGAGGCAATGTGGAGAAGGCTGAGTGGAAATCCCCTAATGCTATGCGAGCGAAGCCGCGGGAAAAAGCTAGTATATAATATAATACACATTGGACTTTATAACACACATTGGACTTTATAACACTGAATTATTACATGACTTACATTTGCCACCCTCATCACTGTTGAAATTACATTAATTAGAAGATTACTGCCAAAAGTTGAGTTAATTTTTACTTTAAAAGACTGGTTTTATTATTATTGCTAATAATAGTATTTTAAAACAGTTTTAATATGTTATTACAGTAGAATCCCCCCACGAACTATCAGGATCAAAAATAGAAAAAAATATTCTTGTTATTGATTCTTCCGAACCATGCTATTGATGTTCCACAAATCCCGATCTAAGTATTATTGAGGAACTTAAGGAAACTACAGGTGGTCCAAACTAAAGTAACAGCCTTCCACTCCGAGACTTGAAGAGCTTTTTTGAAAGTTTTGAGTTCTCGAGATTCTCTAGAACAGTGTCTGAATGATAAAGAGTGTTCGTGTTGTATTCTATACATATTTGGGCGAACGCTGTGAGAGGTTCTATCTGACTACCTAAAAGTTTCCATTCATAGTAATTACAAATAAATGTATTCATCCTTTTTGGCCCGCTTAAAACTTATCACTTGAAAACTGTTTTGGAAAATGTATCTGTAGAATGTAATCGTAAGCTTTTTTGTATTCAAATGTTTAATCATTTGATGAGAAATAATTAAATGGTAAATGCGTAGGCATTCTTTCAAAGTTTTCTGCCAAACGAGCAAATTTTATTTCTGGAACTTTTTTGTTGTTTTTCTTCGTCTTATTATCAGCAATACCTGCCATGAATAAATTGAACGACAATATTGATTTTATTCTGAAATTATTTTGTGTGTTCGGTTGCCATTGATTTTTTTCGTTCTTTGATAAAACACTCTAAGCAGTGAGCGCTTTTGTTTTTACCGCGACGAATCACGATTACGGTAGGGTGACGACAGAAAAAAGCATAAAACCTACGTTATTTATCCTAATAATGCTGCATCTCTTTCTTACACATTAAATAATGGTGATACAAAAGAAAGAGATTCCCAATATAAGTGTGTATGTGTACTCCAAATACTTAGTTTTTTCTTTGGTGGAAACAGATATTTCTTATTACGGCTCAGCTACAGCTACGACAATTGCTTTTCGATTTCTTTATATGTGTGAGGGAGACGTACGATAATGATTGTATGTTTTCTTTAGGGGGGTGCAGACTAGCGTGTGTCGCTCTCCATAGAGAGAAAACAAATGGCCTTATATTTAAACGCCCGGGGTCTACAAATTAGGTTACTATGGACATCCCTTTGATGTTAAAATTCAAATATGTGTAAAATACAAATTCCTACTTTACAGAATGGATTTTAATGAAACTTTACAATAATATGAACATATAGGCTATAGCTCAGAGCTATAGCTCTGGCATTACGAAATTTGTGTGAAAAAATTTCAATAGGTGGCACGATTTGTAAGATATTTATAATTTTTTAATCGATTCAAATTATTAGGGAAGTAGGTAGGTACTTCAAATAAATTCGCTTAAATATTTTCTAAAATACAATTTTTATTTAAGAATCTTTGTTTTGCAAAATGTCATTCTCAAATTTCGACATAATGTCACACAACTATTATTGCTTTAATTGGATAGACAGAACCGAATTGGATAATTCTTTTTTTTTGTTCGTTTTTTTGTGTAAAACTACCGTTGAGTTCTGGCATTATGAATTTTGTATAAGAAATTATAACAGGTGACATGCGAGCAGTTTGAAAACTGAATGTATCGGGAATGAATGTGTGGAATGCGAGAGGTGAGCGGGGGGAGTGGGGTGGGGGGAAGGGGAGGGGGAAGAGGAAGGGGGGAAGGGGGTTAGGGGAGGGAGAGTGTAGAGGGAGAGTGTAGGAGAGTAGGGGGTGGGGGGAAGGAGGTTGATGGGAGGAGTGGAGGGGGGGAGGGGTGGGTGAAGGGGGAGGGGGATTGATGGGGGGAGTGAAGTGGGGAGAGGGAAGGTGGAAGAGGCTGGGTGGAAATCCCCTAATGCCATGAGAGCGAAGCCGCGGGAAAAAGCTAGTTATAGATAAATGAAACAATGTTACTTTGTTTGAACCACTTGTATATTTGAGTAAAGCCAACCGGTTTCGGAACGACCGTTCCTTCTTCAGGGAAAACGTATACATAATTAAAAATATTGTATTTTACAAATAATTCTACTTCATTAATTATTATTATTAATTTAATTTGCATTAATAATTATAATAATGAATTTTATAATTATTAATATAAATTATAATAATACATTATTCATTAATTTATGATATTCAAAGTTACAAAGTAGAAGAACTAATTAGGCGACTTGAGGCATTCGAGATGTGGATCTACAGAAGAATACTTAAAATAAGCTGGATGGACAGGGTTACAAATGAAGATGAAGTAATTAAAACTATAAAAATCCGAAAAGTTCAATATCTTGGACATGTGATGAGACATCCAGAGAAGTATGAGATCCTGCATCTCATAATGCAGGGAAAGATTGCCGGAAGACGGGGCCCTAGAAGAAGGAGAACCTCATGGCTGAAAAACCTGAGACAGTGGTTTGGCCAGTCTACCGTGGAGCTGTTCCGGGCCGCAGAAAACAAAGTCCCCATAGCCAACATGATAGCCAACGTCCGTAGAACGGACAGGGCACAAGAAGAAGAAGAGATTCAAAGTTAGGATATTTACCACATACATAATTTTCGTTATTTGTTTTGGGGTATTATGCCGTTTGTTTTTTGTGTTACCTCCTTTAGCCAACCTTTCGAGCAGCGTTACGGTGTCCATCACCAGGGCAGATGTGTTGTGAAATTTCACAAACAAATAACGAAAATACTCTTGGCCGCGAAAATCTAAAAACTTATCCCGCACTTATAATGAAGATAAGTGCGAGCGTCAAAAGAATCTTCCTTTTAAATTAGCTTAATTTTCCGTTGAAAATACTTAAATAAAACATTAAACCGCCAAATAAACGCATTAAAGGCATCGTGGTATCTAAGCATCTATGAAAAGTGGGCATCAAAAGGCAATTTCATAATATAATGCTTTGTAGCGTAACTTTGCATTCCTTTATCAAGCTTAGTCCCACAGTCAAATTCCTCCGTAGCCTGCCGCCACAATCTACCCCTAACTGGCGGGTAGTACGTAGGACTGTATCGCTATTTAAGCGGGGAGGTTTCATTAGCGGAATGTCCCTAAATACCCAAGATGCTCGGGGGATACTTAAGTCTGCAGTTCATTTGTTATAATAAGCCACACCGAGTTGGCTCACTTATTGGCGAAAACTTTTAAACTTTTATCTCGTTGTAGACTTTATATCTTAATCTGTAGACTACAAGCAACACAATACTGTCCATGAATTTAAGTTACTTACAACTTAAATTACATTAATAATAAAATAATTATAATTAAAACGCGTCTAAAAAATACATAAAGTGTACGCTGATAATTGTTTGCAAAATTATGATGGATACATCTGCCTTTTTTCACGTTCCGAAATGACAAAATAATTTTATTTTAGTGTCAACAGAAGAAAGAATGGAGTCGTTTGTCAAATTATATTTATTGATGAAATGTCAAATGCCAGTTTTGCTAAAAATAGACATAGGCAGATTTGAATGCGTTGATTATTTTGCCAATGAATTAGTACAAAATAAAACGTTAGGTAATAAATAATACGACCGGGGTGAGATGAGATGAAAGACAAAGGTAAGTTTTTATTGCTATCTGGTATTTTATATCCTCAGTGTGGTCATTCACTATTCAATGTTGTCAATTATAAAAATGAATATTTTGCGATTAATGAAAAGTTTAAAATAAGTCCGTTTTAAATAAGTCCTTTTCCTAAATATAATTTCTTATACACCCATAGATCACTTAATTAAATTAAAATTCCAACATACAACTAAAATCATGAATATTGTAGGAGTACGTTTAATAATGTTACTGCGCACATGGAAAAATCATCATGAATATGAGTTAGCATGGGAAAAATAAACCGAGCGAAAAAAAAAACATTCACAAAAGGAGGTTCTGCTGCGGCTCCAACATCGCATAAAACGTGAAAAGTCGTACGAAAGATAAAAAAGCCAAAAGCCACTTTATGAGCGGTGCAGGCATTCGGCTCGTAGCTTGTTCTGTCCAGTCTACGCCGAATACGTGACCGTAGCGATGCATGGCCCACAAGCGGTGAACAAGCTACTACAGCAAGTAGTAGCTCGTAGCTCGTAGCTCGTAGCTGGTACCTCGTTCCTCCGCAACGTCGCGCGTCGCGGTCGTTCACAAGATGAATGCTCTTGTTGGCTCTGGCCTCCTGGTAGATTGAAATATTTAAACATTTCAGCAGCTTTATTTGAACGAGAAAACATTTTTATTAATGTTCTCGAGTTTATAAAGAAAGACATGTGAGTACTTATTTTTTGATTCCATGCTAGCTCGTATCCTTCATTAATATATATTTTGTTTCGTCCATAATATTTGGCGAGGTCTAGCGGTAAGGTCGCGGGATTGAATCCCGGGGTGGGCAAATTAATGTTATTTGAATAATTTGTGTTATTTAACAATTAATTAATTTAAAATAATGTATATGTATTTGTGGCACGTTCCAGAGTGGAAGATACTCTTAGTATCGCCCTGGTGTAAGAGAATTGAAACGTTGTTTGAAATGGCGTTAGCCGATTTGGTGACCAGATCTGAATAGCCGGGTACTTCCTCACCTTCCTCTTCCCTATCTCCTTCCCCTCCCCACTACCTTCAGCCTCACAACATACACCAATTCGGGATGCCATAGTCTCACTGGCTCCAGACGGGAGCAGCTGGGACTCTTGTACTATAAAAAATACATATATAGCTCAATAATAAAATAGTGTGTACATCTCTGCACTGAAAGTAGTATACATAAACTACATAAAATTAATAAATTCATAACACGGCAGGTAAAATCTAGATTCTAGATCAATAATGAAAAAAGTCGAAGATAATTTATACCGGAATGTGTGCAGGGATAGTGAAATACAATGCATTGCATATTTCAAAATAGCAATGAAAGAAATTCAACAAATATTAAGAAAAAGAAATTAGACAAAATAACATTACACAGGTACGTAAAAAAAAAATTAAAAGTGAAAATTTTTTAACACAAAACGGCAGGCAGACGTCTCCCGTCTCCTAAGGGCCATCATCGGGCACGCTGTCCACGCAACCATGGCAGTGATGATTGAATAATCGATTGGGGTCTGCGCCATAACCTTTCCATGCGGTGGCAGAGAAGTGCTCTGAAAGGGTGCACACTTCCGCCCAAGAACATTTCCTTAGCGCTGCAGTAGGCGGAACAATTGGCGATACGCATTATTGGAAGTGACTTTTATCCTACGCCATAGGGGTTTGTTGTGTTAATTTATGTTAGTGTGTAAAAAAAGCTGTTCAATTTTCTTTTCTGCCCAACCGTAGTCTAAATAAAATAATTTACTTTGTTTAAACCAGGAATTCACGATTCAGAAAAGGAGAGTTAATATTAAAAATCATATTCAGGCTAATTTAATTACGCAGACTGTTGGTTTGCTAAAAGGCAAAGAACTTTATATTCCACATATTACTTTAAGGCCCGTACATATTAACGTTAATTTGATTGGAAATTCCTAAACAAACTCTAAAAGGCTCCACGTAGTAATTACTCTGCCATTTTCTCAATTTATAAAACACGCAGCAACTCGTTTTTACGAGGGAGGCTTTTTTAAATCCTAAAATAATAACAATCTTTCTTTTTCTCTCTACCACAGCTTTACACCGCCTCCAAGGAAAAATTTTAACACAGCGTTAGCTCGAAATTTAACCCTTAACAAGGATTTTTAATAGTTTATTATAAAAACAGACGGTAATTTCGGGGAAATATTCATCAAGAAAATTTGTAGACCTTTTTTATTTGTTTAAATTGTGGAGAAAACTTTAGCCAAGTTTCGGTGCCCTTTTGCCAGATGTGATTTTACATTTTATTAATTATTTTTCATTAACATTTCGTTTTGCTTTTGTACGTGAAACTAGTATTATAAAAAAATACTAGTTTATAATAATTTATTATTTTTAATTGTTAAACTAACGTTTAATCAAGATTTTTAAGCATAGCACAAAGGGTAACAATTATTATAAGCAATAATTATCAGCCTGAAACACTCATCCACATTGAAAAATCTTCCGAGAAAAGATACATGACGCCAAAGGGACTTGAACCCGTACCCTTCTGATTGCCGGTCAGCTGCTCTCCCAATTGAGCTATGGCGGCTTATCTTATACCCGCCAAATGATTCAATATATACTAGTGTTTCATTTATTGAGTGTTTCAGGCTGATAATAATTGCTTATAATAATTTTTATAATAAATTGGTTTTTGATCGCCCTAATCTTTCATATTTTATCCTGGGTAACCATTAAATTCATTAAAATCTTTACAATTTACCTTTTATATTTAGGTACATATTCTTCAACGTTTTATATTCCTAATACTATTATTTTACACCAGCTGTGCCATCGAGCGCAATAAGTGGAGCATTGCAGTATTTATAGTGCACGGTTAGACCAGATTAAGATTAAGGCCATAAAACTAACTCACCTTCAAAATATTTATTTTACTTCTTCAAATTTTGCAAATTCACTTTGTGGCACCATTTTATTAATGCAATTATTAAAAACACACATACGCTGATATAATTATACACAACTCATCTAACCATCCATTTTCACAAAAACTCTTAGCTTTCCATTATTTGATCAATAGATTAATTAATATCCCGTTATCCCCAAATAATTTCAAAGCTGAACTTAACACACTTAAAATAATGGTTATAATTCCAAATTAATAGACGATATATTAAATAAAAAATATAAGAAAAATTTCATTTATCCTACATTTACCCATTGCTTACTGATAATATTAAAAAACAATGGAGAAAAATATTGTTTGTAAATCATCAAACCTCCAATTTAATCATGAAAAAAATTCCTAATACATCACAGCCTGCTTTTTATACGAATAATAAATTAAAAAATTATATTTTAAATAACAAGGACAAAGACCAAAAAATTTAAAAAAATCCGAAGTTTACCAATTGAATTGTAATGACTGCAATCATTTTTACGTAGGTAAAACTTTTTGAAACGAGGATTAAGGAACTTTTGAGATGTCTAAACAGCAATAATTATTCGGAATTTGCTAACCATCTAATTGAATTTAACCATTCATTTGATATAAATACTGGTTTTAAAATTTTACACACTAACGTTAGTGGTTTTCACTTAGATCTTTTAGAAATATTATAAATTAGGAAAAATGTCAATAGAAATTTAAATATTATTAACAATCAAATTAATTTTGTGAATAACCTTATCTTAAACATATTTCCATTGTAATTTTTTGTCTTTGTTCTTCTAAGCACCCCCCTTTCCACCTCTCCCCCCCCCCACCTCTCCATTGTTGATCTTCTAAGCACCTCCCCTTTCCACCTCTCTCCTCCCCCACTACTTCCATTTCTACCCACGCCTGTCTTTCTATGTTCGATCATTTGTTTAGTACATTATATGTCCTGATGAAGAGAATATCGTTCTCAAAACATGTCGACTTTTTAATAAAGTTTATTGTGGTAAAAACAAAGTGTTTTTATTTATTGCATTAATATTTATTTTATTTTGTCGTAATGTGTAGCCGAAATGCTAACTTCAGTTTTATAAAATCACGTAGCCTTCTATTCGCTAGATGCAGATAGAATAAAATAAAATGTGTTTTAATGCTCACTTTGCAGTATGAATGGAAGACCTATTCTTGTTAAATATCGAAGAAAGCTTTATGTCGAAATCGTTCGAACAGATACGTTATACGAGAATGTATGAACAGATACGTTAAACAGAAACGTATGTGGATTGATTTTATCTAAATGGTATTACTCGCTGCATTGCTTCATAGATAAAGCACAATGCATACAAATGTGTCCCCGAGGATGTATTTTTTTCCTTTCCTTTCCCGGAATATCCCGGTAACTGAAAGATAAATTACCCCCTTAAATACGACTAACGGATGGAATATAAATTGAATTCATACCTTATTCAAATTCATTGCAAATTTTAAATTATGTCACTTATGTCTAATGAAATGTTCTATTTGAACTATAGAGTGATTTTACTATTCAGCTTAGAGTATAATATATAATATTTTTGTTTTTCCTTATACTACCAAAAATTTATGATAAAACAAATACTTGTCTGAAAGAAGAAAGCTGAAACAAATTAATCATGGCAGTTTATTTAATGGGTCGTACGCTACGAATAATTTGACAAACCCATCCAAATTAATTCATTTTTAAGAGCAATTTGGGATGCTGGTACCGACGCCCAGTTAACCATTTATTAGGTAACCAACACCTCTTCCACAGGTTACCAAAAGTGGTTCGTTTGGTGACAACGGGAGTGCCCAGGTCCATAGGGTGGGTGTGCCACCCACTGCGTGGTAGGCTAGTTGAGAGAGACGTATTGACCTCCCCAGCATGACTCTCTCGGAACATCGCCTTGCACCGCAGTGGGAGGGATAGATTCATCCGTCAGTCACTCCTGGACACATTGACCCCCAAATACCTTGAAGGATTGAGGGCAAAATAAACAAGGATTGAATATTATAACTTAGTTTTATTGTAATGAATTGCTTTCACGACATTGACAAAGTGTTAGCCGACCAAGAAGTGACAGATAGCTTGTATAGTGGCGCCATCTACCGGCAATCGTCTGATTTAAAGGACATCACAAACTGTTTGGTTTATACGAATTATTCTAACATACCTACCCACTCCTCATACTTTTTTCCTTCCCAGAATATCTTCTCCTTTCTTTCCTTAAAAGTACTAACTCATTATCATTTTTCTCTGGGCCTTTTATGTGGATCTTATGTAAAAATAACAGTTTGCCATAGGGACATCAAAATGAACTTTTCAAAAATATAGAGTGAAATAAAATATGTTTGCAATGTGAACGCTACACGTCTTTTACTGCTTATAACTGATAAATTGACCCGATCAAGAGCAACTGTAGATAAACTCAAAAACCTGTATCGAATCGATTGTTTTCAAATCCTTGGAATTAAGTACAAGGGGTGGTGAAAGTAGAGGAAGACAATAATTAATTTAACTTAGTTTCGAGTCATCAAGTAAATATTTGCGATGAACCTTTGGCCTTTGATTCGAGATAATAGCAGGATGTACACAAGAAACTTTAAAGCGTTTAAAGATGCTTAAAATTAATTGACCATAAAAATGCCCATTTTTATGTTAACAAAGTTACATTGTTAAAGTTACCCTCTGCATGGTGAGAGATCAGTGAAACAAATGCTCGAAATGGTTTTAACAATTTTTAATTATCAGATAACGGCCAGCTACTTATCTCTACCTATTCTCCTTCCCCTTTTCAACATTGTTGAGGGACTTGTTGGATTTTCAAATTAGAATATTGTTAGTTCCTACCATAATATTATTTATCAGTTCATAGCTTTTCCTGACTATCACTACTTAGCTTAAAACTACTTTAACCCTTCGAATAATAAGAAAATAATTTTCTGTCAAATTTTGCCTATCAAGGTTTGCGCGAAAAATTCCTGGTTCTTCGCATGCATTTTAAATGTTCCTATTTATTGGTTTTTTAAAGCTTTTGCAAAAAAAAAATTGTTCTAAAATCAAGATAAAATAATCTTTCCGGTGTGTTTATTAGAAATCAACATTTTTGTTTCTAAATATTATAATTTTAATATTGGAAATTTAAATTAGCTAAAAAATGCATACCTGCGAATATACGAATTAAAGTAATTAAAATAGAATAAACTTAAAATTTAAAATAAAGCCTCCATTTTTAAATAAAATTTGAAATAAAACTGTCACCTCACTTTTTATCACTTTCATACAATTTTATTTTTAAATTAAATGTGTGATGCGTCACAAATTCGCGAAAAATTAAACCGTCACTTTTGATCGGGTTTGTAAAATATCTGAAAAACCTAGCTCATATAATTCTAAGACAATAAGAAGCATTATTTCATTCCGTTTCTAACATAAAAGAAATCACAAATATTCGCATGACAGGAAGAGAGATATCTAACTTTTAATAATGCACTGTCGCTCTGAGACAATCTGGGTCTCCTGTTATTATAACGGCATATGATGTTTTGGGACAACTTGGGTCTCCTGTGATTAGACGGGTTAAAATTTTTTAACAGAAGATTGTGCAAGTTCAAGCGTTTTTTTTATAAAGAAGAAGGAAAAAGACTATCGTTAAAGTAGGTCATTGTTATGAGTATGTATGAGACGATGTATGAATGTGAGTGGGGCAAAGACAGCACACTAATCACGTAAAATACAAAACAGATACCAAGTCTTGGATCACTACCAAGGACAGATCATATATCAACAATATTTTTAGAACCTCCCAATGCATGCTAACCCATTGATACGATGCTGATTGTCCTTGTACTTTTAAATTAAATGTAAATAACATTGTTGTTGATATCCTTTATAAACTATTTGTGTTAAAATGCGCCTGTCCTCAACATAGGAACTCCTAGTGAGAAAGGCACAGGACAATTACCTATGTAACATAAAAAAATTAAGATTATAAGTAAAAAATTTTTTTTTAAAAGAGTGTGTGCCAAGACCGAGTTGTTTGGCGGTCCGTCCTCTCTGCCTACCCCTGCGGGGAAACGGCGTGATGGTTAGTTAGTTAGTTAGGTCATTGTTATTAATTTTTTAAGGAAATTTCGTTTTTCGTTAAAATCAATTGTTTTTGTTTTGTGTGCTAGAACTATGGACCTTATTCCAACTGACATTACTTTGGAAATATGCTACAGTCGTAAGTGATTGGTTATTCCCTTTCCTTCCCGTACATTGATTTGTACCTCTCTCTTGCAGTCATACAATTCTATCAAACTCCATTTCATCACTTAGTTGTTTACATTCCATTTTCAAGATCTTCTGAAGCTGCATAATGTGTACGTAGTTAGTTACAGCAGGCTTCTTCTGCGACATTATGTATAGAAAAGAAAGAATTCGGAATAATTCAGGAACATCCCTAGCATGGTGACCGAAAAATTATGTACTTGTTTTGCTAGAAATAACAAAATACGAAAGAAGTTAATCAAAACTACTATAATTATACCTTTCAGAAATTTAACAGCACAGTCATCAAATGTAATAATATTTTGTAACTGGATTTTATTAGAATCAAATATGACACAAACACCCGAGACCATCTTTAGTACGCCAGTAAGGGGAATATAAATCCACATTGCACATGAAACCGTTGCAGTGGCCGTAACAAGTCCAGATCCAGTAACCTTATCTGTTCCTGTTCTAGCTTATGATATACGTATCCATATTCCCAATGATGAAATATTAAACTGGATAACTTTCAATTATGGCATAAATTCATTCCCAACCTTGAATCAAATGGCGCCTTTTTCAATTTAACGTACCTGCGCGCTTCACACGCTCTTCTGTCATATTCAAGGTGGATTAATGCAAAATTAACTACAGACTAAATTCTCGCTTGAATAGAGAACGTTTTAATTACAATTACACAATGTAAAACGTGGACATTTTAAATTGCGAGCTGAATAAATAAAATAAAGTCCAAAGAATAGTGTTTTTCTGACAAGTCAAGAGTATTTTTTATTGTTATTTATGTAATTCTGTTGTGAATTTAATTTGTTTTATGAACATTCTGTCTTCTTTTATCAATTTTAGAGGCGGGTATGGTTACCGTCGCCCGAGAACCATTTATTGGATAACAAACACCCCTGCCGTAGGTGACCTCAAGTGGTTCGCTACGTTTGGTGACTTAGCAGGGATGCTCGGGGTCATGGAAAGAGGTTTGTCTAGGTCTTGGCGGCGGATTCTATTACCCATTTACTGTTTGGCGGGCCAGATCTGGAATGACTAGTTGAAGGAAACCTTTTAACCTCTCCAGCCGGCGTCTCTCGATCCGTCACCTTGCACCACGTGGTAGGAATTCATACGTTCGTGACTTCTGAACACCCCTCATAATTTGCGTTTCCAGAACTTCCTCTCTTTCCTTTTCTTAGAAAGTCCATCCACACAGGATCCTCAAAGATGACATAGAACCTGAGGGAATTCTTTTTCCTGGACCTCCTGGGTGGAGAAAATATAATATAAAAATCAAAATATTATAATTGTTTTATATAATTGTCTGCTAATTCTGTTCATTTCTTAACGCATGGAAGTAATCGATAATTAATTTTTGGTATAATGTTAAAACGGCAAATATTATCATTATTATCTACCTGATTTCCCAAAGGTTAATAAATAAATTAGCTAACTTTTCGAATTTTCAGCCCAGCTTTGTTTCTTTCCAGAACTTCTGGTGTATTTTGTGGGTTGCAGTTTTTTACAGACTTATTTATATATATATATATATATATATATATATATATATATATATATATATATATATATATATATATACATATATGGCCTTAGTGATAAACAAATAAAAGTGATAGATAAATAAATATAGATAAATAGTATTAATAATATTAGTGATAGATATATATATAAATATATATATATATATATATATATATATATATATATATATATATATTTATATATATATGATTTGTTTATCACTAAGGCCTTTATAAGTTAACGTGTAGATATGCATTTGAATTCGGATATGAAAGATGTGTAAACTTAAAAGTGTTTTTTTTACTTCCCAAGAGTCCGAAATGATTCTAGCTAGACAACAGCTTCCCCAATTGGGATATGTTGTAAAACTGAAGTGGATGGGAAGGTGGGGAAGAGAAAAAAAAGGTGGGAAAATAAATATCTGGTTATTCAGACCTTGTTACCAAACGTGGTTCAGGCCATTCCAAGCAATGTTAAGATTTTTATTTTATTTTTATTTTAACTTTACGGGTAAAACCTCAAATTGTAATATTTAATTAAATGAAGACAATATAAGCGAAACTCCATCGAAAATCTGGAAGCAGAAAAATCAGAAAAAGATGTTGACACCTCTGGGACTTGAACCCGGGTCAACCCAGCAAGAGGACCTGGGTTCAAGTCCCAGAGGTGTCAATATATTTTTCTGATTTTTTTTGTTTCCAGATTTTCGATTGAGTTTCGCTTATATTGTCTTCATTTAATTAAATATTACAATTTAAGGTTTTACTCATAAAGTTAAAATAAAAAAAAAAATATTCATCCTGGACTTGCAGAAAAGTCAAACGATGTCGCATATTAAAATAAAATGGATAAAAATTTATCCAGACACTATCTAGAGAGCATTTAGTTCGGGTTTGAATAATATATGCGTTAAGAAAATGAAGATAATGTGGGTGGTTCTTAGTCTAAGTATGATACAGTTAAAAGTGACCGAATTTGATATCGACACCGTGGCGCAGTGGTTAGTGCGTTTGCCCGGAAAGCAAGAGGTCCTGAGTTCAAGTCCCAGAGGTTTCAATATCTTTTTCTGATTTTTCTGCTTCCAGATTTTCGGTTGAGTTTCGCTTATATTGTCTTCATTTTAAGATTTTCATATTATGGTCTTCAAAAGGGGAAGGGATGGGATTGGCGAGAAAACAAAAGGAATTGATTTGTGGTTTCTTTGGAACTCGATAATTTAGGTGATGGAAGTAGAAACATTTCCTAAATACATTAGATGGCACCTCATATTCTAAATAATATCATTTTAAACAGGTGGGTTGACAATGTTGATATTAATAATTACATGTGTTGGGTAGATATTGTGCAGATGGGGTAGAGCTGTCTAAAATCATTGTTTTCTTCTATGTGCTGCGTCTCTTACAGTCAAGTACTCTAAAATTAACACAATCCTGTTTTTATTTCACCCATATAAACTTAGCACCGCTGATATGAGTTTATTTAGCTTCCGAGACAGCGTGGAAATTCACCCCTACTTTGCTTTAAATCCCCTCCGCGCGACGCCAAGCCTGAAAACATGAAAATGGCTGGCAAAACAAAACCACCTACTAAAAAGCACTAAAATATTTAGTTACTTTAATTACCACTGCAGATGGCGTAAAATTTTTAGTGGCACGAGAATGCAGGCCATTTGGTAAAAGGCTATAAAATGTTTCCTTGGCTTTTGTAATGAAATTAGTCAGGGACATAATTTTTTTTAGATATCCATATCATGACTACGGGTATGTTGTAAATTTCGTAAATAAAACAATGATATTATAATCTTAACTATTAATCATACATTGTACTCGTATGTCGGTTAAATCAAATACGTTATGTTTCAAAAGATTGGTCGATCGTTATGAAACTCGGACAGCTCAAGGTCAATCCAAATGTTTTCAGAGATAATCGCAAGCTTTGAAACATACAAACTATAAAACATTAATGTAAAGTAGAATTTCTGTTTGTGCGTTATTTAGGCTATTAGAGTTTTTTATTGCTTCAAGGTAAAGCTCTCAAAAAAAAGAAAAAACTCTCACAAGTGAGATTGAACGATATTGTACTTGGACTGTTTTTCTGTCTTGTGTTTCTAAATCAACGCAACAGTTATTTTTTAGCAACGTATGACACAATTGTTGGTAAAATTTTATTTATTTAAAGTAAGTTCACAGATCACATATAGTAAAAATTAGTCACAATGTATCAATTCACAATAATAATAATTAACTGAGCAAGTGATCGGAGGGAACCTTGCTGTTTAGTCTTTGGAAACAACAAAACTGACTGTGGTTCTGCTTAGAGGGTCGTACCATAGGACGAAGCGCAACTAAGGCAGCAGTCGGGGTCTGGTTGGTGCTTTACTTATGGTAGTAGAATACTCCTTAGAGGGTCGTGCCAAAGGACGAAGCGCAACTAAGAGAGAGTACTAGTCAAGAGCGAGCTACAGACGAACTGGTTTAATTTAACGCTCGCAGCTCTTTATGTAGGCCATTCCTTGTTGCGGGGCGTGGTTTATGTAGCGACTCGAGAGTAGGAAACGCGCAGAAGGCGTCTGCGCAGCCTGGTTCGCCTAGTTTTGGGTGAGCAGGATGGCGCTGTACGGGGGAAAGAGATGGTGTAGTGGCAAGCGTAAAAACGGCGCGCTACAAACGTCATTTTTGTTCAAGACTGTGAGACATGTATAAAATACCAAAAGTAAAGCAAAACACTAAAATGCTAATAAAAAACTTTTCTAATAACAGTGATAATAAACTAATCATTCCTTATGTTTTAAGTTGAATATAAAAAAATAAAACGGCAAAAATGCCGCCAGATACCAAAATTTCATTAACATTAATTTCATTAAATAATGTCAAGAATCACTGGATGAATAAAGTAAGAAAAGGTCATCTCTTAACACCCAGGATGGATGGACGGATGGACGGACGGACGGACGGACGGATGGATGGATGGATGGATGTATGGATGGATGGATGGATGGATGGATGGATGGATACATGGATAGATAGATAGATAGATGGATAAACAAATATCTAAATAAACAAATAAATATATAAATGATGGATGGATGGATGGATAGATACTCGTAGATAGATAAATAGATAAATAAATAAATAAATAACTAAATAAATTTTACAATAATGTAAATTTTGAGATTGCCGTTGAACCGTTCTTGTTTTCTTTGATTTAGTGAACCAAGCAGACAGACGATTTATCAGTTATATTTTAGGTCGTTAAATATGTTTGTACGACATTAATAATATTATATCTATGAATAATGGTCTCCATAACGAACATATCGGTTTTCCTCGGAGCTTTGAAGGCGAAACAAGTATTTTTTTAAGTACTGTAAGAATCATCTGAACATCACATTTATGGGACAAATTCATCTACAAATTTAATCGTTTCAGTTTCCTGCAGACATCGGTAAGTAAATAGGTTCGAAAACCAATAGTGATTAATTTAATTGTGCTTTTAATTTTATTTCCTTTTAATTTAATTACTAGAACCTCTCCCGTACTTTCACACACTGTCACTATATTTTTAACCTGATAAATGCGTTCTCACAAACAACTCGCATAAAAGAGTTACTACTTTTTCATTGAAGATAAAAAGCGTACAAACAAAACGATTCCATTTACATATTTCTTTTATAACGTTTAATAAAAAATACGTACGTACGGGTACGCCTCATACGCCATATATATGTCTGGTAATGTTATATTATCGTGAAAACAAGTTTATGGATCTGAGTGGTTAAAATGAATCCACTTTGTGTAGTCTAATATAAACAAAGTTACATTTTACTTACTTTTCTTTAAATTTTCTAGGTACATTTTTAATTTCACTAAGAATTACGCTATACATTTGGATTCCGAAATGTATAGAAATGTATATATGTACATTAAACAATTCTGTGTTTTTGTTTTGTTAATTTTTGATTCCGATATTTTCTCTATCGTGAATGGCGTGTGTGGAAGTCTACGAGTATATTGTTTTGTAGTTTTGTCTCCATAGTAAATTATTAAATACTTTATAGGTAAAATTAAAACGTTATATTAGATGGAATTCCTTACACATTTTATGTATTGGTTTATATGTATTACACTTCAAAATTTGTCGTAATTATTTCTTCATTCTGGAATATTTTGAGTTCTTTTAAGCCACTGACATTACTGAGATAGAGAATACTAGAAATTATTGTCGAAAATTCTGAAGACTAATTCTAAGACCTCTAATGCAATATTCATGGAAATTGTATAGTAGATATCATTTTGTAAATATTTGGTTAACACTCAACGATAAGGGTGTAATCTAAACCAGTTTTCAGTTTCAATCATCTCCAACTTGAGGAAAACAGAGTTCTCACCTCTGTGCTGTTCCTTGGGCTAAGCCGTTCTGTATTGTCTCCAAGAGAGGTCGCTCAGTGTCTGGGTGTGTAGGTCTATCAAAGGATTGGGGCGCAGAATAAGAAAATAACTAGTTTTTTTTTTTTCAATTTTAAAACAGTAAATGTATTCGCGGTGGAAATCAATTTTAACCTGACCGTTTTAATCAAAAACTGTATACCTTTGTTCCATTTGTTTATTAAACAAATGAACATTAATAACGGCCTCCGTGATTGAGTGGTTCAGATCTTTGATTACGAATCCTGGATCGCGGATTCAACTCCTGGCGTGTGCAAACATTTTTTTTTATTATTAAATGAATAAACACACTTTATAAAACACCACTTTTTATTTGTGGTGTTTTACAAAGTGTGTTTTTTCATTTAATATATAATATCACACCACAAAGTATTTGCTTCCTTTGATATATTTTTTTAATTTTATTTCACCCCTCTACGTTCCATATTGCACCTAGTCATGGTTCATCGTAGTCGTAGACAACCACTCAGATTCAAAGAAACATTTCTTTAAGTGGCTTTAGCCGTGTTTGATAACTAAATCTCGATAGCCCAGTACTTTCCCACCTTCCCCTCCCATATCTCCTTTCAGACGCACAACATACCCCAATACTGGGGGTTACCAATGTCCACCGGCTTCAGACGGTCGGAATCAGTTAAAAATAATAATAATTGGATAATTCGTAGAGTGCAATCTTCGCTTTTGTGAAAAATCACCTCAAGGACCAGATGGGACTCTTCTGCGGTATTGACATTAAAAAGTAATAATAATAAATGTTGGAGAGTTTCTGTTGTTTCACACAGCAGATTTTCTGATTTATTGTTAGGATAATAACACTATTTTTGTCTTTCAACGTACACAAGGAACTATGAAATCTGTGCATTACTTCTGTGTGAGCGTTACATTGTACATAGATACTTGCCAGGCACGCTCTTGCCTAGTAAAATATAAAATAGTGAAAGATATAATGTACCATTTGTAATGGTTTTATATTTTGTAAATAATAAATAATAATAGGTCAAGATATTGTATTTCTTAGTTTTCCTCACTAGGGGTTCCTGTGCCGAGGCGGACTAAAGTTATTTAATTATACTTTATTTGTCTTCTATGTATTTCGTTTTTACTGTCTTCATTCGGGTGTTTTCGTTGACCTCTTTCAGACATATTTTTATCCTTGATTTGTACTTATTAATTTTTATTATTAGTTTTGTGTCTTGGATAAGAATGTCATGGAGTTTTGTTGCAAAATAAGTGTAGTTTCTTTGACGGAATGTGGTTTTATAACTTAAAATGTTTTTTATGTAATTTTTATTCGATCTAGTGTGATAAATACGCGGTCTAGTAGAGAATTAAGTATTTTTGAAAAGCTTCAACGATATATTTTTGGCATTTATTTGTTATACATTTGGTACGTCAAAGCTATTGAAAATTTCAATGAGTCATTAAATTATTAATTGTCTTAATAATTTAAAATTAATTAATTAATTAAAAATTTAATTTGATAATGTTAAATTAAGTTGTTTTTATTTTTATAACATCGTAGGTTAGCCTATATATGTTCAACTAGATTCTAAGAACATATACGATGTTATAAAATAAAAAAATACCTCTTCAAAATTCGCAGAATATCTCTTAGTGAATAATCACGTTCCACTTAAAAACAACCAGCCAAAACCATTACATATAGAACGGAAGAGTCTTAGATTAAAATTGCTTGAACAATTAGAAATCAATAAACGAACTAATGACCCCAACATAATGCTAATTAATAAAGAAAGGAAAATTATTTATTCCCCACTACATTTAAGTGCCTTATATTGTTTACCAAACCTAAACAATATAATGCACTTGAATGAGTCATAGCAATAACGTCAATCTAAATCAATTAAGAAAACCCATACACTTAGTGCAAGGGAAATCAAAGGGAAAGATTCCGAATCCCACAGAATCACCCCCTCAATTAGTGTCTCTGCAAATTGGGTTAACCGGTAATAAATCAATTTAGACACCTTCAAAAATTGACATTTAAAATATTATAAATAATTCGTCCGTAAGTGGCTTCACCACAGTTTGAAAATGACCTTACAAGTCGAAACAGCTGTAACTAAAATACATTCTAAAATACTTGCAGAACTCGATAATAACATTATCAAATTTAATTTTAATTAAATTTCTAAAAATCCGTCTTTAAACTTGCTGCCGGAGTATTGACATTATTTGGTATTACAATTAATATTTATTCTTCTTTCTAGGCATTTTGTGTGATCTGTGGTTCGGTTCACAGAGGTGTGGGTAAGGATGAACGAGGGTTCCGTGCACAAGTTTGTGTTTAGCCTCTGCAAATGTGCTCCCTCTACACTTGTTCGTTCCAGTTGTCCACATCTACTTTCCTACTTCCTCTCAGCAGCCATTTGTATGCAGAAACTTGTGGAAGAATACTGAACAAGAGGTCACAATGGACAAACTATTCACTCCTTACCTTTCTGGCTGCCAGGAATATCTAATTCAACAATAAAATAAAAGAAATAACTTAAGATAAAGTAATAACTTTGTGAACTTAACTTTTATTTTTCATACTATTGCTGACCAGGATTCGCTACAACCGTAGCTTTCTTAGGGCAGTATAATACTCTAAAATAGAGTATTAAGAACATACAAGAAGGTACGGTTGTAGCGAAATCTGGTCGGCAAAAGTACAAATAAAAACTTATTATGTTTCCATAGTAATTATTTTGTTTTAAATTATTATGGTCCATCACAAAGTATCTGCTTCATATGAAAATATAAGAGAAATAACTTTTTTACTTATTTCTCTTGACTAAGAGAAATAAGCAAAAAAGTACTTATTATTTACTTATTATTTACTTTTTTTAACTTATTTTCGAAGGTCACGGATGCAAATCCCGGCGTGCGCAAGTGAATTTTAATTTAATTATGTTATGTAACAATGTAATCATTTAAAATAATAAAAGGTATATTTGCGGCATGCTCAAGACTGGAAGATACTCTCAGCCCTGGTGTAATACCACCATTCAGAATTGAAACGTTGCTTGAAATGGCTTTAACCGTATTTTGTGACCAGATTAGAATTGTCAGGTACTTCCCCACCATCACCAATACCTTTAGCCTCGCAATACACGGTATGCCATGGTCTCACTGGCTTCGGGCGGTTGGGAGTAGTTGAGATTCTTTTGCGATGAAAATTTATGTCGTTAATCTGCATACGAACAATTTCCAAGGATACATTATTATTATGAAATACCGATTAGTTCAAATGAACGCGGAGACCCACAATGAAAACAAGGCCGATGTAAGCGTTTAGAACATGATTATTAAGGATAGGTACGCTTAGAGGGCTTAGAAGATTTTTTTAAAATTATTTCTACTCTCGTACATACAGTTTACAGGTAAATAGATGATAAGCGCAAGTTATTAATAAAATGTTCCCAACGAAAAAAAGCATTCTGGAGCATGATAATCGCATACGTTCGTAATAGTGAGCACCTAACAAAAGTTACCTCTGGAGAACCTGTGCTGAGGTGTTCGATATATTAGAGAAATTCAGTCAGATAATATGGAAAACCACACAACACCGTCTTGGCCCACACCCCTTGCTTCATCTTCATTCATACATTGCATTACGCGACACCTGCCTAAAGCCCGGAATAATAACTGTTGTTTTATAATTAATCAATAATTAATTAATCATCATTGTACAACTCTTATTGTCATTGTAACGAGATCTAACTAAGTGGTAAAACACAAAAATCGGAAAGTTAACGGTAGTGATCGCTGTTTGTGACACCTGTTATGGTACGCCCAAACGACAAAGAATTCAAACTCCTAATTCGCCGCAAACTACACAACACCCTGCTCTCCCCCCTGTTCCCTGCTTCCTACTTCCTATCCCATCCGCCCACCCGCACGCGATCCCTTCCACCAGTTGAGAATTGCGAGCCGCCTCGGGCACACGTTAAGCCCGCGCGTTGATTCCCACTGTTCGCGCCCGGCGTACTATCACTCGAATTGTACTCAAATATAACCTGCAATGTTAATTCAATAACCTACGGGTTTAGCGCTGATATTTCACCATGCCTGTGTAAACTTCGGTTCTGTCCTAAACTCGGGAGGTGCCCCTGGAAGCCGGAAGACGAAGACCCCCCAACATCATGTAAGCTGTACAATTGTTTCCTCATTTGATTGTGTCCTTTAACGATAGACTGTAAACTCCCGCGCAAAGCCATCACTCAGAGAGTTTCGTTTAGGGATCTTGAGGTTATAAACACGATAGCTAGGATTGTGTAGTATGTATTTCTTGTGTTGAATTGTACTGTAATGACCTATGTACTGTGTTTTAAATTTGCAATACATGAATCTATTTAACTCAATCCTGTTATTATTCTGCTACGGCAGGATGGGTTTCCTAGAGAGGGAGTATCCTGCCAGACGACTGAGATGCGAAGGAATTTCTGAAGCCTCGAGCGACCCACCACCTGAATAGAGGGTAAATCATGCCTCCCCTGAGAGCTAGCTTGGGACATGTTTGGGGGCCCGCTCCTAACACTGGCGTCCATAGTGGGGCCCAGAATTTTTTTTTCATTTTTGCCATTGTCTCAGTCGCCTTACGGAGTGCTCCCTGTCGAAATCTTCCCCGCATAGGAACTGTTTGTAAACATTGATTGTACTGTGTCTTGGTGTTTTATACCCAGTGAATAATGAATTCTGTGGGAAACCACAGAAATCCATGTGCAAGTTGAGTCCATAACGCAGATTTGATTGCAATTATAAAAAAATTGCGTCAAAGTTGAAAACATGGCCATTTTGTAATCAACCAGAAAGACGGCAGCATTTAAACCGCGAATCTGACTGCGCACGCGCCGACCCCTTTGTTCACAAAGCAGCGGACGAGCAACAGTAATTCGCGCCAAATCAACGGCCCGATGTTTCACGCGGTAAATACATACCTAATCTCTGAGTTGCGCGCGCACCCACGCGCATCGAAGCATAAAAGTGCGTTTATCGCGCCAAACTCCAACGGCAAAAATCCGTTTGAATCAGGCAGAACAATTCCCTGTCACTATGCAGTGTTTTGAATAATAAAATCGCCCTTCTGTCACTAAGGTCGGAAGCAATGGAGATCGCTATTGTAAATTTGGTTTTGGAATTCCAATTACCTTGTGGATTCTTTAATTAAAAAATCTCACACTCACGTTTTTCTTGCACAATATACCGATCGGCCCACTTGTTGTGTCTGTCAAATTAGTACCACGTATATTTCACCTAATGGACAAAATAATGACTTTCTTTCCACATCCTACGTTATAGGTACCGCATTTTTTTTTCAGCATAAGTGTAAAGTGAATTGTGTTTTTTTCCTTACATAAAAAAAGTGAAATAATAATAAAACCAATGATTGGTTCCATGAAAAAATAAAATAATTTTAATGTGGTTTCGTAACAAATCCCATATTCAGTTATTTTCATCCGGAAGTTTGTCCTTATTTGCCAGAAGAGTGCCTTTTGTGAATTTTAGTGCCTTTCTCAGTGCAAAGTGGTTTGTGAAAAATAAAAAACCCGTTTTCTAAAGGTCAGTCCTGGCAAAATTTTTTGGAAATAAATAAATACTTGTGAATTTCACAGTTTTCTCAAAAGTGGTTTGTGAAAAATAAAAAACCCGTTTTCTAAAGGTCAGTCCTGGCAAAATTTTTTTGGAAAAAAAATAAATACTTGTGAATTTCACAAGTTTTCTCAAAGTGGTCAGTGAAACACAAAAACCTTTACTACTTAGGTCTTTCCACGCAAAAATTTTTTCTTGTGCCTTCCTTTGACAAAGATTCTGGTGTCATATATACCAAATTGTAGTATGGAATACAGTTTTCTATAACTATTTTAGAAATACCAACCAGTGATTACCAAGTGAAAAGTGCCTCACAAAATTAATTTTGCGTTTGCTAAAGAAGACCCCTGGCAATTTTTTTCACCACCTGGGAAACTCACAATGGAAAACAATCAAGCTATGGCATCATCCAATTTGGGCATCATTCCCAACGTGCACAACTTATCCAAAACTCACTTACAAACTGCTTTAAGGGATAGAGGACTCTCGCCATCAAGCAAATCTAAACCTACATTAAAGGCTTATGCACTTTTATTCAACAAAAAGTACATTAAGAGAATAAACCTCGCCCCCTCAAGCGAAAATAATTCACGCTCGGCTACGCAAGTTTTGAATAATCTTGTTCCTAACGAAGAACCTATGCCACAAGTAATGATAAAACAGGACATCGCACCCACCTTGACACAAGATAAAACCTACGATTTATCCTCGTGGAAAATCAAATATAATGGCGTCTCCGATGTACTGGATTTCATTGACCGTATTGAAGAAACGGCTACAATCAAAAATATCCCATTCGAGATTCTACGAAAAAACTTCATAGAACTCATCTCCCCAGAATTGATACCCTGGCACCGCATTCAAAAAACTAAATGCAAAGATTGGAATAAACTCAGATCTGCCCTAATCTCGAGCTTCGGAAAAACGGAAGCCCAGCACCGGATCAAATTATCTTTACTATCTATTAAACAGCTAGTAAATGAACCTGTAGCAACATTCATAGAAAGGGCTGAATCCATTAACATCAAGCTTTCACATCCCGTTTCGGAAGCTGAACTATTACCAGTCATAACTGATGGCCTTTTAAGCAAATACGAGAACATCATTACCTCACAGAAAATTGCATCCCTAGCCCAGCTAAACGAAGTCTGTCTCCTTCTGGAATCGTACCAGGATAGGAAAAACATAAAGAATGTGTCAAATAATGTAGTTGTGCCAAGCCGTTCGTCTGGTTTAAAACCAGAATTCAACAACAAAAAAGTGTGCTCTTTTTGCAAAAAAGTAGGCCATCTGGCCACTACTTGTTTCAAGCAAGCAAGGTTTCTGGAATCTAAGGAACCCCGAACTTTCAAGAGGCATCACTCTAGGGACCGCTCTCCTCCAAGCGACGAACTGCGCAACATTTTCAAGAAATCAAGGCACAACATGGAAAGGTTACAAAACCCAAGCGATGTCAGACCTCAGGTGGATTTCTCCAAGCCCCCACCAAATTTCTACATGAAGAGGCCAAAAAACTAAATAATAACCTCTCAGGCACCCATTCTGAACCAAGGTCTAAAGAATGGACTGATTGGTTAGCACACATTAAGTATTTTAACCAGACCTTAAATGTTTCTTCGGTTTGTTGCAAACAAGCTAAAGATGGGAGACCCTACGCTTTTTTCTCTGTTAACAATGTGCCCTTTTCCGGATTACTTGATAGTGGTGCATCTGTCAGCTGTCTTGGCAACAATGCTCACCTGCCTTTTGTTAACAGTGATTTTAGAATTTCGCCCCAATCAACACACCTGACGACTGCGGATAATGTTTCCCAACCGGTCATCGGTGCCCTTGCCCTGCCAATTAATTGTAACAATAAAATAGTTACAATCAATTTTCTAATAGTGCCCTCTATATCCCAGAATTTCATCCTTGGCGTTGACTTCTGGAAGGCATTCAATGTTGCTCCCCAAGTATTTAATACTCTTGGCGAAACCTCCACTGCTGCTCAAATTAGTGAGATCCGCACAATAATACCTCACGAAAATTTAAGCACGGACCAGGCTCTCCAACTAAAAGAAATGGTCAATAAATTCGAGTCAATATCTTTCGAAAAATGTGGATTAGGTTTGACAAATTTGGTTGAACACCATATCAAAACCAATGGCCCACCCATCAAGCAACGTTATTACAACTTAGCCCCCCAAAAACTTAAACTTTTAGAAAACGAACTTGATGAAATGTTAAAAATGGGTGTGGTGGTTCCCAGCAGAAGTGCATGGACCAACCCAACTCTTTTGGTTTCTAAAAAAGACGGCTCTGCACGTTTCTGTCTCGACAGTAGACGTTTAAACTCTTGCACGGAAGCTGATGCGTATCCCTTACCTCACGTTCACGCAACCTTAGACAAGCTGCGTAACGCCAAGTTCATCTCTTCTGTCGATCTCAGCAAAGCGTTTTGGCAAATACCCTTGGACGCAGAATCGTGCGAAAAAACTGCTTTCGTTGTACCTGGTAGGGGAATGTTCCATTTTAAAAGATTACCCTTTGGTCTAAAAAACAGCCCCGCCGAGTTACAAAGACTGATGGACAAACTTTTCGGTCCTGAAGTCGATAACAGCCTGTTTTGTTACCTTGACGACCTCATCATCGTCAGCGATACCTTTGAAAAACACCTATTAATGCTGGAAAAAGTTTTTCAACAACTCAAGTTCGCTGGTTTAACCATCAACTTGAAGAAGTCTGAATTCTGTAAGTCCCGTCTACGTTATTTGGGATTCATTATCGACGAAAAAGGTCTAAGAACAGACCCCGCTAAGGTGGAAGCCATGGCAAATTTTCCCCGACCCAAAAACGCGAAGGAAGTCAAAGGTTTCCTTGGACTTGCAGGTTACTACAGGAGATTCATCAAAGACTTTTCCACTATCGCAGCCCCCTTAAATAAAATTACCGGCATCCGTAAAGGTGTCAGCAATTTCCGATGGTCTGTCGAAGCTGAAGAAGCGTTTACAACTCTAAAAAATGCCCTTCAAAAAGCTCCCGTTCTGAATTGCCCGGATTTTGCACTCTCTTTTACCCTCCACACGGATGCCTCCAATGTAGGAATCGGTGGAGTCCTTACTCAAGAATTCCCAGATGGCGAACACCCTGTAGCGTATTTTTCCCGTACATTAAACAAACACGAGAAAAACTACGGAATTACCGAGAAAGAGTTATTGGCTGTATTGGATTCTGTTCACCATTTCCGCGGTTACATAGACGGTAGCAAATTTACTGTAGTTACAGACCATAGTAGTTTGAAATGGTTGATCTCTTTAAGTAATCCCTCCGGTAGGCTCGCTCGTTGGTCCTCCCGTTTGTCTCAATACAATTTTGATGTTGTTCACCGTAAAGGCGCGGACAATATTGTTCCCGACGCCCTTTCAAGAATTGAACTGGCTTCATTAAATGTTGACACAATTGCCCCCCCTCCATCTACAAAAGATGAATGGTACTTGAAAATCTTCGAAGGTTGTAAAAATAACCAACAAAAGTTTCCTAATTTTATCATAAAAGAAGGACAACTATACCGTAATTGCAAGGTACCACTATCCATCCTCGAAGATTACTCGTGGAAACTTGTCGTTCCCCTCGAAGGTAGAGAACAAATAATTATTGACAATCATAGTGCTCCCGACTCCATACACCCAGGAAATTTCAAGACGTATAAAAAGATCTCCTTGAAGTATTACTGGCCTGGTCTCTTCAAGCAAATTCGCAATTACATCTCTAAATGTGAAACTTGTAAAGCCTATAAACATAGCACGGCAGCACCTGCCGGCCTAATGGGTAATCCCAAACGTGCCGACAGACCCCTACAATCATTGTCAATGGACCTCGTCGGACCCTTTCCCCGAAGTTATGCCGGACACATGCACATACTTAGTGTAGTGGATGTTTTCACTAAATTCTGTTGGATCTTTCCTTTAAAAAGAGCCAACGCGTCCGCCATCATCAAACTTCTGGAAAAACACATTTTTATACCTTACGGAACACCCAGAACCGTAATTGTTGATAACGGAAAACAATTTATTGCCCAAGAATTCAAAGATTTTACGGAATCAAGGATATTTACTATAATACCTTGTATACTCCACAAAATAACACCGTCGAACGTTATAACCAAACAATCAACACAGCTCTGGCTATTCTAGTTGATAAAGATCAACGTACTTGGTGTAAAAACCTAGATAAAATTCAGGCTGCAATGAACAACACTGTTAATCTGGCCACTGGTTACACACCTTTCTTCTTAAAACACGGTATGGAACAAGTTGTTCATGGTTCTCTACATAGGAACACAAACTTTCCTACGTCAATTGCCACCACAAGCAACCCTACCGCGGACTATGCCCATCGTCTGGAAGAACTGTCGGCCATCTACAGTGAAGTCACTGATGCTTTGCTCCTGGCTCATCAAAAGAGTGCGGACAGATACAACCTACGTAGGAAACATGTCACCTTCAATACAGGAGACATAGTTTGGAGAAAGAACAACACACTTTCCCAAGGAGCCATGTATTTCTCTGCCAAGCTGGCACCACGTTTCGTGAAGGCCAAAGTTCTAAGAAAGATATCAGATCTAGTGTACTCCTTGTCTGACTGCTCTGGAAAACACATTGGTAATTACCATATTAAGGATATCGCAAAATCTGGAAGTGAGGAGTCAAGTAAAACTGCCCCCACTATCTCAGCAAACTTAAAATGATCCAGTGTGTATCACCACAACCTTTTTGTAAGCACACCAAGTCTTACAATGGCTGGCGTGTAAAGTGTCAATTACATGCCCACCCTTTCGTTGATAAAACGAATATTGTTAAAAAAAATCATTTTTGTAAATTTATGTACAATCCACGGTGTAGTTTGCCCCGTTCATGTTCGTGAATTGGCAACCACCGTAATTTTTGTCTCACACGTTTTTTATTTTTATTTTTTTTCTTTCTTTTTTCTCACCTGTTCCAAAATTGATCACTTTAGAGCAGAGACACCCCTCGAGTGACAGTGTTCGGGAAGTCATGAACCCAATCATTGCCTCTCAACCCCTCACACTACGCAACGTTCATGCCATGGCACGCTTTGCCATGTAATGCAATATTGTAATTTTCACCATTTTTGTTTGTTGTTTTTTTTCATCATATCGGAAGGAATCTCTTCATTTTTTTTCTTTTTATGTTCTGTAAATACTGGAGCGTCGTTCTAAAATCGATTTGGTAAACTCCAAAGCGTTAAATCACGACCCAGGACTAGTAAACCATCTCAACATGCTCCATATTTTACCCATCATGGTAAAGATAAGTGGTTACTCACATAATCACATTCCTTGTGTATAGTAGTTTTCAATTTTTTCTCAAATGTCAAAAATTGATGGCGTCCTACCCGAGCTCTTTGCTAACAAATTGGATTTTGACACATCCATTTTGAAATCATATGTATATAAATAAAGGAAAAGCCTTTAAATTGGTCTTTCCATCCTTGTACAAATCCTCATGGACTCGTTTCAACTAAAGTACGTAAAACCAAATACTCGGTCTTTTGTTGTTATAAGAAGTCCTCGATTTGTCCCTCTTCACAACATGTATGTCTTGTATTACATGCTTCAACCCTTACGGAAAAGGTTAATAAAACCTAACGGCAGCCCTGATTTCCGTACATAAATAACCGCAGTTTAACGTAAATCATCAATGTTTTGTTTGATCATCGTTTTACAAACATAGGCATTCAACTCCTGTTTCGCCATTTAACCAAGTATTTGCAACCTAAATTGCACATAACCTGGTATGTTGTAACCGCACAAAGGGTATGTAAAACCACAATTGGTCCCTTTTATTTGTCCCCACTGAAGTTTGCTGCAATAGACAGTATGTAAAACCATGTAGGTCTGTCTTTGTTTGTCACATGGTGTAAACAGAAATGTACTCTGTCATCACCCCGCCTTTATAACATACGAAGTGACATTAAATTGTTTACCTCCTTGTTATCCTATCGTACGCTCCTGGGCTACGGAGTTAGTTAATCTAACAAATCTTTATAAACTGTGTCAAAACAAGCATAGTTAACGTTTATTGTGTTGTATTTAAACGTAACCCTGTTACATTATAGGAGAGATCCTTAGAACATCCACCATTATAGGAGGGATCCTTAAAATACCTGCCGCGATACGAGAAGTTCGTCATAATCACTTTTTTCTCATAGCTAAATGTTATTGAGCTGGTCGTGTGACATATTTGTCATGAGAACCATTTTGTACATTCTATTCTGGTCGTGTGCCATTCATTTGTCATGAGAACCATTTTGTACATTCTATTTTGGTCGTGTGACACATTTGTCATGAGAACCATTTTGTACATTCTATTTTGGTCGTGTGCCATTCATTTGTCATGAGAACCATTTTGTACATTCTATTTTGGTCGTGTGCCATTCATTTGCCATGAGTACCGCTTTTATGTATAACTGTGTATAAACTCTGTACACGAGACGTGGAGACGTAATAACAATACTTACCGTGATTCGTGTGAACGACATAATATCGGCTTTGCTATCTTCTTTAGGATGCATTGTATAAACTCTTTGACTTCTGTCTATAATTGAGTTATATCTTGTATGTACTTACATATTTTGTACACTATACGTGGAGACGTTAAAACACTTACCATGAGTCGTGCGAACGAAATAATATCAAACCCTTTGTGTGCAATCTACGAAATGTAGTCCACAACCCTTTGTTGTCATTCAACGCCAATGCCCGTGGACTCCCTGTTTTTTTACTTCTTTGCAAAAAGGAAAGAAGCCCAGGAATATCTACTATCCCAAAAGGACTAGTTTTCAGCTTCACTGTCAATTATGGGGCATAGTGCTGTGGGAGTTAATCGATTGAGCACAAAAAACCACCTAACTCGTTGTCTGGAGAACGAACAAGAAAACCCCCAGGTTTGTGAAATTGGAGCAAGGGTCTGTCTTTTCTCACAATCATGTAGAAGTTTTTAAAATGACCCCTAATCTTTTGCCCAATACACGCGAAAGATTAGCCTCTTTGATATAATGTGTATTCAAATGTCTCCTCATCCTTTTTGATAAATGTAAAGAGTCAGGAAATCTGCTGGTTGATTATGTTTCATTTTCACATAGAGTTTGAATCGAAAATTGGTCCAGTCTCTAGCAAGTTTCGCAACTCGTCTCCCTTCTCCCCTCCTCCTCCCATTCCCCATGTTTCAGACTTATGTTATGAAGTGAAAAATCTGTCGTTGACCATATCTCGCCCTCACTTGGAGTTCAAATAGGTAACTGTCCGGTTATCTACAGGTTTTCCCCCTCAATCTCTGCATATGTCTCATCAGTTTTTTCTCTCTTTTCTCAATTCCACGAAACACATTCATGAATGTTGGATATGTACGATATGCACTTGGCGTACCGTCTGTCTCCTTTTGACAACCTTTATTCATGAATTGGTTTCCCTTTGCCGTGACTAGTTCACGATTCTTTGTCTCGTTCTTTGAAATTCTACGAAAATGTTACCATCTCATGTTAGCATAGGCCATAGAGGGCCGGTTGTTTTTTAACCAAGACATATTGTCACTAGGCAAACGCCAAGTCATCCTGGCAAAGGAAAATGTTCATGTAATCACAATTTAGTTAGGAATCTCTCTTCGTCGCTCTCTGGGTCGGTGGTTAAAATTTCGTTATTTCATTATCTGGACACATTTTGTTTCTCTCCAAACCTTTTCTTCATTGGTCCCTAGGCAGGTAAACTTCAAGAATTTTGCTCTAATAATAATTCCTCCCGGATTTAAAAAGAAGCCCAGGCGGATGTCATCACCAACAGCCAAGCTGAGCTTCACTTCCTGACAGCACGCGCTGTGGTTACAAGGTCTCTCCTGCTGCCATTTTCTACGCAATTGTTCCTGAAAGCACAGACCATACCGCCCATACGTATGTTGTCTTGTCGTGCCACAGCAAGCTGAGTTGTCCCACTATACTTTATGACACTCTAAACTACCTTTTGGGCACGCTAGCTCTTAGGTTTGTTCTTACTCTTGCTATCAATGCCAACCTTGTCGTCTCTTGCTCTGTCATGCAGTGACGCATATATCGTCATGTGTAAACCATCATTACCTTGACCCACCAGTATTCGCTGAATGCGCACCAATACAAGTTATCTTGAGCTACATTATGCTTCAATAACCATTATATACGATCCGTGTTTACCATAATAACACTTAGGATTCGCACTGGCATGTCTGCAGATACTGGATTCTTCTCTTCAATGACCTCTGTAACCATAGTCGCGGCACAGCAACCACGTTCTCCACTTCGTGAACTTCGACGTCTTCGACAAAACCAAGTGTTTTCTAAGGCCCAAGTGTACTCCTGAGCGTTGTCTCAAATGGGTCTGATTACAGTGATAATGTAATCCTTAGAATCCGTGAAGTCACGTCCTTTTCTTCGAAATTCTCCGAAACCAAACAAATCCACGCTTCACAAACTTAGCTCCAAGACCAATGAAACCTTAGAATCACACACTTTTTCTCTTCTCTTGTACAAATGTATTGTCATTCTTTCAATTGCATAACCATGTGTATTGTCATTCTTTCAATTGCATAACCATGTGTATTGTTATTTTCAATTGCATAACCTTGTATGTTGTTTTACACCATGTACTTTTCCCAAATTTGTCTTGTCCAAACATTGTATGTACCCCCACCCATTCCCTACAAACATTGTGACCCAAACTATAGCATAAAACTGTATGTTCTAGCTAGGAAATCTCTCAAGCAACGAATCTCTCAAAAACCCCGATGGAAGCATAAGAGGATTTTTTTTCCCTACAGCTCCATTGCCACGTCGCTTTTTTTCCAAGCGCGGGGGGAAGTGTTATGGTACGCCCAAACGACAAAGAATTCAAACTCCTAATTCGCCGCAAACTACACAACACCCTGCTCTCCCCCCTGTTCCCTGCTTCCTACTTCCTATCCCATCCGCCCACCCGCACGCGATCCCTTCCACCAGTTGAGAATTGCGAGCCGCCTCGGGCACACGTTAAGCCCGCGCGTTGATTCCCACTGTTCGCGCCCGGCGTACTATCACTCGAATTGTACTCAAATATAACCTGCAATGTTAATTCAATAACCTACGGGTTTAGCGCTGATATTTCACCATGCCTGTGTAAACTTCGGTTCTGTCCTAAACTCGGGAGGTGCCCCTGGAAGCCGGAAGACGAAGACCCCCCAACATCATGTAAGCTGTACAATTGTTTCCTCATTTGATTGTGTCCTTTAACGATAGACTGTAAACTCCCGCGCAAAGCCATCACTCAGAGAGTTTCGTTTAGGGATCTTGAGGTTATAAACACGATAGCTAGGATTGTGTAGTATGTATTTCTTGTGTTGAATTGTACTGTAATGACCTATGTACTGTGTTTTAAATTTGCAATACATGAATCTATTTAACTCAATCCTGTTATTATTCTGCTACGGCAGGAGGGTTTCCTAGAGAGGGAGTATCCTGCCAGACGACTGAGATGCGAAGGAATTTCTGAAGCCTCGAGCGACCCACCACCTGAATAGAGGGTAAATCATGCCTCCCCTGAGAGCTAGCTTGGGACATGTTTGGGGGCCCGCTCCTAACACACCAATATCTAAAATCTATAAAACTAATATAAGCGATTTACCGTACCTACTGAGGATAATCAGTTAAAGCAAAAAAATTATAATTTAATATTACTAAGGTGTACCGCGGGTAGCACATATATTTACTCACAAAATGCACTGCAATATCTGTCCGGAGCCAGTAATAACAGAGGAGTCAATTTTTGTGTGCTCTGCGTGCAAAGGAACATTTCATCTAGCCTGCGGGGTTCCTTTCATCACAGGAACATTTCATCTAGACTGAGAATAGGTTCCGTAGACTCACTCAGGAACGGCGTGCCCAACTGAAATGTAAACTGTGCAAAAATACGAAGACAACTACGGCGAGCGCTACAAGCGTAACTGAGGCAGTCAGCGGTAACGAACCTTTGGAGCCGGGTAAAAAATTGAACAATAAAGGACCGACGACCACCGCTCAGGCCCAGACAAACTTGGAAGAACTGCAAGGATTAGTCTTGGATAAGACGTCTAATCTCGAAAGAAAACAAAATGGAACAAAACAATAAAATTCTAGAAAGCATTCAATTCATGAGTGCACAATACGAAGACTTCCTAGGCAGGATCCGTGAAATTGAGTCAAGGAATGAGGAGCTCACAAAAAAAAACATCGATTTGGAAGCCAGGATTACTGTACTGGAGAACTGTCTTGAATTCCAGGAGCGGGCCCTAAAGGTCAACAACCTAGAAATCAGAGGTATCCCAGAAAATAAAGGCGAAATACTACAAGACGTGTTAGCGGATGTGAAATCATACAATAAAAACAACCCAAATTTGGAAGACAAATTGAATACTTCGAACATTGGAATTGCGGGACCGAGTACCAGGATCTACGTCTCCTAACAGCTGACATTTCGAGGCAAGCAACTATTTTGGAAGGCTAGACAAGAAGCGAAAATGAAAGGTTATCGATTCATTTGGACGAAGGCGGGTCAGGTGTACGTTAGACGAGATACGGGGTCTAATGCAATCTGCATATCTGATGAACGCAAACTCGAGCTATGTGATTCAACTGAAAGAATCAAACTACCGAGGTATGTACCGGCTCACGCGTTTCCAGGTATATGCAATAAATCGTTAACTCGGCGAGATAGCGAATTTACCAATCTTCATTATACTATTAACCAACTTTTAAATCGATTAGCGATAGTTAAATATTTCACTTCACAAAGGAGGTACGAGCACACCCCGTTTCGCTCATTTACTTTAAACATTCTGCATTATATTATCAAATTACTGTCAATTTATTTCCATACATTTATTTCTATATATGCAACTACATTGGGAACAGTTTATAAATGTAACAATATATTAGTGGAATACTGTTCGCTATTTTACATACAAATAACTTTGTATTATGTTTGATTTAACTTGTGAATTGTAATTTACATCAGAGACGGTATACAAGCACAAGTCGACGAAATTTTACTACCACAAGCAAACTGCATGAAAATCGTATTGAACAATAATTTATGTATTTTCGCAATCTGTAGATCACCCTCTTCCCAAAATATTGACACTTTTTTTTTAATTCTCTACAATCAGTCGTCAACAGTTCAAAACAATTAGAGCGGCAAATAATTGTAGGCGATTTAAATATTAATACGATTCCGGAGTACCACCGTCAATCCGAAGACTATCTATGTCTGCTTACGGAAAATGGGTTCACGCAGACAATTCACAGCCCTACGCGAGAACAGGGTACGAGTAAATCTTGTCTAGACCATATTAACGTAAAAAAATTAAACATATCGACTCATTTATTATCCAAACCACAATTTCTGACCACTACACTACAGCCCTCTGCTTTAAAAATAAGCCTCCCACCGCAGACAAAATTAAATACATACCTCGAATAAACTACTTCAATCTTCTTGAGGACTTAAATTCAGAAAAATGGAAAAACGTTCTAGGCGAAAAAAAGGCGAAAAGGAGCCCTGAGAATAATATATTACAAACTCAATATAAAAAGTATAGGAACTTGTGTAAAAATTTAATCATCTCAACTAAAGAAAACTATTTTAAAAACATTATTTACGAAAATAACTATACACCAAAAAGGCTATGGGAAGCAACAAAACATTAACAAAAACCAAAATCAATAAATCATCGGAAATTAAATCACTGCACATTTATAACACTATCACGACAGATTTCAAAAAGATTGTGAATTTTGCAAATAACTATTTCACGTCATTAGGAACTACCCTGGCTAAAAAAAATCTCGATAAAAATAACCCAACTGAAGCTGATCTCGCTAAAAAAACTGGCTGTAATCTCGAGCATAAAATAGATAACATTCGAACTACGTTATTCTTCGAAATTATTATTCTACATCACAAAAATGGGGATAAATCACAGATCAATAACTACCGACCGATTTCTTTGATCAACTCTGTATCTAAAATTATGGAGAAAATTGATAAGAATCGGCTCAGCCTCTACCTAAAAAACAATAACATCCTTTCCAATAGTTAATACGGTTTCCATCCAGGTATAGGCACTGAAAATGCCATTGCTAAATTGATAAAAAATATCTCTAATAACATAGATAGAGGTACAAAATGCATTGCGCTGTTCCTGGATATAGCCAAAGCATTCGACACTATCTCTCACAAAATTCTGTTGAACAAACTACAGCGCATTGGTATACAAGGTCAGCTCTTCAATCTGTTGTGTAGCTATTTAGATAACAGGAGCCAAAGAGTGCTTATCAACGACACTATAAGCGATTCAGCTGATATTAAATTCGGTGTACCCCAAGGAAGCACTTTAGGACCTCTTTTATTTAATATATGTAAAGAAAACCACTTATGAGTGCTTTCCTTAAGATTGTATTCACTGAGTAAGTACTGAGTAAGTACTGAGCTACTTGGTGGCCCACTAGATATCAAATAAATGAATCGAGTTAGGAAAATATAACTGTCAGAATTATTGGATTAACAATTCCTGAAAATATTATCTTATTTTATTTATTATTTATTAAAGAAACCTGAAATAAGGGCTTTAAATGTTGTTTCTTTTGTTTTTATAGAGAAACGCAATTACGCCTTTGTTTTATTCAAGAATATAAAGAAAAACATTATAAAACAACATTTTCTATACTTAACTATTTCACGGAAAATGGAAAAATTGAGGTTTGATTTTGCTGTAAGACCAGCGGCAGATGGAAAATCAAACGTCATATGCATAACCTCGATCGCTACACCTGATGGACGGATTTATGGAATACCACACGAATCCCAACCTACAAATCTACACCAAGGAATTACAAACACTCCAAATTATGATAAGGTAAAAAAATCATTAAATAAAAGACATCAAACAAGAAAAATATGGATAACCTTGACGGATGATATGTCAAAAATATATTTAGATACAGAACAAAACTTACAGTTTAATGATATTTACCTGGAAGAAATTATGGAAAACACAAATAAAGCGGAATCTATACTTAGTGGATCAAGTCAAACACTGGAAAAACTGTTAGAGAAATTGCTTGAAAGTAAACAAACAAAATCTGAAACTCAAAATTTAGGGAAAATTGCAAAGGATTTCATGATTGGCAAATTTACTGGCAGAAGCTCAAATGCGAACCAGTGGATTGAAGATTTTAATAAAGAATGTGAACGCTTCCAAATCAACGAAGACAAAAAGAAAATTGAAATTTTAAAACATTTTTTGGAATACTCCGGTGTAGAATGGTACAGCTGCATGCTAATGAAACTTACAGTGGAATCGGAATGGGACAAATGGGAAAAAAAAAATTTGTGATACTTTTACAAACAAAGGATGGTCACCCATTAGATATGCTCTCGCCTTTAAATATCAAGCTGGTTCATTGCTCGAGTATGCTTTAAAAAAAGAAAAATTATTGCTGGAAGTAAGGAAATCAATTGATACTGGGACACTTATCGACCTCATAGCATTTGGTTTACCTAATTATGTGACTGATAAAATTGACAGAGAAATTTTACAAGGAACGGAAGATCTTTACAATAACATAGGAAAATTAGAACATCTTGTTGGGAAGAATAAGTATGAAAAAAAAAGTATTATGTATTCTGACGCTAAATCCAAAGAAATTGAAGAAAAAAAACCATGCCGAATCTGTGTTAACGAGAAAAAAGGGAAACGTTACCATCTTGAGGAAAATTGCTGGTTTAAGGAGAAAAATAAAAAAGCAGTTGTAAAAACGGTAAATAACTCTGAATTGGAAATTGAACTAAACGAGAAGAATCCAAAAAACTAGATGTGCCACCATTAATAAAAGTCGAGTTACTATTAAATGATACTTTAAAAATTTCTGGAATTTATGATTCGGGATCAAATGTGTCATTAATTAATGCAAAATTATTAAAGATACAGCCAAGAGCATGTACAAGTGATATACAAATAGTTAACTTGAAGACTATTAATGGTGAGAAGAAAACAAAAGGTATGGTAACACTAAAAATAAAAATCTACAATATAGAAAGAATTGTGGACATATTTGTAGTAGATAATGAACATTTTAATTACGATTTTCTAATTGGTTTGGATTGTATCAAAAATTTCAAATTAATGCAAAACGAAGAATTAAAGATCATACAATGTAACAAACCAGAAGAAGCGACCTCAAATGAAGATATAAAAAAGAATAACTACTCAAAAAATGATACTTCAAATATAACAAATATCAAAATTCCTGATGTACTAGGTAAAATAGAGGAACAAGACACCAAAAACATAAACAAAGGTGAAATAAATTTCAACGAACATATAAACACGGATGGATTTGAACTGATAATAAACCATCTAGATTTATATCAACAATCAGAAATTGATAAGTTGGTAGAAAAATACAAACCAATCTTCGCCAAAGATAAATACGACGTCGGTACTGTAAAAGATTATGAAGCTCATATTGACTTGATGGTGGATAAATACTGTTACAAACGTCCATACAGATGCACAGCAGAAGATAGAAGACAAATAGAATATCAAATATCAAAACTATTAGAGAAGAATTTAATTGAGGAATCTTATAGCCCATTTGCTGCTCCAGTAACTATGGCATATAAAAAAGAAGATGATCAAAAAACAAGGTTATGTATAGATTTCAGAGAATTGAACAAAATTGTCGTCCCTCAATCACAACCTTTTCCGTTGATTGAGGATTTGATGGTTAAAACCGTAAACTGTAAATATTTTTCTACTTTTGACATAAATTCGGCATTTTGGTTAATTCCTTTGAAAATTCAAGATAGATATAAAACTGCATTTGTTACACAAGAAGGTCATTTTCAATGGACGTGTCTCCCGTTTGGGTTGAGGACGGCCCCAGCCATTTTTCAAAGAATATTGAGCAACATCATAAGAAAATACAAACTCTCCAGTTTTGCAGTAAATTTTATAGATGACATATTAATTTTTTCAAGAACTTTTGAAGAACATATGCAACATATATCGAGACTAATGGAGGCAATTCTAACAGAAGGCTTTAGACTAAAATTTTCGAAATGTACTTTTGCAAAAAATTATGCAAAATATTTAGGTCACATAATAGAAAACAATTCAATCAGACCTCTGAAAGATTATTTAACCGCTGTCAAAAACTTTCCAGTTCCGGAAACAAAAAAAAATATACGCCAATTCCTAGGAAAAATAAATTTTCATCATAAATTTGTGCCACACAGTGCGATTATCCTGGACCCGTTACACAATTTATTACGGAAAGACGTGAAATTCATATGGTCCACAGAATGTCAGGAAACATTTGATAAAATAAAAGCATTGTTATGTTCAGAACCACTTCTGAATATCTTTGACCCTGAACTACCAATAAGCATTTACACGGATGCTAGTATCAAAGGAGTGGGAGCAGTGCTGAAACAAAAAGATAAAAACGGGGACTGTAAGCCGGTTGCTTATTTTTCAAAAAAAATTGACTGAAGCTCAAAAAAAGAAGAAAGCAATATACCTAGAATGTCTGGCAATAAAAGAAGCTGTGAAATATTGGAAACACTGGCTTATGGGAAAAGAATTTACCGTCTACTCAGATCATAAACCATTAGAAAATATGAACATAAAGGCTAGAACCGACGAAGAACTAGGGGATTTGACGTATTATTTATCCCAATATCAATTTAAAATTAAATATAACCCAGGAAAATCAAACCAAGAAGCAGACTGTTTAAGCAGAAATCCAGTTCTAGAACCTTATGAAAATACTGATGACTTTTTAAAAGTAGTAAATTTAATAAACCTAGAAGATATAAAAAAGGACCAACACACCAATCTAGACTTACAAAATGGAAAACTTATATTGGAGAATGAAATATACTACAAAAAGAATAAAAGAAGGAAAAAAATTGTACTATCAGAACAACTTAGCAAAAGTCTAATAACGAATGTCCACGATACTTACTGCCATATTGGGAGAACCCAGATGACAAATAAAATAACACCATTCTATACAGCAAAGAATATCATCGAAAACATTAAACAAATTTGTGAAGAATGTGAAATTTGTATTAAAAACAAATCAAGGAGGAAGCCAAAATATGGTTTAATGTCACATTTAGGTCCAGCAGCACGTCCCTTTGAAATTATATCTATTGATACCATTGGAGGCTTTGGAGGGTCACGCTCAACAAAGAAATATTTACATCTTCTGGTTGATCATTTCACAAGATATGCTTATATTTTCGCATCGAAAAATCAAAGCTCCAGTGATTTTATAAAATTAATAAAAAATGTGTCACAAGGATACAACATTGATATGGTATTAACGGACCAATACCCTGGTATAAATTCCAAAGAATTTAAAGAATTTCTGAAGAAGGAGAACATAAGAATGGTTTTCACTGCTGTGGATGCACCATTTTCAAACGGGCTGAATGAAAGGCTAAATCAAACTTTAGTCAATAAGATAAGATGTAAAATAAATGAAAGTGATAAGAAAACATCATGGACTACGATTGCACAGAAATGTGTAGAAAAATATAACGAAACAGAACACACAGTCACCAAGTTTGCTCCAAAATACCTTTTGGAAGGCGAAAATGTGAATATTCTACCACTTGAATTGAAATCAAGACATACAAGTGAAGACCTGAAAAGAGATAGGGAACTAGCTCTTAAGAACACAATAAAATCACACAACTATAATAAAAAAATATTCGACATACACAAGGAAGAATATAAATTGGAAGTGGGAGACAGAGTCTACGTGGAAAACGGAAATCGACTAAATAGGAAGAAATTGGAGGAATTGCGGATTGGACCATACAAAATTCTAAAGAAGGTGTGATGTTTGTCTTTTCTACTCTCTTATATTTGTCTGTATTTTATTTACTCCTGGGCACTTGGCACCAGTCGTAATGTTTCGTCTTTTCATACTTATTTAACTCTCCTTTCATCGGCAAGACAGTTGTAATATTCTCGCCTTTTCTCTTGGCTCTGATCGATATTTAAATTCTTAAGGCTTTGCATATGTGTGGTAGGGATGGAAAATTCCTCCCCTACGTCACACAAGCCTTTATAAAATTGGACCCTTATTTCCTCTGATAACTACAGAAAGCTACTTAAAGCTCCCTTGTACTACATACCTTTAGCGATATATGTACTTAACTAATAAATACGTTATTTACGACTTTGAACGTAAATATTTTCGTATTTAGGTTGTAATTAAACTCCATCAAACGTTGTGTAATTTTTTGATTTATGATATAGAACTTTAATTACTTTAAATTTTGTGGTAACCCTCTTGATTCTAAACAGAGTGTTGAATTTCAAACTGTATTGGTCTCTCTTTTGCAAATTTAACCTTAAGTAATTTCTCTAAATGAACTAACTTCCCTTTGACGTTTATTATGATTCCCTACATCCTAATGAATTCATGAATAAGCAATACTAATCGAAACTACACATGACTAATTGAACAGATAATTAAATATAACTCAAATGGTTAAATGTTAGTAAATTTGATTATGATTGTATCTCGTATCTGCTGGGCGCCCCTCCGTTTAGATTCAGCTGCTATAAGGTACATATAAAGATGGATTTAGTAGGTTAATGTAATTAGTTAATTGCATATTTGACGAACTCAGAATAACCCTTTTTCTGGCAAAATTTGGCTCCTGCCTCCATCAAGTAAGCAGGGTGATCAGAAGTCAACCCAAAATTCGCACAGTCTTTTGGCACGGTTCAATTGATTGATACCTAAGTTATCGCGTCCCAATGAACCTTCCTTTCGCCATCATGCACTGCCTTCAGGTCTTCCTCCAAGCCCAGATACCTCCAAATTCCTACTCCTCCAAAGTTTACTATTTACTTAGGGCGAACCGGTTTCGTCCTATATGCAATCATATACTCACGGGTTTGTGTGGAGTTACGGGTCGTGAATCCTCCCTCCACGTTCAAGAAATGAGACGAGAGTGACCCGACAGGCCTAAAGCACTAATTGTAAGTGAGTTCGTTTCATTCAATGAACAGTACATAAAAAGATATATATGTAAACATACGTTTTGGGAAGGTTTATAACTCGCAATGCGAAACTACTTGCAACGCATCCCGAGCTCGGATCTCGCCCATCAAATTCTGCGAAATTTTCAGATTGATACCGAATACATACGTAAGAATAGTGGGTGATATAAATATATATTCGTACATTAAGATCTTATCTGGCGATGTGTTCTGGAGATTCGCCATAACTCCAAGCTTTTGTTTGGTTTTGTTGACGGTTTTGTTTGAGAGATCCGCCATCTCTATGGTTTGATTAATGGTCCTTGTTACAGAAGCGAACACTGCCTTCTGTTGGTTGAACTGTATTTTTTTTTTTTTTTTCTTTCCCTCCCCTCCAATGTTCAACTTTTGATAAACTCTTGCTATCCCGTGATTCTCAATTGAATCATGTAAATCCTCATTACCCCTTATTAAGCTATCCCGTGATTTTTCAACTGTTTCATGTAAACCTTCAATACACCCTTTTGAACTGCTAAAATAAATCTGTTAATTTTCAATTGCTTAGGTCTGTAGATACCTCGTTACGTTCAAATTAAAAATAGTGTTTAAATTTTTTTTTTTTCTTTTTGCTCCTAATAATTGCGCAATATAATAATTTTATCCCGTTCCTAGAAGTTAATACCTAAGTACGATATCCACTAATCAAGGTCATTTTTTTTTTTTCTTTTTACTGTATTCGAACTAGTGCCCCAGTGACCGAATTATTTTGTAAACAATTTGAGCTTTGTAAACATTCTCTACGGCCTCGTGACCTAGATTCGAGCGTATGAGGTATGTTTACTTTAGACATTCCGGAGACGTGTGAGATGACTCTAAAATTTTTTCTTTGTTTGATAATGATGTACTTAGCGCAATTGTCTAGTCTGATACCCGATTACGTATACATATTTATTCATTTATATATACTTTGTCTCAGTAAATAATTTATAATATGGATATGTACATACATAAATTTTATGATTGAAATAATTTCTAATATCATAACTTATTTCAAATGCTCTGGATTTTCTGAAATTATATTATTACATACATAACATTAAATATTTTATATTGATTTGTAAATTTATCACACATAACTACTTTCAATAGTTATTGATGAATTCAGAGGTAGGAATCGATACCCTTTTCCTCTTTTTATATAAGTGTTTTTCTTTTTTTTTTTTTTGATTAAAATTTTTCTTGGGAACAATAAAATTACAAATATATGTGTTTATATACATACATATATAAATATATATAAAATATACTTATTATATTTATAATATTTTAATATAGTTACATATCACATATTAAGCGAGTAATATCTTGGTCAAATAATTAATCCAAATACCAATGTTTGCTGCATTCCGCTATCTCCTTGGAATCTGTAAAATTTTATAACGGAAAAGACTTACCCCCTACCAAGGTTTTTTTTCCGACCGGGAAATACACGGTAACCTTGCTGCGATTTTCCTAAATTAATTTTTTATTTTCCTAAATTTAATTAAATCTTTTTGACTTCAATTTTTTTTTTTTTTCATTTAATCTAAGTAATTAAAATGATGCATGAACTCTATCGTTCTAAACTGTATTTTATCTCAAAACTCGTTGTTTAGATAACACTTTAAATGATAGTTACTTCACGATTAATTTAGAGATGGTAAATTGTTGTTAAATTAAATTTTTATCCCTCCGAAATTTTTATGTATTAATAAAATATTATTTTGTTTTATTATTATTATTTAAGATAATTAATTTAAATATTTATTATTTGTTAGAACACTTTCACTTAGATTGAACACACGTATTTAATTATAACTTCATCACGCTAAATTATCACATCACTTCAGTTATTTATTGCACTAATATTAAACGCGAAATTTCTAAGTTTAAAAATACGATATTAAGTGATTATAAAATCCGAATTTTCCACTAAAACAAATTGTATTTATCACGAGCACTTTTATTTTTCACAAGTAATTAATGCGTTGGCTTTATTTTTTATTTTCACTGACTCTAACTGCAAAGTATTTTTTTGTATATCACTGACTAGAATGTGAAATTTTTCTAAGTATCAAAATAATTATCACTTAGAATTTTTCAAATTTAAATCACCCACCGTTTCGTCACGTTCCGCGAAGTTACAAACTTTTCGACCACGACCGTAGACTGTCCTCAACTGGCATTTGTCTAGACTTTTATACCCCTCTCAGGTCCAAAAGATCGTATCTGAATCTCCTATAATAAACCAATCTAATTACTATCAACTCGTAATTTCTTGAAACCTCTCCATTATTGTCGAATGCGGTCTCTTTGTACGTTTTGCGTTTGATACATTAAATTCTGTCTCATACTTCCATACTTACAAGATCCGGATTTAGTAAGATCCATGTTTAATGGCCCAACTTCCTTTGTCCTGTTGTTCATACAAAACTAGCTTGAATTTAATAATTTTAAAGTTCTATTTTCATCTATTCCGTAACATGTCCGTGCGTACGGCATCTACCATATGTTCCAAATCTGTCCCCAAATTCGCCTATCAGAGATATCTTCATGTCGAAGTCTTTCTCGCAAATTGTTCATTTTTATTTTATTATTTTTCCTCGAGTTTTTCTGTATTCTATATGAACCTTTCCATTTAAAACCGAATTTTCTCTATTTACGTCGTATATTTGAATTTTCCATTCTTTCTCGAATTTTCTTTTATTCACGACACTCTTTCCATGAATTTCCTTATTTATTCTTACGCTATTGTTCATATCTCTATAGATTTTTATATTTCAAGCCGTATTTATTTTATTCACTGTTAATCTAAGATTTCCTTTGTTTTTCTCTGTCGTATCTCCTTTCCCCTCACTTCCCCGTACTTCCCTGATATAACCATATCGTTTTTTGATGTTTGCTGCCTCTTGGAAAATTTCATTTTCTATTTGTTATTAATAAATATATCATTTTTTAACATCTTTATAGGAGATACCCCCACTTCGGCCCTTAAATTCCTGTCATTTTTATTGCTTCATAGAGATCGCCTCCCAAATTTTGTCCCGTTCTTACGAAAAATCCCATAAACCATATGTCTTGACAGTTGTATACATTAGTTCCTGTACCCACCTGGCAATAAATCCTTTTTTATTTCAGTGTCGTTAACTTTTATGAGAATTCTTTAATATAAATATTTCATAAGACCCATGATAATTTTTATTACCTTTTTAACGGCTAATCGTCCTTATCTAAACAATTTTCATGTTCGAATATTCCTTGTTTATCATAACAAAATACATCTGAAATCGACAACCATTGTAATGCCTCATTTTTTTTCTGCAATCGCGTACTATGTTACTCTATAAACTCCATTTTAATTACGTAAAATGACTCCTTTTCCTGAGTTTTTCTATCGCAATGTTTTCAGCATTTTCTACTCCCCTCCGTACTGCACTCTATTTCTTCTCTAACACTTGTTACTGCTCTAGACATCTGAAATATACGCTCGCCTATTCTTTAAAACTCTCATTTTTTTTTGACGTTTCCTCCCTAAATCTTTCATCGTAATATCCTAGCTCCGTCTAGAATTGATAACAATAATTTTCCATTGTTTTTTCAACATTTCCATTTCCTTTAGCACGTTTTCCCTCGAATCGATCATCTCCGGTCGTCACAAACAATCGTATTATAGATGGAAATCTCCCTAACGCCTTACAATACGTTTTCGTCACTTGCTTTGCAATTTTTCACTTAAACTTTTGCATCGTGTTTACGTGTATCCTTTTTTTCCGCACCTGATATGTTTTAATGCGTTCGAGAACTAGGGTTTCTGATCCCTGGAACGTACCGGTTAATGATAACATTTCTTGGGGTCACCGTACTTTTGTCCCTGAACAGATTATTTCTTCCCATGGAGTTTATTCACCTCTCGGTTTGGTGGGAACGTCAAACTCATTAATTACATTCCTAATTGCTAAGTCCAAAGGTCGTTCCTTTGTTCTAAAAATGGGTTCGGCCCTCTTCCCGTTGATAGGCTGAATTGGTTTTTAATCGCTTTTGCTGCAATTCAATTGGCTGTCAATATATCACGTCTAAAGTATATTGGGGAGTCCCTGTCCCTGATTATTTGTTGATACCATCTGTGATTTTTTTATCAATACTCGTCTCACTTTGTCTAATTATAGATCCCTACCGTAAATATGAATTCACTTTACTCTAATCCGATAGATGTCGTAGACGTGTCCGTTTTATAAGTAATTGATATTTTCTTTTTAAATTAAAGTGGGAAGCTACGATATTTTCTTATTTTTCACTGTTGATCAATGCAATTCATCACAGTTCCCTCCTCTGAACTCAATTTGCTGTGGCTAACGTTGTATCTTATTTTAATGTCCTCTTCTTTTTTTTTTTTTTTTTTTTTTTTTTTTTTTTTTTTTTTTTTTTTTTCGTTAGACACCGAAATTGTGTTCAAATTTAGACTAGCTATCTTCCCCTCCTCATTTGGTTATCCCCTATCTCTACTCCGTGTCATATTACTTCCTATCTCCCCCTCCTCATTTTGTTATCCCCTATCTTTTTTCCGTATCCTATTACTTCCTATTCCCCCCCTCCTCATTCTGTTATCCCCTATCTCTTTTCCGTATCCTATTACTTCCTATCTCCCCCTCCTCATTCTGTTATCCCCTATCTCTTTTCCGTATCCTATTACTTCCTATCTCCCCCTCCTCATTCTGTTATCCCCTATCTCTTTTCCGTATCCTATTACTTCCTATCTCCCCCTCCTCATTCTGTTCGGATTGTTAACAATCTTGAATTTGAATCTCATTGTATTCTTTATTTTCTTTTCGCGTAGATTTTACTTTATGAAATTTTCTTTAATTTTGATAGATTCAAAATTAATTTCTTTTTGCTGGAACACGCCCCTCGACTCGCGTGTTTTGGTGGTCCCCAACCAAATTGGACTAAGACCTCCCTTACAATGATTTAAGTAAAGATTGTTTACAATCTCGCGGCCTTTCGAACAACTGAAAAGCGGGTGGTCTCTTGGTGTGCAATTAATTGTTTTTTTGTTTTGTAAGTATGAATATTTTTTGTGAAATGTGTGTTTTCGCACGACCTCACCCAATCCGACAATCAGTGGTATACATGTTTCATATAAATTTTCCAGCATTTTTTTTTTTTCTTTATTTATTTAAACTTTATTTTATAATTCTTAATTTCTAATTGTAATTTCTTAATTCATCCAAAGTTGTTCTAGCCTAAGTGTTGTCCACTCTAATATTTAAATTTTTATAAATGTTCTTTATTATCCTCAAATTGGTTCAGCGTTCCCTTTTTTTTCCTTTTTTTTTTTTTTTGAAATCTAAACTATTTATACCTTAATTCAAATGTTACCTTTTTATCTCTATACTTAATGTCTACCCTATATCTATAGATAAACTTTCTTATTTCAATATTTCAAAAAAAAAATTCCTAGGCATTGTTTATTTTTCAAAATGTCCCTTTTGTGTGCCATATAATATCTCTAATTCTCTCCTTCGAGTGTTCTTACTTATCTAACCTTTTTTTTTTTTTTTTTTTTTTTTTTTTCATTAACACATAAAAAGTCAATTTTTTTTTTTTTTCAACTAGAAAATCAAAATTAACGAATTTATTTGCCTTACTCTATTTCAATAATTGAATATGATTGTCGCTTATTAAGAACTTGTCCACTCACCCTCAAAGACTTGACGACGATCCGCCCCTCGCAAGCAATCTGATAATCTAATATTTTAGTAATTTTCTTTCTTCCCCCTCCCCAATTATAATGTACCCTAACATATTTTTATTTGTATTTCTCAATCGTTTATTTATTTATTAACATTTACAAATATTTGTAAACTTCGCACTCTATTCGTTGACTTCCACTAATTGTAAACCTGATTTTTGTTTCTTATTACTTGTGTAATATCTAGCTAAATGTAAAGCGCTATAATCTCCTTTTATCTCCCGAGTTGGCTGCGACCATTAGCTCCTTCCCGGCTGTAGTTATTGTAGAATTTTCTTTTGGTGAACTGTTAACTTCGGTGCACTTGCTGCAACTAGCGTTTTCGCCCACACTTTCAATTGCGTGTATCCTCCTTTTTATGGCGCGGTAACGGTCACGGTATTTGTCCTTCTTGCTGGATTCCTCCCCACTCCTCTTCTTCATGTTCCGTTCTTCTGGTGTACATACCATTGTATCTAGTTTTCGTAGAAACTCAGCGGCGACAATCTCATCTCCTGATTGCCCCGAAAACCATAGCGATTGAATTTCCTTCGGATAATGTCTCATAATTTCGTCAACTATGCCCAACGGTGTGTCAGTAATCTTTAAAGCCTTCGCTAGCTCCCAATAGTTTGCGAAATGAGTGAGCATGGATATATTTTTCTTGGCATCATATACCCCTTCTGCAAGACGACGGCGAACTTCATTTTTCTTTATGTCTCCCCAATAGGTAGCTAAAAAATCTCGTTCGAAATCTAACATAGTCTCCCATCGTTTATTGTACAATTTTGCCCACGATTTAGCTTCCCCTTTCAAATTTTCCCGTACGACGACTAATGGATCCGTTCGTTTCACTTTTCTAGTGTATTCTTTTAAATCTTCTAGGAAACTAATGGGATTTTGATTTCCACCGGAGAATGATGGTCGTTCCTGCTGTGGTAACATTTCCACTACTTGGAGAACGCTTTTCGGCGCACTATCCTCTCCTATCACCGCCACTGTTGCTGGGCTTTCCAATTGTTTCTCGAGTTCTTGCATCTTATTGACGAGCGGTGCCAAAGCTGCCTGAATTATTGTAGTTATATCTCCTATGTTTATTGTTGAAGTCTCGGTTGTGACATTTTCCCCGATTGCTGTCACTAAAGCCTGGGCTCGCCTACTTGTTCCACGTTTCCCAACCATTTTCTTTATTTTCCGAGTGTCGCCCGGTTAATGTTTATATTTTATCTTATTAAGCGACAACCTTATAATCTCTATTTTAGTTTCCTAAATTACCTTATGTAAATTATGTTGCCTTCCTTATTCTATTTATTTACTTATTTTTTTTTTTTTCTTCAATTTTCTCGTTTTTCTATATTTTTTATTTTATTTTTTTATTTTTCCTTTTACTTCGTTAACTTTTCTTGTTCCTTTTCCTCGGGTTTTTCCTGTAACATACCATGTGTGAGTCTCTCTTCACACTCTCGCTTATTTTTCGCCCTGTTCCTCCGATTTTGTGTCGGTCTCCCCCTCTGGCTGAACGACTTCTATCATATCCTCGACTCGTAACTTAGACCTCTTTGAACGTCTAAATATTTCCCGTAATTCATCTCCCGACGGTATTTCTTTAGCTTCTAATTCCGTCGCATCCACTTTCCTTTTTTCCGCCATTTTTTGTTTAAAATTTTTAATGAATTTAACTCAATACCAACTATTTATTATAAATATACCTATATATATTTATAATTTATTTTATTTTTTTTTTTTTTTTGGAACCTGTCCCCCTATAAAACACAATATTTTTAATTATTTATATTTGTTTGCATGATGATTGTAACCCAAATTAGATCAACTCTACCATCACTCTTCATTTCAATTAAATGTAGGTAATTGCAAAAAAAACGGAATGAATATTGTTACTCCAATGTTAATGAATATCCCGTGATTTTCGTTCAACCAATAATTACTCATTGTTTAGAATGCCAACCATTCCTTCAAGTTCCGCAATACCTACGATATTTTCGCAAAATCTGTTTAGAGTTCGCAATACCTATCTTGATGTTATTTCGTCAAATCCCCTCCTTTTTTTGGTCCGAATGATCAAATGTTCCCTTAAATAGGTATATAACTATAAAACATTCGTCTGTGATATTAAAGCTCTCAACTCGACACTATCCCCAATCAAATATTTTATGTTATTTTTATTTTATGTTCCTTATCTTTTATGTTATGACTTTTTATGTGATAATCCTCACATACAAACCCACAACATTAACTATAAACAAAGGGTCACTTTATGTAGGTAAGTTCCCCCGTTTTTATCTGTAAAGTCTGTTTATTTTTTCCGTAACCGAGTGTTGATATCATTTTCGAGTTTGTTTATTCTACAATCTCTTAAAGCGATGCGCGTTACCCCCGATGTCGCCTACTTCAAAATTTTTCGATGTTTTGTTATCACTTTCGATGCTTAGGTTATCAATCTTTCGATGCTTACAAACACCGCGGTATCTCGTATCAGATTGTTTACATTACGATCATTAACATTCTGGATTCAGGAATGTCAATACCATTATTCTGTCAATTTATGGCCTGCCTTGAATAAACTGTTTACGCTTGTATCTGACCTACATTCTTTGTTACGATATTTATAATCTCATAAGCAATCAACAAATTCATGGTCACTTGATTTAACTTTATATAGACACTTTTATAAATTATTTTAAAACATGTAGAGTTTATTCGTTAACACTTTTTTTTATATTTAAATGTATTGTTTATATATTTATTTTCGTATATTTATTTATTAATTTATATATTTTTTTCGTGTTTATTTAACGGCGCACTGTTCTGATTTTTATTTTATTTTTATTATCACTTCATTTAACATAACGTCCTACTTATTATTATTATTATTTTTTTTTTTTTTGCAATAGATTGACCAATAAAAGTTTTTTTTTTTTTTTCTAAAACAACTTGTAAAACTCTGATCTCCTGTCACGGCTGTGCAGTTGTGATGTTTGTCTTTTCTACTCTCTTATATTTGTCTGTATTTTATTTACTCCTGGGCACTTGGCACCAGTCGTAATGTTTCGTCTTTTCATACTTATTTAACTCTCCTTTCATCGGCAAGACAGTTGTAATATTCTCGCCTTTTCTCTTGGCTCTGATCGATATTTAAATTCTTAAGGCTTTGCATATGTGTGGTAGGGATGGAAAATTCCTCCCCTACGTCACACAAGCCTTTATAAAATTGGACCCTTATTTCCTCTGATAACTACAGAAAGCTACTTAAAGCTCCCTTGTACTACATACCTTTAGCGATATATGTACTTAACTAATAAATACGTTATTTACGACTTTGAACGTAAATATTTTCGTATTTAGGTTGTAATTAAACTCCATCAAACGTTGTGTAATTTTTTGATTTATGATATAGAACTTTAATTACTTTAAATTTTGTGGTAACCCTCTTGATTCTAAACAGAGTGTTGAATTTCAAACTGTATTGGTCTCTCTTTTGCAAATTTAACCTTAAGTAATTTCTCTAAATGAACTAACTTCCCTTTGACGTTTATTATGATTCCCTACATCCTAATGAATTCATGAATAAGCAATACTAATCGAAACTACACATGACTAATTGAACAGATAATTAAATATAACTCAAATGGTTAAATGTTAGTAAATTTGATTATGATTGTATCTCGTATCTGCTGGGCGCCCCTCCGTTTAGATTCAGCTGCTATAAGGTACATATAAAGATGGATTTAGTAGGTTAATGTAATTAGTTAATTGCATATTTGACGAACTCAGAATAACCCTTTTTCTGGCAAAATTTGGCTCCTGCCTCCATCAAGTAAGCAGGGTGATCAGAAGTCAACCCAAAATTCGCACAGTCTTTTGGCACGGTTCAATTGATTGATACCTAAGTTATCGCGTCCCAATGAACCTTCCTTTCGCCATCATGCACTGCCTTCAGGTCTTCCTCCAAGCCCAGATACCTCCAAATTCCTACTCCTCCAAAGTTTACTATTTACTTAGGGCGAACCGGTTTCGTCCTATATGCAATCATATACTCACGGGTTTGTGTGGAGTTACGGGTCGTGAATCCTCCCTCCACGTTCAAGAAATGAGACGAGAGTGACCCGACAGGCCTAAAGCACTAATTGTAAGTGAGTTCGTTTCATTCAATGAACAGTACATAAAAAGATATATATGTAAACATACGTTTTGGGAAGGTTTATAACTCGCAATGCGAAACTACTTGCAACGCATCCCGAGCTCGGATCTCGCCCATCAAATTCTGCGAAATTTTCAGATTGATACCGAATACATACGTAAGAATAGTGGGTGATATAAATATATATTCGTACATTAAGATCTTATCTGGCGATGTGTTCTGGAGATTCGCCATAACTCCAAGCTTTTGTTTGGTTTTGTTGACGGTTTTGTTTGAGAGATCCGCCATCTCTATGGTTTGATTAATGGTCCTTGTTACAGAAGCGAACACTGCCTTCTGTTGGTTGAACTGTATTTTTTTTTTTTTTTTCTTTCCCTCCCCTCCAATGTTCAACTTTTGATAAACTCTTGCTATCCCGTGATTCTCAATTGAATCATGTAAATCCTCATTACCCCTTATTAAGCTATCCCGTGATTTTTCAACTGTTTCATGTAAACCTTCAATACACCCTTTTGAACTGCTAAAATAAATCTGTTAATTTTCAATTGCTTAGGTCTGTAGATACCTCGTTACGTTCAAATTAAAAATAGTGTTTAAATTTTTTTTTTTTCTTTTTGCTCCTAATAATTGCGCAATATAATAATTTTATCCCGTTCCTAGAAGTTAATACCTAAGTACGATATCCACTAATCAAGGTCATTTTTTTTTTTTCTTTTTACTGTATTCGAACTAGTGCCCCAGTGACCGAATTATTTTGTAAACAATTTGAGCTTTGTAAACATTCTCTACGGCCTCGTGACCTAGATTCGAGCGTATGAGGTATGTTTACTTTAGACATTCCGGAGACGTGTGAGATGACTCTAAAATTTTTTCTTTGTTTGATAATGATGTACTTAGCGCAATTGTCTAGTCTGATACCCGATTACGTATACATATTTATTCATTTATATATACTTTGTCTCAGTAAATAATTTATAATATGGATATGTACATACATAAATTTTATGATTGAAATAATTTCTAATATCATAACTTATTTCAAATGCTCTGGATTTTCTGAAATTATATTATTACATACATAACATTAAATATTTTATATTGATTTGTAAATTTATCACACATAACTACTTTCAATAGTTATTGATGAATTCAGAGGTAGGAATCGATACCCTTTTCCTCTTTTTATATAAGTGTTTTTCTTTTTTTTTTTTTTGATTAAAATTTTTCTTGGGAACAATAAAATTACAAATATATGTGTTTATATACATACATATATAAATATATATAAAATATACTTATTATATTTATAATATTTTAATATAGTTACATATCACATATTAAGCGAGTAATATCTTGGTCAAATAATTAATCCAAATACCAATGTTTGCTGCATTCCGCTATCTCCTTGGAATCTGTAAAATTTTATAACGGAAAAGACTTACCCCCTACCAAGGTTTTTTTTCCGACCGGGAAATACACGGTAACCTTGCTGCGATTTTCCTAAATTAATTTTTTATTTTCCTAAATTTAATTAAATCTTTTTGACTTCAATTTTTTTTTTTTTTCATTTAATCTAAGTAATTAAAATGATGCATGAACTCTATCGTTCTAAACTGTATTTTATCTCAAAACTCGTTGTTTAGATAACACTTTAAATGATAGTTACTTCACGATTAATTTAGAGATGGTAAATTGTTGTTAAATTAAATTTTTATCCCTCCGAAATTTTTATGTATTAATAAAATATTATTTTGTTTTATTATTATTATTTAAGATAATTAATTTAAATATTTATTATTTGTTAGAACACTTTCACTTAGATTGAACACACGTATTTAATTATAACTTCATCACGCTAAATTATCACATCACTTCAGTTATTTATTGCACTAATATTAAACGCGAAATTTCTAAGTTTAAAAATACGATATTAAGTGATTATAAAATCCGAATTTTCCACTAAAACAAATTGTATTTATCACGAGCACTTTTATTTTTCACAAGTAATTAATGCGTTGGCTTTATTTTTTATTTTCACTGACTCTAACTGCAAAGTATTTTTTTGTATATCACTGACTAGAATGTGAAATTTTTCTAAGTATCAAAATAATTATCACTTAGAATTTTTCAAATTTAAATCACCCACCGTTTCGTCACGTTCCGCGAAGTTACAAACTTTTCGACCACGACCGTAGACTGTCCTCAACTGGCATTTGTCTAGACTTTTATACCCCTCTCAGGTCCAAAAGATCGTATCTGAATCTCCTATAATAAACCAATCTAATTACTATCAACTCGTAATTTCTTGAAACCTCTCCATTATTGTCGAATGCGGTCTCTTTGTACGTTTTGCGTTTGATACATTAAATTCTGTCTCATACTTCCATACTTACAAGATCCGGATTTAGTAAGATCCATGTTTAATGGCCCAACTTCCTTTGTCCTGTTGTTCATACAAAACTAGCTTGAATTTAATAATTTTAAAGTTCTATTTTCATCTATTCCGTAACATGTCCGTGCGTACGGCATCTACCATATGTTCCAAATCTGTCCCCAAATTCGCCTATCAGAGATATCTTCATGTCGAAGTCTTTCTCGCAAATTGTTCATTTTTATTTTATTATTTTTCCTCGAGTTTTTCTGTATTCTATATGAACCTTTCCATTTAAAACCGAATTTTCTCTATTTACGTCGTATATTTGAATTTTCCATTCTTTCTCGAATTTTCTTTTATTCACGACACTCTTTCCATGAATTTCCTTATTTATTCTTACGCTATTGTTCATATCTCTATAGATTTTTATATTTCAAGCCGTATTTATTTTATTCACTGTTAATCTAAGATTTCCTTTGTTTTTCTCTGTCGTATCTCCTTTCCCCTCACTTCCCCGTACTTCCCTGATATAACCATATCGTTTTTTGATGTTTGCTGCCTCTTGGAAAATTTCATTTTCTATTTGTTATTAATAAATATATCATTTTTTAACATCTTTATAGGAGATACCCCCACTTCGGCCCTTAAATTCCTGTCATTTTTATTGCTTCATAGAGATCGCCTCCCAAATTTTGTCCCGTTCTTACGAAAAATCCCATAAACCATATGTCTTGACAGTTGTATACATTAGTTCCTGTACCCACCTGGCAATAAATCCTTTTTTATTTCAGTGTCGTTAACTTTTATGAGAATTCTTTAATATAAATATTTCATAAGACCCATGATAATTTTTATTACCTTTTTAACGGCTAATCGTCCTTATCTAAACAATTTTCATGTTCGAATATTCCTTGTTTATCATAACAAAATACATCTGAAATCGACAACCATTGTAATGCCTCATTTTTTTTCTGCAATCGCGTACTATGTTACTCTATAAACTCCATTTTAATTACGTAAAATGACTCCTTTTCCTGAGTTTTTCTATCGCAATGTTTTCAGCATTTTCTACTCCCCTCCGTACTGCACTCTATTTCTTCTCTAACACTTGTTACTGCTCTAGACATCTGAAATATACGCTCGCCTATTCTTTAAAACTCTCATTTTTTTTTGACGTTTCCTCCCTAAATCTTTCATCGTAATATCCTAGCTCCGTCTAGAATTGATAACAATAATTTTCCATTGTTTTTTCAACATTTCCATTTCCTTTAGCACGTTTTCCCTCGAATCGATCATCTCCGGTCGTCACAAACAATCGTATTATAGATGGAAATCTCCCTAACGCCTTACAATACGTTTTCGTCACTTGCTTTGCAATTTTTCACTTAAACTTTTGCATCGTGTTTACGTGTATCCTTTTTTTCCGCACCTGATATGTTTTAATGCGTTCGAGAACTAGGGTTTCTGATCCCTGGAACGTACCGGTTAATGATAACATTTCTTGGGGTCACCGTACTTTTGTCCCTGAACAGATTATTTCTTCCCATGGAGTTTATTCACCTCTCGGTTTGGTGGGAACGTCAAACTCATTAATTACATTCCTAATTGCTAAGTCCAAAGGTCGTTCCTTTGTTCTAAAAATGGGTTCGGCCCTCTTCCCGTTGATAGGCTGAATTGGTTTTTAATCGCTTTTGCTGCAATTCAATTGGCTGTCAATATATCACGTCTAAAGTATATTGGGGAGTCCCTGTCCCTGATTATTTGTTGATACCATCTGTGATTTTTTTATCAATACTCGTCTCACTTTGTCTAATTATAGATCCCTACCGTAAATATGAATTCACTTTACTCTAATCCGATAGATGTCGTAGACGTGTCCGTTTTATAAGTAATTGATATTTTCTTTTTAAATTAAAGTGGGAAGCTACGATATTTTCTTATTTTTCACTGTTGATCAATGCAATTCATCACAGTTCCCTCCTCTGAACTCAATTTGCTGTGGCTAACGTTGTATCTTATTTTAATGTCCTCTTCTTTTTTTTTTTTTTTTTTTTTTTTTTTTTTTTTTTTTTTTTTTTCGTTAGACACCGAAATTGTGTTCAAATTTAGACTAGCTATCTTCCCCTCCTCATTTGGTTATCCCCTATCTCTACTCCGTGTCATATTACTTCCTATCTCCCCCTCCTCATTTTGTTATCCCCTATCTTTTTTCCGTATCCTATTACTTCCTATTCCCCCCCTCCTCATTCTGTTATCCCCTATCTCTTTTCCGTATCCTATTACTTCCTATCTCCCCCTCCTCATTCTGTTATCCCCTATCTCTTTTCCGTATCCTATTACTTCCTATCTCCCCCTCCTCATTCTGTTATCCCCTATCTCTTTTCCGTATCCTATTACTTCCTATCTCCCCCTCCTCATTCTGTTCGGATTGTTAACAATCTTGAATTTGAATCTCATTGTATTCTTTATTTTCTTTTCGCGTAGATTTTACTTTATGAAATTTTCTTTAATTTTGATAGATTCAAAATTAATTTCTTTTTGCTGGAACACGCCCCTCGACTCGCGTGTTTTGGTGGTCCCCAACCAAATTGGACTAAGACCTCCCTTACAATGATTTAAGTAAAGATTGTTTACAATCTCGCGGCCTTTCGAACAACTGAAAAGCGGGTGGTCTCTTGGTGTGCAATTAATTGTTTTTTTGTTTTGTAAGTATGAATATTTTTTGTGAAATGTGTGTTTTCGCACGACCTCACCCAATCCGACAATCAGTGGTATACATGTTTCATATAAATTTTCCAGCATTTTTTTTTTTTCTTTATTTATTTAAACTTTATTTTATAATTCTTAATTTCTAATTGTAATTTCTTAATTCATCCAAAGTTGTTCTAGCCTAAGTGTTGTCCACTCTAATATTTAAATTTTTATAAATGTTCTTTATTATCCTCAAATTGGTTCAGCGTTCCCTTTTTTTTCCTTTTTTTTTTTTTTTGAAATCTAAACTATTTATACCTTAATTCAAATGTTACCTTTTTATCTCTATACTTAATGTCTACCCTATATCTATAGATAAACTTTCTTATTTCAATATTTCAAAAAAAAAATTCCTAGGCATTGTTTATTTTTCAAAATGTCCCTTTTGTGTGCCATATAATATCTCTAATTCTCTCCTTCGAGTGTTCTTACTTATCTAACCTTTTTTTTTTTTTTTTTTTTTTTTTTTTCATTAACACATAAAAAGTCAATTTTTTTTTTTTTTCAACTAGAAAATCAAAATTAACGAATTTATTTGCCTTACTCTATTTCAATAATTGAATATGATTGTCGCTTATTAAGAACTTGTCCACTCACCCTCAAAGACTTGACGACGATCCGCCCCTCGCAAGCAATCTGATAATCTAATATTTTAGTAATTTTCTTTCTTCCCCCTCCCCAATTATAATGTACCCTAACATATTTTTATTTGTATTTCTCAATCGTTTATTTATTTATTAACATTTACAAATATTTGTAAACTTCGCACTCTATTCGTTGACTTCCACTAATTGTAAACCTGATTTTTGTTTCTTATTACTTGTGTAATATCTAGCTAAATGTAAAGCGCTATAATCTCCTTTTATCTCCCGAGTTGGCTGCGACCATTAGCTCCTTCCCGGCTGTAGTTATTGTAGAATTTTCTTTTGGTGAACTGTTAACTTCGGTGCACTTGCTGCAACTAGCGTTTTCGCCCACACTTTCAATTGCGTGTATCCTCCTTTTTATGGCGCGGTAACGGTCACGGTATTTGTCCTTCTTGCTGGATTCCTCCCCACTCCTCTTCTTCATGTTCCGTTCTTCTGGTGTACATACCATTGTATCTAGTTTTCGTAGAAACTCAGCGGCGACAATCTCATCTCCTGATTGCCCCGAAAACCATAGCGATTGAATTTCCTTCGGATAATGTCTCATAATTTCGTCAACTATGCCCAACGGTGTGTCAGTAATCTTTAAAGCCTTCGCTAGCTCCCAATAGTTTGCGAAATGAGTGAGCATGGATATATTTTTCTTGGCATCATATACCCCTTCTGCAAGACGACGGCGAACTTCATTTTTCTTTATGTCTCCCCAATAGGTAGCTAAAAAATCTCGTTCGAAATCTAACATAGTCTCCCATCGTTTATTGTACAATTTTGCCCACGATTTAGCTTCCCCTTTCAAATTTTCCCGTACGACGACTAATGGATCCGTTCGTTTCACTTTTCTAGTGTATTCTTTTAAATCTTCTAGGAAACTAATGGGATTTTGATTTCCACCGGAGAATGATGGTCGTTCCTGCTGTGGTAACATTTCCACTACTTGGAGAACGCTTTTCGGCGCACTATCCTCTCCTATCACCGCCACTGTTGCTGGGCTTTCCAATTGTTTCTCGAGTTCTTGCATCTTATTGACGAGCGGTGCCAAAGCTGCCTGAATTATTGTAGTTATATCTCCTATGTTTATTGTTGAAGTCTCGGTTGTGACATTTTCCCCGATTGCTGTCACTAAAGCCTGGGCTCGCCTACTTGTTCCACGTTTCCCAACCATTTTCTTTATTTTCCGAGTGTCGCCCGGTTAATGTTTATATTTTATCTTATTAAGCGACAACCTTATAATCTCTATTTTAGTTTCCTAAATTACCTTATGTAAATTATGTTGCCTTCCTTATTCTATTTATTTACTTATTTTTTTTTTTTTCTTCAATTTTCTCGTTTTTCTATATTTTTTATTTTATTTTTTTATTTTTCCTTTTACTTCGTTAACTTTTCTTGTTCCTTTTCCTCGGGTTTTTCCTGTAACATACCATGTGTGAGTCTCTCTTCACACTCTCGCTTATTTTTCGCCCTGTTCCTCCGATTTTGTGTCGGTCTCCCCCTCTGGCTGAACGACTTCTATCATATCCTCGACTCGTAACTTAGACCTCTTTGAACGTCTAAATATTTCCCGTAATTCATCTCCCGACGGTATTTCTTTAGCTTCTAATTCCGTCGCATCCACTTTCCTTTTTTCCGCCATTTTTTGTTTAAAATTTTTAATGAATTTAACTCAATACCAACTATTTATTATAAATATACCTATATATATTTATAATTTATTTTTTTTTTTTTTTTTGGAACCTGTCCCCCTATAAAACACAATATTTTTAATTATTTATATTTGTTTGCATGATGATTGTAACCCAAATTAGATCAACTCTACCATCACTCTTCATTTCAATTAAATGTAGGTAATTGCAAAAAAAACGGAATGAATATTGTTACTCCAATGTTAATGAATATCCCGTGATTTTCGTTCAACCAATAATTACTCATTGTTTAGAATGCCAACCATTCCTTCAAGTTCCGCAATACCTACGATATTTTCGCAAAATCTGTTTAGAGTTCGCAATACCTATCTTGATGTTATTTCGTCAAATCCCCTCCTTTTTTTGGTCCGAATGATCAAATGTTCCCTTAAATAGGTATATAACTATAAAACATTCGTCTGTGATATTAAAGCTCTCAACTCGACACTATCCCCAATCAAATATTTTATGTTATTTTTATTTTATGTTCCTTATCTTTTATGTTATGACTTTTTATGTGATAATCCTCACATACAAACCCACAACATTAACTATAAACAAAGGGTCACTTTATGTAGGTAAGTTCCCCCGTTTTTATCTGTAAAGTCTGTTTATTTTTTCCGTAACCGAGTGTTGATATCATTTTCGAGTTTGTTTATTCTACAATCTCTTAAAGCGATGCGCGTTACCCCCGATGTCGCCTACTTCAAAATTTTTCGATGTTTTGTTATCACTTTCGATGCTTAGGTTATCAATCTTTCGATGCTTACAAACACCGCGGTATCTCGTATCAGATTGTTTACATTACGATCATTAACATTCTGGATTCAGGAATGTCAATACCATTATTCTGTCAATTTATGGCCTGCCTTGAATAAACTGTTTACGCTTGTATCTGACCTACATTCTTTGTTACGATATTTATAATCTCATAAGCAATCAACAAATTCATGGTCACTTGATTTAACTTTATATAGACACTTTTATAAATTATTTTAAAACATGTAGAGTTTATTCGTTAACACTTTTTTTTATATTTAAATGTATTGTTTATATATTTATTTTTGTATATTTATTTATTAATTTATATATTTTTTTCGTGTTTATTTAACGGCGCACTGTTCTGATTTTTATTTTATTTTTATTATCACTTCATTTAACATAACGTCCTACTTATTATTATTATTATTTTTTTTTTTTTTGCAATAGATTGACCAATAAAAGTTTTTTTTTTTTTTTCTAAAACAACTTGTAAAACTCTGATCTCCTGTCACGGCTGTGCAGTTGTGATGTTTGTCTTTTCTACTCTCTTATATTTGTCTGTATTTTATTTACTCCTGGGCACTTGGCACCAGTCGTAATGTTTCGTCTTTTCATACTTATTTAACTCTCCTTTCATCGGCAAGACAGTTGTAATATTCTCGCCTTTTCTCTTGGCTCTGATCGATATTTAAATTCTTAAGGCTTTGCATATGTGTGGTAGGGATGGAAAATTCCTCCCCTACGTCACACAAGCCTTTATAAAATTGGACCCTTATTTCCTCTGATAACTACAGAAAGCTACTTAAAGCTCCCTTGTACTACATACCTTTAGCGATATATGTACTTAACTAATAAATACGTTATTTACGACTTTGAACGTAAATATTTTCGTATTTAGGTTGTAATTAAACTCCATCAAACGTTGTGTAATTTTTTGATTTATGATATAGAACTTTAATTACTTTAAATTTTGTGGTAACCCTCTTGATTCTAAACAGAGTGTTGAATTTCAAACTGTATTGGTCTCTCTTTTGCAAATTTAACCTTAAGTAATTTCTCTAAATGAACTAACTTCCCTTTGACGTTTATTATGATTCCCTACATCCTAATGAATTCATGAATAAGCAATACTAATCGAAACTACACATGACTAATTGAACAGATAATTAAATATAACTCAAATGGTTAAATGTTAGTAAATTTGATTATGATTGTATCTCGTATCTGCTGGGCGCCCCTCCGTTTAGATTCAGCTGCTATAAGGTACATATAAAGATGGATTTAGTAGGTTAATGTAATTAGTTAATTGCATATTTGACGAACTCAGAATAACCCTTTTTCTGGCAAAATTTGGCTCCTGCCTCCATCAAGTAAGCAGGGTGATCAGAAGTCAACCCAAAATTCGCACAGTCTTTTGGCACGGTTCAATTGATTGATACCTAAGTTATCGCGTCCCAATGAACCTTCCTTTCGCCATCATGCACTGCCTTCAGGTCTTCCTCCAAGCCCAGATACCTCCAAATTCCTACTCCTCCAAAGTTTACTATTTACTTAGGGCGAACCGGTTTCGTCCTATATGCAATCATATACTCACGGGTTTGTGTGGAGTTACGGGTCGTGAATCCTCCCTCCACGTTCAAGAAATGAGACGAGAGTGACCCGACAGGCCTAAAGCACTAATTGTAAGTGAGTTCGTTTCATTCAATGAACAGTACATAAAAAGATATATATGTAAACATACGTTTTGGGAAGGTTTATAACTCGCAATGCGAAACTACTTGCAACGCATCCCGAGCTCGGATCTCGCCCATCAAATTCTGCGAAATTTTCAGATTGATACCGAATACATACGTAAGAATAGTGGGTGATATAAATATATATTCGTACATTAAGATCTTATCTGGCGATGTGTTCTGGAGATTCGCCATAACTCCAAGCTTTTGTTTGGTTTTGTTGACGGTTTTGTTTGAGAGATCCGCCATCTCTATGGTTTGATTAATGGTCCTTGTTACAGAAGCGAACACTGCCTTCTGTTGGTTGAACTGTATTTTTTTTTTTTTTTTCTTTCCCTCCCCTCCAATGTTCAACTTTTGATAAACTCTTGCTATCCCGTGATTCTCAATTGAATCATGTAAATCCTCATTACCCCTTATTAAGCTATCCCGTGATTTTTCAACTGTTTCATGTAAACCTTCAATACACCCTTTTGAACTGCTAAAATAAATCTGTTAATTTTCAATTGCTTAGGTCTGTAGATACCTCGTTACGTTCAAATTAAAAATAGTGTTTAAATTTTTTTTTTTTCTTTTTGCTCCTAATAATTGCGCAATATAATAATTTTATCCCGTTCCTAGAAGTTAATACCTAAGTACGATATCCACTAATCAAGGTCATTTTTTTTTTTTCTTTTTACTGTATTCGAACTAGTGCCCCAGTGACCGAATTATTTTGTAAACAATTTGAGCTTTGTAAACATTCTCTACGGCCTCGTGACCTAGATTCGAGCGTATGAGGTATGTTTACTTTAGACATTCCGGAGACGTGTGAGATGACTCTAAAATTTTTTCTTTGTTTGATAATGATGTACTTAGCGCAATTGTCTAGTCTGATACCCGATTACGTATACATATTTATTCATTTATATATACTTTGTCTCAGTAAATAATTTATAATATGGATATGTACATACATAAATTTTATGATTGAAATAATTTCTAATATCATAACTTATTTCAAATGCTCTGGATTTTCTGAAATTATATTATTACATACATAACATTAAATATATTATATTGATTTGTAAATTTATCACACATAACTACTTTCAATAGTTATTGATGAATTCAGAGGTAGGAATCGATACCCTTTTCCTCTTTTTATATAAGTGTTTTTCTTTTTTTTTTTTTTGATTAAAATTTTTCTTGGGAACAATAAAATTACAAATATATGTGTTTATATACATACATATATAAATATATATAAAATATACTTATTATATTTATAATATTTTAATATAGTTACATATCACATATTAAGCGAGTAATATCTTGGTCAAATAATTAATCCAAATACCAATGTTTGCTGCATTCCGCTATCTCCTTGGAATCTGTAAAATTTTATAACGGAAAAGACTTACCCCCTACCAAGGTTTTTTTTCCGACCGGGAAATACACGGTAACCTTGCTGCGATTTTCCTAAATTAATTTTTTATTTTCCTAAATTTAATTAAATCTTTTTGACTTCAATTTTTTTTTTTTTTCATTTAATCTAAGTAATTAAAATGATGCATGAACTCTATCGTTCTAAACTGTATTTTATCTCAAAACTCGTTGTTTAGATAACACTTTAAATGATAGTTACTTCACGATTAATTTAGAGATGGTAAATTGTTGTTAAATTAAATTTTTATCCCTCCGAAATTTTTATGTATTAATAAAATATTATTTTGTTTTATTATTATTATTTAAGATAATTAATTTAAATATTTATTATTTGTTAGAACACTTTCACTTAGATTGAACACACGTATTTAATTATAACTTCATCACGCTAAATTATCACATCACTTCAGTTATTTATTGCACTAATATTAAACGCGAAATTTCTAAGTTTAAAAATACGATATTAAGTGATTATAAAATCCGAATTTTCCACTAAAACAAATTGTATTTATCACGAGCACTTTTATTTTTCACAAGTAATTAATGCGTTGGCTTTATTTTTTATTTTCACTGACTCTAACTGCAAAGTATTTTTTTGTATATCACTGACTAGAATGTGAAATTTTTCTAAGTATCAAAATAATTATCACTTAGAATTTTTCAAATTTAAATCACCCACCGTTTCGTCACGTTCCGCGAAGTTACAAACTTTTCGACCACGACCGTAGACTGTCCTCAACTGGCATTTGTCTAGACTTTTATACCCCTCTCAGGTCCAAAAGATCGTATCTGAATCTCCTATAATAAACCAATCTAATTACTATCAACTCGTAATTTCTTGAAACCTCTCCATTATTGTCGAATGCGGTCTCTTTGTACGTTTTGCGTTTGATACATTAAATTCTGTCTCATACTTCCATACTTACAAGATCCGGATTTAGTAAGATCCATGTTTAATGGCCCAACTTCCTTTGTCCTGTTGTTCATACAAAACTAGCTTGAATTTAATAATTTTAAAGTTCTATTTTCATCTATTCCGTAACATGTCCGTGCGTACGGCATCTACCATATGTTCCAAATCTGTCCCCAAATTCGCCTATCAGAGATATCTTCATGTCGAAGTCTTTCTCGCAAATTGTTCATTTTTATTTTATTATTTTTCCTCGAGTTTTTCTGTATTCTATATGAACCTTTCCATTTAAAACCGAATTTTCTCTATTTACGTCGTATATTTGAATTTTCCATTCTTTCTCGAATTTTCTTTTATTCACGACACTCTTTCCATGAATTTCCTTATTTATTCTTACGCTATTGTTCATATCTCTATAGATTTTTATATTTCAAGCCGTATTTATTTTATTCACTGTTAATCTAAGATTTCCTTTGTTTTTCTCTGTCGTATCTCCTTTCCCCTCACTTCCCCGTACTTCCCTGATATAACCATATCGTTTTTTGATGTTTGCTGCCTCTTGGAAAATTTCATTTTCTATTTGTTATTAATAAATATATCATTTTTTAACATCTTTATAGGAGATACCCCCACTTCGGCCCTTAAATTCCTGTCATTTTTATTGCTTCATAGAGATCGCCTCCCAAATTTTGTCCCGTTCTTACGAAAAATCCCATAAACCATATGTCTTGACAGTTGTATACATTAGTTCCTGTACCCACCTGGCAATAAATCCTTTTTTATTTCAGTGTCGTTAACTTTTATGAGAATTCTTTAATATAAATATTTCATAAGACCCATGATAATTTTTATTACCTTTTTAACGGCTAATCGTCCTTATCTAAACAATTTTCATGTTCGAATATTCCTTGTTTATCATAACAAAATACATCTGAAATCGACAACCATTGTAATGCCTCATTTTTTTTCTGCAATCGCGTACTATGTTACTCTATAAACTCCATTTTAATTACGTAAAATGACTCCTTTTCCTGAGTTTTTCTATCGCAATGTTTTCAGCATTTTCTACTCCCCTCCGTACTGCACTCTATTTCTTCTCTAACACTTGTTACTGCTCTAGACATCTGAAATATACGCTCGCCTATTCTTTAAAACTCTCATTTTTTTTTGACGTTTCCTCCCTAAATCTTTCATCGTAATATCCTAGCTCCGTCTAGAATTGATAACAATAATTTTCCATTGTTTTTTCAACATTTCCATTTCCTTTAGCACGTTTTCCCTCGAATCGATCATCTCCGGTCGTCACAAACAATCGTATTATAGATGGAAATCTCCCTAACGCCTTACAATACGTTTTCGTCACTTGCTTTGCAATTTTTCACTTAAACTTTTGCATCGTGTTTACGTGTATCCTTTTTTTCCGCACCTGATATGTTTTAATGCGTTCGAGAACTAGGGTTTCTGATCCCTGGAACGTACAGGTTAATGATAACATTTCTTGGGGTCACCGTACTTTTGTCCCTGAACAGATTATTTCTTCCCATGGAGTTTATTCACCTCTCGGTTTGGTGGGAACGTCAAACTCATTAATTACATTCCTAATTGCTAAGTCCAAAGGTCGTTCCTTTGTTCTAAAAATGGGTTCGGCCCTCTTCCCGTTGATAGGCTGAATTGGTTTTTAATCGCTTTTGCTGCAATTCAATTGGCTGTCAATATATCACGTCTAAAGTATATTGGGGAGTCCCTGTCCCTGATTATTTGTTGATACCATCTGTGATTTTTTTATCAATACTCGTCTCACTTTGTCTAATTATAGATCCCTACCGTAAATATGAATTCACTTTACTCTAATCCGATAGATGTCGTAGACGTGTCCGTTTTATAAGTAATTGATATTTTCTTTTTAAATTAAAGTGGGAAGCTACGATATTTTCTTATTTTTCACTGTTGATCAATGCAATTCATCACAAAGGTCTCAAATTGAATCTATGAAGTTGATACCGGACACAGGAAAGCAGAATCAAACCTCTACCACATTACAAAACTGTGTCCAGTGTTTGCTAGTAAATGAACAATTGCATGCATTCTCTTTTGCAATTGTTTCTCCCTAGGGGGGGAGATGTAAAGAAAACCACTTATGAGTGCTTTCCTTAAGATTGTATTCACTGAGTAAGTACTGAGTAAGTACTGAGCTACTTGGTGGCCCACTAGATATCAAACAAATGAATCGAGTTAGGAAAATATAACTGTCAGAATTATTGGATTAACAATTCCTGAAAATATTATCTTATTTTATTTATTATTTATTAAAGAAACCTGAAATAAGGGCTTTAAATGTTGTTTCTTTTGTTTTTATAGAGAAACGCAATTACGCCTTTGTTTTATTCAAGAATATAAAGAAAAACATTATATATATATATATATATATATATAAATGATCTATATAACAGTTCATTTGCCGATCACATTATCACCTTTACCGACGACACAGTTCTATTATTTGTAGACAAAAGCTGGAATGTTGTTCACAGTAAAGCGGAAGTAGGTTTAAACAAGGTTAAACAATGGTTAGACAACAATCTCCCCACTCTTAACTTTTATAAAACCAAATTCATCCGTTTCAGCGCAACTCAAGCAGGAAAACCAAAAGAAATACACAACATCCTTATACACACATTGTAATGACCAAACCAATTGTTAATGCTTAAACTTAGAATGTGTCGATAGTATAAAATATCTGGGAATCATAATAGATAAATCTCTGAGATGGGACGAACATATAGTCTCAACTTCCACAAAGATCAGAAAACTTACTCATATATTCACGTCTATTAGAAATATTCTTTGCGTAAAATATATGAAACAAATGTACCATGCCTTGTGTAACTCGTTGCTAGAATATGCATCCTTGGGATGGGGAGGCTGTTCCAAAACAATAATGGATCCCTTAACAAAAGCACAAAAATCACTTTTAAGGGTCATCCTTAAGAAACCCTTCAGGTATCCTAGTGATCTATTGTTTGAAGAGATACGAGTTCTTGATGTATGGCAACTATACATAAGAAAAGTTATTTTACATACACAAAAACACCGAAACCACTATTCATCCATTGATCATCTCCACAACACCCGCCATGCAGGGAGGAATTCAGCAGTTCCACCTACTACAAACACATCACATGCCCAAAGACAATACTCCTACTTAGGGCCCAAATTGTTCAACATCATACCTGATGCATGGAAACTGAAAAGTGCAAGCACTTTACGGAAATGGGTTAACAATTGGCTTCTGGACATGGGGAGAGTCGAGAGCGAACATATGTTAACACAATCTCACATACCTAATATGTACTAAAAATTTTATGTGATTGCATAAAAAAAAATATCCTTTTGTTCTGTTTTTTGATCCGTGTAAAATAACGACTGTTTTTTGATTCTTGAAAAATAACGACTAGACATATTAAAAATAAGTTTTGAAATTTAATAGATTGGAAATTTATATTCATATATTCTGGATTATAAATGGGTAATTTCTATTACTTATGAAATTCTAAAAAATTATAGTACATTTATTAAAAATTAAATAGTCATAAATGCATTTCGAATTCATATGTCATATGTTGGTGTATAAAAGTGTAAATTTTAATAATGCAATCGGAAATGTTCCCCAAAATAACCTGGAAAACCATTAATGTAATTAAATGCAAAGCCTTTGCAATTTCATTGAAAAAAAAAAAAATTTTTTACCTAAAATATTAAATTCAAAATTGGATAGTTTCGTACTCCTGCAACTGGCAAAAAGAGGTACAGGAGGTAGGTACCATCGATACATCGGCTTGACACTAAGCAAAACATACTTAACGTCAATGTACTTAGGTGTTAAAGACAATATGGTTAATGTTGCAATTTTGCAAACCTTTGATCACTTACTTTTAAATTTTCGTTGGTTGTATTTTTATATTATGTACGTATTTTTTTATCGTAACATATTGATATTATATATCTCACTGTACTAAATTTTTGTTGCTTATATTTTTATTTCATTTAAATACTTTTTATTTCCATTCCTTTGTTAATAATATTATGAACTAAATATACAATTTGGCTGTCCTGAAACGGGTATCCTTCCCAGTTGGACAGGCAAAGTTTCATTGTGTAATGTTTTGTAATATATATGCATGTATAAATAAAAAAAATAAAAAAATAAAATATTATTTATTTTGATAAACTAACGTTTTTTTAAGACAACATTTTTTATGCGCAGCACAAAGGGTAACAATTATTATAAGCAATAATTATCAGCCTGAAACACTCATTTTCATTTAAAAAAATCTTCCGAGAAAAAATACCGCCAACGGGACTTGAACCCGTGTCCTTCTGATTACCGGTCAGGTGCTCTGACCACTGAGCTATGGCGGCTTATCTAATACCCGCCAAATTGAAGAAAAAAATATAATTAATATTTGACAAGTTAAAGTATTTTCCCAAAAAATGTAGACATAATTTATCTCGACACCACCTAGCGAGAGATTTAGCACTAACAATGTCTCTCTCACAAAATAAAGTTGGTTGTTTTCAGGAGGAAAAATGTAATAAACAGTAATTGTTGAATGAAACACCAGTATATATTGAATTATTTGGCGAGTATTTGGCGAATCAGATACTATAATTTCCAGAAAGTTCAATTCTGAATGTTGGTCTTACACTAGGGCGATACTAATAGATGATTCCACTGAGAACGTACCTCGGATGTACTATATATTATTTTAAATGAATAAATTGTAAAACAACACAAATTCATCAAATAAAATTTACTTGCAGACCTTGGAAATTGAACCCGTGACCTCCGGATTGCTAGTCTCCTCAAAGATACTAAAGAGCCTCACCCCTCGACCACGGTTGGTTCTAGTTAGAGTGACCGGACAACTCAACAACATGCAACTTCATCACCACTTTTGAAATTTCATTAAAAGTGATACAACAAATTTTATTGGTTAAGTAGGATGCGTTAGGTTAGGTTATAGTTATTTTTTTAAAATCATTATTTTAAAGGCTTTTCAAAGAGGTGTTGAAATGCCACTTTTTTTAGTTGCCATTCACTAAAATGATAATAGGAATTTCCCTCGATAAAAAGTGAATTTCCAAAGATTTTATTGTGACACCGCACCACTGAAAAAAGAAACAGCCCCTCGCGCACTGCGGTTAGAGCGCGGCTTTCTGGCCGCTGGAAAGTGGTTGTAGCTACGCGTGCACGTACGCGCTGATACCGCCGTGTTTTAAAATCCGCAGACGTTTTTGAAGCAGCGCGGTAGCTGTGGATAAATTTGCAATGTACGTGAATGTCTCACGGCTGGGCTTCCGCAAGTGGTCAATCTTATCTGTACCGTGTAACATGAAAAATCGCCAGCTGATTTTGTGAAAATTGTTCAAGCAGTTGAGAAAAGAACCAAACCAAATAATTCAAATCGTTGTAAAAATACTTTTACGAGATCATAATAAAAAATATTTACCTTATTATTTTTAACACTTTTCCTCCTACTAGTTTCATTTGATAGAGACATTTTCCGTGGGGCCTAGTTATTTACCAGATGTAATATATAACTCCTCCTAAAATAACCAGTCTCAGGATAACCAGAAATTTATTTATAGTCCAAAATTTATTTATTTTTCAAATTAAAATTAACAGTTAACTGGTCCATGGCCAGTAGGTACCTACCGCTTTATTATCTGCATTTTATTTTAATTTCAAGTAACTAGGCATTTTTTCAATAAAATCACTACACAAAATATTTGTATATTCTCATTACGGCTCAACCTACGTAGCAAGACATTTTTTTAAAGGAAGACATTATATATTATGTTCCCAAGTTACGAATAATCTGAAAATATTTTTAAAATCTCATACTTTTACCACAGTAAGCGTAAAATATTGCTCGTTTCGTGATAGATGCCGACGCAGCCACTGACCGTTTGTATAACGGGAGTTAACGTCATGTGTTTACAGTCCTTGGGTTAACACAAAATTTTCGATTAAATAAATGATCACGATAACCCTCGTGGATGTAAAGATTATAATAGGCACATAATGAATAATGAATCCAGTCTGGTGAACACAATAATTACACACGAATAAAACGCAAAATTAAAATGACCGTGTAGCAAAATATTATAAATTATGAAGCCTTTGTTGAAAGATTAAAGCTGCTGAACCCAAAAATACGCGTCTTTTTACGCCCTGAGCACTAGCGCGCTGATACAGCGGCTTACAAACCGCGTGTGTGCACTAGGCCTTAGGGTACTATTTGCTGTGGAGCTATAATACACACCATATTAAGTTACCCGTAACTAATGTACCAAAGCAAAACAAAAATTTCGTTGAACAAGTTGTTCACGTAGATTATTCTTTGAGTAAAGTATTGTGAAGCAGTCCGTGCAGATGATAATTTCACTGCTACCCTTCGGAACTAAGTCTTCTGAATAAGGAACTTGGAAAATATTATCTCTGGGGCGGAATAAAACTCTGTGGAAATAGTAGTCGCACAGTAGTAGTTTAACGTTATATTGTCTTGGCTGAAGTATTCCTACTTTAATACTTCCACTGCTGCTTTACGTTATGTTCCAGGGCGCTTTTATGACAGCTAGTAGCGCCTCTGTTAGTTTCATCTTCTGCACATTTCATCAAACGCTTATCGCATTATGGGGAACTTAAAAATAATGGTCTAGTAAAAGAATTGCAATCTGGGGAACCAACAAAACAATAAAAATAACTGATTTTAATTTAAGATAAAACAAAAAGTTTGTTAACACCACTTTTATAAAAAAAATAAGAAGTAAATAAAGAATTAATGAGGAAAAAACAGTTATATGATTATGTTATAATGTAAGCAATTACTATAATAGCAGAAAGAAAATAAAATATAAAAAAAGAAAAGAATAGCCAGAGAAGGTATTTCATAGACCACCGGGCAGTCACAATGAGAATGCGTATGGCTATCGGCCCAACCGCAGACGGTGCTCGAAGTCCGCGCCCTTTAGTCGGCTCCCCGATTTTGCTTCGTAGAAATGTACTTGAGAGAGAAGGGGAAGTTTTTGAAGACCTTGAGGAAAAGATGAGCGTCGGATTACCGAAGGGCATCGAGACAGCGTGGTTACGCCTCAGGAAGACCGCTCCGGCATGAAAAAGAACAAAACATAGAAAAATATTTTTAAAAACTGACGGTCGCAACTAGGACTAGAACACGGGAACTCTCGGGACAAGCACCTTAACCAATTCGGCTATAGAGACCTTTTATTTTTAAGTAATTTTTGACAATCTCATATTTCAAATACAGAATTATCAAATTTTTCGCACATTTTTGGCCGCTACCTTTTTAACAAATGTTCGAAGAACTGGTTTGTAACCTAGACGTTTCCCCCAGATTGTTGGAAACCGACAGTTTTGTAACCTAGACGTTTCTCCCAGATTGTTGGAAACCGACAGGTTTGTAACCTAGACGTTTCTCCCAGATTGTTGGAAACCGACAGGTTTGTAACCTAGACATTTCTCCCAGATTGTTGGAAACCGACAGGTTTATAACCTAGACGTTTCTCCCAGATTGTTGGAAACCGTCAGGTTTGTTACCTAGACGGTGTCTCGGATAAACATATCCAATTTCATTTACGAGTGACATCTGTTGTCCCTTTTCTAAAAATCTAAATACATATTAATTTTATTTTGTTTATTAGAATAACTCTATTTTATAATATAAGTTATTCCCATCAATGTAATATATAATTGCAGTTATCAAAACGTAAACATGAAAAGAACAAGACACAGAAAATTAAAAAGTTACCGGTCGCAACTGGGACTCGAATCTCTCGAAAACCCAGGATCTCTCGTCTTGCCGGGAATAGCGCCTTAACCAATTCGCTATTATTTATTCGACCACTGAGACATCTTATTTTTAAGTCATTTTTGTCAACCTTATATTTCTAATTCAAAATTAAAAATATTATTTTCGACTAATTTTTTCCCATATTTCTGGCAGTTCCCTTGGTAAATGATTTTAAATATTTGTAACCTAGACATTCGCCCAGTTGCGACCGTTTGCTTTTAATTTTGGTGTGTCTTGTTCCTTTTCATATTTTCGTTTAGATTTCAAAGTATTATCTTCTTCTTCGAGAATCAATAACATTGATGGGATTGACCTTCAAAAGTTATTATAAAAGAGAAATATTCTAATACCAAATTGGATTTTTTTTTCAAAATAAAAAGTAGTGTTTTTTTTACGAAATGATTTAAAAAGCGATGTTAAACGATAAGCAAAAAATGGTTTTAATATGTTTAGGAAATCTATTTTTCACTGAATATTCTTTAAATTATTTTTTGACGAGCAACGTAAGTTCTTTTTCTATTGAAAACGTATATTACCATTCAATTAAGTTACTTATTATTTCTTACGTAATAATCTGTCGATATTTCAAATTTCAATTTAAGTGCCTTTTCAACCATTCATTCATTTACTAATGGAATGATTTTTTAAAAATTGATTTCGTAGCTTTCCGAAGTTTTTCTTGATGGCCAGTTGGTACAGCATTAACACACACATTAGCTCCACACAGGAAGTCCTGACGAAAATATTTTCCCTCAAGGCCTACATCATCTTTGAGGATGCTGTGTTGGGGTTTTTAAGAAAGGAAGGAGAAGAAGATCTGCGAAGTAAAAAGGTATGAGGGGTGGGTAGGAATGTAAGAGTCAATTTTTCCCGGAGTGACTGACGTATGAATCCATCTTTACCTCTGCAGTGCAAGGCGATGGGTTGAGAGAGTCCTACTGGAAAGGTAAAAAGGTCTCCCTCAACCGCCACACATTTGGTGTGTAGACGCATTAGCTGCCAAAACGTAGGCAAACCTCACCTAATGAACCCGGACGCCAATAAGTCACCAAATGTAGTGAACCAGTTTCTAGTTATCGATGCAGAGTTATTGGTTTTCCAATAAATGGTACCCATTCCCGACTAACGAAATGAATTTGAGTGAGTTTCACAAATCATCAAAAAAAATCTTATTATTACTGGTACTGATTCTAAAAAAAATAATGTACGTGTATTGGGTATGTGGATCAAACCATTGTGTTTTTTAATAATCAAAAAAATACAGTATCGTGTACCCATTTTGGACTGCAATAATGCAACCCCTATTTGTACCGCCAAATAAATTATTAACAACTATTTTTGCATGTACGAGTATAAGTTTAATTTTCGAAAATAAAAATTTTGGAAAAGTAAACGAAACATAAAATATAATAAAAAATACATGCATAAAATATTATAGGCGCGTCACCCAACATTTTCTCCCAAACGCAAAAAAAATATTTTCAATTAATATTGTTATTTAATTTAGAGCCTACTTTGCCTACTGAACCACATCTGGCAATTATAAACATTTAAACTTCAAACAAATTTTAATAATTATTTTACCTCTAAAATGCCTGCGGTTCATGTAAAGTTGATTTAATTTCAAAATAAATGTTCATTTTCAGAATTATTCAGAAGTAGGTACTAAAATAAATTAATTAGTATTTCGATCAAAGCTAAATCGCAATTTCTTTCAAGTAAATTATCTATGTCAAGCATGTCAGGCTATTAATTTAAAACGCTGAACTGTCGTTGAGTTGTTGAGCAAACTTCTGCGGAAATATTACAAGAAGCTTAAAATGTCGTTAAAACTTTTATTGGAACGTGTCTGAACTTAAAACTTTCACTCAACTATTATTGTTCCCAAGAAAACTTTTTAACACTTTTTAATCGCGGTTTTATAATTTCTTTACTGATGTTTTTTTTTATTATTTAATTGTGTTCAATTATTCACCATTAGATTCTACCAGTCACGGTGTTGTAATATCGAAAATGTGATCTAGAATATAGTGTTTTTAATGGTTGTCAGCAGTGGTATCTAAAAATAAATTTTAATCAATGTATATAAGTCTCGTGTCACGTTATTTGTGGTCGCTCTCCTCCGAAACGGCTGGACCGATTTTTATGATTGTTTATGTATATTTGGTAGGTCCTATCCAGAATTTTTTTCTATTTTTTTACTTTTTTTTCTTATTTTTATTTTTATTTGGCATCAAAAAATACCTATAAACTCAATTTTTCACCCTCCCATTTGAATGAATGCAATATGGCGCTACGTCCGCCTCATCGAACTTTCATCCATACATACGCAAGTCATTCACGGGAAGCATCGCGTCATTATGTCCGTTACTTTAAGGAAATACATTGAAATGAGAAAATGAATAGTTGGTGTTTTTTTGTTTTTATCGGCGGTTATCGTTTACAGCGCTCTATTCCTCTTTCTGTCCAAGATCCAATCCCCACACACTTACAATAACAACCAAAATATTCACTAAAAATAATTTATGTCGCAGATCAACATTTGCCGGGTCAGCTAGTAACTATATAAATATTTCGTATAAATCGTTAATTTTTATTGTATTTTATAGAAATCTTAACGTCTTACTAATAATAATAAGTACGTAGTTCATAAATACATCCCGTTATAAAACTTTCAAGATCAATCACTATTATGGAAGGAAGCTCCGCAAAATATTACTCAATTGATTGATAAGCTAATAAAGAAAAAAAAATGTTTCTAGAAAACCATTTTTTTACATTAGCTACACAAACGAGGCCTGAGGAAAAAAATCTCTCAAGGCCTATGGCATCTTTGTGGATGCTGTGTGGAGGGTGTTTTTAGGGAAAGGAAAATGAGAAAGTTCTGGGAAGGAAAATGCATGAGGGTGGGTAGGAGTCTGGAGGTCAATGTGTCCAGGAGTGACGGACGTATGAAACCATTCCTCCCACTGCAGTACAAGGCGATGCGATGGGTCGAGACGGCCCACTACGATCAAATGCATCCGCAAGATCTAGAGACCTAGAAACATCCCGTGAACCCGGGCAACCCTGCTAAGTCACCAAACGTAGCAATCCACTTGGGAGTTATACATGAAAATGGTGTTGGTTATCCTATAAATGCTTCCCGGGGCGGCGGTACCCTACCCGCCTCCGATTTGATTACCAACAATATCACAGTTCGCAAGCCAAACACTTGAGTTTCAACATTTACTTTGCATCGGTTGAATAAGATCGAATGCTAAGTATAATCACTTTCATGGGCGTAGCCAGGGGGGGGGGTTTGGGGGTTCAAACCCCCCCCCCCCCCGAAAAGTTAAGATAGCAACATCAATAATATTAAAATAAGGAGATGCGAGCGGCATAACTTATTTTATTACTAATAATAACACTAATAATGTTTTTTGGATTCGCCCTCTCTACCACGCGCCGCTGACCGTCGTCGATTATCCGATCGCATTCGGTAACCTTTGTATATTTTCGTGCCGTATCGGTATGGTAATATTATGTATCCCCACACTAGTGATGGTATGTCTAGGGAAATTTGACTAGATCTAGGAGAGAAAAATATTTTTTAGGGAAAAGGGAAATTAGCACTAAATCTTCGGAAATTTCGACCTGGTAATTATTTTATTACAATGACAATATTACTGGTATTATATACCCATATGTTTTTTGAAATTCCCATGAATCTTAAATATTGTTGATGTACTTACAAGCAATTTTGTCATGGAATGTTATTTTTTACACTGACAACTCAAAATGATATTATGTATCTAAAAAGGTAAATGGGGACCTCTGAAAGAAAAAAATAATTAAACTTGCAAGTTCCGTTTTTTCGGTGATTGCGGTTGATTTTTATTTTGCAGGGTGATTTTTATTTGGAATTCCGTTTCTAATTTCCGTTTCTAATCAGTGGTAAGTGTATACGTACTTTGAAATTATTATTTCACTTAGCAAAAATTGCTTAACAAACATATAACAGGATTAGAACTTGCATAAATGTGAATATTTGAATAATTTGACTGCTTAAAATGTTATAACATGCACAACTGACGTTTATTATGGTTTTTGTTTTGAAAAGATTTATTTTCTATATACATTTGTTACTTTAATTTTATTAAAAAAAAAAAAAAAAAATTATCTAACCAATGTACATACAAAATAATAGTTTTCAACACAAAATGTCCACAAATTGTTATAGTTAATGCTCAAGAAATACAAAGTCGTCGTCGTCCCCCTCCCCCTCCCCCTCCCCCAACCAGTAGTTTTATTTTCTTGAACCCCCCCCCCCCCCGATAAAACCTGGCTACGCCCGTGATCACTTTACATTTATCAGTTAGGTAACACTTTAAAAAAAAATTGTTTATGTAAGCTCAGTTACGAATATCAAGCAGCTATTTTATTTGCTAAAGCAAACTTTTGAGGACAAGCCACAATTTATTACTTTGCTTGAATGGACAGACGAGCATAATATACGTACCCTGAAAACTTCTATAAAATCAATAAATTCCGAAAAATATTAGTATCTTAACAACACAATATATAGTATCTAAAAATCGACACACTAGAAGACAGACGTAAAATAAACGACTTAACATTTTTATTCAAAATACTTAACTCTAAATTTGACTGTTGCGAACTACTGCAACTCATAAACTTACGAATACCGACAGTAACTACACGACAAAATACACTATTCTACTGTAGCATTCATAAGCGAAACTACATTGCCCACTCTCCGATACAACGATTTCACACTATGGGAAATCAGTACTTAGGTGATATTTATATTAACTTGGCGAATTTTGTTGATCTTGTAAAAAACTTGTTCCAAAACTATTCCTAAACATATCTGTTTTTCTGAAAACCTATGAAATCGCTGAATTTTTGTATTTTTATGACTCGTGTGTTTTTTTATCTAATTTTATTTTTATTATTTCTGTATATGTTTAATAACGTGTCTGAACTTAAAACTTTCACTCAACTATTATTGTTCCCAAGAAAACTTTTTAACACTTTTTAATCGCGGTTTTATAATTTCTTTACTGATGTTTTTCTTTTTATTTAATTGTGTTCAGTAATTTACAATTAGATTCTACCAGTGACGGTTTTGAATTATCGAAAATTTTATCTAGAATATAGTGTTTTGAGAACTTTTAATGGTTTTCAGCAGTGGTATCTAAAAATAAATTTTAATCAATGTATATAAATCTCGTGTCACGGTATTTGTGGTAGCACTCCTCCGAAACGGCTGAACCAATTTTTATGATTTTTTATGTATATTTGGTAGGTATAAGAATAGATCGCAAAGTATATTTTATACCGCTAGCTAGGTGTTTAGTGTGTTCCTATCCAGAGATTTTTTCTATTTTTTTTTAACTTTTTTTTGTATTTTTATTTTTATTTGGCATCAAAAAATACCTATAACCTCAATTTTTCACCCTCCCATTTTTTAATCGCGATTTCAGTATTTTCGTATGAACAAATTTAACCGTCGTTCGTATTTCAAACAGAACAAAATTGTTTATGCTGTTGAATGCAAGATGGCACCACGTCCGCCTCATCGAACTTTCATCCATACATACGCAAGTCATTCACAGGAAGAATCGCGTCATTATATCGGTTACTTTAAGGAAATACTTTTTTTTACATGAGCTCCACACATGAGGCCCTGAGGAAAATAATTTCCCTCAAGGCCTATGCCATCTTTGGGGATGCTGTGTGGAGAGTTTTTTTTAGGAAAGGAAAGAGAGAAGAGGTCTGGGAAGGAAAAGGGTTTAAAAGGTCTTGAATTATTTGTACTACGAAAATGTAAAAGCCCTTTGGGCGTTAAATAAATAAATCAATAAATAAAATAACAAATAACCTAAGTAATAATCAAATATTGTTTCTCAAAACCTCAACCTAACTTTGTCAAAGTAAACTTTTAACGGCTATTAACATTCACCTAATTACAAGGGATTACGTAAAGCACGTTAATTAAAAGGGATTACGAAACCATCATCTTAAATAATCTATATATGGTTCCTTAAAGCCAAAAGCGACGTACCTAGTTAGTTATAATATAACACGGGTTTGTTACAGCAAACTTTTGATATCAGCAATCAATTTCATTATCTTGAATGAGTTGAATATAAGTAGTATCAATAAAGCTGGGGACATACTAAGCACTAAGCCCACGCGACGCGACGCAATGTCCCAGTCCATGTTCACACTGGCCGACGTAGGTACGCGTTGCTGTGACCACGTGACAAGGGGTCTCTGGTAGTGCGCAGGCGCGTTTGATTCGACATTTATTTTTTAGGTTATATTTATGTGATTCTCTTCTCAGCAATCGACAGCTTTGCCATGTCTTGAAAGCGAATTTGAAGATGATTTGCTACGATTATTATTATTAAATCAATATTCTCGTAAAAAGAAAAAAGTGAGAAGTATTTGGGTCCACAACATTAACAAACAAAGACAAATGTTCGGAGAGTTCCATACTTTTGTAAAGGAACTAGAATCTGATGACGGAAGATTCTTCATGTACTTCCGATGGATGAATAAAGTGGTATTTGAAGAGCTTCACAGCATAATTGAATAAGACATAAAAAAAAGAAAACACACGTCTTCAAAAGTCAATTGGGATCAGAGAAAGACTGGCAGTGTGTCTAAGGTTTGATTGTCATTCATTATAGGGGTATAATATTGAAAATCATGCCACAAATGGCTGCAATTTCCTCCCAAGCTGCACTGCGTATGCAGAATCTCTATAATCCTGCAATTTGATTTTATAAATAACTTCGTGCCATCTAACAGTGTCAATGAACTGTTCGTCATCCATTTTTGAATAATATCTGACAAAAAAACAACCACAGATATACCGAAACATAACGTTGGATTCTTAGATAACACCACAAAGATGTAAAATCATCTCGTAGTAGGCGTGACCATATCCCCTCCACCTTCCACATGGCCCACGCCGATCTGGCTGCGGCAGATCCGCGTCGCGTAGGGGGCGTCGGTTTGCGTTGCGTGGGGCTAGTGTAATTCTAAAGCATCCATAGAAAATGTATGTATGGTAAGTAGTCCAGATATGGAAATGATGACGTCTACTTACGTCGCGTAGGGTCGCGTGGGCTGAGTTTGTTTCTCCCTTTATTCATAGTTAAGTAACACTAAATCATTAGTTAATCGACTATTAATGAAATAAAAATCTAAATAGTTCATTAAAACTCTAGTTACTTACTTACTTATTTAATATAAGTTTGTCAAAGCAAACTTTAGACGAGTAGATATCAACATCCACTTTGCTTCGCTTCAAGAATGAGAGAGAAGCCGTAAGATTCTGCATAAACAGGCTGAGTGTGTAACATGTAGATGGTAGATTCCAGCAAAGACATTACACCGCGAACATTAACGGTGTTGAGAGGAAAGTTTGCTCCGGGCTAGCCCAGTACGTGTACATCTTGTTAAAAGATAAATGCGGTAAAGACACACAGCAAGACTAGCTAACTTCACGGGGAATCTTGGAATATTAGAAATGTAATAAATTCAACGTAAATTAATGTTTCTGTTTCAAATTCGCAAGAACTCTTGGATCTGTATTATTGGTCACTGAGGAAACGAATTTTTGGAACGGTGGGAGTAGTTTTAAGTTAATATGAAAGCCACATCCCAAAAAAGTGATCTTTACGCTGCGGTGGAGAAAATTATTGAAATAAAGAGATTAAAAAACAATTACAGAATTAAACGGATAAATTAAACGGGCTCGCTATCTAGTAAATCTAGATAGGTTCAATAAAATATTTTATCTCTTTAAGGTATTCCAAAGAAAAAGCATTATAATTTTATCACGGTCTTTATTAGAACCCAGGTTTCACATCCATGTCAGGATAATCGGTAAAAAGTTTGTTATAAGATGGGATTCGTGACAATGTTTTGAACGAGGCCAACTGCATACGAGAGCTGATGAAATTTAATAAGAAACGTAACTATGAACACCTACAAATGGTTGGTAATATTATGAGTATCCTAGATTGGATCAAGATAGGAAGATCTTACAGGAAGATAAAGATATTATAGGAAGTAAAAAGATAACAATACAAATACAGGAATGCCGGTGAAGAGAATGAAACTTTTTGTAGATACCTATCGGAAAGAAATTCGGATTGCTGGTCGCCCAAATTCAACAAGAAGACAGCACACGATGATAAAATAATTATACTATGAAATTATTGAAAAGAAAAAGCAAGCAGAAAAAGACTTATGATACCCTTACCAGCTACTTTCCACATTGTAGACGAAAACCTACACTTTTATCAGCTTTCACAATAATTCAACTGCGGGCCAGGTGAACATAATTCTTCATTTGAAATAATATTCAGAATGACTTTTAAAATGCCCGATATAATGAACGTAAATAAATAACAATAAAATGTGCAAATAATAAATCGCACTCATGTTGTTAATTAGCGTTGCCTGTAATGTAATGACAACAGAAGGTTGCTTCTATTTGTCACAAAGCGGCTGGCGATAACGAAAAAATATGTTAAATGAAAAAACACACTTTGTAAAATACCACCATTTATTTTTTGTTTCGCTTAGCTCAAGCTTCGTCAGGGCTTATTATATCAATTAAAGATAATTACATGCAGACACACATATAAAAGAAAATACAAGAATGGGAGAACGAGATTGAAATAAAATAGACGACACCCTATTGGTGCCAGAAAGAGAATTTACAAAGTGTGTTACAAAGACTGAATGCTGTAGAACTGAGATCCCTGAGGTATGTTTGGTAAAACCATGTACGATCGTGTGAGAAATGTGGAGATCCGCGAAGAATGCAAAGCTGATGTAAGCGTAATGAGTAAGATTGAGAAAGGGACGCTCAGATGGTTTGGGCATGTAGAGTGAATGAACGAGGAAAGGAGTGGAAGGAGAATATATGACGCAAATGTGAATGGTAGAAGAAGTCGGGGACGCTAGAGAAAGGCATTGAACGACCAAGTAAATCAGATTCTTGAGTCGGGCCATGTGAAGAATCGGAATAATAGGAGAGCATGTATGAGATAATGTATGAATGTGAACGAGGCAAGGAGTGTGTGCCAAGATCGAGGTGTTTGGCGGTCCGTCCTCTCTGCCTACCCCTTCGGAAACTGCGTGATGGTTAGTTAGTTGGTTAGTTAGTGTTTGTTCATTTAAGATGATCCAATAGTCCAGGAAAAATCGAAATCGGAATTCACGCCCCTTTTTGGGAGGAGTTAAAAAATCCTTAAAAAATACTTTTGGAAAGGTTGGAAAAGTATTTTAAAAAATTTTCAGGTTGATTTCGTACAATACCTGGGGTCCTAGCATGGTCAATCGAAATAGGTTTTATCGAAAATGTCGGTAACTTGTTATAGCTCCCGAGCTCGACTGCAGGCCGCTAACGAACAAACAACAGTTCACAACGATTAAGGGCATCCTATTTTATTTGACGTGAACAATTGTTTGTTCGTTAGCGGCCTGCAGTCATGCTCGGGAGCGATGACAAGTTACCGACATTCTCGATAAAACCTATGTCGATCGACCATGCTAGGGGGCCTGGGGTCGATCGATATAGGTTTTATCGAAAATGTCGGTAACTTGTCATCGTTCCTTAGCACGATTGCAGGCCGCTAATGAACAAACAACAGTTCACAATGACTAAGGGTTTCTAATTTATTTGACGTGAAATGTTTTTTGTTCGTTAGCGGCCTGCAGTCGTGCTCAGAAGCGATGACAACTTACCGACATTTTCGATAAAACCTATATAGATCGACCATGCTAAGGGCCCAGGGGTCCTAGCATGGTCGATCAATATAGGTTTTATCGAAAATGTCGGTAACTTGCCATCGCTCCCGAGCACGACTGCAGGCCGCTAACGAACAAACAATAGTTCACAATGACTAGGGGTTCCTAATATAATTGACGTAAACTGTTGTTTATTCGTTAGCGGCCTGCAGTCGTGCTCGGGCACGATGGCAAGTTACCGAAATTTTCGATAAAACCTATATCTATCGACCATGCTAGGGGGCCAGGCCCCCTAGCATGGTCGATCGACATAGGTTTTATCGAAAATTTCGGTAACTTGAAATGGCTCCCGAGCACGACTGCAGGACGCTAACGAAGAAATAACAGTTTATGTCAAATAAATTAGGAACCCTTAGTCGATGTGAACTGTTATTTGCTCGTTAGCGGCCTGCAGTCGTGCTCGGGAGCGATGTCAAGTTACCGACATTTTCGATAAAACCTATATCGACCGACCATGCTAGGACCCCAGATCGATGTTTTATTACGTTTTATCAAGCTCGGCCACACTGTTAATAGCCAGATCGATATTGACGGGGAATAAATAAGAAATTTAAAATAAATAAAAAAAAAGGCAACACTGTGCGGATCTCTCTATGGAATTGCATTCCTTAACATCTAACAGCTAAATAAAAAATAAAAATTCTAATGAGACGATCTTTTCGAATTGAAATACTAACTTTAATACATTGACACCTCCCGTGTGATTTTGAAACTAAACGTGAGTAAATAAGTTAATGAGGTATTGTTTCTCCAAGATCTATCGGAATAAATTGATCGCGTCTTAGATATGGATCTCGTGTACGACTTCTTTCAATTTTAAGAGCTTTAGTTGGTTAAACTCCGTTCATTAACAAACCAGTAATATTGCATAACGAAAGAAATTATTAAAAAATATGTGTATACTGATAGTTAACTGAAACTTATCTGAAACTATGGAGGCCGCTCTAAAATGTATCAGTCGTCGGTCGGAATACTCTGAATATCTCTTATCAATTGTTGACCGTGCTCGCAAATATTGATAACAGACCAAAGGTGACGGATTAAGTCAATGTTATTAATGTAGGGTCTTATCGATCGCCTTAAGCTAGACCTATAGGTGTATTGTGTAGGTACTAATACCACAGCGTTTACGGCTGGATTGATTACCCCTTTCACGCAAGTGTTGGACCGGGGTGTATAAAATAATGTTTAGTGGGATAGTGCGATGCTGGTAACTGGTCGAAGGTGGCTAAAAACATGCGTAATCTATGATAGGCTACGTGGCCAGTTGTAGCCCAGTGATGTACGGTGTTGTTGCTTCTCACGTTTTTTTTCCAGAAAAATGATGTGCAACGAAAAAATTTTTATTTTTTTACCATTAACAAGTAATTTATTATAAACGTATTACCTTCATAAATGCATATATTATTAACCTTTTTAACTGAGCAGTTGATAGCTAGAGTTGTTAGCCTAATATAAAATGAAGAAACTAAGCTATTAGTCTTTGAGCATAAAATTCTACGAAAAATCTTTGGATTTTCGCTAAAAAATGGATTTTACAAAATAAAGATGAATCGTAACCTGGAAAACCTTACAGATTATGAGACCGCTGTAGAATTCTGTAGGTCCTAAAACTGCGATGGACTGGCCACGTCATAATTGTTAGGCTTAGTTTAAATTGGACCAGTCTGAAGATGCTCGTTTTAAGGTGAAACCAGTCCAGTCAAACGTGTTCATGGAAAAAAGTTATAAAGGTTATTAATAAATAAAAAGTAGTACCTATTAAATAATTTCATAAAAAGCTTGCGACGGACTACTATAATTACATAACCAATACACAAAACAGTTTATTTTACAAAGGGAAGCAATATATTATATGCAGGTTCGGAAAACAAAAACCACGCAAATTAATAAATTCAATATTAATTGAAAGAACCACATTAAAAAGATAAAATGTAATATGTATGTACGGCAAATATAAAAAATGTAATAAAGTTTTCGATAAATACCATTTAAAAAAAAAATTATTTAATGTCAATATACAATAAACAAAGTAAAGCAGTTTGTTCACAGTCCTCTTCACTAGGTATTCCTGTTCCGGGGCGGACTGTATGTTGTTGTAAGATAAGGGTGCTGATCATGATTGCCTCACTTTTGTTGATTTTCACAATAAAATAAAAAAATATTTATGTTTGTTGTCTGAAGGTTGCGTCAGGGTTAAGGCATAATTTTAATTAGTTCCGCATATATTGATACAAATATGTATCTGCTGTAACATCTGGCTTTAATCTTTGATAACTTTTAGCAAATTATAAATATTTATTTATTTTTCTTTTGAATTGAAATTGCGTAAATACTTTTTTTAATTCTCTACAAGATAATGTATACATGAGTAAATTTTAAGTGCCTTAAAAACACAAGTATACCCACGAACAGGCGATGCCTGTATGGAATGTTACTATTGGTCCTGTCGGTGGCCGAGTGGCGTGTTCAATTCCTCGGCTGCCTCTTCACCACGATACAGCAACATTTTCTGCTTTCCGTGGTGGGAGTAGGATGTTTTCAAATATTGTCAGGTTATTCGTAAACCGGGAATGTTTGAGTTTCTTTTAAAAAAAACATACATGTATTTATACATAAATAATATTTATACAACGTATATTTTATTATATATGATATTGTATTTATATGCATATTCGTATGTGTAAGGGTATATGTATTAGTATTGTAAATATATATTCATTTATGTGTGTATATAATGCACTAAACATTTTTTTCTCTGTTTAATTACATTCTATATATTTTTTTACTTTTTTCTATATATTGCTCTTTCTTTTTTACTGTTAATATAAAAAGGTGTATATTGGAATTTATATCCATGTATGTAGGTAGCCGCAAATAGCAAAAAAATATCAATAAAAAAATAGAATAAATTCTTTTAATAATAATTTTGATTAAGGCTCTGCAACCGGGCCAAAGAAACACTGTGAATTTTTCATACATATAACTTGTAAAATAACTGAAACAAACGTGTTAATAATACTTCTTCAAATTTTGCAAATTCACTTTGTGGCTTCATTTTATTAATGAAAAATTAAAAACACTTTGTTTTTACCACGATAATCTTTATTTAAAAGTCAACATGTTTCAAGAACGATGTTCTCTTCATCAGGGACATGTAATGTACTAAAAATAAATGATCGAACATAGAAAGACAGGCAGCGGTAGAAATAGAAGTAGTGGGGGAGGAGAGCGGTGGAAAGGGGAGGTGCTTAGACTTAGAAGATCAACAAGGTTGAAGATCAACAAGGTGCTTAGAAGATCAACATGTTAATAATAATTTTTGGAGCATATTTTGCGATTTTTATCTATCGAGAGAATTTTATATAATTTGCGTTTCGGCGCGGGCAAAGTCTAGATATTATCTTCAAGAATAACATATATTTTTTTAAGAGCTTTAAAACTACCGTGTAGGGAAATATGTAATAAATCGGTAGATATCCGGGTTGCGGGCCCTTAATTTTCACATTAAGCAAGAGAAAATAAAGTACACATATAGGTACTTACGTTATAACAAATTAATGTTTATTTTTAGATAAGTGAGATAAACTTTATTGCATAAATTACTGAAATAAAATAATAAATAGAATTAATAATTAATCTTTAGTTAACCTGTATACGAGTGGTGGAGTGATTTTGAGAGATATACTTTTGTGAATATCGCACAAGAATCTTAGCTGCACGAAGTCAGTAGGTTGTATTATGATACTTAAGCTGCAGGTACACATGATTCAATTCGATCAAAAGCATGCCAGCAGTGGTCAACCGCGAGCCAGTGGCACGTATATTGTATTCTGCTAGTAACTCGCAAGCTAGTGGTAGCTTTTTGTAAGTTGATTCTTATTTTTTATGTGAATACCTCGCAAGAGTCTCAGATGATCCCGTCTGAAGCCAGTGAAACTATGGCATCCCCAATTGGGGTATGTTGTGAGGCTGATGGTAATAGTGAGGGGAAGGAGATGGGGAAGAGGAAGGTGGAGAAGTACCTGGCTATTCAGGTCTGGTCACCAAACACGGCTAAATCCATTTCAAGCAACGTTTCAATTCCGAATGGTGGTTTTACACCAGGGCGATACTGAGAGTATCTTCCACTCTGAAAAAGACTTCATTAGAGCTTAATTAAGCACTACTGCAGCTACTGCTGTGGAATACAAGTTCGTCGCTTTACAAATATAAAATTGGAGTTAGTTTCTTGTTATTTCTTCCGGGACCGAGTGTAAGTAGCTAGCATGCCTGTATCTAGAGTGTGTATACTGACCAAAAGCACGCGAGTTGTTAGCATGCCAGCTACTCGTCCAATGCTTGCTTTTTCACCGGCGTGTCTTGATCCGCGGCTTAAAGGAGGTATGGAGGAGCAAGAGATGATTGGAAAGTGTCCAATCAGACACGTACCTACTCTTACATCACCATTTTCCCTTCCAAATCTCATTTATTCCCCCCCCCTTATCAGCCTTACGAGATTACCAATATTGAGAACACATTAGTCCCTCTTGCTGCGGCTTGTTAGGGGTATTACGCATTTAAAAATGCCCAAAACGGAAACATGCTTCCCGCTCCAAAACTAATATCTTTAATCGATAGCTAAAAATACACTTGAAGTGTGACTTCAAAATTCAATTATCAATGTAAACACCTCGATTAAATAAATATTATGCATTTTAAAAGCCACCTAATCGAGCGATGGTTGAAGCCTTAGGGTCACGTGTAGTAATCATTAAGCATTAGGGAAATTAGTTTAAAAAAGCTCGATCGATTACAAAGTTCGGTGTGATCCCACAACTAATCAAAAGCGTACGAGGCGGATCGGCTAACTAAACTTATCAACCTGTCCACCTACGTAGCTTAGAGTCAGTGGCATCCAACGAAGATTTCGTCGGAAATAAAACATATTTAAAGAAAGCTTAGTTCATAAAACTGGGTGCAAATAATGCAACAAAAATACGCAACAGAAAAAAAACTATTTATTTTATTTTTTTTACTTTAACATAACGAGTAAAACCTCAAATTATAATATTTAATCACTGAAGACAAAGACAAACAGAAAAATTAGAATAAGATACGGTCAAATCTCGAAATTCAATTCCTATATTTCCAAAGTTTAATTCTTATGTGATCGTATCTTTTTCGGATTTTTGATTGAGAGTCGCTAATATTGTCATCAATGATTAAAGAAAACTATTTTACAAATAACTATTTTCCATAATTTGTAGGCACCGTAATACATAATAATAAGTGCAGTTATTATTAACATAAGTTAACAAATTACTAAGTATACTGGACATACTTACTGATAAAAGAATTTATTCTATTTTTTTATTGATATTTTTTTGCTATTTGCGGCTACCTACATACATGGATATAAATTCCAATATACACCTTTTTATATTAACAGTAAAAAAGAAAGAGCAATATATAGAAAAAAGTAAAAAAATATATAGAATGTAATTAAACAGAGAAAAAAATGTTTAGTGCATTATATACACACATAAATGAATATATATTTACAATACTAATACATATACCCTTACACATACGAATATGCATATAAATACAATATCATATATAATAAAATATACGTTGTATAAATATTATATATGTATAAATACATGTATGTTTTTTTTAAAAGAAACTCAAACATTCCCGGTTTACGAATAACCTGACAATATTTGAAAACATCCTACTCTCACCACGGAAAGCAGAAAATGTTGCTGTATCGTGGTGAAGAGGCAGCCGAGGAATTGAACACGCCACTCGGCCACCGACAGGACCAATAGTAACATTCCATACAGGCATCGCCTGTTCGTGGGTATACTTGTGTTTTTAAGGCACTTAAAATTTACTCATGTATACATTATCTTGTAGAGAATTAAAAAAAGTATTTACGCAATTTCAATTCAAAAGAAAAATAAATAAATATTTATAATTTGCTAAAAGTTATCAAAGATTAAAGCCAGATGTTACAGCAGATACATATTTGTATCAATATATGCGGAACTAATTAAAATTATGCCTTAACCCCGACGCAACCTTCAGACAACAAACATAAATATTTTTTTATTTTATTGTGAAAATCAACAAAAGTGAGGCAATCATGATCAGCACCCTTATCTTACAACAACATACAGTCCGCCCCGGAACAGGAATACCTAGTGAAGAGGACTGTGAACAAACTGCTTTACTTTGTTTATTGTATATTGACATTAAATAATTTTTTCTTTAAATGGTATTTATCCAAAACTTTATTACATTTTTTATATTTGCCGTACATACATATTACATTTTATCTTTTTAATGTGGTTCTTTCAATTAATATTGAATTTATTAATTTGCGTGGTTTTTGTTTTCCGAACCTGCATATAATATATTGCTTCCCTTTGTAAAATAAACTGTTTTGTGTATTGGTTATGTAATTATAGTAGTCCGTCGCAAGCTTTTTATGAAATTATTTAATAGGTACTACTTTTTATTTATTAATAACCTTTATAACTTTTTTCCATGAACACGTTTGACTGGACTGGTTTCACCTTAAAACGAGCATCTTCAGACTGGTCCAATTTAAACTAAGCCTAACAATTATGACGTGGCCAGTCCATCGCAGTTTTAGGACCTACAGAATTCTACAGCGGTCTCATAATCTGTAAGGTTTTCCAGGTTACGATTCATCTTTATTTTGTAAAATCCATTTTTTAGCGAAAATCCAAAGATTTTTCGTAGAATTTTATGCTCAAAGACTAATAGCTTAGTTTCTTCATTTTATATTAGGCTAACAACTCTAGCTATCAACTGCTCAGTTAAAAAGGTTAATAATATATGCATTTATGAAGGTAATACGTTTATAATAAATTACTTGTTAATGGTAAAAAAATAAAAAAATTTTCGTTGCACATCATTTTTCTGGAAAAAAAACGTGAGAAGCAACAACACCGTACATCACTGGGCTACAACTGGCCACGTAGCCTATCATAGATTACGCATGTTTTTAGCCACCTTCGACCAGTTACCAGCATCGCACTATCCCACTAAACATTATTTTATACACCCCGGTCCAACACTTGCGTGAAAGGGGTAATCAATCCAGCCGTAAACGCTGTGGTATTAGTACCTACACAATACACCTATAGGTCTAGCTTAAGGCGATCGATAAGACCCTACATTAATAACATTGACTTAATCCGTCACCTTTGGTCTGTTATCAATATTTGCGAGCACGGTCAACAATTGATAAGAGATATTCAGAGTATTCCGACCGACGACTGATACATTTTAGAGCGGCCTCCATAGTTTCAGATAAGTTTCAGTTAACTATCAGTATACACATATTTTTTAATAATTTCTTTCGTTATGCAATATTACTGGTTTGTTAATGAACGGAGTTTAACCAACTAAAGCTCTTAAAATTGAAAGAAGTCGTACACGAGATCCATATCTAAGACGCGATCAATTTATTCCGATAGATCTTGGAGAAACAATACCTCATTAACTTATTTACTCACGTTTAGTTTCAAAATCACACGGGAGGTGTCAATGTATTAAAGTTAGTATTTCAATTCGAAAAGATCGTCTCATTAGAATTTTTATTTTTTATTTAGCTGTTAGATGTTAAGGAATGCAATTCCATAGAGAGATCCGCACAGTGTTGCCTTTTTTTTATTTATTTTAAATTTCTTATTTATTCCCCGTCAATATCGATCTGGCTATTAACAGTGTGGCCGAGCTTGAGAAAACGTAATAAAACATCGATCTGGGGTCCTAGCATGGTCGGTCGATATAGGTTTTATCGAAAATATCGGTAACTTGACATCGCTCCCGAGCACGACTGCAGGCCGCTAACGAGCAAATAACAGTTCACATCGACTAAGGGTTCCTAATTTATTTGACATAAACTGTTATTTCTTCGTTAGCGTCCTGCAGTCGTGCTCGGGAGCCATTTCAAGTTACCGAAATTTTCGATAAAACCTATGTCGATCGACCATGCTAGGGGGCCTGGCCCCCTAGCATGGTCGATAGATATAGGTTTTATCGAAAATTTCGGTAACTTGCCATCGTGCCCGAGCACGACTGCAGGCCGCTAACGAATAAACAACAGTTTACGTCAAATATATTAGGAACCCCTAGTCATTGTGAACTATTGTTTGTTCGTTAGCGGCCTGCAGTCGTGCTCGGGAGCGATGGCAAGTTACCGACATTTTCGGAAAAACCTATATTGATCGACCATGCTAGGACCCCTGCGCCCTTAGCATGGTCGATCTATATAGGTTTTATCGAAAATGTCGGTAAGTTGTCATCGCTTCTGAGCACGACTGCAGGCCGCTAACGAACAAAAAACATTTCACGTCAAATAAATTAGAAACCCTTAGTCATTGTGAACTGTTGTTTGTTCATTAGCGGCCTGCAATCGTGCTAAGGAACGATGACAAGTTACCGACATTTTCGATAAAACCTATATCGATCGACCCCAGGCCCCCTAGCATGGTCGATCGACATAGGTTTTATCGAGAATGTCGGTAACTTGTCATCGCTCCCGAGCATGACTGCAGGCCGCTAACGAACAAACAATTGTTCACGTCAAATAAAATAGGATGCCCTTAATCGTTGTGAACTGTTGTTTGTTCGTTAGCGGCCTGCAGTCGAGCTCGGGAGCTATAACAAGTTACCGACATTTTCGATAAAACCTATTTCGATTGACCATGCTAGGACCCCAGGTATTGTAAAGTAACGATTTCGCTGTGCTGGGCCTCCTGATCGTATTTACGCGAACTCGTCGAAACCTGTCGAAGTGGAACACTTTTTAAATTTGTTTTTGAAACACTATTTCAATATTTACTGTGATTATATAAGTTTTACACGGAAGTGGATGTTCAAAAGGTTCGTATTGAAATCATTTAAGTATTTTTTTGAAAAGTGTATAAATGAGCAGAAAATATTTTTGTATTTGAAAATTCTGAAATTCTGGAGTCTGAAATTTTTAAATAAACGCAACTCTTTTTCAGTTGCCGTAATTTGGTTAGATTAGATTTGTGCTTTTATTTATCCATACGGTAAAACATAAGAAAATAAGTATTTATATATGATGTTTAAGTATGAAAACAGAAGATGAGAGAAAGCTTCATCAAATTATAATGCGGTAAAGAGCATAATAATAAGAAATCAAGCGAGCATTTTTTTCAAGATGAGCATGAGAGCGTTAATGAATTTGAATTAAGAAAGTAGTGTCAGTTAGGAGTTATTATTTTTTTAATTGATAAACTAGCGTTTAAGACAGATTTTTATGCATAGCACAAAGGGTAACAATTATTATAAGCAATCAGCCTGAAACAATCCATTTCCCCAAAAAAATGTAGACATAATTTGTCTCGACGCCACCTAGCGAGAGATTTAACACTAACAATGTCTCTCGCAAAAAAAATATAGTTGGTTGTTTTTAGGTGGAAAAAATATAATAAACAGTAATTTTTGAATGAAACACTTTAAATATATGTTGAATTATTTGGCGGGTATTAGATAAGCCGCCATAGCTCAGCGATCAGAGCACCTGACCGGCAATCAGAAGGACACGGGTTCAAGTCCCGTTGGCGGCAAGTATATTTTCTCGGAAGATTTTTCAATGTAGATGAGTGTTTCAGGCTGATAATTATTGCTTATAATATCAATTAGGAGTGTATGACAGTTCATCTGGTTTACCTATTCTGTATTGGAAAATTGTTCTTCGTTACATAAGTATCACTTGAAAATGTTAAGCAATTAACAACATTTTCCGATCTTTGGAGACAGCAAATAATTTGAGTCAACATCGAGTAATAAATACTTTATTAATTTGCACAAATATTATTCTGTGTTACCATCAAGAATAATGTAGCAACACTAAATATGTATCTCCTATTATCGAAGTGGTTTTCTTAAATCAAATAATTTCTTGAAAATGTAATTACCACTTTTTCCATACTTTAGATACATCCCGCAATAAATTCCCAGTGCAGGGGAGATAATTGCTGGCCAAGTTACACAACGATCGCTGTAAACACTTGTAAGGGTCTCATCAATTTTAATTTTCCTGCTTGGGCGAAGTAAGATAATTTGGTCCCTAACAACGTTAAATCAGAGCCTAAATTTATGCAAGGGGAAACCACCCTACAGAATGTGGACGTGAAACGTACTTGTTCCGGAAGGATGCAGCGGCGCCATGAAATACATATTTTTTTCTTTTATCGAAGGAAGCAAATACTTTGTGGTGTAACATTATATATTACTAACTGACCTGGCAACGCGTTGCTGTGGCTAATAAAACACAAAGTCATCTACTGGATGACCACCGCCGTCTTTGAGTTTGACAGATACCGCGGAGAACTTTAATTTATAATACGTAGAGATGGTGTGAAAGATTATAATAATGTGCATGAAATGCTTGGGGTAACTAACGTATTTAAGTTAATAAGGATTAATACTGAATCCGTCTAAATAACTTTTCAATTACCGCAATGTGCGTGACCATTTTTACAGAAGATAGAGTGGGTATAGTAAGCTATCAGTAAAAGATAGATATACGCCTTCGACTTTTTTGTAGATCTATAAAAGCGGAATATCCCACCATGAATTGTTTTGTTAAATCCCCAAAGGATTAGGCAGCGTTTTCGATGAAAGCTATCAGGCGGCTTAACTTTTTCCGACACTTCTAAGATTTAACGTTATGTTTCAACCAATTTACACAAATCCTTGACAAATTACATACGTAAACCTTCCTTACGAAACACTCTATCTATTGGTGAAAACCGCATGAAAATCCGTTCAGTAGTTTTCGAGTTTATCTCGAACAGACAGACAGACAGACAGACGACGCGGGGGACTTTAATTTATAATATGTAGAGAGGTAGAGATATGTAGAGAAGAGATGTAGAGAAGATGAAGCTATGCGAAATAATGCAAAATCATACAGAATCATCTATTTTTGTTTTGAATATTTGATCGCTCAAATATTTTAAATTTTGAAAATTTTGAAAATACTTCAATTAAATACTGCGTGTAGAACATATCTCGGCCATTAAATATGTCGATCATTTTTTTTATAAGTCTTTTAATAATCATAGAAAAAAATAAAGTATGAGGTCTATAAAAAAAAACTTTCAAGTGTAAACTCTCCTACTTATAAATCCCTTCTCGGATATGGTTTTATTGTTTAATGTGGCAAATTCAGTTTCTTTTACAAGCAAAATCGCAAAAAATTGATATATACGGCCGAATATCACAAAATAAAATAAAAAATGCCTTTTCGCATTGTTATTTTACAATATGCCGTCCACTTAAGGACTACAGACTTGCCACACCCATTTTGTATCAGTTCCGCCCCGGCCGCGACGGGTAATAGACGTCTCAGACTCCGTGTCGCTTGATTCCGTGAAATAAATTTTAAATATCGTTGTTAATACAGTAAACAATGCGTAAAAAAAGAGTTAATATTTTTTACAGGTCTTTACGAAATCAACCTGAAATTTTTTAAAAATACTTTTCCAACCTTTCCAAAAATATTTTTTAAGGATTTTTTAACTCCTCCCAAAAAGGGGCATGAATTCCGATTTCGATTTTTCCTGGACTATTGGATCATCTTAAATGAACAAACACTAACTAACCAACTAACTAACCATCACGCAGTTTCCGCAGGGGTAGGCAGAGAGGACGGACCGCCAAACAACTCGATCTTGGCACACACTCCTTGCCTCGTTCACATTCATACATTATCTCATACATGCGCTCCTATTATTCCGATTCTTCACATGGCCCGACTCAAGAATCTGATTTACTTGGTCGTGCCATGCCTTCCTCTAGCGTCCCCGACTTCTTCTACCATTCACATTTGCGTCATACATTCTCCGTACACTCCTTTCCTCGTTCATTCACTCTACATGCCCAAACCATCTGAGCGTCCCTTTCTTAATCTTACTCATTACGCTAACATCAGCTTTGCATTCTTCGCGGATCTCCACATTTCTCACACGATCGTACATGGTTTTACCACACATACCTCAGGGATCTCAGTTCTACAGCATTCAGTCTTTGTAACACACTTTGTAAATTCTCTTTCTGGCACCAATAGGTTGTCGTCTATTCTATTTCAATCTCTTTCTCCCATTCTTATATTTTCTTTTATATGTGTGTCTGCATGTTATTATCTTTAATTGATATAATAAGCCCCGACGAAGCTTGAGCTAAGCGAAACAAAAAATAAATGGTGGTATTTTACAAAGTGTGTTTTTTCATTTAACATATTTTTTCGTTATCGCCAGCCGCTTTGTGACAAATAGAAGCAACCTCCTTTTGTCATTACATTACAGGCAACGCTAATTAACAACATGAGTGCGATTTATTATTTGCACATTTTATTGTTATTTATTTACGTTCATTATATCGGGCATTTCAAATGAAGAATTATGTTTACCTGGCCCGCAGTTGAATTATTGTGAAAGCTGATAAAATTGTAGGTTTTGGTCTACAATGTGGAAAGTAGCTGGTAAGCGTATCATAAAACTTTTCACATTGTATAATTATTTTATCATCGTGTGCTGAAATCGTGTATTGAATTTGGGGAACCAGCAATCCGAATTTCTTTCCGATAGGTATCTACAAAAAGTTTCATTCTCTTCACCGGCATTCCTGTATTTGTATTGTTATCTTTTCACTTCCTATAATATCTTTATCTTCCTATTAGTTCTTCCTTTCTAGGTCCAATCTAGGATACTCATAATATTACCAACCATTTGTAGGTGTTCATAGAAGGCAGACTTACGTTTCTTATTAAATTTCATCAGCTCTCGTATGCAGTTGGCCTCGTTCAAAACATTGTCACGAATCCCATCTTATAACAAACTTTTTACCGATTTTCCTGACATGGATGTGAAACCTGGGTTCTAATAAAGACCGTGATAAAATTATAATGCTTTTTCTTTGAAATACCTTAAAGATATAAAATATTTTATTGAACCTATCTAGATTTACTAGATAGCGAGCCCGTTTAATTTATCCGTTTAATTCTGTAATTGGTTTTTAATCTCTTTATTTCAATAATTTTCTCCACCGCAGCGTAAAGATAACTTTTTTGGGATGTGGCTTTCATATTAACTTAAAACTACTCCCACCGTTCCAAAAATTCGTTTCCTCAGTGACCAATAATACAGATCCAAGAGTTCTTGCGAATTTGAAACAGAAACATTAATTTACGTTGAATTTATTACATTTCTAATATTCCAAGATTCCCCGTGAAGTTAGCTAGTCTTGCTGTGTGTCTTTACCGCATTTATCTTTTAACAAGATGTACACGTACTGGGCTAGCCCGGAGCAAACTTTCCTCTCAACACCGTTAATGTTCGCGGTGTAATGTCTTTGCTGGAATCTACCATCTACATGTTACACACTCAGCCTGTTTATGCAGAATCTTACGGCTTCTCTCTCATTCTTGAAGCGAAGCAAAGTGGATGTTGATATCTACTCGTCTAAAGTTTGCTTTGACAAACTTATATTAAATAAGTAAGTAAGTAACTAGAGTTTTAATGAACTATTTAGATTTTTATTTCATAAATAGTCGATTTAGTGTTACTTAACTATGAATAAAGGGAGAAACAAACTCAGCCCACGCGACGCTACGCGACGTAAGTAGACGTCATCATTTCCATATCTGGACTACTTACCATACATACATTTTCTATGGAAACGGATGCTTTAGAATCACACTAGCCCCACGCAACGCAAACCGACGCCCCCTACGCGACGCGGATCTGCCGCAGCCAGATCGGCGTGGGCCATGTGGAAGGTGGAGGGGGTATGGTCACGCCTACTACGAGATGATTTTACATCTTTGCGGTGTTATCTAAGAATCCAACGTTATGTTTCGGTATATCTGTGGTCGTTTTTTTGACAAATATTATTCAAAAATGGATGACGAACAGTTCATTGACACTGTTAGACGGCACGAAGTTATTTATAAAATCAAATTGCAGGATTATAGAGATTCTGCATACGCAGTGCAGCTTGGGAGGAAATTTCAGCCATTTGTGGCATTACTTTCAATATTATACCCCTATAATGAATGACAAACAAACCTTAGACACACTGCCAGTCTTTCTCTGATCCCAATTGACTTTCGAAAACGTGTGTTTTCTTTTTTTTATGTCATATTCAATTATGCTGTGAAGCTCTTCAAATACCACTTTATTCATCCATCGGAAGTACATGAAGAATCGTCCGTCATCAAATTCTAGTTCCTTTACACAAGTATGGAACTCTCCGAATATTTGTCTTTGTTTGTTAATGTTGTGGACCCAAATACTTCTCACTTTTTTCTTTTTACGAGAATATTGATTTAATAATAATAATCGTAGCAAATCATCTTCAAATTCGCTTTCAAGACATGGCAAAGCTGTCGTCTGCTGAGAAGAGAATCACATAAACATAACCTAAAAAATAAATGTCAAATGTCGAATCAAACGCGCCTGCGCACTACCAGAGACCCCTTGTCACGTGGTCACAGCAACGCGTACCTACGTCGGCCAGTGTGAACATGGACTGGGACATTGCGTCGCGTCGCGTGGGCTTAGTGCTTAGTATGTCCCCAGCTTTATTGATACTACTTATATTCAACTCATTCAAGAGAATGAAATTGATTGCTGATATCAAAAGTTTGCTGTAACAAACCCGTGTTATATTATAACTAACTAGGTACGTCGCTTTTGGCTTTAAGGAACCATATACAGATTATTTAAGATGATGGTTTCGTAATCCCTTTTAATTAACGTGCTTTACGTAATCCCTTGTAATTAGGTGAATGTTAATAGTCGTTAAAAGTTTACTTTGACAAAGTTAGGTTTAGGTTTTGAGAAACAATATTTGATTATTACTTAGGTTATTTGTTATTTTATTTATTGATTTATTTATTTAACGCCCAAAGGGCTTTTACATTTTGGTAGTACAAATAATTCAAGACCTTTTAAACCCTTTTCCTTCCCAGAACTCTCCTCTCTTTCCTTTCCTAAAAAAACTCTCCACACAGCATCCCCAAAGATGGCATAGGCCCTGAGGGAAATTATTTTCCTCAGGGCCTCCTGTGTGGAGCTCATGTAAAAAAAAAATATTTCCTTAAAGTAACGGACATAATGACGCGATGCTTCCCGTGAATGACTTGCGTATGTATGGATGAAAGTTCGATGAGGCGGACGTAGCGCCATATTGCATTCAACAGCATAAACAATTTCGTTCTGTTTGAAATACGAACGACGGTTAAATTTGTTCATACGAAAATACTAAAATTGCGATTAAAAAATGGGAGGGTGAAAAATTGAGTTTATACGTATTTTTTGATGCCAAATAAAAATAAAAATAAGAAAAAAAGTAAAAAAATAGAAAAAAATTCTGGATTATACCTACCAAATATACATAAACAATCATAAAAATCGGTCCAGCCGTTTCGGAGGAGTGCGACCACAAATATGACCACAAATACGACCACAAAATGATATTAAGTGAGTTTGAATTCAAAATGTCGAAATTCATTGTACGTACGCAATTTGAAGTCTACGCATCAATGAGCCAATGTCCATTTGAAAATTTGTTGGGGGATTATCACAATGACACAGCAGTGCAGGTTCTTCATAAAATTAAAGTTTCTGCAGACTGTTCTCGTACTCTTGACTTTATGGTAATCGCGATCACCAATTTAGTATGAATTGTATAATTTTAGTAGAATTAAGTTAGACAGTTTTTCCGTTGGAAAGTTTTAAGTCGTTCAAGCCGCTAAAATAAAGGTTTTTCTGCCTTTCTGTTGGTAAAAAATCTATTTGTTTAATACTTTTTTGAGGTATTAGTAAGGAGTTCAGATTTTATGATAGTCATTCATTAAAAATCAGTTTGATTATAGTATGTTATAATTGGATAATTATGCTTTAACCGCCAAATGTATTTCTAATGTTATCATAATTACTGCTCTTTTCTCTATCGTATCCCTTTAATATCCCTTTTTGAACTTTTTTCAAGTCCGTTTACTGATTCGGTGTTAATATTTATTTTTTCATATGTTTTTTGCAAGTTCGGTAACTAAGTTAGAAGGTTTGGTTATTGTTTTTTTTTGTTAAGTCGATTAATTAACTCAGAGGTTTTATTTCTTAGTTAAAAAGCAGAGGGTTTGATTGAGAGACATGGTTAGAATTCAAATTATATAATTCATACTTAACTAATTTAATGCAATTTAATTAATCTATTGCTCTCCCCACCAGGTAGACGGGTGTATGTCAAATGAGTAGCTACCATAAAATGAATAGAAACACCCAGGCTTGCTGTTAACTATTAAATGATAGTCGCCTTTACAATCTTATTAAAGTTCTGGCAGATAATGGAGTACATTGTTACGTTGGAAGCAATGACGTTTCTAGAAGGGACGGTTGGCCGTGTTCGGTGTCACGAACGGCCCTCGGGAGAAACGAGCTCGCTACCGCTTGCACCGTAGTGCAGAACATAAAGAAACCTCCTTAGAAACACGACATGTCATCTTACTCAGAAACTAACTTTATTATCATGCTGGAAAAATTGCAAATTTTCCTCAGGAGTCATTAAGGGTTGGTTAAAATTCAGGGCAAAAAATGCATAATAATAATTTTTAAAAATTTAAATACCTCAATGAGAAAAAAAGAATTCGTTTAACAGTATGATATTTGAAAACTGTTGTGGTAAATGATGTCCCACAAATAAAAACTAATTTTTACTTACATACATGAAAACACGTAAATTGAGTATTTTTGTACGCCATATGTATTTTCGTGTATTTTTCTTATCCATTTCTTGAGTTAGCTTTACAAAGCTTTTCTGTAAACTACACGCACGCCCTTTGTGAAATTCTATATTTTGTTAGCTGCCAGCCTGAAATTGGGGCCGCCCTGGGGCTCCAGGGGCGCTCCTGACTCCGTAGGTACTCAACGGATTCCCGAATCATCTCAAGGGCAGTCAGGAATACTAGTTCAGCATGGGAAACACTATTCTCAGAAGGGTCGATCGCAGTCTTATCGCACCGTAGCTTCACCGGGGGTCATCAGTATTTTTCTTTAATAACTCAGAATATAGTTTATTGCATAATCAGTATATATACACAATTTATCATAACTAGAAAGCAACTTCTCTTTCTCTTCAATAGAAAGTTAGGCACATTAGATTAGGAAAGTTGGTTTAGCTAACGGCAATGGAGGTGGCCAGGGTACATGGGTGGGATGGGTGGCAAACATCGTCTTCTGCACAACTCAGGAAGCCCGCACAAAAAATGGGGAAACGCCAATATGGCGTCACTGCAACAACCGTAAGTTTACGGTCCGGACAGGGAACGGTGTAAGCGTCCGTTCCGCGGCTAGCTGGCTCCAAGTGTGTTGGAGTGTGGGGAAATGAGTTCAGTTCTTCCTGGTCGGACGCGCTGCTTACGCGAGGTCTCTACCGTGAAACCTCGAGGTAATTATCATCACAGCAACACGAATCAGTACAAAACGTTATTGTATACTTTCGGGATGGTCAAATACGAGTACCTTCTTTTTGGTTCGAAAGGAGAGATTATAAACACGAAAAACACCAACAACTTGCTTCCGAGGTAGTCTCAATTATTCTTCTGTTTTTCAAAAACAAATTCACTCGTATTGCCAATTTGTCTTGTCATTATTCCGAATTCAAAATGCTTTTAAAGTAAGGTGATATGGATCGGGAGAGTTAGGAACACAATATCAATAACGTTGTGTTCTTCAATATTAGCACTATAGCTCGTTGAAAACTCACGGACCGCCACTGGCAGGTGCTAGATAAAAGACACCCCGGTATGAACTATGCATATTCTCATTTCAGAACCAAACATTTATTTGCTTCACCTTGAAAAAATATGACATATACGAATGATTTTTCAATGCCCTTCAATAAATGTTTTATTGATTCTTTTATTTACAAGCGGACGATGTACGAAGTGTTCAATTAAAAGTTTTTTCTTAGATTAAAGCTATCCTGGAATACCTTCACAGGATTAAGATGGGTAGCTATTATCGTAACATTGTCACAGAACATTGTTTAATGATCTTCCACGTGGCTCCACAGACAATGACACAGCCGAACAAAGGAAAAGGCATTCTAACTAACGTGGACTTGTAAAATTTGCATTGGGAATGGCTTCTGTCATGCGGCATTACAACGACCGACCGACACGGCCCGACGCGGCCTGATTTATCAACGATCCGGTCATTTATGTCATGTTCTATGCCTGAACTCTATGCAAATTGGTAATCAATGTTCAGTTTGTATCACGGTCGCGGCTGGTTTAACCGGCCTAAAGTGGACGAAACTTTGCCCCAGAGGGACGAATCCGGCACTAAGTTTCCAAACTAAATGTATGTATGTATGTGTCGGCACTGAATATCAAGAGGCGCCGAGTATCGATCTAAGAAACCTATCCTTATATTATATTATACATTATTAGGTTTATAGTTTTATTATGATACGACAGATTTTGAAGCTAGGTATAAATAGCTAATTTATTATTAAACATAATTCACAAATATGACATTTGATGTTATTATCAGAAAAAAAATTTAGGTTTAGAAATTATTTATTTATTGTAACCATCACTACCGTGGCGCGCTTTATCTGTAGTGAAGACTTGTGAGAATTTTGGGTTAGACTGAATATAAATTAAACAAAATACGTGCTCTTAAGCAAAAATAACGCATTGAAAGAAAATCTTTATATTCTTTATATATTGAATACTTGGGCTGCAATTTAAATGATAGATGGGGTCCTTCGGTTGAAATCAAATGCCGCATTGAGCAAGCTCGTACAACTTTATCCGCATGAAAAAGATGTTCTGCAATCATGATCTCAACCTTGGATTACTAATGCGAACGGAAGCATGGACGCTTATTGAAGAACTAATTAGGTGACTCGAGGCATTCGAGATGTGGATCTAGAATACTTAAAAGAATACTTAAAATTTGATGGACAGGGTTACGAATGAAGATGTTATGGTTGGGATGAATAAAGAAAAAGAAGTTATTAAATAACTTAGATATAAATAAGTTATTAAAACTATAAAAATCCGAAAACTTCTATATCTTGGACATGTGATGAGACATCCAAAGAAGTACGAGATCTTGCATATCATAATGCACGGAAAGATTGCCGGAAGACGGGGCCCTGGAAGAAGGAGAACCACGTGGCTGAAAAACCTGACACAGTGGTTTGGCCAGTCTACTGTAGAGCTGTTCCGGGCCGCAGTAAACAAAGTCCGCATAGCCAACATGATAGCCAACGTCCGTTGAATGGATAGGGCACAAGAAGAAGAAGAAGAATAATGTTCTACATCTTCTCCGGTGGATTTTGATTCGTCTCCAGTGCATGCCTCCAATTCTTCCATCATACTCCAATCTTCTTCCACTGGTCATAATTTTGAGCATCTTATCGTCTGTTTTCCTTTCTGCATGTTCAATTTTTCATCACTTTCCTTTTGTAGGTGATGGTTTTTGCTCAATTTTAAGGACAGGTTGTTGCACAGAATTTGAACAATTCATTAATATCAAAGTAAAAATTCATGTTCTGTTATTATTTCAACACAGGCCGGTTGTTTCACAGAATTTGAATAATAACAGAACTTGAAAAGTCAGAACTTCAAATTTAATTTGAAATATGATGAATTGCTCGAATTCTGTGAAACCCATCTTTGGTCTCGAAAGTTTTTGTTCATTTTAAATCAGTGCCATAATTTTTTAGCTTAAGTTCATTTTTATATTCTTTATTTTTTGTAATAAGAAACACTGCTTACTGTATTATGCAAAACATATTAATGTGCTTAAAACTGAGTATAAGTCAAGTGGTTACTGTTTACTAAGCCATCGATTTAACTCCCACCCGAGAAAAACCTGGCTTAGCGAAATATATTAGGTATTACTTAGTGGGGATAAAACTTTGTACATACAACAAAGTTTCTCGGCACAGCAAAGAAACAATAATTGTTAATAATGTGTTAGAGCTAGCCCTAAATAATAATGCTCTAGTTTAGTTACATGCTTACGGGACGAGATTGGCTTTAACCTTAGAATCTCCTGATCATACAGCGGAGCCATAAGAAAAGTTAATTTAACCCGAGATTACTTAGGAGTCAGGTGACGTGAGTTTATCATGGTTATCTTTGGGATTATCATACTAAGTTTGGTCGATACATCATGCGGCGTCCAGACATTAGGTTACTAGGTGGCCGCTTGCCACTTTACCCACTCCAACCTCCAAGCGGATTAAGTATTAGGTTCGTGGTGAGTACTTAACGTCGACTTACGTAATCGTACCACTGCATAATATAATAATTTACTCGACCTACGTTCAAAACCAACTTAACATAATGACTCATGGTCAACATGAATAACGTTTTCGATAAATAATTGGTTATGCATTGTAATATGTTTGCTTTTTCAAAAATAATAATTAAATACATTTACATCGCAAGAATGGTGTTTGGCGCACTCTTTTTGGATTTTCAGCGACACCACAATATGGTTCAAATAACTGCTAAATTATCAGACATCATAACATTGACTACAATGAATCAGAGATGTCGCCCGCTTGTCGGATTGGAGAGAAAAGTGCAGTTAAAGGATATTTATTTTGAATATCTTATTGTGACCTGTAAAAATAATTGTCTTGATTCAGTGGTTTAAAATTTTTAAGGCTAAGGCCAATAAGGTTCAAATAACTGCTAAATTATCCGACATCATAACATTGGCTACAATGAATCAGAGATGTCGCCCGCTTGTCGGATTGGAGAGAAAAGTGCAGTTAAAGGACAATTATTTTGAATATCTTATTGTGACCTGTAAAAATAACTGTCTTGATTTCGTGGTTTAAAATTTTTGAGGCTAAGGCCTAGGGCACATATCTACTCTGTCCTGCTCAAACAAGCTCACCCGTAAAACGTGCAAACGGGACAACTGCCGTAAGCTCTCTTCTAAACCCACAGAAATCGCTCGGAAAGGGGTTTACGGAGAAATTTTATACCGAAACTTTCACGAAATAGCAATTTAAAAAAATGTGTATTCACGAAAGAAGAAGCTATGTCGGTATGTTTTTATAATTTTGTAATTCTTTATGATAATTGAGTGAGAAGCACTTTTTTATTAAATAATATTTTCTTATAAATCATACATTTTTGATAGTAAAATTTTACGTTAATATGAAACGCATTGAAAATTTAAAAACATACCCACATAGCTTTCACCTTCTAGAAGGCAATATAAAAAAATATTTATTTCGTGCAATTTTTTAAGGAGAAAAGTGTTTTCTCCCGGGCGTCTTTTTTGTATGGACCGAAAAGCGAAGTCTTTCATCTTAACTCCTGTTGTGTAAAGTTTGATACTGGCTTTGTGCGAGTTTCAAGTTACGAAAATTATACGGAAATTGATTCAAGTGGATGGATTATATTTCGGAGGCCTCCGATGTTGCAGAAATCAATAATTAAGGTTAGTGAAACTGATTTTCCCTCGGATCGTTATTTCTTGTGATTTTGTTCGCGCAAGTTAGATTCATCATCAATAATATAATTTGGGTTTTATGCTCAAGAGCCTGGGGAACTTACACATCCTATTCTTGCAAATTATAATGCAATATTATTATGATATAATTATAAACTCAAACGATGCGGTTTTTTAATGACGTATTTATCCACGATAAAAATAATTGCTTGAGAGACAAAAATAGAACTAGACTACGAAAAACCTGACAATATATATTTTTTTATATTTCTGGTTTTCATCCTTCAGGGATATATATATTCTAGGTAGGTACAAGAGGGCTATGCTCTCAAACCTTTTCAGTCAATATTAAAGCTGGTGTCATTTCTAATTCAAATGCCACAATCATCTGTAAAACTATTTTTTTTTTTATTATTTCTATATTATTATTTTTCATATTGTGACATGTAATCAGTTCTTATGGTATATGTATACCGTTGAAATTAAATAAATAAATAAATAGATATTCGAGGCCATCATTTCAAATTATGGAGAAAGGAAAGATGAAATCATATATTTTATTTAAATGGGCAAATTTTCAAAATTATATGGAAGATTGGAGTCGAGTTCAGACTTAGAAGAGATGAAATGTTGATTGGAGTGGAGGCAATTTTAAATAAGGCTTGATAGAAGAGAGCTTATTTGTTTGGAGAGAGATAAATAACCTGACAATATTATCTGAAAACCTCATACTACCATCATTGTTATCGGGAAATGTTGCTCACAAAATGACGGGGGACTTGGCCAGCGGGGGATTGAACCCATGACAACAAACAACTTGGATCTATGTAGGCATGATCTTAATACATAAAACAAAGTCGGGTTAGTTACACCATTTATAACTCAAGAACGGCTGAACCGATTTTTATGATCTTTGATTTATTGGATTTGTCTAGGTCGCGAATAGCAGAAAAGCTATTTAAACATCAGAAAAATTCACAAAAAAATATATTATGAAGAAATTTTTTTTCCTCATACATTTTGTATGGAACGAATTCTCATATTTTGAAAGAGCTGCAGCAATATTGCGAAAAATATATTATTGAACTTGCTGACCCGACAAACGTTGTTCTGCCATATAAATTATTTCTAGTGAATATTTTGGTTGTTAAATAAAAACAAATAACGAATGTATTGTAAGTGTGTGGGGATGGGATCTATGACAGAAAGGGGAATGGAGCGCTGTGGACGATGACCGCCGATAAAAAACAAAAAAAAACACCAACTAAAGTAGGTAAATGAAATTAAAAAAAATCAATATGAATTTCGAAGAGCAATTGAGTGTGCGATATTTTTTGTCAGTCCGTCTTTAGCCAACACAAATAAGTTCGATGGTTTGGCCACGCGAGAACATGATGCCAAATGAAATATCAAAATGACGCGACGCTTCTCGTGAATGTTTTGCGCATGTGTGGATGAAAGTTTGATGAGGCGGGCGTAGCGCCATCTGTCAATCAACAACATAAATAATTTCGTTCTGTTTGAAATACGAAATACGGTTAAATTTGTTCATACAAAAATACTAAAAACGCGATTAAAAATATGAGGGCAGAGGGTAGGAGAGTTAAAACTTGGGGTTATTCGAATTTTTGATGCCAGATTAAAAAAAAATACAAAAAAAAATATTGTCAAAAAAATAGAATTTTTTTCTGGGTAGAGACACTCTAATGACATAGCGTTATGACATACACTTCAAAACCTATTCTCATACCTATAAAATATACATAAAAAAATTCATAAAAATCGATCCAGCCGTTTCGGAGGAGTGCGACCACAAACACCGTGACACGAGATTTTTTATATATAAGAAGAAGATATCGAATAGTAGAAAATTAGACAAACGGTGAACGTATATATGCACCTCTCCGTAGGAAAAATACGACAATTATAATAAATCTCCCTCACACGAATAAAGAAAATGAAACGCAATTACCGTAAGTAAGTGGAAAAGTAAGAAAATAATTAAAAATAAAAATCCGTATACAACGCCATCTCTGATACTGACAAAAACAAACCACGGACATTTGCGCATCGATAATTGCTTCATTGTATAATTTTTAACTTATAAAAAAACTGAATTTAATTCAGCTCTTAATTTAACACAACAATTATTCATTCTGAGGCGGTACAAAGTTCACCGGGTCAGCTAGTATTCTATATTTCTTGAAGGTAGTAGACATAACAATATATGATAATATTACATACTTAGTATCTTTCTTTTGGGAAATGTTGTGAGAAGATTCAAAGATTCCAAGAAGTTGAAATGGGTGACAAGAATGCGAATATAACTTTTCAGAAACCTGAATGTAAAGATCTGATCACTAAACATGACTTAAGCAAATATTGTAAGGTTCCTTTTGCTTTCGTTTATCCACGACGGAATTTAAAATGGTGTCCTCTGGGTCCTTAACCAAGGACTCTACCATGCAATACGTACTAAAACAATCGATTAAAGATCGGGGATTTCTCTGAGCAGATTTTCAACTTTTTTGAACAGTTTTGGGAAATTAAGAATATTTAAATATTGGTTTTATTAATACGCTAAGCCTTCCACAGATTGTTGATCTTCCAGCGAATTATCTGAAAAATAGCTAAATAATTTATTAAGCACGTACTCGCACAAAAAACTTTTTAATTAATAAATTCAGTCGAACTTTTACACGAAGGTTTGTAATTTTAACAGTTTTAATTACTCTCGTCTGTATGTTTTAATTAATGAATCACAATTCCAATCGATTACATTGAAGTTAAATATTTGTTGGATAAACTATTTGTAATTTCGTTACGAGTAGGTACCTACATAAATTGACAAAAAAATATACACAGGGCTTTGGTTGCCTGTGTGACGCTTGGTTAAATAAATCTATAATAAAAAAATAAAAATAATAGTCGGTAACATCAAAAGGGATAAAAAACGTGTTTTTGTTTCATATCACGGTGCTTCCACATAAATTAAAAGTTGAAAACCGTAAGTCTAAACTTTAACTTTAGGGTGCACAGTTTACACCGCACTGCGCAAACGGGTTCCCTACAGAGCATCGGACCATCCCCTTTTATATATGTGAATCATTTGAATTAGACCCTTGCTTGTGTTGTGGTGTACTAGATGGATAAAAAAAAATTAATGATAATTTTATTGATAAGGCCGAAAAATGAACCAACATAAAAAATAACATTGTCGAATTGAATCGCGAGGTAAATAGTAAATACTCTGTATAATTGGAGATTTGCGGGGAAGGGGAAACTGCGGGCGGTTTTCCAAGCTACTCCGAAAAACTTTTATTATCGGTATGCACAAAATATATCAAATCGTGTCCTCTTTAATATGATTTGCCTGCGCCTATTAGTTGAAAAGAATTTACGAGTAAATTAAAAAATGAAAGTAGTCGAAACAGGATTATTTAAACATGAACGATTTTCGTAAAAAAGTCAAAGGCGTGGCATAGCTATAGCATTTTCGTGGGGGGTGGTTCCCCTCTGAGGAGGAGGCTTGAACCTTTTAGGGGGGCAAGATAGAAGGTGGGGGTTTGAAAATTTATCAGAATTTTTTTTTTCACCTCTACTTACCTCAACTTATTTACATCACATTTTCACACTAATCTCTTTTTCCTGCGCAATGCTGATGCCGGTGGAGGGGGTTGTAACCCCCTACCCCCCCCCCCTCTTTTATGTACGCTCTTGGACGTAAGTAATAATAATAATTGTGAAAAATCACTTCGAGGACGCTGAAGTAGGTATCGAATATTGACCTATTACAAAACTGTATTATTTTACAAATGTATCTGTATTTTTATTTGTGTATCCTGTTAGTCCGCGGAATTTATACACAATTTTGGCTTATGGACAACAGAAACCCTCGTTTTACGTACCTATGTTAAAAATATTACTTAACTTCCCCCCCCCCCCCCCCCGGATTCCACTCACTCTCCATCCTTCCCTCCCTGCCACTAAACTTTGCGAAATATACTCACTTTCAAACTCATGCGTCACCTATTGCAATTTTGTATACAAATTTTATAACGCCAAAGCTCACCTGTACGTAAAAACCTTAAGGGGGGTTCGCACACCAACTCACCAAAGTTTCATCTCTATCGGGTGAATAGTATAGGAAATAATTTTATAACGCCATAGCTCATTCATTGTACACAGAAACCATCGCAGGAATGCGCACATCAAATCCCAAAAGTTCCATTCCAATTGGATTAGATGGTTTAGGAACGGATAAGGGACAAGCAAAGAAAAATTCATTTTGATATACTCGTGTTCAGATTTATTAGCCCTAGTGGGCTTTTATATTAAGAATGTACATTTTTTAAGTACAACATATTACAGTATTTAAGAATAACATGATAAATAATGTAGTTGTACCAATAAAAAACTAATACAATTGTACCTAACCACCATTTTGACTTTTTTTGAGATTTGAATGCCAACACGTTCTCTTGTTTTCCAAAACATGGTTAAATCCTTAGCTATAGCTTGTTAAAAATCGTCTTTAATTTCAAAACGTACTTAAATCCAAAATCATTTGTTTTCAAAACGTACTCAACTCCAACAACCAATAAGGGCCATGGAATTGGCAGCCATATTGGTTTTTTAACCAATCAATGGGCTACTTTCTGTGCAATGGATACCATTACAAGAAACATGTTTTGTGGGTGGTTTTGAAGTTGATGTGATCGTGATCGTGATTTTTGTGAGACGGTAATTTTGCAAATTAAACGATATATATTAATGATGTAATTTCTTCACTACACCCCTGGTAGAGAAGAATTATCAAACACAATTTATGAGTTTCAAAATGTGACTAAATCCAAAGACTTCACTTTCAAAATGTATCTAAATCCATGGTTCAATATCAAAATGTATCTAAGTCCATTTTTTAAAATAAAATAACTAATAAATTATCGATCAGATTTATACTTCAAATATGCATTTAAAATGTTTTAGTTAATATTTAATTTTACTTTATTGTACTTAAATTCTATGAATCAGTTTTCTTGCTTTTGCCAAAAATTTGGTTCGTGGAGATAAGTGCGTTTTGATATTTGACTACTCAATTTAGACAATAAGACTTGACATAAAATAAAGCGTAATGTATAAAAGCTATAATGTATACGGATACTATTATTACAGCTATAACCAATAAAACAAAAAAAAATAGAGTGTGTAATTCACACGCGATAAAAGTGAAACTAGAAAGTCGCTAGATGTCGCTTTCTTTTGTCTGTTTATTTTAAAGTGGTTTGAAGATTGAATATTGACTTACCAAAACAAAAGGAGATAAGTGCGTTTTGATATTTGACTACTCAATTTAGACAATAAGACTTGACATAAAATAAAGCGTAATGTATAAAAGTTATAATGTATACGGATACTATTATTACAGCTATAACCAATAAAACAAAAAAAATAGAGTGTGTAATTCACACGCGATAAAAGTGAAACTAGAAAGTCGCTAGATGTCGCTTTCTTTTGTCTGTTTATTTTAAAGTGGTTTGAAGATTGAATATTGACTTACAAAAACAAAAATGTTTATTTTTTTGGATTTCGTGAATTCGAACCTCCGTCTTCTGGATTTCTCTGGTCGCTGAGATTTGTGACGCACTATACCGCTGCACTATGGGACGCGCTCGGCGAGGCGCGAATTTACGCATTATATTCCGACGACCCGCAAATAAACAAAGCGGCCAATGAGCACAGTCATGTCGCCGTTTCCGTTTTATATCTCAACCAATTGGAGCCTTGAGAACAGTTTGATGCTTTGCGGGTGCCGTAGTGCTTCATTTCCATGTCATCCGAATTTCAAATCACACTAACGGGGCTATGGAAGTTTCTCTTCAAAAATGAAGATATGATGTATAAAAGTATTTATGATTTTATAAGAAGAAATATGATTTTATAAAAAGAAGAAAAATAATAAAATTAATTATCAGAAGACAGATTCGAAATTAGTTGCCTTTTGAAACTTGCAAAATTGTCAACACTAAATATTATTATTATTATCAGTTGTTATGGTATTATAGGGGAAAAGAGGTTGAGTGGGGTGTCATGTTATGGTAGAGTAGGAGGTGTTGGGCACTTTGTTATAGTACAGATTGATTAGGGTTATTTAAATATCAGGGTAATGAGTAATGACACTGGAAGTGTTTGTGTATTGTGTTGTACCTACTATGTGGTCATGTTATCATATCATGACATATACACCTCTTATTGAGTGGGTGTATTAGATGTTATAGTTATAGGGTTATACATAAAGGTACACAGTTATCAGCTTTAATCCCATGGGATCTTGGACGCCAAATCTCGTTGGTACGAGATATGCTGAACTGTGTAGCCGGTAGGCATGAATTACTCCCATCAGAGCGTGAGCACTGTTATTTTTATCATTGTTGTAGAACTTGGAAATATAAATAAAAGAGTGGATGTATAACAAAGATATATACATATTAAAAGTTTATGCGTACCTGTAGATAATTACTATAAAGCTACTAGCTAAAACCTATTACGTTTGATGCGACGATTCCGGATGCCTAGTATTGCATAGTGAGGGGACCCTACCTCCCTCACGTTGCATCAGTGCCAGGTTTGTGAGCTTCGCCCTCCATCTTAGGTGATTGTTAAGTATGGGAACGCCATGCCCATGGCGTCCTCCATTATGTGGTTGTTGCAGTACAAGTCCCATCAGGTTGCAGAAATATAAGGCGTGGAATAAGCGGACGGGTTGTGTGCCGTTGAACTAATGGTAATTCATCTCGTCGGATGACGGATGGTGTATATAATCGATGATTATATTAAAGTTGCTCGGTCAAGCTGCCATTTTAGCACATCGGGATTTTACACAAGAATACCCGGAATACAAAGGTTCTACAGTCGCAATCACATTGTACCAGCTGAGAATTAAAGAAACTTATCGTTCACATATTAAATTAAACTGATAAACCCGTCGATTAAATAATTTCCATATTAAATTTAAATCCACATTGTTGACTGTCGGATTCACGTTCTCCCCTTAAGACGCGAATCCAAAAAGTCACGGAAATCGATAAAGAACCCCCTGTTGTTCGAAAGTTTAACTACGCCGAGAAAAGGTGAAACCATAAGTGGCCAGTAAAATAATTGGAGTTATTAATGTAAACAAATATTAGTAATCCTGGGGTAATTTAGAACAGGAAAATAATTAATTACTTGGGAATTTTAATTATTTTCATAACACCGTACCAGGAATATGTAATACAGGCTTTGTGCTCAAACGAAAGAGGCTCTATTATACTTGTTAGGAGGTCAACGGTTTGGCAGCCTCCTGAGTGGCAAGAGTGTCCAGGATGGTCAACAGGATTCCGTGTTTCTGGACAATTTACAGACACATTACTGGTCTCATCTCCCATCTGATGCTTAGAGCGAACACTGCAACTTTGGCTCTCGGATTTGGCAGAATATTTAATCACTTTAGGCTTTACTAATAAACGTGTTTTAAATTTCACACAACTGATTAACAAGCACCGATGTATGTTGTTGTTTATCAGGGTTCCACCCCAACTCAGAATGAAACCAACTCAGAAACACCTCAGAAAGGTCATTAAAAGCTCTGAAAAAATAATTTTAAAATATCCGGTAGCCCTAACCTAACTTAACCTTTTAACCATTTTTTAAAATATTTTTTTATCATCACTCGTAATGACCTTTCTGATGTGCTTCTGAGTTGGTTTCATTCTGAGTTGTCCGGTCACCGTTTATCAGTTATGCCAAATCTAAAACACATTTATAAGTATGGGGGTTTGGATTAATAACTTTAACGAGATTTAACGAGAACACCTCGAAATTTATTTTTAACCAGAAACTTGCCACTTTAATATCGAGGGCTTAGAGCCAGAATGATAAATATAACAAGAAAAATCAAATTTTACAGGAGAGGCAAATTTCGATAGAAATCTAATCCATTTTGTTTTTCCAAGGACTTGATTAAGAACTGTTGTATTTATTTCAATCATGCACATTGTTTTATTATTCCTTAAACATTTCAACAAGTGTTCTGTATGTTATGTCATTCTAGCTCTAAAGGTCAATGATTAAAAACGAACATCGTGAATATGAAAAACAATAATGATAAAATTTTAATCGCTTTAATTCCTGATTCTTATTCTTCGCCTTTATTTTCTATTAATTTTACTAAACATGCTTAATACCTTCACAACATACGAAAAATAAGTACATTCATAATTTAATAGGATAATAAATTGGTGTTTTCAGTGATCCAAACTAAGCACTACGCCGTTTCCAAATAAGGTGGAGAGAGATTATGATATTTCACATGGTTTTACCACATCCTTGTTTCATTTACATATATCCATCGCCATTGACTCTTCTGCTAAGCCAGCTCTATACGTGTCAACCTGAGAGGACCCCGACTACTTTGCACGTCTAACATTCTCGTGACCCTCCTTTCTCTATCCATCAGTTTAACATGTGTTTTAATCATTCACTACGTTACTATATTCACTACCAAATGGTTTCTATCTTACTAGTCTTCATTACGTTTACATCGACCTTGCCATCTTTTTGGATTTGTACGTACATATTACAGTCGTCCTTGATTTAACAACAAGTACGCCTCGGGGATTTCACTTCTACTTCAAACAGTTTACTTTCCTCGAACATCCGCCAATGTCCCAGTGCTATAGTAGCGGAGACCGGGGACAGTTGTACCAATTTGACTTTGACCATTTTCTACATCTTAGGTATAATGTTTATGAAAAAAATGCTCATACTCGACGGCAGATAATTTAGTTGTCAACCAATTTCTTATTCTATTATTTTTCTAAATCTTATAGAAATTAAGCTATAAGCGCATTAACAGATCGGGAGAAATGGTACATTAGACCCCTACCCCGGGGTTAGTTGTACCAGTAGCGGATCTTAAATTAAAACAGAATTTATGGATAAAGTTATTTAATTTTAATAATTTCGGAGAGGAAAACCAGTTTTTTTTTGGTTTATAAAATTACTTTTCAAAATTTCAATCACATTGAACGTAATACACAATTTATCTGATCACAAGAAATCTCTTATAGAATTTGTCAGTTGAAGTGTTACCAATAACCTTAACTATTGTAATATAATAAAATGACAATGCAAATATATATTAACACCATAGCATGTTTTAAACTCAAGAAAAGAGAAGAAAAAAATTATAAAATTTTGTATGAAAACATTGTGGTTCAATTGTCCCCAAACAATATATATATATATTCTTTTTTCAATATTTTTTTTTTACAATGAACAAATACACTGACTCAAACTATTACATATTAGTCTTATTTAAATTAAAATAATTATAATATAAACTAGTAACCATAAAAAAAACGTATTCAAAAACGACTTAATGTTGGAAATACAACATTTATTACAAACAAAACATTAACAAACAAAAAATAACAAAAACGCAGGCTTGTTGAGTGATCGGTCAACTTATTATAGCTTATAGGAACTATGTAACCACAAAAAAGAAAAATTAAATAAGAAATAACCTCTTACCATGTTATGGGAAGTAAAAATTGAACTACGGACAAAGAATCACACTGGCTAAAAATTCTACATATAAATTTTTTTAGGAACAATTTACAATAAAAATAAAAAATATATATATATATTTATATATGATTATGTAAACTTGTAACCATACAATATACATAATCAAATAAACTGAGTTTTTAAAAAACAACATAAACGTAACAAATAAACTAAAAACGAACAAACAAAAAATAGCAAACATGCTTGGCTTGGTGAGGGATCGGTCGCTTAATAACTTATAAAAACTATATAACCATACAAAAGAAAAGTTTAATAACAAACAACCTCTTACCATATTATATATTTATTTATTTTGAAAAAATGAAAATATTATGAAAAATGATCGTTTTGAATAAAGCAGAAAATTATCAAAATGCAAAAGAAACATAAATGTTACAAGTGCAATGGCTATATGCACAAAGCACAAGACTGCAGAAGTGAAAAAGCTTGCACACGATATTCCGAAGCACATGACAATGTAAACTGTCAAAACGACATTCAGTGCATTAACTGCCAAAAAATTTATGAGAAATTAAAATTACAATTGCAAACTGACCATTATGCTTGGAGTAATGAATGCTCGGTACATTTGAGGAAAATTGAAAATTGAAAATTGAAAAGAAGAAAATTGATTTTTTATGCCATTAAAAAACTCCTCTAAAAAACACCAAACGAAAAATTGCCAGCTGTACTACCAAAATGTCAGAGGCCTTAAAACAAAATTAAGTTTACTTCAATCTACACTACCAATGTTTGGGCACGAGTTTATACTACTTTCTGAAACGTGGTTAGAACCTAATATTCATTCTAGTGAATTAGGTTTTATAAATCATAATGTGTATAGATTAGACAGAAATACATTGACAAGTGCTAAAAGCAGAGGTGGTGGGGTTTTAATCGCTATCAGCAAGAAATACAAATCAAACTTAATTACAACTAAATACAAACTTCTTGAACAAATCTTCGTGCAAGTGAATGTTGCCAGGAATAAAAAAATTATTGTTTTTGTATTGAATCCCACCAAATTCAAGCAATGAAGTATACAGGTGCCATAGTGAGGAAGTGGAAGTTATACTAAAAAAACATGCTAATGCAACATTTTTGATTATAATCTTCCAAATGTGAATTGGGTGAACAGGGACAATAATATCAGTGTTAGTGAGTCTGAACGCATTATTCTAGACATGGCGTTATTTCTAGGACTGAATCAGGCAAATACTATATCAAATATAAATCATCGTACTCTAGACTTATGTTTTTCTAACTTAGAGTCCCTAGTAATTGAAGAATGTAGTGAACCGCTGGTGCCCATTGATGGTTATCATCCTCCACTGGAAGTTATTATTTCTAATGTACATGTTAATACCTGTAAACTGTCTTTCAGTTACCAAAATTTTTTCAAAACTGATTACGAGAAAATATGTAATTATCTCCTCTCTTTTGATTGATCATCTGTGCAATATGATGATATTAACACAGCTACCAATAAATTTTATTCTGTTTTGGGAAAGGCTATTAGCATCTATGTTCCAACCGTAATATGTAAGCCAAACACCTATCCAAAATGGCACACCAAAGAACTTATAAATCTACTTATCACCAAAAAACTTAAACATAAATTATAAATTATATTTAAAAAAATTCTGATTACAGTGAATTTAAATATTTAAGAACTTTGTGTAAAAAGATGTCTATGACTTGCTACCGAAACCATACAAATGAAATTCAAAACTCCATAATAAACAATGTTAATTATTTTTGGAAATATTCGAAATCTCTTATTCTTATTAATGATGATTCTGAATTCCCGAGCATTATGCACCTAAATGGCAGCCATAGCAATAATACTGATGGTATTGTTAACTTGTTTGCAAATTTTTTAAAAAGTGTTTATTCAACAGACGCAAATAATGCTCCTCTTCCATCAACAACTCTAGATGAAACTCTTGATATTTCGCAGTGTACCATAAGTCTCTCTGATGTAGTAACTAAAGTTAAATCATTAGATATTAACAAATCTGCAGGACCGGATAATATCCCCACAATATTGATCAAAGAATGTATCAAAGTAATTGCTCTTCCATTAACCAAACTTTTTAATTTATCTTTATCCAGTGGAATTTTTCCCGATATATGAAAAACTAGTTATTTGACTCCAATTTTCAAAAAGGGTGATAAAAGTGATGTTTGTAATTATACACCAATATGCATTCAATCCACCATACCAAAACTATTTGAAAGCCTAATACTTGACAAACTTTTTGCCCAAATAAAACCTGTAATATCACCTTACCAGTTTGGATTTATGCCAGGTAGAAGTACACTTTCTAACTTGATTATTTATGAAAATTTAATAACCAATGCTTTTAAAGAAAAAAAACAAGTAGACTCTGTCTATACTGATTTTAGTAAAGCCTTTGATTCAGTTTCCCATAAAATTCTCATTTGGAAATTAGAAAAGCTTGGTATACGTGGCAGTATATTAGCCTGGTTTGAAAGCTATCTTACTGGAAGACAACAAATTGTTAGAATAAAATCCTCTTTGTCGGAAAAAATTTATGCAACAAGTGGAGTTCCACAGGGTTCACACCTTGGCCCAATATTATTTATCTTGTTTATAAATGATCTTTCAAAAATATTTCATGATGTATTTATCTTACTTTTTGCTGATGACCTCAAAATTTTTAGAATAATTCAAAATATTTACCATTGCAACATTCGTCAAGATAATATCAACAAATTGGTAATTTGGTGTAATGAAAATAGACTTTACTTAAATATCTCAAAATGTCATATAGTTAGATTTTATCGAATAAAAAATCCAGTGATCTTCAATTACAACATTGATAACAATACTCTGGAGACATTAACACAAATTAAAGACTTGGGCATCACTTTTCAATCTAATCTTTCATTTGTTAACCACATAACCGAAATCTCTAATAAGGCCTTAAAAATGTTGGGATTTATTACTAGGCTAACTAGAAATTTTAACAATATTAAGTGTATAAAACTGTTATATTTTGCATATGTTAGAAGTCAACTTGAATACAATTCTCCCGTCTGGAACCCATATTACAATATACATGTACAAGCTGTTGAAAGAATACAAAACAAATTCTTACGTTTTCTTAATTTTAAAATGGGTATTCCAGCAATTATGTTGAACTACAATACTATTTTGAATGATATGAATATGCTCAAATTGTCAGACAGAAGAACTTTCACTGACTTGGTATTTCTGTATAAAATTCTAAATGATTTAGTTGACAGTCCGGTATTGCTCGAATTGATAAGCTTCCGGATTCCACTACGTAATACTAGAAGTCAGGATTTATTTCAGTGCAGTAATTCTGGAACTAACTACCATATGTATTCCTCTTTACCCAGAATACTAATGGAGGGAAACAATTATACCAAGTCAGTGGACATCTTCAATTTATCTTTAAACAAATATAAAATATTGTTACGAAGGCAGTTCAGTTATGTACAATAAATACTGTATATTTCTTACTATTCATATGTAAAAGCCCCGAAAAAGGGCGTTAATAAATAAATAAATAAATAATTGTACAAATTTTTACTCAGATTCACATTTATGACGCATGTATCCAGGTTCTCGCTGTGTGCAATCTTCGTGGGACCAGGATTTGCATTTAATCAACATTAACATAAAGTGAAAAGGGTTTGGACATTGAAAGTATGGCGGACGGGCACGGACATGCACTTGAGCGTATGATTTAGGAGCTGTACTCACAGAATCTTAAAAAAAACCTCGGAGTTAGTTGTAGCACGGGGTCGATTGTACCGGTACAATCGTCCCCGCAAAAATCGGTACAACCATTACCGAGGGGTCATTTTAAATTAAAACGCAAATTTTTGGTTAATCCCTACTCACGAACGCTTCAAAACCCGGCCTAAAATAAACTCAAATGTCCAACGAAATGTGTAGATAGCAAAATACTAAAAAAAAGTACATAGTCATTGTAATATTAGTGAATGAACGCATTCGAGAAAAGTTACGTTTAGGGCTCAAAAATTTCTTCTTCCGATTGCGGACGTCCGGGTTGCACCATGGCCACCATGTCCCACGGGCTACTGACGATTATCCGCATGTATCAGGGCTATCGCCTGACGACACATAGTATACGTACCTATTATAGTTAGGGAGTTATTCGCTTTGGTACTACTGACCCGTGGTCCTATTGTCCCCGGTCTCTACTACCCCTACCTCAGGGTTGGTATCAGAACTTAATTGTGATCTCTAGCCTTGCTTCCTTTGACAACTTTTTATTACTATAGCTTATAAAACCAAATAATAATATTTGCGAAATTTGTAATTGGCTTTTTGTTGCTTCAAAGGCGTAATATTCAAATTTGTTTTCCGTAAGCCAAAAAGGCGGAAATTATTGAAATTTGAGGACATAATCATTCGCTTTCAAATTTCATGTCAACAAACAGTATGAGTGTGTGTGTATTTGCTGGGAATAAATTTAATAACTAAGTACCATAATTCTAAATCTTTTGATTCTCAAAACAAAGTAGTTAAAATCATTCAAAGTAATTCGGTAATCAACCACCCTATTTTGGCTTTAGGTTTGGCTGTGATGTAAGTCTGTTCGACAGATTTCATAGTCGTAAGGCTCTCAACTAGTAATTCGAAGGGTGCGGGTACAAATCCCGGCGTGCGCAATTAAATTTTATTCATTTTTTGTAAAAAGCATCAACTTTGTGGCTCGCCATAATTTACAATAAAAACACATATAAATTTGCTGTAGACCACTTTTATTTTATAAACACTCTACCGGTTTCAGAAGCACCCTTTCTTCGTCAGGAGAATATTATAACATTCTCATTACTCTTAATAATACTCTCATAACTTTAGTAATATTCATTCATTCATTCATTAATTTATTCAGTAATATTCTGTAATAATATTCTCATAACTCTTAATAACATTTTCATAACTCAGAATATTATAACATTCAGTTATAATATTCTCCTGACGAAGGAAGGGTGCTTCTGAAACCGGTAGAGTGTTTATAAAATAAAAGTGGTCTACAACAAATTTACATGCGTTTTTATTGTAAATTGTATTCGATTAATTTGTGGTATTTCACAATTAATTAATGAATTAAAACTAACATAAATTATATCGGCGGTACGTTCCAGAGACGAAGGTACTCTCAGTATCGCTCTGTTGTAAGACTTCAATTCAGAATTAATTTAGGTGTGAAACGCCGGTTGAAACGGCTTTACCCATGTTTAGGGATCACATCTGAACAGCCAGGTGTTTCCCACCTTTCTCCCCCCATCTTCTTCTCATCACACTTCTTTTTCACTCTCACAGCCTCACACTTTTTAGGGAGTTGGTCTTGTTGGGAAGGTTGGGAAGAACCTAGCTAGTCAGATCTAGTCATCAAATACGGATAAAGCCTGATTCTGAATAGTAGTCTTTCACCAGAGCTATTCTGAGAGTATCCATCTAGAGGAGGGGTGCTCAAACTTGAACTGCTGGCGATCAATATTATTAGACTCCGATCGATCGACTCTGACAGCGCTGAATTGGAGGGGGGGTAGATTTTTTTTTTTCGTCCCCATTTTACGCCGATTTTAAATCACATATGACGTGTATTCTTCCGATGAATTAATAAATTTAAACTCAGAACTTAAAAATGGATTTTCTTTGATTTTGGCAGTAGGGGGAGGGGGGGCACTTTGATTCACGGGGCACATTGGTACAGTATCTATATCTCAAAACCGATAAACGCTGCACAGTCCGGCACATCACTAGAATGCTCAAGGACATTCACAAGAATGACAGTTGTGACACCGCTCGCCGCCAGTTTCCCGTTGGGCCTCAACGGTCACTAACGTGTTGGAAGTGGCGTGCGCCGCTGCCTACAAAAAAAATACGTGAAATGTAATTGTGTCTCAGAAGGATACTCTTAGTTGTTCTTGTAATTATTTGTTACTAAAGGTAAGTAAATATAGTTATTATTGTATTTTAAAATGTTTTTGATTGCAAGATTATTATATATTTGATAAAATTAATTGTTTGTGAAAAAAGTCCTTTGGGGCACTTTGATACGGTAATCTGCGGGGTACAATGATACGTATCAATCTGCCCCTTTATTGTATTAAAGTGCCCCTTTATTGTATTAAAGTGCCCCGTCAAAAATAATAGTTTATTTAATTGTTTTTTTTTCTTTTTTTCAGAAAATGGTGCGCACGTACAAACCCAAAACTGATAGAAAAAATATCAATGAAGAAAACATTGAAGATGCAATACGTGAAGTATTGTCAAAGACTTTATTATCTATACGCAAAGCAGCCGACAAATATGGCATCAAAACTGCAACCCTACAACATCGCATAGAAAAAGCCAGAAAATCATTTGAAGCTACCGGAACATTATCTACAAATGAAGCATCCTCTTCATTACAAGCAGAATCTTCTTTATCACAAGCAGGTTCATCTTCACCACAAATAGCACCATCTATGGAGATGGCACAAATAGCATCATCTTCAGCACACACTACTACTGCAGCTTTATCATCACACACTGCTACAGCTACTTCATCAAACATCTATGGTTCCAAGTATACCGTTGCACAAGTTTTTTCAACCGAACAAGAAAAGGCATTGACTCAATATTTTTTTTTTTTTTTTTTTTTTTACATTAACTCCACACAGGAGGCCCTGAGGAAAATAATTTCCCTCAGGGCCTATGTCATCTGGGATGCTGTGTGGAGGGTCTTTTTGAGGAGAGGAAGGAATGAACATTGGTCTTGAAGAGACCCATGTTGTAGGAAGGAGGAAACACAGAGGCCGGCAAATCATTCCACAGCCGAGCTGTTGAACACAAGAACGAGTCGAAGAAACGACCCGTTCTCATGTGACAAATGTCAACTGTGTACAAATGTTGGGCACGCGTTTGGCGTGTTTCCCGACTATGCACCGGTGCCGAAGGGATCAATGATGCTAGTTCCTCGGAGCATCTTCCATTGTAATACCGGTAGAACAAGGATAGCATTCCCACCCGACGCCTGTGCTCTAAAGATTGCAATCCGTCTGTTAAGATGGGAGAATCTATCAAACGGACCGCCCGTTTCTGCACAGAGCCGAGGGTATTTTTCAGGTATTTTGGAGCTCCAGACCAGAGGTGGCTGCCAAATTCAACCGTGGGGCGCACTTGCGATTTGTACAGGGTTAGCAGTTGTGTACTTTTAAAGTATCTGCGGGCCCTGTACAGTACGCCCAGTTTTTGGGAGGCTAACTTTACTCTGGCTTCGATGGAGCCCCCATACCTGAGCTGGTCACTTAGGGTTACACCAAGCATATCAATGGAGGGCCTGTTCGGAAGATTGCTTCCGTTGAAAGAGACTAGATTTTCATTGCGATCCCTTTTAGACGTAATCAGACAAGATTGGGTCTTTGAAACATTAAATTCAACGAGATTATTTTTACCCCAAGAGAAAACACTCTCGAGGTAACCGTCCATTCTTTGCTTCAAAGCCTTACGAGCTGTTGGAGTTTGTGAGCCCTTTGGGGGCTTGTCAAACAAAAAGCTATCATGAACTGTACTGTCATCCGCGTAACAGTGAATTGGTGCACATGACAAAAGGTCGTTGATGTGCAACAAAAACAGAGTTGGAGACAGAACCGATCCCTGCGGGACGCCGGCATTTATCGAGTGAGAGGAAGAGGTGAAACCATCGACTACCGTCTGAATCGACCTCTCCCTCAAGAAGTCGGCAATCCACGTACACAAGGATGCGGGAAGTCCGTAAGAATGCAGTTTGTTGACAAGTCCTCGGTGCCAAACCCGGTCAAAGGCCTTGGATATGTCCAGTGCAACCGTTTGGGTCTCACCGAAACGTTCCAGGCATCGCCCCCAAACATGCGTCTTATACGCGAGAAGATCACCGCACGAGCGGTTCCGCCGGAATCCGTATTGACGGTCGTTAATAATTTTGTTCTTCTCGAGGTATGTGAGCAGTTTGTCGTTGATCACACGTTCCATCACCTTAGACAGAACTGATGTGATCGCTATGGGGCGGTAGTTGGCCGGGTTGGAGCGGTCACCCTTCTTTGGAATAGGATGGATAACCGCTTTTTTCCAACCAGAGGGCACAGAGCCAGTCTTCAGGGACAGTTTAAAAAGCTTCGTCAAAATTGGAGCTATTTCTGCAGCGCACCTTTGCAGTACCAGGGCAGGTATTCCGTCAGGCCCACTAGCTTTATTAACATCAAGCCCTCGTAAAACATGGAGTACTTCCCGATGCCGGATCCTCAGCTTTTTCATACGAAAACCGCAGTGAGGAACCGACGTCGGGACAGCACCTTGGTCATCGAGGGTTGAGTTATCCGCAAACATTTTACCTAGTAAGTTAGCCTTTTCGGTGGCGGTGTTTGCTAGTGAGCCGTCAGGTCTGGTAAGAGGTGGCAGACTGGATTTGCAGAAATTGCAATAATAAATATTTATTGAATTGCAGTAAAATGTACTACGGCCTTACATTGAAACAGCTTTTGACTTTGGCATTCAAGTACGCAGAATCCTCAGGGTGTAATTATCCAAAATCCTGGAAAGAAAACAAATGCGCTGGAAAAGATTGGGCAGCTGGCTTCAGGAAGAGAAACCCAGAATTGAGTCTACGAAAACCAGAAAACACAAGCGCAGCAAGAAGCTTTGCTTTCAATAAAGCTGCTGTAGCTCAATTTCATGATAATTACGAACGCATAATGAGACAATACAATTTTACACCCGATCGAATAATAAACTTTCTTTTTTTTGTGATTATATTCCTTAAGTAACTTAAGAGACTGATTATGGCTAATGTGCACTCTTAATAAAAAGTATTTTGCGATCTCAATCAATAAAATTGTTTTATTTCTTAATTTTAAGTAATAATACAGTTTATATTGGGTTTTTAGTCAGTTTAAATTTGCATTTCATATGGATCTAAAATACCTATCAAACTGCCCCACCCCATGTATCAAAGTGCCCCACTGGTGGGGCAGAATGATACAAATATGATTTTTTCTTAAAATCAGTTTATCTCTATACGTCGCTAGTTTTTGCAGTTTTTGCGTAGCCAAAATATAAGCTGACATATCAGCCAATGCACACATCAAAACAAATATTTTAATATAATGCTTTATGGTCCTCAGAAAAGAGATTGAATTTTTGTCTATCAAAGTGCCCCCCCTCATAAATAGAATGCAACCTCGAATTTTAAAACTGCACTTCGAATAAGACAATGTTTTTCTTCCGAAGTGTGTCAGCAGATGAATCCACAACTAGAGTTTTACATTCTTTACAAAACTGGTTTAAATTGAATCTGTATGCGGTGAATTAAAACTCCTGTCAGAAGATAAAAATGTTATTTCTTTGATTCGGGCAGCACTTAACATGGTCTGCAACTTGAATTTTATGACTGCACTTCGAATAAGAAAATGTTTGCCTTCGAAATATTAATTTTACATTATGAACTGGATTAAATTAAATCTGTGTACGGTGAGTTAAAAGAGCACTCAGATGAACATGATTTGTTTTTATTCTGGCAGTACATAAATAGTCTGCAACTAGAATTTTATAACAGCACTTAAGATAAGAGAACGTTTTCCTTCGAAATGTGTCAGAAGATGAATCCACAACCCGAATTTTACATTGTGAACACAAAACTGGTTTAAAGTAAATCTGTATGCGGCGAATTAAATCTACACTCAGAACATGAAAATGTGTTTTTTTTTATTCTGGCAGCACATGCGTAGTCGGCAACAAAAATTTTATAACTCCACTTCGAATAAGATAATGTTTTCCTTCAAATGCGTCTGATAAAAACTGTGTATAGATCTATTTTTTTTTCAATTATTTCTGGCTTTCACCCTTCAAGGGTGTTCTAGGCTATCATTTATAATTACAGAGAAAGGAAAGGTGAATTTATATATTAATTTTATTTAAATGTGCAAATTTCAGAATTTTATGGAAGATTGGAGTAGAGTTCAGACTTAGAAGAGATGAAATATTGAATGAAGGAGAGGCAATTTTTGATAACGCTTGATAGAAGAGAGGATATTTATTTAGAGAGGGACAATCAAAAAATATGTGATCTAAAGTTCCCACATCTAGACCACAGAACGTACAATCTGGGGAGTCAAGCACATGAATTTTATAAAGGTGAGAAGGAACGGAACAATGTCCGATTCTCATACGAATAAGTAAGGAAATTTCTTTTTTGGAAAAATGGGGGAATTTTTGAAACCACGGTTTTGATGGGATAGTCCTTTGTATTGAGGCGTAACGGGCACCCTTGGATTGACTAGCAATGTTCCAATACTCTGTCCAAACATTGCGGGATCTATCTTTGATGATGGAAAAAATATCAGACAGGGGAATATGGTTTACGAGGGTAACGGTAGGGTTAGACGCTCCTTGTTTTGCAAAGGAATCAGCAATACCGTTACCCACTATGCCAACATGTCCAGGAATCCAAATCAGAGTGACAGTTTTTCCAGAGCTTTGAATGGAGGTTATCAATACTCGAATAAGACATACAAAGTGATCATCAGGATGAAGAAGAGGACTGGTTTTAAGTTTTTGGAGGGAACTGAGAGAGTCAGAGAGAACAAGAGAATGTTCAAAATTATTTTTTATTATATATTTGAGAGATTCAATAATCGCAATGCACTCGGCAGAAAATATTGAAAATTGGTTTGAAATTGAATAAAATATTCTTTCATTAGAATTATTGTGGTAAACGTTAATACCAATACCACAGTTAGGAGAGTCCGGAGATTTGGAGCCATCAGTAAATAAAAGAGAAGAGTTGGGCCATTTAGAAGAAATAATGTCATTGACCATATTATTGACATTACGGGCTGGGAGATTGGAATGACTTTTAAGGATGCCGATCCCTTCTAAAATCGTTGGGGATAGGGTGACGTGACTATATTTTAATTTGTACAAAGGAAGATCATTTTTGATAATATGAAGCTCTGAGAGAGAGCGAAAATTTTTACAGATGGCAGGGAGAGGTTTAGTTCGATCTCTGATTGTAGATGAATGTGTTGAGTCGTTGAACAACGAGACTCTGGGAATAACCTGATGACTTTTAGAATTTAAAGATCTATTATAATTATAGATCTATCTATCTATTAATTTATAGATCTATTTACATCGGCAAATTTTTCTCGAGTTTACTCAAAAAGCACTCACGATCGACCGGTCGATCGCGATCGACCGTTTTAACATCCCTGATCTAGAGCATTGGTTCCCAAAGTGGTCTGCATGGACCCCCAGGGGTCTCCAGGATCATTCAGGGGGTCCGTGGAAATTTAAAATCGAGTTGGGGGTCCCTGAACAACGCTAGGGGGTCCGCGCTAGATTCTCAACTTTTTTTGCCCACCGCCCACTCCACAAAGGGGAGGGGGGGGGCGTAATGGGATGGGATGGGACAGGATGGGATGGATAGGGCGAGATGGGTTTTCACAACGGAGGGGGCGGAATGGGATGAGATGGGCTGAGATGGGTTTCTCTGGGTCTCCTACCGCTCCCCTGAAAGTCTGAAACACCCACTAACAAAAGGGGTCCGTGGGCCAAATGAGTTTGGGAAACACTGGTCTAGAGCGTGCCGCAAATATTCTATTAGATTTCCATTATTTGATGTAGGTAAATTAAATGTGAAATATCACATAGTATTTAAAGTTAAATTTATTTAAGAATTCCGGGATTCGAACCCGCAACTGGATTCTTAGTTGAGGATTTTAAACCGCGCAACCACGAAGGTCGTCGGATGGTCGGACATCTTTCTCGCAAAGATTTCGAGGCATAAAACCAATACATTGCAAAAGCGGTTAGAAAAGATACATAATAAATACATTTAAAGTAAAACATTTAGTTAAAACATTTCCTGCGAGGCAGTTAATTAACCCAGTGAGTATTCCAGGGGCATCACCATTGGTAAATTAGTTCTGCATCTGGGAAGAATCAAAAGCCTGTGTTGGCGACCTCGCGTGAAACTATCCGGGACATAGAATCCTATTTCAGCCAGAATATCTGGTACCGATATAAAACCATTTAGAAGCTTAAAAGCTATCAGCAGTAATGCGACATCTCTTCTGGAACTAAGGCTGCAGATACCCAGCATTCCCGAGATAAATACAGCCATGGGTAAAAACCTAACTCTCTCATATAGAGGTATCGTAAAAATTTCTTTTGTATTTTCTCGACCATTAGTACATAGACGATGTCCTCTGGCTCCCATATCTGAGATCCACTCTCGAGAATGCTACGCACCAAGCTAAAGTAAAGCAGCCTTATAACTGTAAGGTTGGTCAATTCCTTTGAATTTTCTAATGCACGTCCACAGATGATAAGCAAAGAGTCGTAGATAAATTCATTAAAAAATCTCGATCGTTAGAACTTACTGTCGAAATTTTACAACAAACAATTACTTAATTCCCACAATTCGTACGCGAGCTTTCAAAAATAAATGCCCCGTAATGGAAATTAGTGGAAAAATTGCTTAGTGTTTTAAAATCCCTAGATATTGACCGGACAGTTCTGATGCTCCCGAACCGCAAACAAATTTATATTTTTGACGGTCGTCCCCGCTCCGCTAATTGCTTAACCCGAAATTCAATTAGTAATCAACGGGTATAAACAAAACGGACGGTTCAATCTTTTGTTTTCGTTTTCACGTTTGAATTTGCTTTGTGGAAACTGCAAACACGGCCGCGGCAAGTTTTCATTTCATTTCACACAACCAACCAACCAGCCTGTACCGTAGTACCAGCCGACATATTACACTGGTACACCGAAACACTATCCAGGTCCATATGGGTATGAATTGAATAAACCGAATGTGGGTTTTTCAAGTACTAGTAGTTATTGTCCGACTTTACTGAAGTTTTACTCTACACTCATTTTTCGTTTTTTTACTATTTTTGTTCGTCGAATATAAACTAACAATATTTTATCGTTTCTTATTTTATTACTTGGATTGGATTTTTTTAAAGCTCTATAGATTTTTTTACATTAGCTCCACGCAGGAGGCCGTGAAGAAAATAATTTCAATCACGGCCTATGTCATATAATGGGGTACTAGTGTGGATGGTATTTTTAAGAAATGGAAGGAAGTTCTGGGAAGGGAAAGGGTATGAGGGGTGGGTGGGAATCTGGTGATCAGTGTTCCCAGGAGTGAGAGACGTACGAATCCATTCCTTCAACTGCGTTGCAAGGCGATGGGTTGAGAGATTCCGGCTGGAGAGGTCCAAAGGTCTCCTCAACTAGTGTCTCTCGATCTCCAAACGTAGCGAATCACTTAGGGTGACCTATGGCAGAGGTGTTGGTAATCAAATAAATATTTTTATTATTATTATTATTAAGGAGAAAATACAGATACAGATGTCAATTGACAAGTATATACAAAACAACAACTAGAGAACTTGTTCGTTTCATTCGTTGTCTATGGTTATCATTGACAGCTGTCACGTATTTATTCTGCTCCGTAAAATAGTGAAATTTTGTGGAAAAAAGTTTATTTATTATATACAAAGTGGTTTAAACAGTGGCTCCGCAATGTCAGAGTAATGTCGGAGATAATGCAGTGTATGAACGGTCGCGGGCAGTGATTACATATTATTGTCGCAAAAATTTACTGGGCGATTCTGAGCGAAAGGCGGGCGCCTTCGCCGTTGTTAACCCGCCATGGACACGGCCATTGATAATATAAACACCGAAATAAAAAAAATAACTACACTAAAAGATTCAAAAGCTAAAACAAACCTTGAACAAAATGTCAACATATTAGAAGAGCTCTGGAAATCCGAAAGAATTAAATACCAAGAAGAAATAATCATACTACAAAAAAAAATTATCGAAAATCACGAAGAACTCACCAAAAAGTTAGAAAAAATCGTGGAAAAAAATAATAATACTCCATCTTACGCGCAAGCTCTGTCAACAAATAAAAAGGAAAGTCCACAAGAAGAGAGATTCTCCATAATAATCTCATCAACAAAAAAATCAACAAAAGCCGAAGAAATAAGCAACAAGATCCAAAAAGATATAAAATTAAACCAATTAAAGATAGGAATAAATGGTTTACGTAAAACGAACAAAGAACAAATCATCATATCATGCCCAAAAAAAGAATACACGAGTACTCTTACTGAAGAAATAAAAAAACTTAACTATAACCTGGAAGTTAAATTAATTAAAAAGAAGAAACCTAAATTAATTATTAAAGGTCTTAAATCAAACTTATCGGAAGAGGAAATAGTCAGCGGGATAATCACCCAAAACGAAGGTATTTATGACGTTACATCGAAAAACGAAGAAAATAAAATTGTTCTCGTAACAGAATTAAAAAATAAATTTTTCAAGTACAACCAACATGATGACCCGGATCAAGAAGATGAAAAGCAGTACAAATCCTCGAACTACATTGTGGAAACCAGCGGTACAACGCGAAAAAGTTTACTAGCTTTAAGAAAATTAAACATCCAGTACCAAAGAGTTAAAATAGAGGATTGCGATCCATTAACGCAATGTTACCATTGTTGTAAATTTATGCACACAGCCTCCAGATGCTTACATCGAACCAGTCCATCGATATGCCCTCATTGTACAGGTGACCATACCTTCGCCAAGTGCCCTGTAAGAGAAAAAACACCAGTTTGTGCAAATTGCACGTCTCAAAATAAGAAATACGGCGAAAAAAACAAAACAGATCACAAAGCCTTTAGCGATTTATGTCCGTACAAGAATAAAATGCTTAAAGTAGCAAGGGACAGAATTGATTATAAATAAACATGGCAGACTATTTACAAAACGTCCTAGACAAAAAAAATTATATTGACGAAAAAATATACAACACCTTCCAAGAATTCTGTATCCATCAAAACGACCTCAACCGCAGCCCTCTAGTTCTACATATGAATATTAGAAGTATTGAACGGAACGTGGATGAATTTCTTGCTACAATTAATAATGTTGCCAAAAAGCCGGCATGTATAGTGTTAACGGAATCCCATTCGAGTTGTGAAGTGTCGTATTATATACCTGGATATACTTTCATAGCAACAGCAATCCCAATAAACAAAAACAGTGGGATATTTGTACAAAAAAATTGTGACATATTATGCGTGGAAGAAATTAAAATTAACGGAACAAACTGCCTATGCGTACAAATTAAGTATTACAACATAAAAATTAATATTATCTCACTGTAAAGAACGCACTCATCTACTGTCTGTTTGTTTATAGATGAATTAAGACAAGTGTTATTAAAATTTAGAAACGCAAATTCGATAGTTGTTGGTGACGTAAATTTAGATATAGCGCATGACTGTACTTCAAGCAATAAAGATAATTACCTAAATATGATGGCTGAAATGAACTACGTACCGTGTATAAAGTCTCACACTATGGGCAACGCCCATCGTGCATCGATCACATCTTCACTAACATTAAGGATATTAATAATATAAACTCTGGAATTATAAAAACTTCAATTACCGACCACTACATGACTTTGCTACATTACAATTCATCTCAGGTGACAAATCAACATAACTTACAGAATGCTAATAATAATAAAGATATAACTGTCATTAATATCGAAACTCTAAAAGATAAATTGTCCTCTGAATTATGGTTGGATATACTCCGAAATAATGACGTCAACGATTGCTGTAAAATGTTTGAAAATAAATTAACCAATTATATAAATGACTCAAAAAAAATTATTCATAAGGGAAACTCAGCAAAATTTCGTAAAATCAAACCGTGGATAACACATGGACTTGTTGTATCTATTAGACATAAAGAATGGCTTTACAAAGAAACTAAAAAAAAAACCTTTGGACATAAATTTAAATAGTCATTTTAAAGAATACAAAAATAAATTAGCTTCCCTTATAAAATACACTAAAGAAAAATATTATAAAGATAAACTTGATGACTCGGGAAACGACAGTAAGAGAGTTTGGACAATAATAAATGAAATCTTGGAAAATAAACAGAAAAATAAAAATAATACCATAAAGAGCATAATACAAAACAACAATATAATAAATTGTCTTGAGGAACCTGAAAAAGGAGCAAATGCATTCAACGATTTCTTCGCAAACGTCGGAATGTATCTAGCCAAAAAAATTCAAGTTAAAAAAAAAAATTTTTTTGGAAAAATTCCAAATACAGAAAATAAACTAGAACTTTTTGAACCAACCAATCCTTTTGAAATTGTTCAAACAATATCAAAAATGCGAGGCGGTTCTGCTCCAGGATTTGATGGCCTTTCTGTAAAAATACTAAAACACATTAAAAATTATATCTCTACACCAATCTCTCATATAATAAATTATAGCTTTAAGACAGGTGTTTTCCCGAACATGTACAAAAAAGCAATAATCACGCCAATATTTAAATCAGGTAATCCGGAGGACGTTTCCAATTATCGACCCATTTCACTCCTATCTAATATATCGAAAATTTTTGAAAAAATTGCTAAAAAAAGACTAACTGCATTCATTAAAAAAAATTCAACCATCAATAAAAATCAATATGGATTCACGGAGGGAAAAAGTACCCAAGACGCCATCGCTAAAATTTCATCTAGTATTCAGAGTACCCTGGACAAATCAAATAAATGTATAGGAATTTTCATTGACTTAAAGAAAGCATTTGACAGCATTTCCCATGAAAAACTTGCTTTAAAATTAAAAGATAACGGCATTGACCGCATAGCCCTCAAATGGATAGTAAGCTACTTAACAGAGAGACCTCAAATAGTAAAATTAAATCAATCGTTTAGTACACCACTCACAAGTAAATTTGGCATCCCTCAAGGTACCGTCCTCGGACCATTATTATTTCTAATATACGTGAATGACATTTTCCGACAGGAAATTAAAGGTGAATTAATCTCTTATGCTGATGACACTGTATTGCTAATAAAAGGTCAAACATGGGAACTAGTTAACGAAATGGCAAATGAAGATATTAATATCTTAAAATCATGGTTTGATGATAACTTACTCACACTTAATGCTAAAAAAACAACATATGTCTTATTTTCCTTGCAGAAAATACCTGATGATCATAAAGTTAATATTGTAATCCATGACGAAAAATGTGATCATGTACTTTGTAAACAACATAATACTATTTGTACCGTAATTAACTCTTCCTCCGAAATTAAATATCTCGGTGTGATCATTGATCAAAACCTGAAATGGAATAATCACATTTCAGAGCTAGTGAAGAGAATGAGGAAATGTATATATATATTTGTTAGGTTAAGAAATATTTTAAATGTAAAAATAATGAAAAATGTGTACTATGCCCTTGTTCATTCTTTACTTATCTACGGAATTATAGGTTGGGGAGGCTCTTACAAAAAAAATCTAAACTCAGTAAAAGTTTCGCAAAGAATCATCATTAAAGTAATATTAAAAAAACAATCTACCTTCTCAACAGAATCACTTTTTAAATTATTTCCAGTACCAAATGTCGATGACATTTTCAAGCAAGCTTCCATTATAAAAATGTGTAAAGAAAAAAATAACACAGAATATCAAGAATTTTACAAACTAATGAGAAATGGAAACCAATTTATTACACCTAATTTTAAAACAACTCAAATGCAAAATCATTATATTTTCCAAGCCATAAAAAACTATAATAACCTCCCTTCTGAATTACGCTGCATCATCAACCAATCAGAACAAATAAATAAAATAAAACAATTTTTCAAAAAAACTTACAGTAAAAAGTAAATATTTTATACAAAACAGATTATAACTTACAACGCAAGTAAGAATCGTGGCTCCCTTATCAGGCACAAGAGCCCCTCTTTTCTGATAAGGTATACATGACCAGAAAAGACCTTTAATTTAATATTTTGTAAAATATATGTGTATATAATATGTAACTCATATTTTTTATATTACAATAAAAAAAAAATAAAAATAAAAAAAAAACTCACCTGTATCCAAATTATTTCCCACGAATTGACTCCCGCGGGTTGGGTTGGGGAATGGGTTCCCGGGCGGCGTTACCCATACTCGCCTCCCAACTTAGGATCCGGAAGGGAATTAGGTTGGGAGATGTTTCAAACAGAAAGAAAGCTCACGAATGGAGCTCGGCAGGATTTTGTGTCAAAAAAAATATTTGACCTACAGATACCAGACCATCCGTGTTACAATGTTTAAAGTGACCACCTATGGACAAAGACAGAACCGTAATTTGGCTCCAAAATTTTTTAATTTAATTGAAAAGGATATTAAAGATAAACAAATGAAGACAATATAAGCGAAACTTAATATTGTATTGTCTTCATTTGTTTAAATATTACAATTTGGGGCTTTACTCATAAAGTTAAAAATGATAAATAAGATATTAAAGATATTCATGTGACTAAAAATGCTAATCTAACACACAAAATTCATACGTGGATATTCAACAAAGGCGTTGTATACTGCGGGCAGATAATTTATACCATATAACAACACACTAAACTGTATCTTTCTCTTTTCCTCTCAAATATTTGTTATTATTTCTACATTTCTTAGTATTCTTATATAATTATTTTAATTTTTTATATTTCTTATTAATTGTATGAATATTTTTTATGTGTCTCAACTTTTTTCATTGACTTTTTCTTTAATTCTATTTATCTTTTCATATATAAATTTAAAAATTTATCTTATTCTTTTCTTACAAGATTAAGTAATCAAAATTTGACTAAATTCCTGCCACCTCGGAACAGGCTCAGCCTAGTGAGGTGGTGAATACCAAAAAACAAAAAAAAATATATGTATTATACTTCAAACTGTAAAAAAAAAAACGAAAAATGTATGGTTAATCTTGGTTATAATCTTGGTTAATAAATAATTTTAAAAAATAAAAATAAACTTCTGCTTTATAGTTAATACCAAATACCCATCTACAATATCTCCTTTCGATTTATTTATTTTTAAGAATTACGGTGTTACGAATAACTTAATAAGGGTCGTCTGTTTCAACAGAAAGCTAAATCGCGATCTAAATTTAAATTTTAACCTTAGTTACATTAACAGGGATGTTAAATAGAACCAAGCGCTGTTTCAAGTCTCCTTTTGCTAAAATAGTAATTGCTAGTATGACCACTCTAAGAAGCAGAATATTCCTCAAAATTATGTGAAAAACGCACCGCATTATTTTTTGGTGCGGCCACACCATAAATTAAATTTGAAAACCGGAACAAGTGTCAAAATACCCGGCTGTATTTCGTTTCGTGTGATTGTAGAATTTGAGAACTTGCATAAAAATATTGATATTTAAAATAAATTATGAGCTATTACGTTTTTAGATTTTCACGGCCAAAAGTATTTTCGTTATTTGTTTTGGAGTGTTATGCCGTGTTGCGCTACCTCCTTCTTTAGCCAACGTTTGGTTTCGGAGATAACACCTCAAAAACAAATAACGAAAAAAAAAATCAATGAAATTATGACCTATTATAATATTCACCATAATTTACGTTTCAATAGTTATAATATCACCTTGAATTTGAAGTGCAACAAATTTTTAGAGATCTGTCGACTTGCGATACCTCACCAAAAAATCAGGATTGTCCCAAATAACCATATTATTAACACGAGGTTGAAATGTTTTTGGCTTTCGCTGTAAGACATATTGGATGAAGAATTCCTTGTCCCTATCATCGTCTTCCATCATATTAATCATCTTAATATATAAAACAAAGTCGGGTTAGTTAGACCATGTATAACTCGAGAACGGCTGGGCTGATTTTGATGATCTTTGATTTATTGGATTTGTCTCCGCCCCGGATAGGATAATAACTATTAAAACATCACAAAAGTTAACGAAATAAATAGTTATAAAGAAAATTATTTTCCCCATACATTTTGTATGGAACGAATTCTCCTATTTTGAAAGAACTGCAGCAATATTGTGAAGGGTATTATATTGAACTGTGCATGAATTCCAAAAATTCAAAAACATCAAATGTCAATGCGTTGATTGTTGTGAATTTGTTTGTAATCATATAATGCTGCCCTTCTTTCTTACACACTCAATTTCAATAGTCGAAAATGAGACAAATGGTGAACGTATGTCTGCACACCTCCAAAGGAAAAATACAATAATTATAATAAATCTCTGAAATGAAATGCATTTTTTTTACATAAGCTCCACACAGGAGGCCCTGAGGAAAATAATTTCTCTCAGGACCTATGTCATCTTAGGGGATGCTGTGTGGAGGATCTTTTTAAGGAATGGGGAGGATAGAAAGTTCTGGGAAGGAAAAAGGTATGAGGGGTGGGTAGGAATCTGGGGATCAGTGTGTCCGGGAGTGACGGACGTATGAATCCATCCCTCCAACTGTGGTGCAAGGCAATGGGTCGAGAGAGTCCGGCTGGAAAGGTCAAAAGGCCTCCCTCAACCAGTCTCTCTCGATCCGGCCCGCCACGCAGCAGGTGGGCAGGCGCATCAACTGCCAAGACCCGGACATAAGTCACCTTATGAACCCGGGCACCCCTGCTAAATCACCAAACGCAGCGAACCACTTGGGGTGATCTATGGCAGAGGTGTTGGTTATTCAATAAATGGTTCCCGGGGCGGCAGCACCCGTATCCACCTCCCGAATTCCCCTAAGTAATTGCTAAAGTAAGAAAATCACAAAAATATAAATCCGTACACAACGCCATCTCTGATACTGACAAAAACAAAACACGGACAGTTGCGTATTGATAATTGCTTCATTGCGTAATGTTGAACATAATAAAAAAACTGAATTTAATTCAACAGATATTGATTCTGAGGCGGTACGAAGTTCGTCGGGTCAGCTAGTTATTAATAATAATCAAATGTTGGAGCGAGCAATTTCGTACCTTATCTCCAACAGAAGTGACGTAATACATGCGGTTAAATTGATTGAAAATCTATTTTTGTGATTTTTACCTGTAGTAAATTCTTTTATCCTTGTTTCTATATATTGTATATATAGGTACATATATATACGTTATGCTGGGTAAAAGTATGAATAAAAGAAATTGTATAGGTGTATATAATTTTTTCATTTTCATTTCCCAATTTATATTTTCGAAGATAATAGGTACCTACATATTTGTTGTAAAATTTACTAATACTTAGTTATAGTATTAATTTTACACGATTCTTGTCTTTTTAGTTCTCAAAAAAAATTGCCTTCGTGCGTTCTAAAGCGAAAAATATATACATATTCAAAAGAGTTATTTGAGGCACACAAAATGTGTACTTTTTGAATAGCTCCGCCTAAAGATGAAAGTATTCAGAAAATTATTTGTGTACACCGTAGCACTAAGCAATTTCCGCGTTGGATCAAATACCAAAATTTGTTGGTAAAATATTTATCCTCCTATGGTTACCATTTAGCACGCACTTTCGCGTTTTCGGCGCACTTTCGGCGCACTTTACGCATTTACGGCGCACTTGAAGTGAAATATCACAAAACTGCGCTACATAAACACTACGTTATTATTATTATTATTTAGATTTTTTTAACTCCCGAACTTTAACATTTTTTGCTAAATTTGAGAAACCTTGTACCCATCCCGACAGATTCAAAATGTCTGTGTCTGACGTATTATTAAGTTGATCGGGGGTGTAAAATCCGAGATTCTCAATTGACAGTTCCCTCCCGTATGAAGGCCTCATAGGGTGGTTTGACATGCAAAAGTTGATTGGAAAATCACTTATTTTTTAAGGATCATGTTGTTTTTTTTTTACATGACATTAATTTATTGGTTTATTGGGGTATTCAATCTCACGATTCACGACGGTTATCTTTTGGCAATTGCTAACGTTATTTTTTTACTACCATTGTGATCTAGCAAAAATCTGGTGGGAGGAGGGAGTGGGAAAAACGGTGGGAGGAGACAAAATTACGTGGAAACATCGTAAGTAGAGAGGATTTACATTGTGCTATTATTTTATTAACTAAAATAATTTTCGATTTAATTTTTTTGTTAATTTCTAAAGTTTCTAAAGCGCACAAATTAAAATATGAATTTACATTACAATGTTTAAACTTAGTTTTTTTTTCTTTTTTGAAGCAATGACCTGCCTCTGTCTAACTATCTGGTTTGCTCAATACTACATAGCAAGTTATAAAATAATATTAAAAAATAATTAGTTATTACTAAATTAAAATAGGTACATTAGGTTTCACTATTTTGTTGCGATATTTTTAATTTAACCCTCCTCGTGGTTATCGTATTTTATTTTTAATTCTAAACATTGTGTTTACTTAATACTAATCAAAAACAACACTGTGTAGGTACTATTAACAGTTTCAAATAATTATTCATTCGGTGAACCGAAGTAAATAATGAGCGAATAATGTACAAATTGCTCGTTTGTTTTACAATTACTTGGAAACAGTACCAAATCGTCCAGGGTGGATTTAATTGATCCCCGTATTAAACTGGTCAGTGGTAAATTGTTTGACACTGCAACTGTGTGCTGTGCGCTCTGGTTGAACAGAATACCTAATAATAGGAAATCGTATGTGTTCCTACAAAACGCAATTTGAATTACGGGCTATTCTATATTCTATTTAAGCGGGGAACTGATTTCGCGAGCCTGCAGGATTATTTCATCATTTGGGCGAGAACTAATAATACCTTTTATAATTTTAACTTATCTTTACGTTTCGAGTTTCAACTTTTTATGTTCGTTATCGATGAACTTATCGAATGTTTGAAAAGAAATACCTACACAAAGTTACGGTGGCCGATTTTATGAGAAAATTTTATAGCTCCTTCGCTTTGATGATTAAGACAACTTTATAAGCCGAAGAAGGATGCAGTTTTAATTTTTTTTTCAATATTTACTAGGTAAGTTTATACAATATCACATAATGCAGTGTTTCAGGTCATAAACAAATTATTTTTATCTTTACGAGAGTGTAACCACTCTAAGGGGGAAATGAAAATTCTTTGAAAAAAGAATTATACTTAATTGTAGACGTAATGTGAAGTGAAAAAGAAAAAAAGGAATATAATTTTATAAACTTAATGTAAAAAACTAATACTTTTTTTTAAATTTAAATAAAACATACAACGAAGTTGCATTCCCATGAGTTATCAAAACTCATTAAGGGATCGCCAATTGGTACATTTGAAAAGATAAACCCAACCCAATATGCAGACACAATAAATGAAGAAAAATTTTACAAAACATTTTACAGAAGCAACATACAGACACAAACGAAACATGTCTTATAAGATTTTATGAATAATATTACATGAATAATAGTACAAAAAAACTAATGTGTTATAGTGATGCTAATAATAATTAGACAAATTGCTTGAGGTAAAATTGTTTATTTTATTTTTTAATTAATTGTGATAAAGTTGGGATTATATCAGTTCTGTTGCTCGTAAATTAAACTCCAGGGTACGTGTAGTAGTGTTATGCAAAAGTGGTATGCATTAATGGATTGCGACCCATTGTGTTTTGCCTACTACTTTCGACACGCACCATGGCAGGGTAAAACTTCTTTGAATATATCTTTGTGTGTTTGAAGTGGTTCCATGCCAACTCAGAATCAAGTCAACTCAACACTTCTTTGAAAAGTCATTAAAAGCTTTGAAAAAAAATATTTTAAAATAGCTGGTAACCCTAACCTAACTTAACATTCCTATTTAACCATTTTTTATTTTTTTTTGTCATAACTCTTAATGACCTTTCTGAGGAGTTCGTTTCATTCTGAGTTGGCCGGTCACCGTTTGAAGTAGCGTATTTATTTGTATTTTTTAGCTTATATTAGTAAATCAAGTTACGAGGTTAAATAATCAGTTTTTTAATTAAATTTTGTATTTGAGAAATCTCCAGCAGTAAAATTGAGGTTTTGTAGGTTCCCCTCCATACAGCCATACCATATTGTATTATATAATGGGCTAGAGCGTACTAGGTATTTTTATTGTATTATTTTAGGTATATTTTTTAAATTAATAAATATGCATACAAGTTTACTTAATCCACGAGGAATGTTCAGCAAGTAGGTGTACTGAATTTTTTTTTTTAAATGTAATTGAAAAAAAAAACAGGATATTTTGTTGCACTTATTGACTATTTTTCCAAATAATCGCCATCCCTTTCAATGCATGTGATGAGCCGTGGCACAAGTTTCTTTATGTCCTCCTCGAAGAATTATCCCGCCAACTCCTTCCCCTACTTCAGAACCACTTTCTACACCTGCTCGTCGGTTAAAAATTTATTTTCATCCATAATATACGCCTTCAGTAAGGTGAAAAGATAATAATCTGAAGACGCCAAGTTGGGGGAATACGGGGGTGGCTCAAAACATCCCAACCAAATGAGTCCCAAAGCTTATTGATGGCTAAGGTTGTGTGAGGACGGACGTTTTCATGAAACACGCACACTTTTCTGATCAGCATTCCCCTCCTTTTGAGTTTTTTAGGATATCACAATATTGTTGTGCATTGATGGTCTTAAGAAATTTGACTAAGACGATGCCTTTTTGGTCCCAAAACACTGAGGCCATGATTTTATGCCCGAAATTGTGGTTTTCAATATTTTGGCAGAAAGGGAATTGGCGTGACGCCACTTTGATGACTGATTTTTTTCCCAGGCGTGTAATGAGTCACCCACTATCATCTCTAGTCACAATAGAGTTTATAAATCCTCACTTGTTTTCTGGTAGGTGTTATTCCTTCCGTGAGTAAAAAGCGATCACAGTACTTGGCGGGATTTTTACCGACATCTTTCACGCATCGGGACACTACAACGTAAGTTTACGTACTACAATGTTCCTGCGATGCTCGCTCTGGTCAGGAGATCCCATTCTACCACTCAGTGTTTCCAACCTTCAAAAATCTAAAACTTACTTTCTGAACATGCTAAGTATTTACAATATTTGATAATTTGAGATTTACACCTAAGGTTACTATCTATTATTACACATAAATATTTTATTTTATTTTTATTTGCGTAAATAATCATTATTTTGGCATATTTATATTTTTATGGTACATGTTTTTGTATGAATTTTAATATGTATGGTGATCGTAAGTATTTTTTATTTATATTGAAAGGTTTTTCAATGTTAATAAATTTTGTCAAGCCATTATTTTATTGTATTGACATAATGGTTAGCAGTCATTTCGAGTTCATTCCACGAATTCGCTTGAAACATACATAATTGCAGTATTAACCACAAGTGAAATAAGTTATTGGTAAATTAAAGATATTATTACATTTAAGATGAATTGAAAAACAGAAGAGGGCCCAAAATACTTCCTTGCAGTATTCCAAAGTCTCTTGTTATCGGTTCACTAAGGCTGGCCGCAGGTTTTTCCAACCGATTGTCTGATCAGACAACCGGAAGGTCTTCGCGACATTTCTTATGAAAGCCCGCACACATCCGATTCAAAAACCGGATCGGTAATAAAAATAGGCCACGCCCTTCCGGGTGTAGCCCCGGTTCTATTACCTATCCAGTTTTCGAATCGGATGTGTGCGGTGTTTATACAATCCGATTGTCTGATCAGACAACCGGAAAGCAAAACCTGATGTTTGCGGTCAGCCTAAGAGTGATATTTATTTTTTCATTTTGATTTCTAGAGTTTAGGAAACTTGCTATCCACATTTTAGCTTTATCTATAATTTACCTAGAAATTTCAGAAAGAAAAGACTGAAATTAAATTTCTTAATGCAAATCACCGGTTGAAAGTTTTTGCTACTTTCGCAAACCATGCTTAATTATTGTGTTAATTTAAGTATTAGTATTTCTCTGATAAGGTTCGAAAGATGTTGATGTGTTTTTAAACAATAAGTTTTAATGGATTTTGAAGAGGTTAAGTTTCTTATTTCCTAAGATTTCTATTATTCACATAGCATTGCAAGTCTAAAAGAGAACTAATGCATTTTCAAATAAAATGCCTTCGTCATTTCAGATACACCGAGTGTCAACCAAAACTTTCAGAGATCTTCACGATAATCGCAATCTAATTGAGAACCCCCTGTTCGAGGATTTTACTGATTCAGAAACTATGAGGCAGTAGGTTTTCTGATTTATAAAGAAGACACTCAATAATTTTATATAAACCTAATTAATATTATATAATTAATAAACTGCGCGTGATCTATACGAGTGTGTTGATGTGTGATGTGTGTTCGTTAATTGTCTGGAATTTTCCCGTGGATATCTAAATTATTCTGAATATTGAGAAGATGAACCAAGTAGCCGGTATTTGTCCGGGCTTGACTCGAGACCTGGCAACCCTAATATATACCTGTACTTGCCCTAGGGAATTATCGAGAATTAAGGTAATTTCCGGTTTTGGTGGAATGATTCTATTTGGGATTTGAATAACAATGTTGAAATATTCTATCAATGGAACGGGAGGCGAGTAATCTGTGGCCGTATAACACTTCTAGAAACCATTTGGAAACAGTTTGGTCGGAAGATTTAATCTAAGAGTAAACCTTGATGATGAAGAAATATTACTGGCAATGCGCTGGTATATTTATGGTTCTTAATAATTCATGGCATTTTAAAAGCTACACAAAGAGAGCGAAATTTTTGCTCACCTCCATGATTATTTACATGAGTGCTTTACATGTTACGCCGGTTTCAGACGCTCAGGTATACCAGTTCGGTGTTCCTGCACAAGTCGCCTGCGCAGGCAAACCGGAACGTGAGGATGGAATAACTGCACAGTTATTTTGACCTTCGCAGGCTTAACTGTGCAAGAACACCGGAAGGTGTAGTGGCGCCCGCAGTTTACGCGTAGGAATACCCTGTATAGCTTTATTACATGTTAAAGATATAATATAGCGGAGAGATTAGGGTGATAGTATTATAGAAAATACGAGATTTTCGTAAGATCTTCCAGTTGCAAGAAATTTTAAAGTTGCAGTTAATCTTTCATGTGATGAAATGGCATTTCTCAACTGTTTATTTAATCATTTTTTTTAAATAATTATGCCAAACATTTTGTTCAATTAATATTTCATTTGACAAGTTTATGTTTGAATAAATTTTAGTTTTTAGCGATCAATGTGTATTATGTTTTTAGGTTGTTTTTTATTTGCCATTTCAAACCATGCACGGCTAAAATGTCTGTTGACGCCATCGTTATCAACTGTGCGGATTTTAGGTCCGCCTGAAAGTGTGGGCGCACCAGGCGAATCTTGCGTACCTGCGCAGGTCACCAACATCGTATGGGTTTGCCTGAGCGTCTGGTACCGGCATTACGCTCCTGGACCTTTCCTTCAATTAACTTTTTTTGATAATTTTTCAAACGGTTAGCAAAACCATCGCGAATGAGGCTCTGCACGGCCAATGGATATGCAATTATGTAGTATATTATCGACAATCGGACTCCATTTAGAGAATCGCCAATGTGTTGTTAAGCCGCGGAATAATGTCCAAACGGCTTTACGCAAAATGCGGGAACAAAATAATAATTGACCCATTAGTTCAGGCCGGCTATTCACCGAACCCAATGATGTCTTGTTTTCAACAACAAAAATAGGTTCGATGCAGTTCAATTGACAGCGACGGGATTTATCGATGGAACGGCATTAATTTAGGAGCCTCTGGTTTTAGTCTTTTTGTTTATGCATATGTATACTCATAAATCATTATTTAACTACCGCTGTGGCATTTGGACATTGGCTTTGTGGTCTCTGGTTCAATTCAAAATAAAATAATTTTAAAATTCTTAGAAAGCCATCACTTTGATGTTCGACTTAATATTTGTATTCATTGTGGGCAGTATAAATACCTGCTAACAACTGTCAGAAATCAGCTAAACCAGTAGGTTCTTAGCCGCTGGAGCGCTAGGCGCCCCTGAAGTGGGTAGATTGTCCACATTGTGGGCGCCTACTTTTCTAAATTAATCTATACGTGTATATATATTAAATTAATCCCTGTTTCCCTTGGTCACGTCATAACTTCAGAACGACTTTACCTATTTCATTCATCTTTTTTTTAAGTTTTCTAATACTTTGCAGAAGGTTCTTACAGAAAGAAAAATTAAGAAAATTGGTCGGAAAATTTAATAATTTCAGAAAACTTGACGACTTTTTTATCTTCGTTTTACAGTTCACGCGTTTGGTGAAATTGAATTTAGCAGGCAGCTGTTTTTTTTTTGTATTAAAAGAATTATCTATGGATTTTTAAAATTATAGATATTTTAAATAGGTACCTTTGTTAGGAACCAAATTTGATTGATTGTTCTTATAATATACAAAAATGAATATTTTTAATATACGAAAAATTTAAATTTGAATAAAAAAATTGTAATAGGTGGCACGCGAGCTGTTTGAAAACTGAATGTACTGGGACTGAATATACGGAACGCGGGAGGGGGGTTTGCGGGACGGGGTGCGGGAGAGGGGAGCGGGTGGGCAGGGAAGGAGGAAGGGGAACGCGGGAGGGAAGGGGATGCGGGAGTGGAACGGGGACGCGCCGGAAAGGACATGCAGGGAGAGACTATTTATTTCTTTGAATATGGCATTGCAAGGCATGTCGGGAACGAAATAAAAAATTAGAATATATTTGAACCATCCCGCGACCCGAATGTTCGTGAGTTGCAAGCAGAGATAATGCTTTTACCGATAAATCAATAGATGACAATGAAAGGTTTTCAACTTTCACCAACGGTACAAATAAATAAGTTCATATTTAGATTTATTTTTCATGGCGGCGCGGCGTTAGAATGCGTTTGAAAAAACCTATGGATGTTAATTTTAGGCAGATTCTGTATTACAAATTAATGTGTTCGTTATTGAATCTTTTGCTTATTTAAAGTTCTGGAATTAAAAAGAAGGCGGAAATTGAAGTATAGTGTACACCTGTCAGAAAATTCTTGTTTTCGATGCGGCTGTGTTTTATTATAATCCTAGGTGCGGCATCGTAACGCGTAGGGTTTTTTTTAATAAAAATTCAGTTTGCTTATTCGTAGCAAAGAATTTTTTTTTTTATTATTGTAGAATAACTAAACTTTTTACTTTTACATTATACTTTATATTTTATAGTTTACACTTTTACTTTATACTTTCATTTTATACATCATAATTCTATTTACTACTCATTACCTTAACTCCTTTTTTTTACCTTTTGTTTTTATATTTAACTTTACATTTATATGTCACTTTCTTATGTTATTGTATTATAATATATATAAAAATAATTATATCAATGGCACATGTTGTGCCGTATGTTTTGAAATAAATAAATAAATATATTTTAGTCCGATTAATTATAATTATACCTATTTATTCATTTTTTCATGAATAATTTTGTTTGTGGATGTTCTGGATCTGTAGTGAAATAATTTTTGATTAACTAGTTTTGTATTACCTGTAATTCATTTATGTATGTTTCTTATGCATTTCCCCAAACTTCCATCAAGTCATTTAAATGTGAATATACGAGACTATAAAATGGTTTGGGGTGAGGTTTGTTTAGGTCTTGGTGTCGGTTGACATGGACACACTGAACCCCAGATTCCTACCCACCCCTCAAACCTCTAAAAAAAACCCTCCACACAGCATCCCCAAAGATGACGTAGGCCCTAAAGTAAAATAATTTTCCTCGGGGCCTCTTGCGTGGAGCTCGTGAAAAAAGTTAAATGCTTTTTAAGACACTGCCCAAGATATTTTTCCTGTGTAAGGATTGGCAGGTTATTTTTTTCAATTTTTAAGGGTTCATAAGGTGGAATTATGTTACGGGTTGAGCTTAAAATCATGTATCCTGTTTTTTTTTAATTCATTGTAAGGATATTTGCCAGCTGTTAATTTTTTCTAAGTCTTTTTGTACATTTTCTGGTAAGATATCTAAATCTCCTGGAGAAAATTGCAGTTTCATCTGCACGTAACAAAATTTCACCATTTAAATCTAATTGCAAAATATCATTGATATAAATTTGAAACAGTACCTAGGGGCCCTATTATGGATCCCTGCGGAACTCCATAGTTCATTGGAAAGTGGTTTCTATTTGGATTGTTAATGCTAACAAATTGCTTTCTATTGGTAAGATATGATTTGAATAGATTAAGGGCAGGATTAACTACACTCATTTTCTCGAGTTTCTTGAGACGTCTGTCTTGGCGTATTGTATTAAAGGGTTTTTGAAGTTCAACTAGTATAGATAAAATATAATTTCCACAGTCATTGCCGCTCCTAAGTTTACCGATTAAGTAATACAACAACACAGGAATGTGCCTAGCATGGTGGTCGAAAAATTCACAATTTATGTAAAAAAAAATTCAATGAATAAAGAAAACTTTAAAAAAATATATATATGTATATATATTTCCGTGTTCGATTTTTTCCTAAAGCCATGTTGATTTTTTTTAAATAAGATTGATTTTTTTAACAGAAAAATGTTTAATTTTTTCGTTACACACGTTCGGTCGATTTTTTAAATTTTATTTCTTGGTACAATATAGCTATCTTAATGCAACATAAAACTCATTTTGGAGATCATTAAATTTATCAAATATTAATATTAAATATTTCTTATTTGCTTCTGATTAATTATACTGTGTCGATGTTTCCTTTTTTTTGTTAAATTTTGTATTTGAATTTACATTTATATTTAAACATCAATTAATTATATTTGCGCACTAAACTGAAAATTCCAACTAAACTGATTTCAATTTGGGCGTAAATAAATAATTTTCATCGTAAGTACGGAGCGAAAATTTCAATCTAGTCGGAACAAATAACACCTGACAATTATATATACGAAATATTGTAATATCAAATAATTACTTATTATAAATAAATTCATTTAATATAATTTAATATGATGTAGGCATTTTAAGGCGTAAATAAAGTAGGTATAAGCAAGGTAGCAATAATTTCAGCTTCCCCGCATTCATAAATTTCCCCATGTACTGGGATCGATTCTTAAACCTCTTGTTTTACCCACCCTCGAATATATGGTTTCCTGACCCCACTATATCTTGCTCGGATGTCTCCTACTTTCCTTTCCTTGCACATTTGCTTCCTAGTAAACCTGGGAAATCTTTATTTATTTTATTTTTGGTATAACGTTGATAATTTGTTACACTGTCTATAACAGGGCTGGATCAAAATGTAAAAAAAAAATTTATAACTTGGATGATATGTTTTGAAATTTACTTGTAATATTAATTTGGTCAAAGTTTAAGTATAATCATATTACGCTATTGTTGACAAACATTCCCGGGTTAAGAATAACCTGACAATATTTGAAAATCTCCCACTACGTCGTGATGGAGGACTTATCCAGCCGAGGAATCGAATACGGGCCTCGGTGGTACCCAAACGCGATGCCCAGTCAACTACTGACCGGTCTTTTTCGTTATTTGTTTTTGGGGTGTTATGCCATGTTGCGCTACCTCCTTCTTTAGCCAACATTTCGGACATCGTTGCAGTGTCCATCGTCAGGGAAGATCCGACAGATCCGATGGCCGTGAAAATCTTAAAACTTATCTACTGACCGGTCATCTGTTTTTACTTTTGACAAACCGAAGAGTTAAAAATATTTTTTGTATAAAATCATCCACAAGTATTTACCACAACATATCTTGAGGGTAAATAAAACAATAATATTTATTTTTATTTTCACGTCTGGCTTGCGTCATTGAAGTAAAAATAATGTTTTGTTTCATATCATGTGCTTCCACACAAACGAAGTGTTGAAATCCGTAAGTCTAATAAATTTCTAATTTAACTGTCTTTCACGCTGCTCAAGAAGGCTCCCTACAGAGCATCGGACATACAAACATACGGAGAATTTTGCTTTGCTTGACACGCAAGTACAATAACTACATGTTTTGCGTTATAATGTATTTGTTCCTATAGTACAGTAGAGGCCCATTCTGTGAGAAATATTATTGTAACAATATTGTCTTTCAACACCTATATTATTTTGTGTACTCTATAAAATTGTTAATCTCAAGTCAAAATGAGTTCAAAATTTCAATTTAAACAATAACACCTAAATTAAAAAGGTAAAGAAATAAAAAATAAATATTTAATTAAATGAAGACAATATAAGCGAAACTCAATCGAAAATCTGGAAACAGAAAAATCAGAAAAAGATATTGACACCTCTGGGACTTGAACCCAGGAGCCCTTGCTTTCCGGGCAAACGCGCTAACCACTGCGCCACGGTGCAGATATCAAATTCGGTCATTTTTAACTGTATCATACTTCGACTAAGAACCACCCACATTATCTTCATTTAGTCTAGTCCCAGAGGTGTCAATATATTTTTCTGATTTTTCTGTTTCCAGATTTTCGATTGAATTTCGCTTATATTGTCTTCATTTAATTAAATGTTACAATTTGAGATTTTACTCATAAAGTTAAAATAAAAATAAAATAAATAAATAAATATATAGGGGTTATCGTATCCCATAACTTTGTCAAAACTAAAAGATCACACGGATGGCATTTCTAAGGTGTCACCCTATAATATAAAATACAATCATATTTTAATGAAAACGGGCACTTAAATGGAATGAAAACAATAATGTTGTGATCAAAACGGTTTCTTTCATATTTATTTCATAAGTATTTGATAGTCACTATATTGCATAAGAAAGATTCGCTCTAATGTAATCGCTTATAAATCTTTGTTTTTTTCATTAAGTTATTTTTTACACATATTTAAAAAAAAAAAACCTCAAGGACATATTTTTTTTTTCATTTTATCTATTGTTGAAAATGGTATGAACTAATGATATAATGAATGAAAACATTTTGTCTGATCTCTCAACACTTTGTTGTTAATTCATATATTTTTATCACTTATTATTTTCTCTGTTTATCATTTTATTTTAAATTTTATTATTTTTTCTTTACTTAACTGTTTTGCATGACCGATATTTGCGTGTGTTATTTTTATTAAATTGTGAAATTATTAACCCCGATACAGGCGAACCCTAGTGGGGTTAATAATTACATGCTAAAAATATATGTATATAAATTGTGAAGAAGCAATAAATAAATAAATAAAAATTAATAAAATTTTTGAACAATAATTATACTAAAAGTGCATTAAATATATATATGTATATGTTTACATATACTCCGATTGGCCAGTTGATTAGTCAGATATCTCCGAAAAATCGAAATTATAGGTTAAGTATGCACTTATTTGTAAAAATGTACTCTCTATCACAGGGATGGGCAACCTGCAGATGCGAGGCTTTTAGGTGCGGCCCGCAATGAGAGAACTGCAAAAAATCAAGTACATTCAAAACGCGGAAACAATGTTTGCAAACCAGTGAAAGCCAGTTTTGTGTTCAGAATTTAAAGATAAAAATTCTGTTGAAAATCAAAATTCAACTCATTCTCATGTTCGAAATGCAGTTATGAAATTCTAGTTGCAGTCCTTATGTTGCCGGAATCGGATTAAAACCAAATTAATGTTCTGGGGGTAATTTTAATTGACTGCCAGTGACTCGCACAAAGTTTCACACAGTTAAAACCAGTTTCATGTTCTGAATGATTTGTCAAAATTCCAGTTGCGGATTCATCTGCTGACGCATTTCCAAGGAATCCGTTCTAATGTTACGAGTTGAGTTAAAATTCTAGTTTCACACAATATGCAGCAAAAGTCTTAGAAAAAACCATTTTGCACCAAGTTAAAACCTATCTTGTGTTCTAAACACAATGTAAAAATTCGAGATGTGAACTCCTCTGCTGGCGCAATTCAAGAAACCATTCTTATTTACCGAGTGCAGTTATAAATTTCTAATTGCATAATCGGTATTTGGTAAAATGAGGTCATAATAATGTATTTATATTATCGATATTGATATTATTGATATTGATATTATTATAACCCCCCCCCCCTCACTTTTCTCTCCCCAACCTCACCCGTGCCCTAAAATCAAAATGTGGCCCGCGGGTGATACAACAAACGTTCAAACGGCCCTCGACGGTAAAAGGGTCTATCTGGAACAATACTCAGGTTATTTGTAAACACCAAATAATAATAATAATGCAGAAAAAATTGTAGCGAATTAAACAAACTGTTGATGTTTTATAGGTCACTAGTAGGATATTTTGAAATATTATATTAATATACCGGACCGTAACGCCTTTCGGTGTTATTTTGTAGCATCTTTACATAGTATAAAATGAATTCGCTCCTGCGGTCTGTGCTCTTAGATCATTTAAACTACGCAACGGATTTTCATGCGGTTTTCATCAATAGATAGAGTTATTCAAGAGGAAGTTTTATATGTATAATACTTGCGTATTATAGTAGAGAAAAGCCGAGAAATTCAAAGATTCAATTCAGGCAGCGGGCAGCGGGCTGGCAAGCCGGCGGTATGGATTTGATATGCATGTAAATTAACAGATAGAGTTGTATATAAAGGCTGGGTAATGGTTTCGTTAGCCACAGCAACGTGTGTCCAGGTCTGCTAGTATTTAATAAGTAAAACGTGTGTCCAGGTCTGCTAGTATTTAATATATATATATTTTTTTTTTTTTTTTTTATTATTTATTGAAACATTTATTATAATTACAATTTTACAACTAAATATTTTTTTTTACAGGTTTTTTTTTTTACTACCCTTCCATTAAAAGCATTTGCTTGTGTATGGAAGGGGAGTGTACATAAATGCTATTAGTTATTAGTTAGGTATAAGTTAGTACTTAAATAATTAATTGTACATAAATATATGTGAGCTGCAGTATTTATTTGATAATGGTGTGTTTTTTTTTTTTTTAAAGAAAGAATGTTATGGAGAACTAAGATATTTGTAAGATTAATTGACAGTAGTTCTTTTCTTAAGAACATCTTTAAAATGTCTCTTGACAGAGAGCAGCATTCGGGCCTTATCATTGATGCTTCTGATTTCCTCTGGTAGACGATTAAAAAAATTTCTTCCCTGATAAGTATAATGATGCTGTGCAAAAGACGTATTTAGTTTTGGGCATAGAAAAACATGTTTAAGTCGAGTTCTGTTTTCATTTAAAAATGGATATTTATCTTTTTCTTTTATTATTTGAATTACTGAATTTTTAATATATAAATCTTTAAATGTGGGTACTTGAAATTCTTCAAACAGGCGTTCTGTTGGGTAGTCTAAGGATTTTTTTAATATAATTTTAATAATTGTTCTTTGTACAATTTCTATTGGAAGAAGGTTACATTTATACGCGGATCCCCAACTAATAATAGCGTATTGTAGAGTGGATTGAACTAAGGCATAGTAGATTAAATATAGATTTTTTATCGACAGAAAATTTCTAATTCTTAAAAATATATATATTAATTTTCTGATTTTGTTTACTACTTGACAAATTTGTTCCTTCCATTTCAGATTTTTATCGATAATTACGCCGAGATATTTAATTTTATTTGTTGTTTTTAATATTGTACAGTTTGATTTGCAATAATGTTGGTTGTGAATTTTAGTGTTATCGTGTATGAGAATGTTAAAATTTTTGGGACCGTCGTTTGGATGGATTGCAAATGGAATTACAAATGTCTTTTCACTATTTAGTGATAGTAAATTAGTGTCGAAAAAATTCTTAAGCGTATTGATGTCTTCTGTGGCCTGTAATTCTACATTTTCCCAAGTATTTTCACTTATTATTAAAACTGTATCGTCGGCGTATGATGTAATTTGACCATGTAGATGTTGAAAAAAAATATCGTTTACATATATGGTGAAAAGGATTGGTCCAAGCACTGTACCTTGGGGGATTCCAAAGCTTGAAATCTCTTGATCACTATTAATACGATTGATTTTTACCACTTGAGGGCGGTTTTTTAAGTAGTTGGTGATCCATTTAATCGCGTTGCCTTTTATGCCAATATCATTTAATTTTTTTAATAGAATCTCATGGGATATGCTATCGAAAGCCTTTCTGAGGTCAATAAATATGCCCGCACATTTTTTACCTTTATCTAATGATTCGTAAATGTATGAAGTTACGTTAGCAATTGCATCATGTGTGCTGAGTGATTTAATAAAACCAAACTGGTTTTTGTGTAGTATTTTATTACTATCTAGGAAATTTACTAATTGTTTTTTTACTATTTTTTCAAAGATCTTTCCTATGTTAGAAATTAGACAAATTGGGCGATAATTCGTTACTTGGTGTGGATCACCAGATTTGTAAATAGGTGAGATTATTGTGTTTTTGTAGTTCATTGGAAATATTCCTTTCGTTAAACTCAAGTTTATTAAATGAGTGATGGGTTTTATTAAGTAAGATTTCATAGATTTTAACATGTGTGCCGTAATAGAATCAAAACCGGGAGACGAACCTCCTTTCATATTTTCTATTATTTTTAAGATTTCACATTCTGTTGTTATTTCAAATGTTGAAAGTATATTACGTTTATGTAAATTTTTATTTTTATGTTTTTCCGGGTTAGAAGGTTTATGAATATTTTTCGCAAGATTTTTTCCAACATTTGCAAAGAAGGAATTAAATATGTTTGCACATTGTTTAGGCTGTAAATTGGCATCTATAATTTTTTTATCGTGTTCGATGTACTTAATATTTTGTGTTTTTTTTGTATTGTCTATGGCCAAATTCACAGTTTTCCACATTTGTTTATGGTTATTTTCTGAAGATAATATTTTATTTTTAAAAAACTCTTCCTTACTTTTTTTAATATAAGATGTTAATTTATTTTTATATTTTTTATAAAAAATATATGCTTTTTCATCATGGGGATTTTTTAAAGTTGTTTTATAAAGTTTTTCTTTGTTTCTGATAGATATTATAAGTCCTTTGGTAATCCAAGGTTTTAAACATCTTAATTTTGATTTTATGTGTATTATTATTTCAGTTGTCGAATTTTTAATGTGTTGTGACAGGATTTTTTCAAAGTTAGTCGAACATATTTCAGTATCATCACTCTTTAAAACATTGTTCCAGTCTTCCTTTTTTAGTTTTTCAGAGAGAATAGTCATGTCTATTGTTGATTTTTTGGGTATTAAATTATGTTTTTTATGTTTAATATTATTATTATACAGAAGTAAGCATGAATGATGATCAGTTATGTTAGTTTTCCAAACAATTGACTTTAGTTTGTGAAGATCTTTAATGTTTACGTTTGTCCAAATGTGATCTAAACAAGATGGAGTATGTTCTTTTATTTCTCTAGTATTTTTATTTATGCAAGATATGAAATTTTGTTCAGTCATACAATTGATGTATTCAGTTTTGTTATTATTTTCTATTTTTTCATTAATGTTCACATTAAAATCACCCACCACGAAGCAGAGTTTATTTTTTAATTTTAATAATATGTATTTGAGGTCATTAATAAACGTAATAATACTCGAGCCATGCGTTCTATAGATAGCTATTAAATGATATATTGATTTGCCGAGTTTGAAATGTACTTCGATGCAGTTTACCAAATGTATTGGGTGTTCTATAATGTTAACAATACTAAATTTATTATTTGCAAATATTATTATTCCCGAATTTTTGTTGATATCTACTTTGGTAGAAATATAATTGTACTCAGGTAAGTGATAAGACGGTGACTCAGCGTTCGTAAATGTTTCGGTTAACACTATGAAGTCCGGCTTTTTAATTAAATTATTTATTTTTAGAATTAGTTCATCTAAATTTTTCTGAATGCTACGGATGTTTATGTGCATAATAATTATATCATTGATGTTTTTAGAAATAATTTTGTTACATGAATCAGTACAAATACATTCATATTCTTGAATTTTAATATTTAATTCTAATTCGCTATTTAAGAAATCATCCATTTAATTAATGCATTTTTGGTTGTATTTTGCAATATTATATATAAGTTTTTTTTAATCAATGTCGTAGTTTATTCTTTCTTTGGCTAATTTAAGCATGTAAGAACGAAACTTACATGTTTCGCTGTTTGTTCGGTGGTCTATTTCATTCATTTTACTGTTGAAGGAGTTTATTTCTTTCTTCTTGTTAGCTGAGTGACAGTTAGCGCATTTGGGTGGCAGTTCCAGGGATTTACACTCGGAGATGGGATGATCTTCTGAACAGTGCTTGCATGTTGGTTTATTCATTTTATTGTAGCATTTTTGTGATGTGTGTCCGAATCTTTGACAATGGAAACACTGGGTAAGAACGTTACAATCGGTTACATAGATTCTCATGAATCCTAGATGAATTTTTTTTCTATTTATAAGATGTAGTCTCAATTCTGGATTTGTTTGGAGAATTAAGTTTTTGCTGTTGGTTTTTTTGTTCGTAATGATGGCTTTAACTTGTAATATTTTTTTATCTTGGTATTTTTCACATATCATTTTGATGTCGTTGTTTTGTTCAATTATGTCTTCTAAGAATTCTTTTTCGGTATAGTCTTTGTCAAGTCCTTTGAATATTACGCATGGATCCGTTTTCACAAGTACCTCCGCTATTATGGTTTTGTCGACTTCATTTATCTTATCTTTTAATTTTTTTGCCTCTTCTTTTTCTGGGCATGTTATTATAATGTTTTTTTTTGTTTTTTTAATTTCACTTACTCGAATTCCCAACTGCGATATTTTGATTTTTTGTATTTTCTCTTTTATTTTTTCAGTGTCTTCTTCTTTTAAGCTTTTTATAATGATAGGAAATCGTTTTTCTTGCGTTTGTGGTATTAAGTTTTTTACTGCCGAAGAGTATGAAAATGAGTTTTTTTGTGTTTGGTTTTTTTCTTGAATTTCACATTTTTCTTGTAATTTAGCTAATTCTATTGCCATGTGGGATATCATTTCCATGATGTTATTTATTTCTTTCATCATTTTTGATTTGGTTTCTTTGGTAAGTTTATTTTCTTCTATGATTGTATGTAAGTCGCTTATGTTTTGTTTCGCCTTAGTAATGAAGGCATGCGGATCAACCGCTTCCTCCATTTTCACGGGTTATGAATTATTTTATTTTCGGTTAATTAATATACTTTTAAAGTTTGTCTGGGTTTGAAAGTGTTATTTTATTTATCGCCGCTCACTCGCGTCCAACACCGTTAGAGGTTTAGGCGACACTGGTATGGTATATATGCACAGGTACTGACATGCATGTACTTTTTTAAATGAAAACTTCTTTGGCACCGTTGTGATTTGCAACTCGATGAAACGAAAAAGCGACACTAAAAAGAGACAAACACGTACATCTAAAGGATTTAGCCTGCGAGAGAATGAGATAGAATAATTGGTCTCCTCTTTGTGTGGTGCTTCGTAGCCTCCCCACTCTTGTCTACTTTAGTTTTCTGAAGGTTTCACTTCTACCGCGTGTGAACTGCGTACACGTTTTTTATTGTAATCAAGTTTAATTTGTAAAATTATTAAAAAAAAACATTTATTTAATAATATTATTGTTTAATTTTACGCGTGACAGCTGTTTTCGGAATGCATCATAAAATATTCTTATTATGAAAAAAATAAAATATAATAATACCTACATAATTACAATTTTATAAATAATGTAATCGATAAACATTTGTATAACTTAATCAAAAAGTATTAAAAGTCATCAAATGTAATGAAAATTTCCAACCTCTCTGGCTCATGATGAAAATTGCGAGGTTTGCTGAAAATTGACCGAAGAATTCCCGACACAAAACTGCAAATTTCAACAAACAAATAAATGTTCACTATCCTAGAGTTTTGCTGCATGAAAACAGCTGATACACAATTATTTGTTATACATGTAGACAACACATGCCTAATAAAATATTATCTCATTTTCTTGCTATTTTCGAACTCTTATTTTGTTTTCAACCCGATAACCTAAATAAAACAGTGAGCTCACAGGCTTATCTAGCAGTGTGGTTAAAAACCTTAAATTGATAGTCTCTTAATAAAATGTATTTTTAATGTATCAAGCTCTTAGCGGGTTGTAAGCACGCCGGGAGGCCGGAGCCTTACACAAACAGAGTTTTGCATGAATTTTGAGGTCATTTTGCGGTCCAGAGGTCCACTTACAAGTACGGCGCCATATGTGGCCCGCGCCGTGAAGCACGCTAAATTATTCGTGGTTTAATGCCGCTCAGGGCAGGCACGTCATATTTTGTATTCATGGAGCATTAACTCAGTGGTATGTGATCGTATTTAAGCCCTTATTTGATTTGTTTGTAGTCTCCCAGATACGCATTACAAACTCGCCGCATTCGTAACATCCTTTGGAAACCGCAGCAATCGCACATTAATTTATTCTCCCGACTGGTGCGACATTCACACATAATAATAAATGATTTTCTACATTCGACGAATTTGTTAATGTTAAAGTCAGCCCTCAGGGAATTCAACACACTTCTACTACAAGCGATTATCTGTATATTCTCTACTGGTATTTGGGAAAACAATGTATAAGGATCCCAATGAACACATTTCTTAAACTATAACTTTTTTAATTCGATGTGAAATGCATTATTTTGGTTAAACATTCGAAAGTATCAGGATAAAGTTATGTAATTTAGTTTGTTTGTATTAAAAAAATTATAAATTTATTGCCGAGCCCTGAAATCCTGGTGATGATGCATTCGTTTCTCGCATTTTTTAATTTCAATATCGCTTAAAGTAGCCATTTTGACTAGTGCGTCCCAGTTGGTATTCGTTGTGCGACTAAAGGAAGTGGGGAGAAAAAGGATATGGTAAAGGTGTAGGTTGGAAAGTGTCTGGTTATTCATACCTTATCAGTCTTATCACCAAACATATTTAATTCATTTTCAAGCATCGCAACGTATCAAATCTGAATGGTGACATTTCTGGCAAAACTTGCTATAAATCTTTTTCCATGCCTTGGAGATAAAGCGATAGCTGAGAGTAAATTGATGTCGAGTATATGTGTTGCAGATTTGCAAGCATTTAACGTTGACCAAATTAATAATTATATTTCGCCACACACATTTAGTTAATTGTGTGAACTTTAATATTAAGCAAGTAACTAGATAACATTATAACATTGTAACCTACGTACTTATTTTATACTATTTTTACGTTGCGTTGTAGTGTCTGCTTGCTTTTTCTTTTATACTTTTTTCACATTATTTTGTAGTGTTTGCTTAAGCTTTAACTGTTTTTACAATAATGTTGTAGTGCTTGCTCAATCTTTATTTTTTGTTTTTATGCTGCTTTACAGTACGTTGTAGCGTTTACTTAATCTTTCACTTTTATACTGTTTTTACGTTATATTGTAGTTTTCTTCTTCTTCTTCCTGGCGCTGTCCCAACTCATTGCCTAGGTAGGCTGTTGGGGTCCTGGTCAGGTTATAATTTCTTCGGTTTTGAGTATCACCTGAAGTATTTTGGAGCATTGAGTCATCCAGGAGTTATTTGGTCTTCCTCTGGATGACTTTCGATGAAGCTCCATAGACGTTGCCTGCTTCACTGTGTAGTTTGATGGTCTCCGTATTACGTGCCCATACCATCTCAACTGTCGTTCCTCTAGCTTACTGTTTATGTCCGTGAAACCCAGGCTACCACGAATGCGTGAACTTTTAATTTTATCTTTTAGTGACACTCATGTCGACCATCTAAGCATTCGCATTTCTGCTGTTTCAAGTTGCCTAGAGTAGGAGTTGTACATAGTCCAGCATTCGGAGTCATATAATAGTTTGGTATATCTTTCCTTTAAGTTTTATAGGCATTTTGGAGTTGCACAATATTCCTGTTACAGATCTGATTTTACATTATATTGTAGTGTCACTCAATAATTTATTTTTATACTGTTTATCATTATAATGTAGTATTGGCTTAATCTTTTTCTTTTTTTACAAATAATGCAACCGCTTTTAACTTATGTAATAGTATGTAAAAGCTCTGTGTACTAATTTTTCATTTTTATACAACTTGTAAGAAAGTGTTTTATTCTGAAATGTAATTGTAAGTAAAAGCCTACAAGGCGTTAATAAATTATATCTTCGCTCACATCTAACCACTTGTCGTAAGGGAAATGGTTTGATATCTTTAATCTCTGGGTTCGAGGAAATTTCTACGAATCATTTAATAATTTACGTGCCTACTAGTTGTTCGTGCGAGGAAATAATGCATAAAATACGAAGTGCGTATATCCCGCCGCCAAGATTATTTCACTTAAAGGAGTCGGGTGTTAATATATCAGTCAATTGTGATGTTTGTGGGTGAGAAGAGAGAATTCCAATGTAAGAGAATCGTTTATCTCTTTACATTCCCGAGAGGGAGGGGTTTAGCATTCCTGGAAATACTCGTACCCTTGTAGCGTTGAAATTTAACTTGATTGTTTTTTTATTAACATTTAATAAATACAAAAATACACGCACATCGTTACAAAAATATTTTTCTGATGCTTAAACAATAATATATCGTTGAATAATTAAATATGTGAATGGTGGAAATTAACCACTCTGCCGATATCATCTTTAAAAGTGCCGTTTGTTTATAAAAAGTGTACGATTGGTTATATGAATTCAGGGGAGTACCTACATAAGAAGGAAGATTGTTTTTTTTTCTAAAAAGCATTTCTAATAAATTTTCGACCACTCCCCCCTCGGCTCTTCCCTCATTATGATTGACCCGCTATGCCGCATTATTCTTTATTCTACGCCTATGCCCTGTGTGTCTTTTCGAGACACATGTTGTGGGAGAGAGACCACACGAAAGCCGGCAGAAAATGGAATGCAACGGTGTGGAAATATTAACCATGCACAAATGTTGGGCACATGTGACTCCCAGCCGTGTACGGGTTCCGAATGGTTTAATATGTTCATTAGAGCACCTTTCTTTGAGTTACCGGTAGAAAGGACAACTATTTTTTCTACCTAATGTATTTTACTTGGATTTCTAGAGTGACCATACCAAAAGTGGCTGCCAAATCCAATAGTTCAGCGTATTTGCGAAGTTTCAGGGTCAATTACAGTCATGGACTGTTGCTTTGGACAACATTTGTGTACTCCAAACATGATATATTGTACTAATTCATCGTTATCGTAATCAGCAGTAAACATAGTAAAAACAAACAATCAATAAGATCACCGTACACATAGACAGGTAGACGTAACAGGATTGGATACGATTCCTTAGTTGTGTAACTATAATGAGGAAGTATTATAAATAGAATAGATTAATTCCGTGTAACACTAACAACTAAATGATAATTTTCCGCATAATAATTTCTCTACGGCATTAATTAATCAAGTTTTACCTAGGCGTTTATATTATTTCCGGGAGGTAATCTAATTTATGTACACAATAATTCACCTACCTTATTTATTTGCAAGCTATGTTGCATAAATACTGCTTGTCGCTGAGGAATAGTTTAACATTACACCATCATTATTAATTGTTAGAATTCATATTACACGCATTTGAGTAATCTTATTCAAACAGAGTAAACTATGGACAGACAACAAGAAAAATAGTGATAAATTATTGGCTATCAATAAAATGTGTACTGTATGTATGTACTTTTAGATCTTTATTAGGGGTTGCATTTTTAGGGTTTCTGAGATGGACTATAGGTGGTTGCATTAGTATTATTATCATGATTTCCTTATCTTCATATTTGTTGATTTCTAAACTTCGTGTTTGTTGATTGTAAGTGGAATTGGTGTTACTTTATATTTTTTTTACGATTTCATCATTTCAAGAAACGCCAACGTTTCGATTCTAAATAGTGAAAGTATCCATGACTCACAAAACTAACGAAGTTTTTTGAAATTTATACTCCCTAAACAGTTTCTGTAAAGATCTAAAAGTACATACATACAGTTATTGTGAAACCACATAGTATGACAAATTCAAACAATTAAAGCAATATAATGGGAGTCCAATCGAAGATTATAGTAGATACTACATTTCAAGGGTTGAGAGGTAGTAAAAATGTATTATAAACTCTAAATCTTCATCGCATTAAAGTAGGCTTGAGCATTATCGCTTATAGCAACTAATATACAACATATTTAAAAAATATTGGTATATTCGGTCTGAGCTGAGCTGATCTAAACTTTACCGTGAAACCCCATGGACCGTATTTGCGATATCCCCTTACGGGCACGCTATCACTATCTCATGTAAGAAAACATGTTTTCGCGTTCATAATGCTAAATATTTATCAACAAAAATATCAATTCCAAAAATCAATATCATTCATTCTTTTCACACCTATTTGGCTTTTTCGGGCGGTGTTCCACGGGGAACCCATTTGGGACTAGGTTTTTCTCCTTGATTATTAATGTCATTGTGACTATCTTTGATGGAATTATGATAATAATAATAATAATAATAATAATGATTTATTGTCTTCATTTCTTAATAACAAATAGAGATAATGATATCCTCACTGGGATCTCCCGTGCTGAGGATTTCATTTACATTTTATAATTCAATTATAAGAATAATATGAATTGGACATAACATATATCATGTAGTATTTTTTTTTTAATAATTATAAAGTAAATAAGATAGTGTTTTTTTATAATTCAGTTCATTAGATTCGGTTTTAGTCTGTATTTGATTTCAGTATATTTTCTATTTCTGATCTCCCTATATTTAGTATCCAGCTTTTTATTTGAAATTTAAATGTTATAATGTTGAGGTTTTTGAGTGAGAGTGGTATTTTATTGTAGAGTTTAATGCCATAATATAAGAAGCTTTTTTCCCCAAATGTTGTGTTAGCAGTTACTTGTTGGATATGTTTTTGACCATGAGATCTAGTGTTTCTAATGTACGTGTCAGTTGTTATTTCTTGGGTTTTGTACTTATGAATGTAAATGAGTATAGTTTTAGAATATAGTTGTTTAATTGACATTATGTTAAGATTGTTGAAGATTTCGTCAGTGCTAGTTCTTACAGGAACTTTCAGTATAATTTTCATTATAGCTTTTTGAGTTTTAATAAGTGGATTTAGTATGTTTTTATTTGCACTGCCCCATCCGATAATACCGTATTCTAACAGTGATTGGCAGAGGGCCATGTAAATCTTGATTAAGTCTTTTTTAATAAGGACATTCCTGATAGATTTGAAAAAATAACTTAGGTTTTTAATTTTATTATTTAAATAGGTAATGTGTTCGGTCCATTTTAAGTTTCGGTCAATTTTTAGACCCAGATACGTTATATGGTCAACGTTTTCTAATGAGGGACAATTACAATTCTCATTTAAGTGATGCGGGCTATGAATTTTCAAGTTCAGGTTTTCTTCAGAGTTTTTCTTATTTTTTATTTTGAAAGTAATGAATTTGGTTTTGTTAGCATTAAGTGTAAGTGAATGGTAGTCTAGCCATTTTTTAATCCTATTAAGTGTGTCTTCTGCTTTCTTAAATGTTTCTGTCCAATTATTCCCATTTATTAGGAGAACAGTATCATCCGCAAAACTGATGATTTCTCCTTCACATTCTATGTGGCATAGGTCATTAATGTAAATAAGGAACAGAATCGGACCCAGAATACTTCCTTGGGGCACCCCGAATTTGACATCAATACACTCACTGGTTATATTGTTAAGTTTCACAGTTTGCTTTCTATTTCCCATGTAACTTTTAAAAAATATCAGTTCTTTATTAGTAATCCCTATGTTCTCTAGTTTTTCAAAAATATGTGTGTGATTTATTGTGTCGAAGGCTTTAGAAAGGTCGAGAAATATGCCAATGCATTTTTTATGTGAGTCTAGAGAATTTTTAATATATTCAATTACTAAGGCTATGGCGTTTGATGTTCCTAGATTTTTTCTGAAACCAAATTGTTTTGGTGATAATAGTTTATTTGATTCTAGGTAGTTGACGAGTTGAGTTTTAACTGTTATTTCTAAGATTTTAGATAATGTGTTTAGAATTGTGATTGGTCTGTAGTTATTGATATCTTTACGATTTCCTGATTTAAAGATTGGTGTAATAGTCCCTATTTTGAATTGAGATGGAAATCTGCTTTCCGTGATAGATTTGTTTATTAGAAAGAGTATCGGTTCGGTAATTTCATCTTGTAAGAATTTTATTGTTTTCATTGTGATTTCATCACTACCAGATGAAGATGTTGGTTTGAATTTAGATAACATTAGTGATAGGTCTTGTTTAGTGATTTGTTTTAGAGCAAATTTAATCCTTTGTGGATTTACGTGTTTGTGTATGTTCGGGTTAAAGTGTTGAGGTTTGGTTATTTTGTTGGCTAAATTCGAGCCTATGTTTGCAAAAAAGTTGTTAGTGTAGTTAATTAGTTTATGTACGTTTTTGTTGAGCGAGAGTATACCGTTATCTGTGTTGATTTCTTCCAATGGGTTTGTTTTGTTTTGATCTGTGTAGGTGATTTCTTTCATTATTTGCCAGATAAGTTTTGGATTATTATTGGATTGATCTATTTTAGATCTGTAGTAATTTTGTTTAGCCAATTTAGTAAGATTGGAGCAGATGTTTCTATAGTTTTTGTAAAATAGTTTTAGGGAGAGGTCGTAAGGATTGTTTTTTACTTGCTGATGGAGCTTGTCTCTTTTCCTTATACATTTAAGTAGGCCAGGTGTGATCCAAGCTTTTTTGATAATTTTATTGTGTGAAAACGTGTAAGTTTTTATTGAAGTGTGGTTTTGTATTTTTAATTGCAAGTGTTCAATAAATATTTTCCAAGCAACTTCTAGATCTTTAGCTTTATATATTGACTCCCAGGTTTCAGTTTGTAGTGATTTTTTTAGTTTTATGTAGTCTATAACATGTCTATTCCACGTTAAATTTTGAGTCGATGGTCGATTTTTCTTTGCATGAATGTTAAGAATTAAAGTGTAGTGATCAGTGATGGTGGATTGATGTATGATTGTGGAGTATTTTTTATTTGTTTTTGTCATTATGTGGTCAATGCAGGTTTGTGAGGGGATTGATTTATTCATTTTGTGATCAACTCTTGTTGGTTCCCTTATTGCGGCAGACATCCCGTGGGAGAGGAGGAGTAATTGGTACTCCTGTGTTTGTGGATGTTGCCGTCCAGTATCCAGTATATTAATGTTGATGTCCCCAATAATGAACAGGTTCCTGATGTTTCGTTCTTGAAGTAGTATGGAGTCTAGTGATCCAAGAAATGGTGATAAATTTGTAGATGAAGGCGATCTGTAGATAGCGAAGATGCATATATCTTGATCGAGTTTTATTTTCAAACAGTTTGCGTCTTGTAGTTCGATTTCTTCTATTTTGCATTCCATCTTATTTTTACAATATACAATTACTCCGTCGTTTTGATGTTTGTGAAGTTTAGTATTGAAGACTTTGTAGTTGTTGATGTTTTTATGCACATATGTTGAGGAATTTATCCAACATTCTGTAAGGATTAATAAGTCAGGTTCTAAATTTAATTCATTTATCAGCACAGTGAAATCGTCAAAGTTTTTGTTAATGCTTCGAATGTTTTGATGAATTATGTTCAGGATCGGTAACTTGTCCTGGAGTATACGGTTTAACATGCAGGTATTTGTGGTGATTATTGGTTCAGGTATCAGTTTTTCAAGTGTTTCTGTTGTGAAAGAGGCCATTTTAAAGATATAGAGTAGATGGAGTGTGTATCGGGTTCTTTTTTTTAAATCATCTTAATAGGTATATCGTTGAGATGTCTTATTTCGATAACCTTGGATTCTTTAGTTTTTCTTACAAGAATTTTTCCTAACTTTACCCAAACATATTTATATTCTTTTTCTAGGGCTCTTTGTTTGGTGTTCCAATGTAAGTTTTTGTAGTACTGGGTTAATGCCGCATTTAGATAGACGTATTGGGCTCCTTCACCGTTGAATTTTTTTATTGGGTCACTATTCTTAGCAGCTAACATGATGTGTACTTTTTTATTGTCTACAAAGTTAATTGTGATTTTTTTTTTGGTTGTTTGGTTTGGAAGTTGTAATTTTAAAGGTGTCCTCTGGTGATATGGTAACGCCTGCGAGCTCAGCGATCTGGCTTACAGTATGTGCTGGGGGTATGTTTTCCTGTAATTTAAGGCCGCTTATTTCAATACTGTTTAACAGGGCTGATTGCTCAATATCTGCCAGGTGAACCTCCACCATAGCCAATCTTTTCTCCTTTTCTGCCATTTCTTCCTTAAGTTTGTTTATATGTTTTGGTGAATCCATGATTTGTGACAATTTGTTTATGATATCGTCATATTTATCGTTAATAAAGTTGTTAAACGTTTTTATTTCCTGAAGCTCGGTTTCTATTTTTTTAAACATAACTGATTTCATTTCGTCGAATTTTGAGTTGATGAATTCGAATATTGGGTCATCTTTGGTATTTTTGTTGGACCTTGTTTCCATGATCTTAGTTGGTTTGGACATAGGGCTAAATAAATGATCCAATGTGCACTAAAAAAACTTTTACCGATTTTCTGCGAACTGTCACTTCCACTTTATAAGTTGAATAAATTAACTTGTACAACTTAGTAAGTCACTGTTTATTATGGAATACCATCAATTTTATGTTTAAAGTTATATTTACACTTTGAAAATAGGAGTGAATAAACTTTATGCTGTATTTAAAAATGTCGTAAATAGATCACTTTTTTTAGAGGCTTGGTTGGTTTTGATTTTGTATAACTGGTGTAAAACCGTATGGTTTTGACTGCACATAAGATACTTAAGACACGGAACTAAAATACTAGAAGCGATTTGTGCACTTTTTTGATGATACTCTTGTTAACCTTAAAAACTTATGCTGCACGCATTCAAATTTTAGTTGGTGATCTTTTACAATATTTTTGCGACTTCTGAAACACAAACTAACAGATTTACTGCTAAGCATAATGTATAGTTTAGAGATGATCCGACTCTTTCGAAAAAGGCAATGTTTAAGGTCTCGTCAAACAGAACGCGTAACGCGGCGTACGGCGTACGGCGTAAAATACGCCCGGACTGACGCCGCGTACTAACGCCGCATTGTGTTGGTTGTACTGAACTTGTCTGAACCGGTCAAACAGAGCGAGCGCGTACCAGTACGCTACGCTCTAGCGCGGCGTTAGGACGTCGCGTTGTATTTTTTACCAAATTTTATTTTACGCCGGGCGTTCTTGCTCGACTGTGATAAAAATGATTATTGAAAAATTAATTGAATGTGAAATTAATTGAAGATTTTATTTAAGTTTATATTAAGATTTTATTTAAGTTTGTATCAATAAAAAGTACGGAGGCCTACTAAGAAAATAAATCGATTCTTACCTTAAACAAATAACTAGTCTTTCTCTTGTCGATGTAGGTTCCCTCCAGTTTGTGGTGCATTTGCTTATTTGGTTTTGCAGAAGAGAATGCAATTCTTCGAAGCACACTTGTGGCATACGAAAGTATTGAAAGAAGCGATCTTCGTGTGATGAAAGCTCCCGGCATAAACGATGATATTCTTCAAATTCTTTCCTCTTCTTATTAATATCGTGCACCCATATTCTATTATTATGTGAACGTGATAATGCACACAGCAGTAACAACTCATCTTCATCTGAGCCGCTGGACATCGTGACGGAGACTGACTGGCGCCGAACGCTTTGCCGTACGCTCTGCTGTACGCCGAAGCCGTTCAAACAGAAAGTACGCGGCGTTAAGGCGTAATTTACGCCACGTAAATTACGCCGTCTGTTTGACGAGGCCTTTAATATTGACATTGGCAATGACCAAATATTATTGTTACGCTATGAAGTGGCCTAGGCCAGCAGGCTAGGCTCAGACGATATGTAATATAATTGCACTCCTACAATAAAAATTTTAAACCATCATAAAAGCGGCATGTCTAAGTCGTTTCAAGTAACACGAAAGAAAAGCATTTGAGATATTATTTCAAACGGTAAAAATATAAGCGAAACCTTATATTAAACGCATCCACAGTTTTGTAGGACTTCGAAAGTTTCGTTTTCCTGTTCATGAAATATGTAAGAGGATTTGTAACACCATACTTGTTGGAACTTAAGTGTTTGATATACCCACCACCCACCACCTACCTGCTCCCACTTGCCAGTCTTGCCACCACCTGGTTCTATGCTTACTTCTCTTTTGGAAAAGGCAAAGAACAAAATAATGATTCTCAGGAATTAGAGCACAAAGAAGCAATTCCAGGGATATTTTTTCAATGGTCTGAAGATCTTTCAACATTTGAAAAAAATATATTTTCCGATCCTAGCGAATAATATAATTAGGCAGGTAGTTGTTATTGTAAATGTATGGCAGTCAGATCCCATCTTTTTTCGTATTTCCTATTATATAATAAAAATATAACTTTAAACCGTCGGGTTAAATCGTTTTTACCGCTTTTATTCGTAATACAGGAATTAAAATCCTACACAAAAATGGAATAAGTAGGTTTAAGACTTATTAAATTAGAAGCTTCGGAAACAACAAAAAAATCGGTAAATTCAATGCTTGAAATCATTAATAACCAATTAAATTTAACCTTCAGCCCTATTCTAAGTACTTATGTTCCTCGTTACTTCACTTATCCCATACTCCTCTCCCCCACCCCTCTCCCACAACTGACGTACTGTCCCACTCTAGTATACTGTCCCCTTCTTTCTTGAAAATATGTGTACTTTTGAATTTGTTAACAGTCCTGATGATGGTACGTACTGAAACCGGTAGACAGTGGAAAAAAGTCAATAAAGTGAGTTTTTCTCTTCATTTATTTAAAGAAAATAATACATATATATATTTTACATGAGGTCCACACAGGCCTGTGTCATCTTTGAGGGTTTTTTAAGGAAAGGATGGAGAGGAGAGTTCTGGGAAGGAAAAGGGTTTAAAGGGTGGGTAGTAATATGGGGTTCAGTTTGTCCTGGTCATCCACCTCCAAGACCTAAACAAACCTCAGCCCATGAACCCGGTGCCCTGGTTCATGGGGTGAGGTTTGTTTAGGTATTGAATAAAGAATAACGCATAATATATTGGCATGTTGATGAAAATATTACCCCAATTTGTTATATTTCCAAGCAAAATTGTGTTTAGAAATTCAAATGGGATGGAGATCTACGATTTTAGGCGAGTGTAAGTGAGACGGAACACTGGGCAGTTGCGCGAAATGGTTTTTCAAATAAAATTCGTATGCTAGGAACTTGCGTTAATTCTGTGAATGTAAACAATAGTAATGCCTTGTTGTAAGAAGAGATTTCTCATAATCCGCTTCACTAGGCTGTATATTCAATTTTGAAGGTGGAAATGGGTACCGCCGCCCCGGAAACCTTTATCGGATAACCAACACCTCTGCCATAAGTCACCCCAAGTGGTTCGCTACGTTTGGTGTTTTAGTAGGGGTGCCTGGTTTCATGGGGTGAGATTTGTCTAGGTCTTGGAGGCGGATGACCAGGACACTGAACCACAGATTCCTAACCACCCCTTAAACCCTTTTCCTTCCCAGAGCTCTCCTCTCCTTTATTTCCTTAAGAAAATCCTCCACACAGCATCCCCAAAGATGACATAGGCCCCGAGGGAAATTATTTTTCTCGGGGCCTCCTGAGTTCATGTAAAAAAAAAATATATATATATATATATATATATATATATATATATATATATATATATATATATATATAGTTATACCGCACGAAAGTCTGGAGCCAGTGAGACTATGACATCCCCAGTTGGAGCATGTTAAGGGGAGGGTAAGGAGATAGGGAGAGGAAGGCCGGGAAGTACCTAGGTATTCAGATCTAGTCACTGAATACGGCTAAAGCCATTTCGAGCAACGTTTCTATTCTGAATGGTGGTCTTACACCAGGGCGATATTCTCTGTGTGCGTTAGTATAAAGTAAATATCCGAAACTAAATAATGTACCACTCACAAAAAAAAGTTAAGTGTATTATAATATTGTTTTAATGGTTAATATTACAATGAATTATAAAGATTTAATTAGATATTTCTAATTTTAAATTTTAAAATAATATGTAGTTTTTCTGAGACAAAAACATCTAGATAAGACGAGATCAATAACTTATTTTTATGGGAAAATAATATGGGTTTTTAATATAAAAAAGATTCTTTTGTTGTTTTAATTAATTGGAATAACTTTTGAAACCACGTGTTATCGTTGAAAAGAAGATAGGGAAGGCTGAAAAGTAATGCACACATGCTTGTAAAACACAAACCAAAACAAATAGCAAGATCAGGCAAAAAAAAATCATTAAAATACGATTCTATAGCTTCAAAAACATAATTTTTTTTTTCAAAATAATAACGCATTTCTCCCAACGTATAACAAGTTTTTTTCATTACGTAAAATTCTTCCGAAATTTCTTGAATCCAGGACTTGACTTGACTTTGCAGCCTTTACCTCATCGTTCGAGGTGTAACGATTACCCTTGAGGTGTATCTTGAGTAGAGGAAAAAATAAAAATCGCAAGGCGAAAGATCGGGGGAGTGAGAAGGGCGTGGAATTTCAGGTTTTGCAATTGCTCTAATCGACGTTGTTTGTTCTCGCCTGTGAAACGGCATGGTACCCATCGTCCACAGATTTTTCAGTATCCTAATTGTTCAACATTGAAGCCGACACGTTCCTTGGATATTCCTCCTATTCTTGAATTATATATTGTGATACGCTTTTGAGTGATTTGCCGGTCATTTTGAATCAAATCGCGGATAATTTTGGATTGTTTATCGTCTGTATCCACGATCGGACGCCCGTTACGTGTTTCATCAACAATTATTACTTTGCCAGGCTCACAATCAAGAAATTTTATTACTCATCGATTTACAGTAGAACTACCAACAGCATCGTTACCATAAACTACGATGAATCTCAGAAAGAGTCACTTTTTCAGCAATTAAAAATTCGATAACAGAACCTTGTTTGACATAACACTAAAACCCGTCTACATCCGCTTCTCAAAATACACTGGATTAATTCAACGACCTCAAACTTACGTGGTGGAATGCTACTTCTGTAATCCACCTCGCTCGCTTCTGAAGGTCATTTTGTTCGCGCTGTATAAGCATGTGTGCATTGTTTTTCAGTCTACCCTCGAATATATCTTAATGAACTGTGGATCCAATTGCGACATTTACCTTTTTACTTTCTGTTTCTTTTTCTGCTTCGTGTTTCATTTAGATTTATTAGTATTATCTTAAGTGATTGAATTATTTTTTAGATTTTATTTACCTTCATCGGATTGTGAACATGCAATTTCTCCTCCCAAAAGCAAGGATCTTAAGATTCTCCCAGAGATTGTTAAAAAAAGTTTACATAATAATAAAATATATCTCAAAGTAAGAAAGCTTTTTGAAATGTATCTCGAACTGGTACAATAACTGCGTTAAGAACTTAAACGATGCTTGAAATACTCTCCTTCCACTGTGTCTTTTCCATTTTCTTTACGTTAACCTCCAATGTTGGGGGATTTATAGTGTGAAAAGTACAAACTTGTGAACTTCATATCATGCGCGTAAAAGTTAGAGCTTACGAACCAAGGTTAGTTCCTTTTTTGCCAGTGCATCGAATTCAAATTGTGAAAACAAAAAGGTTTTGATCTCCAGAGCTATCAATTCTCCAAAATTCTTTGATTTTGGCTTTCGTTTATCGTGTAATATTTCCCTCCACATATTTTATCTCCCAAGCACAAAATCCACAGAATTTCATCTCGTCAATTTAACCTTAATTATCACGTGAATGTGTAAACCACACCTGAGTGACAGACGTAGATAAGCAACATTATAATATTTAAGCAGTAAGCGCATTTCACTATGGAACAGGTACTTGTACGTGTCTACACGTGTCTACTAATACACCTAAATAATGTATTATATCAGTTCTGCTAATTCAATTAATCTTTCGTTCATCTAAACTATTCCATTGTCACCTGGAAGGATGAATAAAGCACGTGTGAATATTCTGGAGCAGTAACTCAGCGAATGCTTTAAACTATCGAGGCTTTTGAAGAATAAATTAAATCAAATCAAACAAAATATTGAATAATGCGTTTTTCATTGAAGAAGAAAACAACAATAATAATCTAAACGAAAATATGAAAGAGAAAAAATCACAGAAAACAGAAAAAAAGACAATGGTCGCAACTAGGACTCGAACCCAGACCTCTCGTTTAACCGGGACAAATAAGTTTTTCGATAAAAAAAAATTTACATTAGCTCCACACAGGAGGCCCTGAGTAAAATATTCCCCTCTGGGCCTATGTCACATTTGGGAATGCTGTGTGGAGGGTCATTTTAGGATAGGGAAGGATAAAAGGTTCTGGGAAGGAAAATGGTAATAGGGGTGGGTAGGAATCTGAGGGTCAGTGTGTCCAGGAGTGACGGACGAATCCATCCCTCCCACCGCGGTGAAAGGCGATGTTATTATTTTATTTTATTTTATTTTAGTACGGCTGGAGAGAGAGTACGGCTGGAGGAGTCAAAGGGACTCCCTCAACTATTTTCTCCCGATCCAGCCTGTCATGCAGCTGGTGGGCAGACGCATCTACCGCCAAGACCAGACAAATCTCACCCCATGAACCCGGACACCCCTGCTAAGTCATCAAACGTAGCGAACCACTCGGGGTAACCTGTGGCAGGGGTGTTAGTTATCCAATAAATGGTTCCCGGGGTGGCGGTATCCATACCCGCCTCCCAAATTGAAAAAGCTACAGCATGCTGAAAATTTACACAAGCCTACCTACCCAATAGATTTACATACATTTGAATTGGTTTTGCCTAATGCTGAAGAATGGACAACTTTGATAATCATAATTATGACTTCCATTGTTCTTAGAATTTAATTCAATTTTGTTGCCTACTTACCATCGTAAATAGGCAAAAAAATTGAGATGCACAATTTTTAATAATGTTTTAGTCCATCAATTTTAACTATTTCATTTTTAATCACCATGTGGAATTTTACCAAAAAACGAGTGAGTTGCATTTTTTATAAAAGTGTGGTCCTTGAACAGCCTTCCCGGGGGTTCGCTAATATCTCGCTGCAACATTGAATACAGAGCTGCTTGGCATAATGGACTATTTCAACTCAACAGTTTGCATGGTGGAAAAGCAATTTCCTTCCACCAGATTTCAATTTCAAAATGCCAAAAGAGCAAAAACGCAAAATATTCATTTGAATTCACCTTTATCTACTGTAGTAGGAAATTTCCCTCAGACAAAGTAAACTATTCGAGACTTAATATTGGCGAACTTTTCACGTGTTGTGGTCTGTAGAATCGTTGCGAACTAACAAAGTGTTTATGTGGCTATATATAACAATCAATTTTATACCCAAATAATAATACGAGTAGTTCAAAACCCGAAATGCAACTGAAAAGCTATTTAATTCTTCAATTACGATTGTATACCAAGAACTGTCTATAGAAACGCTGTGCGATTTTTGAAATAACTCTTACTGTACTTTGAACAGACAAGTATAAAGGAATGTTTTTCAGGTTATTTGTTACCATTAGTGATGTACCCATTTATTATTAAAATTCCTTAGCTATATTATATATAAATGAATCCCTGTTTCCCTTGGTCACGCCATAACTTCAGAACGCTTTACCTATTTCATCCATCATTTTTTTTAAGTTTTCTAATACTTTATAGTAGGTTCTTACAGAAACAAAAATTAAGAAAATTGCGCAGAAAAATGGATAATTTCAGAAAACTTAACGACTATTTTAACTTCCGAATTTGACAGTTCGCGCATTTGATAAATGTAAATTTAGCAGGCAGCTGTTTTTTTTTGTAACAAAGGAATTATCCATGGATTTTTTAAATTATAGATATTTCTATGTTAGGTACCAAAGTTGATTGATTGTTCTTATAATATACATGATATATGTATATTAGGGTGGTCACGAGAAATCAATGTTGGAATTTTTTTGGGGGGACCCCTTGGGCTAAGAAATGAGATTGGTGAAGTTTCAGCTCAATTGGATAAGGTTAACCCGTGCCTCATCAAGATTGAAGTTTTAACTTTCTATAAAAATGTTTTTTTTTATAAAATACCTAACAATAATGCAAGATTTAATTACATATGCTATCCAGATTTTACATTATTTATTTTCTCAATTGGTACATAAAAAAGGGTGTAGTTAAAACTGTTTTCAAAGTAAATACAGCACAATCCAAATTGAAAATGATGGATTTAGGAGAAAATAAAATCAAAAAGGTATAAAAAACAAGAGGAAACAATGTTCAAAATTTTATTATTTAAAATATTTAAAAAAGCATTATAAAAGAAAGAAGTTATTATTATTATTATTATTTACATTTACAATTAATTATCAGATTAAGGTGGTAACGGCTTAGATAACATGGCTTTTGAAGAGCCAGGAAAATTTTTTGACATTCCGATACAACTTGTAACAGAAACTGTCGTTGTTCTTTGTCTTTGTCAAAACAGGAATTGAAGTCTTGAATTAATTTCACCCCTCTTTCAGCTGTGTCATTGACAACTTGAAACCGTTCACTATTTTTTTTTGCTTTTAAATGATGTGCATTTTTACACCATATATCAGGATCCGTATTTAAAAATTCACTTTCAAATCTTTTGAAAAATTTTTAGAGTTTGATGAGAAACAAAAAATCAATATCTTTGTCCAAATAATTATCCACTTGATGGAGACTGAATTTTGCTTTCACATCCCTATCATCACATGCTTTTTCTTCAATTGTAATTAATTGTAGACTTTTTACAGCCATGCTTGTTTTGACACTTTTTTCTAAATTTTCATCGAAGAAAGAAAATGCGACTTGCTCAGAATTGAGGTACCACAGATGATTTACCATTTTCGACTGTGCCTTGTCTGCAAGTTCTTTATCGATTTCTCTATATTTTACAAGAGATTTTAAAAATTGTAGGTCTTTGTTGGGGGCCAAAGTGGGTTTGGGGGCGCTAAACCACGCTTTTACATAAATGTTTATTAAAAATAAACAAATGTCAGTGAGTCTTTTTTTTTCTAAATTAGTTAACGTAAATTGATCACTGAAAAGATACATTTTGATACAGTAAATGGCCTTTGCCATCCATCTAGCGTGATAAATGGCACCAGGTACTTTAAAAAAGTGTCTTTTGGGGGAGTACATCCTAACACAATTAACGAAAGTTGAATTAATTCTTTGTAATCATCCCTTGGCTGTTGGTTTTTTTTAATTGTTCTGTAAGAAAATTGATATTTCATCTGAATTCCCTATTTTATGCCTAATATTTTTATCTTCAATAGCAGTTTTGTATTTTTTCTTGACTGACTTCGACCATCCAGTCTGAAACTTTTTAAAAATCAAAAACTGGAGAAACAAAAACTGCTTGTCTTCTCAAAGGTATTTTTTAATGCATCCTGATGAGCAATATCAAAAAGGTCATCAAGGGCTGACTTGAAAGCTTCTACTTTTTTTATTTTGAGCTGTGCTTTTAGATCTGTTAGCGTTTTTTTCTCCACTTTTCGTACAGTTTTTCAAGCTTTACAACACAATCTTTAAAGTATCTGGTTGGTATCTTAGCTTTCTCTCAAAAAATTACAACTTCCTGTATTGTAAGTCTTGCAGCTTCTCTGGTATTCAATTTCACTTGCCATATATTATAAAATAATCTTCGTAAAACTTGACAATTAGATGGTAATTTACTGCCAGTGATTTGATGAGAACACGTGGCCAATTAAATACACCATTTCTTTCTGCCTTGAACTCAAACCTGCACGACCTTGGCTCGTTAATGCTATAGAAGACATAGTCCCACAAACCTCACAAGAAAAAAACTCACTAGAAGAACGTTGTTCAATAATGTTCAGAATGTTCACTTGTTCACTGTTTGAAAAGCAAACGTTAACTAAAGCCCTCTGACCTCTCCCTCACACTTTCGAAAGAGTGGGAAAACCCCAGGAACCCCAGACAAGGAACACAAAAGGAAGGGTGTGGTTAATGACACTCCAGGTAGGGATTCTCTGAAGAAAGGGTTCTTGGCAATAGCTCTTTTGTAACAAATCCGACCTTTTAAGGGATAGACGACTCAAAGGCGACTTTGAGGATTCGGATCATGTCCGGTCTTGGAAAATAATAGATATCTTCAAATATAAAGTTATAACAAAAAAGTGATTGGAATAAAACTTGAAGATAGCAACATTTCCTATGAAATGAAACAAGAATCAAATTTCTAGAACAAATGGTTTTCATTTTATGAGGAAAAAACGGCGATTTTTTTTGCAAAAAAATCGTTTTTTCAAATTTAATCGCGATGAGGCACGGGTTAACATTATCCAATTGAACTAAAACTTTCCAAATCTTATTTTCTAGACAAATAACAAATATTAGGGGGGTCCCTCCGGCATTAGGACGAAAATATTTTTTCACCTTATACCTTGTGACCACCCTAATGTATATATTTGTAATATATGAAAAACGATCATTTTGAATAAAAAAATTGTAATAGGTGGCACGCGAGCTGTTTGAAAACTGAATGTACTATGACTGAATATATGGAACGCGAGAGGGGAGTTGTCGGGACAGGTGAGCGGGAGAGGGGAGAGGTTAGGCAGGGAAGGTGGAAGGGTAACGCTGAAGGGGATGGGGATGCGGGAGGGGAACGGGGACGGACGGGAAAGGATGTGCAGGGAGAAACAATTTATTTCTTTGAATATGGCATTGCAACGCATGCTGGGAGTTTAACGCATGTTAATGAATAAAATTTAAATGAGTTTTTCTCACCTGAAATAAAAATAAATTGAAAATGCTCTTCTGCCATTAAATACCAAATGAAATCAAAAGGGCGATTAAAATCGCTGGTGAATCGAAAATCTGATTAGCCGGGTGCTTCCCGTGCGCGTAGGGTTGCCATCTTCTAAAATAAAAAATTAGGTATTAGGCCGGACATTTTTCCCTAAAAGCCGGACATACGTACGTAATTTTTTGGCCATAACTTTTATACATAATAAGGGGGCATACATTAATTACGTGAGCTCAAAAAGGGGAGGGGGGGGGTCCATAATGTCTAGTAGACATAATGTCCATCGTTTCTGCTACGTGCTCGCAGCTTGGTACCCTAGCTAAAGTCATCCACTTAAAGTGTTTCAATTCGGCACTGAATTCACTTGTCCAAGAGTTTAAGCAGTTATTGGCATTTTTGTAAATATTATTCATGTTTTCTTTGAATTCTTCCACGCGATCTGGGTGAGCCCTCGATAAATGTTGTAAAATTGCGGTTAACTTGATTGGGCAGAAATTTTGTTCCGGTCTTATCATTTTTTATATTGTCCATTATTTGTGATCACTGGTCAGTTACTTCATTGACTGAAATATCTGAATTTTCCGTACATTTGATTCGACTTTGATATATTGACATAAAAGAGCCACTAATAAGCTGACTGAAGACAAAACCAAAGCTATTGAAATATAATAGATGTGATATCTGTAGTTTTTACTAGATGGGACTGCGCTTCCGGGTGTCGCCGATATCGTTTACCAATTAACAAATAAACTAAATGAACGAATAATTAACGAATAAACCAAGCGAACTTTAAACTAAATAAACGAGTTCTTTCCGTATTCAAACAATATTGTTAACCAATACTAATGCACACCTTAAAAAAAAATCAACCAATTCATTTTGTATGCAAACTACCCTGATTAGGTCGTAGTCCGCGGACAGTTGCATAGCATATCTCTTTTGTATTTGAATATCTTTGGACAAAACCCTCTCGAACCAAGAATAGCCACTGTCGCTCACCCCCGCCTCGTCCGTAACACGTTGCGCCTTGCGTAGCTCGCGTAGTTGCGTTCGTTCTGCAGGCGCTGCGTGCATCGCGTTACACTAACAAAAAGCCTAATAAAAGCCGTACAGGCCGGAGATATAAAAATTTAGCCGGACACGACCTAAAAAAGCCAAACATGTCCGGCTAAAGCCGGACAGATGGCAACCCTATGTGCGCGTATTTACAAAACCTATAACGGTTCAGTCGCGGTAGCGACAAATTACATTTTAAATACACCTCTATCTAAAATCTAGATAAAATAATCTTTCTAATGTATATATTAGAATTTAATAATTTTATTTCTAAATATTTAAATTTTAATATTGAAAATGTAAATTGTCGCTACCGTGACTGAACCGGTATCGGTTTTGGAAATACGCTTCCCGTGCTCCTTTCTTCAAAGTTATAACATTTTATAGATCGATAGTGCCATATTCCTACATACTGACTACCAGCCCAGCAATAATAGCGACTCATTTGTGCTGCCACCAAAAATTTTGTAAAAAAATTCAGAGGTGACAATTTTTTCAGGTTCGCTAAACATGAAGTTTTCGTTCAAAATCAATTGGATTTAATAGACTTTTTTTAATACTTGTGGATTTCAACACGAATTTATGAAATTAATGTAAAGGTTTTAAACCGGGGCAGCAAACCTTTCATCTTCCGGAAAGAGGTTTGTTTTTAGATTTTTTTCACTCCACATATTACATCATGTTATACGTACTTACTCGATTTTTTCTGACTTTTGACATGATTTGTCACAATGACGTGAGTCCTGTGGTGAGTGGTGTGGTGGTTGTGTGTGTCTATTAAAGGTATTGACAGTTCGGCAGTTTTGACACTGATTTTCGTGTAGGCAACATTTTTTGTATTGCAACCTTACGTCTAGTATATTCGTGTGGGTTACGAGTATAATAATACTATAAACCCTCTAACACAAAATGAATGATGTGTTTATTTATTTAAGGTACTTACATAAAAATTTTACGATAGCGATAGACTTAAGCGCACTTGAAGTGAAACATCACAAAACTGCGCTATATAAATACTACGTTATTATTATTATTTATGATACTGACGATCATTACCTCTCATCATGATACCTCTCCTCTCGCCCTCCGCCCGCCACGATTCGAAAATGTTTTCACGACTCACCCGTTTTGAGGTGGGACATCTCAACACCTCCTTTCAGTATTAGAGTTGATATGAGATGAAACTGACGTTCGATTCCACGACTGATCTTGCTTCATATACCCCTACCAATGGGTAGCCCCAACCAAACAAAAAATCTGCTTCGAATGGTCCACAATGTTCCAGAACATTCCACAACATTTCAGAATGCTCCAGGATGTTCTGGAATGTTGTGAAATGCTCTCGAATACTCTCGAATGCTCTGAACTGTTCTAAATTTCTAGAAGGCGATTATTTCTAGCCTTTAAATCTTCAAAAGCTCGCCCTTCAGGTAAAAACGGGAATCTTCTTCATGGATGGGGGATAGGGGGCTACCACACCATATAACTACCTTGATCGTGTCGGGACTCGTTTCTGAGTTTTAGCAGGACCGACACTTTTGTACATTTTCTTTTATAATATATATTGATTAAAAATACCCAACCAACAGAATTACAGCTCTTTTTAAAATCAAAAGTAATGCCAAATATCTAGTACCGCTCAGAAGTTTTAAAACATAAAATTTTAGAGAAGACTTTGGCAATAATTATTTGTGAGTTAATGAATGAATGAATGATTAGGACCCTACGTTTCTGAGAACCATAGTTTAAAAAGCTTTTTAGATTCAAACACACCCGCCCGTATTTGGTTCTTAAGCACACCCTCTCTCCGTACCTGTGAGTTCTACACACCACGTACATGTAGAACACTACACCCGCTGTGTGTTCACAAATAATAAACACAGGTTACGTAACGTCAAGCTCCTATAGGGGTGGGTACTGAATTGAATACCGCCCCAAACTACCAACGTGATTATGCACATACCTATATCTTTATAAGACGGTTGGTGTGATGGAATGCTAGCTTTGTATCACTCAACCATTCATTGGTCTTCTGACAAATTTCGGTTGAGTGTAATAATTGTTAATATATATTGATTAATTACAAGTTACAAGTCTGTTCAATGATTTATTGTTATTGGCATAATAACATTTGTGATTCTGAAACGTATCATGTTCGTATTAAAAGGGTAACCTTGCGGCAGAGCAGAGACCAGGGCTCAGGATAGTGGGCCAAGTAGTTATCTGTCATGTAGGTAGGGTTTTCAATCAAATAAAAGAAGAGGAACTTTATAAAAATGTATTGAATCCAAAACCACAAAAAGTAACAAGGAAGTGTACAAACTTCGTACCAAGTTAACAAAAAGGAAATACAAAAATACACATACCAGATGGACTCCTAATGGACACGCTAAGCTAACTATACGGAAATAACCCCGGTAGACGAACGCGATCTTGCTTCGCAGTGAGAAAACACGAGACGGGACGGGAACTCCAGTCTTCCCATATGGGAACGGCGCGGAACCCAGAGCACCAAGGTCGTCCTTCTAATTGGGCAGGAGGACGCTATACCTCCAAGGAGCGCATTCAGCCACGGGCCATCTCTACGAACTCCAATCCAAAGGCACGTGGTCCCCATCAGTAGCCAAGTCTGGCGTATTACGGTTAGCAGACCGTGACATTGCGACGCGGGGTCGTGAAGGCATATTATAGTAGCCAACACCAGGAGCAATTCACTTCACGATTCCTTTTCCAGAAATACATCCACAACACGGCCAACCAGCCACATCGGAAAAAAGTGGGACTTACACGTCATCCACTAAAAATAACTCGTACACGAACCTCGCGTGTTACGTAAAAAACACCCCGCGTTCTTTTAGGTTTAAAATCGACTTAGATTCTCATGATTAAACGTAAATTTAAACACCAGGATGGTGAGTGACCAATTTCCGACCCAACTGCCCAAGTTGATCGGAAGGAAGTGCCCATAAACAAAAAAAGGAACTCTTTCTTTTCCAAAAATTACCAGTGTCCAAAAAAACACCATAGACAAAATAACCATCTAAGCAAGAACTGCATTAGTCACATAATTATTTATGTGACAATTCCAATATTTAAATGTTGACAAATCAGTTATGTTTATTCGCAACTTGTGTAGACCCGTGACAAATCAAAGGATATAAAATATATTTAAAACAAATAAAGTTTAAGTAAATATAAATATAAAAATAAAATAATATTAAAACTTTTATAAAATTCATATGACAGAGAATCAAACTCCTTGGTGCCAACTGCTTGGAGGGCAACTACGTTAACACCATCAGCGAAGAACGGCGGTATAATTATATGTACTAAAAATATAAGAATAGAGAACTCCAGTACATTTTTTTTATTTTTTTTAAAGAATAATGACCTTCTAACTTAAATAACTGCATATTTTTTTTTTTTTTAGAGTTAGTTTTAATGGTTAAAATAATTATCAAAGTTTTAATTTTACAAGATCCCCCGAAAACCACCGGATCTATGGTAGAACGTGTGACGTCATCATCCACCAAAAGTTTTACTTATATCCAACAGGTGTTGTCTATATGGTTGTCATTTTGTATGGAAGATGATTTGGTATATTTATGGTATGGAAGAATCTTCAGGTGTCAAGTTGAGGCGGTTTTTTTTAAGATTCTGTTTTTCGTATAGAAAAAAATCAGGCAAAATGTCAGCAGCGCATCGCGTCTGTTATTGTATGGTACCAAAGTGCAATAATACATCTGTAACTGCACCTGATAAACAGTTTATTAGTTTTCCACATTCTGCATTTGTACGGCAAAGATGGTGTGAAGCAATGAAACTAACCAATAATAAAAATGCTCCTTTATCACTTAAGGAAACTAAATATTGTTGCGAGGATCATTTTGATGTAAGTATAATGTTTTGATTCAGGTGATTTAATAAACGTTTGCCATAAATTTAACTTATTTTGTGATTTAAAGCTTGATTACATCTTGGTGTATCAGATGCATATTTTCTATTTAATTTTAGTTACAAGATTTTTTCCTTTCTGGTAATTATTATAATGTTAGAACTATGATAATAATAATACCACATACACATAATATTATGTAATAAGATTATCATATTAATATTATTGTGTCAATGATTAACCTCAAAATTTCATTTATGAAAATTACACCTAAAATTATCAATTTTCTTTTTAGCTTCCTAATGACATGGAGAATTTTATGAAGCATAAAATAATGGGTCTGGGATTTTGGCAACTAAAGGCCAAAGAAGGAGTTATACCTCATATATTTGACTGTCAACGAACACCAAGATGGCCAAAAAGAACGACAGGAGAAAGGCGCCGAAGATTGCAAATCATTAAGGATTTACTAGAATCAAAACTGCAACCCTCTACTTCCAGAGATGGAGAAATGGTCACTGAAGAAACTGTCATCTCAGAAACCATCATTACAGAAATGGTCACCGAAGAAACTGTCTACCCAGAAACTAACATCGCAGAAACCGTCACCGAAGAAACTATCAATGAAGAAACGCTTCCCGAACAAAACGCTGGTTGTATTTTAAAATATAATTTGGATAAATCCATCCAAGTGGATGTGAAATGTAAACACCGTAGTATTGGTTTGAGCACTCGGCCTCAATCAATGAGTATCGCTTTATCGCCTGTTAAGTGCAACCTACAAAATATGAGTACATCACCCTTGAAAAGGGAATATATGTACGTTTCTGAGAGCGACTCACCTGAACCTGACACATGTGAGGATTATGTTCTATCAGATGATATTGAATATGTGGAAGAGCCTGAAGTAGAGAGAGAAGAATACCAGAAACTAATGCTCTAGGGAACATTGACATCTATTCAGAGGGAGCCACAGCTGTGCCTGGGGATACCTCTAAAAAGTTATTACGTTGTGAAAGTCTTGGAAGAAGAAACATGTGCACCCCTGCGAAATATCTTATTGACATTGAGGAAAATAAGGCTAGACTAGTCATATGCCATGTTAGCCCTATGTTCCGGGATGTGTGAAAGCAATGTAGGTAATATATTCACTTCCACTTTGAAATTGGTAGCTACAGCTCTTCAAGAACTTATATTTTGGCCAAAGGCAGATAAAATCAAAGAAAACTTACCCATTAGCTTTCGGGCTAGGTATTCCAAAGTGCAGTCAATAATTGACTGCATGGAAATACAAATAGAGAAGCCAAGTAGCCCGGTGCACCAGGCCGCTTCTTGGTCAGCGTACAAAAACTGCAATACGGCTAAATATTTGATTTCTTGTACACCAGATGGATTGGTCAATTATGTGTCTGAAGGTTATGGTCGACGTGTAACGGATACTACTCTAATCAATGATTGTGGTTATTATAAATTTTTAAAGCCTGGGATGCACATAATGGCTGATAGAGGCTTTAAAAATATTGGCGGGGTTTTGCAACAGCTAGGATGTACTCTTGTAAGACCTCCGAGTGTTGTTGAAAACACTAAATGTACAAAGCAGGAAGTGAAAGAGGGCAAGCGGATAGCTGCTCTACGCATTCACGTTGAGCGCGTCATTGGAAGGTTGAGAGAGTTTAAGATGCTGAAACCACACGCAACTACTGATAACCACCATGTGCAGCTTTTAGACTACATTATTGTCTGTGCTTGTGGTATCATAAATGTGCAAGAAAAACTAATTAAATAATGTGCACATATATATAGTACATTCATAACGCCACAAATACAGATAATGCACACAAGTAGTCTAATAGTTGTGTTTTCTTCAGTAGTCAGTAGTCAGCAGATCATCTTCTCTCAGTAACATACATATATATATTTTAACGTGAATACCTTACTAAAGTCCCATCTGCTCAACCGTCTGGAGTCAGAGACACTATGGCATCTCCGTTTGGTGTATGTTGTGAAGCTGAAGGGATTAGGGAGGGGATGAAGGTGGGGAAGTACCTAGCTATTCAGATTTGATAAAAGAAACAAACACAACCTAAGCCATTTCAAGGAATGTTTCAATTCTGAAAGGTGGTCTTACACCAGGGCTATATTAAAAGTATCGACCAGTTCTGGAACGTGCTGCAAATATACTATTTATTATTTTAAATTAATAAACTGTGAAATAATACAAATGAATTAAATAAAATTAACCTGCGCACGCCGGGATTTGAACCCGCGATCTCCGGATTGCTTGTCGAAAGCCTTACCCCTCAATCACCTTTATGTAAAAGCCTTTTTAGTCATATTAACTTGCAGGTGAAAGCAATACTTACGGATTCTTCTTTCAAATGCGAGATACATTTAAAACTTATATGCCCAAATAATATTATCTAGTGAGGTTTTATGCAATACTTACTCATTGTTCTTTCAAATTCCTCGCACATTTTAAAACATAGCATAATATATAGGGGTGATTTCATAATCCTCCTCATAGCTTATCCACAGGATAACTATATTTTAATTTTAAGATTTGTTTAAGTACATAGCCCGACTTTACTATTCGGCACTCGAACCTACAGAATAGTGGCTATATTGTGTAAGTTAGCCAAGTTTTCTACTTACTGCGAATATTTATAATAATCTTTTTTTTCCAGATGTGGGGAGGGTAGTGCAATCCCACACGTCCCATATAGTATTTATACATTATCTTTGTATTTTTCTCCTTATGTATTGTGGTGTTTATTTTAAAAATAAAACAATATTTAAAAAGTTGAATGAAATTTATTATATTCTTGATCATCGGTCACAAATACTTAATACATATTTACTGCCTCAAACTCAACCCAGGGGTAACAATGAATTCTGTGTAGCAACACTGCATAGCAACAGCGTATCGGTGATAAAATAATTATTTATAAAAACATTGTTTATACATAACAAATACTATTACATTCGTTTCCACTCCACTTATGGACATAATATGAGTATGAAGATGCATGGCTCATTTTTTTCACATGGTTTCCCCAATAGGTCTGTTCCAAATTGTTGATTGTTAATTTATTCATCCTTATGCTGCCTTTACACACTAAGTCGCTCACGTAAGAGATTTAAGGGGGAAAAACTTACATATGTAAAGGCCGCCTAGGTATCATTTTTCATGGTTTGAACAAAATTCAGTTTGGCCTCAAAGTGAGTGTTGTTTAGAGTCTGCTACTCAGTCCAGTGTCCAGTCTACAACACATAGCTAAAAACATTTATACATAGTAGAGCACAAGAACAGAACAGCACAGCTTCTGTGTAACCAGAACCAGCAATGTGTCTGCACAGTGGCAGTGGGACGGGAGAGCGGTCGATGAACCCTTCACACCATCCCCGGCAGCACAGTCGAGGGCACCCACCACTTTCCCAAACCACTTTGAGGACCAAATGGGTCGAAGCTATTAAATAATTCTAAAAGCCCCCGACTGTTCCTACATGGCACAACATAACATTTATACATACCGAAACTTTTAAGTATTCTCACACAAGGCAGTTTGTTCTTGTTGTTGAAGCTGGTGGCAAGACAATTTTTATATAGGGTAACATACATTAGAAAGGAAAAGCAAATTCAAGCACGTTCCCATGGCAGCTTACAATACAAGAACAGGATCTAGAGCTTCTGACAAGCCACAGGCAGACCTGACGGGAGACAATGAGCAGTAGGAAGGAAAGGTGGTCCTTCATTGGAGGTTGCCCACCACTTTCCCACGGCATTCTAAAAAAAAACAGATGGTTTCCTCCTTCACCGTACTCGTCAGGACTCTAATTTTTTATTTATAAAGAAGCTACTTTTTATTTAAAATGGCTCTAGACCCCCAATGTCCGGGCATACATTGTTAGCAGGCAGTATGCGAGTGCGTACATGTTGTTAGTTATTTATTTCACAGTATCGCCACCTGATGTAGCTGAAATAAAAGTTTGTTAATATGTAGGAAGAAAAGTTGATAGAATAAAAAAATATATATATTATGATGAAATTGTTTGACTTAACCAAAGCGGCTGAGCTACAGTCATCCGGCAGTCCCGCCGAGGATAAGCGGAGCCATCAGTCCAGTCGCAAGCGAGACTCGGTGTCCGCGCCCCTAAGCTGGCTTCCCGGTAGGCCCTCGAAGAAAGTGTTGGGATTAAGGGCGGAAAGACCTGAAGACACTAGGGATAAAAGTGAGCATCGGGTCATCGGAGGCAGGGCGGAAGGGTACCGGTCCGCTACGGTTGGTCTTCTGGCCCGCTCATGGCGACGGGAGAGGCGCGGGCGGGTTATGCAGCGGCTACCTTGGGAGTCATCTTCTCGGTTGTTGCAAGGACATAGATCTAGTCCACCCCCTTGACAGGATAATAGGACAGTAGGACAATACAAAAATGAGATGGTAGTCGTTCTCGGCAGCACAGTGGCCAGATGTGACCCCTATGAAGACGTTGGGATAGTGGAGAAGAGACTTGTGAAGAATCCTGGGGACTAAGTAACTCACTCCAGCCGACAGGACCACAAGATAACGGGAGATCAGGGCCCAAGGGAACCTTCCCTTTCCTTGCGACTGCTATGTCGGAGGTTGGATAGTGCAGGAAACTAAACATTTACAAAAAGCAATAAAAGCTATTCCACCTCCTTTTGAATGTTTTATCAGTACAGACAAAGCTAGCCAGTGAGATAAATATTATGATTACTATAGCAATAACCTTGAAATATGGAAAAAATGATGTAAAAATAGACAAGAATAAGAATTTTATCGTCAATAGCAAAGTAGGGTAGGGTCAAGGGAAGAGTGAGAGCATGCACATTATATTATTCAACATTACTTCCAAGTTGATTTGATCGTAGATTTGTTGTATTATAAAAAAAAAGCATGATGTTATGTATTATGTGAAATTTTTATTTGAAAAACATTGTATTTGAACGACAGAAAAACTGCTTAAATAAAAAAATAACAACCGCATGTCAACTTTCAAGGACTTGGTTGAGATCCAAATACAGATGAATATTTAGTGATAAAACGGATTTTACCTTGTTCATGACCATGAAAAGAGTTAGAGTTCCATTATTCTAGGAAATATTGCCCGAGACCAAAACAAATTACATTTTTCAATTAGATCGAGGCAATATTTCTCATCGTAATCCACTTCCAAGGTTGTAATTTTTTTTGTTGTTTCAAAATGTGCATCAGCAACGCAGAAAATTCCCTTTTCTTTTGCACAGAAATGCATCTGCATTTGGATCTGTGCCAAGTATTTGGGATGTGGCTTCCCATCTTTTATGTATTTTGTAAAGTTTTTTGCTGCATGGGACACTTGACTTCCAGCGTTAAGTCCACACTTACTGCATCAGGAGATGCACCGAGCAATGGGTGTGATTTATGCAAAATCAAGCCGGTCTTTTTAAAAAGTACCTTATAAAGCTTCCCAACTTCTGCAACAACAGCGCTTTCTAATTTTCTACCTCGTATTAGAGCTGGGTTGTCTTTTAACTTGACAGCTCCCAGGATAGTTTCTACCAAGACTCCGTCAAGAGTATGGCAATGTGCAGCCTCGTAAGCTTTTGAGGCAGTTATCCTTGCATATCTCAGTTGAAACCATAAAGGACTTAAGGATTGCAGATTTGTCGCAATTTTGGCTTCCCTACATGTTTTTTCAGTCATATTGGTAGAAAAAAAATGCAACAAATCTGTAAAATGTGTAATATGTTGTTTTATAGCTTGGAGACTTAAATAATGCAAGGACAACTGCTCAATGCTATTGGAAGTAAAGATATGGGTTGTACACTGGGTGTCAGTAACCCCATGCTCAGCAGAATGCTGGGTGAAGCGATTCATAAAAGAACCTGTTGGTACCGGCAACTTCGTCACAGTTTTTCTGCGTCCAAATTGATTTAATTTGACAAACTTGATGGAATTACCTACCTGAGAAAGTTTTGACTTGGCCCAGTAACATTTTATAGATGTTCTCGACTCCTCCAATGTGCGTCGATTAAGCCAAGTCAGGAATGCAATCGCATGCTTACATCCACCTTTACTTGCTACACACCCTTCGCAAACAATACTTACCACAATACCATCTTTCTCATTGCAGACACAAATGACATCGTAAGCCGGGGTTCTAATTTTGTGTTCAGGTGTAACTTTTGCTCTAACGGTGCACAAATCGCCTTCTCGTTTCAATTGTACTTTTCCAATAGCACTGTCACCGTAAGATGTTCTGGCCGAACTGAAAATAGAAGAGAATATGCTATAAATCGCAAATATCGACTGATCATATTTGAGGTGTTTCGATTATCTGTAAAAGGCTATAAAATGATACATTGTATTATGTATAACACATACAGAAACACTGGTATTTATAATACACTGATCATGACGATTGTGTAATAACTTGTGTAAAAACTACTTGACACTAAAACCAATTTGAAAATACGATCGATGTTATCGTAAACCAAATGTCAAAGACACGACTTTAACCTCAAGTAGGCAAAATTTACTGTACATTATCAAAAATATTTTTTTACAGCTAACTACGACTTTCAAAAACAAGTAATAAGATGATTTACTTACTTAGTAGCTTTTATTCCACGAAATTCGGCACTCACATAGTCTGTGTTATATTTAAAAAATATTATCATCATTTCCGTATCAACTACTGGCAAATTATCCGATTGTCCGCAAATATAGCCCTTTTCCGTCATGTTGAGGGCCTAAATAATATTTCAATAAACACAATAACTTATCTAAATCTCTATAAACAGTAAGAAAATAAACCAAAAATACGAAATGTTGAACGGCGTACGTCATACGCTTCAAAGTCGCGATTTCAAATTTCAATACAACTGTGCCAACTGTGATACAACTTCTACACGCTATCACCAGGTGACAGGTTAAGCGTGACGTCACAGTTAACCATTTCAGTAATGCCAACTTAACGCTGTGTTTTGAGGAGAGGTTTAAAAATTGACTTTTTATTAATTTTTTAAAAATTCTTCGTTTAATATTATGAAATAAAAATTATATATTCAGAATCAGCGTTTCTTGGACTATATGAACATATTTTTTTAAAGCCATAATATTTTTCACTGGAGTTCCTTATTGTGAATTTTATAATTTTAGAATGTTAAGTATATGCTGAAATTATGTTGCGTAATATGTTAGATGATTTTCAAAACCAAGTTAAATAAAAGTTTATTGTATATTTTTTAAGACCACTAACGGTGTTAAAAACTTACATTTATAATTACAGCTTAAATTCAGCTAAATTTGTAGCCATTTAAAAAGATGTGAAAACAGTAATTTTTTTTTTTTTTTTAAATAAATTTTTACGTTTTATTAATTTCAAAATCGGTATTTCTATTATTGAAATCAATTGTGTCAATTTACGCAGTAAACTTAACTTATCGGAATTATCTGAAAGGCGAAAAATATTTGATCTCCTCTTATTATATGAAATTGTTCATTCAAGGTTGGACTGCCCTGACATTATAAACTTGTTATCCTTACATATACCTCCAAAATATACCAGGCGGAATATTTTATTTTACAACAATAACTTCGCAATGAATTCTGTCACAAACTAACTGATATCGCTGACATATTTAACTTAAACTTCGATACATTTAAAGCCAAATTAGTCCACCATGTTTTAGATGTAAATAATGAATTAGTAATCATTTTATTTTATTTCGATTTTCTTTTGTTTGTTGTTTTTTTTATTGTTCGTATTCTAAATGCATATAACTAGTCATTGTAAAAATTAAGGTGTTTTGATTTTTCTTAAATGTTTTTGTTGCTCGTAGGTATATGAATTATACCTACGAGTTCTCTTAAGTCATCAATCTGGAATTAGCATTTGATATATTCTTATCTATTATATTGAGTTTATGCTTTATTTGTATATTTTGTAATCTTTTAATGTGTGTTATACCGTTGTTATAAATGTAATTTATATTTAATATGTAAATGCCCAATAGGGCGTCAATAAATAAAAATAAACAATATGTATTACAAGCTTTTATAATAATGGTGGCATAAATTCATTATACATGGACTGTTAAAATATTTGTGTATTTTTTTTTTTTTAACTAGTTTCGGTTTCAGTTTCAGTTTCCGTTTTGGCAGATTTTCTGCCGAACCTTCGGCCGCACCGAAACTCTGCAAAAGATCTCAATAAATGGTAAATTTAGTCTTAAGAATGTTGTGATTTTAAACGCAATTGAAATTAAATTAATGAGGTCCTTCCCTTATAATGTACATAAGTGTTGATTATTGACAAATTTTTGTTCCAAGAAGTAGTTAACATCTTGTTAATTTTTATTTTTAAAAAAAATCACATATTTCAATTATTGTTTTTTTTATTTCATTTAACACATGTTAACTGTTTGTATAAGTGTAAAAAATAAGCCGAATTTCAGTAAACAATAGATTTTTAACATGTCTAAAAAAGTTACTTTCGGTTTCGGCCGAAACCGAGACAGCTACCGAAGATTCGGTTTCGGTTTTGGTAGAAAATCCTTTTTCGGTCAGACACTACATTGAAGACGATAACAATTGCAACTCTCAAACGAAAATTCGAAACAAAAAAACAAAAAAAAATACGGTTGTATCTAGGAATTGAACCCAGGACCTTAGCCTTGCCTGGGCTCTGCTCTAATCACAGAGCTAATTCGACCCCACTCTCTCTAGACATGTTTAACTGGATCATACATCGACTCAGAACTACCAACATTATTTTCGTTTTCTTAACGCATATTTTTTATTGGCTGCTTTGCTGATATCTTTACGTATGCTAGCGTTTTTGAATCCTGAATAGTCAACATTTTATAAATTCCTACAGCTCCACAAATCCTACAATTATGATATCTGGTGGCTTCTCATGAGTCTACGCCAGTAACATTATAACATTGGGAATGGTTAAATGACCATTTGTTTTTGACAAATTAATTATGCGAAATATCTCTTAGGAATGATGGCAGAAAGATATGGCAGAATGCAAACCTTGATCGATTTGGTCAGAATAATATTTTAATAGGTTCAGCTATTGTAGTTTGTCTTCCGATTTGGGCGGAACACGAAGCAGAAAAAATGGGAATTAAAAAGTTGTGCCGTTGTTTTATTAGCTCAGGGCATATGGGATTCTCGTATAAACTTCGTACAAAAGGCATAAAAAGGTAATTAAAAAAATGCACAAAAAGTCTTTTAATGGCCCCTGTTTTTAAAGCTTTTAAGGCCTTACCTCCTCGAGTATGCGAATACAGGTGAGTCAACATAATTAAAGCGCCGTCAAACAAACATTACTCTCTGCTAATAGTATTAATAGTTTAACTTGCCTGATGTATGCGGTACACATAATATACACAGTGCCTACATAGCATTAACACAGTACCTACGCTGGTGTACACAATGCGAGAATAGTTTAATACGTAGTGATCATGCAATGAGTTCAGTTCGACATAGATAACTTTGCAATCGACCAAAAGATGCACTAAAGGCGACATGTTATTCGGATGTCAAAATATTTTCATTTTGGTTTCTTGGAAGTTTTTCTTAATGATAATTAATATGAAGTGAAACAAATGACGTCAATTAAGATGTAAGGTTAGGTAAGACAAGCAATCCGGTGCAAGTAAATTCTTTTTGATTAATTTGTGTCATTTTATTATTAATTTTTTTTTTAATAAAATTTAGTATATTTTCGGCGCGTTTCAGTGTGGAAGATTGTCTCTGCATTGTGTTGGTGTAAGACCACCATTCAGAATTTAAACGTTGCTTAAAATGGCTTTAGCCGTGTTTGGTGACCTGATCTGAAAAACTGTGTACTTATCTACCTCCCCCTCTCCATCTCCTTCCCTTCCCCGATACCTTCAGAATCACAACAGTCCCCAATGGGTTCCATAATATCACTGGCTCCAGACGGTGGGAGCAATTACGACTACTGTGAATTATTTTAAAATCATATGAAAAGTCATGCACGAAGAATTATTTTTATGGTTTTGACAATCATCTACTTTGAAACCTTCCCTGATAATTTCTGAATAAGGAACTTTAGTGAAAAATATTATGACTTTAAAAAAATATGTTCATGTTCAATTAATTCATGTAAAATTCCATTCCAATCATATTTTTAAAATACACTGCCAAGTTGGTATTATTGAATGTTTAGTGCTGACTTCACTGCTCACCATAATTTTCCAGTCTTTGTATTGAAATATATGACACAAGACATCGGTATTAGCAACAATTACAGAGATTTAGTTGTTGTGTTTATTGAAACATTAATAATAATAATAATAATAATAATAATAAGCCTTTTTATTCTGAACTTCTGTTAGGTATGTATAAGACATGATCTTATTTGTTATAGTATATCCCGAAGCTCAGTTTGCCTCTTGGCATAGGCCTCCTCTAACATTTTCCATTGGGACCTGTCACGCGCTACTCTTCTCCATTGATGTCCAGCAGTGAGTTTTAGGTCATCTTCCCATCTCATGTGTTGACGTCCTCTACTTCTCTTGCCATCTCTGGGATACCAGTCAGTGACATTTTTGCACCATTTCTCTTGTGGATCGCGTATCATGTGTCCTGTCCATCTCCACTTTTGTTGGTCTATTCGGGTAACTACATCGGCAACTTTAGTTTTCTCCCTTATTGTGCTACCTCTCACTCTGTCCTGTTTCCTTGTTCCTGTCAAACTTCTCTCCATGGCTCTCTGGCAGCGTTCCAACTTTTCTCTGTGGCGTTTGGTGAGTGCCCAAGTTTCACATCCATAGGTGATGACTGGAAGTATACACGTGTTGAAGACTTTCCTTTTTATTTGCATACTTAGCTCCTTAGATTTCAAGACTTCTTTCAAAGACCAGTATTTCTTCCATCCATTTGCTACTCTTCTCTCGATTTCTTTAGTGGTTTGATCTTTGTGAGATATTATCTGTCCTAAATAGATGTAATCTGACACATATTCGAGTGGTTGGTTGTCAATTTTTATAGTTACTGGTTCAGAGTTTGTAAGCAATTTTGTTTTGTCTTTGTTCATGCATAGGCCGACTTTCACACTTTCCTCGTTTAGTGATTCTATCATTCTAGTTAGGTGCATTGGGTTTTCCTCGAATAGGACTATATCGTCTGCAAATCTTAGGTGGTTAAGTTTTACACCTTGTACGTTGATACCATATTTTTCCCAATTTAGTTTGCGGAAGATACTTTCCAGAGCAGCCGAGAACAATTTTGGTGATAGAGGGTCTCCCTGTCTTACTCCTCTCTCGATCTTGAACTTTTTTCCCAAGGTTTCTAGTTGGATCCTCGCTTCGCAATTCAAGTATATGTTTTTTATAATATTTATGTAGTTTAAAGGTATCCCCTGCTGTTCAAGGCTATCCCATATAGCTATGTGTCTTATGCTGTCGAAAGCTTTGGAGTAATCGATGAATGCCATGTATAGTTTCTTATTATACTCATTATATTTTTCTACTATTTGTTTCACCGTGTGTATGTGGTCCAGGGTAGAGTATTTTTGTCTAAAGCCGGCTTGCTCCCGTGGTTGATTTTCGTCTAACTTTTTACTAATTCTTTCCAGGATAACTTTGGAAAATACTTTGTATATATTTTACATCAAACTTATAGGTCTGTAGTTCCCTATATCTTCCTTTTGTCCTTTCTTGAATAAAAAAATAATGTTTGATGTTTTCCACTGTGTAGGTATTAGACCAGTTATAAGTATATCATTGAATATTGAAGTTAGTATTGGTAGTAGTTCTTCCATGGTGCCTTTAAGAAGTTCGTTTGTCACTTTGTCTGGACCTGGGGCTTTTTCCATCTTCTGACTGTATATGGCTTTTTCTACTTCTCTGGAAAGTATTTTTGGTTCAGTTACAACGTTTTCCTGCTCTTTATTGACGTCTTTCTTCGGATCATGTTTTTGTTTGTCGTCTGGGCTTGAGTAGAGGTCCTGGTAAAATTTTGTGGCTATTTCGTTTATGTTTTTTCTATTTGAAGAAGTATTCCCCCTTTTGTTTAATTTTGGTATCCATTCTTTATTTGATTCTCTCAATTCTTTAAGCGCTTTTTTCACTCCCCCTGTTTTCACTATATGCTTTTCTAATGTTTGCAGCCTCTTAGTCTTCCTATCTTTCCTGATGTTCTCTCTGATTTCTTTACTTAATTTTGTTATAGTTTTAATGTTATCTTTTTTAGGATGTTTTGGAAATAGGTGTTTTCTTTCTTCTATAAGTTGCAGCGTTGTGTCACTTAGTTCGTACTTGTTTCTTCTGCTAGTCTCAGCTTTTTCTTTAGTTAGTAGATTTTCTAGCTTTCCATATTTCGCACGAGCATCAGTGTTACTCAAAATTAATTCTTCAGCTGATTCAATTAGGGATTGTGTTATTTTCCTTAAGGTTTCATCGCTGTGGTGTTTTGTAGTGTGTGAAGCGAAATGTTTTCTAGATTTATTTGGTGGTTCTATTCTTATATTGCTTCTTACCATACGATGATTTGTATTGAAATTGAATTTAGTTAGGACCGATGTATCCGTGAAGGCTTTTGGATAGTTTGTTGTTATGTAGTCAATTTCGTTTTTGGTTTTGCCATCGGGGGAGATCCATGTCCACTTATTCTTTTGGTTTTTCATGTATAAACTGTTCAAGAGCGTTAGATTGTGTTGTAATAATAATTCAACCAAAAATTCACCATGTGGACTTCTTCTACCTTGGCCAAACTTTCCCAAGACATATTCTTCCTTGCATTGCTTCATCCCGACTTGAGCATTGAAGTCGCCCATTAGAATAATGTGGTTGTTTTGATACCTTGTTAATATCTTTGTTAATTCTTTATAGAAAAGTTTGATTTCTGTTTTTGTTAACTGACCATACTTTTTGGTATCCCGGTATGTCAATGTTAAGAATGGCTATTCGATCAGAGATTCCAATTAGGTCTTGTATGTATTGTTTCATTGACCGTTTGATTATGAATCCTACTCCTCTTTGAATTATTTAGGCCTAAATAATTCAGCGTCAAAAATAGAGTTATCTCTATTATTTAAAATATTCAAAAACTTTAAACTATACAAAAAAAAATCGTAATGCTACTTCCACGGCCACGAAGTCCGAATTCAAAAATGGCGGACGTCAAACAGCTGATTCGGCGCCGTATCTTACCAGTTGCCTACCGATACTTCGTTTTCGATTCGTAAAACTAAAAAAATAATAATTTCAAACAATTTTATACTACTCTCCCGTAATATAATAATATAATAAAATAATAATATAATAAATAAATAATTCCATCTACATAATGTTTTTACTTATTGAATAGTTTCGTAGCGTCTTCCATATAACACCTGTTGAAAATAAAACAAACTTTTAGTGAGCGATGATGTCACACGATTGACGATACATACGGTGGTTTTCGGGGATCTTGAAAAATTAAAACTTTGACAATTATTTTAACCATTAAAACTAACTCTAAAAATATAAATAAATATGCAGTTATTTAAGTTAGAAGGTCATTATTCATTTTAAAAAAATTAAGCTGGAGTTCCTTATTACGACGACATCCGCCACCATCATTTTTGGGGGTTGTAAGTAAAAAATTTTAGGTAAATGAAGACAATATTGAATGTGATAAAATGATTAAATTAATAGAGTGGTTCAAGTATATATATATAAATATCAGTGTAAGCGTCATATAACAAACAGGTACAAATGAATAGTCACATCAGTGTATATGTAGATATATGTGAGTACAGGAGGTGTTATAAACATAAGCAATATATATGTATATACATATATATATAGCAACATAAGGGGTTCAGTAGGGATATGAATCATCTGTATCTAATAGCCAATTTCTTAGATTATATTTGACTTTGCAGTATAAATTGTATTATTTTTAATTGTCATTGGTAGTTTATTAAATACTCGTATGTTGGGTACAATATAGTTTAGGGTTCTTTACCTTTTTATTCGTACATTTCGGAATCACCAATTATTTATTTTGCGTGAATCTTGTATTATGTTTTCGGTAATCTCTTTTCCTGTACAGGAAATCCGACAATATAATGCTTGCGATATTTGCAAATTACTTTTAATTAAATCTTGATTGGTTACCTATTACATTTAGTCCTTATATTTAAGATGATACGTCCAATGGCGTTACAATTATCATTTCTTTTTCGTTATTTTAATTTGTTCCCTCGAGGTAAAGCCTTAGTTCATTGTTGTATTATGCACTGGTGTGCCCAAAATCCACAGTGGTCATGTCATCGACTGAATAGTTAAGTGTGACATCATATAAATGATGAGTCCATTCATAATGAAAACGAGCTACATCGTCACATAATGGTGACATTTTGACGTAACATTAATAAATGACGAGAATCATCCATCAACATGATTCCTCTCAGAACCAGGACTAGATTTAGCTACAGAGAATTTGCATGCTGACCATCGGAATTATGATGGTAGAGGATAAATTGTGATATATCATTTCAGTCTATTTTAATGACGCTGTTTTGACGAACAATTAGGTTGTCCCCTATATTTTTATTTATTTATTTATTTACACATATACGGCACAACACGTGACATACTTATAAATAGTACAACAACATGAAGAATAACATATAAATGTAAGGAAAATTTAAGAAAAAATGTGAAAAGTAAGGTAATAAGTAGTGAATAAAAGCTAAAACGTATAAAAGTAAATTGTAAAGCATAAAATACAAAGTTTAAAAGTACAAACTATAAATTATTAGGTAAAAGTAAAAATACAAAATTTAAAGAGAGAAATAAAACAATAAAAAGTGAAATGTAGAAATATAAGATATTTATCTCTAAAAGGTACCTACAATGATTTAAATATAACAAAAAAGTAAGAAATCCTGGATTATGTTAACCTATATAATAAATTTTACAAGTACCTATATTTTGTCTAGTGCATTAATAGTTTGAGAGTACTGGTAGGCATATTATGTTTACGCGATGTATTATATAGTACGTGGTACTAGCAAACAAATTTAGTTTAATGCATCTTTTGTATTTTTTTTATAGCATACCTCACAAGAGTCTCAGCTGCTCCCGTCTGGAGCCAGTGAGACTATGGCATCTCCAATTAGGGTATGTTGTCAGGCTGAAGGTAGTGGGGAGGGGAAGGAGATGGGGAAGAGGAAGGTGGGGAAGTACCTGGCTATTCAATCTGGTCACCAAACACGGCTTAAGCCATTTCAAGCAACGCTTTAATTCTGAATGGTGGTCTTACACCAGGGCGATACTGAGAGTATCTTCCATTATGGAACGTGCCGTAAATATTCTATATTTTATTTTAAATGAATAAAATTGTGAAATAACACAAATTAATCAAATAAAATTTATTTGCCACGCCGGGATTCGATCCCGCGACCTTCGGATTGCGAGTCAAGAGCCTTACCGCTGGACTGAGCTGGCCATCTAATGTATGAGGCCAGATTACCGGCGTTTATTAGCATATTCATTGCCTAAAATATGAAAGCGATTTATGGTTGAGTTTTATTCTGCGTTTATCATAGTATTGTCACAATGGAATGTTTTGAGTCGAGTTGAATTTATTAACGAGACCAATTCAGGGGAGCCAAACCAGTTATTGTTTATTTTAAATAAAAAATAAGATCGTTGAAAATTCTTTAATCTTTTAATCTTTTAACGATAAGAGTCGCATTTTTGTAATAAAGAATCATAGTTTATGTCAACCGCGGGAATTCCTAATTTGTAATAATTAGTCTGAAAATTTAAATTTAAATTAATACTAATTCGTAGAAGATTGGAGCTGGCAACACGGTATCGCATCATAACGACAGTAAAATTGGTGTTTCTTTATGTATCTTCTTTATCTTTCTTTACATAGTATAAAATGAAGTCGCTCCCGCTGTATGTGCGCTTAGATCTTTTAAACTACGCAACGGATTTTTATGCGGGTTTCACCAATAGATAGAGTAATTCAAGAGGAAGGTTTGTATGTATAATACATGCATATTATAGTAGAGAAAAGTCGAGAAATTCAAAGAGTCAATTCAGGCAGCGGGCAGCGGACAGCTGGCAAGCAGCAAGAATTTGGTATGTATGCAAATTAACAGATGGCGTTGGTTATAAAGGTTGGGTAAGCCACAGCAACGTGTGGCTGGGTCTGCTAGTATAGCTAGGATAAATATTTCTTTATAAATCCTAACAATACTCTTTTGACAGTGTAAATATCTTTCGAACTACTCCTGTCAAAATTAAATATCTAACTTGTTTACTGTGAATTATTAAGCAAAAAAATCATCAATTATTAACAAGCAGCACTTATTATAGACAAGCAGTGAATAGTGCCAAATTTTTAAACGTTTCACAATGAATGTGCAAAATTCAATCTCCAAAGCAGAAATAGCTGTCAGTGCCTTAAATAAGATACTTTGATCCGGCCAACAAAATCAAAAGGATAAATTTTCTAAAATTTCCCCAATTGCATGTGAAATTTTAAACACCATAAGTAGCATGTCTTCAGCTGTAGCATCCAAAACTACTAGCTTAGAAGGTCAACTGTTCATACAAGGATATTAGAGCAAATTCTTCTCAAAATAACTTTGCGAGGCGATTTCGGAAATAAACGTGAAACAAGTGCGATCTAAAAATATTATTATTTGCAATGTACCTGAAAGTATTAAGACGACCAGGCACCTCTATAATCGGCGAAATCAATAAATCAGTAAATAAAAATATTTCAAAAATTTATAACATCGGAAAATTATCAAATAGCAAACCTAGATCAACTACCGAATTCAATACAGTCGAAAAAAATTCTAAGCAAACGAGGTCTCAAGAACAATGTCAAAATTTACGCCGACTAACTCCAGCGCAACAAAAAAATTCTAAGCGAACTGTGGGTTCAACTGGAGAAAAAGAAAGAAAATGGTAAAGACGTCACCATAAAATACATAAACTCCACCCCCAGTAAATACATAAATTCCAACTCCACTTCCGAAATTTGCCAAAAAACTAGGAAGTTACCAAAATATCAAAGCAATTCCACATAACAATCGAACCAGAACTTTAAATATCTACTACTCAAACATCCGTGGACTACGATGAAAATACAATAACCTACAAGCAGCTATACCTTCTCATCACATCATTATACTAAAGGAAACGTGGTTAAACTCTGAAATCACATCGACTGAACTCGGTTTTACTAACTACAAAATATTTCGTTGCGTTAGAAACGTCGGATGAAGTTCCAAGTCAAGAGGTGGAGGAGTTATAATTACAATAAAACATAAATTGTCATCAATAAGATTATCCACGAAACATAATAATACGGAATATCTTTATGTGCAAATAACGACTCCTCTCAAGAAAATTATATTTGGAACGACTTATCTACCACCACTTTCTGATCCTAAATCATACAGAAACCACTGTGAAGACATCGAAACAATTTCATCAAAATATGCTCACTGGAAAATTGTTATTCTTGGGGATTATAACTTACCAAACCTAACATGGAAAGCAAATAACTGTGGTATCACAAACGAAAGTGAAAACGTACGTACATGTGACGACGTGACATGGTAAACTTTCTAAATTTTCACCAACATAGTTTTATACATAACAATAAGAAACGTTTATTAGACTTAGCTTTATCACACCATCCTAAAATATCTGTCAAACTCTCAAATGATCCACTCCTACCTACAGATTATCACCACCCTCCCTCTACATTAAATAAATATTATATGCGATTACGAAAGAAAATCTTTACTTAAAGAATCCTAATCTTCGCTTTGGCTCAAATAACTGCCATATCTCAAATACAGACTGGTCTTTTTTATCCGATGAAAACATTGATGAATCTCTAAACATACTTTATTTATACTTTTCTAATACTATTGAATCCTATACACCTTTTTACACACCGAGAAATTATACCTACCCGGTTGTCTTCTCATCAGAAATTCACCTATGATACTCAACCTAATCGAATACTTCGAATCAAATCAATAATTGTAGGTTTTTAAATAGGTACCTATGTTTTTTTTTTTTTTTTTTTTTTTTTTTATTAGGTTTGTCAACAGTGATTTACATCAAAGCTTTCACAGATAAAATTACACTGAACATGGTTGATGCTATCACTAATTAAAGACAAACACAGCATTGATAATATAATACTTACATATACAATACATTCATTCACACAAACACATACTATATGTACATTACAAAATAATAATTAACAAGTTTTACAAGGAACAAGTTTTTAGAACAATGAGTTTATAGGTTCATAAGTTTATAGAACAATGTAATAGGGAGCTTTAAAGCTTGTTAAGATTTGATTTGAAGTTGGCCAATGTTGACATTGTCAAATTAATCGAATGTTTTTTATAAGCCTCATTGAAATTACGGCACATTCTCGATAAGGCTGAGTCATACCCCAGCTTAGTTCGATATTTTTTAATATTTAACGGAACATAATTTACCAGTCGTGAACCAATTCTAGGAACATTGAACCTGATTTGATGAAGTAGAAAAGGACAGTTTATTAAACCATTTACAATTTTGAATAGAAAATTTAGATCTGTATTTAGTCTTCTCTGTTCAAGGGTGCGTATATTGTAGAATTTTAGTCTATCAGTGTAATGAGGAAGTGATCGAGCTCGCCTATCGGAATATGCCAGGTGGTACATAAAATGTTTTTGAACCTGCTCTATTCGCTGAATATGAACTTTGTAGGTTGGACTCCATACAGCACTTGCGTACTCCAACACGTTGCGGGTGAAGGAATTGTACAGCGTTATTTTTGATGTGGGATTTTTAAAATGTTTACTGTTTCGTTTGATAAATCCTAGCATTTTCATAGATCTAGAAATGATATTGTCGATATGAGGTGTGAAAGTAAGTTTTTTATCAAATAATACGCCTAGGTCCCGAATGGTTGCGACTTCCTGGAGTTTAGTACCGTCGATAAAATATTGAGTTGGAATAGAATTGTGTTTACGCGTAAAGGTTATGTGAACACATTTTAAAGAATTCAGAAACATTCTATTGTCGTTGCACCACTTTAAAACTCTGTTAATATTGTTTTGGAGAAGTATTGAGTCTAGTAATGTATGGATAATTTTGAATATCTTACAATCATCAGCAAACAACAAAATTTCAGAATCCAAAATAACATCGCACAAGTCATTTATAAAAACAAGAAACAAGATTGGGCCCAAATGGGACCCTTGCGGCACTCCAGATGGCACATCTAATCCTCTTGACTCATAGCCATCAAATACTACTCTTTGTATGCGGTCAGTTAGATAGGAGTAAAACCAATTTAGCAAGGTACCATGAACACCCATTTGTTTTAGTTTGTGAATTAGTAATCTATGATTTACTTTATCGAAGGCCTTGCTAAAATCTGTGTAGATTGTGTCTATCTGTTGACCTCTATCGACAGCTTCGGTTAAGGTATTGACATAGCAAAGTAAATTAGAGGATGTTGATTTCTGGGAGAGAAAACCATGCTGTTTTGGAGTTATAAGATTTTTGAGATGATAATTCAGATATGGACAAATTAATTTTTCAAAAATTTTCGCAAATGAACAGAGAATAGAGATGGGTCTATAGTTTGTGACTTCGTGAAGGTCTCCGCTTTTAGGTATTGGTACAATATTAGCCTGTTTCCATCTTGTTGGAAAAATGGATGAAGATAATGATTTCCTGTAAATGATAGTCAGAGGGAGTGCGAGACTGTGTGCACATTTTTTTATTAGGAGTGGTGGAATTTTGTCGGGGCCAGGGCCTTTGCTTTGGTCGAGGTTAAGCATTTCTATTTTTACATCGTGTACACTAATGCTTACTGTGTGCAGAGAGCTGTTCGAATAGTCTATTGATTCAGATTGAGGTTGAGTCTCTTCATTGCTTCTAATGTCATCTTTCTCATACACTGATGAAAAGTGTTGGGCAAATAGTTCGCTGCTTTCCTCGCCGTTTGATGATTTTTTTTCTCCAAACGTCATGTTTTGGGGGATAGTACTTATGTTTTGTTTCTTGTGTTTGACAAATCTCCAAAAAGCTTTAACGTTATTATGATTAACCAGACACGATTCTATTTGTTCAATGTGTTTAAAGTAGCAATTACTAATGAGTTTGGAACAACGGGTGCGTAAGAGTTCGTAAGAATTTCTATCACGTGGATTCTTATATTTTTTATAGAGAAGTCGAAATTTATTTTTTTCTTTTAGTAATTTAACTAAGTCTGGTGAGTACCAGAAGGGATGCTGCCTGTTGCGATTTACAAATTTGGTTACGCATTTCTCAATTATACGATACAAATGAGTGTAAAATAAAGAAACTATATCGTCTACCGACATGAAATCAGGTAAAAGAAGTGCCCAATTCAGTTCTTGTAATTCCTGATTGAATTGAACGTAATCATTCTTATTAAAATCATATTTAAGTAAGTTTTTATTTTTTAGCATTTTTGTTAATTTGAAATCAAAACTAAATTCAATCTCTAAAGGTGGATGATGTATATCAATGCGACTTAGGATTTCGGTACTTTGCCTGACTTGTAATGTTTTTGAATTGGATAGAACGAGATCTAAGATTCTAGAGTTACTATTAGCAATGCCATTGAATTGATTGAGGTTATTTAGAGCAAGGAAATTTACAAGATGGTTACCGATGTCAGAATTATAATTTTCTGGGGATAGGGAATGATTCTGGTTTGGTTCGTTGTGGGTCCAACCGATATTTCCCAGGTTGAAATCTCCTAAAATTAACGTATTTGATTCACCAACGGCATCCATAACATTGCCAACTTTTTTAAAAAAATAATCAAAATTATCAACAAGCAACGGGGGAGGTATATAAACAGCACATATGTAGAGACATCTCGTTAGTTTATTCTGGCTGAATTTGATGGTCACCCATACGTCTTCCAAGGTACTTTCCCAATGCTTACAGCGGTTAGTTTGATATTCTTGTAAAACGGCTATCAATACACCCCCTCCGTCACTTTTGTGGTTAGAGGAACTGCCACGGTCCCTTCTAAAAACATTATAACGCAAGCCAAAAATTTCAGCATCAGAAATAGAGTCGTTCAACCATGTTTCCGTTAGAATAATAATATCAAAATTGTTATTAAGTATTTCTAAGTAAACTTCATTAAGTTTTGTTCTTAAACCCCTGACATTCTGGTAATAAATTCTTAGGTTATCCATGTTAGTATACATTATTCAAAGATAACGCACAAATTGAAATTTAGATAAAGATAAGGTAACTTGTTAAAATTTAGATAAAGATAAGGTAATTGAAATTTAGATAAAGATTAGGTAACAAATTTGATTTGATGTTGATCCCAAATACGAATCTGCTGGTTGAACTTACTAACCGAATACTCATACCTACTTGTGTTATGCCTACTTATGTTTTTCATGCTCTATTTATTATTTTATGTACTGTATACTTGTTATAATGCTCCTGTACAATTTTCCTTATATGTAAAAGCCATCAAGGCGTAAACAAACAAATAAACAAATAAGTAAATATATAAAAATGAATGTGCATTTGTTTGTCCATAACGCGGTCCCTAAATCATTCATCCGATTGCGGTGAAACTTATTTATTTATTTATTTATTTATTTATTTATTTATTTATTTATTTATTGATTTATTGTGAAAAACAGTATAATCCATTTACATTTCACAAATAACAGTTTATAAATTACAGTTTATAATAAGTAAGTATATACATTTATTTGCATGGGTAAGTACATCAATACTATCTGATTAGCCAGATTTGGTAAATAGTATGCTTATTGCTGTCTTAAATTCTCCTTCGTTCAAATTGAAAATGTCAATCACAGAAGAAATGTGATTTAACAAAGTAGTTATTCTCCCCAAAGGCATGATCATTGGTAGGTTGGTCCTGCCCCTTGGAAAAATAAATAATCTGTGCTGTCTAGCTCTGATGAAATTATCAGGGACATAAAAAGAAATTCGTTCCAGAATATCTGGATTGCAAATGTGCCCATTTAGCAGCTTGTGCGCCACTAACACCATTGCAATATTTCTCCTGACGTCTAGACGTTCTATCCCCAGCATTCCAGCGAGAAAATCAGAGGGATACAATAAAGGGTAATATCCGAACTCTCGCATGTAGAGGTATCGCATAAACTTTTTTTGCACCTTTTCTACATCATTTGAGTAAAGGGTATCTTCGGGTCCCCATATTATCGATCCACTCTCAAGAATGCTGCGAACCAGAGTAAAATAAAGCATTTTTATGACTGCCGTATTCGTAAAAGATTTCGAATTACATATAACAAAACCCAGCATTCGCATTGCAGAGTTGCACACCGAATCGATATGAGTTCGAAAAGTCAGACGTGTGTCAAAAATGATTCCTAAATCCTTCGTTATCGAGATATGTTTTATAGAGGTACCAGACATTTTATAGTTAAAATATAAAGTACGCTTTGCCCTTGTAATGCACATAATTGTACACTTACTACTGTTAAAAAGAAGTTTATTTTGATGACTCCACTCTACTATACCGTCGATATCGTTTTGTAGACGAATGGAGTCTTCATTTGTCGTTATACAGGTGTATAGTTTAATGTCATCCGCAAATAACAAAAATTTTACAAATCTTATAAACAACCCTATGTCATTAATAAACAATAAAAATAAAAGTGGTCCTAAATTAGACCCTTGAGGGACCCCAGAAGTTGTGGCGTAGAGTTTCGATGTGAACTGCCCGTAAACAACGTATTGTTTTCTGTTAGACAAATAATTATGAAAGAACAAAAGCAGCATGTATGAGAAGCCGAAGCTTTCAAGTTTATTCAGTAATATGAGGTGATCTACTTTGTCAAAAGCTTTCGCAAAATCATTATATGAGACATCTACTTGTTCGTTGTTGTCCAATATATTTGAGACGTAATCCGTAAATACCATTAAGTTGGTCGTCGTAGACCTGCCCTCTCTAAACCCATGCTGCTGGTTTATGAGAAATGGTTCTACTTTATAGTATATACGTTTTTGTATTACGAGTTCAAATAATTTGGCCGGTGCCGAAAGAATTGCCACAGGTCTGTAGTTAGATACACATGATTTATCGCCGTTTTTGTGTAAGGGCGTGACCTTTGAGATTTTCCAACGGTCGGGGAATTTACCGGAGTTAAGTGAAATATTAAAGATATGTAAAAGCGGTACCATTAACGGATCGGCATATCCCTTCAGGACAATTGTGTTAATAAAATCCGGTCCAACAGATTTTTTTGGTTTCAGTTTTTTAATTGCAGCTAGGTAATCATTTTTATTTACACTTAAAATGTCAACATTTTGAGCTAGTGAAGAGTAACCGCCTGGGGTGTATGAGTCAAATTCTGCACTATGTTCGCTATAGACTGACTTAAAGTAATTCGCAAATGCTTCCGGAATATCGGGCCCAGTATGAGTACTTCCGTTCCATGACACTGAGTTTAGAAACCCACCGTCTTTCCTCTTTTCGGATACAAATTTCCAGAAGGATTTCGGATCATTCTTGACGTTTTTTTCGATATTATTTATGTAATCCTTATACGCAATATTTATACTACGTTTGATTTTAGATCGTAGAATACAAAACTTTTCCCGATATCTCATCAATCCGGTGCGCCTCCAGTTTCTGTGAAGTTTGCATTTCCTTTTCAGGTCACTAAGAATCTCACCATTAAACCATTTAGGGTATCTTCTTTTAAAACAAGGTACACGCTTTCTCTCAAAACACATGTCAAAAAGGTCATAAATTACATTATAAAAATATTCTACTGCTAAATCTGCATCTTTAAGTTTTAATAAGGGTTTCCAGTCGTGAGAATTCAAGTAAACATAAAAATATTCGAAATAAAACTTTGGTGAGTTATCGTGCGCACGCCCGCGATGGTTTCTATATTTAGTGGTGAGCTCTGGCATTATGAAATTTTCTGTTTGAAATGGTATGTACCGGCACTGAATATATAAAACGCGGGAGAGGGGAGGGGAATGCGGAATGGTGAGGAGACATGAGAGGAGAATGAGACGAATGGAAAAGGACAGGCAGGTAGAAACAAAAGCGTATTTTGTCTGAAGTTATTATAAAAACATTTTAATATAAATTTGCTATAATATATCAGCTACTATGTGTACTATGCCCTGGTTCATTCTTTATTTTATTATTTTTTATTTTATTTATTTTAGAGAAAGTTGACAGCAAATCAGAGATTACAAAATAATACAATAATAAGATGTTAATTATGCCAATTATGAACTTTCCACTGATGATAGTTAATAATAAATAATAAAGTGTGACAATGTAAGGGTATTATCTTAGTTTAATCTTTTAGTTACAAAATATAAAAAAGGGGGGGGGAGGAGGAACATAGGAATAGGATTAAGAGGCAAAGGGCGGGAACTTATATAGGGATTGAACTTTCTAGTTTGAGTCATGTTGCTTGGTGAGTTTTCATTTTATGTCACGTAAAGTTGAGTTAAATGTGAATGTGGTAATAATTTAAGTTGAATGAGTGTGTGGATCTGTAGATAAATGAGTTCTGTTTGGAGTTGGTCTTGCAAAGAGGGAGATTAAAGGTAAGCGACTGTCTGCTGTTGCGATTTGGAACACGGAATGATAGGCGTTGAAGAAGATCAGGACAATCGATTAAGTTATGTGTAATTTTAAATAATATTACCGAATCTGCTATATTTCTTCGACAAGTTAACGTTTGTATTTTGAAGAACTTTGCAGAGTCTTCATTACTTTACTTATCTACGGAACTATAGGTTGGGAAGGATCTTACAAAAACAATCTAAACTCAGTAAAAGTTTCGCAAATAATCATCATTAAAGTAATATTTTTAAAAATCTACCTACTCAACTGAATCACTTTTTAAATTGTTTCCAGTACCAAATGTCGATGACATTTTCAAGTAAGCTTCCATTATAAAATTGTGCAAAGAAAAAAATAACAAAGAATATCAAGAATTTTACAAACTAATGAGAAATGGAAACCCATTTATTACACCTAATTTTAAAACAACTCAAATGCAAAATCATTATATTTTCCAAGCCATAAAAAACTAAAATAACCTCCCTCCTGAATTACGCTGTATCATCAACCAATCAGAACAAATAAATAAAATTAAACAATTTTTCAAAAAAAACTTAAACAGTAAAAAGTAAATATTTTATGCAAAACAGATTATAACTGATCCTAAGGGAAATATTTTCCCTCGTTATCTTTGGTGATGGAAATAAATGTATTGAAAAATAAGAGTAAGTAATTAAATCAACGGGATTTTTTCAGATACCATCAAGCTTCTGACCTCCCAGTTTTATCTGTACGTGCAGTACATACATATAAAAACTTAGGGAGTTGATAGGTTTTTTTTATCTGAATATCGCAAGAGTTCCAAATGATCATGTGGGTACTCAGTGTAGGCTGGTGGTTAAATGAAGAACAACGAGGTTGCGTGATAAAAAACCTTTAATGAGTTCCCACAAAAAAATTATAATTTGTAATCACACAAACACGGTCAGCGTAACAATCTTACGATATTAAATAGTACTAACGAAGTTACACACTGGGTCATGGTTGATTGCGGATAGGAGAGACGACTGCTCGGTAAGTTGAACGAACACTGCTCCTTTCGCTGTTGTTGGGCGCGTTTTATATGGCCAGACGAGTGAAGTATTGATAGTAAATCATCACTCGGCTAGTTACTCGAAAGCGCTAGAACTGTGCATTGCAAGCGTACAATGGTTCGTACCTTTTCTGGAATGCGTGAGAGATAGGTAGGTCCGCGGCTCTGTTCCGATGAACTAGGTATCTACTGTTCAGTCGCGTACCGTCCATGCCAGACGGCTGACGGGAGCTCTAGCAATTTCGCTTGCATATATTTGAACACAGGCGCCGCTTCTGGAAACATCGATACGGTTCGGGGGCAATCCAAAGCGTGACGTAGCAAAGGCTGGTTGCTACAATCATAACCGCCTAGAGCCAGTGAGACCGTGGCATCCCCAATTGCAATATGTTTTTGGGACAACCTGTGTAATAAGTCTGAATACTGCATATTATTTACCAAAAATCGTTCCATTACTGAATGAAAAAAGGTAATTTTAGAACTGACGAACCGCATTCATCAACGGAATTCCACTTAGACCTACATTATTTAACCCGTTAATTATTATTGATCGCTCCATTTTATTTTTTCCAATGCAGACTTACTGTGTTATTAAGATAAATTGCTTTACCGATTTCGTTTAGCGAGGTTTCGAGAACTTGCAAAGTTTTACTAAGTTAATTATCATCTGTTTTAATTACAAATACCTCCTGTATCTTGTTTTTAAAACGATTTACCTTGGGAATTTACAAAATAAACTTTTGCAAAGTCGTGAACTTTAAAACTCCTTTCTATGTAAACAGCCAACCAACTTTTAAGACTTGTTTATTTTTTCTTTCACGGTTTGCTGACGAAAAAACTCTAAGAATAAGGAACAAAATAACTAAGAGGTTTTATTTCATCGTAATTTTGTGCGTGTACAATTGCAATACCAAAACATAAAATTATTGAATTATGTTATTTAAAAATTGAATCATGGATAAAAGTAGAGATTAAAATTATCTGAAGGAACTTTAAATGTACGTTTTCTAACTATTCCAAAACCAAATAATATGCACTAAAAAGTAACCAAAATAAATGCCTATTCTTCTACAACTTAATAATCAACTTTTTCTACTCATCGATATGTAGGTACGATTGTTATTTTTGGAGTCGGTGTCAGCCAAGGCAGGTTTGTAACTACATACATAGTTATGGGTGAGATGTTCTTGTGTTGCACGCGCGACTTGATGACGCGAGAGGCGAGAGCGGGGCCGCAGCGGGAGGGGAGCTGTCAAGTGAACACGCCGGGCACGCGTCAAGTCGCGCGATTTTTAGTGAATCTGAAGTACACTAACTAATTTGTCTGAATATGGGTAGGCCTACTAAACGTACTGCTCCTATGAGACAGACATTACTTAACCATTAATATCGACGTTACGGTAGGTGACTCAAAGATCCGGATAGCCTATAAAAGATTCGGCCGAGTTAATTTGCTCCTAAGAATTGAAGAGTTCCGTTACTTTGTCATGGATCCCATAATCAGAACCTAACCAAAAACTCATAAAACTACCCTTGAAGTACATCCTTTCCAATAAAAAAAGAATCATCGAAAACTGTTGGCGTGATATTGAGTTATTCGTCCATCTGTCGCGCACATACTTAATGCAATTTAAGACTTATATGGTTTTCTCATGGATGCTATTATCAGAACTAGACCAAATTGAAATGGGACCACACGGAAAGCACCAGCTCTCAAATAAAAAAAGAATCATCAATATCAGTTCACCCAGTCGAAAGTTCTGAGGTAACAAACATAAAAAAATACAGTCCAATTAAGAACCTCCTCCTTTTTTGAAGTCGTATAATAATATCGATTCTTATGTAGGCTTGTGCAGTGCTCAATCCGGTGATCGCTTAGTGGCATAACATCGATTTTTACGGAGGCTTGTGCAGTGCTCAATCCAGTGATCCCTCAGTGCCGCAATATCGAATCTCACAATAATTTTGTGCGAGGATTATAAGTCAGATTCCTTCCCAACGTCCATTGTTCACCAAGCTTTTCCCATAGTTGTGTCACGTTGAAAAACCATATTTATTATTACAGTACATTGATTCGCAGTCAATTTATCTTCCGCCACAATTCGTGAAAAGCGCGTGATATACACAGGAGTATTTTTTTTTTAATTTATTCGACAATTTAACAATTTTTGAGTTAAATTTCGCATTTTGTGAAAGTTCTATTCAAATTCTGTGATTATTTCAGTTTTATGAAGCAACTGGCTTAAAATTATGTAATAACAGATCTTGAATAGAACTTACACTAAACGTGAAAATCAACAAACAAAAAAAAATTATTTTATTAAACAACCCGTCATTATTGTTTGTCGAATTTATTTTGTAATTTCGAAATATGGAACTTATTGTATTGCACTCCTCCTGCACATTCTGCAATAAACTATCAAAATTATTAAACCAAAAAAATATTAAACCATTATTATTATTATTGAAAAACAAACAAAAAATGTGATTTTTAACAAGTCACTGAGAAAAAAATGTTTGTAATAATAACTAAATGGAAATATCCAATCAAAATAAGTTTTCCGCTTCAAATCCCATCTAAGAATAATACATCAATGGGAATGGTCTGAATTCCCTGCGTATTTGGAAATGGCAATTAATTGGCTGTTCAAAATATTATATTACAGGTAGGTATTTTATCGCTTGTATGAATTCTTTAAACAAGCACTTCCAATTTCGAAAATGAAAGTTAAATGTGAAATGAATAGATGTTCTTCGATCTAAATTTAACAATTTAAGCAATGTGCACCAAATCCATGCACTCTGCAAAACAAAACATTCCCTTCTGTTATTACATGCTTTGTTTTCCCAGCCAAATCAGCAGCAATATCGACAATTTCGGTTAAATATATTTTATTTAGTTTAAGTAGTTTGATCATATTTGTGTGTAATTGGTAAAATCTGAATAAATCGACGTGGATTAATGAAAGTATCTCAAGAGTCCAATCGTCTGGCAATAATTTTTGGCCTATTGTTTGTGGAAAATTTTAAAAGATCGAAATAGTTTTGGATAATTCAGATGAAACCTGTAGCTGATCGCCTTACCATTTTTTTAATAAGTTGCCCGCGTGCGATAAATGTTTTGAACCGGTTTGTGGTTAAATGAGCGGCGTGTTTTGTGGGCATGTTCTTTGCCCCAGGGCTCTTGTTGCCCCGGGGACTGCCGTTGCCCGGTGGTGGCCACTGGACGAGTCCGGCAAAATTTCCGGTCCGGCGACTGGATAAATTTCATTTTCCATAATGTATATGAATGCAACTACTTTTGAGGCAACAACTATCTTAGAAGCAGAAAGATGTACATCTATATGATTTAGTTGCATTTTGAGTATTATGACTCAAATCTATTTGCATCTTTCTGAACTTTGATCCCTTCATAATACACTAAAAAAAATATTCCATTTCATTTTGAAGCAGAAGGACTCAAGTCCGTGTTTTTGTTTGACTAAAGTCAGCGTTTTTTTTAAACAACATTTTTAAAGCTTTACATATAAAATATTTCATTTTATTTGGACGTTTTTTAAATAAAACTAATTGATTTAATAATTATTTTTTTTGTTATCTATCAGCATGGATATCCGATGAAGTTATGAGACCATAGTTACAGAAAAAATAGGTTTTTGGATGTCCTGAACATTTAGCTTTTTGGACGTGTATCCGTATGCTTCTCGACAGAAATAATGTATTAATGTATAAAATGCTGAAGTATGGAGTAAAAAATATCTTCAAACCAGTGGCGGTTTACTCAAAAAAAAAGAAGAGTAAAGGGGCAAAAACCATGATTTCATACGTATAAAGTATAGTAAAACTTTAATTTAAATATAACCATTTTATAAATTATATAAGTCTAAAAGTTACTTCAATTTAAATATTACCCATGAATATTTTCGTATTTCACTAAGACTGGTTGTCTTTGTATAAAGTAATTCATCACACCAGTGCAACACGGCCGACCACACGTGGATTTCTGCTCGCCGCTACTTCGCAACGCAGTACAAGTAATACGCTTATAAATTCACGTATCAAAGGATTCGTGATAGCGGCGGTTTGCAGGGTTGAAAAGTAGGGAGGCGCAAACATAGTGTTTTGATTGTGTCATGTTTTGTAAACGATAAAATATTCCAAACTAGAATACATGATTTTGTCGCCTTAAATACTTTTATTTTATGTCTATATTTTCATAAATATAAAAATTCAAATAAAAACAATTTTTCCACTTAAAGGCATTCAGAAAAAAAATATTGAATTATCGGTGTAAACTGTCAACACAGACTATGTATTCGTAATATTCTGCTCGGAAGGTATAGCTAAGAAAATTTTCCTACTCTTCCCAATCTACTGAGAAAATTAGAATGAGAAAAATTATTAAAAAATTAACCTGTTAGTTGAGAATTTAATGTAACATGATGGTTTTGGGATTAAACAGAATAGTTTAAAAAACCGAACGATAATATTTTTTCATCAATAATTGCTAAATCGCAAAATAAAATGAAAATTAGCAATGTTGTTTTTTAATAAAAAAATATCAAAATATTTCAAAACTAAAGTATGATTTGTATCCTGATGAAGAAGCCTTCACTTAACATAGGGTGTTACAAAACTACCGTTTTATTTTAAATCTTATTGTAATGTGTAATAAGATTCAAACCATATCGGTAGTTTTGCGCCACCCTTTATAAAATGATAATTTAAATTTGTTGTTTATTTGCATAGACATCCAAATTCAATAGACCAGTAGATACAGATAAGGGGTAAAACCAAACTATGGGGGGCGAAGAGGGGAAAGATATTGTGATTCGTTAAAAAATCAATCTGACAGTATATAGGCATCTCGCATTATAATATCACCATTTAGTTCTTAAAGGCAAAATCTGCTTTGAATGAATAGACCTTTTTACGTGGGAGCGCGAATTGCTTGCCACGTTAATAACATATTTGCGAAGGTCAAATGCTTGCCCCAAAAGGGTTCGCTAATATTCACATAGCAATATTTTGTTGCCGTATTTAGTTAAGACACTTTTACAAATGTTTCATAATTTACTTACCCCTGTAACCTGCGACGAGCTCACTAGAGAAACGCCCACATTCGTTATGTTCTAGGTAGGTCTATAGCACAAGCTCTCATACCTTTACCTCATACCGTTACCTCTGCGCTGGTCAGGACAAGAATGATGCCATCACATTTTTTTATTCAAGCGAGGCTCTCATAAAGCCCAGCTGGGTCCAAGGAGGAGCTCCAGCTGGCTCCATGGGGAGGGGGAAATAATACGTTTTTATCACTTAGGGCAGGTCCAGATATATTCATATGTCCGTGTTTATTTGTTATTTTTCTTCGAAATTATGTTTTGTCATGGAAAGAACCCCATAACACCATTGAAATATATTTATAGACCTGGTGTTACGGAAATTTGATGACACCGTAATATATGTGGCTCGAAGCAATATGCTTAGGGTGCTTTTGTTGATACTACTTGATTTTCATTCCGCCCCTGCCGACGGGGTATGAACGTAGATGAAAGGACACTCCGCGGGAAGACAAAGCCCCCAAGCCGCGTGGCAGCCGCCAGAGAGGGGCGGGGAGACTAGAATCAAATTACTTCATGTGGATCTCGTTATTTGATTTTTGCCAGGCGACAAAGCAGTCTGCATCGCGGCCACTCCGTCAAAGGGCCTCGGCCTGCGTTCAAACGCCGAACTCACAGCTGGGGCGCGATGACGGGGCAGGGCTGCCGGCCACATAAGCCGGCCCCGCGCCGCCCTCCGCGATGTTTGCGGTGGGATGTTTGATCTGCTCGAGTCGGGTGTTTAAAGGCGTATTTATTTAATTACTTCGCCGACGTTTTAACGTATTTGTTCATACTAGTAAAAAAGATAGAAGTTTATTAGGAAATGTTTAAAAAAAAAACAAACGTACTTTTTACGTAAGAAACTCGTATCACGATCAAATTATTGAAAGTAATATGTATATCAAAACAGAGATTCTTATTCGAGATCTCCCAAGGGCGAGATTTTTAGTGACTTATATATTTAATATCGGGGTTCTTCCCAATCTTCCTCAATACTGTCCAATTTTTTTCACTCTTCTCTACCATTGTTATTGTTATACTGACCCTGGGCAGTGTGGAATCATATGTCGCATAATAATCACAAAAAATAACAAGTTCCGTAACGAACAGCTGAAAATTTACTTTTCCCAATCAAAACATATAACAGAAAATTTCTAATTTTTCGAAGAAAGCTTCTTCGGAAAGGTTTGCACTTTGTGATGGCATTATTTATTTTAATGAAAAGACAAATAACTTCTTTTACATCACCTTTATTTATACACAATCAACATGTTTCATGAACGATGTTCACATCATCAGGATCAAATGTATACTAAACTTAAAAATTAAACAAAGATCACATATGGGAGGAAAGGGTAGAAGGGAAGGGAAGGGGTAAGGGTAGGGGAAGTTTATTAAAATTAGGGATTTCAAAGTCATTACTTTCCCTGCTAATGACTTTGAATTCCTAACTAGGGATTTCAAAGTCACTCACGGCTCCCCTAATTAGGGATTTCAAAGTCATTACTTCCCCTGCTAATGACTTTGAAATTCCTAATTTTAATAAACTTCCCCGTGTATAAATAAAAGTGTTGTAAACAAAGTTATTTGTCTTTTCATTAAAACAAAATTTCTGTTTTATGGTAACGAAAATAACAAAGAACCTCAAAGAACACATAATCTAACGGTAAATCATTCGCACGATTACCTCTGACTTCACATAAATGTACACCGTTGTCGTACATTTTAGTTAGTTTGTGTTAATGCGATACACCTTGACGTGCAACATCACGAACTCCTTACGCAAATGGCGATATGATAGAAATTTCTGCTTAACACCGGCCGATTTACTCAAAAAAAATCTTCGGTCATAATCTAAAGAACTCAATTTGCCACATTATTCAATAAAACTCTACCCAAAAAAGGATTCATATGCACGACATCGTAGTATTTTATTAAAGCATAAATAATATTTTCTTAACAATCACATTTTCAAAACAAAAACTCATGATTTTGCTTTACTTTGTTTTGCATTGCTATAAATGCTTTTATTTAGTCGATGTCTATTTTTAGTCAATGACTATATTTCTATGTTAAAGAAATAAACATCTAAATAAAATTCATTTGCAAACCTTCCAAAATATGTTAATGAGCTATCGGTATAAACACAGGCATAATTCGACTAATCTGCTCGGGGGGTATCGATAAAAAGTTTTCCCACTCTCCTAGGAATCGTTGAAAACTTTTGCTTAAAAATAATCATACCTACGTGAATACTACGTACAAAAATTAATATTGAAAGAATAATTAACCTTGCTAAGCAAAGAAAGATCTTTCAGAAAGAAGCTTCGGGGCTTTTGACATTTAAAAAAATAATCTTTTGCATGGTAAAATCTTCCATGGTAATTTTTTTTATCTAATAATATTGATCCAGTGTTATGATTGAAAAACTTTTAAACTTTCTCCAGTTACAAGAAATATTAGTTTACAAGAAGTAGACCGGCGCGGCGGTCTGTCGGGCTCTCGGAACAGCCCGACGTTTTACGGTCGGTCTCGTTATACTTCGCTAATTAAGGGGGATGTTTCATTTATTCCGCCCTCCAAAGTACACTAAACATAATTTTACTGTGACTAGTGTTTACGTATAACGATTTTGCGGAATAGGTAACAAATAATATTGTTAATCCCAAGATGTAATGTAAATGCAGTGTCTAAACCCCGAGACTGGCCTATAGAACATTTGCCAGATTTGGCTATCCCTTCCGCCCTCGGGTGCCCCACCCGTGCCCCTCGCTCACCCCGCACCTTCACTGCAACAAGACAATAATCATCTGGCGACTCCTGGCAAAATACCAGAAACTAGAAAAAGCATAGAGTGGAAGGGAAAAAGCCATGGAAGGTGTTGTCCAAGTATGGAGTGGATATAACCTCGTACAGGCAATTGCATGTCCGTATGAATGAAGCGTTGCGTGTATTAGGGTCAACGGGGGGCTTACGGGGTGGTTTGACATCATAAAAAGCGTTAACCCAGTCTGCGTAATGTCATCGTGGTTATTTCACCTTTACCTAAAGATAACCTATACCTAAAGATCGTATGCAAAAATTAAAATTTGAGGGATTGGGCGCCAAATTTGGTAATCTGAAAGTATGTTGCCTGTTGTATGCTGATGATTTAGTGCTGATTTCCAACAGTATGGAAGATCTACAGTCTCTCGTGTCTAGAATGAACGAAGTATGTATCAGGGATGAGTTGATGATGAATGGGGTATTTCCACGTGTTTTTTTTATTACTTAAAAAAATTAAGCAAAAAATTACGATGATTACGGCATTTTTATTTTATTTTTATGTTGACGAATAAATTTTCTACAGCGAGTTAAAGTTTCCCATTTTGGAATTACCGCAAAAACGATATTTTGGGGCGTGGCTATTGTGTGACGTCATGAGTGAGGACGCTCACTGACAGTGTTTATTTATGCTAGTTCAGCTGAGCGACACATGTGACGTCACAAACCCATTTCCCAACCATAGGCCGATCAGTTTTAGATCGTTTTTAAAATCAATAATATTGAATGAAAACATAAAAATCAAACATTTTTAGTAGGATTATTAAAATCAGAAAAATAATCTTTAAATATTCCGTACATTTTCAACAGAATTCCTCGTTTGTGGAAATACCCCATTATAATAATAATAATAACGCAATATTTATAAAGTGCAGTTTAATGTTATATCTTAACTATAATAAATGTAAGATGAATGTAAGGAAAGTCATGGTGTTTGAAAGAGAGAGTTCGAAAACAGTAAACAATATATGAGTAGCTGTGAATGATGAATACTTGGAACAGGGGATGAGTTTGTGTATTTGGGAAGTATGTTTACGAGAGTGGGAAGGCTGGTATAATTATTGAAAGAAGGGTAAAAGAAAGATGAAAGTAGACAGAATGCTGTAAAAATGAAATCCCTGCGGCGCACGTGCTGTAAAACCATAATAGATCGTGTGAGAAATGTGGAGATCCGCAAAGAATGTAAGTGTGATGTAAGCGTAATGAGTAAGATTACGAAATTGACGCTCAGACGGTTTGGGCATTTAGAGCGAATAAATGGAGAAAAAAGTCGGGGACGCCGGCCGTATATCCGCTCCGCTTACCCCTTTGCGGACACTTAAATATTATATTATGTGTAAGTAGATATATCGTATTTCCTAAACAGGCAGTTCACACAAGTATGTCGTATTTTGTTACTCGGCGGTATCGCTATACCAATCATCGCATAATCTTCGGGGACTCGGAATTATTGTTAGTAAAATTATAAATTATATCAATATATTTTTACTCAAGACGCCTGCAGATATAAGTATATCTACTTTGGTTGTACGGCCGTATATCCTCTTTGCATACATACTTAAAGAAATAATCTTTCAGGGGATCAACTGTTCGAGGGATCAACTATCAGAGGGATCAACTGTCGGCGGGCCAACTGTCGGTGGGCTAATTATCGTCGGATCAATTATCGGATCACCATTTCTAACTATTTCTATATTCGAACTCGATCATTTCGATATAATTTTTAATCGTATTAAACCAAACCATAATAATTCAATAGAATTTCACGATGAATTATTTCAAATCCCAATTTCTTCATTATTATTGTTTTATACCAACACAAATTCTTGAAAAATCACAGGGTTGTAAATACATGATTCGTGAAACAAAAAAGTATTTTATAAAATATTTGCCTCAGGATCACAACGCCTTTCATTATTTTATTTTTTATTAATAAATTAGAAATTTACCATTCGAATGAACACCTGTAGTTGACTTGAAAATTCATCTGTCAAAATTTTTAAGAAAATAAATACCCTATTTTAACATGGAACCATTAAATAATTCAATGAAAATAAAAATAATTTTCTCATTATAGATAGGTACTCTCTCTATCGCTTATCTTCACACAATCATCCAACAGTCTCCATAGTCGAGGGTTAAGGTTCTTGACTCGCAATCCGAAGGTCGCGGGATCGAATCAATTTTATTTGATTAGTTCGTGTTATTTTACAGTTAATTGATTTAAAGTAATATATTGGCGTGTTCAAGAGTGGAAGATTCTTTCAGTATCGCCCTGGTGTAAGACCACCATTCAGAATTGAAACGACGCTTGAAACGGCTTTAGTCGTGTTTCTTGTGTCTCTCCCCTCCCCGCTACCTTCAGCCTGACAACATATCCCGATTGGGGATGCCATAGCCTCACTGGCGGGACTCTTGTGAGGTGTTCTCATAAAACGTAAAACAGTTTTAATTTTGAAAATTTCAAAACATATTTGAGTTCATTACGTGGGAAATTTCACATCAAAGAAAACCGAAATACATGGGTTTTAATAATTAATAATATAATATGTTCTTGTCGCTGATAGGTTTGTTGTAGCTCCCGGTCTTAATAGAAAATTCCACCTTGTGTAGAACGCTTCGCACCCCTGAAACGAAATCTTCTTTCGCGGAAGAGAATAAATTGTGTCGATTACTAACAATGCCTGAAAGAAGTGGGAGTAATTTTTCAAAGATGAAAAGACATATCTTTGAATGAATTTCACGCGATCATCAAATCACGTAATTATCGCCACGACTCCAATTAAATTAACATAATTGGACCTCAAATTAGATTAAATTAATTTAAATAATATTGAAATTTTGTGGACAAAACATGATAAAATTGCAAAAACTGAACTTATCTGGATAAAAATTTAATGATATAAAGGAATTAATATTTTTTTGTTCATATCAAGCGGATACTTTGTGATGTGACATTATTAATTTAAAATAATACATTTATATTATAACTTTGTAAACACCACTTACACTCCGGCGCCAAACTTATTCATAAAAACAATATCAGTGTAAGGTTGGACAATTTAGAGGCACTTGAACTTAGGAAAGCCATAGTAAGGTAGGTAGTTAATAACCAACTAAATTTAAATAAAAGTCCCATACTAAGATTTTTCCCTATTGATAAAGAACGCGTCCGTTCCCTTCCCAATTCTCCATCTATGCCTTCTTCCTCCTTCACTTGACGAGTCCAGCCCATTTTTGGTAAATTATATAATATAACACACATGTAACCTAAATGTTAGTAGAGTATTATACTGCCCTGATGAAGCTACGATTGTAGCGAAACTCGGTCGGCATAAAGTATAAAAAATAAAAGTTGTGTTTACAAAGTTATTGTTTAATTTGGAATTAATCTTCTTTCCTTTAAGAATATCGCACAATACTAGCATACAGTTTCTTTTTTGTTATATGAATACCGCACAAGAGTCCCAACTGCTCCCGTCTGAAGCCAGTGAGACTATGGCATCCCTAATTGGGGTATGTTGTGAGGCTGAAGGTAGTGGGGAGGGGAAGGAGATAGGGAAGAGGAAGGTGGGGAAGTACCTGGCTCTTCAGATCTGGTCGCCAAACACGGCTAATACCATTTCAAGCAACGTTTCAATTCTGAATGGTGGTCTTACACCAGGGCAATACTGATCTTCCACTCTGGAACGTGCCGCAAAAATACTATATATTTTTTTTAAATGAATAAATTGTGAAATAATACAAATTAACCAAACAAAACTTGTTTTCCACGCCGGGATTCGATCCCGCGACCTGCGGATTGCGAGTCAAGAGCCTTACCGCTGGATTACGCCGGCCGTCAACATATTATTAGCAGAATTCAAAGTAAATCATTTCTTTTACGAGCATTTTCCACCTCAAATACGGCACCTAGAAAAATGTGCGGATGTTGTTATCAATAAACTCCGTTTATTGTTTTAAGGCATTAATTTTCACTGAATCCCAGAAAAGGTCTCAGTTATTATAAGTAGGAGCCTATAATTCTCTTACCAAGTTTTATGATAGATTAGTGATTTAAATGTTTAATTTGTTTTCCAAGCAAAACCTTCTGAAAAACTTTATTGTGAATACCTCGTTCAATTATTAAATTAATATTTATCAATTACTAAATTACGTGAGAACATACAATACGAAAATACATAAGATGACACGTGAGGCTAGCTTTGTTTTGTAAAATAAATTTAAAGTTAGACTCGAATTTACGTAAGATAAAATACATAGCTTATTTCAGGATATTCTTGTACGAAGGATCAACTTGAATGACGTAAGCGAATTAAGTTACGAGGATTATGTTATATTACAAAAGCCATAGTTTGTGGAGTTTCGTTAATATTTAGATTGATTTCTTAGCTAAGATTCATTTTACAATAGATAAACTTTCTTGACAAGGATTTGTTATTTCGGGAATTTTTTTTTGATAAACGTGAACGTTTATTATCCTAAGAAGTTTTTCATTATTTATCAATGTTACTTATTTATTTACATTTTTTACATTAGCTCCACACATAAAGGCTTGAGGAAAATAACTCCCCTCACAGCCTATGTCATCTTTGGGGATGCTGTGGTGGGTATTTTTAGAAAAGGAAGGAGTGGAAGTTCTGGGAAAGAAAGGGGTATAAGGGGTGGGTAGGAATCTTGGAGTCAATGCGTTCATGAGTGACAAACGTACGAATCCATCCCTCCCATCGCGGTCGAGAGAATCCGGATGGTGAGGTCTAGGTTAGGTCTCCCACAACCAGTCTCTCCCTATCCGGCACGCCACGCAGTAGGTGGGCAGACGCATCCGCCGCCGAGACCTGGACAAATCTCACCCGAACCCGGGCACCCCTGCTAAGTCCCCAAGCGAGAGTAACTTATGGTAGAGGTATTAGTTATCCAATAAATGGTTCCCAGGGCGGCGGTAACCATACCCACCTCCCAGCCTCCCAAATTGAAAGTAGTGTACATTTGGGGGGAACAGAATATAATTAAAATATTATTTTCCTGTCAAAGGAAATAACAGACGAATGTTTCTATTAATTTTATAAAGTTTTAAAAACTTTTGTTTTTTGCTCATAATTAAAATTTTTGTGTTACATCAACCAGTAAAAAGTTCTGATAATTTTTTGTCTCATAAAATGTAACTAACTAATTAATTAACTCGCACACACTCTTTGCCTCACATACACTAATACATGCAACGCTTCCGTCTTACAGAGACGCAATTGTATGTATGAGATTTTTATTCACTCCATACTTGGACACCACCTTCTATAGCTTTTTCAAAGGCACAGAAGTTTTGTACAAAGGCACAGAAGAGTTTCTGGTTTTTTGCCAGAAACTTCTCAGTGACCATAGGAAAGGAGAAAATATGATCGATTCATTTTCTTGCACTCATACAGGCACCTTGCACAGACCATATTTTATCCTTTATTTCCATTCTTAACCTTTCAATCAATATTCTTCCGTACAACCATGTGCAAACTTTTTTGCAACTTTTGCAACCATGTGCTTTAACCTTGGGATAAAATGTACCGTACAATATAATGTACAACCCTCAGGTTCGAAGCAATTTGTACAAAATAGAGACATTTTCAAATGAGTTAAAAGTTTTGAAGCGTATTGGCAGATCTTTAGAAATTAGGATTGTTAACTTGGCATCGGAATGTTAACGAACGGTAACATTGTTCGACTAAGCATTTAGGTTGTTGGACCGATGTTAATTGATATGGAGGTTTAGAATGGAAATGTTTTAGAATGACCTTGTAAATTTGACCCCTGTATAGGTATTCACAAGTAACAGGTAGGTTGGTATTCGACCATCTTTATTGTAGGGAAACTCGTGGGAGGAGGTTCCCAAACTGTTCAGGAAATCGCATCAATCCCCTTAGAGACATGAATTATACCTCGTTTTTTTTAGGAGAGGAAGGGGAGGGAGTTTTGGGAAGGCAAAAGGTATGAGGGGTGGATAGGAATCTGGGAGGTCAATGTGTCCAGGGAGTAACGAACGAATGAATCCAACCCTCCCACTGCGGTGCGAGGTGAGGTTCCGAGAGTCGTGCTGGAGTGATCGAAATGTCTCCCTCAACCAGTCGCTCTCGATCCGCCACCAAGGCCATTACAAACCTTACCACGTGAACCCGGGCATCCCTCTCCAAGTCACCGAACCGCTTGGGGTAATCTGTGGCGGAAATGTATGTTATTTGTATTTATGTCTGGTATTTGGATATTGATAGTGAACTTGTTAAATTATTTCCTGTGAAAAATTTTTGCCGTTGCCATTCATAATAAGTATAGCCTTATGATCGTGCAAACATCTATATATATATATATATATATATATATATATATATATATATATATATATAGATGTAGCGGGGGAGGGGAGAGGAAAGGCAGCATATATATATATATATATATATATATATATATATATATGCTGCCTTTCCTCTCCCCTCCCCCGCTCCATCGTCCCGCCAACCCCCCAGTATGGAGTGAATAAAAATCTCATACATACAATTGCGTCTCTGTAAGACGGAAGCGTTGCATGTATTAGTGTATGTGAGGCAAAGAGTGTGTGCGAGTTAATTAATTAGTTAGTTACATTTTATGAGACAAAAAATTATCAGAACTTTTTACTGGTTGATGTAACACAAAAATTTTAATTATGAGCAAAAAACAAATATATATATATATATATATATAAATGAATCCCTGTTTCCCTTGGTCACGCCATAACTTTAGAATGACTATACCTATTTCATTCTTTTCTTTTGTAACAAAAGAATTATACATGAATTTTTTTTAAATAGGTACCTATGTAACATACGGGGGTTGGCGGGACGATGGAGCGGGGGAGGGGAGAGGAAAGGCAGGGAAGGGGAACGCTGGAGGGGAGTGGACGCTGGAGGGAAACGGGACGCACGGTAAAGGACATGCAGGGAGAAACAATTTATTTATTTGAACATGGTATTGCAACGCATGCCAGGAACCAGCTAGTTTATGATAAATTAAATTGGAGGAGGACCACATCGAATATCATACGTAAAAACACATTTTTCGGAGATCTTTAGATATATATTATAAAAGTAGGTATACAATTTTCTCTCGTATCTATAAATTTTGTACTAATTTGATGTCTAGCACGCCTCTAAATGATTTTTGAATCTACATTTTTTGTGGATGTTACGACTGGGTATCGTACCATAGTTTGGGAAATATCTCCTTAGTGTGAATGTTCCAGCGGTAGTTCTCGGGGTTTGTGTTCACGCACACTTGATTTCAGCTATTTCACAGACGTTGATAAGTGTATGAGAAAAGGCTAAACTAACTATTAATTAATACAAACTTTGGGAGAAGGTACCACACGAACTTTCCCTTTTAGAGATCTAAAGATTGTTCAAGACGCTTTGCAGGAGACCCCTTTCCGCCTATTTACTCCGATGTTCAAACGTATCACGGTAGGTATACTAAATTGGAAGTTAGCATTAATTAAAATTAGGTTCTTGCTCATACGAAGTTATTTACCAACACATACATAATTTATTTGTGTCCATGTGAAACAGACAATTTCTCGTTTTTTAAAGTTTTACACCTTTTTTCGTGTGCAAGAGATCCCATTTTCCAGAGTCAATGGAACTGTGGCATATTCTTTTGTGAAATGTTTTGATTCCGAGGGAGGTGATGTGTTGATTCCGATCACCAAACATAGCCAAAATCATTTCTAGCAAAATTTCTGTTTTGAAATGTAGTCTCTCACCAGGATGATTGTAAGAATAACTTCAATTCAGGAACGAGGTGCAATAAGCAATATTATATTGTTAGATTAAATTCTGGGGAAAGAATGGAGAAGAGTAAGGAAGTTCACCGCTCTTCTATGAATTTTGTCAGCCTTTTCAGTCTAAGAGTTGGTTTTTATTATTCTAGCACACATTGAACGATGTTTTTATTAAACTACTAGCTGGTCCCGGCATGCGTCGCTATGCCACTTAATAAAGAAATTGTTTCTCCCTGAGTGTCCTTTACCATCGTCCCGTTCCCCTTCCGCCTCCCCTTCTTCTCCTGCGTCCTCTTCCCCTCTCGCGTTCCCACTCCGTCACCTCCACCTTCCCTCTCCCCACTCCACTCCCCCCCCCTTCACGTCCCGCGAACCCCCCTCCGAGTTCCCCTCCCCCTCCCAGGTCCCCCTCCCCCTTCCCGCGTTCCCCTTCCACCTTCCCCGCCTTCCCTCTTCCCTTTACCGCTCCCTCGTCCCGCCAACCCTCCTCCCGCATTCCATATATTCAATCCCAGTACATTCAGTTCTTAAACAGCCACCTTTTACAATTTTTATTCAAATTTCCATTTTTCATGTATATTAAATTTGGTACCTAACATAGGTACCTATTTAAAATATCTAAAATTCTTGATTCGATTCAAACTATTAGGGGAGTACCTACTTTAAATAAAATTTTCAACTTTTCAAAAATAGAATCCTGATTGCACAATCATTCATTGTTTTGCAAAATGTCATTCTCTAACACGCGAACTGTCAAACGTGCGATGTTTTCTGTTATTATCTAATTTTTTGTGCAATTTTCTTAATTTTTCTCTCCGTAAGAACCATCCTCGAACTTCAAGGAATATTCTAAAAAAAGAATTAGCGAAATCGGTTCAGCCAGTCTCGAGATTTGCGCTTACCAACAAATTTAGCGATTCATTTTTATATTATAGATTCACCCTGTCTATGGTTCTAAACAACGTATGAGGTGATAATGAAAGCAGCAATACTTCATTGATTTCCCACCCTTCTACCAGATCGTTGATCGAATCTAAATTTGGTTTCGTTAATACGGTAGAAAATTGCTTTACCTGACAGATATCCTCTGATCCATCTCTTTTCCCGTATCTTTTGATTGTGACAATCCATTTGCCGGTTGCGGAATTAATAGCGGTCTCCACCCCCCCGGGTAGGTAGAGAGCTACTGCCAACTAACTTCGGATTAATCTCCGACGAAATCGCTGAAATTGCTACGTGAATAATTCATATAACTTAATGATAGTTAATAGACAGTGCAGATATTACTGGCTGCAGGGGAGAGGGCTCGGAGACGCTTCGTGAACCAAAACTTATTACCTTTTAGGTTATGGCGCCTAGACTAGTCATTAGGCGTGACCTTTCGCCGTAGATAAACAATATACAACGCCGGCTCCAGCGTATTCCTTGAATTTAGTGAACCCCGAGCTTTAATGGAAGTTGCGCCCAATTATGTTATTTTCAGTGTACGAATTTAAATTCAAAAGAAAATTTCTGCTACCAATTAATTATGGATGTCGTGTTAGCAGTTGTAAACGATTTTAAGATCGTTTACTTCGGGGAGAGAATTTTTATTCAAGTAAACAAAAGAGTTGGATTTTTTCTAGGTTTAACCAATTGCAATTTATTAATTGATATCAAACATATGTAAATATTATTTTACTAGACAAATGAGCTAATATTATCTCAAAAATAAATTAAAAGTTAGCGTTTGTTTGAGGGGCTCCACTTGTTTAACTGCTAGGTACGAGTAGGTGTCGATTTCTTTAAGCCTTTCACACGCATTCCCAACTTCGATTTCCATTCTGTAATGAAACCAAATATGTTTATTCTACAAAATAAAATGTTTATTATAATACTACCAACCGTTGCAAAAAAGACTCTTTTTCCATTTACTTACTGAAAAATAGTTTTAATCAGTAGATACTTAAATATGCGGAAAATAATATTTAATCAATTGCAAGCCTTATTTATTAGCACCACATTACGCCATGCTGTGTGAGAATATCTGTTTTACATTGTGGTATCCTGAACAGGTCATGCCGTGTGCTTCAGATTGGTATTCTTTTTTTTTACATTAACTCCACACAGGAGTCATCTGGGATGCTGTGTGGAGGGTCTTTTTGAGGAGAGGAATTAATGAACATTGGTCTTGAAGAGACCCATGTTGTAGGAAGGAGGAAACACAGAGGCCGGCAAATCATTCCACAGCCGAGCTGTTAAACACAAGAACGAGTCGAAGAAACGACCTGTTCTCATGTGACAAATGTCAACTGTGTACAAATGTTGGGCACGCGTTTGGCGTGTTTCCCGACTATGCACCGGTGTCGAAGGGATCAATGATGCTAGTTCCTCAGAGCATCTTCCATTGTAATACCGGTAGACCAAGGATAGCATTCCCACCCGACGCCTGATGTGCTCTTAAGATTGCAATCCGTCTGTTAAGATGGGAGAATCTATCAAACGGACCGCCCGTTTCTGCACAGAGTCGAGGGTATTTTTCAGGTATTTTGGAGCTCCAGGCCAGAGGTGGCTGCCAAATTCAACCGTGGGGCGCACTTGTGATTTGTACAGGGTTAGCAGTTGTGTACTATTAAAGTATCAGTACAGTACCCCCAGTTTTTGGGACGCTAACTTTACTCTGGCTTCAATGGAGCCCCCATACCTGAGCTGGCCACTTAGGGTTACACCGAGCATATCAATGGAGGGCCTGTTCGGAAGATTGCTTCCGTTGAAAGAGACTAGATTTTCATTTCGATCCCTTTTAGACGTAATCAGACAAGATTGGGTATTTGAAACATTAAATTCAACGAGATTATTTTTACCCCAAGAGAAAACACTCCCGAGGTAACCGTCCATTCTTTGCTTCAAAGCCCTACGAGCTGTTGGAGTTTGTGAGCCCTTTGGGGGCTTGTCAAACAAAAATTCTAATATAAATGGGCTATCAATTAGATATTTAAGTACCTACGGATACACCCCTATTTTGATTGCGACAATCACAGCATAAAGAGAACATTAGAAATGCCTTCCATAAAGTTCAGAAACCAATGTTGCCACTCACTTGATTTTGATTCTAGGCCATTAAGCACTTGATCTATCTCTCTTATACTTGTCGGACATCGTATATTGCCATCCCATTTGAATTTTCATAATTATGGTGAAACATGATTCAGCATATGAAATTTAAGCCTAGAATCCTCAGACTTCCTGATCACGAAACCCACCCACGTAGCGTTTCTTGTGTTCTTCTGTTCAATGGCGAAAATGAAAGATCGCATTTCGCCTAGTTGAGCTCAGCGTAAATATCTCTTCAAGTAAATCTCAGATCTTTACGTAATCCTTCACTAGGTTCTATGTAATACTCGTAGCTCTCTATTTAGTATGTCAAATTCGCTTTAAGTTTAATTTGGGAGGCGGGTATGGGTACCGCCGCCTCGGGAACCATTTATTGAATAACCAACACCTCTAACATAGGTCACCCCAAGTGGTTTGCTATGTTTGGTGACTTAGCAGGGGTGCCTGGGTTCATGGGGTAAGGTTTCTCCGGGTTTTGGCGGCGGATGCCACTCCACACCAGCTGCATGGTAGGCCAGATCGGGACGGAACGGTTGAGGAAGTCCCTTTGACTTCTCCAGCCGTACTCTCCTCGGAACTTCGCCTTGCACCGCAGTAGAAGGGATGGATTCATACGTACCTCATTCCTAGACACTAACTCCCAGATTCCAATCCACCCCTAAATTAGGAGTCCTAATGCCCTTTTCGTTTCTCGAACTTCCTCTCCTTTCTTTCCTAAAAAGACCCTCCACACATACTTAATTAACAAAGATGAATTACTTTCCTCAGGGCCTCCTGTGCTGAGCTGATGTTAAAAAATGAACATTATTAATATTAACATCAATCTATACATATTCTAGATCATTTAAATAAAAATAAATCAACCTTACCATTGACAAAATAAGGAAATTAATTTACTTACTTTCAAAAATCCGAAACTTTCACTGTATGCAATAGTACAATCAAATCTCCAATACGCTGAAATAAGCTGGGAGCTGCATACTAAATTGTGCAACGTCTAATTATAAAAACTATGTTGAGAAAAAAAAGAGATTGCCAACACACCTTATTTCTGAAGAATTTAAAGTATTAAAATTTAATGATCTTGTCCGAAAAAATATAATAATTCAAATATTAAAAGAAAAACAAAATCATAGCTTTTTAGCTTAAAACTACTGTATGGCTCAGAGAGCCTACTTACAATAAAAGGTCTCCACTGGTTCACTACTATTATGGATAATATGGGGGAAAGCCTTTACAAACACCTACTTGTACACAAACATACCACAAGATTTAGAGAAGGAAAGGGCCTAAAAACTCCTCGAATATTAAATAAATATGGAAGCCGTACTCTTGAATATCTAACACCAGTGATTTTCAATAAAATTAATAAAAACATAAAATTTGAAAAAAATGATAGACTATGTCCTAAAATGATAAAACTATGGTTAATGAACGAAAACTCCATGTATCTTTGAATATCTTAATATAGCTGCCTACATATCTTGTTATTAGGCAGGTATATTGAAATATCTTATATATTTATAGTTGCAAGTTAAATTATCTAATATTACTATGTGATCTATTCTAATGTTTCCTTAAAAATATAAATGTATTTACAAATATTTTCTTAGATATTATATTAAGAATGTTTAAATTGTTAGAACCTGCAGACAAGCTGCCATATGACAGCTTTGTGGGTCTACTCAAATTTTTGTACAAAATGTTTTCTGTAATTTAATAAATAAAAAATAAAATAAAAAACTGAAAGTCGTACTCGTCAAAAACATATATATATTTCCAATACGAAAATGTAACACCTCATTTGCGTAACATCATTACACATATCTAGGGAAAAAGTACTTCAATAGCCTACCCGAAAAGATAAGAACAATCGAAGAACATAAATGCCTACTTAAAGCAATTAAAGTGCAATTCAATGTAAAAATAACAAAATGATGAAAATATAGATAAATAATAGGTAATAATTAATAGCTACATTTAAAAGTATGATGAAATTATCTTCATAACTAATATAATTTTTAAATTTGTCCATTTTTTTTTAAGTTCCTTAAATCATAATTAATTATTAGATACAGCCAAAGATATTGAAATTATTTGAATATCTTTGGATACAGCATATATTTTTCATCCCGATACTCGTCCTTCTTCTAATCACGAGCGTCCGCTTCTATAGAAGAGAAACATAAAAAAAAAAACAAATAATCTGTTAAAACCTTTTATGAAATTTATTTTGTGATCAAAATAATACATTGTAAACTGATTATTTATTAAAAAAAAAAAACATTATGTAGCACTTAATACATGTTTGCGCTATCCCATGAGTTTGTTTTGTATTTTAGATTGGAGCGCACACCGCTCTCGTGTAGATACTTCAGCGTTATCCAAATAAAGCTTGTAGAGTACAAAAAAGCTTTACGTACATTACAAAAAAATAATTGAACCTCCGTAGATCCAACTGTGTATCTGCCAAGATCCTACTTCGCTATGCCCTACTTTGTAAATACGTCTAGCTAACTTGGGGAATAAACCAGTAGTGGGAGAAAATCAAACAAGTTGAGTCAACACTCACCTCAGGGGATGGGGACATCGACAGATCCGCACGTTAAGTGATCTTTAATTATAAACATTCTCCACGCCGCAACCCTGGGGAGTTCAAATACCTCCGAGGGCAAAATGTTCAATCAAGATCTGAGGAAGGCTGTTTGCTTGACCAAACCTTGAATACGTTGAACATCTCGAACAAATATTATCGTTGGGTATTGATTTATCTAATGCCGATACCGTAGAACAAAACATATTCAATAGTTACCGATTCCAGACCATTCATGAAAGGTCAGGAGCAGTGCTATCTGCTACTTAATATTGATATTTTCAGAAAACAATTACTTAGTTATTATTATATCCTGATGAAGCTTGGTCGAAGCGAAACCGGTCGATGTACAAAATAATACATATTCGTGGTTAAATACAAAGTGTTTTTTTTTTAATTATTTTTATAATATTGCTAGCCGAAGTCCCCGGCGATGCCCGGGCTTTACACAGAGTTTTCGAAATCAAATGAAGACAGTATTTTCATCAACCCATCAAATTTCATCAACCTCGGCATAAAACCGTAGATTTTATGCCGAGGTTGCAAACAAATCAAATCCACACCATCCGCTTGCCAGCCCACTCATCCACCACATACAGAAATTCTCCTTTATGTATTAGTATTTTGCTATTTCGCAATAAATTTTATTACATACATAATGTTGTTTTCTTACAATTAATAAATTTTCATGTAAAGGCCCACTGGGGCGTTAATAAATACTAAATAATAATAACTAAACAATACTATATGTTTCAACCAATTTACACAAAATTTTGACAATACCTAAACCTTCCTCATGAATCACTCTATCTATTGGTCAAAACCGCTTGAAAATCCGTTCAGTAGTTTTTGAGTTTATCGCGAACAGACAGACAGACATAAAGATGCGGTGGAGGACTTTAATTTATAATATGTAGAGATATTATATTATAATAATCAAACTTTTAATATATACGAATAAATTTGGTTTTAGGTTAGCTATTTACATCTTAAGGATTATACTACTCTTTCTTAAATGGGCTCTCCACACGACACTGCATTTAGTGACTGCGGCAGTAACTGCAGAGAGCGTGGAGTTGAGCAAACTAGCGCCGTCTCGTTTGTTAAAGGGCCGCTAGAACGAGACAGCGCTAGTTCGCTCAACTCCACCCTCTTTGCAGTCACTGCCGCAGTCACTACATGCAGTGTCGTGTGTAGGCGTTTAAAAGCGTTCGCTTCGAAGAGGAATGTGGGTGTGTTCAGGCTAATTAAGTTTATTATGTACCTACAAGCGAGTTGATCATCTGCACTAATACTCTTAGTATCGCCCTGGTGCAAGAACACCATTCTGAATTAAAGTGTTGCTTGGAATGGCTTTAGCCTTATTTGCGACCAGATCTGAATAGCCAGGCACTATCCCACTTTCTTTTTCCCCATTTCCTTCTCCACTACTACCTTCAGTCTCACAACATACAAAGACGGTTGGGACTCTTGTGCGGTATTCACATAAAAAAATTAAATCTAACGTCCGTCACTCCTTATATTCCCACCCACCCTTAACACCATTTTCCTTTCCAGAACTTCCTATCCTTCATTTTCTTTAAAAAGACCCTGCACACAGCATCTCAAAAGATGAAAATCATAGGAATCATTTCCCAGTTGAGTCGGGCAGTTTCGTTTAAAAATATCTGTTTAGCCATGAACTATCTTAATTTTCAAATTATTGAAATATGTAAGTACATGAAATTATATTAAAAGGCCCCAATGGAAACAATAGTTTTCTCATGTGTGGAGCTAATGTAAAAATAGGAGAAAGTGAAAGAAAGTGAAATGAGGATGAGAAGTTCATCGCAATTAATTAACAGATATATTTATGAATAATATTAAAAGCATGCATTTTTTACTTTAACTCCAACGAGGAGACCTGAGAAAAATAATGTCCCTCAAGTCCTATGGCATCTATGGGGATGCTGTTTGGAGGGTGTAGCATTACAAAATAACTAATTTCTTCGTGTCCCCAAACTCATAATCTTAATTAAATGTAATAAATAATTATTTACAACAAAACTCCGCGGAACATAAAAAAGTCTTTTGAATCAAATAATATAAAAATCAAAAAGCGACAATGTGCCAAGAAATAATTTTTGGATCTTCTCCTCCGAGACAGCGTGGAAACAGAAAATTTGAATTCGCGAATAAGGTATGACATAATATTATCTATTTAAATATTGGTGTTGAATTTAATACTTGAACAAAACGTTGAAATAACCATCTCATGTGAATTTTTAAAATTTCATAAGAAGGTGGTCGAAAGGTAAGACTTTTGACTCGCAGTCCGAAGGTCGCGGGATCGAATCTCGGCCTGTGCAAATAAATTTATTATCAGCTATTTCACAATTCCAGTTCCAGAGTAGAAGATACTCTCAGTATCGCCCTGGTGTAAGACCACCATTCAGAATTGAAACGTTGCTTGAAATGACTTTAGCCATGTTTGGTGACCAGATCTGAATAGTCCCCCCTTTTCCCCATCTCCTTCCCTACCACCTTCAGCCATATTCTCACTGGCTCCAGACGGGAGCACCTAGACTCTTGTGAGGTAAAATAAATAAAGGCGTTGCACGATAAAGCGCAAGAGATCTAAAATATTTACCGAAGAATAACGTGCCACGTTTCATGGTCACTCCGTGAAACTTTTTTTGCAAGATCTTTTTAATATTACTATTTCATATTCATGAAATTCTAAGTAAAAAACCTATTAAAGCTTTTCAAGCAGATTCTAGCGTTCTCAAAAAACCTAATTTGTATATATTAGGTAAACATTTTTTTAATTTATAAGAAAAGCGTTTCGTGAGCCTAGTTTATTTTTTGCTTACCAAGGTTACGGAGTTTAATCCTATTATCACGTGTTCGCATGGCACCTAAAAGGAAAGGTGGGTGGAGGGTAAGTACTAGACACCCACCAACTTCAGTTATATAGTACCTAATAAAAATAAATATTTTTATGGATAGAAAAAACAGATTGTGAATATTATTTTATACCTACACTCTTATTTTATCAATCGAACAGATGTGATGGTATAATTTCGTTTTTATTTGAGATTTATTTATTTATATAATATGTAAATAAAATGCGACTTGAGGGTGAAAAAAAACGTCGAAGAATGAACGTAAAACAGATTTATTTGAGTTCTGTATAGTTGCGTGTGAATGAAGCAAAAACTGTGGGCAAACTAAAAAGCAAACGTAGAAACATGTATCCTTGTGAAAACTGGTACAGGCGTTTTCATCCCGCGACAAAATATCCTACGGACAAAACATCTTTCAACAAAATATCTACTAAAACCTAACCTAACTTTATTTTAGATTTTACTATTTTTGAACAATAATTTATTGTCTGTATTATTTTTGTCCCATTTTACTATTTTTGAACAATAATTTATTCAATTTTATAAGAAAAACTCTCTTTTTATAACTTTTTGAAGGTTATTCCCATCAATCTAATATGTCATTGAAGAAGAAGATAATAATAATAATCTAAACAAAAACATGAAAGAGAACAAGACATAGAAAAAGATAATGGTCGCAACTGGGACTCGAACCCAGAACCTCTCGTCTATCCGAGACGTGGTACCAGTTTCAAAAAAGTTATAAAAAGACAGTTTTTCTTATAAAATTGAATATTGATTTAGACTTTTATAAAAAGTCAATTATCCGTATAAATGAAATCCGTGATGCTATCAAGGTTATAAACCAATTCTTAGAATGATTGTTTCCAATAAAAGGGGTAGTTGCCTATGAAATGGAAAAAATTAGTTGAAAATAATATTTTAATAATTCTGAAAATTTGAAATATGAGATTGACTATTATGACGGCTTGACAGTAGGTGGCAATGGCGAAATTGGTAAACGCACGTCCCGGAGAGACGTGAGGTTGTGGGTTCGATTCCCAGTTGCGACCATTATCTTTTTCTATGTCTTGTTCTCTTTCAAATTTTTGTTTAAGATTAATATTATTATCTTCTTCAATAATAATTTATTGTCTTTACAGGATGTCTGCATTATTTTTGTCCCATTTTTTGTTAGGTTGGGTTAGATTTTAGTAGACATTTTGTTGGGGGATGTTTTGTCCGTAGGGTATTTTGTCGCAGTATGAAAATTCACGGAACCGTGAAAACTCTCTGATTTTAAATATTGCCCTGCGCACCAAAACCAATTGTCTGATGAATATAATAAAATGAGATTGCCTACTAAAAAAAATCAGGAAGAGCGCAATGAGTTCCTAAAACCTTTATTTAACTGCCCAAGGGTGGAGATTAACTATCTGCCTTACGAGAACGAGCTTTTAAGTTAATCCTTAATTGAAAAAACGGCCCAGAAACGTTAGTTAGATTAAACCAAAAAACATTTTATTGATGATCCCTTTCTTTAATTGCCTAACCGGGGCCAATCAGAAACCAGCAAATCCTTGATCCACCCGCTACTGTAATATGTATATGATCCTACCGCTGAAAGCTCTTTCGTAACCTCTCTTTCTGTTAGATTTACCTTTCATGAGAACTAGGGATAGGTTACAGCTGAGCTTTCAGCGCTACGCCTTTGGGCGTATAGGCACACGAATTAAGCGGCAGCCATAGCAAAGATTCTCGCTAATACCCTTGAGTAATAATTTCATCTGAAATTATTATTAATTCTAACGTGGACTCAAAGAGAATAATTGTGTAAATAGTCTGAGACCTGGTAAGTTAGGGGTGGCGAACATTTATCTTAAAATGTATAAAAATTACGCATAATGTTTTTAAAAAATTTATGTGATACTGCACAAAAGTTTCAACTGCTACTAAAACCATAGAATCTCCGTAGCGAGTTACTCGGCATTTCCATTTTGAATCGTTGAGGCTCACGTGTGCTGTATTGATAGTACTTTCTACTCTGTCATTTTTGTCCACAACCTTTTTTTATATTTAAGCTTGGAGTTTAATCGTACTCATGATACAGTTCAACATGATAAATAATTTATGGATTTAATTTGTATTAATCGTTGTAATTCCATAATGAATCAATTGCTTGATTCGGGTCAAGGGCCGATTTAACGGAACGGTACATATGAATGAGACACCCCTGCAAAAAAATTGCTTTACCGTTATAGTGTTTCATCAAAAAATGTCGAAGATAACAATTTTTAAAAAACATCATCCTTTTTATTTTATTTTTTATCGTGTTTAATTTATTCCAATTTAATTTCAAGTTTTTCTTTTATAATATATATTCAATAATATTATTGTTCAACATACAACATACATTTGACGGCCGGCGTAGTGCAGCAGTAAGGCGCTTAACTAGCATTCCGAAGGTTGCGTGATCGAATCCCGGCGTGGCAAATAAATGTTATTTGATTAATTTGTGTGTTTCACAATTTATTAATTAAAATAATATAAAGTATATTTCCGGCACGTTCCAGAGTGAAATATACTCTCAGTATCGCCCTGGTGTAAGACCACCATTCAGAATTGAAACATTGCTTAAAATGGCTTCTGCCGTGTTTGGTGACCAGATCTGAATAGCCAGGTACGAGTACTTCCCCACCTTCCTCTTCCTTTTCTCTTTCCCCTCCCCACTGCCTTCAGCCTCACAACATTCCCCAATTGGGGATGCCATAGTCCCACTGGCTCCAGGCTGGAGCAGTTGGGACTCTTGTGCGGTATTCATGTAAAAAAAAATACAACATGAAAGCATTATCAAACTGTGATGAAAAAACTTACAGGCGATATATTAATACTATTTCCATATAGATACTTATAAGTATAGAATAGATATGATATGGGTTAGAAGTACCAGTATGGGCTAGAAGCGCCCACACTTCCATGGTCGACGTTCAGCTTAATGCCACGATGCGAACCATCAGCGGAACTTTAAAATCGACTCCTCTCCCTTGGCCCCCCAAACATAACCCCGCCAAAATAATATCAGGCGAGAGATTGCAACACTGAGGGAATACAAGAAGGCGCTTTGCACGATGATGTCGTTCCTCACATCCTTTAAGTCTCGAAAACCCCTCTGGACAGATGGAGAAAGATTCCTTCGATCACCTCTCACCCCAGAAGATAGGTGGAAGCTTGAGTGATGTGTGAATGCGGTGCGGTGCAGACCACCGAACATGTGGTCAACGAATGCCCGCTCCATTCATTCCCCGGCGGGTAGATGAGGTCCACAGGGAAACGCTTGAGGCCCTAGACTGGCTCACAGACCTAGACGTCCCCCTCTGACCCCCACCATACGAAAAAAGAAGAAGAAGATACTTATAATGAAAAAAAAATTGAATTCATTTTTATTACCTATGTTATTATTGATTTAATGTTCATTAACTATTTGAAATTTCTCCAAAGGTCGATAAAGTAAGGTTTTTCCAAATTAATAATTATGACTAAGGGGTTTATTTTTCCCTGCATAATTATTATATTAAAGTTTTTTTCTATTATTATTGAATTCGGGTTAAACATATCTAGGAATAGCGAGCATTTTTTTATAAAATTAATAATAATATTATTTTTGAATACATGAAAGAGATGTTTAAAAAAATAATAACTTCAAGCCTTAGTTCGTCATCCCTTTGTAGGCCGTAATCCTATGACGAATGATGCCATTCGTGAGTTGATGCGTGAGAAGAGTAATAACTGCAATTACTTTTTGTTTTGTCTCTCCTCCGGATATTTTCCCTTACAAATTGCTCCACTTCTCCACCTTATTCAAAGGATAAAAACTATCCGATCGTCTTCCCAGATACTAAACCCGACGCGGAGCCGCACTGTCCGGGATATGATTCATCGTTAACATTCTCCAAGGCCCGCAAACATAGAAGTGCCCACAAACGTCCGAATCGCAACATTATCTGGACAAAAATTGGATTTTTAGGATTAATGCCTTTATTCTAAAAAAACTCGCTTAACCAGAAGAGTTCAAAAAATCGATTTCATTATTCGTACTTCTGAAAAAATTATTCATGAATATCAGTCTTCAAGACATGTTTTTGATTTTTTTTCTTGTTCTATTAACATGTGCCCTTGTTCTATATGAAACAACGTTTAACTCTTTAAAACATAATTTTACAATTATTATAAGCTATAATTTTCAACCTGAAACACTCATCCACATTGAAAAATCTTCCGAAAAGAGATACATGACGCCAACGGGACATGAACCCGTGCCCTTCTGATTGCCGGTCAGCTGCTCTCGCAATTGAGCTATGGCGGCTTATCTTATATTCGCCAAATGATTCAATATATACTAGTGTTTCATTCAACAATTACTGCTTATTATATTTTTCCACCTGAAAACAACCAACTTTATTTTTGCGAGAGAGACACTGTTAGTGTTAAATCCGTCGCTAGGTGGCGTCGAGACAAATTATGTCTTCATTTATTGGGGAAATACTTAAACTTGTCAAATATTAATTATTATTTTTTAATTATTAAACCAACGTTTAATACAAGATTTTTATGCAACGTCCCGTTGGCGTCATGTATCTTTTCTCGGAAGATTTTTCAATGTGGATGAGTGTTTCAGGCTGATAATTATAGCTAATAATAATTGTTACCCTTTGTGCTATGCATAAAAATCTTGTCTTAAACGTTAGTTTAACAATTAAAAAATAATAATAATTTTACTTTTATTAGACTGCAAAATATTGCTAGTGCAGTCATGAAGTTTTAAAATCAACTAAAATTTATTTATTAGTACATCATCTAAATACATATTTGTTTAAATTTTCTTAAATTATCTACAGAAGAGCGATGTAATGGCGCCTTGTGATATTTATATTATACGGTAAATGTTTACAGACTCATTTTCCCAAAACTATTTTCAGACTAGTAGACAACAACAAAAATCAAGTACAAATATCGAAAGAACCTTGCTTTCCCATGGAAAAAAAATGTTGCATCTAGATCATAATACATCAGGATTCTTTTTTATGGTGATTTACAATAACGTTAAAGTTTTTAATGGTGATTTGCAACAATATTAAAGTTTTTTATGATGATTTACAACGATGTTAAAGTTTTTTATGGTGATTTACAAGAACGTTAAAGTTTTTTGATACCACAAAAATATTTTCTCTACTGATTTTGGCCAGCTACAGTAGCGATTGGGTCTTTGTGTGGGGGGCATGAAAACGAATTCCCAGACACTTTTGATCGGACACTAAGGTCGAGTTCCCGGCCAGGTGTTATAACGAAAGTACCAATATAAAGGGTGCTTTCGGAATGTATCCGAATTTAATACCTTTTTTATGGCTCGTGTGGCTCTATCCGCAAGATTCCATTTAAAAAGAATGAGTCTGACAATAAATGGACATATTGGTGATAATTTGTAAATGGCATGACCAGAAGTTCGGCGTTTTATTTACCATCAGTTTTAGTGCCCAACTTTACTGAAGATTTTAACATTTTTTTTTTATTATTTGACAATTAAAAATGTTGAACAAGCATTATGGCGGCTTGTTTAATTTTTTAAGGTTCAAATATGAATATTTCAATGTTCCATAGTTGGAGAGTTTTAGCTGTTTCTGGCACTTTGCTTTACAATTCATTTAGTCTATTTACTATTATTTTTTTTTAATTTATAAACTAACGTTTAGACAAGATTTTTATGCAAAGCACAAAGGGTAACAATTATTACAAGCAATAATTGTCAGCCTGAAACACTCATTTACATTGAAAAATCTTCCGAGAAAAGATTCTTGCCGCCAACGGGACTTGAACCCGTGTCCTTCCGATTGCCGGTCGAATGCTCTGACCACTGAGCTATGGCGGCTTATCAAATACCCGCCAAATAAACGCCACCTGAAAACAACCAACTTTATATATAGTAAAGTATATATAATAAAGTTGGTTGTTTTCAGGTGGAAAAAATATAACAAGCAGTAATTGTTGAATGAAACACTAGTATATATTGAATTATTTGGCGGGTATTTGATAAGCCGCCATAGCTCAGTGGTCAGAGCATTCGACCGGCAATCGGAAGGACACGGGTTCAAGTCCCGTTGGCGGCAAGTATCTTTTCTCGGAAGGTTTTTCAAAGTAAATGAGTGTTTCAGGCTGACAATTATTGCTTGTAATAATAGTCTATTTACACCAACTTCATACCGTATTATTTACGACTCATAACGGTTCATAACTTAATATTCAATTTTAATGAAAAGACAAAACATAACTTTGTTTACATCACTTTTATTTGTACACAATCTTAAGGTTAAGGAAAGTAAGGGAAAGATGTTCTGAGAAGGAAAAGTTATGAGGGGGGGTAGGAATCTGGGGGTCAATGTGTCTGGGAGTGGCGTATGAATCCATCCTTTCAACTGTAGTGCAAGGCAACGGGTCAAGAGAGTCGGGCGGGAGAGGTCAAGGCCTCCCTCAACCAGTCTCGCTCGATCCGGCCCACCACGCAGTGGGTGACGCGACACTCCCCTCGGGCCTATGCCATAGGATGCTGTGTGGAGGGTGGAGCGAAAGGATACAAAATTCTGGGAAGGAAGGATGAGGAGTGGCTAGGAATCTGATTGTCAGAGTGTCCAGAAGTGACCGACGTATAAATCTATCCTTCTCACTGCGGTGCAAGCCGATGTTCCAAGAGAGTCCTGCTGAAGAGGTCACGGTCTCCCTCAACCAGTCCTCCCGATCCAACCTGCCACGAAGTTGGTGGGCAGACGCATCCGCCGCCAAGATGCGGACAAATCTCACCCCACGAACCCGGGTGTCTCTGCTTATACACCAAACATAGCGAACCACTTGGGGTGATCTATGGCTGAGGTGTTGGTTATCCAATAAATAATTCCCGGTATGGCGGTACCTATTTCCGCCTCCAAATTAAATGACGAAATTTTTATTTTGCTTTACCTATATTATTACTTTTAACTATCTAAACTATATGTACATCTAATTTAGTAACTGCTATGTTAGTAAATTTCTTTATCAATATTTGTTATCATTCATAAGTTTATTTATTTCTTAATTCAAAAAAAAATATATATATATCTTTTTTCTTTATCTTTTCTGTAATGGCACGACTCCCCAATTTAAACACGAGAAATGTTTTCCTCTTTTAAATTGGGTAGATTCATTTAACAAGAAATAACTTTATTTATAATTAGTTTTAATAGCTATATTTTACTTCTGTAAATCTATTTATTGTATGTATGTATATTTAAAAAAAAATTAAAAAAGTTTTTAAATATTAATTTTTTAAGAAATAAACAGCACGAAACTAGTGATCTTTTATGAAATTTTGAAAATATTGTATAATTATGTATAATCAGCAACATTGTACTAGTTTGAAGCAGGTAGAATTAATAGAAATAATGTTTCGACGTATAAATTATTTAAGTAATTTTATAAATTATAAAGTAATTTTATAAATTGTAAAGTAATTTTATACTTTAATGTTTCCAACGTTTTTTCCTTTAACCACAATTTATTTGAAATAAAGTTTTTAACATAAATCATTCAGCCATAATTTTATTTAAGTTGTTTTAGTGAACCATGGAAGTGTTGGGTGTTTGCATTAATTTGATATTAGTTCGAAAGTTGTAAAATACATTAGTCTCTTTTTTATTGCATTTTCGGATTTATTTTTAAGGATTTATTTTAGGGTTTGTAGAATAAATTATTGACAAATATTAAAAATATTGATTTTTCGTAAAATTTGTCAGTTAAAAACGTTTTTAATTAGGTTGCAATTTGCAACTATTATTTGAAAAACCACCCGAAGCCAGTGGGATTAAAAGTTTTTTTTATTTATTTTTTTTATTTATCTATAATAAAATATATTTACAATGGTTTTATTTGTATGCCTGTCTCACTAGGGTATACCTGTGTCGAGACAGGCGTACATAAATGAATATAGTAGTTACAAGGATATTTCAGGTAAAATACATATTTAGAATTAGAACAGAAGGGTGATTGGAAGGGTGGTAAATCTTTTAAAGAGAGTTATTTTATAAATGTTGGAGATGGAGTAATGAAATAAATTCTGCCTAGTCTATTTATAGGTTAAATTTGACAGGATTCCATAGTTGCTTCCCCTATTTGCGAAATGCTGGGAGAGGAATTAGATGGAGAATCTAGCTGTTCAGAGCTGGTAACTAAATCCATTCTAAGCAACGTTTACATTCTGTATAGTTTTCTCTCATCATCAGTGCGATTGTGAGAGTCTTTTCTTTATTCGTAAACAAAATAAATTGATTTTTTTTATTAAATTGTTCGCGGGTCATAATAAACTTGAAATTCGACAATAGAAAGAAAGGTCCTGGAGGTCTAGCATGGATAAAACCCTGTGTCAATACGATATTGACCAAATCCGCCATCTATGGTCAGTTATCAATATTTTCGAGCACGGTCAAGATTGTTAACTTAATTCAGACCGACGCGACGTGACGCGCGACGTTTGATAAATTTTAACGCGGCCTCCACAGTATCAGATAAGTTTCGGTTAACTGTCAACATGCACATATTTTTTAATAATGCCGTTCGTTATGCAAAATTACTGGCTTATTTAATGAACGGATTGAACTAACGTAGCTCTTGGAATTGAAATAAGTCGTAAACTCGATCCATAGATATATTCAATAATATTGTTATTTAATCTGTAAACCAGTTCATTATAAACAAGTTCTGCTATGTAATTATTACGCGTGATAGCTGTTTCGCCCTCTGAAGGCATTATCAAACTGTGTGTTGATAATGCCACAATTTGATAATGCCTTCAGAGGGCGAAACAGCTGCCACTTCTAATAATAATTATATAGTAGAACTTGTTCACAAGAAACTTTTCTTTATAGATTAAATAATAATATTATTGAATATATAAAAGAAATAAAACTAAAAATGGATTTCTACAAAATAAAATTGATAAAAATAAAAAAGCGATCCAAAGACTTGAACGATGCTTCTAAGACGCAACAATTTATTCAGTTTTATCTTTGAGAAACGAACATGGTTGAAATATGACTAGAGGCCTCATTAACTAATTAACTCCCAAAAATTAACTCGTCAAAAGTAAAAGCGGACTGCCAATGTATGTTAGTATTTTTAAGGAATTGATTGGCGTTTTACATTTCGGAATGTGAATTCGTAGACCGACCCGCCAGTTTAGCCTGCGTATATACATAATTTCTAATTTCTTCACGGTCAACATTGGTTCTGATATCAACAGTGAAACCGTGCTCCGTATATCAATATAAAATTGTCTGAAGTTGCGCCTATCAATCCGATGTTGTAAGATTACGATTTCTTTATACTTGACCCCCTCACGTGTTTACTTGTACCTTTTACCGATAAGCCCATTCAAAAAGGACAAGAAAAACGAAACATTTACCGTCAAAATAAATAAAAAATTCATTGTACACCTTGCCAAATGAACGGTTTTATTTTCCGCCAAGGAATGCGTTATGGCTAACATAAAAATAGCGAACAAAAGTGGAGCGATAGTTTGGACTACATGCCTCATAAACGGTTGTCTTTGCGAACCGCTTTGCTAGTTAGGCGAGGGGAACGTAAAACCATCGTTTGGGAATATAGGGACCATAACGTTAATTTATACTCGTCCACACGTTCGCCCGAGAGGTTTCGGGGCTCCTGAGCTCGGGGGCTCAATAGTTGCTAGTTGCTAGTTTCGAGTTGCTAGTTGGTACTCGTGCCACGGGTGGAAATGGGAAGGTATCTCCTACCAAACCTATTAGATTTTGCTACGCCCAGGCTGGCCGCAGTTCACGTTTTAAATGGGACAGCGCAACTTTAAACGTCCCACTTCAATCCGTTTTGATAAACACTTTATTCAATAGATACGATTTGAGATTTTCACGGCCAAAAGTATTATCGGTATTATGCCGTGTTGCGCTACCGCCTTCTTTAGCCAATCTGTCGAACAATATTACATTGTCTATCATCATTGCCCATCTGCCCTGATGATGGACACTGTAATGCTGTCCAAAATATTGGTTGAAGAAGGAGATAGATCAACATCGCATATTACCCCCCAAAAAATCAACTAAATTTAATAAAAGGAAAAATTCGATTTATGTGTAACACATACGAATCATTATTTGTTGAGATGACAAAAGTTAGGTAATTTGTTTTTGGCATTTGTGTTTAATTGTGAGTAATTTTAACATTATTATGTTGGAAAAAATAACGTTTGCTGCTTTGTGTACACCACTATAACTATATGTTATATTTATGTATGTACAGTAAGTGACAGTCAGTACAATAAAACTGACTACTCACGCCCCAGTCATGCAAAAATTTCATGTGAAGTTATGACAAAGAACAGTTGATGAATATCAAGCATTTCACTTTAATATTTACAATGATTTCAGAGCAGAAATTTAAATGACAGCCAATACTTTAAATCTTCTTCAAGTGGAACTTTCATTTTCTCCGATATTCAGTTTAGATTTTATTGTCTGTCTCTTTAAACCATTATGGTGACAATATATTAGTAGTTACTTGGTACGGGTTAACATAACTAGAACATTTTTTCAGTTAGATTTTGCTTTACACGTTCACCTGTCGCAAACATTTTAACAATGTTTAATATTTCACATTCCCTCGTCCCGTTTCTGCTACCAGGAATGATGGTCATCCCAGCTTTGGGTGGTCAGTAGGTGGTAGTGGATGGAATAGGGCTTAGAGATCGTTATTCCACCCTCGCCCCGGTGATGTGTGGTTTCCTTTTCACGAAAAATGGGATCGGCGCGAGAAACAGAAGGATCGACAAAGTTTTAATTTGGAATAGGGTGTAGCGTCGCAAATCTAAGGGTTTAATGATCTATTAAGACTTTGCTTTAATCGTTTAGTATTGAGTATTGGTGTGTCGTTAAAGGATGTAGGCGTTCCGCAAGGAAGTAGTTTGAACCTTACACTTTTACAAAATGATTACTACCTGCATAAAATTTTATGGCTTGATTATTGTCCGTAGTGACCAATAGAAATCTAAATAAATAAGTACAGTTATTAAGCACTACTTTTATCAACCGTCTTCGTTTGAGCTGTTTTTTCACTATTTTTCGTTGAATATGAAGTAAATAATAGTCGTCTTATATCTTACGACTTTGTGTCCGGGTTAAATCTTCCCCACAGGAAAAACTAAACCCTTCCACACACTTTTCCACAAATGATCATCTAGCCAATCCACGTTGTGCAAGTGCACTATATAAGTATCATAAATACAAAATAATACAAGAACAACATGTCAACCTACCAGAGACCAAATGGAAAAATAATTCACCGACTCCAGATATTTTCATATCAGAGTGTTGGGCTCGGTAGAACTCCTAGCTATACCGGTAAATCATACTGATCCATCAATATAAATATTTTTTAAATCTTTCGTAATCCTACATTATGAGTCTTATTGTTGACAGTTTTTTTTATATTTATTTTCTATTGTTAAAAATATTAAATATTAAATATAAATGTTTTGCTTCCTAGCTAACCACAAAATTCATAGTATTTTTTTATGTATTATGTGAATACCGCACAAGAGTCCCAACTGCTTCCAACCGCCTGGGCCAGTAAGACTATGGCATCGGCAATATGGCAAGTGTGGAGGGGAAGGAAATGGGAAAGAGGAAGTTGAGTTCTTGGCTATTTGGATCTAGTCCCCAAACACGGCTAAAGTCATTTCAAGCAACGTTTTGATTCTGAATTGTATTCTTACACCGGGGAGATACTAAGAATATCTTCTATCCTGGAACGTGTCCCAAGTATATCTTATATTATTTTAAGTGTTAGTTGTAAAAACATAAATCAATCAAATAAAATACGCTTGCGCACGCCAGGATATGAACTCGCGTCCTCCGGATCGCTAGTCGAGAGTCTTGCCCCTCGACCACGGAGGCCGTCAGTTTATCTACTTATATAATATTAAAATAAGAATAATTTTAAGATTAGTTAAATAATAGTTAAAAGCGTATTTTAAAGCTGCATAGCGTATGGTTGTAATGTCCTAGAATTTCCAGTCGTCAAACTCGACGCTTAATAGTTTTTTTTTTAATGAAACTTTTTTTTTTCGTGTTGTATTGTATAATTGTATTATAGGAGTTTACCTGTATTGTGGATGATATTTTATATTCTACAATGATAAGATGGTTGATTTTACAGGAAGTTTTAAATTAATAACATTATAGGCAAAAACAATTTTAAATGAAAAATATTAAAAGAATTTAAACAAACACAAATCAAATTAACGTTATAAAATAAAATGGAGAAGTAAAAATATATGTGTGTTTAGAAGGATTGCAAGCAGTTCCGTATTTAACCCTATTTTATTTCACATTTCTACGCACAATTTTTTTTTACAATTGCTACACCTGTTTACAACAATTCACATTAAAGCTGTTATTTACCTTTCTTTTGAAGCAGAAAAAAAAATCTAAAATGCTGTATTTTTCCACGTTGAAAATTATAACGTTTCGTTGTTTTTCACGTTAAACACCAATACTTACAAGATAAAATGTAATCAGAAAACTTGCACAATCACTTTACATTCGTCTTCGTGTTATTATCTCTCCTCTCTTCTTCCGGACTAAAATTTGAGAACTCAAATAAAACCACAGGAATATTTGGTACATCTACCTAACCAAGCTACCTTAGCTAACCTACCTAACATCCCTATCTAAGAAACCTGCCTTAACCCTTTGTGACCCAGTGTTAATTCAAATTAACAACAACAAAAAATCCTTAAAACTAAAGTCATTAACCTGAAATAATCTTAAACGTACCTGACCTAACCTAACCTTCCTACCTTACCTCCCTATGTAAGAAACTGACTTCACCTCTCCATCTAAGATACCTACCAAGTCTCAACATAAAAAAAAACACATTAACCTTTTGACACCCGGTGTTAATTCAAATTAACACCTATTTTGTTATTTTTCCTCGTAATCATAGTGATTAAAATATTCCAGTTTTGTTTTCTAATAGCTTGCAATCTTCTCTATTTCGTCTATTTTTTCCGCAAAATTTACTATGCTTCAAACCGCCACAAAAACCGCTAACATTGACTGGTTAGTATCTGAATTGACGAATGCGTCGGTTTTCTATCCAGGCGTCGGCGTCGTCGGAACAATTCCTCCATCGACATTTTTCTAATATACATACATAAATACTATAGTTAGTAGGAGTTTTGCAAACATTGTCATGTTATTCCTAACCCGAGGATGTTCAGTTCCCGTTTCGGCGGTCATGCACGTCTGTCCATAAGTATTTTTTTTGGTTTTCATTATAATAATTTATTCAGGGTACAATTGGTAGCCTTTTTTTATAAATAAAAACGTCATTTGTGTGTTACGTTTATTTAACCAAGAAGATACCTAATTATTAAAATTTGACTGATTTAGATAGCACCGCGCCGTTTTTTATGAAAAATTACCTCAAGGGCGCTGAACAAATAATTATATAATAAAATTAATATAACTGGCTAAGATTTAAAAATTGAGGCACTCAGCGGAAGAGTGCCCCAAATTGAGTGCCTCAGTTTTTAAATCATAGCCAGTTATATTAATTTTATTATATAATTATTTGTTCAGTGCCCTTGAGGTGATTTTTCATAAAAACGGCGCGCTGCTATCTAAATTAGTCAAATATCACATTGAAATCATCATATTGTTATATATTTTTGTCATATCTATCAAACCACAGTGGCCCAATTTTAGATTTCACCGATTTCAAAGCATCTTTGAAATACTGTAAACTAAAATTTGGCCTCTATCCACTATGGCTTCATAGATATGACAAAAATATATAACAAATGATGTTTTCGCTAATTACGAATTTTTGTGGGTTGGGTCCAAAGATATTGAAATATAAGTAGATGTGCTATCTGCTGTTTTTACTATGTGGGTCTGCGCTTCCGGGTGTCGCCGATATTGAAACTAAAAGAACAAATAATTAACGAATAAACCAAACGAACGTTAAACAAAAAGAACGAATTCTATCCTTATTCAGAATATATTGTTAACCAATATTAATGCACATTTTCAAAAAATCAACGAAATGAACAAATTCTTTTTGTATGAAAACTACACTAATTAGCGCGTAGTCCGGCGACAGTTGCGCGGACACCATAGCATATCTCTTCTGTATTTGAATATCTTTGGTTGGGTCAGTCTTCCGCTGAGCGCCACAATTATAACTAGTGACTTACATTAAAGACTTTATAGCTAGTGACGTACGACTAAGATTTATAACTAGTGACTTAATGATATAAGTATTTACAACTGTGTCTTAAAGTTAGAGATTTACAAATAACATACTTACATTTTTTAAAAACGTTTTATGGTTTTGCCAGGGTTGTCGGTGATAACCTAATAAAAAACAAACAACTAAGAAAATTCTGTAAGTGTACCTAGGTACAAGCAGGTAAAATAGAGGTAAGCTATTGCTGCGAGTTGAAGCAGTTTGAAGATTTTATGCTACATATACTTACATTAAAAACACTGTTTTTGTGTCAATGCCGCACAAGAGACTCGACTTCTTCCAACCGTTAGGAGCCGGTCGGTCAATTGGGGTATTTTAATTTTTTTTAAGTGTGTTACAGACTGTGTGTCGATTTACAATACACATGTGACACAAACTACACCCTTATGAGTAAATAAAAGACACTTTAAATAGTAGCACTTAAATGCCTCTTGAATTCTTCAAGGCCATGATGTCAAAAATTTTGGAAGCTTTATTTAACAACACCATACCTCTTGTCATGCTATGCCGAGCCAGTACATCCGTTCTGCTATGTGGGATACATAGAAGATCGTGGTACCGTCCCTGGTTGTAGTTGTTCGGCACATACAACTTATAACATTCCAGGAGGTATGGGCTATCTATTAAATTATTAATGCTTTTGTACGCCGTTACTGCAAGGGCCCCACTCCTCCTCGACTGGAGACTTTGGCAACGCGTTTCTGTGAGCAGATCTTCATGATGCATGAATCGCGGGTACTCCCCATGCATTCTCATATACAGGTATCTCAGAAACTTTTTTGAATCTGTTTCAATTTCGCAGTGTATTTTTTCTAGTATGGGGCCCATACAGCAGAGGCGTATTCAATTTTAGACCTTATAATGCAGTTATACATAGCCATCATTGCTTCAGGTTTTGAAAACTGTTTTCACGATCTTATAACAAACCCTAGAAGCTTGTAGCATGATGTTGTCAACTGCAATATATGGTCTGAAAATATAAGTTTGGGATCAAAGACTACCCTTAGGTCCTTAATGGATTTTATTGGTGACAATATATCTCTTTTAATACTATAATCAAATTTGATGGGATTTCTCAAACGTGTATATGACATTGCAACACATTTTTTTGTATTAAGTCTCCGCAACCGGGCCCGAAAAGAAGAAGATAGAGAGATATGAAATTACGAATGTTAGAGGAGAGCGCTAACATTTACAGGACAAAATCGATGCGAAAATTGCGAAAATGTTTAATAAAATACGACTCGTTTAAAATAGAGCAAAAATCTCGTGGGGACTATGTCAAGTACAACTTAAAGAAACATTGTGAATTTTTTCATACATATAACTTTTAAAATAACCGAAACAGCTTCAAAAAAATAATTTTCCGAGCATACTTTGCGATTTTTTTCTGTCGAGGAAATTTCATATAATTTGCGTTTTGGCGTGGGGAATATATAGATATTATCCTCTTAAATAACATATATTTTTTAAGAGCTTAAAAACTTCAAATATTTAAGCGGGATATGCAAGAAATCGGTAGAAATTCCGGTAGCGGACCCTTAAAGAATAATTTATTTTCATCAGCCCATGATGAAATTGAATCTAAATCGATTTGTAATTTAACACAATCTTGCCCGTCACAAATCCTCTTAAGTAATTTCAGATCATCAGCAAAAAAGGCAATGTTGTGAAGGTAGTGGGGGAGGGTAACACGATAGGGACGAAGAAGGCGGTGAAGTACCTAGCTATTCAAATGTGATCACCACGGCTCAAGCTAATTCAAGCAAGGTTTCGTGTTTTCAAGTTTTAAATATTTTCTACTTACGTGTGGAAACAATAATGCGGGTTTTTAAGGGTTAACCTAAGTGACTTTCGTTATTTAACAAGTAAAACTGTGGCAACTGAAAAAAGAAAGCCTGGAAGAGCCGAGGTATGCGCGGCGGGTGACAGGACAAACTTTCCCAAATTAAATTACATCCCTCCGAGAGACCGGGATGTTTCTCGAGCAACGGGTGTATTTATGTGAAGATTCTTCAAACGTCATTGTAAAACATACATCCGGATGTCATCTTGTCAACTAACCGGTAATCAGATTTCTCTGGGTGGAATTGTTGAGGAAATTAGCGATTTAAAAATACTGATAAATTTGCTTCACGTCATAGTATTTTATAATGGGCTGTTTTTTTTTTTATTTTACATTATCTTTTTTTATTGAAGTGAAGTAATGAGGTTTACATGCTTTTCTAATATAATATAGTTTTTAAAAAAAATTAAATTAAATTAAAAATAATACAAGGTGTCCGGAAACTAATGGTGCAAGCGAAAAACTGGAGAATCGACATCGCAGAGAACCCAAAAAACATCAATCTTTATTTTTGAACATTCAGTTCAATTTAGGGGGCGGATATGGGTACCGGTATGGTTTTGTGTCTCACCAGGGGTGCCCGGGTTCATGGGGAGACCCACCAGCTGCGTGGCAGGCTCCGGCCCTGGAGAGTCTGGTTTAGGGTACCTTTTGACCTCTCCAGCAGGAGTCATTCGGAACATCGCCTTGCACCGCTGTGGGATGGATGGATTCATACGTTCGCCACTCCTGGAGACCCCTAAGATTCTTACCCACCCCTCATACTTTTTCCCTTTCTAGAATTTCCTCTTCTTCCTGTCCTCAAAAGACCCTAAACACAGCATCCCTAAACATGACCCCGAGGGGAATTATTTTCCTCAGGGTTTCCTGTCTGGAGCTTATGTAAAAAAAACTGATCTTTTTCCTTTTTTCGGCAACTATGAGATTAAAAAATAATGGCCGTCGCGGGACGTCTGGCAGGTGTGTAACACCAAAATTATTTTTTTTAGGAAGTGAAAATAAAAGTTACCATGGCCTTATGTTTGTGATAATGAACCAATTCTTTTATTATTTTTAAAATATAGACAAATAAATGAATTAACTAATCATAATACCGTTTACCACAGGGGTAGGCAGAGAGGACGGACCGCCAAACAACTCGGTCTAGCAAAATGACACCTATATTTTTTACTCCAAATATGCTCAGGAATCTCAGGTTCAAATCTTTCGGGTGGGTGCTGTTACACCCCGAACATGTATTTTTTTAAGAAAAAGAATCCTGGTTACCTCCCTATTCCCATCATCAAAACCTGAGTTTGTTGCTTGTACAAACATGAAAGTAGGTACTTAGTTCACAGGGGATTGAAGCTGCAACGTCTCGGTGGTAACCTTAACCGCTTCTGTGCCAAGAGCAAGATTTCTCGCATTCTTGGCCGTGCCCAGCAAGCCGGCCATAGAAAAATAGCGAGTTATCTCGCTATTCTTTGAGCAAGATTTAATTTTTTTTTTTTTTTTTATTAAAAATTCATGGCCTGCTGTTCACAGCTACACTCCTACATACTGGCATTTAAATTAATGATTTGAACCATTCGACCAACTGATCTAATCGACGCGACGTAAACTAACCGCTCGCGAGAAATAAATAAATTTGCCTCGATTGTTTGAGGTTTCCCAGAAGGTCATTTTTCAAATTTTTCGCCAACATTAAAAAAATCATACCTTTGAATTTTAATATGGAGACATAAAAACTTAAAGTGCTATAAAGCCAATGAATTAACCTGTTTTTACCGTTTATCTCATATTTGTAGGATTTATAAAAAAATATTAAAAAAATCGTAATGTTTATAAATGCGCGAATCCTGTGTGTGTTTTTACTTGAAACGGCCATGAGGGATACTTATTAGAGTAAACATAGCATATTTTCTATTTTTGTATGTTGTCTGTAGTTTACTTGATAATGAAATATGGATATCTATGGAAAAGGGACTTAATTTTATCCTTAAACAGCTAATCAAAAATTCAGCGGGGTTAAAAATAATTTTTTTAAATATTTTTAAATTTTGTTTTTAACGTCGTTCTAAAATATTCTACGAAGTTTGAATTTGAGACATCTATGGTCATAATAGATAAAGCATTTCAATAGCTTCGTTTTAAAATAAATGGGTGGCCAAGGAAATGTTTTAAATAATTACAATAAATGTTTTACGATGGTCGGAAAATGTGGTCCATTTTTGGACCGGAATCAATCGCAGAAAAAAAAGTGGTCTATTTTTCGACCAAATCGCCTCAAAGAGAAATAATCGCAAGTTAAACAAGAGGTGAAATGGTGTAATTTGGAAAATGGCCTCGCGGCAAATAATATATCAGGGTTCAAACCTGGTGCCACCTAAACCTCGTTTAATTTCACTGTGTGAATTTTACTAATATTAAAAAAAAATCATTTCTATTCTAAAAACTCTAATAAACTGACATTTGAAAACTCATTATTAGCTACTACCAGTAAGGCCCTAAGCTAAGGTAAATAAGTTCGCTCACGGCGGATGTCATCTCTGGGAATGCTATGTAGAGGATCTTTTTTATGGAAAGTTAGAAGATGAAGTTCTGGTAAGGAAAAGGGTACGAGGGTTCGGCAAGAATCGGGGGGTCAATGTGTGTAGGAATGACGTATGAATCCATCCCTCCAAATGCGTTGCAAGGCGATAGGCAGGGCCGGATTAACCATGTCGGGGCCCCTAGGCAATGCACGTCTCGGGGCCCCTTTACCGATGGCGGACTAACGGGGGGGGAGGGGTTGAAGGGGCCTCCAAACGCCTCCTTGTTCCATAGATCAAATCTTTAACAAGGCTTTGGGTGGGGGGGGGTAAGGTTTTAAAACATTTTTTTTTTTAATTTCTGAATGTAAAACATGTCCATATAATGAGAATTGTGTCAAAATTTCAAGTAAATCGGAGCAAAAGTAACGAAGGTACAAAGACCGGTCCTCATGCTCGATACTCGATAGTATATTATTTCGAGTATAAAAAATATTAAATCGGTTTTCTCGCAAACAACATTTCTGAAGTTCGTGAACATCATAACTCAAAATCTTGACTTGACTTGATCGATGCTATTGAAATTTTGTACACTATTTCTACACATAAATCAACAGGTAGTCGGAGGGAGTTTTTTTACCATTTTATAATAACAAATTCACCGATTTTTTTTAGAAAAATCGCGTTTTTCACTTCGAGAAAAAATCCCTCTGTCTTGAGTCACAAAAAGTCTTGTCACTAAAGTGACCTCTTCCAGACAACCTTTCCCAAAGAATTTTATCAAGCAGATAGGTAGTGCACACTGAAGCTTATACAACATTTATATTTTAAACACATAATTAGAAATAAAACAAAACAAATGCCAAAATAAACCACACACGGCACCTTCAATCACTTCAGATACTAAGTAATGTTGCAACAAATAGAAGGAAAGAAAAGTAAAATACAACTATGTTTATATATTTGTTTTAATTATAGACTTTTTATTTATTATTTGTGCATGATGTGAACATTAGATATTTATTGGGTTATAACCTAATTATTATAATTTGTTGTTTTCTTTTAGCATGCACCTAATATTATTAACCTGTAAATGTTCCTAATAATAAAAAATTAAAACATCTTGACAGCTGACTTTTTCCGAAACTTCGATGCTCACTAATTAAAGCAAGTCATTTTTTCTCGGGACGCGGGGCCCCTAGCCGATGCGGGGCCCCTAGGCAGTTGCCTAATCTGCATTAGGGATAATCCGGTACTGGCGATAGGTTGAGAGAGTCCGGCTGGAGAGTTCAAAAGGGCTCCCTCAACCGCTTTCTCTCGATCCACTACGCTACGCAGAAGGTGGGCAGATGTATCCGCCACCAAGACCAGGACAAACCTCATCCCATGAACCCGGGCACCCTTGCTTAGTCACCAAACGTGGCGAACCACTTGTAGTGCTTATTCCAGGGGTGTGTTGGTTCCCGGGGCGGCAGTACCCACACCCGCCTGCCAAATTGGTTGCTAACAGTATAATGGCTAGCTTTCAGAAAAATTAAACCCAGGACGCAACCATGAATGGGAACCAGGCTCATTTTTCAACACAACCACTAACCAGACCGTTTAAACAATTATTCATTTAGAGAGGTCAGATTTTATTGGCAAAGAAAATTTCGAAGAATCTCAAGATATAATCGGCCCAACAAGCATGCGATCGTAATTATTTCCGGGTAGCCAATTTTAATTTGGTTTCACGCAATTTCAATATTGAACCGGTGCGAAAATTTCCCGCAACATAATAATAATAATTCAACGAATTTCCCTGTGATGAAATTTCCCACTGTTTCCCTTTCAATGTGAACTCGGTGTATACTGTAGACCGTAGACCGTAGTTCCGCCATTTAACAACAATGGCTTTAAAAGTTTAAAGCAGGTCTGAATGAAAACACAAAACCCTAATGGAAGCTAATCATTAATATTCTGCTTTTAATTTGTCACTTCCGCGTATCGTTGCTGCGAACGAAAATTCGTCGATCAATCATCTCTCCCTGAGGTCAATTTTGAAAACATTATATTTTTCTTTTCATAAACCTGTGGGTCTTTATTTCAGGGCTAATTTCCCCAGGTCAGTTGGTAGGTAAGGTGAAATTTCCGAATACAATACAGGGTGTTAAGGGATTGATGACTTACTTTAACCAGTGATTCCTGATTATCTGGAGTAAAAAGTGTAAATGAAAATGCTCGGTTTCATAATAAGAAATACCAAAGACTTTTGTAAAATACCTACTTTAAAATATTTGTAAACATCATTAAGCCGAAGCCAAATTAATTGTCACTTACCTATTTGGTTACCGTATTATAAGGTTCACTCAGATTCTATTGAAAAAATATAGCACAAATTTTTAAGACATAAATTATAAACTTAATATTCCTAGTCAAAATATAAATTATAATCAATATATCGAACATGTTACGCAGACAAGACGAAACATGGCTTTTGATATCACAACAACAATTTCACCAAATTTACTTACCTACGATATTTTTAATTATTCATTTTGGATTGTTACGCAATGGTTAAATCTTAAACATTAAGATGGTAGGAGAGATTTTTCAATATTTAATGGTTTTTGTGCGTTGTCGAAGTCGCCTACGTCCATAACTGTAAGAAACAAAAAAAGTTAAATCAAAAGAATGATAGTTACATTTACGTTCTATCCTCCAAAATATAATTATACATTATAAAAAAATATTTTTCTTACTTTACAACTGTTTTAAAAATAGCTGTTTTCAACAAATCTCAATCGACCTGCAAATATTTTTCTTATGTGGTCATATACAAGAAGGAAAAAAAAGAAAAAAAATATTCTTAGATAGAAAACATCTCAATCTTTGCCTGCTCATTTTTACATTTTTTAATTAAAGAGCATTTTTACCTAAATTACGATGTGATACTATTAAAAAAACTGCATAAATCAGTCAACTTTAAAGTCGTTTTGTTGTACCAAAAAATAGGTAAGTTAATAAAATAAAAATATCATCCAATTAAACAGTATTTTAAGTAAGTCAATTAAAAAAATAAATTTATAAATTCCAATGATTTACTTGGTTAACTTCGATATTCGTAAGTATATATAAAGACCACTTTGATCATTCAATTCCATTGCGCGAACAGGCATCGCCGAGAACCGTCGCCCCCGACGCTGTCCCGCGTAATTTAAGTAGAAACAGAATCACCAAAAAGATCAATCATTTACTAGACCTGAATACATTGTGAGAATTATTAAACTGACCTTTGTACAATGTTCGTTAATTTACTATCCATAATATTTGCGCGGGCGAATTCAGTCTGCGTTGGCTTCAGGGATATTCAACGCAAACATTTAATATTATGTTTTTATGATAATAAAAAAAACAATTGAAAATAATTACATAAATCTTTCTGATAATTACATAAGAAACTATAATATGATACACATAATTCGGTGTTAAATAAATAGGAACTTCGAGGAACAAAAATTATACCATAACATTGCGGAGAATTGAGGAGCTTAGCAGGGCTACGACTATTTTCAAATTCGGTGATTTTAGTTTCGGACATTGATGTAACGTCGCCCGTGTCGTTTCTTGAATTTGGCAACGAAAAATCCTCGACGAATTTGTAAATAATTTCATAACGCCTCTTCTAATCTAATTCCGCGGCATTTGTTCCTCGCGTCAAGTCTTAAGGCGTCGACTTTACCGTGAAACTCATGTGTAATTATGTTCACAGAAGATGCACCGTTCTCAGGGGTATAAAATCAGTTTTATTTGAGTTTTGGCAGAAAGGAATATTTTTCAATGGAAATTATGTCTTTTTCATCTCAAAGTATGTATTTTGCGGTTAGTTAATACTACTTTGATGAATCGAAAATTATTTTTGTTATTAATTATCACAAAGAAAAAAATATTTTGTCTTTGGTTTTCTTTGACAACTGGACATATTTTATTGTGAATAATATAACGGTTGAATAGACGATTATGTAGATACTTTTATTAATCCTTTTTTTTATCTTTTTTATTTAATATTTGTAAAAAATTTGAACAATTCATCAAATATTTTAAGATAATATTCACGTTTTGTGTAAGTTCTACTCAAGTTCTGTTATTATATCATTATAAGCCAGTTGCAACATAAAAATTAAATATCACAGAACTTGAATAGAACTTTCACAGAACTCGAAAATTTACTTTAAATATTTGATGATTTTAAACCCATTATAAATTTTTAAGGATAATTTTTTTTTCAATCGGTTGCTTGTGCGTTACTGGCAGATCATCTATTTTCTCGATTCATTACCTTTCACCGCAGAATGGATTCATATTTCCATCACTCCTGGACACACTGACCCCTGATTTCTAATCACCTTTCATCCCCTTTTCCTTCCTAAAACTTTCTCTCCTTCGTTAACATAAAAACCCTCCACTTCAAACGTAAAATCGACTTCAAAAATACCCCTAACAATAAGTTGATATGAATATCAAACGAATTACCATACAGTGAAGATTTTTTGTACATATACGCTGGTGTAAGTAAGAGTATATATAAAGTCAAGTATGTTTGCTCATCCCAATGGCTGAACCCTGCCGAACCAGCCAAACCATGCCCCAAGCGAATATTGACTCCAAAAAAGTTACTTGTGAGCGTTTGGTCGACCAGTGCTGGTGTCGTTCACTACAGCTTTCTTAAATCTGGCCAGACGATTACGACAGAATAGATGTCTATTGTCAGCAACTGCAAACCATGATGGAAAAGCTAGCTGCTAAACAACCGAGGCTGGTTACTCGCTCTAGGCCACTGCTGCTTCATGACAACGCTAGACCACACACTGCAAAACAGACGGCTACCAAATTAGAGGAGCTTCAATTGGAATGTCTTAGACATCCACCGTACTCTCCGGTCTTTGACCCAACAGATTACCATATTTTCGAAATTTGGATAACTTCTTGCAAGGGAAAAAATTCAACTCCGATGGGGCAGTCCAAACCGCATTCATAGCCCAGTCAACCTGTGTTTTTAGATGGAAAAAAATTGTATAAAGCTATTTTTTCCCCGTCAACTACTATCATTTACACAAGTGTTTAGCCAAAAGTCCTCGCCCCTGCCCCCCTTGCTCCCCCCCCCCCCCCCCCCTGTGCCCCCCCAAACATGAAAAGTGTAAGGGTTTTGTAAATCACGTCTATCTCAATTACTAAACAACATATCGGATTGCAATTTTTTTATTCTCTTTGATGTAACATTGTCTACAATTAATGTCAAGTTAACTTTCGCCGTAACTTTTACGGTTTGTTTGTAATTCGTATGTAAAGGTAAAATTTGTATTTTTTTTGGCACGTAATTTTACTTTTTGTCGCAGAACTTTTTATGCCGAGATTTTATGAAAAAATGTTTCCTACAAAAGTTTTAGCTCTTATTATTATCTTTAAAATGATATAAAATAAAACTTACTTTGTTGGAGATCCAGCGAGATTCAGCCGGTGTAATGCCGAATGCGTACTCTGTCAAGGCGGGTTCGGTCGAGGTGGGGTCGTTGTTTAGTGAGAGTGTTTTTTTATTTTATTTTTAAGGTATACTATTGCATTTTCTATTAAAAAAAACTAATCGTGTCTCTGTGAAACCTAATTTCCTCACTTTTTAAATTTGTTTCAAATAATAATAAGTCCTTGTATACAGCTAAAATAGGTATTTTAAAAAGTTTTAGCAGAGATGGTGCGCACCAAGCATTCACGGTTGATATCTGGTGTTTTCTTGCCATAAAGTATACATTAAAATATATTATTTTATAGCTCATAGAAAGGGCTATAACCTCTGTAGGAAACATTTTTTCAGAAAATGTCGGCCTGAAAAGTTCTTTGACAAAAAGTAAAATTTCGTTCCAAAAAATATACAAATTTTTACCTTTTCATATGAATTACAAACAAACGGTAAAAGTTACGATGAAAATTTACTGGACATTAATTGTAGAAAGTATTATAAAAAAAGGGAATAAAAAAAATTGCAATCTGATATGTTGTTTAGTAATCGAGATAGACGCGATTTACAAAACCCTTACACTTTTCATGTTTAGGGGGCACAGGGGGGGGAGCAAGGGGGGTAGGGGCGAGGACTTTTGACAAAACACTTTTCTAAATAGTAGTAGTCAATGGGGAAAAAATTAGCTTTATACTATTTATTTCGTTCAACTGGTGTTCTACGACACAGGTTGACTGGACTATCAAAGATTTTATTGATTCCCGTCCGAATGGTTTTTTTAGTAAAGGGATCGATGAATACCTATGAGATGGCAAAAGTGCATAAATAGCAATGGTACATACTTTGATTAAATAAATATATAACATTTAAAAAAAAAAAAAGACTTTATGTTCCTCCCATACAAAGCGCCAATTTCATTTGTAAGGACCTAATATTTTAAAATTAGTAAATTGTGGAATAACACAAATCAATCAAATAAAATTTAACGCTAGTTGAGAGCCTTACCAAAAATGACAAAACTAGTAATGAAAGAAATATTTTATAAATAAATATTTCTAAAAGAGAACAAAACTAGGATGTAAGGAATGATTTTTATGTAAATAATTTAAGGAAATTACATTAAGATTGTTTTTAAATATGTATTTATTTAACACCGAATTATGCATATCATATTATAGTTTCTTATGTAATTATCAGAAAGATTTATGTAATTATTTTCAATTGTTTTTTTTTATTATCATAGAAACATAATATTAAATGTTTGCGTTGAATATCCCTGAAGCCAACGCCGACTGAATTCGCCCGCGCAAATATTGTGGATAGTAAATTAAAGAACATTCTAAAAAGGTCAGTATAATAATTCTCACAATGTATTCAGGTCTAGTAAATGATTGATCTTTTTGGTGATTCTGTTTTTACTTAAATTACGCGGGACAGCGTCGGGAGCGACCGTTCTCAGCGATGCCTGTTCGCGCAATGGAATTAGATGATCAAAGTGGTCTTTATATATACTTACGAATATCGAAGTAAACCAAGTAAATCATTGGAATTTATTAATTTATTTTTTTAATTGACTTACTTAAAATACTGTTTAATTGGATGATATTTTTATTTTATTAACCTACCTATTTTTTGGTACAACAAAACGATTTTAAAGTTGACTGATTTGTGCAGTTTTTTTAATAGTATCACATCGTAATTTAGGTAAAAAAGCTCTTTAATTAAAAAATGTAAAAATGAGCAGGCATAGATTGAGATGTTTTCTATCTAAAAATATTTTTTTTCTTTTTTTTCCTTCTTGTATATGACCACATAAGAAAAATATTTACAGGTCGATTGAGATTTGTTGAAAACAGCTATTTTTAAAACAGTTGTAAAGTAAAAAAAATAATTTTTTATAATGTATAATTATATTTTGGAGGATAGAACGTAAATGTAACTATTATTCTTTTGATTTAACTTTTTTTGTTTCTTACAGTTATGGACGTAGGCGACTTCAAAAACGCACAAAAACCAATAAATATTGAAAAATCTCTCGTACCATCTTAAACCAATTATCATAACACATTGAGATGATCGTGTGCAACTTTACATACTTCCGAAAATAATAACGCCTTTCTATTACACAATATTCTAAATGTGGTGAAACAAACTGACCCACCATAAAAAGAATGCCCCAAGACGGTAACGACGTATTTCACATCAAGCACTCGACGGATCAACACCTCCTACAAAACACTCTTCCTGAAGCCTTGCCTCGGGCTCCTCTGAACTTGATGTCTCTTACCAAGTCCTTGAAGTCGCCACGCCCGCTACCCCTGGCCATCTTGCTCCGGGCTCCTAGCCCGGGGCCCCCTTGCCCCGAGCCTCGCATCTCTCTGCTCTGATGATAACGCTACGTCGGTCAAATGATGACACCGTCGAAAGATACGAGTCATGCAGAGACAGCACGCCCGATAGATTGCAGACCTGCTAGCGACCTTGAGGCCTGCGCTACCAGTGACATCGCCGGCGATCATCCCGACCGCAGTGTCCCACGAAGTGGAACTGAAGCCAAAGGCTGGGGAACATTACTCCCCTGTGACCCACGGAGAGGCAGCACGGCAAGATTTCCCGGCCTTGGAAGCTAGTGCCGAATATGCAGCAACCAATGACCCTACAATGGCAAGCCAATCTACTCCTGAGTTTTCTGTGATCGTCCCAGCCTTAGAAGCTGGCGCAGGATACGCAGCAACCCATGACCATATACCTATGGCAAGTCAATCTACTCGTGAGTTTGCTGTGACCGTCCCAGCCTTAGAAGCTGGTATAGAATATGCAGCAACTCTTGAAGATGCATGGCAAGCCAATCTACTCGTGAGTTCGCTGTGACCGTCCCCTGGTACCTGGTGCCGAATATGCAGCAACCCATGACCACACTACGGCAAGCCAATCGACTCGGGATTTTGCTGCGACCATCCCAGCCTTCGAAGCTGGTGCCGGATATGCAGCAACCCATGACCATGACAAAACAACTCGCGAGTTTGAAACGACCTTGTTAATTAATTCCATTGATCATAGTGATATTTATGAAATGGCTGAAAAATTTGCAGATACATTTCAAATATTATATTGAAAGATAATGATATTGCAAAACGAAATTATTACTCTGCGCTGCGACATATTTCAAAGCAAGGTCATCCTTAGGTTTAGATTTCTGGGCATTGGTTTCCAACGAGAAATATCCAATTATTATTTTTTAATTGATAAACTAATGTTTAAGACAAGATTTTTATGCATAGCACAAAGACACATATAATTTATTTATTTTTTGTTTGCAGGTGAAAAAATGTACCAAGCAGTAATTGTTGAATGAAACACTAATATATATTGAATTATTTGGCGGGCAGGAGATAAGCCGACGTAGCTCAGTGGATAAAAGCAGTCCCAGACGCGGATTCAAGTCCCGTCGGCGGCATGTATCTTTTCTCGGGAGATTTTTTCAATGTAGATGAGTGTTTCAGGCTAATAATTATTACTTAAAATAATTTTATTGTTAGAAATATCCAAATTTAGAGAAATGTGTTAACAGCTAGGTACTGCATTCGTGTTTTGGTTCAACATATTTATGTGCATCAGAATCCTACTTAAAACAAATAAAACATAAACACCGTTCTCGCTTGATATCTTGGATTCTTTAAGGTTGGCAATTTCCGACTACAAACCTGATTGGGAGATGCTAGACGCAATGCCCACACTGATATCTACATAACTGCATACTGAACTAGGTACACCGTTTCATTTAAAATTTTAAGAAGTATGTAATTGGTAGACCGCACAGGGTTTCATCAGTAAACAGTAGATCTTGGGTCTAATCAAGTTGGTCACCCCTGATCTTTAGGATTGAGATTTCTCCTGAGAGAATGAGATAGAATAACCGATCTCCTCTTTACGCGGTGCTTCGTAGCCTCCCCAACTCTTGTCTACTTTAGTTTTCAGAAGGTTTCACTTCTACCGCGTGTGAACTGAACACTTGTAATTTTTTCTTTGGTAGTTTCCTTTTTGGTTTTGGGTCAACGAAGAAATTTAATGTAAGATTGCTTTTTCAACGTGCAGATTATTTAACAAGTTAGTTAGTCTCCCTTTTAGTCTGACTTTTTTTGCATGTACTGCCATCTCTCTGCAAAAGATAAAATTAAAATTCAAACACACTGAATTAGTGTAGAATCAAACCACTGTACACATACCATAGGTAGTTAGAACTAATGATATTTTATTATTGTAATATCGGCGTTCGCATATAGATGGCAGTACACAAAAAAATATTTGGTTTCACGACAACACTCACGCAATTTCATTATTACCCCTTTGAAAAGTCAAAGTTTGAAAAAAAAAATTGAAAAATAGCCCATAACTTAATCTAACGTTACGTATTTAACCAATTTAAATATTTTTTTCATCACTTTTAATGATTTTTCAAAGAGGGTGTTGAAGTTGCATGACTCTGAGTTGTCTCTCTTTGAGTAATCTCAGAGAGAGGTCGTATGTGATGCCATCATTTTAGTATCTTCTGTTTTTTTCGTCTTCCTACAAGATATCAGAGAAGGAAGACAACAATCGTCGATGACAATCATACAACCTCTTTCTGGGTCAACTTTACTCACTAGTTGAATCCAACCTATTTATTGGCGATGAAAGGTTATCTAAAAATTGAAAAGATTGTTATAGTTTCATGAACAAGTTATTTATTACTTAGTAACATTTTGGCAGTGAGTATTAAATTAAAACCCCCACAGAAGGTTCCCATGGTCTAAGAGATTTTAATCCTTAAACTGTAATAAACTATTTTAAATACCTAATACTTGGAACCTGCATATTGCCGTCCCTTGGCAAATCTTATAAGAAAGTTTCATCGTAAAAATTAAAGAGAAAAATTATGAATGCGTATTACGTATAGTTGTCTAAGACCAAAACGGTTTAGAATATTCGTTTACTTTTGAGTTTGACTCACACGAATATTGGAACTAACACGTTATTGCTTGTGCTTATAAGAATATTATGTCAGTTAGTTAATTAAAGGGTGATTATTGGTGGTTCTCGAACAAAGTTCACGTCCAGTAAACAGAAGACGGCCCGGCACACGGGGCAGGTGCACTTGTTGCTGAGCCACTTGTCAGTCTGATCCGGGTCTTGGCGAGACGCAAACCAACGCGCCATGCAGTCGATACACCACATAGGCCTGAAACAAAAATTATATCTAACAAGCATTCACAGACAAAGTAAATTGCCCTGATGGACTCAGAAGTGATGAAGATCTAACAAATAACTTGCTTAGACACTATCCCATGCATGGAAAATATAACGAATTCATTGGCAACAGATAGTAATACTCTAAATCAAGCTGGCTATTACATTATCTTAACGATGAAGAGTTCAGTTTTGGCTTTCTTTTTTAATGATGTTTTACCACACTGTGAAATACTTTTCAAGCAATTGCAGGGGCTGTCAATTGAAACAATTCAAGTAAAATCGTTCATTGAAAACTTTGAAAAGTGCATTCAAAACGTTAGGAATTCCTTGGATAGTAGAGTTGAGCCACCAGCAAAAAGAAACGACTAGACAGGCCTTTTTCTGCATTGTGTGCTGAAGTTGCGATCTTATAACAGCCGGAATTATTGAATTCGAAACTCACACAGCATTAGCTGGCTGCAAAATTATTTTTCACCGAAATGTTTCCTGTGTACAAAAACAATTTCCCGGAGGAAGAGTTTACAGTGATTACGAGTGTGTACGATTTTTTGGATAAAGTGAAACTTCGAAACGAATTACGTGTGCTTTACTCCAGAGGTGATTTTGCAAATGTTGACGGAGCAATATCCATTTTACAATTATTTTATAAATGTAACTTAGTGGAGTGTTTTAGTGAAATGGTTAAACTTTTTAAAATAATTTGTACTATTCCAATGACAACTGTTACGTGCGAACGGTGTTTTCTACGTTAAAACGTGTAAAAACATTTCTGAGGAACACTATGTCCCAATGATGAGCATCGAAAAAAGTTTGATATCTTCGATACCAGACTTTAATACGAAGAGCGATGAATGGTTTTTATCTACAAGTGAACATTTGTGCTAGGTATATCACTCCCTTTGAATCACTTTATTTTCTCTGGTTGTGAGGTGTGGTGCCTAGCACCAAAAAAGAAACCAAATCACAGTTATCGAGCGCAATATCATCGCTCATATTATAACGCCGCGTGCTCATTTACACATGTTTCAGGAGGAACAAAAAACAGTTTCCTCCGGGCCCTTAAAACCCTCCGGGCCACCATAATTTAAACCTCTATAAAAATATTTATTTTTACATAAATAGTTGTATGCAATGCCATCTTACGATATGTTTATTAATTTCTAAGAATTAATTATATTTGTTTCATATTAAAAAATAAATTATTAATAAATAATTACAAAAAGTTAAGGAATTTTTGTTATATCAATAAATTCAGGACAAGTTCGCACAAAAAATAAATCAGTTGCTGTGGTCAGTTTCAGTCAAAATAACTTCAGATGGGGTGGGTTAAATAAAAATAGAAAACTTTGAAAAAAAGAGTCAACTAATATTTCGAGATCAGATATTTGAGAAGCAATTTTTTTAGTTATTTAAAATGAGATTCGCGGTCAAGGGTGGATCCACCGTTGTGGGCACGGTGGACATACCCACAACCTTTTAATAGACTTGTAACATCACACTTTCACGGTCTATGATAATAAACGCTATGCCTTAATACAATTAAAAAAAACACAATGAATCATGAATCGTGCGTGATTCGAAACACAGCAAACAGCCAGACGATATGCTGACATGTTATGTCATATTTTTGACATCATATTATCTGTTTCTTTTTGGCACATAAATACTTGTATTGGAAAAAAGAGATGACTATTTACCGGGTACGCACTTGGCCGATTTTCGGATGGCTGTGACCCAGTGGCGTAGCAGGGGGGGGGGAGGGGCGGCCCACCCGGGCGGTACTTTTAGGGGGTGGCAAAATTTCACAATAAATAATAATATCTTGTAAAAATTTTAACCATTTTCTTCCATATTTTTGTCGCACCTACGCTTCAGACCGATTGAAATGAGCATGGAAGTTTTCATTACTTATTCTGTGATGAAACCGGGGAATCCCCTTTCTTTAAAATATGTATAATAATGTCATCTTGATCACTGTAGTGACTGGCAACACTGTTTGTAGTGAATTACAAGAATTCGCCTATTTTGTTTTGCACTTGGATTGTATATGACTAATATTCAGTGAGAATGATTGAGAGTAGTCCTGGGTCGATCGATCATTTTACACGACCCGGGTCGCTCACGACCCACTGGCGTCACGAGCGGGTCGCGAAGACCCGCTCTTTTCGCGACACAAAATACGAAACTCGATTACTCATCACCCAGTTACTTTGTACGGGCGCGCCGCGCGGTAGACGCTCGCTGCCCAGACCGGTCAAGTCATACGCGACACAAAACCCAGGTTATAATTGTGTGAACGTTCTCTCACAGCTCACACCTGTAACTAGTAATGTCATGTCCCAGAAATAAATTTTTAAAAAGACATGCTTCAGGGGTTAAAAAAACAATGTTTTATCATGTTTTGAAGGACATAAAAACCTTGTAAAAAACGTGTTGTTCACTCTTAATTTTTCACTCTTAATTTAAAACCAGTTTTATATTCAGAATGTAAAATTCCAGTTGTGGATTCATCTGCTGACACATTTCGAAGGAAAACATTCTCTTATTACTTTTATGTACTGCCAGAATCAAAGAAAAAACATTTTCAAGTTCTGAGTGTAGTTTAATTCGCCGCGTACAGATTAAATTAAAACCAGTTTTGTGTTCAGAATAAAACGATAAATTAAATAACAAGTTGCAGATTCAACGCGTACCGAGTGAAGCTTTACATTTGAGTTACATGCCACATGCTGCAAAATTCTGAGAAATTGACTGTTCCTGGTGTACCTATTTTTTGGGACTCTTAGGCAGAATCAATCTTATGTAAATAAAAAACCTGCAGTGTGTTCTAAATACAGTATAAGAATTCGAGATGCGAAATCCTACTATCTACATGGATGCCATTCTCGATTTCCGAGAGCAGCTATAAATTTGTGATAGAATTTATAAACATGATTTTTATTGGAAGAATCTCAACACATGTGATATAAAAATCAGCATAAAATGAGTTCGGAATAAAAAAATATGCCCGCCCACCCCCCTCTCCCACTCCCCGTTTCAGTCCCAGTACATTCAGTTTTCAAACAGCTCGTGTGCCATATTTTACAATTTTTTATTCAAATTTTCATTTTTCATATATTACAAATATTCTTTTTTGTATTTTATAAGAACAATCAATCAAATTTAGTACCTAACATAAGTAGGTACCTATTTAAAATATCTATAATTTTAAAAATCCATAGACAATTCTTTTGTTACAAAAAAAAACAGCTGCCTGCTAAATTCAATTTCATCAAACGCCCGAACTGCCAAACGTGCGAAGTTAAAATAGTCGTTAAGTTTTCTGAAATTATTCAATTTTCTGCGCAATTTTCTTAATTTTTCTTTCCGTAAGAACCTTCTACAAAGTATTATAAAACTTTTTAAAAAAAGATGAATGAAATGGGTAAAGTTGTTCTGAAGTTATGGCGCAACCAAGGGTAACAGGGATTCATTTTTATTTACAGGTGTCCGGGGGTAAAGTGCATTAACTCCGGGAGGTGATTCTACATGTCATGATAGTACAAGTAAAAAAGATAAATAACTTTTTTCGAAATTCCAACTTTTAGGGGTAGTTTTAAGATAAAAAGATAAAATTAGTCCGGCGTATACGGCCAATTTTATTATTTTCCGCTGTTACCATACGGGCCAATCACAATCGAGTCGGGCGCCCGGGAGGCTCTCAGCAAGTAAGATCGTACCTCACACTAAGGATTTTTAATAGGTACGTCTTTTTGTATGGGAAAAAAATGTTGGAATTTCGGAAAAAGTTGTTAATCTTTTTTATTCCTACCATCATTTAGAATCACCTCCCAAAGTTAATGCACTTTACCCCCGGACACCCTGTATATAGATTAAAAAAGTTAAAATAATTTTATTGACATTACTAAAAACTTTTGTATAAATATTTACTGCTAATCGTAGATAAGTAGCATTTTTTTTGCCAAACTTTGTATAAAATGAATGGTCATTGGTCAAAACATTTTTTTATCCATTCAAACTATGACGCAAGCGTAGTAGTAAAAAATTTTTTTTTAATGTATTTTTTGAGATACGCGGTGTTATAATATGAACGACGATATGCTATTCGTGAACTTTAAAATCAAATTATTGAGTGTGAAACCATTGTAAGATGTGGGATTGTGGGTTAGGGGTCGTCCATTAATCACGTGATGTTTTTTAGCAACTTTTTAACCCCGCCGGTGATATGTGGTGAGGTTTTAGACTAACCCCCCCCCCCCCCCCCCCCCCGAAAATCACGTGTATTTTTTTTACATCAAAGTATTTTGAAATTTTCAGAATATTATCACGAAAAATAAATACACGTGATATCTCCATTATACCCCCCCCCCCCTCCTTTCGAGCCTCACGTGATTAATGGACAACCCCTTAACTGTCCACGAGGAAAGAATGCCAAATGACATGACAGTGAAACTCTTGGCCAAGTGAATGTAATAGTGAAGACGCCCGAAGACAGGTAGTGGAAGATATAAACTTTGTGAAAGAAGATAGAGCAGTACGTGAAGCCCTGTGGACTGAAAAAGAATGGCTAAAGATTCAAGGCAGTGGAGAACATTTGCAGAAGAGGAAAAATTACGCGCTTGGAATGTAGTGCTGTGAAGATGGATGATTCACTTTTATTTTTTTTTACATCAGTTCCACACAGGAGGCCTTGGGGAAACGCTGTGTGGAGGGTAATTTTAGAAAGGAAGGAGGGGGAGCTCTGGGAAGGAAAAAGGTATGTGGGGTTGGTAGGAATCTGGGGGTCAATGTGTCCTGGAGTGACAGATGTATGAATCCATCCCTCCCACCGCGGTGCAAGGCGATGGGTCGAGAGTCTGGCTGGGGATGTCTAGGTTAGGTCACCTTCAACCAGTCTCCCAATCCAACCAACCACGCAGCAGGTGGGCAACTCACCACACGCAGAGAATCACTTGGGGTGATAGGGATTTTGGTTATCCAATAAATGGTTCCCGGAGCGGCAGTACTTGTACCCGCCTCCCAAATTGAGCCTCACATAAGCCACATGTACGGAATGCATCAGCACATTGGATTTTAACTAACAAAGCATTTTAACCAGCAAATACTAAGCATATTAGGGGTTAAAAACGTAGATATATTTTTCCATCACACGTCACCAATGGGTAGTTAGATAGAGCCTAGTTCAGCGTTCCGTAAATTGGCGGCCCGCGAGGGCAGAAGAGAGAGAGTCCCTGAATGTACGATCATTCCTTTCCACCATACTTGGTGCACCATTGGTCAATCACATTATTTTTATTCATATCTAGTTCCTATGAAGAAAACATAAATGAAAGATAAGGAACCTGTACCGCCACAGTGGGATTCAACTACCACGCTACTAACTGATTGGTCGTGATTTTTCAAAACACGTAATGCACTTCATTTTTTTGCGCTTTTTCATGTATGCTGTCATAGTTGACAAATAATTTCAGAATGTTGAAAATCCACCCACTTGTATCATTATAAGTGGAAAACGTGGCTTATTCAATGGTGGAGAACTAAACTAGTAGAGGATCGAACCCGCAACGTCCGAGTGGGAACCAACAACTAGCCACCTTTCCAAACCGTTAGTCGTGATATTTCAAACCATACACTTCATTTTTATCGTCTGAGGTACTTTTTTCGTGTGTTCTGTCTTACATTTTTTAATGCAGAGGGTGGGGGGGGGGGGCTTTGAAGAAAAATAAACTTGGAAAGTGGGAATTGAGCCAGATAGGGTTGCTTGCGCTTCATAATGCTGCTAGGCATGACACGAACCACGATGATGATGGGCGATCCGACAGGCAGTCACAAGCAAGACTGAGCAGGCTCACACGCACACTAATGACGTTGAGACAGAGTGGATGACGTTATCCGTTGCATCGTGTAGCAGTATCGTAAGTAGCGATGTGTGTTAGGAAAATTATTTGTTTTTAATTCAAAAAAATATCATCAGACAACAAAGCAACATCTAAATTTTTACTCCAAATATGCTTAAGAATCGCTGAATAAAATCCTTCAGATATGTGCTGTTACTCCCTGTACTTTATTTGGTTTATTACCTGCAATTACACTGTGTGCATTCCGGAGGCCTAGGTTCTCCTGGTCTTATGATTATTTCAGTAGGTTCTAAACACTTTTTGTTAAGTTTCACATTAGATCTCTCTTGCATACATCCTATGCAAAGCTCCAAGGGCTGTAATAGAGAAAAAAATAACTTTAAATGTTAGTTACAAAAATATTGTAACAAATTCAAATGAAGCACACAAAAATTAATAAAATATGTATACGATTATGGCATGGCTTCAATCTGACTTGAATAGACTTCGATTACAACAAAGTCAGTCTCAAACAATAATAGCGAGGTTTTCATTTTCGTAAAGCACTTCTAAAAAATATGTGGAAGATAAAGAAACGTCAAACTAAAAAATGATTATATTATTTTATGTACTTACGTGAGTGGCAATGTGCACTTCGTTTAAGGAAGTTTGTTCCCTAAAAACTTCAATAAATTTATCTATAAGAGTTTTATGGAACACAATATTTGGCAGAATAATAATAGGCCTTCTGACTTTATCTTGTAACTCCTTGAAGTCTTGAGCAATTAATCTAAAATTGAAGGTTGGCCTATTTGGCCGAGTAGATTTCACTTCTATGTTTATAAACTGCATTTCACCACTGCCAGCCGGTGTGAATTGATGAGTGTCACTCTGAAAATTAAAAAAACAGTAATCTCTTAGCAGTTTTGGAAATTTAACGAATGTAGTACGAATGCCACGAGGTGATTTTTCACAAAAACGGCAATATACAAATTATCCAATTATTATTATTCTATCAAGAGGTACCTACGTACTGAAAGCTATGTATGCTTTTTGTGATTATCGCGCAAGAGTCCAGTAGTACAATGGCAACCATAATCTAGAGTATGTTGTGAGGTTGAAGGAAGTTGGGAGGGAAAAGAGGAGGATTGGGAAATACCGATTCAGAAGGCTATTAAAATCTGGTCACTAAATACGGATAAATATTTACATTCAAAATGGTACTTTTCCAGGGCAATACTGCCAATATCTATATATATAAAAATCTCGAGTCACGATGTTTGTGGTCGCACTCCCCCGAAACGGCTCGACCGATTTTTATGATTTTTTTTTTAATGTATATTTTGTAGGTACAAGAATAGGTCTTAAAGTATATTTCATACCGCTAGGTGTCCCTACACTGAAAAAAAATTCTATATTTTTTACTTTTTTTGTATTTTTTTTTTTGTTTGGCATCATAAAATACCTATACCTAACCCCAAATTTTCACTCTCCTACACCCACTCTCTCATTTTTAATCGTGATTTTAGTATTTATGTATGAACAATTTTAACCGTCGGTCGTTCGTATTTCAATTAGAATGAAATTATTTATGTTGTTGAATGACAGATGGCGCTAAGTTCGTATACGTATATACTCGTTCCATTTATGTGGCAGAACAAAGTTTTCCGGGTCAGCTAGTACTAATATAATATTAAATTGCATTAGTATTGATTTAATGCAATTTCTTGAATTAAACATTCATCATTGGAAATGTGACAACTAAATAGGTTGTGGGTTAGGTATATCATTATCGTATATCGGTATAGCGTTATCACGAAGTTATCATGAAATACTACATAGATGTTTATTTAAAATGATTGAATATTAGTACACAACTAACAATGGATAATTGTCGTAGTATATTGTACATTGTTATTATTAATATGTTATTAGTTGTTATTATTGATATGTTATTTATAAGTTATTAGACAAAATCATATTTATTATAAATGTTTTAAAATGTTAAATGAACTCCCTTAAGGGCCTTCCTTACTAGCGATCTCAATCGTTGTATGGAGTATCATGAATTCTCAGATTCAAACGACAATCTAAGTTATTAATCGTCAAAATATCGATAATGTAGCCACGCTAAGCTATCATAAATACATTTTTCTATCGAGATATATGTTTTTATTAACTATTTATTTTCGTTAAATACTATATAATGAACATCTAATAATTCTCCTACTCATTCGGCTCTAAGAGGTGGCCGTGAACGCACGTTTCATACGGTCCGTCGTGTCAATCTTTTTTCAAAGTTCGAAATTCCGCGTAATTATAATACTTCCATGCGACGTTTCAACAATATTACACTCTACGCGTTGCGCGTAGAGACTATAATAGCGTGCCGCCTTTCTCATCTGTGAGTTTCCGTTGAAGCTGCGTAGTGTGAACTAGTATTATTAAGAATTAATTTACTGTTAACATTTTTTCGGGTTTCTAGGTAATAAACAATTTGATATTTTTAAAATATAAAAGTGTTGATCGTCCACACTATTCTTTGCGTAAATTTGCAACCGGTAATAGTCCCGGAAAACTCATAAAGCAATTAGAATTAAAAAGATTGGAGAAAAATAATCAACAAGTTTTAAGTTTTTTTTTACATGAGCTCCACACAGGAGGCCCTGAGGAAAATAATTTCCCTCAGGGCCTATGTCATCTTTTGGGATGCTGTGTGGAGGTTTTTTTTAAGGAAAGGAAGGAGAGGAGAGTTCTTGGAAGGAAAAAGGTTTAAGGGGTGGGTAGGAATCTGAGGTTCAGTGTGTCCTGGTCATCCTGTCCAGGACCTAGACAAACCTAACCCCATGAACCCGGGCACCCCTGCTAAATCACCAAACGAAGCGAACCACTTGGGGTGACCTATGGCAGAGGTGTTGGTTATCCAATAAAGATTCCCGGGGCGGCGGTACCCATTCCCGCCTTCCAAATTAAGTAAAAAGAAAAGAAAAATCCTGCAGCTCGTTCCAGCAAAAGATCAGCATTATGGTCCCAATGCAGAAAAACTTGATAGGGACCAAGCATCGTATGAGGCAGATAAAGATGATTTTTTAGAAAGGCTTTTTACCATAGCCAATGATAGGCAAGCAATTGAAAGGGCGACAGTACTTCAAGCATCTAGTGGAAAGTGGATCGAGATGTGCCGCAATATGATTACGGTATCGTGGTTTGGAAAAGTGTGCAAACGGGGGCGAAATATCAGTTGCGCTCTATTAGTCAAAAATATACTGTACCAGCAATCGTTACCAAATATTCCTTCAATTCGACACGGACAACAACATGAATACGATGTCCTGAAGGAGCTTGCAGAACTAAAACGCATTACCATAGAAAAGTGTGGTCTTTTCATAGATGAAGAGTATCCGTATATGGGTGCGACCCTAGATGCAATTTCTTCTGATGACACCGTGATTGAAATTATATGTCCTTTTGCAGCACGCAGCATGCTCATACATGAAGCAGTAAAATCCAAAAAAATTACCCTTTGGAAACTAAACAAAAATGGAGAAATGCTGGTAAATACATTTCACGATTAGTTTTACTAGGTTCAGGGCCAATTACATTTAACAAAAAAAGATATTTGTATGTTTGTTGTATAGACTAAACTCAGAATAAAAATCGAAAAAAATTTACGGGCTGACGAATTTTGGCAGACTAATATTTACAATTTTTGCATGCTACCCGAATTAATTGATCCTCGACATAATCGCTGCATGCCTATTAGAAATCCTGAGTATTTAGAAAAGTGCATAATAGCGAAAAGAAGTAAAGTAAAATTGGTTTTAGCTAAAACCAAAACATGTAAGAAGGAATTGTTTCGAAGAAATCAATAACATTTTATTTCATTGACGTGTCTTCGGAAGAAATTTAATTTATATTCCTAATGTATGTAGTCCACATTTTTAGAGATAGGGAAGAGGAGGGTTGGAAAATTTCTGGTTATTCAGATCTAGTCACTAAACATAACTACGCCGTTCTCAAGCAACTTTCAATTCTGAATTATAGTCTCTCACCATGGCGATACTGAATGTATCTTCGACTTTGGAACGAAGTACAGATTCATTATATGTACCTATATATATTTTATTTTAATTCTACAATATGATATACTCATGTAAATTAAATTTATTTTGTCCTCACCGGCTTTTGAACCCGTGACCTCAAATCAAACTAGACAATTTAGTATTAACGGTGCCCCGCCACACTGCGAAACCAGGCTGGAACAAAGGCCAAGCCTTTTGTCACTTTTAATTTATGTATTACTATATGTACCTTTTACTATGTGTACCTTTTTCATATATGTAAGTATCAAAAAAATTCCAAATAAAAAGTTATATTAAATGTTTTGAGAACCTCCTCCATGAATCAAGCTATCGCTATATTACATCACATTGTAAAATATATTTTAACATAATTTTCGAAATCATAATATCTTGAATTAATAATAATTTGTTTTGTTCTGCGAGTGTCTTGGTTTTGAATGGAACGCACCAGCCAGCTGCATGAGCTACGAGTTCGACATTCGAATTCGAGCTGGAAACATTTTAATACCGAGGGCCGTTAACCCACCAGGCTAATTTGTTCGCTTTTTGGAACAACCAGGGCTGGGCAGTATTTGAATTACTTGTATTTGAAATACGTATTTGTATAAAATACAAATACGTATTTTGTATTTGTATTTCAATTACTTCCTAAAAATGTATTTTGTAATTAGTATTTCGAATACTTATGACTTAAAAATACATTTTCAAATACATTTAGTGATCTTAATAATGATAATGAAAAATATACTGACATAGATAATGCATAAACTAAAACCGCTAGAATCTAGAGCAATATATTATGTTAATATTTAGAGTTGGCAACACTGTAGGTACGTCAAAGCAAGTATCTTGTCAAATATTATTTTCATCGTTTTGCGGTATTGTGAGTTAATTGATAATTGGTAATGGATAATAAAATTCCGTCATTACTTTGAATTGTACATTTTTGTGTCATAGTATTAGATCAAGCACTATAAGAATAATTTGACTGATTAGATTATTTTTAAGTTAATTACAGTAGAGAGCACTTGAAGTGAAATAACACAAAACTGCGCTATACAAATGTCATTTTATTATAATAATTATTATTATTATCTAACACCTGGGTCCTATACCACAAAACTTTACAAGTGGAGCGGAGATGAGACGTTTCTTCTGAGAAATATGATTGGTCAATTTTTGCACGTCTCTGTTTCACTCTGTTCAGCTTTGCTTCTATGGAAACGCATCCTTAGATCAGGGCACTTAGGACAATTTATTGCAACTAAAGGTTCTACCAAAACCAAATGTATTTTGTATTTTGTAATTTGTATTTTGTATTTCAAATACACGACTTGAAAGTATTTGTATTTCGTATTTTAAATACATGCGACAAAGTATTTTGTAATTTGTATTTTAATTACAGCAAAGCATGTATTTTTCCCAGCCATGGGAACAACTCATATAGGTCTTTTAGAAATTGTAGTATCTTCCTTACTATCATGGTGAAAAAAATGAAAAAGGGAAAAAACCGCCATCTTTATTGTAAATCTTAAACTTTACAACAAAAGAATTAAAATGTACACTGCAACCAAAACCAAAGTATCGGATCACAATTTTGAATAAATTTATGAAACTTTGTGTTTTTAATAATTATTTTTACATGAAACTACAAAAAAGTAAGGTGATGATAATGTTTATAATACATTTGCTAATAAAATATGAGTGTGTTTATTTTTTTTTTCAATATTAGTAATTGTAGTTACAAAAAAATGTAAAGTGAGCCATTTAAAAAAAATTGGGTAAATAATTTCCCTATCGAGTCCATGCTCAAAACACACTTTAAAAAATTAAAACAAATGATACTAGATAGATTACAGTTAGTAATAAGTAATTCAGTAACCGGAATTGAAAAATATTGCATTGTAATGGTTATTTTGTTATCTTTAAAAACGCGAAATGTCATTTCTCAAGGAACGCCATGTTGTTAATTACGACGGCAAACTTCTGGCGTGATTTTTCGTGTTTATGAAACCGAACAAAATAATGATTAATACACATTATTTATCATTTCCGAAGATTGCAATTCACATTTATTATTGTCTAACTAACAGAAAGTGATTTTTTCTTTTAAGAATCCGTATCTCATCGTCGTAATTAACATGGTGGTCCCTGAAAAATTACATTTGGCATTTTTTAAATTAAAAAAAAAAACATTAAAATGCAATATTTTTCAATTCCGGTTACTGAATTACTTATTAATAACCATTATCTACCTATTAGAATTTGTTTTAATTTTTTAAGTGTGTTTTGAGCGTGGACTCGATAGGGAAATATTTACCAAAAATTGTTTTGCATTTAAAAAATTAATATTTCAAAAATTATATGTTTATTCCGAATTCTAAAATTTTAAAGCGTATTTTATCACTTTTCCAAAACAGTTTTTAGTTTTCGGATGCGTTCAGAAATATTCCATTTATTTAGATTTTATTCTGACAAAATGGGCCCGAAGCCTTAAAGGGATAAAGTTAATAACTAGGTAATAAAATATTATTTTAGTAGTCTTACAATAGATATACACTACCTAGATATAATGTGTAAATAAATTATAGCTAAATAAAAAATACTTAAAAAAAAACACACACACAAATAACCATGCGTTTTAAAATTGACGAATTATTAACTAAATTACAGATATGGTTATTGTTTGCATTGGCGCACACACGAGGGGGGTTTTGGGGTTTAAACCCCCCCCCCCCCCCCGAATTTCGACGACAAGCATATATTATTTTAGCAATCAAAAGCAACATAAGAAACGTTTAGATAAATCTGTATGCAAAATTTCTTGGGGAAGAACTCCGGTGCTCACGGTGCTACAGCTAGCCGGCTACCAGTATCACTTGCACTCGCGATCTCCGCACGGTGCGTTGTGCGAAATGCAAAAGTTTACAATATGACCAGATGTCCCCGCCTGCGGCACCTCTCTCCAAAATCGCGCACAGCTAGTGCTGCCAGATGCATTGTTTTTTGGTTAATTTATACATCCATGGTATATAAAATTAAACATTTCTAATAAAACCTGTTTTTTTTTTACCGATCACCAAGGCTTTTGCGAAGAAGGAGTTGAATACATTAGCCCATTTTTGGATTTTCATTAGCATTTTTTTTACTTTATTTTCGTCTGCAATTTCTTTGGCTGGTTTATTTTGTTTATTGTTTTCTATTTCACAGTTATTTGTTTACCAGATTATTTTTGGCTTGTTATCGGTTATCGGAGATTCTTATATTATGTTAAATAATTTTATAATCATATTAATTGCTGATGTAAACTGTCATGGCTTATTCAGAGTCAAATAATTTCACACCGCGCGAAGAAATGTACTCGTGCCTACTTAAAAAAAATAAAATTTCCTGTCATTTAAAATTTAATTTAATGGTGTATCAGACGTGCTTATGCCAGAATAACTTTACATGTTTAAATTATTTTAATGTGCAATATTTGTTTGTATTTCATAATATGTCATTTGTATTCTGTATGTAATGTAAACCTTTTTAAAATAAAAATGGGCACTAGCAGGTAGTAGGAACTTAGAACCCGGGCATATCCGTACCTACCGACGGTGAAAGCGGCTTGACCAATCAGAGGCTCGGGCTAGAGGTCGAACAGTACTTCCCTTGGCCACGGTCAAGTACCTAAATTAACAAAAAGGCAAGCTTTCACCGTCCAAGCCTCCTTTCTCATCGGATCTGCCTAGGCGACGGACCCTGCCCGGGTCTGCCTGCCGCCTGCTAGCCGCCTCTCTCTGCCGATTTCTGTGCCTTTTATATTTGGCTTGGCGTGTACGTTTGTCGTGTTTTTACCAACCCCCTATTACAGTCTGTATACCTACGACGGCCCGTGCGGTATAAATGGAGTGTTTTATTTATTTACACCAGTGATTCCCAAGGGGGCGATACCGCACCACTGACTGGGGCATTGATGAGATTCCCCTTGCAAATGTTATGTAACTTTCGCATTCAAAAAAATTTCGCCTGCGGCGCTTTTTCTATGCGTATTGTCACGCATTTCTTAATGAAAGGGGGAGGGGCGTTGAAGAGAATACTATACTTGGATAGTGCGCAGTGAGCCAGATAAGTCTAGGAACCTCTGATATACACTGTACATTAGTATATAAACGTTTGAATAGATATGGATACAGCATGCATTTTATGTTTTGTAAAAACCCCCCCGAATTTTTTTTCTGTGTGCGCCACTGATTGTTTGGCACCTAATCCAAAAATTCACATAAGATTATGTTACCTATTTACAATGAATTCAAAGACACTTACATTATTAACAATTAGCATAGCATCTGTTTGGTGAGCAAAATAAACATTGTACATTCCTATTTTTATAATCCAGGTATCAGTCACATAGGCTCTTGAAGTTGCATTTGTTTGAATAGCAACTTTGTCAAATCTGAAATAAAATCAAATTAATATTTACATTAAAACTGTATTTACAAAATATTGCTTAAGTTGGATCAGTGCTGCAATGGAATTAATCCTTTTTATAAATTAGCACATTGAATTTAGGTAACGCCTCTGTACAAAATGCACAATAATTTGAGGCCAGAAAAGCTTTAAGTATAGCTCATTTCAGTAACTAAATTTCACTTAATAAATCATTTCCAATACCACAAAACAAAAATCAACAAAAAATAAAATAAAATCTATTTTTACCTCCTAAATTCTATATTTACACTTGAGACCAGGGCCTTAAAATCATGATCTGAGTCAGTAAACTTCCTCAAGTTCAAGAACACAGGATGACGGGTCCACGAATCTCTCCACCAATCAAATATTTTCAGAGCTACTATAATCGGAATTGCCAAAGCTGTTGTAAAATAGCAACGCCACAAGAGCGCATACGGCGGATCGAGGAATAAGGAAGGAAACACATCAGGGTCACTTAGAAACAAACCGAAAATGAATCCTAAAGGTAAGAACGAATGAACTAAGAGAGTAACTATTACTCTAACTCTGTGATACTCTATGAAAGACTCTCCTTCAGAGCCCAAGAACTTTGCAAATATCCCTGGAATAGTTAAACCCGCAGTGACGAACTCCACCGGTGGGTAAATTAGAAGAAAGGCAAATAAAAGATAAAACAAGGTGAAAAAAAACATGTTGTCATTTACAATCTTATTTCAACTTGTAATGCTACGACATCGTAATAATCTAATGAACTAGGAACCAGGTTATTTTGACATTTGTTTTGACGTTTCAGTTTTGTGCTACCACACTAAAAATAACATTCTTTTTCTGTGCTCTTGAAGTGGGGCATTATTGAACAAACCTTTTTTTAATGACCGGACAAATTAACAAAATGGCATTTCATGACGGAGGCGTCTACTAATATCTACAGGAATTCCAAAAACTGAAAAAATCAAACTAATATCTACAGCACTGGCAGAGGTTGGATTTGCAATTATTATTAATTTCTGGGGATCGCTGGCAACGGTTAATATGCACTTTTTTTGAAAAAACCTTTTGATTCACCTTAATTACATTAAAAGGCAACTATTTGCATTGGGGGAAGTGGAAAATATTTCATTCTAAATTTCATTACGTAAAATTAAAATTAGCTTTCGTCTTGTGAGATTGTACGCCAGAATCATAAACCATGTTACACAAACCTAGCGTAGCCGCTAAACTACTTGAAAACTGGGATGTTTTTCTTGCCTTGACGCGAGTAAGCGTTATAAAGGGGCACTTTCTTTTGTATCACAAACCATGTTACACAAAAATATTTTCCACTTCCCCCAATGCAAATAGTTGTCTTTTAATGTAATTAAGGTGAATCAAAAGATTTTTTCAAAAAAAAGTGCGTATTAACCGTTGCCAGCGATCCCCAAAATTTACCCAATTATTATGTATAGCATATTGGAATAACGTAATATTGCGTATGCAGTTTAAAAAACGTAATTTATGTAAGTATGTATGTAAAAATCCCTAATATCGGACTATTGGACACATTTAGCTGATTAGTCCAACCTACGCTCTGTAGATATTAGTTCAACCTACGCTCTGTAGATATTAGGCAACACTGGGTCCGTCATAGATATTCGTCCGACCTTAGCTATGTAGATATTAGTCAACACTCTGAAATTCGTAGATATTAGTTCAACATATGAGCTGTAGATATTCGTCCGACATACAGGCTGTAGATATAGTACCTGGAGTCTTCATGACTCCGTTAAAAAGTCATTAAAACTACGTGCACACACAGCTATAAAACCGCAAGCAGATATATGTTGAACCGCGAGCGCATATGTTTTGTACCGCCACACAACGCTATCAGGTATTTCTTCCTATTGTAGGAGAGGGGGTCCGATGAATTAGGGAGCGGCCACGGAATGCACATTTCTTTCTACTGAATCTCTCAACTTGACATCTGTCACCCGCCGGTTTATGCAGCCTTATTTATGCGGTTTATGCGGTTTATTAACCGTCTACTGCATGAATTATTAAGGCGTTGAAAAAAAATTCACTGTGGAAATACCTCTATTTATTTTCCAATAAAACATAAAATATCAAAAGAAAAATAATCGAAAAGTTTTATATTTTAAATTATTTTTACGGAACCATATATGGGCTCATATGGACTAAGACGAAAAATCACTTAGACATATATGGTATCGTGTGCCGTAAAACGAAGAATAACAAAAAAGAAAAATGTATGAAAATAATGGAATATTACAGAAAGATAATACAATTATTCATGAAATTGAAGCAAGCAGTTTCTTTTTTCATTAAAGCATAAAAATATTTTACATTTTGAGCATTTATGATGGGTTTCTTCATTTACCGAGAATGCTAAATGCAATGCTAATTGTAAAAGTAAACGGTTAAATGCATAGAAATTTCGTTTAAATTTTAAATTTCGATAGTTCATTTTTACAATTAGCATTGCATTTAGCATTCTCGGTAAATGAAGAAACCCACCATTAGTGTATGTTTTCATCGAACATACTTGACAGTGTTGACTATTCTTATACCATTCAGGCCAATGTCCTTTGTCGGTCCTTACAGAGTTTAGAGGAAATTCTTATGCTTTTCTGGGATTTTTCTTATCCTTTTAGATGTAGGAGTTCCAGGATTTGACACTGCAGGGCTCCCCCCACGACTAGTTGCTGGCGATTCAGATATTGAAGCAGCTAAAGATGGATGCCCTCTTTTTCGTGGAAGAGATTTTCCAGCTTTGCACAGGTGTTCAGATATCACTTTTTTAAAATTAAACAGAGATAAGTTCTCATTTTTGTTCTTTCTGCGCCACAAGAGCCAAGCGTTCACGACACAAAGGACTATCATGTGGAAAAATATTATTTTATACCACTTCTTTGATCTTATTTGACCCAACATAGAATCCAGTAAATCTACACCTCCCATATGTCGATTATAGATTTCAACCGCTTGGGGACAGTTGATATCTTTATATGTACGCTCTTTTCTAAAATAGCGGTTTTTTGTAGTGAGCTCACTACCGACATATGTGGATAACATATTTACTGGTTTGTTGTCAAACCAAGTGGTCAAAGCAGTTTTAACACCAAGCAGTTTAACACTAAGCAGTTTTTAACACTAAAGCAGTTTTTTCATCCATAAAACCACGTCCCTGTTTTTCAGTTCCTTCTCTGTAGGCATTTCAGCATTAGGCACACGGTTCATCCGCACGGTACCCAACGGGAGAAGTCCACTATTTGCCAAATAAACCTGCAGTTTGGGACTGTTGTACCAGTTATCAAAAAAGACTTTGTGATTTTTATGTTTTGGTGCCCCCTGTGTCATTCTAGCTACTACATTACCACTCACTCCAAGATCTGGAGCTCCTTCAGGTATCTTGTTGCTTTGTTCTCCAGCAAACAACTCAAAGTCATAACTGAAACCTGACGCTCCACTTAGGACTTGGTTTTTATATCCCCATTTGTCGGGTTTGGCGGGATTGTACTGCTTTAGTTCATGCCTACCCTTCGTAGGTATCATCTGTTCGTCAACAGCAAGAAACTCTTCTTTTAGTCCAGGCAACGAAGGAAAAATAGGGGAAATAATTCATGTCGAAGCTTAACAAAATACTAAAAGTACTGGGGGTGGGGGTGGAGCTAAGGGTGGGGGGGGGGTCTAAAGGTCCTTTTTTAATTTTTCGTTAATAACTCGAAAACTACTGCCTCTAGCGAAAAAATGTTTAGGTTTTAAATTATCTAAGTAAAATTTTCTACAAAAAAGGTTTTATAAACTTTTTATTAGGATCAAAGCTTAAGGAGATAGGGAGGGGGGAAAATGTAAAATTTAAAAAAAAAGTTTAAATTTTTAAAAATTAAAAAAAAATGAAATGCTTATTGTTAAAAAAATCGAATAATTATTGGTTAAGGATGTACCTTGAACATTAAATTTCGTCGAAATCTAAACTTTCATCGTCATCAAGGCTGTCTTCGACGGGGGCTCCGTTCATACATGAGCCGAGGCAGCCGCAGGCACCGGAGCAGGCAATCCCTGCTTTGCGGCAACCTCAGCGCATCCCACACCCAGTCGTGCATCGGCAAAAGATCGTGTTCAAAATGGAGATGGGTGCCACAGGGTCGTTCGTGTTAACTGGGTTAAGGATCCCATCTTCTCCCTTGACCCAACCCCATTGGATGGGTGGTAGGGGGTTGCCTAGCCACTGTTGAATCTGTAAAAAAGTAATGAGACCAAAGTAAGCATTCATCACAAATGAATATTTGTAATAAGAAAGCAGTATTTAAAACTATATGTAACTGGATTTAATTACCTGTAGATATACTCTGAGCGAGTGTTGCTTTGAAGCTCCTCTGGTGGGAGGAAGAATGGCCATGTCTGATTTGGGCTTCGTTGACGCTTTCAAAAATACCGAGTAGGTACCGATGTTTGTTTAGGTTGTCTTGATGAGCAATAGCGTGTGTCGCTCTCCATAGAGAGAAAACAAATGGCATTATATTTAAACGCCCGGGGTCTCAAAAGTTTCGTATGATCTGTAACTAATCAAAAACGTAAAAAAATGAAATTATTGTTCACTAATAGCCCGCTAAAATGGCCGGAAGTTTCGAAAAAAATAGATTTCGTGATTTGGAAAAAAAATAAAACAAAGGGTTCATATTTATATTTTTTACCAAACTTATTTTTCATTACATAACTGCAGTACAAAGAACCAAAAAAAAAATTTAACATATGTGATGTGTTGGTTAAAAAAAATAAAAGGGGAAAATAACACTTTTTTCTGGATAAAATCAGAATTCTTGTTGACTTACTTGTATTCATAAAGTTGAATTTTTTTTTCATTTTTGTCAGTTATACGCATTTTTTAATAATAAACAAACGTTAAAAGGTTAGATTACTGAAAAAAAAAAATAGTGTCCGACCGAACTTTCGGTTTCGGTTTCGGTTTCGGCCGAGTTTCGGCCAAAAAACGAGAATCGGCTTAGTTTCGGTTTCGGCCGCCATTTAGCCTAAACTACGGCCGAAACCGAAACTGAATTCCGGAGGTTTCGTTTTGCGATCGGACATGTTCGGTACACTAAACTACGAGCCACAAAGTGTCATTTTGCTGCGTCCGCGCTCATAGTCGTGTCAGGACTTGATTAACTTGTTTGTGTTCGCTCGGCGAACTTTGCCGTAGTTTGGTTTATTTTGTTGTGAAATTGGAGTTGTTTATACTTAACATTATTTCGAAATAGATAAGTTTTATTTCGCTATTGATATGATTTAGTTCATTATAGGACCTGAGGAAAATAATTTCCCTGAGGGTCTATGTCATCTTTAGGGATGTGTGTGGAGGGTTTTTTACGGAAAGGAAGGAGAGGAGAGTTTTGGGAAGGAAAAGGGGTGGTTAGGAATCTGGGGTTCAGTATTTCCTGGTCATCCACCTTCAAAACCTAGACAAACCTACAATTTGGGAGGCGGGAATCTTTATTGGATAACCAACACCTCTGCCATAGGTCACCACAAGTGGTTCGCTACGTTTGGTGATTTAGCAGGGGTGCCCGGGTTCATGGGGTGAGGTTTGTCTAGGTATTGGAGGCGGATGACCATGTCACAAGATTCCTACCCACCTCTTAAACCCTTTTCCTTCTCAGAACTCTCCCTCCTTCCTTTCCCCCAAAACCCCCCCACACAGCATCCCCAAAGATGACATAGGCCCTGAGGGAAATTATTTTCCTCAGGGCCTCCTGTGTGGAGCTTATGTAAAAAAAAACCTCATCCCATGAACCCGGGCACCCCCGGAAAATCACCAAACGTAGCGAAATACTTGGGGTGACCTACGGCACAGGTGTTGGTTATACAATAAAGGTTCCCTGGGCGGCGGTACCCTTTCCCACCTTCCAAATTATTTCGTTCTTAAGATGAAAGAGTATTTTTTGTTAAGTGTACCTAAACAATTTAGGTTTAAAAAAATTAATTTTGTTTTCTACCTTTTATTTTACGTTATCTTAATCTTAATCTTAATACATATATAAAACAAGGTCGGTTTAGTTACACTATTTATAACTCGAGATCGGCTACACCGATTTTGATGATCTTTGATTTGTTGGATTTGTCTCCGCCCCGGATAACAGAATAACTATTAAAACTTCGCAAAAATTCACGAAAAAGAGAGTTATGAAGAAAATTAATTTTTTCATACATTTTGTATGGAACGAATTCTCATATTTTGAAAGAACTGCAACAATATTGTGATAAATATAATATTGAGAAGAGAGTGATTTCCAAAAATTCAAAAAACGTCAAATGTTAATGCGCTGATTGTTTCACTTTTGTTCTTAAACATATAATGCTGCCTCTCTTTGTTACACACTGTCAATAGTCGAAAATGAGACAAACCGTGAACGTATGTCTCTGCACCCCTCCAAAGGAAAAATACAAAAATAATAAATCTCTGAAATGAAACGCATATTTTTTTACGTAAGCTCCACTCAGGACCTGTCATCTTAGGGGATGCTATGTGGAGGGTCTTTTTAAGGAAGGGTAGGATAGGAAGTTCTGGAAAGGAAAAAGGCATGAGGGGTGGGTAGGAATCTGGAGGTCAGTGTATCCGGGAGTGAATCCATCCCTCCAACTGCGGTGAAAGGCCATTGCCTTGACCGAAATTGACCTTTTACCTTGACCTTTCCAGCCGGACTCTTTCGACCCATTGGTCGAGAGAATCCGGCTGGAAAGGTCAAAAGGCCTCCCTCAATCAGTCTCTCTCGATCCGGCCCGCTACGCAGCAGGTGAGCAGACCCGCACAAAAATCACCCCATGAACCCGGGCACCCCTCCTAAATCACCAAACGTAGCGAACCACTTGGGGTGACCTATGGCAGAGGTGTCGGCTATCCAATAAATGGTTCCCGGGGCGGCGGCACCCGTACCCGCTTCCTTAGAAAATTTCCCGTAAGTAGGTGGAAAGTAAGAAAATCACAAAAAATATAAACCCGTTCACAACGTCATCTCTGATACTGACAAAAACAAAACACGGACAGTTGGGCATCGATAATTGCTTCATTGTGTAATTTTTAACTTAATAATTTTTTTTTTAATTCAACAGTTATTGATTCTGAGGCGGTACGAAGTTCGTCGGGTCAGATAGTTTGTTAATAATGTTCAAATAGGTAATACCTACTATTTTTTTTAAATACTATTTACGAAGCGATTTGCGATTACGATTTCAAAAAGCATAAATAATTTATTTGAAATAAGGGGTGACAATTATGCTATGTTTATTTTTAGTTCAAATATCAGCCTGAATGATTAATATATGGTTTTAAAATAAAGGCTGATTGATTAAGATTGACTATTTTTTTTCCACAAAAAAATGACCTTATATGGAAGTTTCGGTTTCGGTTTCGGCCGAACGAGACCGAAGCCGAAACTCAGTTTCGGTTTCGGTTTCGGCTGTAAAAACTAGTTTCGGTCGGACACTTAAAAAGAATATTAAAAATTAAAAAAAAATGGTTTTAGGTTTGTTTTCTGATGTTCGATGCATTTTTTTTATAAAAATTTCAAAAAAAATGGTTTTAGGTTTGTTTTCTGATGTTCGATGCATTTTTTTATTTTTTTATTAAGTAGAAAATACAGATACAGACGTCAATTGACAAGAATATACAAAACAATTAATAGAGAATTCGCCTGCATCCAAACTATTTCTCACGAATTAACATTAATAGCAGATAAAAACATATACAAATATTTTTACCTTAAATACGGAAAAGACGTATGTATACATAAGTAAATATTATTTTACAAAATAGAGAGATGAAAAATAAAAAAATGCAATCTCCTTATAAAATATCCTTATAAAAGCAATATCCTTATAAAAGTTAAAAAAATTATTTTGGAAAAATTTTGATGGTAAGACCAAAAATATATATAAATTAAAAATAATGTCATACAGAAATTAAAAAAAAGAAAGGTAGTTAAAATTATAAACCAAGCAATGTCTAAGTTATTGTACTTTGTAGGAAAACAGCCTTCAATTTTCTACTAAAAGTACTGCGTGTATCAAAAAATAAGTCGAATCCTTGAGGTTTTGATTTTGATTAAACGATTCGCACATTCTTCTGATTGGATCCCTGACACCAGCATTTGTACGCGTCCGGCTAATGTGGAATAAGTCGTTAAGCCTTGTTACTCTCGGTGATATTTTGAAGTTTATTAGTCTCAGTAGGTCAGGACAGTCGATAACGTTATTGCAGATTTTATAAAGTGTCATGAAGTCAAGGTATGTTCGCCGGTTAGTTAGAGTGGAGACGTTATAATTCGAGAGCATATTTATGTACCCTCGTTTGGGTGCGCTCATTCTGTAATTGAGGTATTGCAGAAATTTCTTTTGAATACTTTCAATTTTGTTTTTATAGACACCGGGCTAATAACCATTTTTTAAAAAATAAATTTAAATGCAGTTCTCATTTTCTTTGCAAGACGCAACTTTTGAGACCCCAGGCGTTTCTGAATTCAAAAGTTGAAATAATTGACAAACGCTAATGAGCAAGCGCTTTGTATACAGCCAAAAAAAGTTTCTCGCCAGCCTGTTCAATATTCTCAGGTGATGCTGAGGGATCAGAGAACATTGGTGAAATGTCTTGGGTGAGGCCAGGATTTTCTGTGAAGAGCTTAGCGATTCCCACTTTACTCTTTCCATATATCGCCGAGGTGGTGTCGCATCCGGAGAAGCTATGGAGAAGGAGAATCGTTTTGGCGATTGGAAGCTGTTGAAGTTGTCACACCGAAAACAATTTTGTCTCCACATTCCCACGGCCCGGCTTCATAAAATATATATATTGATTGATCGTGGTTCCAATCCAAGGAGGAGAACTAACAAGTCCACATCCTCCCCAACTATTGCTACATTTGAATGTAGAGCAGCTTCATCCAACCCACACCTCACAATAGTGTTATCAGCATCCCCTGTAGCAACAGTTGTTTTAATCCCGGCTGCTGTCATTTTCTCGCTGAGCAAGTAAATCTACCTTGTTTTGTTTCCTTCATTAGCAAGAAAATGCTCTTGTTGAATAGTGATGGTCATTTTTTCGTGAAAGTTGATGTCAATAAAAGTTTTTGTGAGCCCCCTTCGCTTCTGCTCCGCTCGAAAGAAACAAAACAAGGTTTATTCACTTGCTCGGCGAGAAAATGACAGCAGCCGGGATTAAAACAACTGTTGCTACAGGGGATGCTGATAGCACTATTCTGAGGTTTGGGTTGGATGAAGCTGCTCTACATTCAAATGTAGCAATAGTTGGGGAGGATGTGGACTTGTTAGTTCTCCTCATTGGATTGGCACCACCATTTGTAGAGAATTTTATGTAGATAATTTAGTACCTAAACTTTTTCGCTAGAGGCAGTAAAAGGAAAAACTGAAAAAGGGACCTTTAGACCCCCCCCCCCACCCTTAGCTCCACCCCCACCCCCCAGTACTTTTAGTATTTTGTTAAGGACACCTTCCCCTACAATTGTGCCAAAATTAGCTTCTACATGTATTATTTCCCCTATTTGGTATTTTTTGGTCTTCGTTGCCTGGGCTATTTGGGAACTAGCGTGATACGTTGTCGGATATGTTCTATCAAGTGCCGAATTTTATGAAGTTTGTCGTAACCTTCATGACCAAATGGAATAAATGTTGTATTGTCATTAAAGTGAAGGAAACTTTTTATTGTTTCCCATCTGTTACAGGTCATAGTTTCGTTCAGTTGTTGTTGTCCAATACTATTATTCCAGTACATTCTAGCTGCAGGTAATTTAATAATAGATATAAATATAACAATACCTACGAACTGCTCCATCTCCTCCTTTGTAATATAAGCCGGTTTGTTAACATTATCCTGAATAGATTTTAAATTTGACTCATCTACTATCATTGATATTAAATCATCAGTGAAAATAAATTAAAAGAAATCAGCAGGTGTATCCTATCCAGGTCCATAATGCACGAAGGTAAGTCTGCATCTCCAGTGAAGGTGTAATTTTCAGGATTGTGTGGATCCAGTTGATTAGATTCCCATTTAATCTTTTCAGTAGGGGCTTTGCAATGAGGCTGGATTTTCTTTTTGTTATTGACAAGGTTTGCTAGAGGGACACTGTCTTCATCTGAACTTTCGTCATCACTTTCGGGAATTATAATTGGTCTCCTGATTGCGACAGGCATCGAGGCATCGACGCTGGTTCGTGCGAGGAACCAGCCGTCGTCGATTATAGAATGTACCCGGCGAGCGGGGGGCTTAGGTTTTTAGTCACCGGGGGGGGGGGGGGGGGGTGCGTAGTGTGGGTACGTTCCCTTACCTCGGAGGCGATCCCGGGCCATCTCGAACTCCAACCTTCCAACTCGAACTTCCGACGCACGAACTACCCCTCTACACAATCGTCCGAACGTTCGAAGTTGGCCTCAGTGTGGCCGTAACATAAGAACTAATATTGTCTTATGGCACTGACACACTTGCTCATTAACAAGCCAGCTTATGAGCTTGCGCATTAATGAGCAAGCTCTTCAACTGTACACATTTGCTCATAAATGAGCAGGCTTGGTTTAAGCTTTCTCATGAATGAGCAATTGAACACATATGCTCTTTAATGAGTTTCAATGCTCTAACTAACTAACCATCACGCCGTTTCCCCGCAGGGGTAGGCATAGAGGACGGACCGCCAAACAACTCGGTCTTGGCACACACTCTTTGCCTCACTCACATTCATACATCGTCTCATACATACTCTTCTATTATTCTGACTTTTGACATGGCCCGTCTCAAGTATCTGATGATTCACTTGATCGTGCCATGTCTTCCTCGGGTTTCAATGCTCATGTCAAATAAATGCCAAATGGAGTCAGTTCCATTTTCCCAGAACTAAACAAATTAATCTTATTGCTTGCAACGCAATTTTTTAAGAATCTTCTGACAAAAGAAAATAAAACGATTGATTTGGGTCCAAGATGTCAACAAATCCAAAAATTACTAAATAATAAAAAAATAAATGGTAATTTCGATAGAAAGTGGTTTCATTTTTGAGGTAAAGGAACTTTTGGGGAATTTGGAAATCTATTGTGTGTATTTTAGTTTGTGTTCCAAATATATTCATGATTCTCATAACAAAGCACAAAAACAAGGTTTTTCGCCTCCCAAGCGGGCTATTTGACATTTTTCCAAAGAATGTGCAGGCGCGAACTGAGATCGGATTGAAATGATCATGCTCATAAGCTAGCTTGTTCATGTTCACACATGCTTAGAGGCTTCCCCTTCCACCCAATAATCTAACGAGCATGCTCATAAATCAAGTGGCTGTTGATTTTTGAGCATGCTCATTTGGCTTCAAATGAACATACTCAATACCAGCAACGTCACTGACACACATGCTACTAGGTAGCATGCTCTTTGGCTTCAAATGAGCAAGTGTGTCCGAAGCATATGGTCGTAGCTTTCGTACTACGACATAAAGCTACGGACACACATGATCATTAGTCGCATGCTTTCTTGCTACTAATCAGCAAAATAATGATACCTAGTAGCATGTGTATCACGCCCAAATGAGCATGCTCACAAATCAATCGGCTGTTGATTTGCGAGCATGCTCATTGATTCTCAGGTGGAAGGATGCTCATTTATGAGCAAGTGTGTCAGTACCAAAGAAAAAAAAAATTTCTTTGCATAGAAAACCCAGAGTTTACCGTCGTTTTACGTCGCTCAGATTAGATAAAATATCCATCATGACATCAATGACATAACTTCATCTAATTATTTAAATGGGTACGGCGCGGGCGATACAGCACAATAATTTATCGCGGAAATCGGGCGGGCATCTTTGTAGTCTAATAATATTACCGAAATCTAGTATTCTGTAAGCTGGCTCTGGCAAAATTATAATTAAATGAAACAAAAATTTTCCTAATGTTATAAATGAATATTTATTTCTGTGATATGTTAACATGAATTATGATTTTACATAAAATCATAATAAAAACATAAAAATATAATTTTGACCTAGTCCTATAACCCCAATCATTTGGTATAATGGTTATACAGTATACCTACCTACTGTAGAATTTTTTTGTGACGAAGAACTAATAAAACTCGTTAAAAAACGTCAATGGAGTTTATTAAAAATAAATAATCCCATTATAAATTGTGAAAAAAAAAAGTTCCATTAATCAATGTGAAATGAATTTTTTTTTGTTACATTATGCACTGCAATAACAACTGCCATACAAAAGTATACACTATTTTCTTACATAACTATACATAGCACGAAGAAGAAAGATCGTTAACTCTATAAACTTCTTTCTCACAAAACAATAATATGTATAATTTCAATAACTTATTAGCAACAATTATTTTTTTAAAACGTTAAAATTACCTACGTATTTTCAAACTTATTTTATGGACTGTAAATGCACTTTTTGTTTTATACTCAACCTCAACGTTAATCTATCTGAACGTAAGTTTAAAAATTTATTGTGACCATGTCTTAAGATTATTTTTTCTCCATAATATTAATTAAATCCATTGTGTACCTAGGTAGGTAAAGGCAAACCACTATAAAGATCATTTGAAGAATGTTTATGGCTTGTGCACATCGATAGTATAAAATTATCGATAGAACGTTTCATAAAAGACCAGTGAAAGCACAATCTCATTTTTAATTATAATAATTAAATTATTATAATGTCAAGTAAAATTTGATCCCGCCACCAAAAGACTTCCAGGACACTGTAAAAAAATTGTCATGTTTTTTTATGAATTTATGAATATTTAGTTACAGCTTTTCATGTGAAACCATTTGAAACAGTTTGTATGTTGAATTATCCTTCAGCAAAACTTTGAACGCGTTTTTCTCGAAACTTTTTTCAACCTGGTTGGCAACATATTAAAAAAACTACATATTTGATTTACATGCACTAAGACTTAAACTGTTTGAAAATCCAGTCACTATGGCACCACGTAGGGATATTTTTTTATAAATGGCCCCTTCTATTTTTATGAACGATGAAAATTTTCATGAAAAATCTAAAATAAAATTCACTGATTTATTATTTTTTTTTAGATATCAAAATTTCCCATTTTTAACCATGTCCTGGCCCCCTAGCATGGTCGATCGATATATTTTTTATCGAAAATGTCGGTAACTTGCCATCGCTCCCGAGCACGACTGCAGGCCGCTAACGAATAAACAACAGTTTACGTCAAATATATTACGAACCCATAGTCATTGTGAATTATTGTTTGTTCGTTAGCGGCCTGCAGTTGTGCTCGGGAGCGATGGCAAGTTACCGACATTTTCGATAAAACCTATATCGATCGACCATGCTAGGACCCCTGGTGCCTTAAAGCCTTCTTTAGGATTTGATCAAGGAAACAAGGAGGCGTTTGGAGGCCCCCCCTGGTCCAGAGGCCCGTTTAAACTGACTAAAAAGCTTGTAAAATTACATTAACTTCTTAAACTAGGTGGGGGGCCTCATTTAGGCCGGTTGCAGTGCACGACCGACGGTCGGTGCGTACGTCGGTCGCGCTTGTCATTTGTATGAAAATTCATAAATCGTTCAGTGCAGGACTGACCGCACTGCATAGCGTATATCGCTATGCAGTGCGTACGAGAATCGTCGGTCGAACGCGTGCGCATGCGGACCGTCGACCGACAAGCTAGAAATGCTCTTTGGGCGACGATCGGGTGTGCGTGATATCTACGTCTCTAGCGCTATCGTCGTCTAGCGCACTTGAAGTGAAACATCACAAAACTGCGCTATATAAATACTACGTTATTATTATTATATTCTGTTCCTAATACGTGTACGAAGATAATAAGCAGCAATTGAACTGTTTGTAAACGCCTCCATTTCGCGTACGACGTTCGGTCAGCTTGTTGGTCAGGCGTGAACTGACGATACGCACCGACGATCGGTCGGTGGTATGCGATCGTCAGGACCGACCGTACTCATGCGTATCGTCAGGACCGACCGTACTCATGCGTGTCGTCAGGACCGACCGTACGCACCGACCGTCGGTCGTGCACTGCAACCGGCCTTAGCTTTGCCGCCCCGGACCTTTGACGGGCTTAGTCCGCCACTGAATATTTTGTCAAAGTAATATTTTATTACGATTATAGTGCCCACGAAACGATTATTATTACCTACTGTCAATATTATCGTCAATAATTCGTCCGGACCTTCCAAAATACGCAAAACACACATTGCCGACTCATCACCTTGGTTGGATAGGGTTCTAACTTCGCTTACCATGGTACTGCCCTTTCCCAAAAAGGGTTTTACCAAAACACAGTCGATAAGTAATGTAATAAGTACCTAATCTTTATGTTTAAAATATTAATGAAAGCAATATTAATATTATAAGTATTTAAGCCGACAAAAGGGGAAAAATAAAGTGTACGATATGATTCGTAACTGTTAATAATATTTTCGGACATTTTCATTAGTGTGCAATGTGCAATTTTCATTGGTGTGCAACTATTGCTTTATATGTACTTGTTTACACTTGTCAAGGTCGTTCGACGCACATTGACGATAATATTGTCAGTAAATTGATGTTGGTCACAGTTGTTCGTTTCGTGGGCACTCGGGCCCAAATGTATTTATATCGGTCAAGACATTATTAAAACTTAAAACGACTGTCATTCGTAAAAAACCCAGGGAAAATTATGATTATGAAAATTAAATCTTTGACTTCTAAATATTAACAACTGAAAACGTAATAATTTTCAACAAATTAAACACAAATCGACAGGCAGATATGTCATAATATGACTTATCTATGAATATTTAAAGATTTATCTTATTGAGTTAGGTATGTATTTAGTAACAATTATTATAAGCAATAATTGTCAGCCTGAAACACTCATTTACATTGAAAAATCTTCCGAGAAAAGATACTTGCCGCCAACGGAACAACGCCAATTTTAACCACTATGTATTTAGTGGCTAAAATTGGTAGATACGTAATATATTTTTATATAACATAAATATTTATTTTATCTGACAATCTGTTAATATGTACATAAATAATGTCGATGGTGGAAAAGGCATATGCAAAGGAAATTAAAGGATTATAGCACCAATTTATAAATAAATATGGCCAACATTAACTTAAGTAGGTAGGTATATAAAACTAGTATTGTACATAGGTACCTACCGTCGACCAAATATATATGTATCGATGGTACCTACCTACCATTGGTATAATTTACTATTGAAAAAAGTTATCGATAGTTTTTGTGTTGTTTGAAAATAGTGTTGGTACAATAATGCACCCTTGCTTCACTCCAGTTTTGGCTTCAAAGTGACAGGTGATTAGGGAATTCATCGATTTCTTATAAGTTTTCGCTAATTCCAAGATGAATCAGTATAATTAATTGCGATCAGTTTTTTGAGGCATCTATGACCATTATTATTGGCTGCTATCTTTATATATGATGTGCGTTAAGATTTTACTCATAAAAGTTAATAATTGAAAATAAAAATTAGTTCAGTTGTTCGGCAATGGCGCTAGCAATGATCCAGGCATATAATATTTAATTTAGTAGATTAAAATTAAGATTGTAAATGACTGAACACCGCATGGAATAATAATATTATTGTAATATAATATAATATGTGAGTGTACCGTGTATTGTATATGGAATGTGGGAGTTACGCATACTCGACTTTTCAATATATTCCTCCAAATTAAATTTGCATTTATATGTTCTCACATTTTATTTACTAATATTATGTTATATCGCTTGTAGCAAATATTTGTTCGAAAATTGTTCCCAAAACCGTAGTCCTGGGATATTTCGTAGAAGGTACCTATTAGAGTGCAAGGTTTCGCAATAATTAACCACAATGTTTAATATCCTAAGAGTAAAGGTGAATGTTTAAGGCCACGCGAAAGCTGCAATTTCTTTAATATTGTCATGAATTGTATCTTTAAATATAAATATTTTTATTATATATTATAATCTTTATTTACAGCAAATAAAAACTTAACAATAAAGCTACATTTTCTTACTTACTAATATAAATATAAGCTTTTGCACGCGTACAAATGCAAACAAAGGTATTTATAGTTTTATGTTTATTTTATGTAACTCCATAATTATTAAAATTATTTTCAAAATAATTATTAATTTTACATATAACCTCAGCCGTTTCTCCTTGTCGTACAATGATGCTGAAATTCGATTATAATAACAAAAACATAAATACAATAATAATTTTTGGTAGGTTTTCAAAAGCAAATAATTCAGCTACTCTGATCATTGCTGTGCTGTTTGCATCTAACTCAGCTTAAATAATATATTTATCTATTCAAAAATATATATTTAGTAAAAAAATAATTATCACCGTTATATTTTATAACATTTTTCCTAATTTAATAATCACAAGAAAAAATTACCCGTCTCTTTGTGGGTAAAACCTCCAAATTAATTCATTACTCCAATCCAATAATTGTGAAGCAAGCCTTGCAATTCGTATGGCAGAAGAATAATATCGTTAGGATATTTGGAAAATCGGACGAATTTCACTGGAGGCTGATTTCAATAAATATCATATTTATATAATGTACAACACAGGTACCTGTACCTAACTTAACTACAGATAGTAGGTACCCAGGGCCAACCACGAATGTTACGAGTAAAATTTTGGTGACCCATGTCAAAACCAGTTGAAGCCTAGGTAGATGATCACTGCAATAAAAAATATTTAGAAAATTTGTATATTTTTTGTGGCGCCGTTTTAATGAAAAATAATCTCAAGGGCGGTGTGTTAGTTGTTAGATATTATCAGCACCTTGGCAAGTCGGCGCCCGACTTGAGGAGGACTGCTCCAAACGCGCCCACACAGAGCTGGCCCTGTAGGTACCTAAACTTTTTAACTTTTTTTTTTCATAGTTTGTTTGCAAAACAAAAATGTTTTAAAATTTTAATATGTTTTCTTCAACTTCAGTACACCTACATACAAAAATTGTGCATTTTTCAAATCTTGTGCTTGTATAGTGGAAAATTTATTGGCGTATAAGCATTTTTACACAGCCTAAAAGATGAAATGTTATTATTTATCTCTACTTAAAATACAAATACAAACTGTGTAGACATAATAATATTTACTACGTATTCAGGCACAGGTGATTTTTGATAGAATGGTTTGCGAATGTTCCAAATAGATTGATAAACTATGGTAAAAGTTGAAAAGTCGGGGTTCCAAAAAAGTAAATGATTTTTCAAAGCTTTAAAAAAATGTCGTTTTCTTTTTAATGTTTTTTGTAAAACTTCTGAACAGACACCTATAGAAAATTCTTAAAATGTTAGTTTATGATGTAAATAAAATAACTTGTAAATAAATTAATATAATATGTTTAAGGAAACCATCATCCTTAATTTGTAAAATTAGACTTAGAACATTATGATTTATTTTAAAAATAATTTATCAGTTAATATTAAAGTGTTTGGAAGAAAGCATGATATGATAAATTTTAACATTTTTTTAAGCGATTACAATGAAAAGTAGGAATGAAATTAAAATACTTTTATTCGTGTTAAATATCGGGGGTCTCAGCACTTGCAAAGCACCCGTAGAGGCCCACACATTGACGTATAGGTCAATGGGCCCACATTATCAAAAATTGTTTTAAAATACAAAATGTTAATATATCAATATAAAATAAATTCACAATGATTAATATAATACTCGTATATTGAATATACTATATTTTGTCGAAATATACTCGTGCTATACCAAATTGTGTATGAATAAACAAAAATTGTGGTTCATATTATTTTTTTTATATTGTATAAAACCGTACGAATTCAATCTGATTATGTTGATATTTTATTAGTTTAATATTCCACAATATATTGGTTTGTTTCTTGTAGAAAGGAAGAAGAAATTATTTAATCAGCTAATGGACTACGAGAGATGTTTCCCATTAAACAAATTTAACAATTTTTATATGGCGCATGTACCTAAACATTATGAAATATGATGCATTGGCGGTAACATTTTATGGTTAATAAATAACATTGCGTAAAGATATTAATTTACTATAAATATTCTGACAACTAGTTTATGGAAACTATGCGGTCTGACTTTGTATTCCTCCTTTTCTGAACAAAGCATCAGTATAGAGTAAAGTTACACTTCCTTTCCATGAACAGGATCTAATGGATATTGTTAACTTATCTAGCACAACCTATATTCTTCACTTCTTTAAACCAAACATTTTGATTACAATTTGAACTTTTAGTGTCTGACAGCAAAAAGCAGTTTATATAGTTTCGGCTGAGTTGTAGGTAGTAATGTAGCTCATTGATGAAAATATAAATGACCTCAATAAATATGACTAAAGTTTGGTTAACAAAGTCACATCTAATCGATAGGCAGGTATTCGATATCGACGTCAGATGAAGACAGCATGACAAAATGCTGTACTCCGTTAAGGTTTGAGCAGCTAATTATTTTGAACTACCCAAAGTATGACGTTACGCAACCATCTTGGTTTTGAGGAGCAGGACTGGCCAGTAGAGTATGACGAACAGGAGGAAGACAGCTGGGAAGATGACCCTGGAGAGCTTGTCTATCTCCCGCCAGAGCACTTTCTCTTGGCCGGTGTCCTGGTCCATCCAGGCCACCTGCAAGATGCTCTGTCTCCTCTCCATGCCAGCCCGGCCAGTACTGCTGCCCGAGGGAGACACCACTTCCACTTTCCTGCATCGCACGCCAGCATTGTCCCAGGCTGCTACGGTGTTGCAGCCGCCTTTCTCATTGGAATTGATTCTCTACAAAGTGTAAAATACGTACATCATATAAACTGTCAAAAGCAACACAAAAAAATAATTTTCTCACAGAATCTCAAATCCAACACTTGCTGTGATAGGATTTATCTTTATTGTCATATCTCGTACTTAATTTATTTTTGTTTCCTTTTCCAGCTAAAGTTATTTACTTACTTATGTAGGAAATGCCTTAACAGCGAATATTTCTTACCACTGGAATCAATCTGGGCATTCCTTCCTGAGACTTTTTCTTATTTATTTGATATTGAACATCAAGAACTTTTACTACGACAAATTCTCCAAGAGCCGCAAAAACGAACACCATACATCCTGCCATCCACAAATCCAAAGCCTGTAAATTAAAGCACAATTTGATTTATATTTATATGCACCAAACCATCGCGATTCCTACTATACATTATATTCAGTGCAACTTTACCCGTGTTACTGCGTTTAAAAGTTTCGCTTCCTCTTGTATCGAACCACAGTAAAGCTTTTTAGGTTTTCAAATGAGTAGGTTAATTTGGAGATTTTCAAGAAACAAAGATTAGAAAGAGAGATACACCAAACCTTGACGTAAGCCACTGGAGGGATATCAGCTCTAAGTCCGGTGAACATGGTCACAAGCGTTAACATGCAAGTGACCAGTAGAGTGACTCGACCTGGGATCGCATCCAAGTCCAACCAGAAACTGAACCAAGACAGCATCACAACCAAGGACGATGGAGCAAACGTCTGTATTAAGTGGTGACCTATCTGTCTTTCGAATCTGAAGTACACCACCAGGCGCGAATAGTTTCCTGAAACACCATACAAACATTACAAAATATACGATTATTTTGTATATCTGATACCATCAAAAGCTAGAGTAAAAAGTGATAATTACTACCGTCTTTCTCCACCATATATCCATCCGTCTCTTCCAGCCTCAGTGGTTCACCCATGTGATATTGAAGTAACTTCAATTCAGGGTTTATGGTGACACCTGCTACGTTCCAACGCAATCGGACCTTCTGATTATTGTAAGAAACTGAAAATTATTATGAAATGGATTAAATCCTTCATTGACCGTGTGGAATCATTTATCGCTGTGGTCGGGGGATCCAGTGGAGGCTTCAGGATGACAGTATGTAGTAAATGTGTAGTATTTATAAAAACATGACGATGATTTTATTAGTCTAAAAGGCTGATGTATTTTCCTAGAGAGGTGCTGGAGACAACATATTTTTGAAAAGGGATCTGTTAGGATTAGCCCAATTAGCTTTGGAAACTCCTTGACATTAATGCCTTCTATCGATAGCAGCATCGATTTATTAACTTTTTGTTTATATCAAGAATTCAATTCAGTAATTGGCACTTTTTCAAATAGTTCATGGTCATGGTTTGTCTGTAAACGGCAGATTAGGTTTAGTACAAACCCGTAGGAGCAGGCAGCGTTTATGTTTTTATACTTACAACTTTCGATGTAAATCGGGCAGGACTGTATGTCCATAGGATATAGTTGGAACTCCATCTGACACGCGATGATGGCGTGCATTCGGGCGGCGTATTTCACAGTTTTATTTTTATAAAGAGTGACTGAAGAAAATTTATGAGTGAGCGTCGCGATCTCTGGAATGAAACAAAATTGTTTTTTTATCATTTGGCAGAATTCTCGTGTACAGAAACGCCGTTTAACAAGATCAATTATTCGCACGCCAACCTTTTAGTATAATAAACTAATATATTACGAAAATCATGCCCATTTTTAGCACGCGATTTTCAAGGAGTCGTAATGGATAAGTTGATGGTACGAAAATACCTACAACCATTTCAGTAGGTATAGATGAGTAACTAACTCCTTGCTTCATGCACATTACTGGACTCAAAAATCTCAAACACTTTGTCGTGTAATCTCGTTCTTGGGGATCCCCGACTTCTTCCACACACATGAAGTGTGTTGAAGAAGTCGTGAATTGTGTCAAACATTCTTCTTTCTCTGTCCTTCCACTAAGCATTTTATTTTTTTTACATTAGCTCCACACAAGAGGGAACAACGCAGTTGTTGGGATGGATTCATACGTCCGTCACTCCTGGACACACTGACCCTCAGATTCCTACCCAGTCATCAAATCTATTTCCTTCCCAGAATTTCCTCTCCTTCCTTTCCTTAAAAATACCCTCCACACAGCATCCCCTAAAATGACATATGCCCTGAGAGAAATTATTTTCATCAGAGCCTCCTGGTGGAGTCAGTGTAAAAAAAACAATACACGCCTTAGGAATCAAATTTTAACTGCATTCAGTCTACCTTCGTATTTCATCTAACAGTTTCATGCTCTGAGTCATGTCCTTCGGGGGCGTCCCCGACTTCTTCTTTAAACCACTTGCTCGTATACATTCTCCTGACACTAATTTCTTCTTCCATTCGCTCTTATTCGAATGCTTTTAAAGCACACGCACCTTTGAGATCTGTGCTACATCATCTACAACATAGGTCAACTTTTGTAGCATTTTGTAAAGTAAGGCGTATCTAAACCAGTGGTGGACTAAGCCCGTCAGAGGCCCGGGGCAAAGCTGAATTAGCCCCCCCACCCTAGTTTTAGATGTAATTATACAAGTATTTTATTCAGCTCACACGGGCCTCTGGCCTCTAGTCCAAACGCCTCCATATTCCCTCGATTACATCTTAAACAAGGCTTAAAGGCACCAGGACACCATCAAAAACAATTTTGGTCATTTATTTATTTCATTTTCTGAAAGATGCATTTGTTAATAATGCTCTCACCAATGTTTTAAGGAAATTCGTAAAATTGACGAAGATACAGCATTTTACAATTACATGAAACCGTTTTCAGTCTTGTGTGTTGAATTATCTTTCAGTAAGACTTTGAACGCGTTTTTCTCGAAACCACGTTTTTCAACCTGGTTGAAAACATATCAGAAAAACTATACATCCGATTTGCATGCACCAAGTCTTAAACTGTTTGAAAATTCAGCCACTATGGCATCACGTAGGAATTTTTTATGATGGGCCCCCTTCTATTTTTTTTATCTACGAAGAAAGTTTTCCATAATAAATCTAAAATAAAATTCGCTGGTCCGCCATTTTTTTCTTATATTTTAGATATCAAAATTCCCCTTCGTGGTGCCATGGACACTGGATTTCTGAACTGTTTAAGACTAAACAGTTTAAGCCTTAAGACTTGGTGCATGCAAATCGGAAATATAGTTTTTTTTTTAAATATGTTGTCAATCAGGTTGAAAAACGTGTTAAAAAAATTCGAGAAAAAGAAATAAAAAAAACAGTATCCTGGTACCTTAAAGCCTTTTTTACGATTTAATCAAGGGAACATGGAGGTGTTTGGAGGTAACCCAGGACCAGAGACCCGGGGCGGGCCGCCCTTTCCGTCCCGCCGTTAGTCCGCCACTGATTATTCCATTAATGTATATTTAAAGATAATTTTCTACCTGTTATTTTAGAGTTAAGAAAGTATGGATCCGGGTGCCAAAGGTTATCGAAGAACTCCGACGGGAGGGTGACGTAGTCATCACCCTCTTCGAATATATCATTCGGCAGTTGAAGTCTGGACTCCACCCATGTCTGGCGAATAAACATGTCCACGCTGAAACACGTTAACAGATAATTTTAATAAATTATGAAACATTATATTATTTGCACTATTTAAAGTGACCAAAATAATGGTTATAGCAACCTAGAATCAGATTATCTATTTAAATTCGTTGAGTAGGACACATCTTGGCCATTTACGCATTTTCTTTCAGACCTTAATATATTATTGAAGAAGAAGATAACACTAATAATCTAAACGAAAATATGAAAGAGAACAAGACACAAGACAATGGTCGGAAATGGAACTAATATTATCTTCGACTAAAATTAGTCGAAGATAATATTGTTAATTCTAAAATTTAAAAATATGAGTTTGGCAATTATGACGGTTTTACGGAAGGTGGCAATGGATGAATTGGTAAAAGCGCACTTCCCGATTAGACGAGAGGTTCTGAATTCGTGTCCCAGTTGCGACCATTATCTTTTTCTATTTTTCTGTGTCTTGTTCTCTTTCATATTTTCGTTTGGACTATTAATGTTATCTTCTTATTCAATGAAAATTAAAATAAATTTATATTATACTCTCGTATATTCAAATTTCAATTACTGTATTTCCACAGATTGAAATCCGGGGAAACGCATGTGAAACACATATAAACGAATTGCAGGTAATTAATACTAATAATCAAGGTAATAAACTATTTCACTACCGATCCAGAACATCCACAAAAAACATATATGGAAACAAAACTGTTAGCACGTGTGAATCCATCCCCCCACCAAGGTGCAAGGCTATGTGTCGAGAGAGTCCAAATGGAGAAATCAACAGGTCTACCTCCTCCAGTCTCTCCCGATCCGGCCTGCCACACTGTCGGTGAGCAGACGTATCCGAGCTCCTCTGTTAAATTAACACCTGGAGTGACCTATAGCAGCGTTGTTGGTAATCCTAACAATGGTTTCGGTGGCGGCGGTACCCATACCCGCATCACAAATTGAATGTATGTAAGCGTAAAAAGATAATCAAAGATAACCATCCGATTATTTGAGCAATAGTACCTAACAGTAATAACGTTGTGCAGTTGAACGTAATATTACCGGAAATCCATATCCTCGACGTTGATTGAATTGACGTCCACTACGTAGATGCTGAACTCCACCGTGACGGGCTGACCCTTTCTCGACGGGGGACGGACCTCTGCAAATAATGTATTATAAATATTAATAATAGGTATGATAAAATGATTATAATACTTCATGGATATTTAATAGGATGACAAATACAAAATTAGTGGCGCAGACCCGCGAAAATTCACCAGACTTAAAAAAAATTGAGGTTTTTTTTAAAACTTCTCTCAGGAGGAAAATAATTTCCCTCAGGGCCTATGTGATCTGATATGCTGTGTGGAGGGTCTTTTTGAGGAGAGGAAGGAATAAACATTGGTCATGAAGAGACCCGTGTTGTAGGAAGGAGGAAACACAGGGGCCGGCAGATCATGCAGCCGAGCTGTTGAACACAAGAACGAGTCGAAGAAGCGACCCGTTCTCATGTGACAAATGTCAACCGTGATCCGTGATCAAATGTTGGGCACACGTTTGGCGTGTTTCCCGACTATGAACTGGTGCCGAAGGGATCAATGACGCTAGTTCCTCGGAGCATCTTCCATTGTAATACCTGTAGACTAAGGATAGCATTCCCAACCAACGCCTGTGCTCTAAAGATTGCAATCCGTCTGTTAAGATGGGAGAATCTATCAAACGGACCGCCCGTTTCTGCACAGAGTCGATGGTATTTTTCAGGTATTTTCGAGCTCCAGACCAGAGGTGGCTACCAAATTCAATCGTGCTGCCAAATAGTACCGCACAAGAGTCTCAACTGCTCCTAACCGTCCAGAGGCAAAGATACTATGGCATTCCCAATCGGGATATCTCAGGTATCTGAGACTGAAGGCAGTAAGGAGAGGAAGGAGAGGTGGGGAAGTACCTGGCTGTTCAGAGCTGGTCATCAAACATGGCTAAAGCCATTTCAAGCAACGTTTTAATTCTGAGCGGCTGTCTTTCACTAGAGCGATACTGAAAGTGTCTACAACCATTTTTCAAAATTATTTTTTTTATTTTTTTATTTAGCATATAAAATATAATGTACATTTAGATGATGTAATAATTTGCGTACATGTTCATGTTTAAATATGTTAATAACACTCTTCCGTGGAAGCATTAGCTTGTGTCTCGAAGAGTAGTGTACATTTTTTAATGCTATATTATATCATAAGTTCTTAAATTACAATGTGAATGTAAAAAACAATAAGTTGTAAGTTCGGTGATATGTAATTATGTATAAGTATTTATCTACTATTAAACAATTTTACTATTTGGATAGTGTATCTAGAATTATTGTAATTAGTTGTTAAAAACAAAACAAAATATAACTTATTTGAAGAACGGAGTATCACTTGGAAACTGAGTTATAAGTTATTCTTGAGATTAGATTAGTCGGAAACTTTTTTTTTTTGAGATTATCTTTAAAATATTTTTTAACTGTGTTTATTAATTGGATTTTATCATTATTTTTTCTAATTTCATCCGGTAATCGGTTGAAAATAAGTCTTCCTTGATATACCGGAACGATTTCAACCAGAAATTCCTGAGCATATTTAGAACAGAAAATGATTTTTTTTAAAGTTGAAAAAAATCAACGGATTGCAAAATGACATCTACAATTTGTATAACATTATGTATTTTAAAATTTAAAATTAAATAAAAAATTGCCACGGTTTGGAATTGAACCCCGATCAACTGCTTGGAAGGCAACTAACGAGGGTTGTCCAATAATTAAAGACCCTTGTAAATTAAATAATTAGGAAAGATTTATATTTACAAAAAAATCGTATGGTGCATACATGGAAACATTTCTTAATATTTTTCGACATAGTCCTCGTGAGGATCGGTGCACTTAGTGAGCCCTAGGTCGATGCACTAGGTCCTTGAATCTCTTATCATAGAACTACGCCGCTAAAAATGCTCTCACCTGTCCCTCCGCGTCCTAGTCGGTCTGCAAAGGTTTCCCAGCAAATGTTGCTTCAGGTGAAGAAAAATATGCAAATCATGTCGTTGGTTGCCTTTTTGATTCCGGGGTTAGGTGGTCAGCCCATGTTTCAACCCAAAAAAGCCTCGTCTTTGTTGGAAACACGGTTATCAAGCGTTTTGCACACGATTTTAATCTGCAGCATTTTGGGGAGCCAATGATCAAGCACCTTGCATATTCCATTTTCCTCTCAAAATCGTTTGAGTGATAGACTTTCTGATGTCTGGGATTAAAATTGTGAGCTTATATATCTTCAACAGGGCGGACTCTGTTGAGAAAGCGCGTTGGCGCGTAACGTATCTTATATCTAAAGAAATAATTCAATATAAAAAATATGACCGTTGGAGAGAAAATTGAACACTAAGACCCTTATTAATACACGTGTTTTAGATTTTACACAACTGATAAATAATCAATGATATTAATCAGTTGCGTAAAATTTAAAACGCGTTTATTAGTAAGGGGGTAATAGTTATGCGTTCAATATCTCCTTGCCCTCATTGAATCTTTGGCTTTTGATCTCGAAATAAAATTCTCCAATTAAGGCATAAATGACCGTTTGTATAGTTAATGTTTTGAAGTTTCAGACAAATGCAAAATATACCTACATAGTAGGTACTATATATGTTATGGTTAAGGTTTTCACGGGTGTAAGATGTAGAACAATTTTCTCGGTTTTCTCGATAGTCCTAAGGACTTTTTAACTCTTGACGTTTCGGATAGATCTCACTGTGCATCTTCAGAGGCCTTATGTCTTGAGTTTTTGTCTCAAACTGATAGCTTTCGTGTGTCTGTTCGGTACAGAACTACAGAAGCTAAGACTTAAGTGAGTGCAAATCTAAGCTTATGACTAGAACGGAGTACCCTGGTTGAAGGTGATTGATGGTGGAGGGGGTAGGGGGCGGGGCCGGTTGTATCAAGTGGTTTGCGTATAGAGACCTGATTGGTTAAGCTAATTGGAGGTACTTTTGATAATTTTGGCAATGCCTTCACCAATTATGGACTTTCCATGTGTTGAGAATTCTGATTGAGTCATTTCTGGTATTCATATTATTTTAAAGTTTATAAATTTCTATCGCTTCGCGATAAATTCTTGTTGGTTCATTGTATATGCTAGCTATTGTTGTTGTGTTGTATTATTAAAGTCTATTTCATGACCTTCATTAAGGACGTCTTGAAGTATGGATGAAGTTAAGCGTTTATTGGTGACATCTACTTTATGTTCTGCAATTCTACATGATATTTTTCTATTAAATCGTCCAATATACACCTTTTCACATGCCCCACAAGGTATTTTATAAACACCACGTGACTCAAGTTGAATGTGGTCCTTCGGACTTCTTAATAGAGACGAGGTTTTATTTTCCAATTTATAAATGGTTTTGATTTTATTGCTTTTGAGGATTCGACTGATTTTATCTTTTAAGCCTTTGATGTGTGGAAGAATTGCTGTAGAAAGGGGTTCTTCTTCCGAAACCGAAATAAAGATGATTATTGTCAATTTTAATTCAAAAATGCATTAGTACCTAATGCCATCTTGTAGCACATCATTTTTAATCTCGAGAGGCTTGCACCGCAAAAATGATTTTTTTTAAATTGTGAGGAGTAGCATATGTAAAGCACTGAAATAATCTTTGTTATCTATAATGTCAAAAATACACAAAAAATAATGTTTGCTAACTAACTAACTATCACGCCGTTTCCCCGCAGGGGTAGGCAGAGAGGACGGACCACCAAACAACTCGGTCTTGGCACACACTCTTTGCCTCACTCACATTCATACAAAATTGATTTATAACATAAATTTAAAAAAGAAATTTAATAGGAAATTCCCACCAGAATCAGCTGAGCAATATTTTTATGGCGGTGAATAATTATCTAAAATTTACGTTACGAAATTCTCCGTATTTTTGGAGGAACCCTTGAATGGAAACAAGATCTAGCTACTTAGTTGGGATATTTAATAAGAAAATTTCAATAATAATTTGCAGCTTCAGACAATCAATCACGGTCGCCTCGGTCTTCGCCCACAGTAAAGCGCTTTCGTCTACTTTCAATAATTAGCTCACTTTATTTTACATAAAAACTCGTGCCTTACAAAATAAATACCCATTGTTAATCAATGTAATGAGTTTGCGCTTTATCATATGAATTTGCGTAGGCGGTGGAATTAATTTACACGGTATCTGATACATTACTATTATTTTGTTAACCTTAAAGCCTTTCTGACTATTATTTCAAGCCAGGATACACGCTGGGTGGACCCGTAGTTTTCCGCAAACATTTTACCAAATAAGTTTGTTTTTATCGGTGGCGGTGTTTGCTAGTTAGAGCGTCTGATAAGAGGTAGCAGACTGGGTTTGCAGAAATTGCGACCTATTGAGCCCGCAAGCGACCAGAATGCTCTGCTGCCATGCGGGCAGACAGCCAGCTTTTTACTGATCTGCAGGTCGTGCTCGAATTTTGACCTATTTATGATTCTCTTGCTTTCCTTTGCCAATTTGTTATACGCTGATCGAGATGTGTTGTAGGCTCGGTAAGCCGCGGTTTTTCTTTGAACATCGGAAAATCGTCAAATGAACTGTTTACCAGTTTCTTTAAAAATAATGGATTGCATGAAGTAATCCATCGCAAAAGTGATGACTTCGCCAATTTCCTGGGCCCATCTGGAAGTATCCGAAGTCTGTAAACAGACTGCTGGCAAAGTTAAAGTGTGCCGGCATCCCGAGAAAACCGGTTTATCTATAGTGCCGCATTTTCTCTTCAGCTTCTCGTTTGGTGGTCTGTTGTTAATGGGAATTGATGTCGACACCAGCAGTTGTCGGACGATCGTAGAGGCGCTGTGAGGTCAATCTTACAATATATATAGGCCTTGAATGCCGGAACAGCTGTCACAATAATAAAGAAAGTTAAAATTCTGGCAGAACTTACCTAATAATAACATCACTAAATTTGATTTTCGTAAATATTTTTTTTGCAAACGAATTAAACACAAAAAATGAATAGTATTAATTTTGTCTTTAATAATATCTTATATTTAAATAAAATAGTTTTTGGTATATATTTAAATACTGTTTTTTTTTACAGTCAACAAACATGATGAAAAGGAAATCAACAAACATAGTCAACATGCATGAAGATGAAGAAAACACAAATATACAGTGATGTAACACCAACACATCAACCTGTCAGCCTCGGAACAGGAATATCAAGGGAAGAGCACTATAAAGAAACTACTTTACTTACGAGGAAGCAATCATTTTTTCAGCAGTTAAAATTACCAGGATGAAATTACATAAATGAGTTGCTTTTTGTAGTACACAGTACATTTTTTGTAGTACTGTTTAGTACATTTATTTCTGTTTTCATTTAAAAAAAGATTTTTTTTATATGAATTTGTGTAAAATTGAAGAAATTTTCAGAATGTCACATTTACTCATTTATTTATTTATTTATTTATTTATATCTATATATTACAGTTTACACCTTATTGTTAACATTTTTACATATGTAATATATTTTAAAAACATTTTTAGATATTAATATTACATTTCATTATGTTGTGTGTTTGGTAGGTTTGAGAAGGTGAAACTGTTTGAAACATTGCCGCCTTTTATTCTAAAATAGTTTTAGATTGCCTATGTTTTGACTCTACGTTTTTTACAGATTACCACTTTTGTTTCTCATCTGTTTTTTTCTTATTTGTTTTTTTTTTACATTAGATTGCCATATTTGTTTATTCACTTTACAGCAGATTTCCGTGTTTGAAACTAAATCGCATTTTCAAATCGAAATTTAAGGACGAATTACAAATTTTAGATCTGAATTCTGTCACAGATATTTAACTCGTATGTTGCCACATTCATAACTAATTTTTCTCAAAGACGTCAGATTGCCGCTTTTGAAATTATATCAATGTAGTTTATAAAAAATATGTTTAAATAACGAAAATATAAAAAGATACCCCCCCCCCCATACACACAAGATCTTATACACAAGGTTATATATTGTAAAATTTACCTACCCTTTTTTTACATTAGCTCCACACGGGGAATGGGAAATAATGAGGAAAATTCCCTGAGGAAAATAATTTCCCTTAGGGCCTGTGTCATCTTAGGGGGTGCTATAAGGAGGGTTTTTTAAAGAAAGGAAGGAGAGGGGGTTCTGGGGGTCAGTGTGTTCAGGAGTGATGGACGTATGAATCCATTCATCCAACTGCCGTGCAAGGCTATTATGGGTCGAGGGATTCTGGCTGGAAAGGTCAAAATACCTCATCAACCAGTCTCTCTTGATTCAGCCCGCCACGCAGCAGGTGGGCAGACGTATCAAGACCTGGACAAACCTCACCCCATGAACCCGGGCACCCCTGCTAAGTCACCAAACGTAGCGAACCACTTGGGGTGACCTATGGCAGAGGTGAAAAAAAGATATCTGTTGTAATTTTAATTTTAACTTTTTATAACATTAATTTAGATATTGAAGATTACTCGGAGTAAGCCCTGAAAACATTTTTTATAAATTAGCAGCACGTATTTATGCCAGGGCACTTAGCTCATTGGTATTTTGTGCAAATCAATGTTTTACTAGACAAATAAAAAGAATTAAATTGGAATGCCATAATGTTCGGTTCGTATAGGCCAATATTTCCAGAAGACTCATATTCCTCTCGGGATTCTTTTTCCACTTGGGATAATCGTTCCGTACAATCATACGAAAGTTCCAGGAATTGTACGATTATGTGGATACTGAAACAATTCCGAGGATGTGTTAGGGTGGCAAGAGGAAATCTTAGAGGTGGCAAAGTAAAAAGTTTTGACAAATTTGGATGAGGGAAATGTTATACGAGGGGATGGACGGGATGTGAGATGTGAGACACAAGACGTTATTACCGAGAACATAATTTTTTTTTAAAAAGAAAGACAAACATTCCCGGGTTACGAATAACCCAACAATGTTTGAAAATCTCCTACTACCACCACAGAAAGTCGAAAATGTTGCTTGTGTTGTGATGGAGGACTTAGCCAGCCGAGGAATCAAACAGGCGACGCTCGGGTGGGACCCAAGCGCTATGCCCACTCAACCACTGACCGGTCAACATGCAGCTGATATTCCAGAAACATACCTACATATTATGGTCTATACGTCGGTACTTTTTGGCGCTTGTGCATAAATTAATGGATGTTATTTTGTTTCCGACCAAAAATTTCAGCATTTCAACTTCATGTTATAAAAATATCATTTTTGTTAGACAAACCATATTTACCCATTTAGGATATTATTTCATAATTCACTTCACTGCAGCTAATTGTTTCAAGATATTTGTAATTTATATTATTATTATTTCGTTGTATTATTATTTTTTTATTATAAATCATTGTTTACATATTATTGCTATTATTGCACGTGATACAAAAAACTCGTATTGACTGAAATGGGACAAAAATTTTGCAGGTTTTCAGCACATCTAAATTTCAGCACCCAATTTATCTGTTTTATAATTTGGCAACAAGAGATAGACAGAATCACGATCACCCACGATTCACCTAGACAAAACATAAACACATAAATATTATATTATGCTCTTTGTTTATAACAACATATTATTAATATGAGAGTATGTAATGTATCCGGAGCATCTCCTATCCTTTTCTTATATTCCTCTTCCTCTTCCCTTCCTATAACACAAAATTAATTTTAAGATATTAAAACTTCACTTCCAATGAACTTTAGCATAAATAACTTCTGTGACTTGACTTCAATTCACTTGTATATTTATGACTGTATATTATGTAAAAGCTGTTTGTTTCTTACAAAATAAATAAATAAAAAGTACAGTTCACATGCGGTAGAAGTAAAACATTCAGAAAACTAAAGTAGACAAAAGTGGGGAGGCTACGAAGCATCGCACAGAGAGGATACCGATTGTACTATCTCATTCTCTCGTAGGCTAAATCCTTTAGATGTACGTGCTTGTCTCTTTTTAGTGTCGCTTTTTCATTTCATCGAGTTCCAAATCACAACGGTGCTAAAGAAGTTTTCACTTCAAAAACTCTCGCTTTAGTGTAGAATTCGTAGTCTAAATCAAAACCAGCCACAGAATGTCCTAATAATTCCTTTTTAATTTCTTAAAAGAAATACAATATACGCGGGTTACGAATAAACTGAAAATATTTGAAAATATCCTACTACCACCACAGAAAGCGGAAAATGTTGCTTGTGACGTGATGAAGAACTTAGCCAGACGAGGAATCGAACACCGTACGCCTGGGTGGGACCAAAACGCGAAGTCAACGCAGTTACTGACCGGTCCATAATGGAGTCCTAAGCTGTATTGTACCTACGTGTAAAATAGGGTTTGATAACTGTGAAAATGTATGCATTTATCAAACTTTTGTCAAACATTCATCTTGGCAGTATAAATGAACGTCTGCAGAGTTCGTCCAAAAAATGTGGTGGATTTTTGAAAAATATACCTTTAAAAACTAGGTTAAATAAAGTATCGTTTACTTTCATTCATGCTCAATCGAATGAGATCGCCCAATATATCAATATTTGGTGAGTTATGTCAGGTTTTTATTAAATAAACGTAAAAAGTAAAGAAAAAAAGGAGGGTTAACCTCGTAGAGAGGTCTTCAACCACTTTATTTTGGACGGACTCTGAAGATCTTCATTTATACTGCCGAGATGAACGAAGATCAAATTTTCACAAAAACACGACTTTAGTCATTTATTTTACACGAGTACATTTATTTCTGAAACTCACATCCTGCTGTCGAATCCCGCATTGTTACATAATCTTATGTGGGCACAGACCGCCGCAGTACCCGCTAAGCCGGTAGATTCGCGGATAGATTTCCATTATTCGTTTGATGACAGAAGTGGAGCTATTAATCAATATCAAACATCACGAGGATGACTTACAAATTGATTTACGAGCTCAGTTAATTCAACAAAGAGACAGCGCTTTGGGACTGCTCTGTTCTTTACCTGACCCTCTTCATCCCCAAAAGTCTTCATAATCAAACCTGTAAATGTGTGGAAGTCGATGAAGCGAGGGTTTATGTCAGCGTGGATCTATATTCATTATTACTATGCATTATTGCTATGCATAGTCAGACAGCATGTTAATATTTTAGTGGCGAATTTTTTTAATGAATTTTAATGTTTATGGCGATAGGAGGTATTTTTTTGTTATTTATACTGTTTTTTCAATATATTATAATAAAACGAATATAAAAATTTATTCAGACTGGTCTTGTGACCTTGGTCTTGTGGTCTTGGTGAACAGTCTGAAGATGGCTTTAACGAGCTGAAACCGGTTACGGTCGAATAAAATTAAGTGGAATAAAGTTTTATATTCGTTTTATTATAATATATTATTATGGAATTCCACCATTAATTATCACTCTCAAAAATAGAAATGTTTTTTCAATGTTGTTAATAAATTTTTGTCGAACCATTATTTTAAAGTATTGATATCCTGATTAGCAGTTGTTTCAAGTCCATTGATATGATATGACAACGAAACATTGATAGAAAGAGAAAATGAGGTAGACGCAGATGATTTGGGAGATCCAATCACTAGAGAAGAGTTTGACCTCGCACTGAAAAATCTCAAAAACGGGAAAGCACCCGGAATCGATGACGTTCCGGCTGAACTAATTAAGCCAGCAGGAAAAGGAACTATAGATGCCCTGTTTAAAATGATACAGACAATGTATAAGACTGGAAAGATACCAGAGGATTTCGAGAAATGCCTAATTGTCGCATTACCAAAGAAGGTGGGCACGACGAAATGTGAACAACACAGAACTCTTAGCCTTATATCCCATGCCTCAAAAATATTCACTAATATCATTATAAAAAGAATCGAACCAAAAGTAGAGGAACCAGAGAAGCAATATTGTCGCTACGAATACTACTAGAAAAAAGATTAAAAAGAAACCAAAACACATTCATCGCATTCATAGACCTGGAGAAGGCTTTCGACAAAGTAGAATGGAAAAGACTCTTCGAGATTCCGAAGAGAATTGACATCAAATATAGAGATAGACGAATAATCCAGGCGCTATACAAGAATGAGGCCGCTATAATTAGAAGTGACAATGATACAAAAGAAGCCAGTATAAGACAAGGGGTGAGACAGGGATGCTCTCTGTCACCTGTTCTTTTTAACGCATATATACAAAGTGCGATTGATGACTTGAGGGAGAGAATGAGTCACAGAAAAGGTGTAAAGATACACGGGCAAAAGGTGAATATGATAAGGTTTGCTGACCATATTGCTTTGGTTGCTGAAAGCGAAGAAGAACTGCAAGAGGCCTTAACAACCATGCAAAGCATTCTTCAAAATAATTAGAACATGAGGATAAATAAAGACAAAACAAAGCTGCTGACTGTAGGCCGAACGCAACATCAGATGAGAGTAGAGATGTCAGGAGTTCCACTAAAGAACACCAAGGAGTTTGTGTACCTCGGGAGCAAAATAACATGGGACGGTCGGTCTAAGAGCGAGGTCGACAGCCGTATACACCAGGCTAGGCTTGCATTCAATAAAAGGTCGAAAATAATAGAATCGAATAATATAGACCTGAAACTGAGAATACTCCTCATAAAGACCTATGTATGGAGTATCTTGATGTACGGCTGCGAAACATGGTGCTTATCCGAAAGAGATAAACGGAGACTAGAGGCTTTTGAGATGTGGTCCTATAGAAGACTACTAGGAATTTCCTGGAGAGACCACATCACAAATGAGGAGGTTCTCCAAAGAATCGAAGGAGGAAGGCACCTGCTCAGGACCTTGTCCGAAAGGCGCGCAAGATGGATCGGCCATGCAATAAGACAAGAAGGCCTCTTGCATGCCATAATGGAGGGTATGACCGAGGGGACAAACGCTAGGGGACGCCCACGCCGAGAGTAATTCAAAAGAGCCGCACAAGACAGGGAAGAGTGGAAGAAACGAATAGATGAAATTGCTGCAAACCAATCCCAGGATTGAAACCAGAAAAAAAAATCATCTGCATGTGAAATAAGTTTTCCTGTTATAGGTAATTCAAAGTTATTATTAACATACAAGATGAATAGAAGAGGGCCCAAAATCGTTCCTTGTGGTATTCCAAAGTCGCTTGCGCTCGGTTCACTAAGAATTTTTTTTATTTTCACATATTGATTTCTATAGTTCAGGAAACTTTCTGTCTACTTGTTAGCGTTATCAATAATTCCGATTTCGTTAAGCTTGTATAGTAATTTTTTGTGACTTATGCTGTCAAAAGCTTTCCTTAGGTCTATGAAAATTGCAAGAGATTTTTTGCCTTTGTCCAGTGCTTCATATATTTTTGTTGTATACGTAACGTATATATCCAGACTAGCGTCTATGTTATATAGTGCAGGAAATTTGCTCTATGGTTTATGTAACATCAATACAAGTATCTATTTTAAAAAGGCCAGGAAATTTGACCAATGGTATATTTAACATCAATACAAGTATCTATTTTATTTAGGCCAGGAAATTTGACCTATAGTTTGTGAAACACATGTATCAAGACTAGTGTCTATTTGATATAGACCAAAAAATTTGACCCTTTTGTAGTTATTCGCAAGTTGGTTTGTTTTGACCATTCTGTCAAGGTCGGGGCATGTTTGCAACGATTATAAGTGACAAATCAGCGAATTATTTCCGTGTTCCCTTCCACTCTGCATTCTTCCTTGCCCGGGTACATTTGCAATAATTTAGCGTGAAAGGCAGTCGCAGTACGTTCAGTTGTAAAAATAAACTATTCGAAGTGAAATCAATAAAAAAAAAAAACATAGTGAGCGATACGCAGAGAATGCATCTCACCTAATAAATTGCGGAGAATCCATCCCACCCCTGTCTCTGCAAGTATTTCCTTGTAAATACATTTTATCGCCATTATAATAATACAGAAATCATTTTGCCTTGTATTTTAAAGCTTTAGTCGATACAAGTCCTGGTGTAAGACCACCATTCAGAATTGTTACGTTGCTTGAAATGGCTGTGCATGGTGACCAGATCTGAATAACCAAGTACTTCCCCACCTTCCTCTGCCTCATCTCCTTCCTCTCTCCACTACTTTCAACCTCACAATATGCCTTAATTGGGGATGCCATAGTCTCACTGGCTCCAGACGGGAGCAGCTGGAACTCTTGTGAAGTATTCACATAAAAAAGGAACATACGAGTATGTATTTCGATTAGTGTTTAATTTATATAGACCAGGAAATTTGGCATGTGGTAACTTAGTCATCCTTTATGCAGACAAGATATAAAGTGCTCATTTTTAACGGCATTAGTGAAATTAACGTTAGTTATCGAGTTCTCTTTTTACCCATATTTTGTGGAAAAATACATATATCAATATTTATACATAATAAATAAAATATTATTTAATATTTGAAATCCTAAGGTCTGAATTTTTCTTATTTTTCCATAAGTCAGCGTTTAGATATCAAGTATGTGGCTTTCAGAAATAATATCTTGTCTAAAAGCTTGTCGGCTGTATCCTTTGTATTCTCAGACAGTCGCCAAATGCTTTTTGGAAATTTATTATATTGTATTCTTATTACCCTGCAATTTATATGTGATCACGGCATCAAACTAATCGTGACTAAGAGGCTTAGCTGTCTGCAGCCAGAGTGGCGCCCCAATACCTAATGGGTAACATTGTATGGGCCAAGTAATGAGGACAGAGAAGGGCAGAAAATAGAAGAAAGTTTGGAGAAACCGGTTAGTTCGCATTATTTTTTTTTAAATTTGCTCCACACATGAGGCACTGAGAAAAATAATATCCCTCAGGACATGTTTCATCTTGGTGGATGCTGTGTGGAGGGTCTTTTTAAGGAAAGGAAGAAGAGGAAGTACTGCAAAGGAAAAAGGTTTGAGGGGTGGGTAGGAATCTGGGTGCCCCCCAAATTCCAGGATCGACGTGTGAATCCAACCTTCAACAGCGATGTAAGGCGATGGGTCTAGAGAGTTCGTCTGGAGACGTCAAAAGCCCTCCCTAAACCAGTCTCTCTCGATCGCCACGCAGTGAGTGAGCAGACACATCCGCCGCCAAGACCTAGACAAACCTCACCCCATGAACCCGGGCACCCCTGCTGTCACCAAAAGAAGCGAACTGCTTGGGCTGACCTAAGGCGGAGGTGTTGGTTATTTTGTAAATGGTTCCTGAGGCGGCGGTACTATTTCCGCCTCCCAAATTGACACGGGCACATCAAACCTGGAATTAGGTTAGGTTAGGTAAGAAAAGATAACGGTATCGATTATGTTCGGATTAAGTCCTGGAGAGGTGTTGACAAAGTTTGACTTGGTGCAGATATGCAGGTGTTCTTCTTCTTCTCTCATGTGGTGGGGGGTCAGAGGGAGACATCTGGGTGTGCGAGCCAGTCTAGGGTAGTCTAACTCCAGATCAGACGTCGCCCTTTGAACCTCATCGGTCTCGCCGGGAATGAATGGAGCGTGCATTCATCGACCACATGTTCGGTGGTCTGCACCGCACCCCATCCATATATCGCTGATTCGGTAAGGTCCCACTTATGCGTCGCGTGGGCACAGCACCTCATCTTATTTGTGGATGACCAGAGTTTAAGTGGCAGAGAGAACCCAGGCTGCCTCTCAGTGGGATCGTCTATGAGATGGGCAATTATCAGCTGATTGCCCTAGTAGTCCAGTAACTCTGTCGCTTGAAATTATGGGGTAGTATGCGTCAAATCCGGTAGTTCTGATTTTTGCAGACTTGTTTATAATGTTGGCCTAATGAATAATCCAAGTTTGTGACCACGAGCGCCGAACGCAACTTTGTCAAAAATCGAAAAAACCGCGAAAAAATCGTTATTTTTTCAAATTTTGGCGATTATAACCGGACTAATTTTTGAAAAAACTTTTTAGAACTTTTTTAAAGTAGAGTAAATTTGCTACAATATGATACTATAGTTGTCTCTGTAGATTCAATAGTTTCCAAGATTAAGCCTTTCAAAGTTTATAATTTTTTTCGAACTTCGCAAAGACGTCACTCGAATAACTCTAGCGGAATGAAGTTCCAATTACCTACGACCGAGTGGGCTACCTTAAACCTGTAACCTTAAATGAGAAGCAAGGGTTAATAAAGTTTGTAGTAGTGGGTGGAGGGCATCTACTTCACAAAGTTGTGTGGCCTCGAAGCTCATCATTTAGTGCGATAGCTGACAGATACGTACAGTACATTATTGCTCACTATGACTCAAACGTGGCAGTAGTTTTCGATGATTACCCCGTAGATGTTGTACAGAAAAACACAAAGAGCTCTGAGCGTTTTCAAAGAGCCAAGTTACACGCATCGCGAGAGATAATCGTTGATGAGAAAACCATGGCACAGGTTCCTCAACACAAATTCTTGTCAAATGACAAAAACAAGATTCGTTTCATAAAGCTGCTGTTAATGCTAATGCTAATGGGAAATCACAATTCAAGTACTCCAAGCAGAGGAAGATGCTGAAGGGCTCATCATCACTACAGATGTAACTGCTGCCTCTACCTATGATATAGTGGTAGTCGTTGGTAAGGACATTGACTTGCTGATCATCCTTACTGCAATCTCAAACCAACGTTAATTTTTTTACAATAAATGTGGAAGAGGCAAAGCATAGATGTCATGTATTCCAGCATCGCTTCTTCAAATTTCTCTTTGAAACCAGAGCTTTTCCTCTTCATCCATGCCTTTAGTGGTTGTGACTCGACATCCTGCTTCTTTGGCTTAGGGAAGATGCAAATTATGTCCATAGTCGAAAAAAATCCGGACGTTGAAAAGCAAGCTGCGATTTTTCTCGACACCAACTCTACACTTGACGAGATAGCAGCAGCAGCAGGAGAGCGAGCCATAATTGCTCTATACGGAGGCAACCCCAACACCCATAACCTTGAAGAGCTGCGGTACCAACTATTCGCCAGGGCTGCGACGAAAAGCAGCTTCAATCTAGCCAGCTTACCTCCTACACGAGTCTCTGCTCGATTTCACTCCTTGCGGACATACCATCAGGTAAAAATTTGTCCTTGCATCAGTTACATTTCATTCATCATTTTCTATTCTCATGTACAATCTTCTTACAGGTACAGGCGTGGTTGGGAGTCACACTGAACCCTTTCTCCTGGTGGTGGATATCCACGCCACAAGGCTGAGGCCACAGTGGATATGACCAGAGATGCAGCCCCACAACACCTCTTGCGGATGATTTCTTGCGGCTGCACGAAGGGTTGTGGGAACGCGAGCAGCTGCAGGAAGGCAGGGTTAAAATGCTCATCAGTCTGCAGGCACCGCAGCGGGGCCTCTTGTGACAATGTACCTGATGTTGCAGTAGTAGATATCCCAGAAGGCGACGATCTGTCCGATGTCAAAACGGAGGTGGGCTTGTGGGCACAAGACGTCCACGATTCATCACCATCCCCTGATGGGGATATGCCATCCCAATGCGTCGATCCAGATACGGATGAACCTCAACCGGGACCTTCCAAGAGGGCTAAATTAATTTAATTTTTTGATTTTGAATATTACTCAATATCCTAAGAAATAACTTTTTTGTTGTACTTATCTTTTGTACAACATCGGGTATATTGTCACAATATACCTGACATAATATTAACTTTTGTTTTACTTATATTTTTTACTTCTTTTTTAACATCCCATCATAAAAGAACAGGGCTTCGATAGTATAATCAGGGTCAAAATTCATTCCTAACGACAGATTTGCAAAAAATTGCGAAGTTCGAAAAAAATGATAAACTTTGAAAGGCTTAATCTCGGAAACTTAATATTGGGTCTACAGAGATAGTTCTAGTATCATATTGTAGCAAATTTAGTCTACTTTACAAACGGATAAGTTTTAAGATTTTCACGGCCAAAAGCATTTTCGTTATTTGTTTTTGGGGTTTTATGCCGTGTTGCGCTACCTCCTTCTTTAGCCAACGTTTCGGACATCATTGCAGTGTCCATCATCAGGGCAGATCCGGCAGATCCGGTAGATATATAGTATCACATCTACCGGATATAGTATCACATACATATAGTATCACATCTACCGGATCTGCCGGATCTGCCCTGATGATGGACACTGCAACGATGTCCGAAACGTTGGCTAAAGAAGGAGGTATCGCAACACGGCATAACACCCCAAAAAAAATAACGAAAATACTTTACAAACGTTCTAAGAAAGTTTTTTCAAAAACTAGTCCTTTAGGGTTATAATCGCCAAAATTAAAAAAAAAAACCGAAGTTATCGCGGTTTTTTTCGATTTTTGACAAAGTTGCGTTCGGTGCTTGAGGTCACAAACTTGGATTTATTCATTAGGCCAACATCATAAACAAGTCTGCAAAAAATCAGAACTACCGGATTTGATGCATGCTGTGATGTATGAAGTTACTGGACTATAGTTCCTAGATCTAGTTTACCCTTATCTGCTATCCGGAAGAGCCTCTCTCTTTCCATCCATTCCAGCCATGCACGTTAAATATGTGTTATTACATTTGGCGGAGACGTGGATATTAGAGTTTTAGATTTTGGTTTTGGGGAAATTAGTTAATAAGTGTTGGTTTGAAATTTTACATAAATAGACTACCTAAGTAGAAGTGTTTTATGTTTTACTTTGGTGCAAATAGGGTAGTTCGTGTTAATTATGTAGGGATTTCGTACATACAAGGTAGGTAGATGCCTATTGATTATGTTATAATTTGACATATCTAGATGATTGGTGTTGATTTGTTTACATTTGCAAAAAATGGTAGTTATATTGATTAAACTTTTTATTGCAGTTTTTTTAATGGCTTTGTTATCGCGTGGTTAGAAACATTTAACATGGTGTCAACTTTAGTAATACATGCGTTTTTATAGGACATAACCCACATTTCAGTACCGAGAAAATGTATTTTTCTTTGCACGCGCCATTTGCAGTGTTTGCAAATCGCGTTCCAAGCAAATATAATAACAAAGGGTTAATCAAGTCTGCAGCCGTTCGGTTCACGTGCTGTTCACTTCTTTTGTCGTTGCATAAGAGGATCTCACTCGTTTACTTTACGACCACGTGGTGAACGCTTTGGCAGACCTTGGCGACCATATAATATTATAGTACTCTATCAAATCTAATATCAAAAGCGAAATTGTTTAAGGTCATTGGGTATCATTGTAATGCATTATATTACTCTTATCCCGAATGATTCATTGTATATCAGATTAGATAACGATTTATTGTGATTTTTACCAGTCAAGTAGAACAGTAAACTACTTACTTATTTATTCGTTTTAATGATATCTACGCTTAAAATAAAGGTCTTAAATATAAGTGCAAGAACATAAAAAATCGGAAAATTTGTTAATTTATGTAAAACTTGATTTATTTTTTAAATTTAATTAAAATTAATTTTGATAACGTTATTAGCAAGTTCTGCAAGTATTTTTGTTACAGCTGTTTCGGTTTACAAATTATTTGGTTAATCCACTTTGAGACGACCTATTTATACGATTTGAGAAGTATTAGAGTTTACTTAATGGTTTTATTGCAGAACTTGATAATACAATTAAATAAAATTAAATGTAAACGTAATTGTTTTATTGCAGAACTTGATAATAACATTATCAAATTTCATTTTATTTATTTTTTTAATTAAATGTAGTTCTACGAATTACACACAAAAACAATTAACAAAACTTCATCATTAAAATCTCTCAAACGATGAACTATTGAATTATTCTTGGAATTTTTATATTAAATCTATTTTTAGCTTGCAATTTAATGTCAATCATGACCTATGAAGCTTTGAAATAATATCGATCTTAATGTGGAAAAACGAGAAAACTCGCCGTATTAACGGCACTATACGTTAACCTTTAACAGTATTGACAGATGCATGGCTCGCTACAACACAGGATTCCGCCCCTGAACACCATTAAACGATGTTTAATAGTATTTCCTCACAGAACATGCCAATTACTAGTAATACCAATAGTAATGACTGATGGCTGAGTCCGTCCTGTTAATGACATTGGCCTAGTCGACAGTCATCCGAGTACTACACCCGCTTTCATATTCAATGACTATCGATTTTAAACGTTTTCTAGAAATGTAATATTATAAACCAACCATTTTATATCCAAGCATTATTTTTTGGGGAAACATACAGTTGCCTACAAATTTTGACATATTTATTGTTTATTTGCATCAACCAATGTAGTTTCGGCTAAATATATATTTTTGCTCCCGGAAAGTACTGGAGAACTCTGAGAAATGCCTTCTGGTCTCAGGTTTGAGGAAAGGAAAATCCTGATCTATTTCCTTCTCGTGGTGGGGAGTGAGCAACGACCTCGTATTGGCAAATATAGACAGGGACCAAGCGTTGGCCGGAATAAGCTGACCACCAACTTTCGTCCTACCAGGCGTCTGTTGTCTAGGGCACCCTCTTGTCCTGGAGAAGTAAATAATCTCCAAAGGCGGAAGAACCTTCGAGGTCAACGGCATAGGATGTGGAAAGAAACGGGAAACTACCACATTAAAGGTCCAAGTGGCATCCCAAGAACCAGCAAAACATGAATACCCAATCTCAAGTAAAATTCTCCGGAGGTAAAATAGTCCCCCGTTCGGATCTCCGCGTGGGGACTGCTCGAGATGCTAGAAACACAAAGTTAATAGCGAAACAAAAGTCAAATACAAAGAACCAAATAGCGAGATGGGCAACGTGGAATGTCCGCACATTACTGCAAAACAGCAAACTGGATAATCTGAAAGCTGAGATGCAAAACGTAAATTTGAATGCCATAGGTATAGCAGAGATGAGATGGCCCAATTGCGGAGACTTCTGGAGTGGCAACTACAGAATCATCTACACAGGATGCATAAAGGATAAACCTGGTCAAGGAGGAGTAGGCGTTGTGCTGCGCAAGGAGTGGAGAAGACGGGTTAAGGGATACGTGCAATATAGCGGAAGAATTATTCCAGTCAAAATAGAAACTAAGCCTGTAGACACTGTAATTATCCAAGTATATATGCCAACATCTAGTCATAGTGAAGAAGAAGTGGAGGAGGTATACAGTTTGCTAGATAAACTTATATTAGAGATAAAAGCAGGTGAAAATCTGATTCTCCTAGGAGATTGGAATGCTGTTGTAGGAGAAGGACGTGAATGAACCTGCATTGGGCCCTTTGGGTTGGGTGCAAGAAATGACAGAGGAAACAGATTGACAGAATTCTGCGAAAAACACAAATTAGTGATAGCAAACACTTGTTTCCAACACCACCCAAGACAACGATACATCTGGAAATCCCCTGGAGACAGACAAAGACTGCAAATCGACTATATAATGGTTAGAAATAGATTTAAAAACCAAATAAAAGACTGTAGAAGCTATTCCGGTCCAGATATAGATAGTGACCATAATATGGTAATGGCCAAAAGTCTTCTAAAACTGAAAAAATTAAAAAAGAGAAAAAATCTCAAATGGGATACAAAAGTATTAAAGATAAAAGAGATCAGCGACAGTTTTAGGGAAAAGACGCAAGAGTGCAACCTAATGGAAGAGGAGAACGTGAATGCGATCTGGAAAGTGATAAAGACGAAGATTATAACTACGGCAGAGGAAACTATAGGAAAAGCACGGAAGGAATGGATAACCGATGAGATCTTAAATATGATAAAGGATATTGGAGGTTGCCCACCACTTTCCCACGGCGTTCTAAGGAAACAGATGGTTTCCTCCTTCACCGTACTCGTCAGGACTCTATTTTTTTATTTATAAAGAAGCTACTTTTTATTTAAAATGACTCTAGACCCTCAATGTCCGGGCATACATTTTTAGCAGGCAGTATGCGAGTGCGTACATGTTGTTAGTTATTTATTTCACAGTATCCCGTCTCATCTCCGCCACCTGATGTAGCTGAAATAAAAGTTTGTTAATATGCAGAATAAAAAATAAAAAATACATATTATGATGAGATTGTTTAACTTAACCAAAGCAGCTGAGCTACAGTCACCCGGCAGTCCCGCCGAGAATAAGCGGAGCCATCAGTCCAGTCGCAAGCGAGACTCGGTGTCCACGCCCCCAAGACGGCTTCCCGGTAGGCCCTCGAAGAAAATGTTGGGATTAAGGGCAGAAAGACCTGAAGACACTAGGGATAAAAGAGAGCATCGGGTCACCGGAGGCAGGGCGGAAGGGCACCGGTCCGCTACGGTTGGTCTTCTGGCCCGCTCATGGCGACGGGGGAGGCGCGGGCGGGTTTTGCAGCGGCTACCTTGGGAGTCATCTTCTCGGTTGTTGCACGGATATAGATCTAGTCCACCCCCTTGATGGGGTGTAGGACAATACAAAAATGAGATGGTAGTTCAGTTCCGGCTCCTTGAAGATACAAGTCAAGACACGAAAAACTTGTTGATATATATATCTTAGATTTAGAAAAAGAGTGCTAGAAAAATGCAAGTATAGTTAGGATACGCGAAGGTTATTGATAATATCTAGTTAAACAAAAAAGAAAAAACAAGTAATAGACAAATTTTAGATGTTAAAGAGGTTGTTGAAGATGGTACCTAAGAAAACATGACATATATTAATACAAAACATGATACATGAGTAAACAGTTTCAGTGTGAATAAGAAAATGTAGTGCGTAATATCCGGGCAGTAGTAGTAGTATAAATATTATAAAAGGGTGACCGTGGATGCCAGGAGCAATTACACCTGGATCCTAAACACATAATGAAGTCAAATTTAATCATCGACTCTAAGTTCAGGTCATCTCTCAACCCAAATCCTTGTAAATTTCCTCAGGCATTCGAGATTCTCCTTGTTCGACACGAGATCCGCATTCCATGCTGGTCTCGTAGTTACTTTCAGACCTTCCAACATTTCGTCCCTTGCGTCCGTCAAAATCTCACATTGCCACAGAATGTGCTCGGCTGTTTGATTTGTGTCACCACACGCACAGTTTGGATGGGGAGACAGGGTCAGGCTGTGCAGTCTTCCCCTGAATTCACCATGACCTGAAAGTATTTGTGTTAAGTGATGATCCAATTTGATGAACGCCCCTTCATCAAATTGGATAAAGGATATGAATGATAAAGGAAAGAAGAGAGCTCAAAAATGATAAAAGAGCTGAATCACAAGAGAAATACAAAGTGCTGAGAAACAATAGCCAAAGAAACATTCTACCAGAATAAATGTGATGAAATAAACGACGACCTCAAGAGAGGAAATGTAGAAAGAGCTCACGCTGCGGTGAAAGACTTCTTTGGGATGAGAGTTGGAAAGGGTAATACAATAGAAGGAGAAGACGGCAAAATACTTTTCGAAAATGACGAAATAGGAGAGATATGGAAAAGGTATCTCGAAATGCTGTACAATGGAAAGGGAAATAATGACAACGAAACATTGATAGAAAGAGAAAATGAGGTAGACGCAGATAATTTGGGAGATCCAATCACCAGAGAAGAGTTTGACCTCGCACTGAAAAATCTCAAAAACGGGAAAGCACCCGGAATCGATGACGTTCCGGCTGAACTAATTAAGCCATCAGGAAAAGGAACTATAGATGCCCTGTTTAAAATGATACAGACAATGTATAACACTGGAAAGATACCAGAGGATTTCGAGAAATGCCTAATTGTCGCATTACCAAAGAATGCGGGCACGACGAAATGTGAACAACACAGAACTCTTAGCCTAATAGCCCATGCCTCAAAAATCTTGACTAATATCATTCTAAAAAGAATCGAACCAAAAGTAGAGAACATCCTTTCCGGAGACCAGTTTGGCTTTAGAAGAGGTGTAGGAACCAGAGAAGCAATATTGTCACTACGAATACTACTTGAAAAAAGAATAAAAAGAAACCAAAACACATTCATCGCATTCATAGACCTGGAGAAGGCTCTCGACAAAGTTGAATGGAAAAGACTCTTTGAGATTCTGAAGAGAATTGACATAAAATATAGAGATAATCCAGGTGCTATACAAGAATGAGGCCGCTATAATTAGATGTGACAATGATGCAAAAGAAGTCAGTATAAGACAAGGGGTGAGACAGGGATGCTCTCTGTCACCTGTTCTTTTTAACGCATATATACAAAGTGCGATTGATGACTTGAGAGAGAGAATGAGTCACAGAAAAGGTGTAAAGATACACGGGCAAAAGGTGGATATGATAAGGTTTGCTGACGATATTGCTATGTTTGCTGAAAGCGAAGAAGAACTGCAAGAGGCCTTAAGACAAAACAAAGCTGCTGACTGTAGGCCGAACGCAACATCGGATGAGAGTAGAGATATCAGGAGTTCCACTAAAGAACACCAAGGAGTTTGTCTACCTCGGGAGCAAAATAACATGGGACGGTCGGTCTAAGAGCGAGGTCGACAGCCGTATACACCAGGCTAGGCTTGCATTCAATAAAAGGTCGAAAATAATAGAATCGAATAATATAGACCTAAAACTGAGAATACTCCTCATCAATACCTATGTATGGAGTATGTTGATGTACGGCTGCGAAACATGGTGCCTATCCGAAAAAGATAAACGGAGACTAGAGGCTTTTGAGATGTGGTCCTATAGAAGACTATTAGGAATTTCCTGGAGAGACCACATCACAAATGAGGAGGTTCTCCAAAGATTCGAAGGAGGAAGGCACCTGCTCAGGACCTTGTCCGAAAGGCGCGCAAGATGGATCGGCCATGTAATAAGACAAGAAGGCCTCTTGCATGCCATAATGGAGGGTATGACCGAGGGGACCAACGCTAGGGGACGCCCACGCCGAGAGTACCTGGAGGACCTGCTGGTGGACGTGCGCTGCTCATCATATGCAGACTTCAAAAGAGCCACACAAGACAGGGGAGAGTGGAAGAAACGTATAGATGAAATTGCTGCAAACCAATCCCACGATTGAAACCAGAGAGAGAGTTATATTTTTTACAAAAAATGGAAAATGTAAATTATGAAACTGACAAAACAACATATTGATAGTGAAATAGAAAAATGAAAATAATAAAATTAATTATCATCGTATTTCTAAGAAACACGAATTAAAAATATATACCTAACAGGGTAATAAGGGACGCACTTGACTTATTTAAAAGGAAATAGCCAGACACAACCGGAAATATTTCATTTTTAAATCAAATTCTGGATATACTGACTCTTTTTCACAAAAAAATTGATTTCGAATGATTTTTATTTTATCTAGTAAACTTACGTTTTAAATTTTGTAAATAAATGTTTATTTTTTTACTGCAATAAAGTGACACCGTTGCTTGTTTGCAGATTTCTTATTTTTTTATAAAATGTTGAATTATACAAAACATATTTCAAATCATATAATCAGGCAGTAAAATAAATCAATAAATTATCTATGAAAGCTACTTGTCAGAATTTTAATTTTGGTTCAAATAAAATCATTAAAAAATTTCACGCCCGTGTTATGTGACGAAAATACTTCAGTTTGTCTATTTATTTACGGTCTTACAAACCACTTTATTTCAGATTTTTTTACAGACTTGTTTTGCTAGACAATATTGAAAAATTATAAATACTTACTATCAAAAAATATTTACTAAAAGTAATTTAAATTTTAATAATTTTTAACTCTATGGAGTATTTTATTGCTAACTTTAATGTAGACATATGTTAAAACGATTAACGTACAAAACGTACTTAAATAAAATAGAACAACTACAAATCCGTTTCCTAAAATTGATATCAGGCAAAAAAAAAGTTCAATTATGTGATGGCGATTATAAAAAAATGTTCTCCTTGTGTAATGTGCTCTCTATACATAGTAGGGTAGATTACCAATTAACTCTAGATGAATTCTGGAATACAGAATTCAAAAAACCTGTAAACCATAACTACCCCACTAGGCATAGAGAAGCAGAAATGTTTATTATTAATAAATCTACAAATGTATACGGTGATAGAACAAAAAGGCATAAAATACCGGAAATATTTAATGCATTACCTGAAAATATTAAAAACGAGACATCATATTCAAAAATCAAAACTAAAGTTAGATCATTCTACTTCAATAGAACATGAAAACTAAAATATTGTATAAAAATACCTAAATCTATGAAAAACAAATAATATTGTGAACGAATAGGTACCCAAATCTTTTAACCACTGTTCAAAATAAAATTTATGTTATAATAAGCATTACAATAATTAGTTAAGTATTTTAATATTAAGTATTATATTATTAAATAATTACTAGATATGTACTAAGCACCAAAATATAAAACATTTTATATGTTGTAAGTAAATAAATAGGAAAAATGAGAGATTTTTTACAATCAAACTGATTGATCAGTTTTGTAAGATTTAAGTAAGAGAAATTATTGTACAATTAATAACAAAATAAACATATAAAAAAAAAAAAAAAAAAAAACCAATTTTGAATAAAATTAAATCGATATTTAGTTATTAGTTAATATCTTAATAACTGGTACGGAGAATAGTCAATATTTCTAATCGGAACCGCCCCAGTGTACAGTTGCAAGGATACGATCGCAAGACAATCTTTCGACGAAATTTGAATTCTCGGTCGCTGATTTAAGCGTCGATGACACAGGGCTAGTTTACAAGCTACTATCTGGGAAGTTCACTATCTGTTAATAAACTCGCCCAGTGTCATCGTGTCACTTGCAGCAACTAGCAGATTGTTGAAAATCTACGAAAAAAAGTTGAAAGGTCGTCAACTTTACTCGCCTACACGCTTGCTCGTGATTGGTTTATTTACGTTTCCAACATGGCTTCCGATAAACAGCTGATTTCGACTGTCAGAAATCTGAAGAATTAGTTCATGCAGGCGTCTTTATTCTTGTTACTGGCGCTAAAAGCGACCTCAGTTTCCTACGCTTCTGAGCGAGTGGACGGTTTTGTGTGTCATCATGACAATCTCACTCGCCGATTTACCCGCTTTTAAAACTTAGTAGATAGTAGCTTCTAACTCGCCGTGTGTCATCGAGGCTTTATAGGCCTTAACCAGTAATTCCTGGCAATATTTGGAGTAAAAATGTAAATGAAATTTTGGTCTCCGGTGACATTTTTGATTTTTATTTTCTAACAAATATCGATTCATCTAGTTTCGAAGTAAAACGATTTTTAAACATATACTTTAATATACATATACAAGGTGTTAAGGGACGTACTTGACTTAGATACTTTAACAAGTGATCGTATCATTTGGAGTAAAAATGTTAATTTCTCATATCGGGAGTCGGGCGTCGCCCCGGGAACCATTATTTGAATATCCAACACATCTGCCATAGGTCACTCCAAGTGGTTCGCTACGTCCGGGTCTTGGCAGTGGATGCATCTGCCCACCAGCAACGTGGCAGGTCGGATCGCGAGAGACTGATTGAGGGAGACCTTCTGACCTCTCCAGCAGGACTTCATCGATCCAATGCTTTGCACCGCAGTGATAGGGATGGATTCATACGTCACTCCTGGAAACACCACTCATGCCTTTTTTCTTCCCAGAACTGCCTTTCCTTCCTTTCCTCAAAAGACCCTCCATATAGCATATCCAAAGATGACTTAGGCTCTGAGGGAAATTATTTTCCTCAGAGCATCCTGTTTGCAGCTAATTTTGGTCTGACATTACTGATTTTTTTTTCAACTGAAATTTAAAAAAAAAACAGTAGGGTTGGGTGATTACGCGGCTGTGCGACCTGTTATAACCAACAACTGTTGCGACCAAAAAGATGTTTTTTTTTTAATTTTGACGAATGATGACCAAAATTTCATTATCATTTTTTACTCCAAATAATATCAGGAATCAATGGAAGTCATTATCGTCTCTTAACACGCATTATAAGGTTAAATAAATCTATGTTTATATATATAACTAACAAGCGGTACCTATGAAAAGATAAAACCTATGTACCTTTCGAAAATAATCACATGTACTCGTATTATTAAATTTAACTGGCATAAGGATAGGATTCTTACAGATATTCTTTCAGGTATTTATAAAAAAAAAACACTTTTTTAAATGTATTTTAAAAGTAAAAAGGTTAAAAAAAATGGTTTAACTGAGGATTGAACCTTCCTATCAACCACGCTGTCAACCAGGCCTAATCCCAAGTTGATAAGGCCTACATTTATTTCATATTATGAAATATGAAACATATTATTTTAACTGCTGTGATATCATAGAATTTCGTGTGTGTGAGAGTTATTGCCACCAAAAGTTGATAGAATGCACTGTCATCAACAACGAGTCTATCTGCCGAGTTTCAGCTCGATCGGATGCAGGGAAGTGGATTAATTTCCATTTCCAAGATTCCACTTCTTTCTTGCGTTCCTTCAATTAAGAAAACAAAATCGGAATTCAAATAGATCCATTTAAAAAAAAAGGATTTAAGCCTCTCGATCGTTAATTAATAATTTATTAGATAACCAACACCTCTGCATAGGTGGATCGCTATATTTGGTGACTTAGCAGGGGTCCCCGGTTAATGGGGTGAGGTTTGCCCGGGTCTTAGCGGCGAATGCGTCTGCCCACCTACTGCGTAACGGGCCGGATCGAGAGAGACTGGTTGAGGGAGGCCTTTTGACATCTCTGTCCGTTCTCTCTTCACCCATCGCCTTACACCCCAGTTGGACGGGTGGATTCATACGTTCGTCACTCCAGGACAATAATTTTTCTCGACGTCTCCTTTGTGGATCTGATTTAAATTCTAAAAAAAAGTCGGTTTTTCGAGCAAATATCAAAGGATTTTGGCGCTAATCCGTCAACAGTATCACATGTTTGGCGGGTCGGCGTCAACGTTGGCCCACAAATTTGATCAACGAATTCTAGGAGCATAACTTGATGCATTGTAAAAAATGTAAAGCTTTTTATGTTTTTATTATTATATTATTTTTAAGTTTTAAAAGCTAAGCTATTTTTTTCTTTTGAAGTTTTTATTATTACCTACATTGTTTTTAGGTTAACTTACAAAAAAGCTTTCATAAATTTCGGGCACAAATAAAATAATAATTAACACAAACCAAAATTTCAAGTGTTTAATTTGTAAGAATTAATCTATCTATATATATATAAATCAAAATATGTTTCTGGGTTTGTATGTATGTGTATATGTATGTCCGCTATGCATTGCTAAACCATTCATCCGATTGCGATGAAACTTTGGGAATTTGATGTGCGCATGCCCGCAATGGTCTCTGTATACAATAGTGAGCTCTGGCATCATGAAATTATGCATTGCTAAACCGTTCATCCGATTGCGATTAAACTAACTAACTAACTCACATGGACCGGCTCAATATAGCCCAAAAAGGAGTACTAAAGACAATTTTGAAATTACCGGTTAGAACTCCGACAGAAGAATTGTTTCAAAGCATTCAAGTCTACAACATACAAAAACTTTATGCAAAAAATATTTTATTTAAAATTAAAAAAAAAAGTTTGAGAACATCTTTTGGACAAAGAAATATGAAATTCAATGCGACAAAACTATACAACGCTCTACCAACTCAAACAAAAAAAATAACAGAAATAAATAAATTTAAAACAAAAGTAAAAATATGGTTGAGAGAACAAAGTGAAAATGAACTATCAAACATACTGAAGACCATGTAAAGACAACTGGATACTAAATACAAATGTGGAAAAACTACAGGCCGCCTCAGAACAGGAAACCCTAGTGAGGAGGACTGTGAAAAAAAATACCTTAATATAATATAATTAATAAATACATTATGTATAAATTTTGCTATAAATACTAATAAAATTTTTTTTTTTTAAAACTAACCCGTTTCATCACGCCGTTTCCCCGGCTGACAGGACGGACCGTCAAACAACTCGGTCTTGGCACACACTCTTTGCCTCACTCAAATTCATACATCGTCTCATACATACTCTTTTATTATTCTGACTTTTGACATGGCCCGTCTCAATCTTATCTGATTCACTTGATCGTGCCATGTCTTCCTCGGGCGTCCCCGACTTCTTCTACCATTAACATTTGCGTCATATATTCTTTTTACACTACTGCGATTAAAATTTGGGGATTTTTTTAGTGAGGAGGGCGTGGAGGGGAGAGGGTGTGGTGGAAGGAAGGGGTAGGATGGAGGGGGGGTGGTGGTAGAGGTTAGGGAAGGGGGGAGGTGGAGGGTGGAGGGGGTGGGGGAGGGTGAAGGGGGTGGGGGGAGGGGAAAAGGGGAACTCGGAAGGGTGCGGAGGGGAGGGGGAGGAGGGGAACTCGGGAGCGGGGAGGAGAACTAAAAGCTGCCCGCAGAGTCTAGCAGCAAAAACCTGCGGAGCGGGTTTTTAACTGCTAATTATTCATAAAATATTCACGGAATGATTATCACAATCTACATCAGCAGTGATACAAATGTTCATGAAGTACATTTCAGATTTTATCGTCGGTAGATTTATGAATCCGAAATTACACGACGATGCGTGATGCCTGAAATTTAATACTTACAGAATAATTGTTTTCCTAGAGTTTAGATAAGAGGAGACAACATTGCTAAATTATACAGGTTTTAACCTTAATGAAAACATAGTTACCAAGCGTGGGAGTTTTACCCTTTCTTTACATGTTTTTTTGAATATTTCTTCGTGCAAAAAAAATTATCCAACACTTAATCTGGAAATGGTGCTAACAAAATTTCAGCCCTGAAAAACTTAGTAGGAAAGCGCTCCATAATCTAGCACAGTTGGTATTTTGATTAATTCGAATTCTCGTAAATTGTCTACGTTTTGCGTGTACTCAAACTATTCCTTCGCTCCTATCGGGTGTATAATCAACTTGGGAAATTTACGCGCAAAAACTTCACACGAGCTACTTTTTGTACATTGAGAAATCAGATCGGAAGGTTATTCGTAACCAACGATTAGGTTGAGATAATGGAAGCGTTCGGGAAATTTGGGTAGCTTTATGGGTAGTTTATTTTTGGTTCTTTACTTAGATGGATTACAATGGTGTTTTGAATATATTTTACAGGAGGCAGAGGATCTCAACGATGTACGAGTACTTACTTGTGATGTTTTTGCGTATTTTCTACGAACGTAAGGTTCATAGTCTCATATAAAAAGAATCCGTAATAAACAGAGATACTAGACATTTTTCCGGAATGTGTCATCGATATAAATAAGATTTGTGGACACAAAAATTAAATATTTCAATGGTATATATAACCCAAAATACACCATCGTAACAAAGGGTCGTACAGTGGCCCCGCAGACACAGTTCGGCGAGACAACTCCAGAAATTGTGTGAGGAGAGGATGGGAGATGAGACTGCCATGGACGGTGGCCGCACAACCAGCGCAAGACAGGGACGGATGTATGCGCCTTGTCGATGCAGTGGGTCCCCGACCCGAATAGAACAAGGGGAAGAAGATGAGGATGATGATGACAAAGGGGTAAGAACCTATGACTCTGCGCGGAGGTATCTGATTCGATTATCGATCAAGTTAAAAGCTTATTTTCAGTTTTTTTTTGTCATATTTTATGACAATAAGATAATATTTAAGTTTAATAGTGGTCACACTTTTAATGAACCATTCAACGACGGACAGTCCATGGCTGATAAAAAGAAACAGAAGAAAACTAAAGTGGGGAAGAGTGGGAAGGCTACGAAGCACCACACAAAGAGGAGACCGATTATACTGCCTCATTCTCTCGGAGGCTAAATCCTGTAGGTGTATGTGTTTGTCTCTTTTTAGTGTCGCTATTTTTCGTTTCATCGAGTTTAAAACCACAACCGTGCTAAACATGGGCGTAGCCAGGTTTTGATTTACAAAGAATATGAACGAAAGAAGGAAAAACCATCATATGAAGTGTTGTAAATTTGAAAACGCGACTCGGTCGACAATCCCGAAGGCCAGCAAGGGTGGGGCAAACGCCCCACATTTCCCCAACGTGCCTGCTCCTATGGTGCTAAAGAAGTTTTCACTTCAAAAACTATACATTTTTCTTTTGCACATTTTCACGAGCATTTTACTAGACTCACTTAGTAGAAGAGAATTTTCTTACTTAACAATAGCGCGTCAATCATCGCTATGATCGATTAAATGATTTTAGGTGTTGATTATTTTGGAATTTCGAATTCCATAAGGGAAAGTACAGTAGACCTTCAGAGTATTTTTGGTGTTAAAATTATTGCAAGTGAAAAATTATCCTAAGTGCTCTTTACATCACATGTCAGACGTCTTTCCAAAGCAAATACTTACCAATTCTAATAACACTCAGAATAGATTATATCGTGTTGCGATAAAATCGCGGAACACGTTTTCTTGAATGAAAGATGATGAGCCGATTAGCTCCAAAGGTCAGAGGTGAAAGCAAATCAAAGTGGAGGTGTATTATGACTTTCGTGATTAGTAATAAAAAACTCATTACCTTTAACATAATGCTCCGGCAGTACAATTCTGGGCTTTAGGGTGTGATTTCTCTTTGATGAAACTTCAGTGCAAAACCTGAAAAAAATAACAAAATTCTGAAAATTAACATAATTAATTATTTCTAAATAATAGAATTCTCCCCACCACCACCATAAAAAGCTGAAATAGTTGTTAATTTTTTTTTTTACAATATTTTACATTTCATAGTACAATCCAGTAATGTTGGCCTCACTGGGTGGCTTACCCGTGCTGAGGCCCCCATTTTTAATATAAGAATTTATACATATTACATTTTGAAAAAAAAAAAAAATTTGGTGACGAAAAACATTTAAAATTAAGATAAATTTAAACTAAAAATAAAAAATTAAAGTAAATTAAAAAATCAAATTCAATGAAAATCGGCATATATTATGATTTGTGTGGTTTGTAAGTGTTGCGTGTTTTATATTGGTTTTGTGTGTTGCGTGTATATGTTTTATTCTTTTATGTTATAAAATTTTGGTAATATTGTCTTTTTTGTTCTTTAACCCATTTTTTTTTTATTTTGTGTCTGAATTTATTTTTGATTTTGAAAGACTGTTGAATGCTTTTATGGCATTGCATTTATGATGTCTTTGTCCAAAGGTAGTTTTTACCGTTGGAGTTTTAATGTTTTCTTTGTACGCTTGTCTAAGCGGTCTGCAGTGGCGTGAACAGAGTTTTTGATCAGGGTAGGCAGTAGGAAAACTGCCGAATTGATTCAAATAAATTTAAAAAAAACTTACTTCATATAACTCCCTTCGTACAAGTTTTCGCTAAGTGTGCTTGCTGCTGGTAACACAAATAGTTTATAGAAATAGATAACTGATTTCACCGTTGTCACTGATTGCCATTTGCTAATTTTGTTCCAGAAAGCACTGCCTAATACTATCAAAAAAACTCATAGAAGCAAATTCAAAACGACAGTTCTACTCTATGCTATGAGCATTTCGTAGACATTGAAATTATATCTTGTAAGAAGTTAGCTCCAAGCAGAAATAATTCCTGCATTAAGCCGCATTTTAGTTTATTTGATTGATTTATTGGGGGGCTAGAATTCCAACAATCCATGCGCTTGATAGCTGCAAGACGAGTGGTTATCTAGCCCCCTACATAGTTAAGTAAATTGAAATACGTGTATAAAAAGATATTTTATTTAATTTATCGGGGGGCTAAAATTCCAATAATCCATGCGCTTGATAGCTGCAAGACGAGCTGTTATCGAGCCTCCTAAGTTAAGTAAATTCTAATGTAAAATCCATGCTAATTTGTACAGCGCTCTTGAGGCGATTTTTCGCAAAAACAGCGCTATATAAGGTGTCCAAATTTATTATTATTATTATTATTAGTGAGGCAGTCGGAGGGCGCGCGTGTAGTTTCTAGTTACAGTTTTAGCCACGTTTGCAGTATGACGTTTGATGAGGCGCTCGCGTAGTTTCGGTTGCTCAGCTTTTTCGCGCTTATTTTTGAAAGTGTGTGTTTATTTTTAACAATAATTTAATAAATTATAATATTATTTACATGCTTATGTTTTACAAATACGGTAGGCTAGGCAGTGCTTATGTGCCTATATGGAGTGCACGCCCCTGGCGGTCTGTTAGTGATATTTTGTGTGTTGTTGGAGTTTGGAGTTTGTTTTTTGGTCAAAAATGGTTTATTAGTTTTTGAACATATAATTGGCGTGCTTCTAGTACGTCACCACTGTTGAATATTTAGTCTGTATCGGTCAGTCTATGTTTTTTAAGTATTACCTTTAAAATCGTTTTCTGCGCGATTTCTATTTGATCGATAACTACGTTTGTTGCTCCTCCCCAAGGAAATATTCCATATTCTACTATTGATTGACAAAGTGCAAAATATATTGTTTTCATTTGTATGATTTTATATATGTTTCTTATGTTTAGGAAAAAATGCACTGTTTTGAGGAGTTTATGTGTAATTTGTTTGATATGACGTGTCCATCTAAGATTATGGTAAATTACGATTCCTAGATAGTTTATTTGTTCTGTTTTTTTTTCTAGAGGAGGGATTAGTTTTGCAAAGGATTGAACCCGTATTTCATTTTCCGTGTTCAATACGAGGAAACCATGCCTAGAAATCAACACAGGTTTGTAATGCCATTTTTTCTCCAAACTTTATACACCAGTGTATAAGGATAAAAAATCGACACTGTAAATTATTTTGATATCCATACCAACTTATTATTAAAGGTACTTTTGAAGTCGGTTTTAGGTTTGAAATTGATAAATACTAGTAATACACGAAAAATTATAATTCTATAATAATTATAATTTCGGTGGGCCAACTGTCGGGGGATTAACCGTCCGCGTCGGGTCACCCTCGGCTACCTGTCGTTAATATAATTGTTTAGTTGTATGAAACTAATTATTACCCAATATTCTCATTCAAATGGTTATCCACATATAAAATATAGACACTTAACAATATGAAAATGAAGTGATAAGTGGAACGAATGCTTTAGATTTATTTTAAGCTAAGTTGACGGGGTTTTAAGAAGCTTTCTTTAACGCGCAGTGAGTTTCTTTCATTGTGCGGTTAAGGGACGGTTTAAGAGAATGGAAAATAGAGAACTCCAGTCCAATTTTTTTATTTTTTTTAATGAATAAAGACCTTCAAACTTAAATAACCGCATTTTTATTTTTATTTTTATAGTTAGTTTTAATAGTTAAAATAATTGTCAAAGTTTTAATTTTTAAAGACTCCCAGAAACGCACCGTATCTATGGTGGTCTAATTTTTTTACTTTTTAAGTTGTCATTTTGAATCAGTGATGTTATGTCGAGGAAAATTTCCCTAGATCTAGGGGAGAAAAATATTTTTTTGGGATTAGGGAAATCAGGACAAAATCTAGGGAAATTTCGAACTCTGGCAAAAATTTTATTACATATGACAGTATTACTGGTATTATTTATATATATACGTATATATATTTTTTGGAATTCCTATGAATCTTAATTATTTTTCATGTACTTACATGCCATGTTATTTTTAACACTGACAACTCAAAATGATATTAGGGAACGTACCCATACTACGTGACACGTTCGGGGGGGGGGGGGGGGGGGTCTTCAAAATACCACGCTTGGTACAAATGAGCGGCGGGTTGCTTATGATTTTTATTTTGCAAAGTGTTTTTTTTTAATTTGGAATTCAGTTTCTAATTCAGTGGTGAGTGTATTCGTACTTTTAAATTATTACTTCACGTAGCAAAAAGTGATTTATTTGGAAAATCACGGTATTATTAGTATATTTACCAAGTTCCGATATCTTTCCAATTAATTATCATATTAATTAACATATAACAGGATTAGTGTTACACAATCAGGTGGCTACGTAGGTAATTGCGTAAATGTGAAATTCTAGGGAAATTTCACTTCTAACTTCTAACTGTTGGCAACACTGTGAAGAACCCACAATAATCATGGCGGATAATGACTTTTAGGTGTGAGGTGTGTTTTTTATTCAAGATTAACTGCTTTTAATATAGAAAAACATTGGTAAAATCTCCACATTTCACCGCTATTGTTATTGTATTTAATCAAAGTGCAATATAAAAACAATAAATCATCTCTTTCATTGCAAATACATGTGACATCGTGTTTTGTGTCAGGTGTTACTTTGTCGGTACATTGTTTTATGTATAATACATACAGAAACACTGGTATTTATAATACACTGATCATGACGAGTGTTTAACAACTTGTATAAAAAGCCCTATACTAAAAACAATTTGAAAATACATAAGCAAATGTCAAAATAGGACACGACTTTAACCTCAAATAGACAAAATTTATTGCAGATTGTCCGCAAATATAGCCCTTTTCGTAAATTGTTGAGGGCCTAAATTATGTTTCAATAAACACAATAACTATTATTTATCTAAATCTCTATAAACAGTATGAAAATAAACCAAAAACACGAAATGTTGAATTGCATAGGTACGTGTGCACTTCAAGTCATTTCAAATGTCAATACAATACAATACACAGGTGACAGGTTAACTGTGACGTCACGGTTAACCATTTCAGTAATGCCAACTTAACGCTGTGTTTTCCGAAGAGGTTTAAAAATGCACTTTTTAATAATTTATTAAAAACTCTGCATTTAATATTATGAAATAAAACTTATATATTCAGAATCAGCGTTTCTTGGTCTATATGAACATATTTTTTTAAAGCCATAATATTTTTCACTGGAGTTCCTTATTGCCAAGTAATATTACTCGTATTACCAATGGAGTTTCGCTATTTCCAGACCACCAAACAGCACGAATTTATTTATATGAAAAGATTTTACCTTAAATTTTCTTCATTACACGACATTTTTTAAGCCAAAATGCTATTTATTTAGTTGTTTTTACACATACAAGATTAATTCTTTAGTAGAAGTCATCCTTTTTAAAAAAATTATTTACTTTTTTTAATCAAACCTTGGTGGACTGTTCAATAAGGCTGAATAAAATGGTCTATTTTCGTTATACGAAGAGTAAGTATCTTCTTTCTATTCTTCATCATCATTATCATTACATAGTATAAAATGAAGTCGCTCTAAATGTATGTGCGCGTTAATCTTTTAAACAACGCAACGGATTTTCATACGGTTTTCACCAATAGATAGAGTGATTGAAGAGGAATGTTTATATGAATAAAACATGCAAAATATATTAGTGCGCATAGATCTTTTAAACTACGAAACAAATTTTCATGCTTCATTCAAACAGATTTCACCAAGAGATAGAGTGATTCGAGAGAAAAGCCGAGAAATTCAAATATTCAATTCAGGCAGCGGGCAGCGGGCAGCGGGCAGCAGGGAAGCGGGTGGTGTGGATTTTATAAAGGTTGGGTAATAGCGTTGTGTTTCGTTAGCCACAGCAACGTGTGTCCTAGTATTTAAGCTAGTATTTAATATTTTAAAGTCAACTTTATAAAAAACCTTTTTGATGAATTTTATTCCTAAATTTTCAGTTCGGGAACTAAGGTAGTTTCAAACATTTTAAATTCTAATTTATACGTATTAGGAGTTCTAATGGTATTTTACAATTTGAAATTCAATATGGCTCTTTCAAAAAATATTCTTAAACCAATCTTTTTATTATTTTTTGGCTGTAAAAAGTTTAGTGTGTTGGAATCTTCTCCCCCCTGATCTTCCAGGAGTCACTTCTTGCTGCTCATTTTCCGATATTTATATAAGTACTTTTTTTTACTTCTGTCACTTTTTATATTAGCTGTAATTTTTTTAACAATGGAGGAGGATTTCCCACCTGTAACCCCTACAAAGCCCCCAGATCCCCCTTCTGACCCTCCAGATGGAGACATTTCAGATAAAATAGACTTTTCAAAACATTCAAACATTTCAGACAATGAATCTGTCATCCTAACCTCAATTAAAAAAAGAAAATTTAGTCCCCTTTCCCCAAAAAACATTATTCGCCTTTGTCTTCTCAGTTCCCTCCAGCTCTTCCTCAACCTCCACCAACAAACTTTTACTCTACTCATTCCCGTGGCCCCTACATTGTATATGCGCAAAAAACTGAACAAGGTAAAACCAACCATCCTCTTGAATTTGGTAAATTTCTTTCAAATAACAAGAACCTTTCGATTAAACCTGGAGGTGTTAAAGCCGAGGGTCGCTTCCGAATCTCTATTGAATTCCTGTCAGGTTCAGCCGCCAACAACTTTATCAAAAATATATTTATTTCATCAAATTCTAAATTCAAGGCGTACATCCCAACTTTCAATGTCACTCGAATGGGCCTGGTCAGGGGTATCTCGACCGATCTGTCCATTCCAGAAATCCTGTCCTCACTTTCAACCCCCCAACATATCGGCAATCCCATAAAAGCCAGGAGGCTAAATTATAAGGACACCTCTGAGGGCATCGTTTCCTGGAAGCCCTCCCAATTTGTCGTCATCACATTCGAAGGACAATCTCTTCCCTCCCATATTTATTTATTTTTCAACTCCTTACCAGTTGAAATGTACACTTATCCCACCACTCAATGTTACAACTGCTGCCGTTTTGGTCATACCAAAGCTGCATGCAGATCCCCCTACCCGTATTCCCCAGTATTCCCCTACCCACCCACTCTACACTAATACCTACCCACCCAATCTACATTATTAACTAACAACGGCTCCACCCCTACCCTAATAAAACATGACAGTTTAGAACAATGTTTTATTAGGGTAGGGGTGGAGCCGTTGTTAGTTAATAATGTAGATTGGGTGGGTAGGTATTCCCCTACCCACCCACTCTACACTAATACCTACCCACCCAATCTACATTATTAACTAACAACGGCTCCACCCCTACCCTAATAAAACATTGTTCTAAACTGTCAAATTAGTATAAGCTTTCCCTGACGAAGGAACGTTTGTTCCGAAACCGGTCGGATTTGCACATTTTATAAGTGGTTTATACAAAGTTGCATTGTTTCATTTTATTATAAAAAGATATCTTGGGATCGTCCATCATGGAGGTCGCCTCATCATCTGCATCCATCGCTCATTTAATGGGGAACTGAGCCACTCGGATGCAGCCACGACAATGATATTGGTTGAAGTCCGTATCCTGCTCCAGAAGCTGGCTAGTCGGTAGCGAAGTAAGGCTGGGAATGAGTGCACCCTCCCCTCGGTGAACATCGTGGAGGCACTGCAGAACCTCGGTAGTTGCATAAGTTGCCTGTATGCATTATTGTAGCACAACCTCAGTTTGTCCCATTGCGCTGCTGGGATTATGCTTCTAATTGAGCTAATTTCTTCTCAAACTAATCTACCGTCCAACGCTGCTTCTATTATTTCCACATTAAAATCATTTATTCAAAATGGCTCTTCAAGATGTCAGAATTCTTCAGTGGAATAGCCGCACTGCTATTTCTAACAAATCGAACCTTCTTAACCTATTAAATTCAAACCTTGTTTCTGTGGCTGCTGTCTCGGAGACATGGTTTACTCCATCCACCCACTTTAATGTGGGAGGGTACTCCTGTCTCCGCGATGATCGCCCGGAAGGTACGGGCGGTGGTGCTGCCCTTTTTATTAAAAAATCCCTTCCGTTTTTCCCAATAAATAATATCAAACCCCCCAATGCTGACTTTCAAATGGTTGCAGCTAAAATAAAGGACACTTCCTTTGTTTCTATCTATCTTCCCCCAACATCGCACTTCAATAAACAAGCGTGGTTGCAAATTGTCCGTCAACTAAGCCCTCCTTTCTTTTTATTGGGTGATTTTAATGCCCATTCCCCCGTCTGGGGTTCTGCTTTCTGTGATCGAGACGGTCGAAGTGTGATGGATTTCCTAGATGAATCCAACCTTTTTCTTTTGAATGACGGATCTCCTACTAGAATCTTTCGCCCCAACACAAACCCCAGTGCAGTGGATCTCTCCATATGCTCTACTAAGCTGGCACCTCTCTCCTCGTGGGTGGTGTCCCCCGACCCTTGCTCCAGTGATCATTTCCCGATCACCATCACTTATCAAACTTCTTTCCATTCAGACAAGTCCCATATTTCGACAAAGATTAAAACAAAACACACCAAATGGGACGGATTTAACTCACATATGGATAAGTTTACACAAAATTTATCCTATACCGATACAATATCAGTCAAAGATGACTACGATAACTTCAAATCAATGCTCGTAGCTGCAATCAATAAATCAAATCCTCCCCCTAAAACCAAATTTCTCAAAAAACTCCCTCCGACTCTCTGGTGGGATGAGGAATGTTCCAAAGTAGTGAGAATTCGGAAAGCTAAATCTCTTTCCTATCGTCACAATATGACTATGGAGAACTATCGCATATACAAAAATGCCGAAGCCAATGCCAAAAGGGTATTGAGGTCAAAAAAAAGATCCGGGTCGTACAACTTCTGCAGTTCAGTATCTCCGAACACTCCAATTTCGGAAGTTTGGTCTATGATTCGAAGATTTCGATAATATGTTCAATAATATGTATATATTATATGTTCTTCTGTCAATAATATATTCAATGACATTATTTCTTCTAAATGGTCTAACTCTTCTCTTTTATTTACTGATGGCTCCAAATCTCCGGACTCTCCTAACTGTGGTATTGGTATTAACGTTTACCACAATAATTCTAATGAAATAATATTTTATTCAATTTCAAACCAATTTTCAATATTTTCTGCCGAGTGCATTGCGATTATTGAATCTCTCAAATATATAATAAAAAATAATTTTGAACATTCTCTTGTTCTCACTGACGCTCTCAGTTCCCTCCAAAAACTTAAAACCAGTCGTCTTCTTCATCCTGATGATCACTTTGTATGTCTTATTCGAGTATTGATAACCTCCATTCAAAGCTCTGGAAAAACTGTCACTCTGATTTGGATTCCTGGACATCTTGGCATAGCGGGTAACGATATTGCTGATTCCTTGGCAAAACAAGGAGCGTCTTACCCTACCGTTACCCTCGTAAACCATGTTCCCCTGTCTGATATTTTTTCCATCATCAAAGATAGATCCCGCAATGTTTGGACAGAGTATTGGAACATTGCTAGTCAATCCAAGGGTGCCCGCTACGCCTCAATACAAAGGACTATCCCATCAAAACCGTGGTTTCAAAAATTCCCCCATTTTTCCAAAAAAGAAATTTCCTTACTTATTCGTATGAGAATTGGACATTGTTCCGTTCCTTCTCACCTTTATAAAATGCATGTGCTTGACTCCCCAGATTGTACGTTCTGTGGTCTAGATGTGGGAACTTTAGATCACATATTTTTTGATTGTCCCTCTCTAAATAAATATCCTCTCTTCTATCAAGCGTTATCAAAAATTGCCTCTCCTCCATTCAACATCTCATCTCTTCTAAGTCTGAACTCTACTCCAATCTTAAAATTAATATATAAATTCACCTTTCCTTTCTCTGTAATTATAAATGATGGCCTAGAACGGTGACCATACAACTCAGAATGAAACCAACTCAGAAGCACCTCAGAAAGGTCATTAAGAGTGATGATAAAAAAATATGAAAAATTGATTAAATAGGTTAAGTTAGGTTAGGGTTACCGGCTATTTTAAAATTATTTTTACGTAGCTTTTAATAACCTTTCTGAGGTGTTTCTGAGTTGGTTTCATTCTGAGTTGCCATGGAACCGCCTAGAACACCCTTGAAGGGTGAAAGCCAGAAATAATTTAAAAAAAAAATCAATATAAAAACTCAAGGATTTTTGAATAGATAAAATGTATGTAAAATAAGTTCTGCCTGCCTTGAGGTCAAGAGCATCTAATAACCTTCATACAATCATACCTTTACAGAACCTTTACCTTCATAACACTTTCTTCAATTACCTCCGATAAGAACTTTTGCTTTCCTCTCTAATGCCCCAACATGGAAATTTCTAGCAAGGCGATAACTTTTTTACGTGATTTATAGTGATATTATTTACAGGTAGCACCGATAAAGATCTTTGTGGAAACTTAACCCTTGTTGTCGAACAAGAGCGTTGATGTGTGCTTCGGTGTTCAAATCTCTTTGATAATATTTTAATTGAATACCTTGGCAATATTTTGAATTGATTGTATTACGACTTAATTAAATCATACAAGCATTTGACTCAAGATTAAAAAATCGTTCAACGCAATTTGAAATATAAAATATCCATCCGATTTATTAAAATATGATATTTCTTAAATTTACCTACCAGTTTTTTTAACAAGATAGATCTCATCAAATTATTTCTGAAAACCCTACACGAAATCCAAGGCAGGATTATGTAATCTATATATATAAAATGAATCCCTATTTCCCTTGATTACGCCATAACTTCAGAACGACTTTACCTATGTAATTCATCTTTTTTTTTAAGTTTTCTAATACTTTGTAGAAGGGTCTTACGGAAAGAAAAATTAAGAAAATTGGATAATTTCAGAAAACTTAGCGACTATTTTAACTTCGCACGTTTGACAGCTCGCGCGTTTGATGAAATTGAATTTGGCAGGCAGCTGTTTTTTTTTTGCATTAAAAGAATTATGTATGGATTTATGAATTATAGATATTTTAAATAGATACCCATGTTAGGTACTAAATTTGATTGATAGAATGCACTGGGATTGAATATATATGAAACGTGGGAGTGGGGTTTGCGGGACGGGGGAGCGGGAAAGGGGAGAGGGTGGGCGGGGAAGGCGGAAGGGGAACGTGGGAGGGGAAGCACGGGAAGCATAGGGAGAAACAATTTATTTCTTTGAACATGGCACTACAACGCATACCGGGAACCAGAGAGTCTTACAATAAATTTTATTTTATAGCGTATTCTTCAACTTCTTTATAAGCTTTTAACGTAAAGGCTTTCCCCAAATGTGTTCAGTTTTTTAGGTTATTTGTAGTTCCCATATTTTGATAGTTTTTTTTTAAATGGACTTGCATTAATTTTTCCAACTAACCTGCTGATATTTGAAGTCCAGCGCTTATAGTTGTGCTACGAGCGCAGAATAATGTCGGCTACCTTTGTCTTGCTTCTAACTAATCCAAAGAAGATTTTTTTTTATATTTCATTGATTATGCAGAACTGAACTCTGGTTTAATGGCATGTATTAGGTATAATTACTTAACCAACTGTTGGTGATATTTGTTCAATTTTGGAGGCAGGTATGGATACCGCCGCCCCGGGAACCATTTATTGGATAATCAACACCTCTGCCATAGGTCACACCAAGAGGTTCGCTACGTTTGGTGACTTAGCAGGGGTGCCCGGGTTCATCGGGTGAGGTTTGTACACGTCATGGCGGCCGATGCGTCTGCCCACCTACCGTGTGGTAGGCAGGATCGAGAGTATAAACTACCTCCTTCAACAAGTGTTGAAGGAGGTAGTTTATACTCTCTAGCCGGAATCTCTCGACCCATCGCCTTACACCGCGGTTGGAGGGATGGATTCATCAGTCATTCCTGGAAACACTGAACCCAAGATTCCTCAGATTCCCCAGTCCCATCCAATACCTATTTCCTTCCCAGAACTTCCTCTCCTTCCTTTCCTTAAAAAAACCCTCCACACAGCATCCTCTAAGATGACATAGGCCCTGCGAGAAATTATTTTCCTCAGGGCCTCCTGTGTGGAGTTATTTAAAAAAAAAACACATTCTCAACCGTTCCACCGGTCTCGTAATAGTTCGTGATTCTATAAACAGGTCTCTGTAAAAAGCGTGTTTTAAAAATAGAAACCGAGCTTTATAAAAATGCAAATTCTTATTTATAGATAGAAAAGCACAGCTTTACTAATCCACAAAGTTCAACCCACGGTGACCGTATAAAAGTTACCTGACTATTTTCTTCTTTAATGTTAAAAGAAAACATGTAAATTATACGTAATTTATATGTTCTTCAATTTTACAGATATAGATAATTTTTTTGGACTTGGTTCATCGTAGTGCTTATGGCGGAATCAAACGCTTTACTCGTGTGAATTTTTACACGAGCGAATATTCATCTTGTTTCTTTCTGTGTTCAGACGGCGCCATAGAAGTGAACGTTCACTCATCAATGTTTCCTAACAACGTCGCCGAGCGAAGTCTTGCGAAGATTTGTGAATTTGATCAAGGAATTGACTGAATCAAGGAGAAACGTGTTGGGAGCTTCAGATGCAATGAAAAAGTGTAGTTTGGTCTATTGGGTTTTTTATGTCAAAAAACAAAATTTAATTATATATTTTGAAGTGAAACTTCTTTAGCGCCGTTATTGACTAGAAATTCGGGTTAAATGCGTCACAACTCAATTCTACACAAATTCTCGATTCTCATATAATACTGTAATTTCGCACCTCAGCGCGAACCTTCCATAGCGTAGTTGGCAAGGTGCCTGACGAGTCTCAGCGGTCACAGAGACAGACATCAAGCGAACGGGGGTTCGAATCCTACGAAATTAAAAAAAAAAAAAACAAAAAATTTATTTTGTGAAATCAATATCCAATCTTCAAACCACTTTAAAAAAACAAACAAAAGAAAAGAAAGCGACATCTAGCGACTTTCTAGTTTCACTTCTACCACGTGTGAATTACACACTCTATACATATATTATTATATATATTTTTAAATTGTGAAAATTATGTTAAAACGCATCATCACGCATAAATAACCGATCAGGCCTCGACCATATTTTGTCAGTACATCGGAATATTTCCGTTCTGCAATAAAGTCCAAATAAATAGAATATTTCCGAAAACTAAAACCTGTTTATGAAAGGTGATAAAATATGCGTTCAAATAACGATGTCATTTTTTAAACATAAAAAATTTGAATGCAAACTTTAAAAGTTTAAAAAATGGCTCAACTTACGTTTTTTCTAACTAAATTCAATGGTAACGAAAAAAAATAATAAAAACACACACATATTTTATCAGACAAATGAATTATAAACGTTTACCATCACCACACTTTTTTGTCGCTTCATGTAAAATTATACTTTGTAAAAAAATTCACAAAGTTAAATTTTTTTTCAAATTGCTATCGGAAACTTTGGTTTCATAAAGACGCACATTTTAATTATGTTGTGGTTAATTTTTAGATTTGAATATTTAGCGTGTTGTTATCTCTTTCCAATACCGTTTATAACATATTTCTCACTATGATAGTAAGGGAGACAAAATGAATTCTATGAGATCTATATGAGAGAAAAGCGAACAAGTTAACCGAAAGAATACCATTTTGACGTTTTGCGTGTGAGTGATCACGTCCTCTCAGTGCAGGACGCGAGACGGACTGAAGGAACGTTCACTCCGTGTTCCACTTTGTTTTCCTTCCGCACGCTAGTGAAAGATACCGAATGCCAATATTCAAAATTGTCGGATCCATTTACTCGGCACTTTCATTCGGCACGTTTTTTTCATAGACGTGGCACTCCGAGTGAAAGAGGCAGAATTAAAGACAGAAATTAACGAAAAGTGAAGCGTCTGATTCCATCATTACCGCATTTGAAATGTGAATAAGGTATGCAGGTATTATCACGATAATAATTATTACTTAATAATTATTATTTTCCTGACTTAATAAACCTTCACCTGGCTGCTTACTTTAATTGTTGAATCGCCGTATTTTGGATTTTTTCGATTGGCAACGGAATTGTTAAACTTTTTTGGATTTTCGCCATTGGGGAGCCCGACGTGAATTCGAATCGTCGCCTAAGTTTATAAGTTTGTGTTCATTATGTGTTAATGTCACAGTTACGGGTCAATACCTTTTACCAGAATTATGACACTAATTCTAACCGTGATTCGTATATAGCTGAGTGTGTGGATCGCATTCTTTTTGAATTGTCCCGAAGCGACGAGAGATCGCCATGTTTTAAGGCTAACACACCGCCGTGTTCAAAATTAAGTGTGAAATACCTCGGGAATCGGGGCGAGCGCAGTCGATGGCTTGGCGTAAATAAGGCCCGGTAAATAGCTACGGTCGAGGCGGTACCATATTTGTCGCGATATCCGCCGATGGATGGATTCCTGGCGCTCATCTTCGGATGAAGCATGCTGATCGAAATGGGCTTCTACCCAGTGCTCCTTGGTGTGCTCAAACCGGAGCACTGGTCCTGATCGGGAGCTTAGATCTTGCTCCCTGGCGAATCGTTTGGTTACTTGGAGGCTTTCCTTGGGGTCTTTTCTCGGTGCCCGAACTGGAGATGGAGCGAGACTACAGCCCGTGCTTCCTCAGCACGCTGTGTGAAGCCGAATAAAGTGTTCGCGTGAATTTAGAAGTAATTTGTTTAGAACCATGGTCCGCAGGTACGCTATTTCTTTATTTTAGTTAATTGCCTCTTAAATTTCAGAACAGGTTATGTTTTCTTTGGGAAATGAATCCCGGTCCCTTGAAGGGCACCGTTGTATTGAAGGTTTAAATATAGTTGTAATTGTTACTGGATAAACTCTTTTATTCCCCTAGCCTAACTATCCTTACCGGAAGGAAAACTTCATTCTCCCTTCCCACCATCCTGAGGGAGTTTCTCATGCTCTGAATAAAAAAATGGTGCCAAGGAACCATTATGTTGCAGTATTATGTATCTAAAATTTCCATGCCAACGCAATTTTGCTCAACGCAGAGCTTATTTTCATCGTGAGCTCTGGAACTTTAAAATATCCGTTTAACTGTTAACAAGTAATACAATCACTAAATTGTTTGTTAAAGCCCTGCTGCGTACTAAAACCAAAATGGTATAAGTTAGCAGTAAGTTCATGAACATTCATGTCGAGTACAACTCTTACAAAGGAAACGTTCTCTTTTATTTTAGCTCTATTTTTTATAACATCAATCAGTTAAAATTATAACCCGTCATTATTGAATATTCTATTAAGCATACCTTTTTTAGTAATTTCGAATACACGAAACATAGGCGCCGACTAAAAGGCTTAAAATAACTTGAATAGGTAACGTGTTTCTATTGTACTTCTACAAGTGTTGTATTGATTGAAAATATTCTGCTGTATCATAAAACTGTCGTGAACAACCTACGATTGTAAACATGAACTCATATTGAGAAGTTAACATTCCAGTCGTTTATCAGATGGATAAAGGCAAGTATGTACGGGTTAATAAACCATGCCAACGCAAACGGCTTAAAAATAGAATTAAAATGTGTAAAATCATATTCGTTAGCAAAAACAAAACTATAAATTTTCGTTATTTGTTTTTGGGGTGTTGTTTTGCCGTGATGTCCCACACATCTGCCGGATCTGCCCTAATGATGGTCGCTGCAACGCTGTCCGAAACGTTGGCTAAAGAAGGAGATAGTGCAACACGGCATAACACGCCAAAAACAAATAACGAAAATTCTTTTGGCCGTGAAAATCTAAAAACGTCTCAAAATTATAAATTGATGTTAATATTTTTTAGAGTTTGGCATATGCTGTCCAAAGTAGTGTTTTAAATTAGCCGCCTTAATGTGCTAGTTTTCTTTATATTGTTCTCAAAAAAATTAATATATTTTAATTTGTATATTTAAACATGATTTTTTTATTTATATTTACAAAGAATGTTGGGTATTCGTCACATCGATCCTAAATAATTTTCAGTGTAAGAAAGCATGCAGGATTTAAGATTCCAAAACTAATATAAGAATAAACAACTATATTTTAAAAAGCTGTGATTACAGAACATTATGTACAGAAACAAATGTCTCATTAGTGATCCCAAGGAAGAAATCCATAATTTATTTTATTTTGGCTACATTACTGAAATGATTGATTTTATTTTGGCTAGATGTACAAACTGAAAAAATGTTAACTGTCAATTTCCCGAAAATGAATAAATAAATAAATAATAAAAACTGTAATTATTATTTTTAATTTATAAACTAACGTTTAGACAAGATTTTTATGCATAGCACAAAGGGTAACAATTATTATAAGCAATAATTATCAGCCTGAAACACTCATCAACATTGAATAATCAGGCTGATAATTATTGCTTACAACAATTGTTACCCTTTGTGCTATGCAATAAAAATCTTGTCTAAACGTTAGTTTATAAATTAAAAATAATAATTAATATTTGACAAGTTTAAGTATTTCCCCAATAAATGTAGTCATAATTTGTCTCGACGCCACCTAGCGAGGGATTTAACACTTACAATGTCTCTCTCGCAAAAATAAAGTTGGTTGTTTTCAGGTGGAAAAAATATAATAAGCAGTAATTGTTGAATGAAACACTAGTATATATTGAATTATTTGGCGGGTATTTGATAAGCCCCCATAGCTCAGTGGTCAAGAGCAGCTGACCGGCAATCAGAAGGACACGGGTTCAAGTCCCGTTGGCGGCAAGTATCTTTTCTCGGAAGATTTTTCAATGTTGATGAGTGTTTCAGGCTGATAATTATTGCTTATAATAATAAAAACTGTTTTCACCAAACAGCGTGTGTGTTGCATTGAAGAGTCGAATAACTGCACAGTTTTAACTCCTAACCTAACTCAACGCTGAGCATTTCTTAGATAAAGAATTTGCAAAAAGACGGTTTGTGGTAAAATGGGTCTGGCAGAAGACGATGAAAGTTTTCATCCTGTAAGGCTAAAAGTACCGTATTATCCAACATTTGAAAACGAGGAATTAATAAGAGCTCGAAGTTAAAACATGAGAGATGTTTTAACTTCGAGTACCGAGTTACTGGAAAATAGAAACTAAATTTTTCAGATCCCAAACTTCCTAGAACCGCGACTCACTATCCAAAATTAGTCCCACTATAGCAGGTGTCCTATAAACGCTACGATTCCTTATTAATGGATCCAATGGACTTTAAAGTAGTTACAAATGTATTTGAGTATTTGTTGAGACAAGCAACCCGGTGCTTCGAGAGGAAAGCAGAATCGTAAACGTTGCCTCCGGCAAACACCATCAGGCGGTGCAGTATGGCGAGAGCCAAAAAGTATCAATCCTGCGTAATAGAGCACTCCAGTCCAATTTTTTTTATTTTTTTTAATGAATAAAGACCTTCAAACTTAAATAACTGCATTTTTATTTTTATTTTTACAGTTAGTTTTAATAGTTAAAATAATTGTCAAAGTTTTAATTTTTAAAGACTCCCAGAAACGCACCGTATCTATGGTGGTCTTCACCCACCGATAGTTTTTTTACTTTTTAAGTTGTCATTTTGAATCAGTGATGTTATGTCGAGGGAAATTTCCCTAGATCTAGGGGAGAAAAATATTTTTTAGGGATAAGGGAAATCAGGACAAAATCTAGGGAAATTTCGAACTCTGGCAAAATTTTATTACATATGACAATATTACTGGTATTATTTATATATATATACGTATATATATATCTTTTGGAATTCCTATGAATCTTAATTATTGTTCATGTACTTACATGCAATGTTATTTTTAACACTGACAACTCAAAATGACATATGGGAACGTACCCATACTACGTGACACGTTCGGGAGGGGGGGTCTTCAAAATACCACGCTTGGTACAAATGAGCGGCGGGTTGCTTATGATTTTTATTTTGCAAAGTGTTTTTTTTTTTAATTTGGAATTCAGTTTCTAATTCAGTGGTGAGTGTATTCGTACTTTTAAATTATTACTTCACGTAGCAAAAAGTGTTTTATTTGGAAAATCACGGTATTATTAGTATATTTACCAAGTTACGATATCTTTCCAATTAATTATCATATTAATTAACATATAACAGGATTAGTGTTACACAATCAGGTGACTATGTAGGTAATTGCGTAAATGTGAAATTCTAGGGAAATTTCACTTCGAAATCTAGGGAAATAATTTTTTTGGGCAGAACATCCCTGTTTGAATGAAGAATCCAGAAGAATCATGACGGTCTTGGCGGAATGCTTAGTAATGACTTTTAGGTGTGAGGTGTGTTTTTTATTCAAGATTAACTACTTTTAATATACAAAAACATTGGTAAAATGTCCACATTTCACCGCTACTGTTATTGTATTTAATCAAAGTGCAATACAAAAACAATAAATCATCTCTTTCATTGCAAATACATGTGACATCGTGTTTTGTGTCAGGCGTTACTTTGTAGGTACATTGTTTTATGTATAACACATACAGAAACACTGGTATTTATAATACACTGATCATGACGAGTGTGTAACAACGTGTATAAAAAGCCCTATACTAAAAACAATTTGAAAATACATAAACCAAATGTCAAAATATGACACGACTTTAACCTCAAATAGACAAAATTTATTGCAGATTGTCCGCAAATATAGCCCTTTTCGTAAATTGTTGAGGGCCTAAATTATGTTTCAATAAACACAATAACTATTATTTATCTAAATCCTATAAACAGTATGAGAATAAACCAAAAACACGAAATGTTGAATTGCATAGGTACGTGTGCACTTCAAGTCATTTCAAATGTCAATACAATACAATACACACTATCACCAGGTGACAGGTTAACAGTGACGTCACCGTTAAATATTTCAGTAATGCCAACTTAACGCTGTGTTTTGAGAAGAGGTTTAAAAATGCACTTTTTAATAATTTTTTAAAAACTCTGCGTTTAATATTATGAAATATATATATTATACATATACATATATTATACATATATTCAGAATCAGCGTTTCTTGGTCTATATGAACATATTTTTTTAAAGCCATAATATTTTTCACTGGAGTTCCTTATTGTAGTGCAACATGGTACTGATACGTTGTCGAAGGATTAAAACATTTTATTTTTATTTTTTATTACTCTTTATTCATAAAAATATATTAGGTGTATACGGTTTTTACAGGATTTTCGACCACCACACTAGGCACATGCCCGTATTATGGTAGTGCATTAGTTTGGGCACTGAATCACTGAGTGTGTTTTTGGTTGGAAAATCGATCGCGGATAAGTATTTTTAGATGCTTTAATTAAATACCGCGAGTAGAACACTACTTGGCCTTTGAAATACTCATAATTGGGTATTTTTATAAGCCCAGAAAAATTTATAGTGCCAGGCCTATGAAAACAGCTTTAATGTACAAAATCTCCCAATTACGAACCATTTTTCGTTTATGGTCTTATTGAATAATGTGGCAAATTCAGTTCTTTGACGTTTAAATATTTGTGCCTGAACTTTGCAAAATAAAATAAAATAAACTTACTGGCGCTGTTTTTTTTCTGGCGTAAACCGAAGCAGGCGGCTTGTGTTAGGCGGGAATTTCAACCTTATCGCCAACTTCATAAGGAATGTTATTAACGGTTCGAATCCATATGTTACACGACGTGGTGCATCGCATAAAGCTTCTTTCGGTTCCAACGGCTCTCCCATGTCTGATTGGGAACCTTTGAGTTAGACGTTAGACTGTAATCTGTAAGAATAAACCACGTTGGTACCATATTATTAATGTTTCCATTATTCCTTTAAGGTCATGTTTTCAGACATAATAAATCTTTTTAACTCCGTTCAACGATCGTAATGAGCCGAATTTCTAAAGCAGTAATCACATGTTATGAATTTGATCGGCTGACACCCTAGCATTATGACATTATACGTTATCACGAAATTGTTTGATATTGGAACTGATTTTAAAATATTTTTCTTACCCGTTCAAGGAAAGGAAAATTAAAAGAGACTGGGAAATTGAGGAGAAACCGAAACACTGACCCTAGTCGCGATATTTAAAGGGCACATAGGTATACATACATTGATGTTAATAAAGCTAGCAAGCCTAAAGGTAAACCTGCACTGGTATTGCACAGATGCGCTATAGAAATAGCTTCAATTTAGACGAAGCTTTTTAAAATCTCCCTGAACTCTGGCTCTGTACCATCTGGTTGGAAAAAGCGATCATCCATCGTATTCCAAAGAAGGATGATCACTCCAACCCGGCCAACTACCACTATCACATCATATGTCACATATAGCTATCACATCAGTTCTATCTAAAGTGATGAAAAGCGTGGTCAACGACAAATTGCTCACATACCTAGAGAAGAACAAAATTATTAATGACCGTCAATACGGATTCCGGCTCGAGCGGTGATCTTCACGCGTATTTGACGCATGTTTGGTGGCGGTGCCTGAAACGAGGCTTGTCAACAAACTACCTTTTTATGGACTTTCCGCTTTTATGTGTACGTGGATTGCCGACTTTTTGAGGGCGAGGTCGATCCAGACGGTTGCTGATGGTTTCACCTCTTCCTCGCATTCGATAAATACTGGCGTCCTACAGGGATTGTTGCGTGTCTCCGGCTTTGTTCTTGTTGCACATCGATGACCTTTCGTGTAACCTTGTTAGTCCTTGTTAACTTTTTGTTTATTTTTCATAATAACGATTACAAGTTACCGATATTATTGATACAATTATTGATCGACCGTGCTAGAAACCCTAATGTGACGCCGACAGGACAATAAAGTAGACTAGGTATCTGTTCAAGAAAGAATTTCAATATTGCATATAGTTCGAATAGTCACATCTTTTTTTAAATTAAATGAAAACAAATAACTTTGTAAAACACCAATACTTAATTTAAATTATCACCATTTTTCGAAACCGAAGGTTTCTTCGTTAGGATAAGATAACAAAAGACAAATAAGTGATTTTATATTTTTACTGCCAACAGTATTATCATTAGTTGTTTTTGGGATGTTACGCCGCATTGCGCTAACTCCTTCTTTAGCAACTTTAAGCTAAATAAGGAGGTAGCGCAACACGGCATAACACCTTAAAAATAAGTAACGACGAAAAAAAGTATAGACAAATAACAAACATAGACAAAGATATTATAGGAAGAGGTGACACAAACTCCAACGGAAGGCTTTGAAGCAAAAAATTTACGGTTACCTCGAGAGTGTTTTCTCTTGGGGTAAGAATAATCTCGTCGAATTTAATGTTTCACAGACCCTACCATGTCTGATTACGTCTAAAACGGATCGAAATGCAAATCTAGCCTCCTTCAACGGAAGCAATCTTCCGACAGGCACTCCATTGATAAGCTTGGTGTAACTCTAAGTGACCAGCTCAGGTACGGAGGCTCCATTGAAGCCAGAGTTAAGTTAGTCTCTCAAAAACTGGTCATACTGGATTGCAATCTTTAGAGCACAGGCGTTGATAGGGAACGCTGTCCTTGTTCTACCGGTATATCAATGGAAGATGCTCCGAGGAACTTACGTCATTGATCATAAATAAAATCACGTAAATGGTTCACATTTGTAACGGGTCGCTTCTACGACTCGTTCTTGAGTTCATCAGCTCGGCTGTGGAACGATTTGCCGGCCTCTGCGTTTTCTCCTTCTTGAAGAGACCCATGTTCACGCCTTCCTCTCCTTAAAAAAACCCTCCACACAGCTTTAAAGATGACATAGGCCTTTCTATTATTTTTAAATTATTTTCCTCAGTACCTCCTGTCTGGAGTGTAAAAATAAAAAAAATATACATACCTAAGGTGCACTGTTTGCGCTAGTAATAATGACGTCCTAAATGTCCACATTATTTCGAACCACTACCTTGTGTACAAATAAATTCAAGCGAGCGTTATTAAAATGATTTGCCTGTACCTACCTATTGTTTCCTTAATCTGTTTTGAATTAACCCGCTGTACTTATTGAATAATTCTCAATATGATTTGAGGCAGAAAGCGCCTACGCTTCGTTTCGTTTCAATGGCGATGTGCGTATTTACGTAATCGATAAACCACTTGTCATTTTAGTGTTTTTCAATTGTGTTTTAATTTAGGTTTATTCATCCATTCTTATTATTCTGTCGTGTGGTGATATTTGGATCTTAAATACCAAAACGAAGCTTAATTTATAAAAATAAAACAACTCTTTTTATTTAACCACGAATTTATTACTTATGTATCTGCCGGTTTCACTTAGACCAAGCTTCCTCAGGATAAAATAATAACTAAATATTAAGACAGAGTTATCAGTTATATATAAGTTGAGCGACAGAGGGAGAAAAAATATGACAAAAGAACATAGTAAGATAGAGACAAAATATTTGAAGGCGGTACAATAGATAATCAATTAGAGGGAAGGAGACAATAATATACATCTAAACACAAGTATCCAACAGTTAACGGGATTCAACTAACTAATAAATTTTTTTGATGTATTAGGACAATATTTAGGGTAATGCTAATTTATTAATAATTAAGGACCGCAGTTAAACAAAAACAAATAGCTACTAATAAATTCCTTTATAAAAGCACCCCGACCATCAATAACGATACTCAAAAATACAATTGGCGTAGGATTTTATATATAAATAATTTTTCTAACCTAAGCGTTAGGAACCTTCCTTTAGACATTAAACCGGCCTTTTATACAAACAATAACCTCGGAAAATTTTTAGTCAATACTAAAGATAAAGAAGATAGTTTACTCATTCGGGTATCTATAAACTTACCTGTAATGATTGTCCTGCTTTCTATATTGGAAAAACAGCACGTGATGTCAATATTAGGGTAAAAGAACATTTACGCTGTTTGAATGGAAAAGGTTTCTCTGAGCTTGCAAATCACTTAATCTCAGCAGACCACAGTTTTAATAAAATTTCAGGAACTCGCATGTTACATAAAAACAGTATTGGTATCAAATTAGATAACTTAGAAGCCTTAGAAATAAGAAAATCATTAAATACTAATATGTCAGAATTCCTCCTTAATAATCAAATAAATTTATCAAATCAAAAAAATACACCCTATAGCCCTATATTTAACTTGTTCCCTAAAATGCATTCCAGCCCATGATGTGTATATATGTATTATATTGTTATTCTGAGGTCTTTAATTATTAATAAATTAGCATTACCCTAAATATTGTCCTAATACATTAAAAAAATTTATTAGTTAGTTGAATCCCGTTAACTGTTGGATACTTGTGTTTAGATGTATATTATTGTCTCCTTCCCTCTAATTGATTATCTATTGTACCGCCTTCAAATATTTTGTCTCTGTCTAACTATGTTCTTTTGTCATATTCTTTTTCCCTCTGTCGCTCAACTTATATATAACTGATAACTCTGTCTTAATATTTAGTTATTATTTTATCCTGAGGAAGCTTGGTCTAAGTGAAACCGGTAGATACATAAATAATAAATTCGTGGTTAAATACAAAGTGTTGTTTTATTTTTATAATATAATGTCTAACCACAAAGTAATTGCTTCTTATGAAGAAGCTTAATTTGATTGAGTAAGAGGACGAGAGGCGTTTTGTCCATACAAACGTATTCCCCTATTTCCTCGCTGGAATTTGACACTATTACAAATATTTTTAATTTATTATAGATATAGATCACCAGCGTGTCGGTACGTTTTGCTTTTCTTGATAAGCTACTTCTTGTTAGGCTTGTTGACAAAGTATCGATATATCGATATTTTTAATTCAATATATCGATATTTTTAGCCGATATATTTTGATCCGATATATCGATGCAAAATAACCAATATCGAAAATTGTATCAAAAACGATATTTTTTTTAAATTTATGTATTTAAAGTCACTAGAATCCAAAACCGTAGAACGAACGGAAAAAAGTAACTGTATTGGGTCATGCCATCTGGCGGTTGAAATTTTAACTATTAATAGCTTACAAATCTATTGTCTTTGCATTAGTATTTGTGATCACCAATGCTATCTCATGTGCGTAGGTACATACATAGAAATGTATGCTATTTTTCGCCATTTTTTTCTAAGCCACTCCTATGTGTTGGTTCCCAATTGTCTATGATTTTATTGACTACACTTTGTTCCAAATACGAAGTCCTTTTTGACAGATTAATACGCCAATAGAATGTTATTAGAAGACAGCTTTTTAGTTTTTGATATTTTTCTAATTATTAGGAGTTCGCCGTTCAAAAAGACGGGAGGAATATTTTAAAATAGCTATTGTTCAAATTTCTTGGCCACCGGGTTTTCTCTTAATAATTTGACCCACAATATGCCTAGAATACAAATTAAACTAAACGTAGTTTTAATGTTATGAAAATCTTGTCTAATAAATCGATGTCTTGAAAATATTGTCTAATAAATCGATGTCTTGAAAATATTGTCTAATAAATCGATATCTTGAAAATATTGTCTAATAAATCGATATCTTGAAAATATTGTCTAATAAATCGATATCGTGAAAATATTGTCTAATAAATCGATGTCTTGAAAATATTGTCTAATAAATCGATGTCTTGAAAATATTGTCTAATAAATCGATGTCTTGAAAATATTGTCTAATAAATCGATATCTTGAAAATATTGTCTAATAAATCGATATCTTGAAAATATTGTCTAATAAATCGATATCTTGAAAATATTGTCTAATAAATCGATGTCTTGAAAATATTGTCTAATAAATCGATGTCTTGAAAATATTGTCTAATAAATCGATGTCTTGAAAATATTGTCTAATAAATCGATGTCTTGAAAATATTGTCTTACGATTATAAAAGGTTTTCTTTTACTAATAAAATAGATTACCTACTTGTTAAAAATAGTATACAATCTGTTATATTAACGGCAAATTAATGTATTTTTGGGAGATTGAATATGACCCGTCAGGGAGCGGACTACACGCATGTTTATACGAGACATAAAGCGAAAAAATAAGTTCCGCTTGTGGACGTCCAATTAGTCCGGCTTAGCTTCCAACGCTACTAACGCTCTAACGCCGAACGAACGGAAACTGCAGAATCGCTAGTAGTGGAACACGTTTTGACGAGATATTTGAACGCAATAGCGCCTCTAACTGTTTAGCTCTGTGGCTTTATGCGTCCATTGTTCATGGCTGCTTTTCTCTACATAACTCCACACGGGAGGCTTTGAGAAAAATATTTTTTCTATGCATTTCATCTTCGATGATGTTGTGTGGAGGGTCTTTTTGTGGAATGGAAGGAGTGAATCTGACGAGACTCGTGTTGTGGTGGGGATGAAACACAGAGGCTTGCATAAACATGTCGATCTACAGAATCACTTTAAGACCCGGCATTACGATTTTTTTCGATTTATAACATATTTTCCTTGAACCATTGACGTAGGGTAAACTTGGTCGAAATATTTATGTTTTTTTAGTTCTTAAAAAAATATATTCATATAATATTATTTTTGAAAATAATATCTATACTTTTTCTGAGGCGAAACGGTAATTATGTTAAAATCCGTCGATACAAAAAAAAATCAAACTATGCTCCGCTAATTAATAAAAGCACATTTAGTTCTGTTATTTAACATCACAGTGTATCTTTAAATGCTACTTTAGTCATTTGCCGAGAGATTTTAGCTCTATTTTAAACGAGTCTTGCTGTATTTAATATTTTAAAAATTTTTGCTTAATTATAATCGTATTTTAATATTAGCGGTCTCTCTCTAACATTCATATTTACGTAAGACTTTTTCAAACCATATCTTCTTCTTTTTGAACACTTATTACCAAGCCGCATTAAATATAAGAACTTGCGGTAGTTAAATATTCCTTTTGTTGGTCGATGTTCTTTTGGTCGGCTGATGTTCCATTTGTTGGTCGATTTTCCTTTAGTAAAAACGTTGACATTTGACGTAATTGTCGCATCAGGAAAGTGGCCGTAGATTTGCATGGGTAGTGGCAATGTCAGTGGCGGTAGGTACGGGTAGTGCGCGGTGCATACGGCATTCACTATTATTCTGGTATCTCAATTGGCAATCACGCCACTTGTACAACGGCCGCTAAGCCCCTTGAAGGTCAAGACGGGCATTCATCACACGCAGAGATAAGCATCCGTTGGCAGCGCGCGCCAAGGATGGATTATCTAAATAGAAAGACATGGGACCCAGGGCAGACTAAGGTAAAAGGTTATAAATCAAAGATAAATGCAAGTTTAAAAAAAACAGTTACTTGAAACTGACGACGAAAGAAATAGGTGAAACCAACTATCTATCCCATCCCCCGATTCTCTTTTTCTGTCTTCAAAGAAAACTAAGGGTATTCAAGGATGGTGAGAGACTATGTATTTAAAGTGATGCACCACGTCGTCGTGTAAAATTGGCCATCAAGCCGCTAGCAATAACACTCCTTATGTAGATAGCGATAAGGTTTAAATTACCGTTTAACAAAAACATCGCCAAAAACGATGTTTCATTTTATTTGGCGAAGCTCAAGCACAAATATTTAAATGCTGCACAATCATTTTCTAATGATTAAGAATTTAATTTTCCACGTTGTACAAAAAAACCGTAACTGAAAAGGGCTTCGTACGAGATTTTAAACTTTAAAGCAGTTTTATAGGCCTGATACTTTTTTTCTAGGTACTTCTTTCTTCTTTTACTTACTCGTTAAAAGATTAATAAAAAATACTCGATTATTTCAAAGGCAAATGTGTGTTCTTCTAAAATTAAAGCATTTGAAATATGTCTAAGCAATCTTATTTTCAAATCAAACGATTTTGCATTGTTGCATCATCCTAAAAGTGGTAAAAAGCATTTTGTTAAATTTTGTCACGTAAAACTGAGATTAAAAAAAAGCAAGCATTGATTTTCCATCAAATGATGTGCAATATTTGGTGGGTTTCACAAAGCGAGCCTTGTTGTTATTTTTGACGTAAAAATGAATTTTCCTCAACGCGGAGGATGTTTGAAAAAAATGTGTCTGATTTCCACAATGGTAGCTACCAAAAAGGCCTACTTCGTTGTTCTCCAGCGGAAACAAACTAATGGTTGTACGGGTTTACGATGCGGAAGTTAATCTAAAGGGAAATTGAGGTTCCTGCGTCAAATTGCGTTGCCGATACTTAACTATTTAGGTAACTTTGAGTTACTGATTTACGTCAGCTATATCACCCTAAAAAGGGTACAGGGGGCAATCTTCCCCACAGCTCGTAGATTACAATTCTCTTATATAGCGATAAAACACAAAATTATTTTCTGCGATTTATTTTTTTAATCTTGTATTTTCAACCGCTTTTTCCACGTGGAATTTTTTGGTAAACATAAAGCTTTGAAATACCCCTATAACTCTGAGATAAGACAAAAGTCAACAAAATATTTACACCCGCTATTTTGCTACCAAAAATGCAAAATTCCTCCAACAAAAACAGCTTTCGCCCAACGACAGTTCGCTTACATCGCGCCTAAAATGTTCAACTTACTGAGTATTGATATTAAGACATCGAAAACTGATGATCTTTATGCCATTAATATACAGAACTGGTTATTTACTCAGGGAAGGAAATTTTATAAAGAATGCCTTACATCTTAAAAACTGTTCTTATTTTTTTCATATTTCTCGAGTAAAAAATCTTATCTCTAAATTAATTTTCAACCAATACTTTATTTTACGCTGATGCTTTTTTCATATTTTTTGACATTGTTCGTCCATTTCCTTAGCTGCCTAGGAATACCTGCTTTTGTTTTTTGGGGTCTAAGACTATCATTGTTCAACTGTATAAATGATTTATATATCCTTAAAATATTATTATTTGTTACTTTTATTTTTATTTTTTATTATATTTTATTTTTATTTATACAAGATTCACCTAGTTTAACTCCTTTCCTATATGTGATCATGTACCTAATACTAGTATGAATATTTTCCTTAATATGTATGCTATATGTTTGTACTTTCATCTACATATATTATGGATGATTATACTTAATGTTCTATACTTAATATAACATCTAATGAATCTCGACTACCATAATACGGGCATTTGCCTAGCTTGGTAGTCGAAAAACCATGTAAAACAAACCTGTAATAAACAAAACGAATAAAGAAAAATTTTAAAGTTGAATTAATTGTTTGCCCCCGTATATACGCTATATGCATATGAATAAATAGTGTTGTCCATAAACAAACTCAAATCTTACAAGGAAGGCAATAATACAATATTGGATTGAATCACCGATACCATGTGTTAAATGAATTTTATTAAAACAGATCTATTTATTAATAATTTTCTTTACATACTTTTCTTTTCGTTCCTATACCTTTCATCCGATTTAGATGAAACTTTGGTGATTTGTTGTGCATACACCCGCGAAGGTTCCTATTTATACAGGGTCTCCGGGGGTAAAGTGCATTAACTTCGGGAGGTGATTCTACATGATAGTACAAGTAAAAAAGATAAATAACATTTTTCGAAATTCCAACTTTTAGGGGTAGTTTCGAGGTAAAAAGATAAAATTAGTCCGGCGTGGGCGGCCAGATTTATTATTTTCCGCTGTTACGATACGGGCCAATCACAATCAAGTCGGGCGCCCGGCAGGCTCTCAGCAAGTAAGATCGTACCTCACACTAAGGATTTTTAGTAGGTACGTCTTTTTGTATGGGAAAAAAAAGTTGGAATTTCGGAAAAAGTTTTGAATCTTTTTTACTCCTACTATCGTGTAGAATCACCTCCTGAAGTTAATGCACTTTACCCCCGGACACCCTGTATAATGGTGAGCTCTGGCGTTAAGATATTATTTCCTATATCATTCATCCGATCGCGATGAAACTTTGAAGATTTGTTGTGTGCATGATCAAGAAGGTTTCTATGTATGTGGGACCTGATGTTAAGAAATTTATTCGGAAATTTTAGAATAGGTGGCGCGAGAGTTGTTTCAAAAATGTGTGTATTTCATATAGGGAGGGGGATAAAATATGGGAGAAGGTGGTGAAGGTGGAGGGGGGAGGGGAACGTATGAAGGGGGTTTTAGACGGATGGGGACGGGAACAGGATCGCTTTGGAGAAGACATGCAGGGGAGGGGTGACGGGGGGATGGGGGACCAAAGGAAGGGATTGCAAAGAGAGAGAGAGGCGGTGGCATGTCTGCGTAGGGGATGGCAGGTGGTAAATTTGAAAAATCCAAGCTTCTCACACGAAGAGGACGGAAAATCATCTTATTTATTCGCGTACGCACGAGACGGAAAACTTTTTAAAAAATTGTGTATCCAAAAGCACTTCAATAAACATAATTAAACGAAAATACTTTCTTTGGGTGGCATTGCAACGCATGCCGGGTAGCTACTCGCTAGTACGAAATAAGAACAATAAGCGTTCAAGGGATTTCTGCGCCATAAATAATAATTAGTGTAGTCATAAATGCTCGTAGAGTGAAAGACTGGCGCGAAAACAGAACGAAACAGCCAGCGCAGCGCTGATCCATTTCTCCTTCCCTAAATTCCTTCACCTACGAATGAGGAAACCCATTCATAGTTCCAATGCCTACATTGACCGGTGAAATTGTAGTGTGACACCATAAAAATTTTAAAAAAACCCTCTGCAGAGTGATACAACCCTGATTCGCAACACAACTAGAAAAACCATAAGGGTTGTGTAGTGTGTAGTATATCCAAACCCATAAACGGTTTCGATAAAGATACACCTCGCAGACACCACGCAGAGTCAGCCCTTGGCCTTTTCACCTTGGCTCGAACAAAGCCCAATAAATGTTTTAAGGTAACTTAATTAAACTTTCAACTTTTCGATTTTCGTTTAACCTTTGCTGAAAATTCCGCCACCTATACGTAGTAATTATGAAAAAATACCTTTAATTCCTTATAGATTACGGGTGCTATCGCTGCGTATTATTTGCTACAAATGTCTTCGGGCACGCCATTTTAAAACGGCGCTAATGTAATTGAAAAATTAATGCCGGTGAGAATTCCTGCACACTATTATTTGCTCTTATTAAATTAATGATGGTGTTTTGTCGCAAATTAATTTGTCAAATTACTTTTTATTTAATATGTGCGATTTTTGTGGGGTTTAAAGCTGATCACGATTAATCAAGTAATGGAGGGCTAAATAGGTAGGTAATGAAATTAATTCGATGAGCAATATAATACGGTGTCAAGCCAATAAATATAAAAATACGAATTAAAAGGAAAAAAGTTGACTTCAGATTAACAAGCTTCGCCTAGAATAATTATAAGTTTAAATATGAATTAAGGAAGTTGGTAAAGGATCATACGAGGTGTTTTTTTCAATAATAGTGTCTCGGAATTTGCTAATCATTTATTGGAGACGAATCATACTGTGGATTTTAATAATGGAATGGAGTTGCTAGTTGCTACCACGGGCGCAGCCAGGGAGGGGGGGATTTCGGGGGTTCAAACCCCCCCCCCGAAAAGTTAAGATATCAACATCAATAATATTAAAATAAGGAGAGGCGAGCGGCGTAACTTATTTTATTACTAATTATTTCACTAATAATATATTTTGGATTCGCCCTCTCTACCACCCGCCGCTGCCCGTCGTCGATTGTCCGATCGCATTCGAATTGTTGTGTATCCCCACACCAGTGATTGTATGTCTAGGTAAATTTAACTAGATAGATAAGGGAGAAAAATATTTTTTAGGGAAAAGGGAAATCAGCACTAAATGTAGGGAAATATCGAGCTGGTAAATTTTTTATTACATATGACAATATTACTGGTATTATTTAACCATATGTTTTTTGGAATTCCAATGAATCTTAGGGAACGTACTCATACTACATGACCAACTTTTTGCAATTTTTCACCACCCCCCTTCCCGGTGACTAAAAACCTAAGCAACCCGCTGCTCATTTGTACCAAGCGTGGTATTTTGAAGTCCGACATTTTGGTTGATTTTATGATTAGATTAAAATGCAAGGGCGGATTTAGGGGGGGGGGGGGCACGTGCCCCCCGTACCCCCCCCCCCTCCCCCCCCCCAGACGGTATTTTTTGTGTACTGTGGAGATTCCATCACAGTACATACTTAGAAGCAAAAACTGTCTTTGTTAAACATTTAATTTTTCTATTGTTTTGACACTTTCATAAACCTTCCTATACATACATGAACTTGTAGAAATAAACTTGAAGTATGATACTTCAAGTTTGTTTCTAACAGTAATTGTTGATTTTTTTGCCCGTCAGCCCCTTGTGCCCCCCCCCCCCCCCCAGAAAAAAATTCTGGATCCGCCCTTGTTAAAATGTATATTATTTCAAAACAATCCAATTATTGAAATCAATTAAAATATGTATAATTTCGAACAGACTGAGAGTTTTTTTTTATATTGGTAGACCCAAACTGATTTTCTGCTTTATATTAAAGATACATACCTTAATCTCCCGCATTCCCTGATAAGTCATTGATCCCTTCGGTACCTCTGCATAGTCGGGAAATACGCCAAACGCGTGCCCAACATAGGTATGTAAACATTTGTCAAGTGAAAACGGGTGGCTTGTTCTTGTGTTCAACAGCTCGGCTTTGGAACGGTTTGCTGACCTTTGTGTTTCCTCCTTCCTACAACACGGGTCTCTTCAAGACCAATGTTCATTCCTTCCTCTCTTTAAAAAGACCCTCCACACAGTATCTCAGATGACATAGGCCCTGAGGGAAAATATTTTCCTCAGGACCTCCTGTGTGGAGTTAATGTAAAAAAACGCTTGTCTACCGTTTTATAACATATTCAGTTTTTATTCATAGCTCTGGAAAAAACTGTAACTCTTGTTTGGATTCCTGGACATTTTGGCATGGTGGGTAACGATATTGCGGTTTCCTTGGCAAAACAAGGAGCATCCAACCCTATTGATACCATAGTAAACCATATTCCACTATCTGATATTTTTTCCATCGTCAAAGATAGATCCACCATTGTTTGGACAGAGTCAATCCAAGGGTATCCGCTACGCCTCAATACAAAGGACTATCCTATCAAAAGCGTGGTTTCAAATTTTCTCACTTATTCGAATGAGAATCCTTGTCACGATGAGAATCCTAATTCACGTCCTTAACTCCCCAGATTGTACATTCTGTGGTATAGATATGGGAACTTTAGATCACATATTTTTTGGTTGTCCCTCTCTAAATAATATCAAGGGTTTTCTAAAATTGCCTCTCCTCCATTGAACATCTCATCTCTTCTAAGTCTTAACTCAACTTCAATCTACCATATAATTCTGAAATTTGCACATTTAAATAAAATTAATATATAAGTTTCCTTTCCTTTGTAATTTTAAATGATGGCCTAGAACCTGACCTTGAAGGGTGAAAGCCAGAAATACTTGAAAAAAAAGTTCCTAAAAACATATTTGTTATTTCTGAATATAATATCCGTACATTTGTAGAGCCGAAATGGTAATTATTAAAAATTCGCTCCGTAGAAAAAAATTGCGAATTTTTTCCTAAAATTATTAAAAACATATTTTATTTTGTTATTTAACATGTTATAGCTATGATTAAATTCATAATGCATTTGCCCAAATATTTTGGCTCTATTTTAATCGAGTCGTGTTTTATTAAATATTTTCGCTTAACTATAATCGTTTTTCAATATAAGCGCGCACTTCTTACATTCGTATTTGGTGACCCGACAATTCGTCCTGCGACAATTCATCCGGCGACAGTTCATCCTGCGACAGTTCATCCGGCCGACAGTTCATCCTACCGACAGTTCATCCTGCCGACAGTTCATCCCGCCGACAATTCATCCGGCGACAATTCATCCTGCCTGATCATTTAGAAGATTTTTATTAAGTAAGTATGCAAAGAGGATATACGGCCGTCCAACCAAAATCGATATACTTATATCTGAAGGCATCTTGAGTGGAAATCCGCTGTAAAAATATTTTTACTAACAATAATTTCGACTCTCCGAAGAAGCATGCGTGAATAACAAAATACGACGTACTTATACTTATACGTTAGGTTAGGTTAGGTTAGGTTAGGTTAGGTTAGGTTAGGTTAGGTTAGGTTAGGTAGGTTAGGTTAGGTTGAATTGTCAGGATGAATTGTCGCCGGATGAATTGTCGGCGGGATGAACTGTCGGCTGGATGAACTGTCGCAGGATGAACTGTCGCCGGATGAATTGTCGCAGGATGAATTGTCGCCGGATGAATTGTCGGCGGGATGAACTGTCGGCTGGATGAACTGTCGCAGGGTGAACTGTCGCCGGATGAATTGTCGCAGGATGAATTGTCGCCGGATGAATTGTCGGCGGGATGAACTGTCGGCTGGATGAACTGTCGCAGGATGAACTGTCGCCGGATGAATTGTCGCAGGATGAACTGTCATGGAACCTTCGTATTTATATATCTCCATTTCTTCTTCTTTTTGGACGCTTACGACCGGGCCTTAAGAACTAACGAACAATATTGAGCACGTTTTTATTTTCTTGTTACGAAACAGATTAAAATAGCACTTTACTAAAATATAAATAGGTACACGGTACACACGATTCCGGTTAATTGGTACACCGGTTTATCGGGCCAGGCGGTTATTTGGGACAAAACCCAAAGGAATAGAAACTTAATAAAGAAACTAACACTAATTTGCTTCGGTTTTCTGGGATACCATTACGTTTAATTGGGACAAATTCCCATCTGAAGTCGATGTGAAACGTGTCTCAATAAATGAATTTCAATTAAGAATTAAGCGGCGCGGGTGATAGGGACGATTCATGTTACGGGGGTTCCGAGTTCATTCGTCAGTAATTCGAATGGTATAAGTATTCATAATTATTTTTTATTTGTACCTTCCTTGATTATTTGGTTTTTCATATTTATGTGTACCTTTTTTTTACATTAACTCCACACAGGAGGCCTTGAGGAAAATAGTTTCCTTCAGGGCCTATGTCATCTGGGATGCTGTGTGGAGGGTCTTTTTGAAGACAGGAAGGAATGAACATTGGTCTTGAAGAGACCCATGTTGTAGGAAGGAGGAAACACAGAGGCGGACAAATCATTCCACAACCGAGCTGTTGAACATAAAAACGACTTGAAAAAACGACCCGTTCTCATGTGACAAATGTCAACCGTGTACAAATGTTGGGCACGCGTTTGGCGTGTTTCCCGACTATGCACCGGTGCCGAAGGGATCAATGATGCTAGTTCCTCGGAGCATCTTGCATTGTAATACCGGTAGAATAAGGATAGCATTCCCACCCGACGCCTGTGCTCTAAAAATTCAAAACGGTAATTATAACGGTAATTGTAACGGTACCTATGGTTAGTAACTACCTAGTTATTTTTCTGTAATAATATATATATTTTTTTAATTTAATTAAGTTCACAAACAAAGTAATTTGTATTCAGTGTACGATGTATAAGGGAAGCTAATTAGTTCTTAATGAAACGTCACGCATTTAGGACAGCCGCTTAATTGGGACAACATGATTCTTCCGTACACACAAGCATAACTTCTTAAGGGAGTAAATCTTTTTTTAAATATATTTATAGATACAAAATTAGGAAGATAAAATGTTTATTGATTTATTAATTAATATTCTCTCATTCTCTTCTGCTTACATTTTATACAAGAAAAAAATCTTTAAATATTTTTTTTTAACTGTCTCGATTAAGCCGAATAGAATATTTTTATGTGAAAACCGCCCAAGAGTCCTCATTGCTCCCGTCCGGAGCCAGTGAGATTGTGGCATTCCCATTTGGGGTATGTTGTGAGGCTGAAGGTAGTGGGGAGGGAAACGGATGTGGGAGAGGAAAATAGAGAAGAACCTGGGTATTCAGATCGGGTCACCAAACACGGCTAAAGCCATTTCAAGCAACTTTTCAATTCTGCGTGGTGGTCTTACACCAGGACGATACTGATATCTCTCCGGTACATGTAGGGATTGCAATCCCGCAGCTCATTACAAAATCCCGCGCGGGATCACGCAGGATCCCGCATCTTAGAAATTATGTTATAAAATCAAATTGAAACTACAGATTTTTGTGTAAAACTCAAATTTTATTAAACATTTCTTACATTAAGCAACAGAAATTATTTCTTTTCTATTGATTAAGTATAAGTAATTAGTTATATGCTTTCGTAGATTCATCTTTAAATATTTGGCATAGTTTAACAGTTTTGTTTAATTTTACCCTTAATCTTAACAAGAGTTTTTTTTTTAATTCAGTCTTATTCATATAATGACTAATAATCAAATCTCTTAGATGCTATTACTATGATATCAACCTATGGTGATAACTTTTGAAAATCGATAGCTCTTAAGAAGAAAATGGCATTTATTGTATTATCTCCGAGCCTGCTTCTGAGTGAACTGCAAATATATCCTGATGCTGAAAACGCTCTCTTGGCTTCTACGCTAGTAGGCACATCAGCACGTAGAATGAGTAATTGCAAGCCATAGACAATCACACAAATCTGACAGGCGATTGATTACGTATGGAATCGATTCCGTATTCACAAAAGATACAGAATCGCACGGCTGAAGTTGGAACTATGTGTCCGACAAAACCTAGAGACAACTTACTCTAAGGTCAGCAGATCTAGATGTTACTAATCGCTTACTACGTCAAATCGAGCCGTTTACTATGATCGCTCTTTTCGTGTAACTGGCCCTCTCATTTGGAATAAACTTCTCCCAGCTCTTACTAATATCCAGAATTTGGATGAATTTAAACGGACTTTAAAAACTAAATTATTTAAAAAATCATAACCCTCATGAATCCTATATTTCAATACACGTAATAAGCCATGGTCTCAAGTTTCCGGTAATTGTTTGGTTTCGGTTTCCTCCTAATTATACTTTTATGTTGAATATCCGAATTTAATGTCAAATTTATTGAAAGAAGTTAGTACATTATATTTTTATTTAAAAGTTCTTGTTTTGTCGTGTGCTACAATAACACCGTTATTGTCTGTTATTATTGTCCTGTGTGTGCTATAATAGCACTGTTTTTGTTAATCTTTGTTCTCTTGTTGTATATTATATTTTAATTTAAAAGTTCTTGTTTTGTCCTGTGCCACAATAACACCGTTATTGTCTATTATATTGTCCTGTGTGTGCTATAACAGCACTGTTTTTGTTAATCTTTGTTCTCTTGTCATTATTTTATAAATACTGTATATTAAGGTGGTCCAATTTTTTTTTTATTATTTTTCATTTAGCCACCCCGTGAATTTGTTACTCGTATTCATAGAAATAACATAGTAAAATTTCAGCGAGATAGCTCAAGTAGAAAGGTGTGCTCAATCGAGTGTTGTTTTTGAATTTTTTGTGTAAAATGCTTAATTTTTACTTTTTGCTGCATGCCAGTTTTAAACTATTAAATAAATATTAAAATAAACTACTGAAGAGTTTTATAGACAAATTTGAACAGTATTTGATACTTATTTAGTAGACTGTGAAGTGAATCAGTGTAGTAAAATGTGTTCATCTACTCGAAAAAAATATGAAATTTTTCTACTTGGGGTTCGAGATATTGAGCCATTGACGAGGCTTAACCAACATCCTACTCTTCGGCAAGTTTTACTCCGTTATCACTACATATTAAATGATTCCAAAAATGTGAAAGATTCCGCGCATGTACTTATTCAAGAACTTATAAAAGTATGGAGTAAATCTAGTATTACGACCAGACAACAAAATCACTGCATTGAAAAACTGATTATGTTTCGAACTGGCTGCTATTGAATAAAAGTAGAGGAAGAAATTCTAAAGCACCAAAAAAGGAGAGTATTTGTTTAAAAAAGAAATAGACAAACTTTTTGATATTGAGCGATTTGAATTTTATAAAAATTGCGGAAGACAGAGCGTTTCTCATCGATCAAAGATGAGAATGTAAGATGATTATGACCTCAATCGACAAGAAACTAGAAAAGGTCAAAGAAATTTCTCTAAAACGAAAACCAAGATCTGAAGAATTGAAAGAAATGGATGCTGAAAGTAATGCTTCATCTTCGGTGGTTTCGAGACAAGAGTTAGAGCTTAAGTGCAGCTTCAGTAGCACTTCTAGTAATGCTAGCATATTAGAGGATAAGTCCAAAGATGAGTTTGTTGTGCGTTGAGCTGTCTACAGACGGGTCCATTGCGCGGGCAAACTCCAGACTATGGCCAGACGTTTGCTTTGACAGTCCCATAACAGACATTCAAGGTCATAAATTTTTGTAGTGTTTGAGTTTCCAGTGTTCGGCGTTTGAAGGTCATTTCGGCGCTTGGAGGACTTTCAAACAATTAATTAGAGTGAAGTTCGCGCAGTTCACACAATTTGACAACTGGTCTGGAATACGGACGTCCACGCGTACGCAATACTTGACGTTTGGCGTTTATTGCATGTCCTAAGTTACTATTGAATTTGAGATGCACAGATATTTTAATAGATATTTATTTATTAGGAAATATTTCCAACTAAATCGATTACTATTGAATTTAGAGTGCGTGAATAATTACATAGCATCAAAAATAGAATAAATTTAAATTGGTCAATTTCTTTCGTGTCTCTGAAACCGATTTATAAATTAATAGACTTTATTTACAAGTGAGTTCACGAAAGAAATAATCATCCATTACGACAGTGTGTTTATTTAAAATCATAAATAATAATTTTAGGTCCGCGCAGTTGATAACCAAAAAACTTGACGTTTGACGTTTTTCGTTTACGTAAATGTTAAAATGCGTTCGATGTGGAAAAGATGCTACACCAGGAAGAAAACACAGACATTTATTTATCAGGAATAGGAAATATCGATTAGGTTTTGCACCAATAACATTATATAATAACGTCATTGTATTGCACGACCTAAAGTTACTAGAATTTAGAGTGCGTAAACATTTACGTCAAAAACAGAATAATTAAAAATATTTGATATTATATTATAATTTTATTATCAAATATTTTGATTATTATATTATATTTAGGTTTAATAATATTTTAAACTCGTGATTATGCTCGCTCATGGCACATAACCGTAAAAGGCCATTCCGTTTTCCCCACACACGACCGCATCGCGTATCTTCTGTCAAACAATGAATTCTCCCCCCCGCCAGCACCCGCCTGCCTTCCCGCTTCACCCGAGATGGGATGTTTAAGTTGTGTTTTTGTTTTGTTTTCCGCAGAACACGGGAAGCTCAAACACTACAAAAATTGTCAAACATTTATGACCTTCAATGTTTTGACCTTGACTATCAAAGCAAAAGTCTGGCGTTTTCGCGCCCAATGGACCCGACTTAAAAGTGACATATTTACACAATACGTTGCCAGTGCGCTTGATCGTAATAATATTTAAACTAATCAGGAGAGAAGAAAAACAAATTGTTTGATTTATTAGTTATCATCTACACCAAAGTTTGAATTGAAGCGTCTTTGGCAGCAGACGCACCAGTAAATGACTTAATACTTTTGAATAGCTTAAAATTGTACGAAGTCATTGATTCCGAAATAAGTATAGCAGCTTAGAGCGTCACTTATGGTATTTGTCAGATGAACTAGTCTCATTCACCTTGTTTTCTGAGAAGCTGTCTGATGCTGAGAAACCGGCCATTGTTCAAAAAATAAATTCTGATGGCGGTAATCGTTCAGTACGAGGTGATTCTGCTAAGCTTGCCTTAGAGGTTACATTAGAAGCTTTTGCAACACAAAGATCGTTGAAAACGCTCTTAGTTCTTGATATCAAGGATTCTTTCTTGCAATTACCTTCTAAGACTTGGAATAACAATGTTAATTACCTTCAAGGCAAAAGCTGAGTCAAAAATGTGCGTGTTGTTAATGATACAGCGGAGAGAGGTGTTAAACTATTCGAAGATTACAACACGATACTCACTAAGAATGAGGAAGAAAAGCAATTTTTACTTCACATCGTTGAACAAAACAGAAAAATCGTTTCTACTGAAACATTCAAAATGGAGTTAACAAACATAGTTTTGAAAGATTGCGACTAATATTATGTTAATTATTGCTTTGTTACCAAATTTTGTTCAAATTTAAATACGTTTTACAGTTATTTGACTAAAATACTTGAAATATTCATATTTTAAATTACGTGTTTTACTTAAAATCCAGAACTTTTGTCAGAAACTTCTGATTCGATGAGCACCCCCTTGTATATACGATAGGGGACTGAAATTTTTTACACATAATAGGAATGATAAGTGTAACAAATAAAATGAGTGGCTACATCTATATTTGAAAAAAAATTACTATGCAGGCCTGGACCACCTTACTGTATATTCTTTATTTCATATTATTTTATCAATATTTTGTAATGGACTCGTATGGAGCACCGTACGATTATTTTTAATTTAAAGCGCACTTGAAGTGAAATGACAGAAAACTGCGCTGTACAAATATTACGTTATTATTATTATTATGAAATATGACATCAACAAAATGTGAGAAAATCATAAGTCCTAATGGCCGAGTCGGTTGAGGCTGTGTCCCGGTAAGACAAGAGATCTTGGGTTCGTGGTCCAGTTGCGAACGTTACCTTTTTTTGTTTTTCTGTTTCTCGGTCTTTAGTTTTGTTCGTTTATGTCGTCAATGAAAACAAACTTTCATTTGACAATAGATTGTTATGTATTTATACATCTTATTTTTTATTACATTACTCAGCTATACATTCCGGATTTCTCCCGGAACGCAGATGGTTTTCAGCGATGCCTCTAATATAATACGTATTTAATAAATTATCAAAATTGATTTGAAAATTAACCAAATAATCAAGATTCCAATAAAAACAATTCAAATCAAATAAAATAATATGATCACAAACACAGGTACGCCTTACATTGTAAATTCTATTAAATATGATTTTGTGCAGTCAGCAACCATTGGCTGCAGAGCTCCTTGACGCACTGCAATGATGTGGATATTCGAATTTTTCAGCTCAACGTTCGGTTATTTACAAAAGCAGTCCTGTGGAATCTAATTTATTAGACCGAGCAGAGAAAAGAAACAACAGTTTTAAACAATAAAGTAACAAACTAGTAGAAAAAATAGTTATCATTTTGATAGCGGAAATTTGAAATGCTCTAAACTCTAAAGGACAATAAATCCAAAAATGAGTTAAATGTGTCATTTTCCTCCGTTTTTGAAGAGAAACGTTTGTGATTTGAAATTTGGATGAAACGGAAATGACGCATTACGGCACCTGCGAAGCACAAAACTGCGCTCATTGACCGCTTTGATTATGATGTCACTTTTCAAGGCTTCTATTGGTTGAGATATAAAACGGAAATGACGCTAGGTCTGCGCTCATTGGCCGCTTTGATTATGACCTCACTTTTCAAGGCTCCTTTGGTTAAGATTGTTTTGGTAAAGTTTCGCTTCTACCGCGTGTGAACTTTTTTTTTTACATTAACTCCACACAGGAGGCCCGGAGGAAAATAATTTCCCTCAGGGCCTATGTCATCTGGGATGCTCTGTGGAGGGTCTTTTTGAGGAGAGGAAGGAATGAACATTAGTCTTGAAGAGACCCATGTTGTAGGAAGGAGGAAACACAGAGGCCGGCAAATCATTCCACAGCCGAGCTGTTGAACACAAGAACGAGTCGAAGAAACGACCTGTTCTCATGTGACAAATGTCAACTGCATACAATTTTTTTTTCTTTCGAACTGTTTGTCGTTGACTACGTTGTCGAAATATTTGTAGGAAAATAAGTGCGTCGCTAATGATGCGCATTTTAAGAGGATTTTTTTCTGAAAAAATCAATACATATTAAATACCTACTGTTATCAATAATTCTGTAAGAACTATTTTTTGTTATTTTATATTGAAAAAAATATAATTATGAGTCTACACAAACAGGAAACATGATTTTTTTTAAATAAACAATCTATTTTCGATCTTCTGAACAATAAGGAACTCCAGTGAAAAATATTATGGTTTTATAAAAATATGTTCATAGTGACCAATAAACGCTGATTCTGAGTTTTTTTTTAAATATTTAAAAGTCCATTTTTCATCGGGTAGTAAAAACACGTCGTCAAGTTGGCATTATTGAAATTTTAGTGGTGACGTCACTGTTCGACGTGTTGTGACGTCACCGTAAAGTCATTTTATGGGAATGTATGATATGACACAAGCCATCGTATTAATTTATTCGATTATTTACATACTGTTTATAGAGATTTAGTTGTTGTGTTTATTGAAACATTATTTAGGCCTAAATAATGTTTCAAAAATAAAGATATCTCTTATTAGTTTATCTCTATTATTGAAAATATTCAAAAACTTCTGCACAAAAAAAAATAGTAATGCTACTTCCAGGGAGAATACTTCGAACAACGGAATTCAAAATGGCGGCAGTTGATCAGTTGATTTCCCGATCCTATAATAATTTTTCAGGAGTGATGACGTCACACGATTCACCATACATACGGTGGTTTTCGGGGGGTCTTGAAAAATTAAAACTTTGACAATTATTTTAACTATTAAAACTAACTCTAGAAATAAAAATAAAAATGCAGTTATTTAAGTTAGAAGGTCATTATTCATTAAAAAAAATTGGACTGGAGTTCTCTATTAACATTTTGTCCTTTACAACGCTTCAAATTTCCACGATTGATTATTAAATTAACATACACATTTACAAACTAAGTTCAATTTATTGTAATTTGTGAGAACGAGAAACAGATAAACAAAAAATATATATAATCATTGTAAGTACCTAGTACTCAACTACTGGACGAAGCCATTTTGACTCTAACTTTTTTGTGCAAAGAAGTGTGATAGGTATCAACTACTAATAAATTTATTCTCATACATATTTAAAATATTTACAAGTTTGATGTTTGTTTCGATAATGATAAGCGTGTTTCATTAATGTCAATTGCATCCTTACTACCCACGGTTCAAGCGAATTCTCAAGCGACTTATTTGAAAAAGCAGGCGAAGTGTTTATAAGTATGTAAGGCATTGGGCGTATTTGAAAACTACTATCGATTTTATATTTACGTCCGGAAAGAAACCGTTCGATTACCAGAAACATTCGATCGTTTACGAACACTCAGTACTAGACGTGGGCAAAATTGAATGACCGAATTAAATGAATAAATTCAATCTTGTGACACACTCAATCTAATTCTCAATTTCAAAAGGAATTGATTCTTCATTCCTTATCTTTGGCCTTGCATCCTACGATTTTTAATGACACCATACATTTTTAATTTCCGTTTATTTTACTGTTAAATTATTTCAATGAATAATGTGTTCTGTAAACGATTTAAATATTATATTGTTTCATAGGTATTTAAATATTATTAAACGGGCCGCGCGCCGCGAAGTGGTGGACGGACGGTATTGTGAACGACTCGCCTATTACGATTGTATTCCGCTACCGCCGTGCCGCCATTCTAAAAACACCCGAACATCATCAAAGTCCATGTCCCAAAATGGCCAAAACGCGGCCGCGATTCATCCGGGTTGCCCGAGCATCTCTTTCACGCAATGAATTAATCATTCATCCTAATCAATAGTACTAAACCGTAGGTACTAGACGTGGGCAGAATGATTCCCAGGAGTGAATCGATTCAGTCTGATTCCCATGGCCTTTTGAATTGATTCCTTTAATTCATTCCTTTAATTCAATAAAATCCCAAAAAAAAAAAAAAATAATAATAATAATAATAATAATTGAAAATTAAATGAATGGGGAGGCTAACACCGCACACGAGACCGGAAGGCCACGGAGTACCCGGAGTACCGCGAAAGAGGAGACTGATAGGCTACCAAGCATCGCACAAAGAGGAGACCGATTATTCTATCTGATTATCTCGCTAAAACCTATAGATTAATGTGTTTGACTCTTTTTAGTGTCACTTTTTCGTTTCATCGGTTTTCAAATCACAATGAGTGGGGAGGCTACGAAGCACCGCACAAAGAGGAGACCAATAGGCTACGAAACACCACACAAAGAGGAGACCGAACATTTAAATCCTATATTGTTTGTCTTTTTTTAGTGTCGTAATTTTTCGTATGTAAAATGTATTTATTGTTAGCAATTATATCTTAAAATTATACAAGTTTTCGTTTCACCCTTAAAATTTTATTGATTTTATTTTATTTATTAAACTTATAATTTTGTTCCATTTCACGTGATCTAATATAAACATACATTTAACATTAAGATGAGTATTTTATGACAGCTAACCACAGCTAATTGGCCTTATAATATCTGCAAATTTACATATTATATCGACCCAAGATCTACGTCTAAAAGTAGGTAGGTACAATATCTTCCGTACGTACCAAAAAACAGATAAGCATCATTTTAGCTTCTCACTGCTGATGTTCAGATTCAAAGTCGAAAGTTTTCGACTAACTATGTAATGAAATTGACGGCTTGGCGCGCGGGGGAATAAATGAACCGCGCGGACGGATTAAGGGCTGGCATTGCGGAATGAATTAGTAACTTTTGACTAATGTTTTGTGTCTTACCTAGCAGTGACTTGATTTACTCGCGAGTTGCGGACCTAGGACTGGGATGCGTTTGGGACATATCGTGACATTGACGTGGTCTGAGATTCTGAGGTCTGAGATTTACAAAAGACCATGACGTCACAAGTGAAAAAGACTTTTGTTTTAATTCCTCTGTCTGTCGGAATCGGACAATCTCGATTTCGACAGACTAGATACCTGGGACGCGGACATTGAACACGGACCTGGGACGGCGGGGACCTTATGACAATCTCAGGACTATTGATTAGGATGAATGATTAATTCATTGCGTGAAAGAGATGCTCGGGCAACCCGGATGAATCGCGGCCGCGTTTTGGCCATTTTGGGACATGGACTTTGATGATGTTCGGGTGTTTTTAGAATGGCGGCACGGCGGTAGCGGAATACAATCGTAATAGGCGAGTCGTTCACAATACCGTCCGTCCACCACTTCGCGGCGCGCGGCCCGTTTAATAATATTTAAATACCTATGAAACAATATAATATTTAAATCGTTTACAGAACACATTATTCATTGAAATAATTTAACAGTAAAATAAACGGAAATTAAAAATGTATGGTGTCATTAAAAATCGTAGGATGCAAGGCCAAAGATAAGGAATGAAGAATCAATTCCTTTTGAAATTGAGAATTAGATTGAGTGTGTCACAAGATTGAATTTATTCATTTAATTCGGTCATTCAATTTTGCCCACGTCTAGTAGGTACACGTCACTCTCAGCAGTAAGAAAGAGTTTGCAATATTATATATACTCCAATGTAAAACATACACCATCAGCGGTAAAAAACTGTGATTAATACGTACCTACTCACTAACTGCCTTATTTTCATGGCGCTGTACAGATTTAAAATATATTTCTACCATCTTACTTCTAACTACAAACTAGACAAACCATTATAACGACTTATGGCTGAAAATTGCATCCACCGGTTCATCGATCACTGATACAAAACTATATGTACAATGCGTTTGATCAATGAAGGCGATGCTGCGAAAAAATGTAAATTATTTTCAATTTGGGAGACCGGTATGGGTACCGCCGCCCTGGGGACGATTTATTGGATAACCAACACCTTTGCTATAGATCTCACCAAGTAGTTCGTTACGTTTGGTGACTTAGTAGGGGTGCCCTGGTTCATTCAAAATAGCCTATAACCCTAACCTAACGCAACCATTTTTTTTTATATTTGTTTGCATCACTTTTAATGGCTTTTCAAAGAGATTCTGAGTTGATTTAATTCCGAGTTATTGTAATGTTTTATATTATATTTTTTTCTATGTTATTGTCAAATATTGCATTGTTTAAAATATTTCACGGTTTTACGCAAGAATATACAAGTGTTTTTTTCTTCAAAAACTACTTGTATATTCTTAAAAAAAAGAATCACCTTTATAACTTTTGGTTTAAATTCTATGTAGGTATGTGTAATCCTCGATAACTTAAATATTATTTTATAATCTATGTGAAAGCCCCTACGGCGTATAACATCAATAAATAAATAAATATGTTGATTATATTTTGATCATATTTTTGATTATATTTTATACTTGAATTGAATTTATTTTGAATTTGAATTGATTATATTTTATTTGATCTGAATTGATTCTATTTTCTATTGGAGTTATAATATTAAGATTATTGGCTTTAATTTGAATGACGATTTACTTAGCATTATTAATTATTTTTATTTTTAATTTTTATTACTATTATTTGTATTGTATTTCATTGTGTTTGTTGAATTAGGAATTTTATTTAATTATTTTTATGTATCTTTTTTTTTTTTTTTTTTTTCTGTTTTATAATATCTCCAATATTGGAGGCACTGCTGAAAAATAGCTGCATTCCAGGAGAAACACTGAATTGTAGCTGAGCAGTGAGCTTTTCGTCAATAGTATCGATGATAAAATAACAAAATGCGGAATATTGTAAAAAAATCTACTGATGAATAAACGTTATTTATTATTATTATTTTATTTACATAGTTTAATAAATATAAATATAATACCTTCAAACCTACATATGTTCTTTGATGAGCGCATTTGGGAAAGTAAACGCAAAATTTTATATTGGGCGGTACAATAATACAAGGATTTAATCAGAATATTTATCTTCCTAAATATGATTCGTCCTCAGTAAGAGACAGATTGATGTGTAAGGATTCGAATGCTGTTAATCGAATAAGAAAAGTGTGATTAAGACATATAATAGGCAATACAAGAATGATCCTCTTAGATAGGTATATTTAATTTTAGGGGTATTAGTGCCTAAAAAGGTAGGTTTTCAGTTTAGACCTAAATTGTTGGGCTAGTTATGTTTATTCCAAGCCTTGGGCCCAGATACTCCGAAAGCGCGATCTCTGATGATGTTGCTGATCTAAGGGTTGACTGCCTCGGATCAGTATTTTCCGGGACGTATGGTTCAGAGATGTAAAAGATGGGGCCATTACATTGATTGATACACTATCCAGCACAACACATTTGTACTTGATTCTTTCAGGGCATTTGAGCCAGTGAAGGTTACGAAGGTGTTCTGAAATGTGCGAATATTTAGAGAAAAATTATGATCAAATATTATAATATTTTCGAGAGAACAACCAACAAAATTGGCACTTTGTATTCGTATTGATTTATTGGATTTATATCTTCACATGCATAAGGCATTAAGGTTATTAAAAAAATCACTTTCACGGGATTCTTTCTCAGAAACAATCAAAACTATCAAAACCAAATAACCTAAGTTTTCAGTGTGCCAAAATGCGACGTTGCCAGTTATTTCGCAGTCAGATAAAGCATTTTTTCATTGGTAACAACAGTTTAACGGCTGGGAGTGTTTTTTATTAATGGGGTCGTTAGCAGTAAGAAACCGTGTAGAAAACGTACCTTCAAACTAAGCAGTAAGAAAATGTGTATAAAACATACCTACACACTACACACAGTAAGAAACCGTTTTTAGAAAGAAACTACACACAAAGCCGCAAGAAATCGTGCACAAAACGTATCTTCACACTGAGCAGTAAGAAAGTGTGTATAAAACGTACCTACTCACTATATACTAAGCACCAAGAAACCGTTTATAGAAAGTACCCACACACAAAGCCGTAAGAAACAGTGTATAAAACGTACACATTCAGATGTAAGAAACCGTGTATTAATCCATTGATTATCTCTGTGTATTAAACTTACATGACGTCAGAGGGCTCCGTACCTTGGCCTTTGCCACGGCGAAGCTCACGCTTATCACGATGCAACCTCAGGAAACTGTAGTTAACTTCCATGGCCGTAAATTCACCGGATGGACTGTGCCGCAGTAGTAACGGGGCCACGGCAACAACACAACGCCCAGCTGCGGCCAACTCCTCCGAACGGGCCAGACTTGCGCCTAGTCAGCCCTCCAAACTACTCCGCGTCGCTTTGAAGGGCGGACAAATTCGCCGATCTAAGACTGTGAAAGTAACGCTCAATTGCCTAAGCCATCAATGTATGGATTATTTTATATCGATCTCTCGCAAGTCTCAAAACTGCATATGCCTATTTACATTCTAATCTCAATTTTATTTTTCTGATTCGAAAGTATTTTGGCAATGACCCGAAACTCTAATACGGGACTGAAATATTGATTTGGCGAAACATTTGTGAATTAATCACGAGTTTTAAGAATTTCCATTTATTTTCCACGTCTCTGTTCAATATCTCTAACAGCCGGCTGCTATCAAAAGCCATGCTAAAAATACGTTTGCAAAGAATTACACATTAACTATCAGCTGATTGTGGAGGATTTTGAATATATTTGACAAATGTAGTTCGGTCCGGAAATATTTATTGTACGACGAGGCAGTCCCACGAAAGCAATTATATCATTAGAAATACTTATTATAGGTATTGTACTCTAGTGCAGGACTAAAAGCTACATGAACTATTTATATTTTCAGTATTTGATGTACAACTTTTGAAACTCACCCTCACTTATTCTCATGGCCGTCTTGCACAATGAGTTTGGGAGCCCCCTTATTTTGGTATCCGGGAAAGGCGCCTAGGCAAGTCGGTCCATACCGGGACCGCCCTGCACCGAGTTAGGGGGACCTGCACCAAGTTTGGGTGCTCTCTTTGAAAGTTAAAAACGCAGGGAAAACAATAAAAACTCAAAGGAATGTGTCTATAGTAAGTGTTCCGGGACTCGTGCCCCGCATACCTTTAGTGTAAAGACACAACTGCGTGTTTATATTCGAAAAAAATGATCCACTACTATCCAAACTACATACAACTTTCGAGACAAATTCGCCCGTTTAAGGGGTTATAAGCAGTTAGAATTTTTGAAAAATCGTTTTTTCACAATTCCGGAATATATTTAATATTCCCTCAGTATTTTCCGAGATATATGCATATTTGTAAAGACGTCTTGGACTGTTAGAAAGTAGGCGGAGTGCAGATGGGAGTAGCTGCTGCTCTTTTCTTTATTAGTATTCCTAGAAATAAATGACCTTTTGAAGGGTTCATTTTATACCTGAAGACTTGAATTATTTCTTGTACGATATTTATATTACACTTATTAGTGAACATCATTTCAAATAGTAACGTGTAAACTTCTTCCGAAACTTAAAACGCGTTTTTCTGAAAACAATGTTTTTCAAGTCGGTGATCGAGATTTCTAAAAAACGGCGCAACCGATCGGTTTGAAATTTTAACACAGCCTTTTCAGATATATTGCTCAGGTATTAATCGAAGAACTAAGTTTTTGAATAATTAGGTATATCTTTTTTTTATTTTTACGTGGAAATTTTCGTCGAAAATTCGATTTTTTTTACGAAGCCGCCATTTTGTCAAAAATCGAAATTTCGATTATTCCTTCGGTCAATACCTAGTTTTATCTATTCACTAAAAGAATCTTTTAGGTTTTTTGATTTCATATGAACTTTACCGGAGAAATCGTGGTCACCGCCGAACATCTTTTTGGAAGACCTTCAGGAGAGGAGCATCTGCAGGAGCAGACCACTTACAAATCATTATTGCCATTATAAACTTAGATGTTGCCACTAAATGTATCAATACTTTTGTTTTTGGTAAAATAAAATGCTTTTTCATAAAAAAATTATATAAAAACGTCTTTTTTCGGCCTTCTAACTGCATATAACCCCCCCTTAAGAGCGTTTTTCAATAATGTCTAAGTTAAATAAGAATGTTAAAAAATCTTAAATATATTAGTTTGTAAGTGCGCAAATAAATGCACACCAATTTTTGGTACGGACCAATTTTTGTCAAGAAACACTTTTACGTATATATTTTTTAATGATTTTATTTAAACTAAAATTAAAATTCTAAAAAATGCGCTACCCAGATAATGTATTCATTTATTTTACTACATGATTTTATGATTTGAAATGGGTGTGGTATAATACAAAATCTTTTTTGAAAATTTTACAAATTTGCCAACGACCGATGGTATAACCTTATTATACTAAAAATAAACATTTTTTCACAAAATTTAAAACGTGCGAATGCTCGATAAAAGAACAATCTTTCGAAATCCATTTATAATTTTTTGTGGAAAAGAGTCAATGCGTCTAAAATCTGATTTAAAAATGACATATTTCTGGTTTTCTCTAGTAATACCCTCTTAAGGCCGCAGAAGAAACGCCATGGAATAGCTTAACAACTAGGATATACTCGTATATATCTATCTATATACCTTTGCAGTACCTCCGGCGTTAACCTCACAGACAGGTACTACCATAAAGTTTGTATAGAGAAACGACCTTAAGTTTCCCTGGTGATTTTGAAACAGCCATAGCTTGAATACGAACAATGTTTTCACCACGGCCGTTGTGAAATGGTGCCAAAAATGTTTTATGGAAAACCCGTGGAAATTATTAGGATTGGCGTGGTATAATTTTATGGATCAGGCAATCTTGGAGCAATAACAGTAACGGGTGATTTTAGTACCTACTTTTGATGTTTGGGCGATCGGATACAAAACCTGTGATTTTATAAATAGTAAAGTATCACAGGTTGATTAATTTTCTGCCGGAGCTTTAATACGATGCGGTACAAAACACCGATCTTAACCATGTCTGAACTTATTCACTTTATATTATTGTGACTGGTTAGTAAATCGATAAACTTTCATTTATTTCATCGATCAACTTTAGATCACATATTTTTTGATTGTCCCTCTCTAAATAAATATCCTCTCTTCTATCAAGCGTTATCAAAAATTGCCTCTCCTCCATTCAACATCTCATCTCTTCTAAGTCTGAACTCTACTCCAATCTTCCATAAAATTCTGAAATTTGCTCATTTAAATAAAATTAATATATAAATTCACCTTTCCTTTCTCTGTAATTATAAATGATGGCCTAGAACACCCTTGAAGGGTGAAAGCCAGAAATAATTGAAAAAAAAAAAAAAACTGTAGTAAAAAAAGAGTAGTAAAACACTGTTAATAATGTTAGTAAACAGTGAATCGATGTAATATTAATGTAAGCAACGATTTTTTTTAAATGAGCTCCACATAGGAGGCCATGATGAGAAAAATTCCCTCACGGCCTTTGGAAATGCTGTGTGGAGGGTCTTTTTAGGAAAAGAAAGGAGAGGACCTTCTGGGAAGGAAAAAGGTGTGCGGCCCGCACAAATATCTGAGTTTTTTTTTCATGTAAAATTATATTAGTTTTTTTAAATATTTTGTGTATGTATGCCCTTATGAATTTAAAACGTTGATATTAATTACTTGACATTTGATTTAAAAACGTCGAGTTGGTTTTTGAACACAACTTAAGTCGATTTTGAACGCGCGTATAATGCACGTCACAGGTTCTTAACGTGGGCGATAACACCCCCTAGTGGGCTTTCAGGAGGCAACTTTCGTTGGGATGTCACAGTGAGGGAGTGGGCAGGTAAAAAAAAATATGATCTAAAAAAAGCAAAAAAAAAAACTACTCTAATCACGTACTAATACAGCAAAGTAAAGTTTAATCTTTAATATTGGTTAATTTTTGTTATTGTCCGTATTATACTCATTTTTACCACGTGCGCGAATATTCACGTATTTCGGAAGTTCGGGAAGTGGATAAAAATTGAACCGAAAGATTCTATTACATTCATATCTTCATTAAATTGGATGATATAAAAATTTTGATTTTCATTATATATATATATATATATATATATATATATATATATATATATATATATATATATATATAATATTATTTTTTATCATCTAATATTATCATCTTACGTGTATTATTATTAATAAGAAGAATTGATACTTTACCATGAATACAAGAAGGAAGGAGGTAGTAATCTGGTACTTAAAATACAAGAGAAATGCTTTTTTAACTTGTTAAACAAATAGGTATAACAAATCATTTTTAATGAATTATTACTCTCGTGACAGTCCTCCCCCCCCCCCCCTATTCACCCCCCCCCCCTATCCCCCCCCCACCCCTCTCCGCTCACCCACCCAATTCATAACCTCATATTGTCCTACGTGGCCCTTGACCAGAAAAGTGTGACGACCGCTGGTCTAGAGAGTCCAGCTGGAGAGGTAAAAAGATCTCCATCAACCAGTCTCTCCAAATCCGGCCCGCCACGTGCATACACATCCGCCGCAAAGACAACCCGCACCACATTTACCCGGGCACCCCTGCTAAGTCACCAAACATAGCGAAACCCTTAGAGTGCTCTGTGGCAGGGGTGTTAATTATCCAATAAATAGTTCCCGGGGCTGCGGTACCCATACCCGCATTCCAAATTGAAACCAAAATAAATAAACCAAATTGAAACAAAAGACAGAAATCTTATTTTTCTGAAAGGAAAACAAACATAAATATAAATTTCTGTAATGCTGAGAGTTTGGCAATGCAATGAAATGAAATGATAAAAAAGGGAAAATTGTTGTACTCTCAGTTCTTCATTTCCTTTTTACTTCCTGAAGGTCAGCTATGTTTTCTTGATTTCCCCTCAATACGTATCTCATGTGGATATCATACATGACCAACTTTCGAATTTCCTAGATCTAGTTTTTTCATACTTTAGATTTTCTTACTCTGGCTTTCGGTATTATGGAAAATCTATTTTATTCCATAAATTATTCATAGGAATATACTGTAGGTAGGGCAAATAAATTCTACAAGTAATCTTTTATGAATGACATTTTATATTGAAATAGAACATTTCACAAATTTAGCACGATTCCTTAAGTTCTTTCAGCGAACTACAACTCAAAAGCAAAATATTTTTCTTATTCTGTTTTGATGTAAGAGTTTCCCACTATTTTTTTTAGCTAGCCACCATCTTTACAAATTTACATTTGTAAAATTAATAAAACAACATTTATAAATATTATTACTTCATTGTACAAAAACAAAATATATAATTCTTTTCACTTGACGGATTGGTAAGGTGAATAATGTGTGGTATTGTTATCAGTATCATCACATAATCATCACATTTTTTAAGTCATCAGAGATAATTCTCTCGTCATACTATAATATGAATTGGCCTCATCATATTATGTATAGTAATATTTTTTTACGTGAAACCGCTAAAGAGTCCCAACTACTCCCAGCTATCTGGAGCCAGTGAGACTATGGCATCCCCAATTGGGGTTTGTTGTGAGGCTGAAGAGAGGGGAAGGAGAGGAAGGTCGAAAAGTTCCTTCGCTATTCAATTCTGGTCACTAAACACGGCTAGTGCCATTTTAATATAATTTTCGGTTCGGAATGGTGGTGTTACACTAGGGCAATACTGAGAGTATCTTCCTTCCTGATACTCTGGAACAACTGTTTTGTAAAAGGTTTTTAATTAATTTGATCAACTTTTCAATGTGTTCTTATTACTATCGCTCCCTCCTTAAGCCCATAAATTTCCACGTAGCCCTTGAGGCCACCACCATCTCCCCTTAATCATTTCAAGTCCACAGTAAGATGATAACTTTGAGGATCACTATTGCACATTTATTTCTTTTCCATATTTTCGTACTCATATTTTGTTGATACAAAACATATCTTGTCTTTACCCTCCTTTGTGTATTTTTACGTAAATTTTTTTTTACATAAAATAAAGTTAGTTGACCTTAAATATATCAATGAATAAACAACATTAATCCCAAGGTTCGGTCAGTTCTCCAAACAAGTGAGGCATTCGCATCACGTGACCGGGTCATATAAATATTTTAATATACCTACTTACATTGATGAATAGGTCAGTTGCGGAAAGTCGGTGGTAAAATCTAACCCCTTCACAAAACAGCGAATGTGGACTAATGTATGACGAAGCAAATTCTCGTCAATCGCACAACTTATGTAAGGAGAAATTGCTCAAACTTCCTCAAGAGGTAAAGGTCGCCGAGTAATACTACATTTCATGCATATTAGGTCTACCGCAGAGGGTTATGTAATGCGTTATTCAATCGTACGAAATGACATAAAAATTCTAAAAATATATAAAGGGTCGTAAAGCATACAGGCTTGTACAAAGTTACCCTTTTAATTGTTTTGTTTGGTGATTGTAGGAATGGCCATAGTTTAAGTTTATTTTATTATAATCGTTTGTATGTTAATGAGTTTTCAAAAAAGGAATTATTTTTGGTATGTGGTCTAATTGCTCTTCACTACCGAGAGTTTCTAACAGCTTACTAGCTGAATTTATTCACTTAACCTAACAACCTGCCTTAATTAAGTGGGTTTTCTAGTCTAGAAAAAAAATTCTTCATATTTCGATAGTTTAAATATTAAAGAAAATCTCCATAAAAGGATTTTTCAATGAATTATTTTAAAAATTATAGTCAATTTAGTTCGACCGGTTTATATGAAATCTAAATAGAATCTAAATAGAGCAAAACTTTAACCGCGTTTACTACTACTTTTTTCGAAACTTGTGTCACGAAATCTCAAGTTCTAATTGACCGATTTTCTCGAAATGTGGCATGAATTTTCATTATATATCTTTTTTTACATTAACTCCACACAGGAGGCCCTGAGGAAAATAACTTCCCTCAGGGCCTATGTCATCTTTGAAGATGCTGTGTGGAGGGTCTTTTTGAGGAAAGGAAGGAGTGAACACGGGTCTTGAAGAGACCCATGTTGTAGGAGGGAGGAAACACGGAGGCCGGCAAATCGTTCCACAGCCGAGCCGTTGAACTCAAGAACGAGTCATAGAAACGACCCGTTCTCATGTGACTAATGTCAACCGTGTACAAATGTTGGGCGCGTGTTTGGTGTGTTTCCCGACTATGCACCGGTGCCGAGGGGATCAATGACGCTAGTTCCTCGGAGCATCTTCCATTGTAATACCGGTAGAACAAGGACAGCTTTCCCACCTGACGCCTGTGCTCTAAAGATTGCAGTCCGTCTGTTAAGATGGGAGAATCTATCAAACGGACCGCCCGTTCCTGCACAGAGTCAAGGGTTTTTTTAGGTGTTTTGGAGCTCCAGACCAGAGGTGGCTGCCAAATTCAACCGTGGGGCGCACTTGCGATTTGTACAGGGTTAGCAGTTGTGTACTATTAAAGTATCTGCGGGCCCTGTACAGTACGCACAGTTTCTGAGAGGCTAACTTAACTCTGGTTTCGATGGAGCCCCCGTACCTGAGCTGGTCACTTAGAGTTACACCAAGCATATCGATCTTGGTAGGAACCAACAAAAAATTTTTAATTTTACAATTTTTAAAACTTCGAAAAAGTTAAAAAAATAACTGAAAAATCTCTTTTTTTGAGTAGCCGCATTTTTGTGAGAAAATTTTTTTTCTCATTTTTTTGATTCCTACCATAATGATATTTGTACTGATAAAGAATCTACCTTTTTTTATTTTTCAAATGACCAAAAGGGTTTGAATCGTGACAAGATGGACACGCTCTTTTTTCCCCCCTCTACTTCAACAGCATGTAACTCCGTGAAATATATATGTATTTTAATTTTTTTTTTGTGAATTCTTAAAATATAAATAAATATACCTAGGTACTATAAAAAAATGTATGGCTAAAATATTAATGAGTTGTTTTTATCGACCATCAAAAAACGTCCGAAATTTGGACTTCTAGACTAGAATGCCCTCTTAAACTACTCTCACCTTTTCGTTTTTATATCTTTTTTTAGTTATTAACGACTGTACAAAACATGAGAACATTCAAAATATTATGGTACCTAAACAAGTGTAACAATAGTTCTTATTAGTCTACTCACCAGGAGGTCCTGTACTGAGGCTGCCTAACGTTATTCAATTCTACTTAATTAGATGCGTCTTTTATGTCGTTTTAGTCTCTTTTTTTGTTTTTTCGTTGACCTCTTTCAGTCGGATTTTAATTCTTGACTAGTGCTAATTAAACTTTTTTATTCGATTTATATCTGTGGAAGGATGCGGTCTTTGTCGAAAAATATGTGCAGTTTCTTTGTTCGAATTTGTTTTTATAACTCGGAATGTTTAACTAACTAAACTTACCTAAAAGAAATACCTAACCTATTTTGCGTGTGGGAGAAAATGAAACACCTATAACCCTGTCTTTGCGCACACCCGTTAGTTTATTCAAATTCTCACGTCGCCGTCGCGGTCGGCTGAGAATACAATGTATCTAATTTTTTTTCTTTAATTTGTTATAGCTACTTTTATCATTGTCGATTTAATGTAATTGATTCACTCAATCGCGCCCTATTTTGCTAGGGCATCCACGTCTTGTTCTTACCCGTATCCGTCTGCCCATAACCAGTAACCCCCACTAAATATCAACTATTTGCGTATCTTTAAATTTCACGTAACTCAGTAAGTGTATGGAAAATTGTCCTGGAGCCTATTCCTCCATAATATTGATTCGAAAACGTGTGTCATGTACAATGACACTATAATTTATATTATTAGGTATTTAGCCAAACTCAAGTGAAGGGGTATCTAACGTGTATTAAAATCATCAATGTACCGTCATATGAATATTGGGATGGAATGTTTTGAAATTTGTAGACTTTGCCTCCAGATGATAACCTAACTTTGTGCAATGGTAATCTATCTATCTATCTATCTTCTATCTTCTTCTATCTATCTATATAAGTCTATCTATGAATAAAAATGAATCACCGATATGTACGCGCATAACTTCCGAACGACTGCACCAAATTGGATAATTCTTTTTTTGTGTTCGTTATTGTCAGGACAAGGTTTGTATAAAACTACTGGTGAGCTTTGGCATTATGAAATTTGTTAAAATAATTGCACGAGCATAACTTCCGAACGACTACACCAAGGATAATTCTTATTTTTGTGTTCGTTATTGTCAGGACAAGGTTTGTATAAAACTACTGGTAAGGTCTGGCATTATGAAATTTGTAAAAAAAATGCAATAGGTGTCACGCGAGCTGCTTGAAAAATTAATGTACAGGGACTGAATGTATGCAATGCGGGAGGGAGGAATGGGAAGGGGAACTTAATTAATTGATAATATTTTTTTGTTTGACGAATGTGGTAATTTTTCAAGTTTACTCGCATTCAAAAGATATACATATATCTTATTTTGAATGACAATGACCCTTTTTTTATAAATACTTCCAACTTCCGCAAATATAATATCACTAGCTGACCCGTCCACGCGTCGCTGTGGCTAATGAAACATAACGCCATCTACTGACAACGCCATTACCCAACAGTTACAACCAACGCCATCTGTTAATTTGCGTAAAAATCAAATCCACACCGCCCGCTTGTCAGCCGGCTCCCTTTATATATTATATATTATTTCAACCAATTTACAAAACCTTGACAAATTATAAACCTAAACATTGCTCATGAATCACTCTATCTAATGGTGAAAAACGCATGAAAATCCGTTTAATAGTTTTTGAGTTTATCGTGAACAGACAGATAGACAGACGCGGCAGTCGACTTTAATTTATAATATGTGGAGATGTAGAGATTAAGAGATTTGCGCTAGTAAATACTCATATATAAAAGAACAAATTTGCGTTTTAATACAATACAACATCGTCTTATTTTGTTAACTCTCTTGAAATCTTGTAATAATTTTTACAAATATTTTTTTTGTAATGAAAAAGTTATCACAGAAAACCTTGCGCCAGTTTTATCTCTCCTCCGGCGAAAATCAAAAAATTTACAATATTTATGTCCGTTTTTACGAATCGTAAAACGTATTCCAAGTGTTTCCGAATTTAGCTTTGCCTTAACCGTCAAAACGATAAAAAATACCAAAATATATACCTATAATTCCTAGAATCTTAAATCCGACATTTCTGATTATGTTATTTATGAATATGGCCTGATTAATAAATTAGTATAATTATAATCATGATTATTTCATGGACATTTGGAAATATTTGATAGCGGCCTCAAAATAAAATTTGGGGAAAAAAGAAAGTTTGGGAAACTATAATACTTTTCGTATTCGATTAATTATGGTACTTACACATAATTATTTGCGCAAGCGGTCGAAAGAGGAATAATTAAGAAAAAAACTAATTACACATTTTACCGGTCAGTCAAAAAAAAAATCAGAGTGTGCAATTCACGCGGTAGAAGTGAAACCTTCAGAAAACTAAAGTAGACAAGAGTGGAGAGACTACGAAGCACGTTTTATATCAATGTGAACTTCGACCAAGCATCTCAGATTGAATAATGATTTTACAACATTTTTTTTTTTGTATTTCGCAGGATTCGATCGTTGGTCCCCTGAATGTCTTACCGCTGAGGTTCGTCGGGCGCTTTATACCACTACACCAAAGGGGGCTTGCGCGGGACTGTGGATTTATCGTATTATATTGGAACCGAGTATGTACCCGTGAATATAATAAATATTTTATAGGCATCTCTTTCTCTAAATCCTATAGATGCATGTGTTTGTTACTTTTTAGTGTCACTCGTTTCCGTTTCATCGAGTTTCAAATCACAACGGTGTTAAAGAAGTTTTCACTTCAAAAAATTTAAAAAATGGCACTACCAAATGAGTGAGGAGGTGAACGACCTCCGTAGTCCAGTGGGTAAGACTCTTGACTCACAATCCGGAGGTCGCGGGTTCGAACCCGGCATGCGCAAATAAATTTTATTTGATTAATTTGTGTTATTTCACAATTAATTCATTTAAAATAATATATAGTATATTTTCGGCATGTTCCAGAGTGGAAGATACTATCAGTATCGCCCTGGTGTAAGACCACCATTCAGAATTGAAACGTTGCTTGAAAATGGCTTTAGCCGTGTTTGGTGACCAGATCTGAATAGCCAGGTACTTCCCAACCTTCCTCTTCCCCACCCCCTTCCCCTCCCACTACCTTCAGCCTCACAACATACCCCATTTGGGGATGCCATAGTCTCACTGGCTCCAGACGGGAGCAGTTGAGATTCTTGTGCGGTATTCACTGTAAAAAAAAAAAAAAATTCGGATACTTGATTCGGACCACGTCAAGAGTCAGAATAATAGAAGCGCGTGGGTGAGACGATGTATGAATGTGAACGCGGAAAGGAGTGTGTGCCAAGACTGCGTTGTTTGGCAGTCCGTCCTCTCTGCCTACCCCTGCGGGAAACGGCATGATGGTTAGTTAGTTAGTGAAGGATGATTTTTTTCCATATTTCTGTCATCGAATTCCAGTGCACTTTTTCCTGTACGTTTGGTCATCTTATTAATATTTGTGGTATCTTCTTAGGAATCGCTAGATGTCGTTTTCTTTTGTCTGTTCTTTTTGAAGTAGTTTGAAGATTGAATATTGATTTTACAAAAATTGAAACCTTTTATTTTCTTGGTTTAATCGGATTCGATCCTCGGTCGCTGAGAGGTGCTTTATACCACTGGACAATGGGAGGCTTGCGTGAGACCGTGGATTTAACGTATTATATCAGAACCGACTACTCGTGTAATAATAAATTTTAGTGTCGCTCGTTTCCGTTTCATCGAGTTTCAATTCACAACGGTGCTAAAGAATTTTCACTTCAAAAAGTTTTGGAATCGGGTCTACACAGGGTCAACGCTTCGACGCATTTTAAAAGACAATACACAGCTGGTAGGAACCACCCAGTAGCATTTTTTTCCAAATACGACTTAAAAAATTTCAACTTTATACTCGATTTATTCGCCAACGAAAGCTCAAAAAAAATTATACTGCAAAATATACTAAAATATGATGCAGATTTACCAGTTTCCAGTTGTAACTCTAGTTTCCGAGCACCATGTATAATTTGGTTCTCAATTTGGCTGGGAACGATTTATTGGTTAATTAATACCTTTGCCATTGGTCGACCCAAGTGGTTCCATACGTTTGGTGACTTAGCAGGGGTGCCTGGGTTCATCTGGTGAGCTATGTTTAGGTCTTGCTGCTGCGTAGTGGACCGGATCAGGAGAAACCGGTTTAGCAAGACCCTTTTGAGACGGGATCGTCTTACACCGCAGCGGGAGGGATGGATTCATACGTCCGTCACTTCTGGAAAGACTGACCCTTAGATTCCTACCCACCCCTTATACTTTTTTCCTTCCCAGAACTCTCTCTCCTTCTCATGGCATCCCAATTGACGACATAGGCCCTGGGGAAAATTATTTTCCTCTGGGGCTCCTATTTTTTTTCCACATGAGCTCCACGCAGGAGGCCCTGAGGAAAATAATTTCCCTCAGTGCCTATGTCATCTTTGGGGATGCTGTGTAGGGGTTTTTTTAAGGAAGGGAAGGAGATGCGAGTTCTGGGAAGGAAAAGGGTTTAAGGAGTGGGTAAGAATCTGGGGTTCAGTGTGTCCTGGTCATTCGCCTCCAAGACCTAGACAAACCTCACCCCATGAACCCGGGCACGCCTGCTAAATCACCAAACGTAGCAAACCACTTGGGGTTATTTTTCAGGTTAGTTATTTCAACGGTGTGCATTTTCATTTCGGTACACCGAATATTACCTGTGTGTGGAAATATCTTAAATATACCTAAATCAGTAATTTTGTTTACGTATCATACTGAAAGGTCTTGAAACTCTCGTGCTTAGAATTTCCATACTAATGCAACGATTTCCTCTAACAACCTTATATTATATTATTATAACTTTGAAGCATAGACGTATCCTTAAAAAATAAGACAAAATGTAATTGTGTTTGTTTTATAAATTTCTTTTAAAAATCCAATATGGAAAAGGATTTAGAACAAAACAGCGTTGAAATCTTCTGAGAAGAAATGAATTAGGTACCTTCTGGTTAAAGTCGGGAACATATACATGTGCATACACTAAACAGAAAAATCAATAAAACTATGATCTATACCATAGGTTCTCAAACTTATTTTGCCCACCGAGAGATCGGATTTTATCCACATTTTTCAGATTTTTTTTTCTAGAGCCCTCAATTTTTTTAACTTCCCATCTGTCGTGAATCTGAAACAGCTATTTCCACGATTATATTTACCACAACTTGTTATGAGGGGGGGGGGTCAACTGTCACGGAATCAATAATTCGATTAAAAATAAATTTAATTATTTGTTATTCGTTTTTATTTTGCAAGTTAAAAAAAAAAATTCTTTTGTATTTTTATTACCTGGTTGCTACTTCATTCCTTCTTGTATCCATGATATTGTATCAATTCTTAGTATTAATAATAATAATATACGTAAGTACCTGCGTAGCGTGTTTTTTTGCTATTTTAGACATTTTTTAACCTACCCACGCCTTCACTGTGCCATCTCAATGCCCCCTAATTTTCTCTGGGTCTTCTGTTGCCCCACTGAAAGTCTCAAACGCTCACAAGGGGGCGTTATCCCCCACGTTGAGAACCTAAGATCTATACCAATTTGAGAACTGATGTCGCCAATTTACGTCTTTCAATTCCTACGCCCCAAACCGGCCAACGAAATTATTCTTTTTTAAATTTTCCCAATTTTAACAATGTCAAATTGATCTTACTTTGGATTCAAAGTTACGCTCACTTATCTCTTTATATCTTCAGTGGTAGTTATATATTTATGTATATTGCATTGCATACAAATACTCTATGTATGTTATATATTTCATACATTTTCCGATACGTCGCGTCGCGTCGTCGCCAACTGAAACGTTCAATCGTACAGACACAACAATAACCACGTGAAACATGTCATTATTCTGGGAATTTGAAAACTTTTAACTGTAATGTTTGAAAATCGGGTTTTATAAAGCGGGTAGAAATCATGCATGCCATTTGACTTACACAACCTGGCCTCCTAGCACGGTCGATCGAAAGGGATTGATAGTATAACTTTCGGTAACTTCTCATCGTTTCCTAGGACAACTGCAGTTCGCCAAAGTACAAACAGCAATTGACTTCGAATATATTAAGATCACTTAGACATTGTGAACTGTTACTTATTCATTTACGATCTGCAGTCATGCTGGGGAACGAAATGAAATTACCGAAAGTTATCCTATCAATCCTTTTCAATCGACCGTGCTAGGGAGCCAGATAGATCTATGTGATTGGAATCGCAAAATCCTGAACAGCATTGTTAATAATAATAATAATAATATTGTTGCCAACGATGAGCATACTGCCCAGCTGTAATTATTACATAGTATAAAATGAAGTCCCTTGAAATGTATGTGCGCATAGATCTTTTAAACTACGCAACGGATTTTCATGCGGTTTTCACCAATAGATAGAGTGATTCAAGAGGAAGGTTTATATGTATAATACATGCTTGTTATAGAAGAGAAAAGTCGAGAAATTCAAATATTCAATTCAGGCAGCGGGCAGCTGGCAAACGGGTGGTGTGGATTTTATAAAGGTTGGGTAATGGCGTTGTGTTTCGTTAGCCACAGCAACGTGTGGCCGGGTCTGCTAGTTATTAATAATCCATGTTTGAATAATTGTACTCGGTGCTTCTTTTTTAGGTTTATAATTATATTTTTATTATATTTTTGAATGATTGTATTAAGTTTATGTGTATGTTTTTTTAATTACATTGTAAAACTGCATATCTCGATGCAGGAATGCCCTAGTGAGATGTGCAGCTTGTGTTTTTTATGAATTTATTATTTTTCAATAAATAAATAAATAATAGTAATAATTGGATAATTTGTAGAGCGCCGTTTTTGTGAAAAATCACCTCAAGGGCGCTGTACTATTTATTTTGAGTACTTAGGCTCTATCTTATTTTATTATTTACAGCAGATACAGATACTTACCACATAAGTGACGCAGGTCACTTCCAATAAACACACTTTTATTAGAAATTTCATGCTTTTTTACATTAGCTCCACACAGAAGGCCCTGAGGAAAATAATTCCCCTCAGAGCCTATGTCATCTTTGAGGATGCTGTGTGGAGGGTCTTTTTAGGAAAGGAAGAAGAGGAAGTTCTGGGAAGGAAAAGGGTATTAGGGGTGGGTAAGAATCTGGGGGTCAGTGTGTATGAATCCATCCCTCGCACTGCGGTGCAAAGCGATGTCCCGAGAGAGTACGGCTGGAGAAGTCAAAGGGACTCCCTCAACCATTCTCTCCCGATCCGGCCTCCAGCTGGTGGGCAGACGCATTCGCCGCCACGACCCAGACAAACCTCACCCCATGGACCCGGGCACTCCTGCTAAGTCACCAAATATGGCGAACCACCCAGACCCGCCTCCCAAAATGTAAATGCTTGGAAAAGATACGAGTTTGCACGCAGAGGACACTTTATTAAACACTAGATGCATGATTTTACATTTGCTACCCTCCTTTTTTGTTGTTATTGATTTTTTACCTACTCGTACACATTAATACAAACATATAGGTGCCGTATTCCATATAAGTTCAAAGGACATACAAAGTATAGATGTTCTTATTGTCTATTTTAATGTAATTTGATCTTATTTTCAGATGAGCTTTGATAGGGTTAATTGTTAACAATTAACTTCTCGTTAAATATATCCTTGAGAGAAATAAAGCACATTAAAGAACTCTTCTGTTTTTTGTTAGAGTTAATAATCTCTTGTAATATTTGCATGTGATACTTGATTGTTGCAAGTCAAATGTGTAGTTTTTTAACGTCAAAAGGTCAGAGACGAGATGGACATTTCTCAAGTCTTTTTTTTGCTTAATTCTGCATATATACTCTCATTATGACATTCCGATAAATACAATACTCAACATGCTACAACGTGACGCTTAACAAGAAATGCGTTGACTCTACGCATTCCCTAGGCTTGTACGGACACTAGCAGGTATTTTTTGCAAGATTTTTTACCGAAAAGTTATGCGTTATTCACTTACGAAAAACGGATTTGAATCGTTCAACATTACTCATCCAAAACAATACCTCTCTTAATCAAAATTAAGTCAGTGGGTGTAGTTGTATCTACGATTATAAATTATTATTGTTTTTTTTTTTGTATTTTTGTTTATTGCATGTATTTTTTTAAGTTGTTAAACTTTGTAAATTGTAGTCTGCTTGTATTTTTTATAACAAACGTAGCTGAACAACCACTGCCGTAAATTTAAAACTAATAAAATCCTATCTGTCCAACAGAAAACAATGTGTTAACATAGGAGATAAAAACAGTCAACTCGAGAGTATAAACTACGGAGTTCCACAAGGATCAATACTGGGGCCACTTTTATTCCAAATATACATAAATGACATCTGTCAGCTAAAACTACATGGTGAAATTTTCTTATACGCAGATGACACGGCAATTTTTTACTTCGGCAAAAACTTAGAAAGTCTATTAGAACAATCTCAAACGGATCTTATGTACTTATGTACTAAACGATTGGCTAACAAAATATATTAACAATAAATATTAATAAAACCGGTTACATGATCTTAAGCTCACCTAAAAGAATAATACCATCGCATAAACCATTAAAAATAGAAGAAAGAGACCGACATATCCTAGATAGCGAAAAATACCTGGGTTTATATATTGATAAACATTTAACATTTAAACAACACGTAGAAAAACTAAAAACAAAAATCATCCCATTAATTGGTGTATTTGGTAGAATTGCTCATCTTCTACCAACAGAGGTAAAGAGGGGCTTATACTTTAGCTTAATCCAGTCCCACCTAAATTATTTAATAGAAATATGGGGAAACACATACATTACGTACTTAAACGACTTACAAATAATACAGAACAAAGTTATTAAAAAAACTCTTCAACTATAACCCAGACACTCCCACAAAAAAACTATACCAGGAAATGAACCTTTTGAAAATAAGAACATTGTACGAATATAACATATGTCTTTTAATCTACAAAATACAAATTGGACTTATACACACAAACACAACATTTATAAAAACATCACAAGTACACGAACATTATACTAGACAACACAATAAATTGTACACAAATACTGTCAAGACTGAAAGTGGCAAGAGAAGTATTGGTCACGAGGGAGTTCATATATATATAATCTCCTTCCAGATAGCCTAAAAACGGAAAATAACATAAAAACCTTTAAAAAAAAACTATTTAAACTCAAAATGTTGGAACAAAATTAAAAATATTACTTCTTACTAATGTACTATATATGCACTGTATTTAAGTTAAGAAAGCGAAATATTATGTTTCTTTTAACTTAATAAAAAATTAAAATAAAAATAAAAAATTTCCATCTCCACACAGGCTTTCACACCAGTAAAATGGGCAATGCCTCAGCGCCGATACTAAATGTTTATATCCAGAGGGTAACAGTACCTACGTACCTATTGTTGATGTCATTTTGCTGTCAGATGACATTTTTAAAAGAATTAATAACATTAAAAATATTTTTCAATCGCACGTCGGAACTGGGTAGTCAGGAGTGTAGTGTATTTATACCCTAGCGTGTCATTTTGTAAGAGTTGCGTCACATGATGATAGCAGCATGATAACACACGAAACAGCGTTCGTATCGCTCAAACCCCTCGCAACGTATAGAAATGGGATCACGTGAGATGTGTGATTGGATTTTTGTTTTTAATAAAAAAATATATCATCGGACAGCAAAATGACATCTACGTTTTTCACTCCAAATATGTTTTGGGATGGCTGGTTAAAATCTTTTGGGTGGTTAAAATCCTGTTATTGCATATGGCCACTACCTGTCAAGAGGGAGGTCAAATGACGCCTAACTAAAACATCGGTTAGGCGTCATTTGACCGTCCGTGAGTTTTCAGTGAGCTAGCTATAATGAGCTAGCTAAGATTGAAAAATACGCCATTACTGATGTTGTTGTGCTGAAAATTAACTTAATTTTTTTTCAAAATTTCAACTTTTTGTATGAAGATATTTCAGCATGTGGATGCGGCGCATCCCTTGACTGAAAGAATCCTGAAGATCTTCATACAAAAAGTTGAAATTTTGAAAAAAAAAATAAAATTCAATTTCAGCTACAACGAAGTCAATGACGTCATATTTTTCAATCTTAGCGCTCTAGGTCACTGAAAACTGACGGACCGCCACTGATCGATAGGTGTTTTAATTAAGTGTTAGATTGGTCTCTTTGATATCTTTTAATAGATAAAAGTATAATAAGGGTTGTAAACTCACCACAGGATAAGCAGAGCCCACTGGCGAGCAGAGCGGGCGCGCGGGGGGCGGCACATGTCCGCTGCCGCGCGCCGCGTCCCGCCACTGCGCCCTAAGAACAAAAAATCAAACAATTTAACATAAGCTAAACAAACAATCAAAAAGTCAACATAAACCAAACAATCAATCAAGCAGTCCATCAATCAATCCAACGGAGACAGCTAAACAATCAAGATAGGTAATAAAGATGTGCCATTTTGTACTCTCATTACTGTTCAGAAGGATGTTATTGGAAAATTTGGATAAAAAAATAGTAAAAAATCAAACCTCTTTCCATAACCAATAAACCAATTCAATTAGCGAAAGGCCAAATATTCTGCGTGGAATATCACGCCACTCACTCTAAGGCGGCAGACAGCAAACCTCGGGGGATACGAAAAACTGTACATAATTATGATATTCCACCTCCAGACGAACTTGCAAACATTCCAGCAATCCGTCTTACATATAGGAAACCCTTTTGAACTGAATTCGAATGTCTGCTTCTGTCGTTCTCCTGGAGAACATCATCTACTGTCATTCTCATAGCGAACTCCGTGACAGACCTCGGACTTAAAAGCACCTCGTTGTGGATCTTACTATTAAACTCCATTTTGTCTTTTTTTCGACAGTTGAGAGATACCCGTTATATGAAATATTTGTTTAATAAATATTGGTTTATTATAAAATGTTTTACTCCTTTATCTGAGTAAGTATTCCAGACCATTTGTTATTGTGTAATACTGTTCTGAAACATTCTTTTAAGTATTCTAAACGTTCGTTTTGCTTTGCATATTAATTTGAATGCAATCATACATAAAACTCATACCACGGGGTAAGTAATTTCTCGACTAATACAATACAGTTTTTCGCTACCAGTAATAGTGACCGGGGACGTAATCGTCATTTTATAATGAATCACAAATAAAATAACGCAACACTTTCCTTTAAACAGATTAAAAGTGTTGAATCACCAAAATACCATGAAAAAGCGGAATCATGTTACAGTTTCCCCTTAAAAAAGAATCGATTCTTCCACAACTGTTTGTACAAAAGGAAATACGAAAACAATCGTTAACAGAAATATTAATGTTATTTTTATGTAAATATTCAATGTTCTCTGACAAATTATTACCATTTTCGTTAAAAAGAACATTTCAACAAACTTTGTGAAGAAGTTTTGAAAAGAATATAAAAAGAAGTGACCTTCGTGAAAAAATAAGAATTAATTCAAAGTCATTAGTTATATCGTCGAGCAATTATCAACAACCGTATAAAGAAAATCTTTCTATAAACATGTTAAACCCTGTAACGTTGTACCAACTTTTTTTATAATTACAAGCTAACAAAATACAATTTATTATGCTATCGAAAAAATAACAAACGGCACGGCGGCTACCAATTGGTCAATTTTCGATGGGGTTGAAATTGTTGCACTGATAAATGAAACTATTTTTTCACTGTCAGCTTGTGTTCACTTTTTGATTGATTATTATTTGATTTTTCTCATTGATTCCCTTTTTCGTGATAGTCTAAAAAAAACTGTGTATGACCGAACATCTCTCATCTATATCCCATTCGATGCCGGAGATTTTATTTCAAGGGCGCTTTAGGGTGTACTGGTATTTCGACAGTCATCATCACCGAAGCCTACATTGGAAGTATAATCGTTAACTATAAAATATTGTGGCGGTTATGATATCTGTTTATGAATTGTTCCTATCCGAACCGTCTAACCATCATTAGTTTGTCTATCATGCATGGAGACATCTAGCATGGTTCTTTCCTGGACTCTTTGTGTGATGACCTAGGAAAAACCGGTTTCGGTTAGTTTCGACCAAAAAACGAGTTTTGGCCACTATTTCGGTTTCAGCCAAAAAGTTTGCCGAAATGGAAACCAGTGTTCGTGATATGTCGGATCACGTTCGGCTTTGCTCGGGGGCGTGTGCTCCTCAAAAATAACAATTTTTTAACGAATCTTTTAGAAAAAGTAGTCTTAAAGATCAAAGTTTAAAGAGTTCCGTAATTTTTAAATGTTATTTCATTTGGTCGTTAATAAGTAAAGTTAGTATGGCTATTGTCCAACATAAAGATTATTAAAGGCTTGACTGTTTAGTTTACTGTGGTAAGCTGTTCAAAGATATTTTGTAGTTTTGTAATTTATTTAAAATGAAATACCTACAGCCTACGTTGAAGAACATTTAAATGAACTAACCAAAAATCACTGAAAATAAACCAATTTTCTCAATAAACTATATTTTCGGTTTTGGCCGAAAATCTGGTTTCGGTCGGTCGCTAAACCTTATTGGTGAAGGTCCAGGTTTACCCTCCATATTTGAATATTGAAGGCATTTATTAAATGAGCTACTAGCACGTTTTATAGTGTATGTCAAAGGAAGCTCATCAAAAATAAAAATGAAATTCGTTCATATTTCTGTCTCCAAGAATGGCACCGCTAAAACAGATTGTAGGTACATACTCGTACAGTAATTTACACAGGAATTGGAGTCTAGAGCTTAATTAAGTCCCAATTAATTATACAGACGACATAATTGCACATCTGGAATCAGATGCTCTCCCTGGCGAATTTCTTGCGTTATCTGAAAATGTGCGTTCATCGAAACTTCTCTTATTTTAACGATTAAGAAAATAAAACTTTATCCAACACGTACGCAAGAGCACTCAAATAGTGTGAACTCCGTTCAATAACGAGCGAAAGATACGAGATAATGCGAGAATAATGCGAAAAAACTCCTACTCCTGTGCTCCCTAATACTCGCGTACAATCAGTTTATTATTTTAGGCGTAAAAAGGCCCGTTAAATGGCCGATTTCAACAATTTCCCGAGTCTAATTTGGTTGCCAGTTCACCCCAGTTAAGTCGTGTTAAGTTCCTTCTCATTAAACATTTCAACTCGGCAAGTGTCGTTAATCTTTGTCACATCAAATTATTTACAACGGTTATTTCAAATTCCCTTTGTATGATACTGACAACTTTCTATTACAAAAGCGAACATTCTTGACAAATTCAGCTCACCATTGTTATTTTGAAAATTCATGTCAAAATTTTCATTTAAATAATATGGCGTGTAATATAGTACAGAAATGAAGTATTTAACAAAGTTTCCTTTGAGTTTCGTTATAGGTAAAGAACAGTTTGCGAAACAGAAACCAAAAGCTCAACATATAGCGACCACGAAATAATATATCAAATCCATTAAATTTGGTCATAATTTATCACGCTATGATCTCATTGCGACATTTTTCGACGGTCGCGTGCTTGGTTTTGAGGAAATTATCCTTTTCCTTTTGTGTGCTTAGTGTATTTATTTTTCCGGCTGCAAACTTTAAGCCCAGTGAAATTCCAAAAGACAATGCTTCCTTTTAAATACAACTATAAATATTGTAAAAGTTTCAAGTGATAAAATATTTCCTTCAATTTTTCTGACAGCCTCAAATAACTTTTGCAAGATTGGAAATTTTACATTTCTTTAACAATATTTTATAGGTTAATAAGTTTTAGCATGTTTTATGTTGGTATTTAACTAGCAATATTCTGTAAATTCGGTGTACACATATTGTAAATTTTGGTTCCATGCCAACTGAGAATAAAGTCAACTCAACATCTCCTTGAAAAGTCATTAAAAGCTATAAAAAAATAATTTTAAATTAGCCGATAACCCTAACCTAACGTAACCTGTTTAACCAATTTTTCATCACTCTAAATGACTTATCTAAGATGGTTCTGAGTTGGTTTCATTATGAGTTATCCGGTCACCGTAAATTTTATGTACCCATAACTACGTTTGCCATGTCCAATACATGGAATACCTACAATAATATAAAATATTATTTTTAATCTTCATTTAAGTTTATATTTATGCTCGGAAATCACCGTGCATTTTTTTTTCTTTTTCTTTAAACATGTCGTTATTATGGTATATGAAAAAATCTTTGAAAAGTAATATGTAGTCATGAAAAGTGAAGAAAAAAAAACTAGGTTAACTACTTTAAAAAAATCTGGAAAGTTAAGGTTAGGTTTTTAGTCTCGGTTTTAAACTTTTATTTACTACATAACACTTTTCTAGAGTGTTTTTGTCAAGGAACTGGTTATTATATAAGATGTTTCATTTTAAAACGAAGAGAGAATACATAAATTTTTGATTTGTAATCAGGTAAAATATAGTAAGGTTACCCTTTTCTATAAAAGTATTTTCAAATATTAATCGTAAAATTTCATTGAATGCTTAGCATATAGGTACATAAAACACATTATTTTTATTGATGTTTAAAATAAATTGTTTATCTACTAAATACACTATTAAATTATGTATCAATGGAATATAGACTTAAAAAAATCTTCAAAAGAATTCTGTAATTTTTTATGTGCTCCATTAAAGGTTTTTGGTTCTGAAATTATACATAATGTACAAATAATGAGAGTTTTTAACAAAGAACACATTAATGTTTGCACAAGTACATATTACAAAAAGTTTCTTAATGTTGTTGTGGATTATGAATTTCTAGAAATAAAATACCAACCGTTAAACAAAAAGCAAACACTTTACAAGCACGATCGTTGCACTCTTCAGAGTCAATTCTTACGGAACAAACAAATACAATAACATATAACAAGAAGTCTCACTGAAAACACTTGTATTTCTCTACGTTAAAAATAAAATTTGAAAGTCACAAATATTCGCATCGAAAAGGCTGAAAAATTTTTGACTAATTTTAGTAAGTTATTTTTATTGTTAAAAAGATTATTTGACGTTTGTCAAGCTAAGATTTCGCGCTGAAATCTGACAGATTACGCGCCAAACTCTTCGGGCGACGTCAGAGCGGGCTCTTTGTACGCCGACGCCCCACTGACTGAACGTCGACCCAACGACGCCGCGGCGTACAAGAACTCGACTACTTGCTCCTTCTGCACGCCTGATTTCTATAAAACAGATCAACTTCGCCATAGGAAACAAACCCTCATAACATGATCTTTACAGACCAAGGAGTTTAATATGTCCTTTTTATTTGAGGTTGACTTTTAATCGGTAGGTTTGTTGAAAATGTATGATAATCCTAGTGCTGCAGTTGAACAATGCAGCAAATGGAGCGTTGAAAAGACAACTCTGAATTTTCCGGCTACAGAAAAGAACAGCTTTTCCAAACAGATTATACTGAGTTCAGTCGACTGCCTGCATGAAAATCGACTTATTTTAACTTTGGGAACTGTGCGACTAAATATTCAATTGGTTTTCAGCACTCTGTAATATCAAAAGCGCCATGACTGTACTGAATGTGTAACTATGAGGACATAACGTCTACGGATTTGTAACGTACCCAAGTTTTACTTTTCAAAAATTTCAAACTCAAAATGAAACTGTTTCTTTATTGATTTTACATTTCTGTGACGTCGTTGCACAAGCTTATATATAACATTTTTGTCACTGGGTATATTCCAACTACTTATTGAAAATAGTTAAAAAAAACAAAAACAATATTTTTCGCATAGCTCGCATATCCACATAACCTAAGCTGATGTAAACATACGTAACCATATTATTTTTTAAATGAATACCTACCTATATGAAACTATAAAATGGATACTAAATAGAACACTCGACCCCCCTCTCAATATTCATTAAATGATACCTACTACTATCAAATCATAAAGGCTGGTCGTCATTTCAACAAAATAAAATAAAATGCTTTTTTTAGCTTTAAAAGAACTACAAACATTCCCGGGTTATGAATAACCCAACAATGTTTGAAAATCTCTTACTACCACCACACTAAGCGGAAAATGTTGCTTATGTCGTGATGGAGGACTTAGCCAGCCGAGGAATCGATCAAGTGACGCCCGGGTGGGACCCAAACGCGATGCCCATGCTCAGCCACTGACCGGTCATTAAATTGTCATTTATATTTGGGCACTTCGTGAAAAATCTTGATATAAGTATATAATGATTTTTCACACATGTTTAAACCGAATATAAATGGAACTGATCAACTTACGTTATGGCGCCTTACGAAATCGTAATAAAGGTACCTACGTAGCTACCTACCTATGCAAAAATTGTGTAAGTATTGTATAAATTTCAATTCATCGCGTACATATGTCGGACACGATTAGTATTTCCACGAAAGTATTGTAAATCTCCTTTTTTTATGTATTCTTATGTACGCTATGTCGTATTGGCTTCTTTCTGATGATCATCGCAATGCTTACTCACGCTCGTACTCTCCCGGACCGTATTAAAGGTTTATCCGGGAAGCGGCGAAAAAAACGTTTAACCAATCAACACTTGGTAACGTACCAAATATCAACGGCACTTTGTGTCAAGTATATCTTCAATGGTTAATGTCAAAATAATTGACGTGGAAGTATGAATTATGGGCTGGATCTCCAAAATAAATGGCGACAATTTGCTCAAGGAGTCGAGAGTGACTTTTAAACTCGGGACTTTGCCAAGAGATCCTTCCAACCAATCCACCCATTTTCCTATTAAAGCGATATCAAATGTAATACGTGTCTTTAACGAATATATGTATTGCGTAAACGTTAAAATTATTTTATTGTTATTTTTACAAAATATTCTTTATTTTATTTAGTTGGTATTTATATGTACATATTTGTACTGTATTACCACTGTAACACCCCATTGAATGAAAGTGGTCTACTTTGGTGCACTAACTTTATTTTTCTGCATTCAATCTCTCTTTTTAAAAAAGATAAATACTCCCGGAATAACTTGAAAATATTTGAAAAACTTCTACCACCATCATTATAAGCGGAAAATGTTGCTTGTGCAATATTGGTGGAATTGCCTTGCAGAGGAAAAAACTCACGACGACGCCTCGGTTGAACCCGACGCATTTGTGCATTCAGCTATAAGCTATTACTTAAAATCTTCATGCAAAAGGTTGAAATTTTGAAAAAAAAGATTTTCAGCCACAACAACATCCATAAGGTCGTATTTTCCAATCTTAGCACTCTAGTTCACTGAAAACTCACGGACTGCCACTGGTTCCTACCTACTGAACAAGAGTTTCAATAAGCTTTCAGAAATGTTGTTTTTTTTTTACATGAGCTCCACACAGGAGGCGGAAAATAATTTCCCTGAGGGCCTATGTCATCTTTGGGGATGCTGTGTGGAGGGTTTTTTAGGGAAAGGAAGGAGAGGAGGGTTCTGGGAAGGAAAGGGGTTTAAGGGGTGGGTAGGAATCTGGGGTTCAGTGTGTCCTGGTCATCAAACCTAAACACACCTCATCCCATGAACCCGAGCACCCCTGCTAAATCACCAAACGGAGCGAACCACTTGGGGTGACCTATGGCAGAGGTGTTGGAGGTTTAATGAAGGTTCCCGGGGCGGCGTTACCCATTCCTGCCTCCCAAATTGAATTGAATTGTTGTGATGCTATGGAAGGGGAAGTGGATGAGGAAGAGGTTTAGTCAAAGATATTGAAATACAAACAATATAATATAGTACCTGACTATTCAGTTTGCTTTATTTGTCAAAGTTAAACCCTGGAAAGAAAATCAAATATTATGCATACTATGGAGCCTATATTACAAGTAATTTTAAACAGGTTTTGTTTCGTCGTAAGTCGAAATTTGAGCAGAGGAGCTTTCCGAACTTCCACGTTGGTCATCACTAACTCTTATTTATAGATATATTTCTGTGAGTCATTTGACAACTTGGCGCTATTATTCGATGGCCATAGAGCATAGAATTTAACCGATAACAGATGAATAATGATTTCCAAAGGGCTGAAAAGGCTTCCCTTCTGCTTTGAAATCTAAATATGGCCTTTATAATGTATATATCAGCTATTTCGTACAATTTTACGTGGTCGGAAATTTATGAGAATCATCCGATCTTGTGTATTCGTATTGACATCATCAACTCTGTCTCTCTATTGACAGAAATGGGTGATTAGCTTACAAATGCTTTTCTTTTTGAATTGCCATACAACGCTAGGTATTATCCTATAGATAGATTACAATCAACCCATCGTGATATAAAGCCGATTTTTCATGAATTTGCCTGTGATTAGGTTTTTTCTACATTGGAATATTTCCCTTCCATTCCATTATGGAACACGCAAAAGTATGTTGTGTTAAAAACCATTGAATTTTAATTTTAATGCAAAACATATCTAACGAATTTCGCCATTGACTGTGCGTATGTTATTCAATGGGCCAATTCAAAATCTCATACCAAAATGAGTCAATTTTACATCTTGGTTATTTTGTACTTATTTGTACTTCTGATAAAATAAATTAAATAAAACATCGATTTGTTGGTTGGATTTTTATATTATGTACGTATTTTTTTTATCGTAACATATTGATATTATATATCTCTCTGTACAAAATTTTTGTTGCCTATTTTTTTTATTTAATTTATATACTTTTTATTCACATCGTAACTTTATCTAAACTATTTGTTTTCTCATGTTAAAGATGGAGGTACTGCCTTTATTATTTATCAGTTATGTAAAAGTCCTCTGGGCGTAAAATAAAAGAAATAAATTAATGTTCTCCAAAACGAGCTTGAAAAATCATTTGTCATATATTTGGATTATAATTGTGTAATTTCTACTATTTAAGAAATGCTAAAAATTATAGTACTTTAAAATTAAATAGATATAAATACATTGTGAATTCATATGTCAAATATTGGTTTATAAATGTGTAAATTCTGATTATGCAATTGTAAATGTTGTCTAAAATGGCCTGGAAAGAAAATCCTACTTGTGATCTCACTAAAGAAAACTCATAGAACATTAATAAATGCATTCACTCTGAATGCATTTATTTACGTTCTCCAAATTGACCTTGAAAAAAATCACATCTTTGCGATTCTTTTAAAGACATAAAGAAACCATCCCTTAATTATATACAATTCTTAGTGTTCTCAAAAGTTGTCTTGACAGAAGCAAATTCCCATGATATCTTGAACGAAACTATTCCTTTGTTAAGAATATTATGAACTAAATATACAATTTGGCTGTCCTGAAACGGGTATTCTGCCCAGTTGGACAGACAAATGATCACATTGTAATGTATTGTTAATATATATGCATATGTAAATAAAATAAATAAATAAATAAATTTACAGAACTATTATGTACATGTTTGATGTTAGCCTCCCAAAAGCTGGGCGTACTGTACAGGACCCGCGGATACTTTAATAGTTTACAATTGCTAACCCTGTAGAAATCACACGTGCGCCCGACGGTTGAATTTGGCAGCCATCTCAGATGTGGAGCTCCAAAATACCTGAAAAATACCTTCAAATCTGTGCAGACACAGGGGGTCCGTTTGATAGATTCTCCCATCTTAACAGACGGATTGCAACCTTTAAAGCACAGGCGTCGTCGGGTGGGAATGCTATCCTTGTTCTACCGGTATTACAATGGAAGATGCTCCAAGGAACTAGCGGCATTGATCTCTTCGGCACCGATGCATAGTCGGGAAACAAGCCAAACGCGTGCCCAGTACACGGTTGACATTTGTCACATGAGAACAGGTCGCTTCTTCGACTCGTTCTTGTGTTCAACAGCTCGGCTTCAGTACGATTTGCCGCCCTCTGTGTTTCCTCCTTCGCACAACATGGGCCTCTTCAAGACCAATGTTCATTCCTTCCTCTCCTCAAAAGACTCCACACAGCATCTCAGATGACGAAGGCTCTAAAGGAAATTATTTTCCTCAGGGCCTCCTGTGTGGAACTAATGTAAAAAAAGCCAGGTTCTGATATCAGGTCCTAATGTTAAAGGCCCTGATGAAACTCGAAAGGAATTCGGTCGACATCAAAAATATTTTTTTAATTATCGTACTCGAATATTCATTTCATTTTATCTAAACATCGCGTATGACTTGGAATCATCACTTGGAAGACACTTAAACAGAATTATGTTTCGGATTTAATCCTAATATTTTCGTAGCTTAACATCGTAGCTTATTACATTAAAGAAGTAGATCATTCGTAAAAATTGGTGCGCACTTAAATTGCGCTGTCGATTAAAAACCCGCAATCGGTGTAACCTCTCTTCAGAACCGTTGATTTATACTTCAATTGCATGTAAAATCACACCACAGTTGACCAGCCCCAGCACCGGGCTGGTCAACTGTTCAATCAATCAATCTGCCTGCGGCCGGCTTTTAAATGCATGCACCTTTTAAAAGATGACGTGCGCCGTTTGATGGCATCCTTGAGCACCTTCCGGCCGTGTTGGTCGCGTGTTGGGTAGCTTTAGCGGCGCTACTATTTTATCTGTCGGCTCTACACACTGTACGTAGGTAAGTACTGTTAATTATAACCTCCTAAGGCCCAAGATTTGCAAGTTGTATAATACATACAACCCCAAGTACTTTTTGACAAATTAAATAGAATAATACTTTCAGATCCAGGCGAAGAATGCATTAAATTTTTTCTCATCCGGATATGGGTCAAGATCTAAATTAGTACATCTGCAAAAGCCTACGAGCTATTGCGGGACGAATTTACAAAATTAAATATTTTATGCCCATAAGCAGCAGTTGAGGTATTCAAATAAAAATAAAAATAAAATACGGTGTAATAATTAAAGAAAACACAAATTCTAATAAGATGACCAAATGTATAGGAAAGGGAATTCGACGACAAAAATCATGTTTCACATGATTAAAAAAAAGTGCTTATTATTTTGTTTTTCTGACAAACGGTTCAACATTTTTTTGTTTTTATTTAAGACAGCGAGGATATTCAAAAATCTAAAAAGGTTCTACATGGCTGCTTGTCTGCAGTTTGTCTTAATTAATAAGGAACACGGAGCATAAAAAAAATGCTAATTTCGGAAAATATTTAATATTTTTAACAGAAAAATGATTTATTTTCCTTTTTCGAAATTGGAACTGATTTGTTGGGAATTCAGATTTTTTTTTTTTTACACGAAATCCACACAGGAGGCCCTGAGGAAAATAATTTCCCTCAGAACCTATGTCATCTTTGGGGATGCTGTGTGGAGGTTTTTTTTTTAAGGAAAGGAAGGAGAGGAAAGTTCTGGGAAGGAAAACGGTTTAAGGGGTGGGTAGGAATCTGGGGTTCAGTATGTCCTGGTCATCCGCCTCCAAGACCTAGACAAACCTCACCCCATGGACCCGGGCACCCCTGCTAAATCACCAAACGTAACGAACCACTTGGGGTGACCTATGGCAGAGGTGTTGGTTATCCAATAAAGGTTCCCGGAGCGGCGGTACCCGTTCCCGCCTCCCAAATTGCTATTTGATTGCTAATTGATATTTCGCATTAATGTATTATATTTAGATGAGACACGAAGCGAAAAAAATGGTTCCACTTTTTCACCTCTCTTTACAATACATTCCAATTTGGGAGGCGGTAATGGGTAGGTACCGCCGCCCTGGGAACCTTTATTGGATAACCAACACCTCTGCCATAGGTCACCCCAAGTAGTTCGCTACGTTTGGTGATTTAGCAGGGGTGCCCGGGTTCACGGGGTGAAGTTTTTAGGTCTTGGAAGCGGATGACCAGGACACAAGAACCCCGGATTCCTACGCACCCCTTAAACCCTCTTCCTTCTCAGAACACTCCTCTCCTTCCTATCCTTAAAAAAACCCTCCCCACAGCATCCACAAAGATGACATAGGCCCTGAGGGAAATTATTTTCCTCAGGGCCTCCTGCGTGGAGCTCACGTAAAAAAACTTCTATTTCACCTCCAACGCTCTAACTTCGAACAACCGGAAAGTACCGAATCCGGTCCCCGCGCAATGCTACTGGTTTATTCTCTGACAACGTATGTTCGTTAAATAACTTTCAATAAACATCTTGATGAATTGAATCATTGATTTTCGTTTACGAAATCACGGCATCAAAACATAAATAGGCGCAGAATCTTCAATAGTGACCAGCCACCAACCTTGTACGAATTTTAAATACATCGAAAATTGAATTTGGAAGCCACCTGTGGGCTAGAGCCCCAAAATAAATGATAAACCGACTTAATTTCGTACAAACGAGGTGGTCCGTCTGATCGAAAATCCGTTTTGTTACATGTACCTATGTGTGGAGGCAATGTAAGCTTTCTGAGTCTGTTCTACAGGTATTTCAATGGGGCCAGCTCTTTTAATTAATCGTATGTGAACCGGTGTACGTATGCGAAACACTGCGGACACGAGCGAAACACCGGTTCACAGTTGATGTCGGCCTTTTCCAGACCGGAAACCGGATCACTTCCCACAATAAATTTAAATTTAAAATTTCCTAAACTCAATTTGGGAGGCGGGTATGGGTACCGCCGCCCCGGGAACCATTTATTAGATAACTAACACCTCTGCCATAGGTCACCCCAAGTGGTTCGCTACGTTTGGTGATTTTACAGGGGTGTCCGGGTTCATGAGGTGAGGTTTGTCCGAATCTTGGCGGCGGATGCGTCTGCCCACCAGCTGCATGGCAGGCCGGATCGGGAGAGAGTGGTTGAAGGAGTCCCTTTGACTTTTCCAGCTGTACTCTCTCGGAACATCGCCTTGCACCACAATGGGAGGGATGGATTCATACGTCACTCCTGAACACACTGACCCACCCATTCCTACCCACCCTTAATACCCTTTTCCTTCCCAGAGCTTCCTTTCCTTCCTTTCCTAAAAAGATCCTCCATACAGCATCCCCAAAGATGACATAGGCCCTGAGGGGAATTATTTTCCTGAGGGCCTCCCGTGTGGAGCTAATGTAAAAAAAAAGTGTGTTGAAACTTGTGTTGAAAGAAAAAAAAGTTGGGAAAACAACCCCTAGCTTAACCCGCCTTACAACGCTGCCCAAATAGGTGGCGATATACATCCCCTGCTTTTACATCGCATAGATGGGGGCACTCTTGTGAGGTGTAATATGAAAAAATACAAAGTAAATACATAAAAAAGTATTATTCGTTCAAGAAATTTATTTCTAGTCATAGAAGTTTGCTTTCATCACGTGGTTGGTAATATAATATGAATTTTTTAATATAATACATTATTCTCGAAAGTTTGATATCAATATACAGGCAATAATAATTGTTGGTTATCTTACTTCAACCAACTGTCTATAAATGATTAGTCCTGCAATAAAACGCGCATTTAAACGCGGATTATCATATCATATCCGTAGCAATAAATTAATAAAGATAGTATTTTTATCTCTGAGTGATATAATATTATGTGAAGGCCCATTCGACTTACCGCGAGGGCAATCTGCAAACTGCAGTCTGGAATATTGAGAAAACTCAGCTTTTCTTGGTATATTATTTACTTGGTATAATATCCTATTGCAGGTTGGCTTCGTCAGGTCATTCTTCACTCTGTAGGTTGCAGCTCAGAAAAATTCGCAAATTTTCAAAAAAGAAACATTTTGTCTCGAAGATGTATTAAATTTCTCATTTTTCTTCTTCTGTGCCGTCAAAAGTTTGGAGAAAACGCAAAAACTTGACAATGTAATACCGATAACATATAAACCTCGATAAGGAGAATCTAAAAAATCAGTACACCCCTGGTAGACATTTTAAAAATATGTGTGAATACATCACAAGCGTCCCAAAGGTTACCCGACAGTCTCGAGCTAGTGAGACTAATTAACTAACTAACCATCACGCCATTTTTCCGCAGGGGTAGGCAGAGAGGACGGACCGCCAAACAACTCGATCTTGGCACAAACTCCTTGCCTCGTCCACATTCATACATCGTCTCATACATGCTCTATTATTCCGACTCTTCACATGGCCCGACTCAAGTATCTGCTTCACTTGGTCGTGCCATGTCTTCCTCGGGCGTCCCCGACTTCTTCTACCATTCACACTTGCGTAATATACTCTCCTTGCACTCCTTTCCTCGTTTATTCGCTCTACATGCCCAAACCTTCTGAGCGTATCTTTCGTAATCTTACTCATTACGCTTACATCAGCCTTGCATTCTTCGCGGATCTCCACATTTCTCACGATCCACGATCGTACATGGTTTTACCACACATACGCAGGGATCTCATTTTTACAGCATTCAGTCTACTTTCATCCTTCCTCTGCCAGTTCCATACCTCACTGCCATACATCAGGGTAGGTACCACTATTGACGGCTAACTATTTACGCTAACTGACTACTATGACGGCGAAAATATTTATTTATTATTATAAATACCCTCAAACTAGGCAAATGCCCGTATTTTATGATGGTGACATAATATAATACAAATAATTTGTAAATAAAATTCATTTGTAAAATCAAAACTCATAAATTAAAAAACTACTTTTTTTATTTTTTTATTTAGTAACTATATATTTATAATTTTTTACATTTTTATATGAAACATGTTAGGATAGACATAAAATAGCAAATATATTCGTAGTCCTCCTCACTAGGAGATCCTGTGTTGAGGGGACTATGGTTTGGATAAGTTTTCAGCGACTTTTATGGTTTAACTTCATTGTTTTGATAAGGTTTTCCAGAAACTTCTATGACGATGATTTAAGTATACTAGTAAGTTCGTTTTCCGATAGTTCCTTCAGCCAACATTTAATGTCCTCAATGTATCTATTTCTGTTTTAATTTGTCTGATACTAAGCGGGAGTTTGTTATATAACTTTACTGCTAAAAATTCAGAACTTCTTTGTCCAAAAGAAGAGTTACACTTTGGTATATTAAGTATGTCTGTTTGTTTGGCTCTGGTTTTATGAGCGTGTGAGGTGTCTGCCTCTGAATCATTTTTGTGGTGATGTACTAGAATGTTTTTGCCATAGATTTTCTGTACGCTTGGATCATCAAATTGTTTAAAAATTTCTATTGTTGACGTCGTTATGGGGACCTTTAATATGGAATTTATGATGCTATTCTGAGTTACCTTAAGTTGTTTTATGTGATTAGATGCTGCTGAGCCCCATCCTATTACTCCATATTCCAATCGAGAGTGGCATAAAGCATAATATACTGTCTTTAAATCCCTGAGTTGAGTTTTGTTAGCTTTTTTGGGGTAAAATCAATGTGTGAATTCCACTGTAGTTTTTCATCAATTTCAATCCCAAGATATTTAATACTTTTTGTTTGGGTTAAAGACGGGCAGGAACATTGTGGAAAAGTATTTTGACATTCATGTAATTTGAGGGTACGCTCATTCATTGGTTGTCCTCTTTTGTTTTTGGAGAAAGTTAGATATTTAGTTTTATTAACATTTAATGTAAGGGAGTCTACTTTTAGCCAGTTTTGAACTATTTAGAGTGTAACGGTAGAATGCTCTAAGTAGATATTCCCTAGTAGAATGTTTACAGCCAATAGCCATTTAAAACATGTTCAACTATTACGTTTACCTTGAACTCTCCTTTCTCTAGGTCTCCATATCTTCAAAATGATTTAAGAGTTGAAACCTTCCCACCTAATGGCGATTTTATGTAAATTTAAACTATCCGCATTTTTGAAGGAGAATATGGCATTTTGAACTAAAAGTTATTTGATTAATGATTCTTTAAATGCGGGTATACGTAGTGATTGGAACTTGATGTAAAATGTTGATTGACTAAATAAAAGAAAGCAGTGCAAGCAAAAAAGTTAATTATCGAAATTATTAACGTAACGTCAATTTCCAATAGTTATTGAGATAAAATCACCTGAATAAGCGGTTCTGCCAAATGTAATTATTTTTATAACATATATTAATAACCCGACAGTATTTGAAAATCTCGTACTACCACCACAGTAAGCCGAAAATGATGCTTGGGTCGTGATGGAGGACTTAGCCAGCCGAGGAATCGAACACGCGATGCCTGGATGGTAATAATAGTAATAATAATATTTGGCTGATTTATAAAGCGCCGTTTTCGTGAAAAATCACCTCAAGGGCGCTGTACATATAAGCATATAATAAAATAAAATTAATACGATAGGCTTACAACTAAGATTCAAAATTATAATTAGGGACTTACATCTAAGACTTACATGTAGCTAGTGACTTACGACTAAGACTTATAACTAGTGACATACATGTATATTTACAACCGTAAATTAAAACTAGAGATTTACAACTACAATAGGTATTTACATATAACAATAAATATTTTCAGTTTTGCCAGATATCTAATATTACCAAGTGATCAACAAAACTCTACGGGTATAGGTACAGACAGCTAACAAAGAAGTATGTTATTGCTGCAAGTCGAAGCAGTTTGAGGATTATACATATACATATATATATATATATATATATATATATATATATATATATATATATATACATATACATATTTTATTCTACACATTTTACAAATTATTTTGTACCCAAACCCGATGCCATCTCAGCCACTGGTCATAATAAATATTGAATTATTGCTGGCCCCACTTACAAATAAAAGCCAATGCAAACTGGTGAACTTCCACTGGGTGTTCGGTGTACGTGTTCGACTAAGAAATCAACAAATTGTCAGCAAACTAAATCTTACATCTATTTTTAAAATAATTTTTAATATGTTCATCTATTATAATTTTAATCTATATATATAAAAATGAATGTATGTTTGCTTGCTTGCTTTTTTGTTTGTCCGTTTTACGTTCCTAAACCATTCATCCGATTGCGATGAAACTTTGCGTATTTTATGTGCGCATGATGTACCCGGGATGGTTTCTGTATATAATAGGGAGCTCTGGCTTTATGAATTTTTTTCCTGTACATCCAATTGCGATGAAACTTTGGGGATTTGATGTACGCATGCCCTGGATGGTTTCAATATATAATATTGAGCTTTGGCGTTACGAAATGATTTCCTATACTATTCATTCGATTGCTATGAAACTTTGGTGAGATTTTGTGCGCACGCTTCCAAAGGTTTCTATATATACCTACTGGTGAGCTCTGGCGTTATAAAATTTCTATACAAAAATTCAAAAAGAGCAAGAAATGTTTGAAAAACGAGTGTACTTCACATAGTTTAGGAGAGGAAGGGAGGGGTGGGAAGGGGAGGCGAAATAGGAACGGGAATGGGGATAAATTGGAAAAGCCACGTAGGGAGAAACATTTAAATTATCTAAGTGGAATTGCAACACACCGGCATGTGCAACACACTCGCTAGTTGTTAGTAAAACAATATAATTCAAACAATATGAAATAGAAAACGTACGGAAAAGACAAAAAAGGTAGTTACGTTCAAGGAGATTTTATAATACCATCGTTTGAGCTCGATTAAATGTGCATTTCTGCACGATTGATTTTATACACTTTATTTTATTTTATACCTTTTTACTGTTTAATTATTTAGTAGGACTTGGATTGATAAACTTAAATTACCTTTTTTTCGCTTTCGATGCAACTTTTACGAATAAATAACATAGTCTGCGATGAATTTCGAAAACTGCAATAACTCCTACCATCAACCATAATGGGTGCAAATCGATGGACCCCATATTTTTTTCTGTATTTCCTCAATCGATTTAAATTATCGTTGTCGCGACCCACGCAAGAAATGATGTCCATTTAACCTGCACAACGATACAATTATGCATGTTATGCTGTGTATAAACAGGTGGGTATTACCGCGAACGGAATTACAAATTATGGGAAAGGAACAAAGCAACCGCAAACGTAACTTCGAGCGGACTGGATGAGTCCGCGCCGTCTCGACCTTGCCTTCGGCCATAAGACACGAACTACGATAGATGGTACTCTTCTGATATCATATTCAACAGCCATCTGTTATGATATGCCTTATCTATGCTCTCGACATCTATTGAAGGAAGCTGAAACTACATAAATTATCAATACACTGGAGTACCCCCGGGTATCTAGCATGGTCGATCGATATAGGTTTTATCGAAAATGTCGGTAACTTGTCACCGCTCCTGAGCACTACTGCAGGCCGCTAATGAAGAAATAACAGTTCACGTCAAATAAATTAGGAACCCTGTTTGTTCATTAGCGGCCTGCAGTCGTGTTCGGGAGCGATGACAAGTTACCGACATTTTCGATAAAACCTATATCGATCGACCATGCTAGATACCCAGGTCTAACTTGATATTCAACATTTTCTTTGTGGGCAAATTTAAAGAAGGAACTAGTAACTAAAGTATAGATACCTACTATAAATTTCATATAAACCTACAACAAACACGGGCGATTGGTAAGCTAATGACATTTTAAAAATTTTAGCTAAAAGTGTATCTATATAAAAATTGTATGAGTAGGTATACCTCACGAGAGTCCCAATTTTTTTTTTTTACGTGAATACCGCACAAGAGTCCCAACTACTCCCGACTGGAGCCAGTGAGACTATGGCATCCCCAATTGGGGTATGTTGTGAGGCTGACGGTAGTGGGGAGGAAAGGAGATAGGGAAGAGGAGGGTGGGGAAGTACCTGGATATTCAGATCTGGTCACCAAACACGGCGAAAGCCACTTCAGGCAACGTTTCAATTCTGAATGGTGGTCTTACACCAGGGCGATACTGAGAGTATCTTCCATTCTGGAACGTGCCGCAAATATACTATAATTGCTCCCAACGAAGGTGAGGAACAGTGAGGTGTAGATTTAACAAAAAAATCAGCTCGCTACTCGCTACATCATTTCCATCATGAGCTATAGAACATTGCAAGAGTAATTTATCTTATAGAAGCAAGACATCAAGTTGTTTGTTTCATTTTATTATATCCATCACATAATAAAATGAAACAAACGGTAGCTGGGAAGTAAAAATTAATATTATTTTTTAAAGGTTCCTAGTACCTACCTTCATTATCCACCTTCAAATGAATTAATAATGCAATCATTAGCAGTTTAGGTAATTCACCGAGGTGAATGCACGCCTTTATAATAATATATGTAGTTGCCTGCGTGTTCGTGTGCTCGTTTATTTTTTCTGCATCGCACGACTAGGCAATTAAAAAAGTGAAAAGTGAGCTGCCAACCCCCTGAGACTCTAGATTAGATGCATGGTTATTTACCATCATGTAAATAACAAAATATATCATAAATTTGTATTGTTCCCATTACGGTTGGAACCGAATAAAATCATTTACTTAACGGCAGTCTCTACACATCGGTGCGCCTCGATATATAAAGCACATGAATCTATTCTATTTTTTAGCTCTGAGTCAACTTTTTAGCAGTGCTCCGCCGCCCGTGCTCATATTATAGTTTGACGCATATTATAGTTATCTAACCCAACCTAACCTAAATTTATTAGCCGATTATTGTTCTGTATTTATGTTTCTGGTATTTAAATTAGTTAATTCAATAAAACAATAATCTATGACAATAGATAAGTTCGATATTTGATTTTGAATTATTTATGCTGCTCTTTTAGTCTGTGTTTTTTGTGCCCAAATATATTAATGAGCTTCACCCTTACAGTTCGGAAAAAGGCATGGATCACTTCCAGGCCCATGTATCTTCCCCATGCCTCTTCCAACCTAATCTTCCCAAAAAGATCCCCTGCATAACCCAAAGATGACATAGACCCTGAGGGAATTTTTTTTCCTCGGGGCCTCCTGTTTGGTGTTAATGTTGATAAAATACTTGTTTCTATAATAAAGATAAAATTTGACTTATAATCACGTTGTATCACAAATAAATCGTACTATTCCAAATAACTGTTTTCAATTTGGGAGGCGGGAACGGATACCGTCGCCCGGGAACCATTTATTGGATAACCAACACCACTGCCATAGGTCACCCCAAGTGGTTCGCTACGTTTGTTGACTTTGTGCCCGGGTTCAATGGGGGAGGTTTGTCTAGGTCTTGATGGACGATGCTTTTGCTCACGTACTGCGTGCGAGCCGGATCGAGAGAGACTGGTTGAGAGAGTCCTTTTGACCACTCCACTCGGACTCTTTCGACCCAAGCCTTGCACCGCAGTAGGAGAGATGGATTCATACGTTTGTCACTCCTAAACACGTTGATCCCCTAGATTCCTACCCACCCCTCATATATTTTTTCTTCCCAGAACTTCCTCTCTTTCCTGTCCCTAAAAAGACCCTCTACACGGCATTCCCAAATATGTTATAGGCCCTAAAGGGATTATTTTTATCAGGGCCTCCTGTGTGGAGATAATCTAAAAAAAACTGTTATAACAAGAGGCAATTGGCAGGGCACGGAAATGGGGACGAGACAGGTGGGAAAGTACCTGACTATTCGCATTTCGTCACCAAATACGGTTAAAGCCAATTCAAGCAACGTTTCTAATCCCGATGATGGTCTTTCACGACTTTCACCAAGGTGATATTGAGAGTATCATCTACCACCTTGTGAGACTCTTTGTATGAGTAAAATTATTCTCGTCACTTTCCCTGTCATATTCTTGTATTGACATGATGGTTTGCTAAAAGAGACTTTAATTTTGAAAATTTTGATGTATATAATGGCAATACATGCACACTCCAAATATTCCGAGTTTTTCCCTTTATTCTAAACAGTTTTAATAAAATAATTAGTACATATTATAAATAAATCATTTTTGAATGAATTCAAAGTAGATTGGCGCCACTTGTATTGCAGTAAATTCAAATCTCAGGGTGGCAAATAAACTTCAAGCTAGGTACAGCACGGCTTTTTAGCCAATCACCGCTTTAGCCCCTCGGGGAGGGAACCTTGTTTATTTATTTAATATCAACGATATAAATATACCATAAACATCAGTGTACATGTCACAAAAACATAGGAAAAAAAAAATTTAAATAATAAAAAAGTGCATAACAGTTAACACCAGATAACCTTCCGTGCAGTTAAATAGATCTGCCTATCTATTAGAAACTTCATGATACCTAGGTATAAGCGAGTGTTTCGTATACTCAGTCCTGTTATTGTAGCGTTTAAACAGGATTTTAGAACGAGTGGCTCTTGTGGGTATGTGGAATTCAATGAGGTTAATTAAATCAGAACTGTTTTGTTTAATTCTATCATTTACAATTTTGAACATAAATATTAAGTCGGATATAATACTTCGATTTGAGGGTGTTAAAAAATTTAATTCTTTCGTCAAGTAATTACAGTTTATATTTTCAATGGGAATACCGAGTTTAAAAGAAATGTGTCTTAGGAATTTGTGTTGAATTTTTTCGATTGAATCTGTATGTATTTTAAAATAAGGGAACCAGGTCGAAGAGTTATATTCGATTTGACTACGTACTAAGGACACATTAACAAGTATACAAAAATTTTAAAGTTGAAATATTCCTAAAAGCTCTGGAATTTTTAAGAATAAATCCAAGCATTTTCATTCCTTTATTGTTGATTGTGTTTACATGGGATATAAAGTTTAATTTAGAGTCGAAAGTTATGCCCAGGTCATTCATTTCTTCGACAGATGTAAGGCTAGAGTTATTAAGTTCATACGGATGAATAATAATTGGTTGTCTTATTCTGTAAAATCTTATTGAATGACACTTATTTATGTTCAGTTAAAGTTTGTTAAGAGAACACCGATTAATAAACTTGTTTAAATTATTTTGTAGACAGATAAAATATTATAAAATATTTTGCATACCATTTAAATGTTTTTAAATACTCTTCCAAAAACAATACATTTACATATTTATTAAATATATCAACAATATCGTTTATAAACTTAAAATCAAAATTGGACCTAAATGAGACAGGTAGCTATAAATTGATTGGAAAGGAACAAATTAATGTTTACAATTAGAACTCTATCAGATAGATAGCTCGCAAACCAGTCTAAAAGTTTTCCGTCAATACTTACGAAGTTTATCCAGTAGAATTTTATGGCACACTTTGTCAAAGGTCTTGATAAAATCTGTACCTATATATGGAATCTACTTGGGTTCTGTTAGCTAATGCGTTCGATATATAATTTTCATATAATGAGAGATTTGTCAGAGTTGATCTGTCCGACAAAAATCCGTGTTGATTCGGAACAATGAGACAGTTAATTCATGGGAAATTTAATCAAGTAGCAGTTTTTCAAAAATTTTCGGAATCATAGATAGCTTACATATAAGTCTATAGTTAGTGATATCACTTTTATTACCCTTTTTTTAATATAGGCGTTAGATAACAACGTTTCCAAATGTTAGGGAAACAACCTGTGTCATTAAATTAAACAATAAATAAATCGGCTTAGCTAGTGAAGCAATGCAATTTATAAGGATTTTGGGATGCACATTGTTCGGTATACATTTTTTACGAACCTTGGTTTACGCGTAGAAGGAATATGATGATTTCCTTAGAAGCGAATAGGGTCGATCATTCGTATTAGCAAGAAATAAAAGTTTTTAAGTAGGTACCTACTGCGAGCTAGAAATTTAAATTCATTACGTGAGTAGATCTGTAAATTTTTCATTAGCTGTAATAATTACAGATTGAGAGGTCTAATCGTCCTCGTAACGGCTGCCAAAGCAGCTGAATTGGTTAAAACTCTGTAGCTGCAGTGAATAAACAGAATAATATGTATTTCTGTTCTGTATACGAACTTACTAAGATGTGTAGATTGTTTTTTTTTTTATGAACGGCCTTCTAATAATAAGAATTTCTATAAATAAAAGAATAGGAGTTCACAATAGGATTCACAAAAGGATTCACAATTCTTCAAATTTCAAAGTTCTGTTCTGTAAAGGTTTTTTCAAGTTCTATTATAGTTTCACTTGTGTGAAACAACTGTCCTAGAACTAGACTGGATATAGAAACAGATTTTTTTTTATTTAAAAAAATATATTTTTGCGACGCTGAATAGATTTTGTATTTTTAGTCCTCCTCACTAGGGTGTCCAGTGCCGAGGCGGACTAAAGTTATTTAATTATAGAGTATTTTTCTTATATATCGTTTTTAGTGTCTTTATTACACTAGTGACGGACATATATATATTATACATTTTATATATAATACATAAAAGGCGCCAGCGTTATTTGGTTTGGCCTATTTCAGCATATCGCTCGCCATACATTCCCAAAGGGAATATAAAATTATGTATTGTCAATTCTAAATTATTTCCTATAATTAGGCAGATTGCCTGTTCTAATGAACCAATGCACCAAACAACATCCCAAACCAAAAAAAACATGAAAAAAAAAATCGAAAAAAAAATTGTTCAGTTACAACTCTAACCTAAGTGAAAAATCATGGACTGCCACTTTAGGCCGGTTATGCGTGGTGTTTTTTTAAATAATTTTATTTTTTCATTAAACCAATCATCTCGTTTTCCAATAGCTAAAATATTTTGCTTCTTTTTAATTTCACTTCAAAATGACGTTTTATAAACATGCCAATACCAATACGATGTTTAAAGAATCCTTGGACAAGGAAAAGGAAATATTAGAATTTCTCAAAAATAATTCATTTTTAAGGTTCTTCGTCGCGACCGTGAAAATGTAAAATGAAGAGCCAGTTGACTGCTGAAGAAACAAGACACCCTCGGTCGCCTCATCGCTGAAATAAAGGACCAGATATTATTTATGGAGTAATTAATATTACCAAGTGATTTTGAAAAATATTTTTTGGAACGAAAAATTATTTTATCATCTTTGGGTTGGGTGTCTACCAGTATCTGCCTAACCTACCAAGTAGGTAAAAAAAATTCACCGTTCTATTTTATCAGTTTTGTATTTTAATATTGAAACTTTTTTATCATTGTTCTGTTTTATCATATATCACATCTCTTTCATCGTGTTCTGGTATATTATGTCATGTTGTATCGTGTTCTCTTTTATCTTGTTAAATCATGTTATGTTGTATCATGTTCGTTATATCATGTTATGTTGAAGGTCTATGTTGCATATTCTCTTTTACCAAGTTCCGTTATATCATGTTATGTTGTATTATTTTCTTTTTTGCAATGTTCTGTTTTATCGTGTTCTATTTTGTCATGTTGTGTTTTATCATGTCCTCTTCTGTCATGTTCTATTTTAACGTGTTTTCTTTTGTTATGTTCTATTTTATCATGTTCTCTTTTGTCGAGTTCTGTTTTATCATGGAAACGCATATTAAAATCGTACCTCCAAAGCAAAAGATGAAAAAATAAACGACAAATTTGGTGTATCCCTACAAAGTATTCACGTGTTTTCAAAACTTCTCAGATGAAACGAATTTTATTAGCCCTATCCAAGTTTACCGACGACTTTTCTTCATGTTTTCTGGCTTCCGTCGTCTTTCGCAATGATTTTTGTATTTTGTTTTTTAAAAAGTTTATTTGTTTTATTTATTACATACTTATTATAACTTATTTATCTAATACTAGCTGGCTCCCGGCACGCGTTGCAATGCCACATTAAAAAAAATGTTTCTCCCTGCGAGTCCTTTCCCGTGCGTCCTCGTTCCCCTCCCGCATCCCCTTTCCCTCCCGCGTATCCCTTCTACCTTTCCCGTCTACCCTATCCCCTCTCCCGCTCCCCCATCCCGCCAACCCCCCTCCCGCGTTCCATATATTTAATCCCAGTACATTCAGTTTTCAAACAGCTCGCATGCCACATATAACAATTTTTTTATTCAAATTTTCGTTTTTCATGTATTACAAATATTCATTTTTGTGTATTATATATATTATAAGAAAAATAAATCAAATTTGGTTCCTAACATAGGTATTTATTCGAAAAAATGTATAATGTTAAAATCCTCAGACAATTCTTTTGTTACAAAAAAAAACAAACAGCTGCCTGCTAAATTCACATTCATCAAACGCGCGAACTGTCAAACGTGCGGAAGTTAAAATAGTCGTTAAGTTTTCTGAAATTATCCAATTTTCTGCGCAATTTTCTTTATTTTTCTTTCCGTAAGAACCTTTTACAAAGTATTATAAAACCTTAAAAAAAGATGAATGAAATAGGTAAAGTCATTCTGAAGTTATCGATGGCGTGACCAAGGGAAACAGGGATTCATTTTTATATATCGGTGTATGGTTTCAGTGCACACTTTTTATTACCTACGGTTTCTAAAATCTATGCTAAAATTCTTCTCCATCGGTTAAATAAAATAGGTGCCCTTTAAATATATTTTGTTACATCATTTTAACCAGCAACTTTAACCCTCGAACTCGGAAGAAACGGGCGGTCCGTTTGATAGTTTTCCTATCTTAACAGACGGATTGCAATCTTTAGAGCACAGGTGTCGGGTGGGAGTGGTGGTGGTTCAACCGGTAATTCAATAGAAGATGCTCCAAGGAACTAGCGTCATTGATTCCTTCGGCACCGGTGCACAGTCGGGAAATACGCCAAACGCGCGCTTAACATTTGTATACAGTTTACATTTGACAGTTGTCAAACAGGTCGTTTTTACGACTCGTTTTTGAGTTCAACATCTCGGTTGTGGAACGATTTGCCGGCCTAATATGAAAGTATTTTTTCAAGTTCCTTACCATTAAAATTATTTCCGTTACGATATTCATAGTCAAAGGGTTTAAAAATGTCTAATCGGATGTGTTGGCTGGAAAAAATTTAAATGTGACAAACCTTCCCCCCTTTTACTAATACCTACCTACCAGTGGCGGTCCATGAGTTTTCAGTGAGCTGGAGTGCTAAGATTGAAAAATACGACCTTATCGATGTTGTTGTTGCTGAAAATGATTTTTTTATTTTTTATTTCAACTATTTTTATGAAGATTTTCAGAATTCTTCTAGTCAAGGGATGCGCCGCATCCACATTTCAGTATAGCTTCATCCATTGCTACCTACATTGGTAATGTAATATGGGGTTTAAAAACAAATACATATTTCTAAACGGCAGCCGGCCACTGAAAAGGAAAATATTGGTGATGTCTTTTGTCAGCCATGATAACAAAAATGTTGGCATTGCAACATGAACACATATTTCAAATCTTACGTAGGGATCTACGCCTATCTATATGGAAATCGTGGATAAGTGGAAAGCTTGCGGGCAAGATTCTAACAATAAATCAATACTAGAATGTAAGAACCTTGGCTTGCGGGTACAAAATAAATTCTTGTCCAATGCCTAAGCAGTTTCTTTTACATAAAGATTGATATGAATTAATTTCGATCGGCGACTTCTGAACCAGTCTGTCGCCGAGGCCATCTCCATTGAGGAACAATGGCGAAACGGATTTGATGATTATTTCGCTAAAACGTAATTGCGTTCATAACAACCACACAACACTTCCTGCCGTGCTCTGCTCTGTGAATGGGCCATCGTCGGCTATGACAGAAACCATCTCAACCCAGGTCAGGACACTAAATTAAGTTGGCCTGCTATTAGTTTATATAAGATACCTAGCGGGTACCCGCATTCGTTGCAATGCCACTCAAGGAAAAAAAAGTGTTTGTGTTTTCATTTTGCCTATTGAAATTCTTTTTAATACAGAACATTTTTTTGTTTTTTCCGTCTGGTGCGTACACGAATAAATCAGAAAGTTTTCCGTCGCATGAGCAGGCCACATACATCTTTCTATACGAGAAGCATGAATTTTCCAAAATTACTCCCTGCTATGCCCTACCGCTACTACGTTTCCTTTGTAATCCCTCTCTCTGCCCCTCCCTTGTTCTCCACCCCTCCTTCACCCACCCTGCGTTTCCTCTCCCTTTAGTCCCTATTCCCGTCCCTATTCCCCACCCGCGTCCCTTTCCCCTGCCGCATTTCCCTTCCACCATTTACGCCTTCTCCCACTCCCGTATTTCACTGCCACCTTACCCGTCTTTCCCCTTCTCTTTATAAAACTAATACAAATAAACAAAGTAATAATACTATGGTGGGTATCTTATTTTTAAGTAATATGAAAACTTACAGTTAAAATTCAATCTGCCCTGCCATATCACTTTTCTGCCTCCCTCGTCCCCCTTTATTATACAATATGTATGTATTTATTAACGCCTTATTAGGCTTTTACATGGAATTATTTTTATATAGTTACAATATTTATAAGCAGTAGTAATAAGTAAAATAATAGTATAACAGGAATAAAAATATAAATATAGCAGTAAAACACATAGCATAACAGCTCGTGGGTACCTGTAATTAAAATAATCCCAATAGGCAAAATACTTATAACGATGGACTTGTAATTCCCAAATACTTAATAAATACGGGCAAAGAACTCTAGAATACCTTGTTCCAAATGTTACCCAACTCGATAAAAAGCTGTGAATTGAGTTTCAGAGAGAAATGTACGCTAAAAAATGGTTAAGTGAAATAACTTTTTTGTACCAATCTCTGTTTTTCGGCTTTTCGTTTTAATGTTTTTCCGTTATTATTTTTTCTTTTCTTTTCTTTTTCTTTCTTTTATTTTCTCTGTTCTTTAATTATAAATTTTATTAACATTTTTTTTTCAATATATATGTTTTTATGTTTATAGGTATATAATGTGTTTATTTTATGTACCGGTCTCAATTTTTGTTAAAAGAACCTTAGACTTAATTTAAAAAGTGTAAAAAATTATTAATAAAAAATTTATAAATAAAAAATAAATTAAAAAAAACGAATACTACTATGCATATTGATTTCAAGGACGGGTTGTTTCAAAAAATTTTAACGATTCATCAAATATTTGAAGTCCATTTTCTAGTTCTGCGTAAGTTATATTCAAGTTCTGTTATAATTTCATTATTGGCCAGTTTCTTCATAAAACTTAATTAATCACAAAACTTGAATAGAACTTTCACTGAATGTGAAATTGACCTCAAATATTTGATGAATTGTTCAAGACGGTTGGGAGCAGTTGGGACTCTTGTGTTATAGTCGGATAAAAAAGTTATATTATATGATTTAAAAAAAATTATTTCGATGTACAGTATATGTAGGTTTAATCTTCGACGGTTGGGAGCAGTTGGGACACTTGTGTTATAGTCGGATAAAAAAGTTATATTATATGATTTAAAAAAAATTATTTTGATGTACAGTATATGTAGGTTTAATCTTATTACTTGAAATGGCTTTAGCCATGTTTGGTGACTAGATCTGAATAGCCAGGTACCTTTTACATCTACGTCCCCTTCCCCTCTCCACTACCTCCACAACATACCAAAATTGTGGATGCCATAGTCTCACTGGCTCCAGACGGTTGGGATCAGTTGGGACTCTTGTGTTATTGTCAGATAAAAAAGTTATATTATACGTTTTTTTTTCGCTGGTGTACAGGGTATGTAGGTTTACTCTTATTACTTGAAATGGATTTAGTCATGTTCGGTGACTAGATCTGAATAGCCAGGTACATTGTCCACAACTCCTTCCCCTCCCTACTTAAGGCTCTGCAACCGGGCCCGAAAATAAGAATATGGAGAGATACGAATGTTGCGCGGAGTGCGCTAACATTTACAGCGACAAAATCGATGCGAAAATTGCAAAAATGTTTAATAAAACACGACTCGTTGAAAATCTCACGGGCATTATCTTAAACAGCATTTAAAGAAACACTGTGAATTTTTTCATACATATAAAACTTGTAAAATAACTGAAACAAACGTGTTAATAATAATTTTTGGAGCATACTTTGCGATTTTTTTCTATCGAGGGAATTTTATATACTTTGCGTTTCGGCGCGGGCAAAGTCTAGATATTATCTTCAAGAATAACATATATTTTTTTAAGAGCTTTAAAATTTACCGTGTTTAAGGGAAATATGTAATAAACCGGTACAAATCCGGGTTGCGGGCCGTTAAGCCCCACAACATAACAAAATTGGGGATGCCATAGTCTCACTGACTTGGGACGGTTGGGAGCAGTGCTCCACTCTTGTGTTATATTCAGATAAAAAAGGGTTATATTGTAATATGCAAGTAAGAATTTTTAGCGGTTTTTTGCTAAGCCGACTGCACGTATTTCGCAAATATGGCGTACAATATATAAGTATGTCGTATTTTGTTATTATCGCATGCTCTTTCGGAGAGTCGAAATTATTGTTAGTAAAAATATTTTTACATCGAATTTTCACTCAAAATGCCTTCAGATATAAGTATATCGTCTTTGGTTGTACGGCCGTAAATCCTCTTTGCGTACTTACTTGAAGAAATAATCTTTTAGGGGATCAACTGTCGGAGGTACCAACTGTCGTGGGATCAACTGTCAGAGGGGTCAACTGTCGGAGTGAACAATTGCCGGGGGATCAACTGTTGGTGGACCAAATGTCGGGGTATCAATTGTCGCCGGACCAACTGTCGGGTCAGCATCATAAATATGTCAAATTTCGAGCTAGACCAGCTCAGCAAAAAGCTAGATGCCTGCCCACATGTCAGCAGAGCGTTCTAGTCGCTTTCAGGTTCAATAGGTCGCAATTTCTGCAAATCCAGTCTGCCACCTCTAACCAGACAAGCAAACACCGCCACCGCCGAAAAGGCTGACTTATTAGGCAAAATGTTTGCGGAAAACTCTACCCTCGATGATCACCGTGCTGCACTGTCGTCGATCCCCCCACTGCGGTTTTTATATGAAAAAACTGGGTATCCAGCATCACGATGTACGCCAAACATCGACCAAGCTAGGTCAATGACGCCAAGTCTTACGAGGGCTTGTTGTTATTAAATCTATCGGGCCTGAAGGAATACCTGCCCTGGAACTGCAGAGGTGCATTTAAATAGCAAGCCAACTTTAACTAACCTATCCTAACCGTCCCATACCTATTACTTTTTTTAAATTTAGTGATTTTTTATAAAAATTCAAAAAGTTAACATTTTTGAAGTTTACAATTTTTTACTCCAAATAAGCCCAGGAATCTCTGAAATTATGTCAGGTACATCTCTTAGCACTGTATGAATAGCAGGGCAACTTGATTTTGAGTCCTGGCCTAGGTTGAGATGGTTTTACTGACAGGTAGGGCAGGAAAACTATCGACCATAAAATAATAAAACAACAGTGAATTTTTTTCTCTTAATTTGAAGAGCTTTACTTTTGATTGGATTAATTTTTCACAACATTACAGCTCTATACATACTGGTGGGAACTTTACCTATTTAGGCCAGGATTAGCTTTTAGAGTTGCCGCACCCCAGAAGCTAATAGAAATAAATCGCAATAATCCCACTGCGCCTAGCATTAAATCGGTGGGTAAGGCGATTTTCTAAAACTAATAAAAGATATAATTTTCTTTAACGGGGGAGTTTTTTGTTGTACCTACTTTACCATGTGGGCCTGGGCAAGTAGTAAGTCTTCACTTCACAATACCGTGTAGTTTCATCATGCATGCATTAGTTGTCAGCCACAAAATTAGTATCGCGAAATTACAGCACCACTAGTGGTATGCAACTAGTTGCGAAGTGTAAAAACGTGATGCAACTAGTGTCGTGAAACCATTTGTGTCATGTCAAACCGTGTCAGCTGAGCGGACGTATTTGTTCCTTGTTGTTACAAGTTGCAGTTGCGTGAGAGTTGTGTGCAACAACAATGTGCATTGCACAAAAAAGTTTTGATGTTGATGGTTCCATGGTTGCTGTAATACTGAAGGTTGCACGACACTATTATTATTTTTGGTGTGATGCAATTATTTGGAACATACCGATGTGATATTAATGGGACCATGGAAAAAATCCGACTTTATTTTCTCATTCAGAGAATTCATGGAATTTGGTACGAAATGCCACTATTTACACATGATCATATTTTAATATTGTGAACCTACGTACTTGATTATTCCATGTATGACCTATTTTATTTTTCTACGACCTGCGAGTAAATATTATACGTGTTGTATTATAAAGCAGTGGTCCCCAACCTTTTTATCGCCGCGGACCGGTCAACGTTGATAAATTTAACCGCGGCCCGGAAGGAGGGGGGGGTGTTCATGAAATCTACCGCTTAAAACTTACAATTGCTAATATTAAATAATTGCATCTCGTTCAAGACCCCACTGAGAGACAGCCTGGGTTCTCATTGCCTCGCAAACTCTGGACCGCCATCAATAGGATAAGGTGCTCCCATAGCCGTTGTGCTCACGTGATACATAGATGGGGCCTTAAAAAGTCGGCGATGTATGTATGAGGTGCGGTGCAGACCACCGAACATGTGGTCAACGAATGCCCGCTCCATTAATTCCCCGGCGGGATTGATGATGTCCACAGGGCAATGCCTGAGGCCCTAGACTGGCTCGCAGACCTAGATGTCCCCCTCTGACCCCCCACCATACGAAATAAAAGAATAATTGCATCAAGGCTCCACAGGTTAAAGAATAGTTACACACAGAACAAGCAAGGGATTTTCCTCCGAATACCCAGAATATAAAAACTGCAACTATTCATGTTTTCGAAAGAAACATTTAAAAGTTCACAAGCCGTCTCATAGTGGAGAACCTTTTTCATGTTCCGACTGCAACTATTCGTGTTTTCGAAAGTGACAATTTAAAATCCACACTCTGACTCACTGTGGAAAAAATATTTTTTTATGTTACGACTGCAACTATTCATGCTCTCAAAGTGAACATTTAAAATTCTTTCATTTTCCGACTGCAACTATTCATGTTCTCGAAAGTGACAATTTAAAATCCGCATGCTGACTAACTGTTGAGAAAAACCTTTTTCATGTTCCGACTGCAACTATTCGTGTTTTCGAAAGTGACAATTTAAAATCCACACTCTGACTCACTGTCGAAAAAAAAATTTATGTTACGACTGCAACTATTCATGCTCTCAAAGTGAACATTTAAAATTCTTTCATTTTCCGACTGCAACTATTCATGTTCTCGAAAGTGACAATTTAAAATCCGCATGCTGACTAACTGTTGAGAAAAACCTTTTTCATGTTCCGAAATTTTATAAATAATGAAAAAATTACAAATAATGTCTTAACACAAATATGGAAAAATATATGATCACACGCAATACTAACGTGCTAGCGGAATGAATGCTAACCAGAGACTGGTGAACTAACGCGGAAGTCCCTGAAATGAGTGACGTCAAGAAGGGACTCGCTAAGCGAAAAGTCGCTCGATAAGGGAGCGTTTTTTTTTCACAATCTGTTTTGCTCGCTATGCGAATTACTTGTTATGGGAGGTGCTCTTCGTGAGAGGTTCCACTTTTTTGTCGTAAATTATTTAATTTTTTATTGTGTATTTTCGATTTTCTTACGTAATTTTGAATTTTAAGCGGGGCCTTTGGCGACCCGGTACCATTTGATCCATGAACCGGTGCCGGTACGCCGGACCAGAGGTTGGGGACCACTGTTATAGAGGAACCCGGCTACTTGAACGAGTCAACAATAATGCACTGTTTTACATATTTATGTACGAGTATATATCAAGAATGCATTGTGATTAATTTTAACTGCGAGTACCTACCTACCTACTTTAGAAGTTTCTAAGTTAAAATCTAACGTGTTTTCCCTCCAACTCCAAATGCATACAAATGGTCTCACGACAACTCAACAAAGTTGCATTTCAACACCCCTTCGACAAGTTTTAAAAGTGATAAATAAAAAATTTGAAATAGCCAATAACAGGCGAAACCTATTAGCATTTTTTTTTTCGTTTCTAATGACTTTTCAAAGCAGTGATGAAGTTGAATGTTTATGAATTGTCCCGCGGCCACCAATATTAGTATGTAGGTACAACACAACATTATGTATGTACATTTGTTTAAACCTTAGTTTTTTATGACACATGATTTTTGCGTTGGATTTAATGGAATGTCAAATTTAATGTGAAACTACTTAGAAAATTAAAATGGGAAATATCTAGTTTAGTTATCAAGAACGAATCTTATCCAGCTTTATCTAAATTAGCCGTAGGTTTGTCGCAATTTTATTCCTCAAAGTATGCCATAAATGCCGCAATCTTATAATTTATACGTGGTTGATGGCATATTTCGTTGCCAGCATCTGATTATCTGAAAGTATCGGGTGATCTTTTATCCCTCCGCGGGGAATATTGGAACTCATTGGTATATTGGAACCAGAGATTAGATCGGTAGGTGGTCCAAGTAAGTAGGCACCTACCATAACTACAGAAAATGCGTATCTATTCCAAAGTAGGAACCAAAGATAAGAAAAACAATTCATATTCTATTAAACTAATTATTTTCATTAAAGTGTATTCCTCAAAATATCCTGAGTACGTTACGGTTACAGGCCATATGGTCAAGGGCGGATCCAGGTTTTTTTTTCTGGGGGGGGCACAAAATCAACAATTACTGTTAGAATTTTTTTTCTGGGGGGGGGCACAAGGGGCGTACGCGCAAAAAATCAACAATTACTGTTAGGATTTTTTTCTGGGCTTTCTGGGGGGGGCACAAGGGGCGTACGCGCAAAAAATCAACAATCACTGTTAGGATTTTTTTCTGGGCTTTCTGGGGGGGCACAAGGGGCGTACGCGCAAAAAATCAACAATCACTGTTAGGATTTTTTTTTCTGGGCGGGCACAAGTGGCGGACAAGTTCAAGTATGTACAGGAAGGTTTATGAAAGGGTCAAAGCGGGCACGTGCCCCCGTGCCCCCCCCCCCCCCCCCCCTTAATCCGCCCTTGCATATGGTAACTAATTTAAAAGTAAGTTGACCTGGTTCCTTGACAACTCAGAATCAACTCACTCAATACCTCTTTGAAAAGTCATCAAAAGCTTTGAAAAAAATTAAAAATAGCCTGTAAACTAACCTAACGTAACCTATTTAACCATTGTTTATATTTTTTCATCACTTTAGAGACATACGTGCGACAGAAAAATGCGTGGGCGGGGAGCCGTGCCACTTTTTTTTACCTTAAACTCACCAATGGCGACAATTTCTGATCAACGTCAGGCCGGTCTTAAAGTTTGGCGTGTACTATAAGCGTATCTAAAGTCCCGGTTTGTAAAATTGTTAATATGCTATAATAGTGTTTTATTAAGAAAAAATAATGGAGATGCCCGTGGCCCATATATCTTCTTTTGGGCCTACATATTTTTCTAGAAAATATAAGACGGGTGCCACACACAGATGATTGGAGGGGACCCCACCACTTTCCCAACGGCGTCATAAGGAAACATAATATGGTTTCCTCCTTCACCGCACACATCAAGACTCTACTTTTTTTTTTTGAAGGAAGCTACATTTATTTGAACGACTCTAGACCCTCCAATGTCCATGCATACTGGGTTATTAAGCAGTATGCAAGTACTTACATTAACATTATACAAAAGATAAATAGAAGTAGCAGCACGTGGAATAATTCTTCTGAAATAGGTAACATCAAAAAGAGAAAATAGTGTTAGTAAAAGAAAAATAAAAATAACTACTATGACCAGTCGAAGAAACCTTCTGTAAATAAAATAAGTAATGAGGAAAAAACAGTTATATGATTATGTTATAATATAAGTTATTACTATAATAGCGGAAAGAAAATTAAATATATATAAAGAAAAGCTAGAGAAAGTTTTCCATAGACCACCGGGCAGTCCCAATGAGAATGCGTATAGCTATCGGCCCAACCACAGTCGATGCTTGAAGTCCGCGCCCTTTAGCCGGTTCCCCGATTTTGCCTCGAAGAAATGTACTTGGGAGAGAAGGGGACGTTTTTGCCACACACAGCTATAAAAGATTTGGCTTAGCCTGTTCCAGCATATCGCTCGCCATATATTCCCATTGGGAATGTGCGGGGAGCGATATTCCGAAATACGCCACGCCATATCTTTTATAGCTGCGTGGGGCACAGGTCTAACTCTTATTTGAACATAATATTAGATCCTTACACATGAAATTGGCGTTTTGCCGTGCTGGCAACTTTGATCTTAAATATCTTCTCTTTGGTTAGGAATTCCAAATTCAAATTTATACAGCTATTTACTCGTGTACTTGTGTTTCGAAAATTATAATTCATTTGTTTTTCCTTAATTGTTTTTTTTTGCGTCACTTAGTTTACAAAATGGAAAACTTGAAATATCGCGTTATTTACGAGTACGAGTTCCACCGTGGCACCAGTGCTGCAGAAACGGCTCGAAGGATTGATGATGTGTATAGCGACGGTGCCGCAAAAGAAAACACGGTTGTGTTTTTTTTTTTTCTTTCGTTCACTACAGCTTTCTTAAATCTGGCCAGATGATTACGGCATATGTCTATTGTCAGCAACTGCAAACCATGATGGAAAAGCTAGCTGCTAAACAACCGAGGCTGGTTAATCGCTCTAGGCCACTGCTGCTTCATGACAACGCTAGACCACACACTGCACAACAGACGGCTACCAAATTAGAGGAGCTTCAATTGGATATCCACCGGACTCTCCGGACCTTGTCCCAACAGATTACCATTTTTTTCGAAATTTGGATAACTTCTTGCAAGGGAAAAAATTCAACTCCGATGGGGCAGTCCAAACCGCCTTCAAAGATTTTATTGATTCCCGTCCGAATGGTTTTTTTAGTAAAGGGATCGATGAACTACCTATGAGATGGCAAAAGTGCATAGATATCAATGGTACATACTGTGATTAAATAAATATATTATATTTTAAAAAATCGACTTTATGTTCCTCCCGTACAAAACGCCAATTTCTAAGGACCTAATATATTATATGCTATTAATTCAAAATTGAACATTTAGGAACTGTTTTCTACAAATAATTTTGAAAAATATTTTATTTTATTATTTATTTTCATTTAATGACTGTTTAAAAAAAAGTAAAGTACCTACTTTGCATATTCACTGTCCTCCTTAGTAGGGATTCCTGTTCCAAGGCGGATAGTAGGTAGGTAGGTACCTAGTTGTATTGGTGTTACATCATGATTCCTCATTTTCGTGTTTGTTGACTATGTTTCTTAATTTCCTCATCTTCATGTTTGTTGATAGTATGTTGTGTAAGTGCTACTTCATTACTTTAATGATTTCCTCATCTTCGTGTTTGTTGACTGTACGTTGTGTTAGTGTTACTTCATAATTTTAAAGATTTCCTCATCTTCGTGTTTACGTAACTATATTTTTATGTCGTTTTTATCTACTATATTTACCTACACACTTACTGATTTTAACATTGCAAGCAAATTTCCTTCTATGAATAAATTATTTATAATGTATTAGATAATATATGAACTTCATCATCGGATCGGATAAAAGTTAATAAAATATGGCACGCACTTGTGTTATTTCATTTATGTTATTCTGTTAATACCGACCTCTATGGCCAAGTAAATATTGTATAGGTATTATTGGTTGCTAATGTCCTTTGAAAGGTACCCGGAAAACACTCAAATCTATCTTCTATTTATGTAAAGACTTGGACCCCCGACGTTGCGCGGGCTTTATTCTGCTTTAAGATATGGGAAATGTGGATGAGGTGGTTTTTCGAAAACTCACATGGACCTTCCTCTTGTTTTGAAGGTCAAGTATGCATAACTTCATCAATCTCGGAATAAAACCATAGATTCGTATAAAAATCAAATTCATTCCGCCCGCCAAAGACACTCTTCTTTATTAACTTTCTTTATTAAATTTCACAGGGTGGGCAAATAACTAGTCAGAAATTTCATTTTCTCATGTTTATTTTACAAAAGGCAAATTGGTCATCAACATAATTTAGCGTGTTCTAAGCATTTCACGCATAGTCCCACCTTACACGTAAAGCAACGGGTATGCCGCTTGCTTATGGAAGATGTCCAAGACCATGGGCGTAGCCAGGTTTTGATTTAGGGTGGGGCAACAATAAAAATCTAGATTAAGTACCGATAAAAGTAGACTTGTATTACACATTCATGCTTTATTAGACCAGGGGCGGGGAATCTTTTTCCCCACTTTGGAGGGGGGGGGAGGTGAAAACCTGATTATATTATTATCCCTCACAACAAAAAAATTATAACATTCGACATGAATTCTTCGAATAAGAAAAATGATAAATGGGTGACCTGACATCGTGTTCATAAACTCTACAACTAGAAATTTATAATTGCACTCATCAGGACTCCATAAGCTTAAAGAATAGTTACACACAAAACAAATAGTTGATTTTCCTCAGAATTTTGCAACATACGAGTATGGTGTGCACCTCGAATTTAAAGCTTATCTCGAAACTAGTTTTATCTGTACGCAGGAACTCGTTTAATTTAAAACTATACATAGAACATAAAAATGGTTCACCTCCGATTCTGGCAGCACATAATCTGCAGCTATAATTTCTTAACTCCATTTATATATTGTATGTGATATATATAATATACGACATGTAGGTACCAGTATAATAATAATATAGCTGCATAATTTGCACTCGGAATATGTAAATGGCTTTCCGAATGGTTTTTTGAATTTTACTCTCCTCTCGGAATATTAGAACGGTTTTCTTCGAAATTCGTCAGTAGATGAAACCGCAACTGAAATTTTAACTGTGTATTTGGAACACAAACATTGTTTTAACTTTAGTGAATAATGCGTAAATATATTCATGAGATAGTAAGGTCCCCAGCTTTAATTGTTATTAATAATAATAATAATAACGTCTTTATTCCAGGATGTGGGGAGGTGAGTGCAATTCCACACATCCCACTATAAGTACCTACAGCATATATTGAAAACATGGGTATTTATAAATAATAGTTAAGATGGAACAGATTCAAGACTAAAAAAATAAAAATAGATTAAAAATAAAAATAAAAATCACATTAATGCACGAAAATGAATGCTAATGAAGCTTGTACAACATTTATATTTTAAACATATAATTAGAAATAAAAGCAAAAAATAAAACAAAACAAATGCCAATATAAACCACACAAGGCACCTTCAATCACTTTAGATACAGTAATGTTGCAACAAGTACCTAGAAGGAAAGAAAAGTAAAATACAACTATGTATATATATTTGTTTTAATTATAGGCTTTTTTATTTTTTATTTTTTTGAATGTAGCTATTACTTTGTGGTTATCCATTATAATAAAATGAAACAATGCAACTTTGTATAAACCACTTATAAAATGTGCAAATCCGACCGGTTTCGGAACAAACGTTCCTTCGTCAGGGAAAGCTTATACTAGGATATAGGCTTTTTTTATTTATTATTTGTGCATGATGTGAACATTAGTTATTTATTGGATTATAACCTAATTATTATAATATGTTGTTTTTGTTTAATGCGTGTACCTAATGTTATTAACCTGTAAATGTACCTAATAAAAAAAATTAAAACATCTTGAAAGCTGACTTTTTCCGAAACTTCGTTGCTCACTAATTGAAGCAAGTCATTTTTTCTCGGGACGCGGGGCCCCTAGCCGATGCGGGGCCCCTAGGCAGTTGCCTACTCTGCCTTAGGGATAATCCGGTACCGGATGGGGGTATGTTTTTTTTTAATTATTATTATTTCATGTAAACAGTTACCTTTCCCATATTTTGAAGGTCAAATGTGCAAAATTTCATCAATCTTGGAATAACACTAGATAGATTAAATAGGTAGATTTGAATATAAACCAAAGCCACACTGAGACACTTTTTTTACATTATCTTCGCACAAGAAGCCTTGAGGAAAATAATTTTCCTCAGGGCTAATGTCATTTTTGGGGATGCTGTGTGGAGGATCTTCTTTCTGGAAAGGAGGGAGTAAACCTGGGTCTTGAAGAAACCCATGCTGTTGGAGGGAGGAAATACAGAGGCTGGCAAATCGTTTGACAGCCGAACTGTTAGACTCGAGTCATAGAAATGAACCGTTCTCATGTGGCAAATTGACCCAATGGAATAACAAGGTTCCAACTGACCATCAACTGAAAAAGAAAGACAAACATTCCCGGGTTACGAATAACCCAACAATATTTTAAAATCTCCTACTACCACCACAGTAAGCCGAAAATGTTGCTTGAGTCGTGATGGAGGACTTAGCCAGCCAAGGAATCGAACATGGGACGCCTGGGTTGGACCCAAACGCGATACCAACTCAGCCACTGACCAGTCCTATTTTATAAGAATAGCAGTTCTAAATTTCCTTGAAGTACTCGATATCTGGCCATTCCTGCAAACAAGACGTTGACAGTGCTCTCTGTGCCACTGAGATTATTATCTTCCTTCATGGTCATGTCCACTCAATCTCTTGGGAGTACTGAACTCTCAGTGAACAGAACACAATATTACTTCTATATACACACACACACTAACTACATACTCATTTCAACTACAATCTACAAATAAACCCTGATGATGGACACTGTAACGCTATTCGATAGGTTATAGAAGGAGGAGACCCAACATGGCGTAAAACCCCAAATTGTTTTTATTTTTTTACATTAAGTCCACACAGGACACCCTGAGGAAAATATTTTTAGTCAGCACCTATGTCATCTTTAGGGATGCTTTATGGAGGGTCTTTGTAGGGAAAGGAAGGAGAGGAAGTTCTGAAAAGATAAAGGGTAAGAGGGCTCAGTGCATTGTGCGGTAAAAAAATTCTTTGAAACTTTGGAAATTTAATAACGATTTTCATTCGAATTTCATTAGAAGTTACTTTTCCTGCCGCATGGGCCATTAGCTATGTGTCACTTAGTTAGATGCACGACCCCATCGATATACATATAATAACAATAGATTTGCGTTCTCATATCTAATTTCAATCTAAAAATAGCCCCACCTAAGGGTAATTTAATCTCTAAGTAAGCACCCAAGGTACGGAAATAGATACATACCTAAACTACTAGACATTTTGTTCAACGCAATCCTCAAACGTAACCATATACCGAAAATAATGACGAAAACAATTATAACCCCAATCCTGAAATCGGATAGCCCGACATGACCAACTCCAGCAATTACCAGCCAAAATCCTTAGCAACTGTAATTGCAAGACTGTTTCAAACGGTAATTCTAAATTAAATAGAAGGTAAACTCAATTCTAAAGACAATCAGATGGGCTTTAAAAATATATTATCCACTAATATGCCAATATACTGCTCACGTACTTCGAGAAGAACAAAATTATTAACAACTGTCAATACGGATTCCAGCGGAACCGCTCGTGCGGTGATCTTCTCGCGTATGTGACATATGTTTGAGGCCGGTGCCTGGAACGTTTCGGTGAGACCCAACGGTTGCACTGGACATTTCCAAGACCATTGACCGGGTTTGTCAACAAACTTGTCAACCAAGAACTTGTCAGCAAACTGCCTTCTTACAGACTTCCCAAATCCCTGTAAAATATAATATATATAATATAATATATCTTTATTCAATGAAATTGGCAACATTACAACTAAAAAAGTACATGTTCAATGTAGATTACAAACAGATTACATCAGTACAAAAAAATTAACAAGTAGAAAGTAATGTAAGATCGGTTACACAGAAGTAGCATAATTAAACAATATTTTTAGTTGTGCATAGTCTGCCTCACTAGGTGAACCTGTGTTGAGGTAGAATTTTTTGTAAATTGTTTCTCACAATTTTATTACTGTGTAAGTGGATTGCCGACTTTTTGAGGGAGAGGTCGAGACGGTAGCCGGTGGTTTCACCTCTTCATCACACTCGATAAATGCTGGCATCCCACAGGGATCGGTTTTGTCTCCGACTTTGTTTTTGTTGCACATCAATGACCTTTTGACAAATGCACCAATTCACTGTTACGCGGATGACAGTACAGTCCATGATAGCTTTTGTTTAACAAGCCCCCAAAGGGCTCACAGACACACAGACGGTTACCTTGATAGTGTTTTCTTTTGGAGTAAAAATAATTGCGTTGAATTTAATGTTTCAAAGACCCAATCGTGTTTGATTAAGTCTAAAAGGGATCGAAATGAAAATCTAATCTCCTTCAACGGAAGCAATCTTCATTGAGATGCTTAGTGTAACTCTATGTGATCAGTTCAGATATGGGGGCTCCATCGAAGCCAGAGTACAGTTAGCCTCCCAAAAACTTGGCTTACTGTACAGGGCCCACAGATACTTTAATAGTACACAACTGCTAACCCTGTACAAATCACAAGTGCGCCCCATGGTTGAATTTGGCAGCCACCTCTGGTCTGGAGCTCCAAAATACCGGAAAAATACCCTCGACTAGAAACGGGCGGTCCGTTTGATAGATTCTCCCATCTTAATAATTAACAATGGATTGCAATCTTTAGAGCAAAGGAGTAGGGTGGGAATGATATCCTTGTTCTATCGGTATTACAATGGAAGATGCTCGAAGGAACTAGCATCATTGATCCCTTCGGCATCGGTGCATAGTCGGGAAACACGCCAAACGCGTGCCCAACATATGTACACAGTTGACATTTGTCACATGAGAATGGGTCGCTTCTTCAACTCGTTCTTGTGTTCAACAGCTCGGCTGTGGAACGATTTGCCGGCCTCTGTGTTTCCTCCTTCCTATAACATGGGTCTCTTCAAGACCAATGTTCATTCCTTCGTCTCCTCAAAAAGACGCTCCACACAGCATCTCAGATGACATAAATTATTTTCCTAAGGGCCTCCTGTGTGGAGTTAATAAAAACTACTGTGTATGGATGCTTCTTAGTCCACAGCCATCGACAGGGTGTGTCATAAAACCTTATGGGAGAAATTGAAAGTATGGCTAGAAGTATACCTACCACATATATCAACACACTATCCCGATGGCACTCTCAGCAGGAAAACGTTGTATTGTGGGCAAGTATGTACTCCCAGCCGATGGATGTGATCAGGAGTAAGGCAAGGAGGGTGTATGTCCCCCATCCTGTTAATTCAATGTATGCATGAATGAGTTATAAAATTGCCTGAACACCAGAGCGGGCTGTCTTATTAATAATTTATGCCTAAATCACAAGAGCTACGCGGACGACATGATTTTTTTGGCTCCGTCTATTAATGGGTTGAGAATATTATTAAAAATCTGTGAGGAATATGCAAATGACCACAACATGATATACAACCCCAAGAAGACGGAATTAACGCATTCCACCATGGAAAAAAAACTAGATGCTCCCCGTACAACTTAGTAAGGAAAACATATATACATTGAAGAATGTAAAATACTTGGGGCACACCATTACTGAAGATCCCGGATTATGGTGATATTGACCAACGAAAGAGAAGTATCAGTATACTGTCTAATATGTTTGCCTGACAATGCAATGATGTAAACAAAACATTGCTCAATGCTTTTTATTGTAGCCTATAAAGTGGGAAATGTGGTGTCATTTTATTTGGATACTATTCTATATTATTATAATATCTATAATCTATAATCTATTTTATATTATTATAATATAAATCTTATATTATACTCCCCATCTTGATGTAAACTTGTTGAACAAGCTTGGAAAAAATTTCTCAAAATCAGGAAAGATCGTTAATTTTGTGACAAGTGTTGTCGTAATTTATTGCGTGATGGAGTTGTTTTGCTAGAGATAAATGTTAGATTTTTATCAATTGTTAATCACTACACCGCCTCAAAGCTATTTAATTTATATAAGGTGTACATACATATTTTTTTAATATTCATATATATATTTTTTTTTTACATTAACTCCACACAGGAGGCCTTGAGGAAAATAATTTCTCTCAGGGCCTATGTCATCTGGGATGCTGTGTGGAGGGTCTTTTTGAGGAGAGGAAGGAATGAACATTGGTCTTGAAGAGACCTATGTTGCAGGAAGGAGGAAACACAGAGGCCGGCAAATCATTCCACAGCCGAGCTGTTGAACATAAGAACGAGTCGAAGAAACGACCCGTTCTCATGTGACAAATGTCAACCGTGTACAATAGTTGGGCACGCGTTTGGCGTATTTCCCGACTATGCACCGGTGCCGAAGGGTTCAATGATGCAAGTTCCTCGGAGCATCTTCCATTGTTATACCGGTAGAACAAGGATAGCATTCTCACCCGACGCCTGTGCTCCAAAGATTGCAATCCGTCTGTTAAGATGGGAGAATCTATCAAACGGACCGCCCGTTTCTGCACAGTGTTGAGGGTATTTTTCAGGTATTTTGGAGCTCCAGACCAGAGGTGGCTGCCAAATTCAACCGTGGGGCGCACTTGCGATTTGTACAGGGTTAGCAGTTGTGCACTATTAAAGTATCTGCGGGCCCTATACAGTACGCCCAGTTTCTGGGAGGCTAACTTAAACTCTGGCTTCGATGGAGCCCCCATACCTGAGCTGGTCACTTAGGGTTACACCAAGCATATCAATGGAGGGCCTGTTCGGAAGATTGCTTCCGTTGAAAGAGACTAGATTTTCATTTCGATCCCTTTTAGACGTAATCAGACAAGATTGGGTCTTTGAAACATTAAATTCAACGAGATTATTTTTACCCCAAGAGAAAACACTCTCTAGGTAACCGTCCATTCTTTGCTTCAAAGCCCTACGAGCTGTTGGAGTTTGTGAGCCCTTTGGGGGCTTGTCAAACAAAAAGCTATCATGAACTGTACTGTCATCCGCATAACAGTGAATTGGTGCACACGACAAAAGGTCGTTGATGTGCAACAAAAACAAAGTCGGAGACAGAACCGATCCCTGCGGGACGCCAGCATTTATCGAGTGTGAGGAAGAGGTGAAACCATCGACTACCGTCTGAATCGACCTCTCCCTCAAGAAGTCGGCAATCCAAGTACACAAGGATGCGGGAAGTCCGTAAGAATGAAGTTTGTTGACAAGTCCTCGGTGCCAAACCCGGTCAAAGGCCTTGGAGATGTCCAGTGCAACCGTTTGGGTTTCACCGAAACGTTCCAGGCATCGCCCCCAAACATGCGTCACATACGCGAGAAGATCACCGCACGAGCGGTTCCGCCGGAATCCGTATTGACGGTCGTTAATAATTTTGTTCTTCTCGAGGTATGTGAGCAGTTTGTCGTTGATCACACGTTCCTTCACTTTAGACAGAACTGATGTGATCGCTATGGGGCGGTAGTTGGCCGTGTTGGAGCGGTCACCCTTCTTTGGAATAGGATGGATAACCGCTTTTTTCCAACCAAAGGGCACAGAGCCAGTCTTCAGGGACATTTTAAAAAGCTTCGTCAAAATTGGAGCTATTTCTGCAGCGCACCTCTGCAGTACCAGGGTATCTAGCATGGTCGATTGATATAGGTTTTATCGAAAATGTCGGTAACTTGTCATCGCTCCCGGACACGACTGCAGGCCGCTAACGAACAAACAACAGTTCACAACGACTAAGGGTTCCTAATTTATTTGACGTGAATTGTTATTTGTTCGTTAGTGGCCTGCATTCGTGCTTGGGAGCGATGACAAGTTACCGACATTTTCGATAACACCTATATCGATCGACCATGCTAGATACCCAGGGCAGGTATTCCGTCAGGCCCACTAGCTTTATTAACATCAAGCCCTCGTAAAACATGGAGTACTTCCCGATGCCGGATCCTCAGCTTTTTCATACGAAAACCGCAGTGAGGAACCGACGGCGGGACAGCACCTTGGTCATCGAGGGTTGAGTTATCCGCAAACATTTTACCTAATAAGTTAGTCTTTTCGGTGGCGGTGTTTGCTAGTGAGCTGTCAGGTCTGGTAAGAGGCGGCAGACTAGATTTGCAGAAATTGCGACCTATTGAGCCCGCAAGCGACCATAATTGCCTGCTGCAATCTGGGCATGCAGGCAGCTTTCTGCTGATCTGCTGGTCGTGCTCAAATTTTGATACATTTATGATTCTCTTGGTTTCCTTTGCCATTTTGTTGTAAGCTGTTCTGTCTTCGGATGTTCTAGATGTGTTGTAGGCTCGGTAAGCCGTGTTTTTTTGTCGCACTGCTTCAGCGCATTGTGACTGAACCACGGCTTTGAGCCTACACCAGTTTCCTTAACAGTAGATTGGATGAAGCCATCCATCGCGGACATGATGACTTCACCAATTTCCTGGGCACATCTTGAGGGATCCGAAGTCCGAAAACAGACAGCTGACCACGGGAAAGCATTAAAATGCGCCCGCAGACCGAACCAATCTGCTGACCTATAGTGCCACACTTTTCTCTTCAGCCTCTCTTTTGGTGGTCTGAAGTTTACAGGGATTGATGTCGTCACCAGGCAGTGGTCGGACGATCCTAAAGGCGCTGTGAGTTCAATCTTGTAACCGTGTGGCACAGTAGTTAAAAATAGGTCTAACAGATTGGAACGGTGAGTCTGGACATCAGGAACCCTTGTGGGCTCCTGAACCATTTGCTCCAATCCGTAGCAAAGGGCAAAGGATTCCGCTTGGCATCCAGCCGAGTCCGTTGATCCTGAGTACTTCAACCAAGGTTCGTTATGAACATTGACGTCCCCCAGGACCACAAACTCTGCAGTAGGGTAGCGGGGCAAGAGGTCATCAATAGTGTCGCTTAAGTGTTTGAAGAGCTCGTACGTGTCTGATTCGCCAAGGTTCGGTGAGCTGTATAAACAAGCGTAGAATCTTACCGTACTGGCAAGATTGACGCGTACCCACATTACGTCGAATCTGGAGTTTTCCAGATTCAACAGTCGCACACAGTTGACGTCAGCTCGACTATAGAGACAGACACCTCCTTTAGGTCTGAACTTGCCTGCGAGGGTGAAGCCCGGGCTGTCCAGATAGGTGGCGTCTACAGGCTCAGCTATCTGTGTTTCAGACAGGAAAAGAATGATGGTGTAATTCACCAACAGTTTTGGCCTGCACCGGGGACGCCTACTCCTCGCCGCTGAAATGATGTTAATTTTTGATGGTTGTATATTCATGATTTTATTTGTAGGGTTATTTAAGTGTGATATGAGAGGAAGGAAGGTCTGGGAGGGAAAAGGTAAAGGGGTGGGTAGGATGCTATCATATATCTGATTAAATTGTTGATACAGTCCGCGAGAACCTCCACTTAAAATATTTATAACTTCCTCAATTTTGTCTTTGAAAAATATTCTTCACAGAGCTATTCTAGTGAGCGTTGGGACAAACTTTCTGAAATTCAAATTTGCTTCGAGCAGTCCAACAAAAGGTGAAAGAGATGCTTCTTCAGATCTTTCGACTGCAAGATATTTTTTGACACATGTTTTCTTAAACCATAGATCACACGCCCTGTCTAAAGGCTCGATGACACAGAACGAGTTTACAAGCTACTATCTATTAAGTTTAAAAGCGGGTAAATCGGCGAGTGAGATTGTCATGATGACACACAAAACTGTCCACTCGCTCAGTAGCGTAGGAAACTGAGGTTGATGCTAGCGCCAGTAATAAGAATAACGACATTTGCGTGAACTAATTCTGTGATGTTTCACATTCGAAATCAGCTGTTTATTGGCAGCCATCTTGAAAAACATAAATAAACCAATCACGAGCAAGCGTGTAGCGAGTTAAGTTGATGACCTTTCAACTTTTTTCCTAGATTGTCAACAATCTGCTAGTTAGCAAGTAAAGCGTCGATGACACAGGGCGAGTTTACAAGCTACTATCTACTAAGTTTAAAAGCGGGTAAATCGGCGAGTGAGATTGTCATGATGACACACAAAACTGTCCACTCGCTCAGAAGCGTAGGAAACTGAGGTTGCTGCTAGCGCCAGAAACAAAAATAACGACACCTGCCTGAACTAATTCTTCAGATGTTTGACAGTCGAAATCAGCTGTCTATCGGAAGCTATGTTGGAAACATAAATAAACCAATCACGAGCAAGCGGAGCAAGCGTGTAGGCGAGTAAAGTTGACGACCTTTCAACTTTTTTTCGTAGATTGTCAACAATCTGCTAGTCACTGCTAGTTAGCAAGTAGCCCTGTGTCATCGACGCTTAACACGATGACACTAAGCGAGTTTACTAACAGATAGTGAATTTCCCAGATAGTAGCTTGTAAACTCGCTCTGTGTCATTGACTCTTAAATGTAGTACTTGGTTGATGCACTTCCAGTAAAAAATAAAAAAAGCACTTGTATACACTGTTAACCAACATGTTATTCAAGGGCGGATCCAGCTTTGGCGCCACAGGGGGGTCACATAGCGCCAGGGGGGGTCACATAGTCGTGGTCAAGTCACAAGAAGTTATAATTTAATTTTTTTAATAATAGATCCCCCCCCCCTCCCCAATGATCCCACTGTCCGTACAGTTCCATACACATGTCCGTACAGTTCCCTAGACATGCTGGAGCAGCTGTTGGGTCTAAACTCGGAGATGATGCTCTCCAGTGTGGCCGTCCGGAAGCTTGTCTGAAGCATGCGCCCATCAGCTCCAGGTGACTTACTTTACATCTACCTCATCGTCAACCATTTTACCATGATTTAAATTATTTATTTATTTAATATCAACAGTATAAATTAGAATTATTACAGAAACATGAACCACGGCAAAGACACAGTGACGGCAAAGACACGGCAATGGCAACGGCACACGGCATCTCTTTTCTTTAACACGAGTGTAGGAGATGTATGATGGGTGAGGGGGAACAAAACATAAGCCACAAATTATATTTTTATAAAATGAGTCAATATTTTTGTACAAATTGAACAACACGTGTGTTCTTCATAAAATAAGTCTTAAACGCTGTTAAGAGGTTCATTTTGAGACTGTTAACTATCATATAATTACTTTGTTTTGCATTTGCTAAAGGCGAAATAAACACATAAGTCAGACCTAATGTTATCAGGGCCTGTGCATGACTTATGTGTATGTTCCCCCAGAGCATAGAATTTCTCCTTTGGGGGAAGCAGACATACATACATTATTTATTTCACTATTATTTAGTGTGTCAGAAGAGATGCAGCATTATTGTGAGAAAGAACATCTGTTTTATATTTTTTTCTGCCGTTACCGTGTCATCTCCGTGGGAAAATTAAAAGTGCCAATTTAAAGATTTCAACATTCCATGTGTATGTAATAATAAATGTATAATTTCAGTATGGAAACATGTTTACACAGGTCCCAGCTGCCCTCGGTGTCGGACGGAGGATACTGCTAACAGCTGGTGGTGAACTTGCTCTCCCTCGGAATTGCAACACATAATATTCTGCATGACTACCCTATGCAGTTTGTTGACCTTGTGTTTACCGTGGTTGACAACCAACATAGAAATATCTCATAGTGAGGTTGTTTCACACAAATTCAAAACTAGCAATAGCGAGCTTAACACACTTTGAGCAGGAAGGAAAGTTCTACCTTTCATGCCGATACTATTTGAATGCCTGGAAAGGCTGTCAAATATTTTTATATGAATATTGTATACCAATCTCTTTGTAAGGGTCCCAAATATATGTATATGTATAAAGCATATAGATATGTAAATAATATTTATGTGATACAAGATAGGGTAATCTTCTTATCTCTTTTGTGTGAAAGAATATTAAAGTAACTGGTGTGGGCTCAAAGCCTTAGTTCAGTCGACAATGCTCTGAGGCAGTTCGATGAAAAAACGCAGCTTACCGAGCCAACGACATCTCGAACATCCGAAAACAGATCAGTGCATAAAAAAATTGGCAAAGGAAAGCAAGAGAATCATAAGTAGATCACAATGCGAGCACAACCTGCAGATCAACGAAAAGCTGGCTGCCTACCCGCATGACAGCACGACATTCTGGTCGCTTACAGGCTCGATAGGCCGCAATTTCTGCAATCCCAGACTGCCACCTCTTACCAGACGTGATGGCTAACTAGCAAAAACCCCAACCGAAAAGGCAAACTTATTGGGCAAAATGTTTGCGGAAAACACGGCCCTTGATATTCAGGATGCTATCCCGCCGTCAGTTCCTCACTGTGGTTTCTTTATGAAAAAACTGAGGACCCAGCATTAGGATGTACTCCACGTCTTATGGGGGCTTGATGTTAACAAAGCTAGTGGACCTGACGGAATACCGTATGCTGCAGAAATAGCTCCAATTTTGGAGCTCTTCAAAATGTCTCTGAAGTGTGGCTCTGTACCCCCTGGTTGGATAACCACTGGAGTGACAGCGCATTTTAAAACTTTTTCTTCTTTTTGGATGTGAGTTCATAAAGAGTGTTAAGGGACGTACTTGACTTTCTTTATCCAGTGATTCCTGATATTATTTGAAGTAAAAAATGTAAATGAAATTTGGTTCTCCGGTGACTTTTTTGATGTTTTTTTTTGTTAATTTTTTTTCTTCAAAACGAACCAAAAATAAATACCTTTCACATATCATTACTGATCACTCAGCCTAGTAAGCGCCTAATTCATTATTCCAACCCCTACTGATAATGTTTGGAATCTCTGGTTAATATCAATAATTTAATGCAAAAATCAGTAATTTTAAATACATGTAGGATTACAAAAGATTTTTTAAATATTAATTTTAATATTTATTTATTTATTAACGGTATAAATATACCATAAATACATATTACATGTCACAAAATATTATTTATTAAAAGAAAATAACTTACCTTACATCACTTTATTTTTTTAATATTTTATAATATTAATATTTTATAATCAGCTCTTAACTATAATTTTGAATTAAATCTCATAAAGCAAATAGCAATTAATAATGGCTATTCTACTAATTTGATAGATGAAATACTAAATAAAAAAATTAAACAGAATTTTTTCAAATTATATATTTACCCTATTTCTAAAGATAACAATAAACATTGGCGTAGAATTTTATTTGTCGACAACGATACGTCAAAAATTATTAGTAAAAATATTCCCGGTACTATTCAACCAGCGTTTTACACAAATAACAAATTGAAGAAATATATACTCAACAATAAAGATAGCGAAATTAAAACAAAAAAATCAGGGGTTTACAAACTCATTTGTAATGATTGTAGTTCGTTTTATATAGGTAGAACTTATAGAAACTTTGAGATTAGCCTCAGAGCACTAAATGGCAATAGCGATTCTGAGTTCGCAGACCATTTATTAAAATATGATCATAGCTTTGACATAAATTCAGGTCTTCAAATATTACATACAGGATATAAAACATCGCAAATCAATAATTTAGAAATTTTAGAAATAAGAAAAAATGTTAATTCCAAAGCTGACATAATTAATAAGCAAAAAAAATTTGTTAACCCTGTTTTAAATATCTTCCCACTTAACCGGCCTTTTACTTCTAATAGCTTGGTAATCCCCAATTCTTCGAAACTCCCACCATTGTCAACCCTTCCCCCTCCTTCAATTTCTTCGCTCCATATGTGATCTATAATTAATTTTTTAACTTTAGTATACTTTTATTCCTGAAGAAGTGAACTTGGTTCACGAAACATGTTGATATTATAAAATATAAAAAAATAAAGTGATGTAAACTAAGTTATTTTCTTTTAATAAATAAATAATGACATCACAAAGTAACAACCTTTTAGAAGAAGTTTTCTTCGAAAAAAAAACAAAATATTAGTTGTAGGTACATAGGAAATAATTTAAAAAAAGAGTTAATTGTGGCATTTGATAAAGAAATGACATAAAAGGGCTACAATTACATTCAATACTATAGTAAAAATAAAATTAATATTGATTGAAGACATATAATAGAATAGCCTTAATAATAATATTAAGGGATAATACATACATTTACCATTTGTTATTTCGGCTACTGGCACTATACCTAGGTCTCTGATTCAAAATTTAGGCGTATTAGATTTGTCAAAGAATTTATATATAAAAATGCAAAAATCGGTAATTTTAAATACCTACATGTAGGATTACAAAAGATTTTTTAAATATTTATGTTGAGGGATCAGTAGGATTTATAGGTTCAATTAGGAATTCCACAGAGCCGAACCCTCTGATATGAAAATATCTGGAGTCGGTGAATTATTTTCCCATCTGGTCTCTGGTAGGTTGACATGTTGTTCTTGTATTGTTTTGTAATTATAATACTTATATAGTGCAATTGCATAGCGTGGATTGACTAGATGATCATTTGGAGAAGTGTGTGAAAGGGTTTAGTTTTTCCTGTGGGGAAAATTTAACCCGGACATTTAAATCTGGTGCGTAAATTATATAAATTTTCCTAATTTTCTAACTAAGGGCATTACTTATATGTTACCTAAAAGCGAAAATATTAATAATCCCTCTCAATATAGACCCATTATATGTCTACCGACAATATACAAAATTTTAACCTTTTGCTTGACAGATTTAATATATACTCATTTGGATGAAAAAAATATTTTATCTGAACAACAAAAAGGTTGTCACAGAAAACATATGGGATGTAAAGAACAATTAGTTATTGATTCTCTAATTTTAAAAGAAATTCAAAATCAAAAGCCTAATTTACATACTTGTTATATAGATTATCAAAAAGCTTTTGATAGTGTCCCGCACTCGTGGCTAATCAAAATATTAAAAATATATAAAGTTAACCCAATTATAATTAGCTTTTTGAAAAATATTATGTCCTTTTGGAATACAGATTTACTAGTAAATTTAAAAGGTAAGAAAATAGTAGTACCGGGCATTTCAATAAAAAGAGGGATTTTTCAAGGAGACTCATTGAGTCCTCTTTGGTTTTGCTTAGCATTGAATCCTATGTCTAAAATGTTAATTAAAAGCAAGTTTGGAATAAAAATTAAGGGTAATACAAGAGAGAGTAGTATAGTTTCTCATCTATTATATATGGATGATATAAAATTACTTTCAAATTCTGAATCAAATTTAGAGAAAATGATTAAAGTAGTTAAAATTTTTTCAGATGATATTAAAATTACTTTTGGTTTAGATAAATGTAAAACGATCCATATAGAGAAAGGCAAAATTGTAGATGGAGACGAGGGTAGGTATATTTAGAAATTTCAAAATTAAAAGTATGAAAGAGGATGAGGTTTATAAATATTTAGGATACCCGCAATCGAATAGATTAGATCACACTAGTATTAAAAATGATATTAGGATTAAATTTCAAACTAGGCTCAGAAAAATTTTAAAATGCAATCTATCTGCTAAAAATTTAGTAAAAGCAATAAATACTTGAGCAATACCTGTTAACGTACTCATTTGGCATAATTAAATGGTCCAATACAGATTTAGATATTTTAGAACGATTAATTAGAACTATGTTAGCAAAGTTTAATTGCCATCATCCAAATTCAGCTATAGAACGAATTAATTTACCTAGAAATTTAGGAGGTAGAGGTGTAGTCAAAATAACATTTTTGAAACACAATCAGGTAGAAATGCTTAGAAATTTTTTCCATAGGAAAGCTAATAGCTCAGAAATGCACAAAATAATTTGCAAGGCAGATATAAACATTACACCTTTAAATTTATATGACGAGAATGCCAACATTCTTATAAATACTAACCAGGAATTATTAGATTCCTGGTCAAATAAAATTATTCATGCAAAACACTTCAATTATCTCAACTAAACGTATGTTGACAAACTTTCGTCAAACAAATGGTTGAGTATTGGAGAGTTGAGCGCAGAAATAGAATGATTTATGCTTGCCATTCAAGATAGAGTCATTAATACTAAAAATTATAGGAAGCATATAATCAAAGATATAAATCAAATTGATGATTTATGTAGTAAATGTTTGGCTTTTCCGGAAACTATAGAACATATTATATCGGGATGTTCTATATTAGCGCCGTCCGAGTATACATTTAGGCACAATCAGGTTTTAAAAAGAATTTGGCATTCTCGGACTATAAAAATATTACCATTTGTTATTTCGGCTACTGGCATTATACCTAGGTCTCTGATTCAAAATTTAGGCGTATTAGATTTGTCAAAGAATTTATATATAAAAATGCAAAAATCGGTAATTTTAAATACATGTAGGATTACAAAAGATTTTTTGAATATTTATATTGAGGGATCAGTAGGATTTATAGGTTCAATTAGGAATTCCACAGAGCCGAACCCTCTGATATGAAAATATCTGGAGTCGGTGAATTATTTTCCCATCTGGTCTCTGGTAGGTTGACATGTTGTTCTTGTATTGTTTTGTAATTATAATACTTATATAGTGCAATTGCATAACGTGGATTGACCAGATGATCATTTGGGAAGTGTGTGAAAGGGTTTAGTTTTTCCTGTTGGGAAAATTAAACCGGGACATTTAAATCTGGTGCGTAAAATATAATATTGAGGGATCAGTAGGATTAATAATAATATTGAGGGATCAGTAGGATTTATAGGTTCAATTAGGAATTCAACAGAGCCGAACCCTCTGATATGAAAATATCTGGAGTCGGTGAATTATTTTCCCATTTGGTGTCTGGTAGGTTGACATGTTGTTCTTGTATTGTTTTGTATTTATAATACTTATATAGTGCAATTGCATAGCGTGGATTCACTAGATGATCATTTGGGAAAGTGTGTGAAAGGGTTTAGTTTTTCCTGTGGGGAAAATTTAACCTGGACATTTAAATCTGGTGCGTAAAAGTTATTTATTTCAGCCGAACAGAGCGGTGGGTGCAATACTCTGCCAGCCATAAAAAAGAATACATTACATAAAATGGATTTACTATATAAAAAAGAAAAAATAAAAGAATATAAAAAGATTTTAAAAAGACATACATATACACATATTTAGTACTCGTATATCTACTACGGGGGCTTCAGATGAATTCTCCATGTTTGGTGAAGAGGCGCGCCCTGCCACTGGGCCACGGCCTGGACGAGAGTGTTCTCCGATCTTTGGTAGCGCTGTCTCACCCCGGCTATTCTGTGGCGCATCAAAGTGGCGAACCCATATACCCTTCCTTCTCTGAATATCTGCGAGGCACTGCATCTCCAAGGTAGGCCAAATAGCGCCCTATATGCGTTATGGTATTGTACTCGAAGTGTGTTCATGACGCCTTGTGAGTATCTTGTCCATAGTTCGCCGGTGTAAAAGCTCGTGCAGTAGCTCTGGAATATTTGCTTTTTCACCGGAGAACTGCAGCTGTTGAATCTCCTGGCGAGCATGTTGGCTTGCACGCTTAGTACTCTTCTTTGGCGTTCTATGTCATTTTTATCATTTATGTCATCAGTGACGACATGCCCCAAATATTTTATTTCACTGCAGATTTTGACATTGTCTCCGCCGAGGAGAATGGGGTATACGCGGTGGCTGTCGGTTTCCAATCAGTATCAAGATACCGACAGTGTTGATCGCGCGCGACGCGTCGCATCATTTGTGTCTGATACTTATTCGTTTGACGTTTGACAGAAATGGCGTCGGAACATGAAAGTAATGTTAGATTTATTCTGGAAGTGGAAAAAATGCATGTTTATATAACTATACTTTACGAGAATACGTAAGAAAGGATTTAGTGGAGAAGGCATGGATTGATGTTGGAAAAAAAGTCATATGACATCGCTTGACAGCGTGTTAACTCTACGGCTGCATGTGAAAAATGATGTGGGTGGTTTGGTATATTTATGAAAATGATAAAGTTCAATATATTTCGGATAGCGCCGTGTACGGAGACTAGCATTAAAAAGTAGTATATCAGCAGGGTACTTGTGGTTTCTTCACAATTACGTAGATTGTAAATATCTCGATGAACAGAGGGCCTTAGACAATCAAATAATGTGTCTTTTTTCTCTAATGATGCACAAAATTGTCGGACGGGGAACATGAAAATTAATTGTATTGCTTATATTAATTATTGCGACATTGCTGAATTGTATTTAAAAATGTTAGATATTATATCAAATAAATAAATAAATAATCGATAATAATAAGAAATTTGGTTGTACATAAGTATAAATGAAATGTTATTTCTTCACTTTTACTACTGTTGCCGTGTAATGGAAGCATTATCTCATCACACAGGGGGGCATTTTGGCGCTTTTAAATGCAATTTTCCTACTGGTAAGGCAAAACATACCAGTTTTTAATGCTAGTCTCCGTACACGGCGCTATCCGAAATGTACTGAACTTGGTCATTTTTCACGTGCAGCCGTGGTGTGAACACGCTGTCATGCGATGTTATATGACTTTTTTTCCAACATCAATCCATGCCTTCTCCACTAAATCGTTTCTTACGTATTCTGGTAAAGTATAGTTATGTAAACATGCATTTTTTCCACTTCCAGAACAAATCTAACATTACTTTCATGTTCCGACGCCATTTCTGTCAAACGTCAAACGAATAAGTATCAGACAAAAACGATGCGACTGTCGCGTGCGATCAGCACTGTCGGTATCGTGATACTGATTGGAAGCCGACGGCCATCGCGTAGCGCCGTGAACGGGCACCAGCTAAATCGTACGGGGGGTACTTACGATCGGCGCGTATGATACGCGCACGAGAATCGAGTAGCTTGTAAGTATCTCCGTGAACGGAGGCACTAAGGTGTAATTACTGGACACGGGACCACACGCAATATTCCTGGACTTTCCCGGAATTCCCGGAAATCTGGCAACCCTAACCCCTCCACAGGAAAAATACAATCTATATAAATAAAAATGAATCGCCGAAATGTACGTAAGCGCATAACTTCCGAACGACTGCACCAAATTGGATAATTATTTTTTTGTGTTCGTAAGGACAATGTTTGTATAAAACTACTGGTGAGCTATGGCATTATGAAATTTGTATAAAAAAATTGCAATAGGTGTCACGCGAGCTTTTTGAAAACTGAATATAACGGGACTGACTGTATGGAATGCAGGAGGGGGGGGGTTGGATAGGGGGGAGGGGGAACTCCGCGGGACTGGGGAACAGTGGAGGAGGTGGAGTGGGAACACGAGAAGGGAAGGGGCGCGGGAGAGAAAGGAGAGGCGGAAGGGGAACTGGACGAATAAGAAATAACACGCAGGGAGAAACAATTTTTTTATTAATTGGCATAGCAATGCATGCCAGGAACCTGCTAGCCTATGTCATCTTAGGGGATACTGTATGGAGTTTTTTTATGGAAAGGAAGGAGAGGTAGTTCTGGGAAGTAAATAGATACGAGGGGTGGTTAGGAATCTGGGGGTCAGTGTGTCCAGGGGTAACGAGATTCCGGCTGGAGAGGATAAAAGACCTCCCTCAACCAGTCTCTCTCGATCCTGCCCACCACGCGGCAGGCAGACGCATCGGCCGCCAAGACGTGAACAAACCTCATCCCATGAACCCGGGCACCCCTGCTAAGTCATCAAACGTAGCGAATCACTTGGGGTGACCTATGGCAGAGGTTTTGATTTATCCAATAAATGGTTCCCGGGGCGGAGGTATCCATACCCGCCTCCCAAGTACCCTCCCAAGTACCCTCCCAAATATTCTATCTCATTCTCTCACAGGCTAAATCCTAAAGATTTAGGTGTTTGTCTGTTTTTAGTTTCACTTTTTCATTTCATCGAGTTTCAAATCACAACGGTGCTAAAGAAGTTTTCACTTCAAAAACTTTGTTGCTCACTTCACACAGGTTGTCTTTTTTCGCAAATAATGTTAAATAAGCTCAATAAAAAACACGATAGATTTCGGGTAGCAACTATACATATCATCAAACAGTATTAATAGGCTTGCGTCTGCGTGGTTGAATTTCAGAACCCAGCTATGAGTGCATATCGGACGCCACCCATACGCGCCGCGCCACAAATAACATCTGTGTACGTGGAATTTAACACAAAGCTACTGTTATAATTCGGTTTCGAATTCAAGAATTCGACACAAGATCGACACAAGGTTTACTTCCGTAAACAGCCCGCATGTGTACGTTTCTTCCCTTGGTCAAAGTACTACGGATATATAAAATTTAAGAATCTTTCCGGATATGGAGAGATTAGGTTAACTCCGTGACTAACTGTCACTCAATCACTGGATCACAGTTCACAGTGGATCCGAGGAACTGGCTATTTTTGGAACCAGTTTTTATCAGATTTATAAAAGGGTTACCTACACTCAAACTGGGCCAAGCCGAAGCAAAAGCCGCCCGCAGGGCCTAGCAGCAAAAACCTGGGGAGTGGGTTTTTAACTGCTAGTTTTATGTATTATTACGCAGATATCTTATGATATCTATATAGGTATCCATATCTACTAAACTAGGAACCTAATCAATTAACTTATATTATGTAGATATAGGAAAAAATCTATTTTGAAACATCGCCAGGGGGGGGGGGTTTTGAGGGGGCAGCTTGTTATATTGACGATAAGGGTATCATTATTGAGGATAAGCGAAATATGAAACAAACACCAATAGCAGATATATATACATTATTAACAAAGTACGTAGGTACAGACATAATGTATCGGAATATCGACAAGGCAACAGCGTATATAAACAACTAACAATAGGTACATTCGTTATGTAGGTATCAGTGTTGATTTATGATAAATAATATCGGTAATAGATAGCGTTAATACATACTTAAGTGTTTAAGTGTAATACCCTTACTTTTATTGCTTTTATTCATGAGAACGGAAAGAGATTTGTTATCATTTTCTTCAAATCATTGTATACTATAGGTATACCTAACTTATAACGGCGACCGGACAATCATGAAACTTCAACAACTCCTTTGAAAAATAATTATTCATTAAAAATGATGAAAAAATATTGGTTTAACAGCTTACGTTGGGTTATGTTGTGGATTATTTATATGTACATATAATATGGACTAAAAAATGTCAAATATGGAGTATAAAATAAGAATATCTTTCATATTAATCAATGTTTATTGTGAAAAATTACTTTGCAGTAACAGTTACATTAAAAAAATTATAAAAAGATAGCGAAATGTTCAGGTAATTTAAATAAAAAAAAATAAGTTTTATTTATATTCCTCTAAATCTGTCTTATTAAATTGATTGCAGTACACAATCACATGCTTTTTTAAATTATCGAAATTAAAACTTTGTCGATTTGGTCTAAATATAGCCTTATATTGGCTGAAAGATCTTTCCACGTCACATGATGTAATGGGAGCGTATTTAAAGACGCCTAGTTCCGAAATTGTGTAAGGCACGTCTGCAGTATAGGTCTCACAAGTTAAGTTGACTTCATCACAGTACTCACACAGATGCAAAACTTTCATGCAGCGTGTTTCGTTTTAGGCTTTTAACAAAAAAGCAATTAATAATTATTTCACAATTGAGAATTCGAATCCAAAGCGTGTTTAAATCGATAACATAAAACTAATGTTGTTTTAAAACATTTTTATAGAAAAACTGAAGGTTTAGGAAGAAAAATAAGTTTATTAACTAAATGTGATAATCTTCAAGATTGAATTCAAATGGGTATTCATAACTAACAACAAGGTTAAAAAATATTGTGTTATTTAAAAAGATTTGTCATATAGCCCAATCATGGATTTGTTCCCCTACCCACCCACTCTACACTAATACCTACCCACCCAATCTACATTATTAACTAACAATGGCTCCATCCCTACCACAATAAAACATTGTTCTAAACTGTCAAATTAGTATAAGCTTTCCCTGACGAAGGAACGTTTGTTCCGAAACCGGTCGGTTTTGCACATCATATAAGTGGTTTATACAAAGTTATATTGTTTCATTTTTCTATAATGGATAACCACAAAGTAATAGCTACATTCAAAAATATAAAAATAAATAAAAAAATAAAAAATATTTAAAAAGATTAATTTATTATAATATTCATACTTATATAGATAATATTTTATAAAATAAATAATCTACAAGCCGCCACATGCCGCTAATAGGCATAGATTTTGAAAAGTAAACGACTGTTAAACTTAATTATCAAAAGAAACATCGGTTTCGGTCGGGATAGATGGTAAAACATGCATTAAAATTCGGTTTTCAAAGTTATAAATTTCCCATATAAAACATCTCCATTGCCGCCATTTTTTTGTACGGGTTTGACATTTGTAATGTTTCGTTTAAAACTCAATACGCATGAATTACTTGGTTTACCTAAACCAAGAACCTAATGTTGAAATGAAGTGTGATTTCCAAAATCTGTGTTTAAAAATGTTGCTGCTTATGGATTATTTATTTTTCATAATTATGTGTTAGCAATCATCAGCAACAGTAATTATTTAATTATGTATCAGTCATCATCAGCAACTATCTATATGTATATTATCTAAAATATAACAGATTACTAACACAAAGGTACAAAAGATTTACTAGTCTGTGATAGTACTGGGCGTTGACGATAATTCTATCCAACGCCAACGTCGTTATCGTTGGCAATTTTCAACTGTTGAAAATAGCTGTTGAAAATAACGTCGACGTTGACGCAACTATAATAGGAGATCGACACGATACTAACAAAAAATATATCAAAATCGTATTAAGGAATCCCTTTTAACGGGTGGTTCCCCGAATCATTGATGTATTATAAATTGTTATTATCTCTATGCCCCACGCGACACACACGTAATAATAATCCTATAATAACGTTGAACTGTTGGAAGACGTTGGTGGTTGTTGAAAATATTATCCTGTTGAAGATATATTTTGCTTGTCACTGATAAATTCGCTTGTTGCTTGGCGCTACGTATCGGCCGTATTGGACGGGAAAATAATAAAAAAACGTGCAGTAGGTATGTACATTACCAAAAGACCTTGTGTAATTGGGTATAATATCGTTCACGAAGTGTGATCTCTTGACCCTTTTGACTTAATCATTCTAACACCGTTGAAAACAATAGGTACAAAACATTGTCAATTATCAATAGGTTATTTTTTTGCTTGTCGTTGATAAATTTGATTGTTCAATGGCACCACGTATCGGCCGTATTGGATGGGAAAATAAAATAAAACGTGCAGTAGGTATGTACATTACCAAAAGACCTTGTGTAATTGGGTATAATATCGTTCACGAAGTGTGATCTCTTGATCCTTTTGACTTAATAATTCTAACACCGTTGAAAACAATAGGTACAAAACATTGACATTTATCAATAGGTTCTTTTTTTGCTTGTCGTTGATAAATTTGTTTGTTCCATGGCGCTGAGTATCGGCCGTATTGGATGGGAAAATAAAAAAAAACGTGCAGTAGGTACGTACATAACCAAAATACCATTTAAAATATCGAGTAATGTTGTTCACGAAGTACAAACTCTTAACCCTTTTTATTTATTAGGCAATTGAATTGTTGACTGCGTTGAATAATATTCGCATGTAGGTATTATATTTCAACTGTTGGCGCTAATTATTTTCAACAGTGTTGGACGTTGAAATAATATAACTATTGTTTCCAACGGCTAGTTATATTTTAATACAGTACTACTCTACATCTTCTCTATACATTATAAATTAAAGTCCTCCGCCGCGTCTGTCTGTTCAGGAACTGCACGAACGTTCAAAAATTACTGAACGGATTTTCATGCGGTTTTCATCAATAGAGTGATTCATGAGGAAGGTTTAGGTTTATAATTTGTCATGGTTTTTGTGTACATTGGTTGAAATATAAAGGAGAATGTCTGTATGTGGTGGACGAGCGGGCTGGCAAGCGGGTGGTGTAGATTTGATTTGTATGCAAATCTACAGTTTTATGCCAAGGTTGCGAAATTTTACACGTGTCACTAGTGTCCGACCGAAACAGGACTTTTCACCAAAACCGAAACCGAATCTTCGGTGTCTGTCTCAGTTTCGGCCGAAACCGAAACCGAAATATTTTTAGAAATGTTAAAAATCGATTGTTTACTGTTATTTTGCTAATTTTTTACACTTATTCAGAAAGTTAACACGTGTTAATCATTTAAAAGTTAATTAAATAAATAAATTTAAAAAAAAAAACAATAATTGAAGTATGTGAAAAAATAATTTTTTTTTATATTACTTCAGTAAAACAAACAAGATTTATAAAAAACAACAAAACATGTTAACTACTTCTTGGACCAAAAAATTGTCAATAATAATTAATAGAGTTTTATTTTTATTTTTATTGCGTTTACAATCACAACATTCTTTTTATACGCGTTAAATGAAATAAAAAAGACAATAATTGCAGTATATAACAAAAAAATATTTTTTTGATATTACTGCTATAAAACAAATCAAAATTAACAAATATGTTAACTACTTCTTGGAACAAACATTTGTCAATAATCAACACTTAATAAAGGAAGGACGTCATTAATTGAGTATTTTTCTGATGATGGCGGGTGACATACGAGCCACGAACTCACCCGAAGTCAGCCGAACGAGAAGTTCCAAGAAGTAGTTAACTTGTTATGTTATTTTTTATAAATATTGTTTGTTTTACAAAAGTAATATAAAAAAATATAATTTTTTCACATACGTCAATTATTTTTTATTTTATTTATTTAATTTAACTGTCTGAATAAGTGTAAAAAATAAGCCAAATAACATTAAACAATCGATTTTCAACATGTCTATAAAAGTTTCGGAACTGATGCCGAAGCTAGATTTTTTTGCTGAAACTTGCCGAAACCGAAACCGAAACCGAACCTTCGGTCGGTCCCTACATGTGACCTTCAAAACAAGAGAAAGGTCACTGTCTACATTTGATTTCGAAAACTCTGTGTCCCGGGTATCGCCGGGACTTCAGCTAGTGTAATATAAATCTGAAATATTAAAGAACATATAAAAAAATATCTATTTGCAATTTTGGGTAACTTTTGATTTTTGTCGTTCGGATTAAACAAAATTTAGTCAAGAAAATATATATGGTACGAGTATTTTATAAAAATAAAACCTTTAAAATGCGTCAAACATAGATCTCAACAAAAAAGCGCCGCGATGTGGTGTGGAATTGTTAAGGTGAATTTTTGTTTACACAAACAAACAACGAGTTTTTATCTTTTTGAAAATATGTAAGATGTGATTCATTTTATTTTATTATAGGCTAAAAACGACTGAAATTTTCCGTTAAACCCTTTAATAAGCACAGAAACCGTTGAATTTTCTTTATCGCAGTTTTTGTGCAAGCCGCATGCATCCCACGGACCGCGGCTTACTCATCAGTAGGGCCCGGATTAAATGTAAATACATATTTTTAATTTACACGATTTTCGGTCTCGTATGTGTTCTCTGCCTAGATTATCATATATAGATTGTGAAAAACTATTTTTTCCATATTTTTCCATATTTCATGGTTAAGTCCATATTACGTTTGGTGATTTAGCAGGGGTGCCCGGGTTCATGGGGTGAGGTTTGCCTAGGTATTGGAGGCGGATGACCAGGACACACTGAACCCCAGATTCCTACCCACCCCTTAAACCCTTTTCCTTCTCAGAACTCTCCTCTCCTTCCTTTCCCCCAAAACCCCCCCACACAGCATCCCTAAAGATGACATAGGCCCTGAGGGAAATTATTTTCCTCAGGGCCTCCTGTGTGGAGCTCATGTAAAAAAAAAAATATATATATATTTTACAAAAAATATATCACAATCATCCATATTTTCGATGTTTATATCATAAAACATGAGTTAGTTCACAAAAATTGATATAATTTAATAATTTTACGTGTTTGCATTCTCGCCACCACACGGTCGCTCGTGTTTCATTTCTATCGCGTATTATTCGTCGTAATTCGATTTTTGATTCTTTTCCTCTACTTGCTTGCTGTTGCTTGCGTGCCTTTTTATTTTTACGTACTCAAGTCACCTACTACTACAACTGTCTAGATACCTATCAGTTTAATTTCAAAATACCCAAGGATAAACAACCTTTGCGTATCAAGTAAAGTATATTTTAGATAAAAATAAAGGATTTGACACCCTAAAACAATTAATAAAGTTCTAGCGGAAGCTTTGATGGTATAGGTAAAACATCTTAAGTTGGAAGCAATAAAAATGCTTAGTATTGATGTATTGGTATATCTGTGTGAACGTCAAGCGACGCCCACAAAACCGATAAGGCTCTCTGTCTTGCTTACGCCCACTTATTGCAACTAGTTAGAAGAGAGGCAAGTTTTACGATACCCTTTTGAGGCTATACTTACAGGGTGTTCTATTCTCTTCATTCGGTTCGTAATTTGATTTAAACACACGTGCACCTACATTTCGCAAGTGACAAAATCAAATTATAAATTTGAAATAATAAATAGTTTTCATTATCTTTGATTCGAATCTTTATTAGTAGATTTACAGAGTGTTTGTAATATTTATTACGATATCATGGAGTCCTGTTACGAAACGGAACGTGGCAAATCACTGAATGGACCAACTCGTGAAATTTTATTCCGTATGTTTAATTATTTTACTTATTCATAATGTAAAAAACGGTGGTCAACTTTTAAGCATAAATGACTTGTATGATTTGACGTCTAAGGCAACTGGAGTATCACAGACTAGTACTGTATTAAAATATAACTAGCCGTTGGAAACAATAGTTATATTATTTCAACGTCCAACACTGTTGAAAATAATTAGCGCCAACAGTTGAAATATAATACCTACATGCGAATATTATTCAACGCAGTCAACAATTCAATTGCCTAATAAATAAAAAGGGTTAAGAGTTTGTACTTCGTGAACAACATTACTCGATATTTTAAATGGTATTTTGGTTATGTACGTACCTACTGCACGTTTTTTTTTATTTTCCCATCCAATACGGCCGATACTCAGCGCCATGGAACAAACAAATTTATCAACGACAAGCAAAAAAAGAACCTATTGATAAATGTCAATGTTTTGTACCTATTGTTTTCAACGGTGTTAGAATTATTAAGTCAAAAGGGTCAAGAGATCACACTTCGTGAACGATATTATACCCAATTACACAAGGTCTTTTGGTAATGTACATACCTACTGCACGTTTTATTTTATTTTCCCATCCAATACGGCCGATACGTGGCGCCATTGAACAATCAAATTTATCAACGACAAGCAAAAAAATAACCTATTGATAATTGACAATGTTTTGTACCTATTGTTTTCAACGGTGTTAGAATGATTAAGTCAAAAGGGTCAAGAGATCACACTTCGTGAACGATATTATACCCAATTACACAAGGTCTTTTGGTAATGTACATACCTACTGCACGTTTTTTTATTATTTTCCCGTCCAATACGGCCGATACGTAGCGCCAAGCAACAAGCGAATTTATCAGTGACAAGCAAAATATATCTTCAACAGGATAATATTTTCAACAACCACCAACGTCTTCCAACAGTTCAACGTTATTATAGGATTATTATTACGTGTGTGTCGCGTGGGGCATAGAGATAATAACAATTTATAATACATCAATGATTCGGGGAACCACCCGTTAAAAGGGATTCCTTAATACGATTTTGATATATTTTTTGGTAGTATCGTGTCGATCTCCTATTATAGTTGCGTCAACGTCGACGTTATTTTCAACAGCTATTTTCAACAGTTGAAAATTGCCAACGATAACGACGTTGGCGTTGGATAGAATTATCGTCAACGCCCAGTACTAATGTAGAGTGTAGAGAAATCGACAGCATTTATTGTTTTGGCCTTGGAGACATCAAATTCTCGCCTGCGGTACCTACTTTGTTTTCGCGTTACATAAATGTTCCATTAAACAATTTACCATTTTAAAAGATACAAGTAGATTTGCGACACTACCAACTGCACATTTAACTCTGTCAACTGTCAAACTGTATGTACTATGTACCTACCCTACCCCCTGTGGTCCACAAACAAATTGAAAATGGATAAATTCCCCCTCCGGTTAAAAAGATTGATGAGGATTGATCAGGATAAATACATACATACCTACACGTCATAAAAGGGCGTATTTTTGTGTGAGCATCGTCTTGCTCAAGCGACAAAATGCAACTGATGAGATTATTAGTGCATCGCTCTTGGTATTACCTAAGTTGAGGGCGCATAATTAGGTAATTAGCGAATTACAGTCATCAGAGGTAATAATGACTAATTTCCTGGGAGTTATGACTCAAAATCTTTACAATAACAGAACGAAAGTTCATGAATTCGAATGTAATTTTTTGTATGTTTGTCCAAGGGGGATGCATTGTAAGTCGCTATGTACTCGTACCTACAATAGAGGAGTATAATATACAAGGTGACGCAAATGTTGTCACCCGATGTTCTTGGCTGTAATTTTTTTAATTAATGAAAAAATTTGGTTCTGATGTTGGATTGTGTTTATTTGATGTTTTAATTTTTTCTCCATTAAGTTTAGAAAATGATATCGGCTCACGGACATATGATATGAATATATCTGGACCTGCCCTAAGTGAGAAAAACGTATTATTTCCCCCTCTCCATGGAGCCAGCTGGAGCTCCTCCTTGGAGCCAGCTCGCTCCATGGAGAGGGGAGAGAGCCTGAATGAGAGAGAGAGAGAGATTGAATCATGAGAGATTGAATCTAAAACAAATGACGTCATCATTCTTGTCCTGAACAGCGCGGAAGTAACATCCATACATTTTTCGAAATAACACGCCAAAAACGGTAGCTTGTGCTATACATATTATATGGACATAGTGAATGTGGGCGGTTCTCCAGTGTGCTCGTCGCTGGTTACAGGGGGTAAGTAAATTATGAAACATTTGTAAAAGTGTCTTAACTAAGCACGGCAACAAAATATTGCTATGTGAATTGGGGCGAATCTTTTCGGGGCGAACATTTGGCCTTAGCAAATATGTTGTTAACGTGGCAAGCAATTCGCGCTCCCATGGAAAAAGGTCTATTCATTCAAAGCAGATTTTGCTTTTAAGAACTAAATGGTGATATTATAATGCGAGATGCCTATATACTGTCAGATTGATTTTTTAACGAATCACAGTCATTTTTCCTCTCTTCGCCCCCCATAGTTTGGTTTTACCCCTCATCTGTATGTTCTGGGCTATTGAATTCTGATGTCTATGTATCGGCTGAAATGTCTCGTCTTTGTGCAGTGTTATCACCCAATGTTCTTGGCTTTAATTTTTTTTATTAATGAAAATTTTTGGTTCTGCTTTTGGATTGTGTTTATTTGTGTCTTAATTTTTTTTCCATTAAGTCCAGATAATGATATCAGCTTAAATGTCTCCTCTTTGTGCGGCGCTTCGTAACCTCCCCGCTTTTGTCTATTTTAGTTTACTGAAGGTTTCATTTCTACCGCGTGTGAACTGCATACATGTTTTTGAAGCGAAAACTTCTTTATCACCGTTGTGATTTCAATCTCGATAAAACGAAAAAGCGACACTAAAGAGTGACAAATACATACATCTACAGGAAATAGCCTGCGACAGAATGAGATAGAATAATTGGTATCCTCTTTGTGCGGTGTTTCATAGCCTCCCCGCTTTTGTCTATTTTAGTTTTCTGAAGGTTTCACTTCTACCGCGTGTGAACTGCACACATGTTTTTGAAGTGAAAACTTCTTTAGCACCGTTGTGATTTGAAACTCAATGAAACGAAAAAGCGACACTAAAAAGAGACAAATACATACATCTACAGGAAATAGCCTGCGAGAGAATGAGATAGAATAATTGGTCTCCTCTTTATGCGGTTTTTCATAGCCTCCCCGATTTGTCTATTTTAGTTTTCTGAAGGTTTCAATTCTACCGCGTGTGAACTGCACAGATGTTTTTGAAGTGAAAACTTCTTTAGCACAGTTGTGATTTGAAACTCGATGAAACGAAAAAGCGACACTAAAAAGAAACAAACACATACATCTACAGGAATTAGCCTGCGAGATGAGATAAAATAATCGGTCTCCTCTTGTGCGGTGATTCGAAGCCTCCCCACTCTTGTCCACTTTAGTTTTCTGAAGGTTTCACTTCTACCGCGTGTGAACTGCATATTTGTAATTTTTTTCATGACTTTTAATGATTTTTCAAAGGGATGATGAAATGTCACTTCATACCTACGTTGCCCAAACATTTTATTATACGAGCCTTCAATCACTCCGTCAATGATATGAGCATATTAATAATAAGTGGTTAACGGTATTTAAATATTGTTTCAAAAACTATTAGGTAACAGCTGGTAACATATCGACTTATTGACTTATTAACATATTATAATAATTATATACGAAATTTAATGAAATTATCTAGAACAGTAGAAATTATGTAAAGAGAATTATATAAATCTATGCGAGCATATTAAGTAGAGAAAAAGATTTTTTTTTAATATTATTATTGTGGTATATACCTGGGTAATTATTGTGAAATGAATAATAACATTAGAAGATAATTTTATTTTTTTAAATCATATTTTACTAATAATTATGCACGGTGTCAGGAAACTCAGAGTACAATCGGGAAACTGGTGAATCATTGGTAAAATTAAAAAGGGACCCTCAGATGGTTTAGGCATGTAGAGCGAATGAATGAAGAAAGTAGTGTAAGAAGAATATATGACGCAAATGTGAATGGTGGAAGAAGTCGCGGAGGCCCGAGGAAGACATGGCACGATCAAGTGAATCAGATCAGAATAATAGAAGAGTATGTATGAGACGATGTATGAATGTGAATGAGGCAAAGAGTGTGTGCCGAGACCGAGTTGTTTGGCGGACCGTCTCTCTGCCTACCCTGCGAGGAAACGGCGTGATGGTTAGTTAGTTAGTTAGCATTTCGGTTTTTGTTATATACTTTTTCTTATTTTTCGGCTTCATGTGTTTAAAAATATATTAAGCACCTTATAAAATTCCCACTTCGGACTCGGTTTACTCGAAAATGAAATCTAAAATCAAAAAAGTTATGCCACAAAACCGACTTCAAAACGTGACGTCGATTTTCCAGTTTCCCGATTGTACTACGAGTTTCCGGACCCCATGTATAAAATAATACACATCGATAGTCCAGTTGATTAGTCAGACATCTCCGAATTTTTTTAATTTGCGTTGAGTATGCAGTTATACGTAAAAGTGTACCATCTTTCTGGTATAATACTCAGATAACTCATGAAAACCACTAAATAAATCATATGTAGGTACTTAAGGTTAAACGTCACGAACGTTATAATCTACGCATTCATAAATGGCGCCAATTAAATTGTTTTAGGTTTTTAATACTTTTTGCACGTTTTGCTTTAAAATATTGAGGTGAATTAATTGTTTGCGCCCCTATATATTTAATATGAACATAAATAAATAGTTGTGTCCGTAAATTAACCCAAATCTTTCAAGAAAGGCTGAAAAATTCAATTTTGTATCGGTGACTCAATCCAATATTGTATGTTTCAGCCTTTCTTGGAAGATTTGGGTTTGTTTATGGACAAAACTATTTATTTATATTTATATTAGATATGTACAGGCGCAAACAATTAATTTACCTTAATATTTTAAAGTGTAACGTGCAAAAAGTATTAAAAACCTAAAATAATTTAATTTGCGCCATCTGTGAATACGTAGATTATAACGTACGTGACGTTTAACCTTAATGAAGAAAAATAAAAAAATTTCCGGATTACTAGTAGGAAATTTCAAAATGTTATACTAATGTATCGGACCGTTATGTTTCCCGGTGTTATTTTATAACATACTAGCTGACCCGGAAAACGATGTTCTGCCACATAAATTTATTCTAGTGAATATTTTGGTTTTAAACAAAAAATAACGAATGTATTGTAAGTGTGTGGGGAAAATAAATCGTACAAAAATTTGCACGCACTACGTTGTGATAGGTACATAACAAATGCCGAATAAAATATCAAAATGACGCGACGCTTCTCGCGACTGACTTGCGCACGTGTCGATGAAAGTTCGGTGAGGCGGACGTAGCGCCATCTGTCATTCAACAACATAAATAACGTCGTTCTGTTGCGACGGTTAAATTTATTCATACAAAAATACTAAAAACGCGATTAAAAAATGGGAGAGTCGCGATTAAAAATATACTTTACGACTAATTCTCATACCTACATAATAGCCGTTTCGGAGGAGTGTTACCATAAACACCGTGACACGAGATTTTCATATACAGGGTGTCCGGGGGTAAAGTGCATTAACTTTGGGAGGTGATTCTACATGATTGTACAAGTAAAAAAGATAAATATCTTTTTTCGAAATTCCAACTTTTAGGGGTAGTTTTGAGGTAAAAAGATAAAATTAGTCCGGCGTGAGCGGCCAGATTTATTATTTTCCGCTGTTACGATACGGGCCAATCACAATCGAGTCGGGCACCCGGCAGGCTCTCAGCAAGTAAGATGTACCTCACACTAAGGATTTTTAGTAGGTACGTTTTTTTGTATGGGAAAAAAAAGTTGGAATTTCGGAAAAAGTTGTTAATCTTTTTTACTCCTACCATCATGTAGAATCACCTCCCGAAGTTAATGCACTTTACCCCCGGACACCCTGTATATGGATTTAATATGCAAAACAAAAAATTTATACGTAAAACACAGACATGTCAAAAAATATTTAATTTATGGAGAGCATTCGAATATTGCTTTCCTCGTTATCTCAAAACTTAGTATTTGAATATGTCTGACTAATCACCTGGACGATCGACACATACATACATGGCATTATTGAAACAAAAAATGCGTACGACTTTTGTTTACGTATGAACTTTTTTTACCAAAAAATTGGACTAAAAAAGTCACCTCACGCCAATGGCTTTCTGAATTGTTGATATTTGTACATCAACAAAATACAGTTCGTTCTATATTACTTACTGTTATGATATATTTATATGTATATATTATATTCAATGAATAAGGGTCTTTGTAACGGGCGTCTTTTCAGCAAAAACATACCCATCATAGAGTTAATCGCTATTTAACTTTTGCATTATAATATTATATGAACATTAATATATATATATATATATATATTGGTTCAGCACAGATAAGGACTGGGCCTCGGCTAGACAGTCTCCCCTCCAGTCACAATTAGTCACTATAAGTATCCTAGCCTCATCAGTTAGTACTGATAGTGGAGTGACCAGATCACAATATACCTCCGTATTCCGTAATCAGACAGTATTACATTCGTACTTTTTGTTCAATTGTGAACAACCGTACAGTGTTCGTGTTCAGGTACGGTACGCGGTAGCGGTACAGTTTGTTGGCAGGAGCGGCCCGCGGCGGGTGTGTGTAATGTTGTTGTGAACTTGTGTTCTTCATTGTACACATTGTTTACTTTCTTTTGAACCACACGTATTATTATTGCCGCGCTTTCAGTGAAACAATTCAATTGTCTTTTATTTTCCTGGTGTAAGTTCTCGGTTTAAACACATTATAAATAAGTGATTTTGTCGGTAAACAAATAAGTTACACGGTTAGTTTGAAGCTTCTGTGAATCAATCGCTAATCTAAGGTAAGTAATAATCTTGAAATTGTGTGTATTAAAGATTATTTTAATTAGAATCAACCCACCAATATGTAATGCCCTAAAACAATACAAGTAACCATTTGTTTTTGAAGATTATCTTAGTATACACCTACATAATATGTAGTAGATATTCGAATTATTATACACACTTACTAGTTACTATTTTTGTTAAAAAAATATTCATATCTTGTAATATATTACATGATAATAATGTAGCAAGTATCTGCGTATTCATTCTAAACAAAGTTAAACTTTGCCTATTTCACTCTATTCTATCGTTAAAAGCTTTTATTTGTACCGTTTTAGAAATTTAGTTTATGAATAAACTAGCACACATTTTTTTTTTAAATCAGATGTAAACATTAGTTTTCCTCTAGTTTTGAACGTCATGTATACAAGTATCAAGCCACAGATACTCTTCTTTATACGAAAAAATCATAAAGTGATGTTTTTTGAACAAATATTGTCTCAAAAATATTCTGTTAATACATATCTATAATTAAGTTTTTACATTCCCGGCATTGTCAAAATTAGAGATTTCGATCTCGCAACATGTGCTCAGCTGATTCAGTGGTCAGGTGGTTAGAGCGAGCGACTCTCCAAATATAGACGCGGGGTCGTGGGTTCGGTCACAGCGCTGATACTATATCCCTTATTATACATACCTATTATATTTGGGAGTAAAAAATACTCACAATGCGAAAAATTTCACGTGAAATACGGAAATGCTGGAAAAAATATTTAAATACCTACTCACGGTTTTATTTTAATAATAAAATAAAATACTTATTTTAAGTCCGTGACGTCGCGTCGGTCGCTTTATAATATGAAAATAATGCAACGCATGACAAAGGTGATATTTTTTAACGGTTGACATTGGTTAGCAAATTACTGTTTGTCAAATGTATCTCAACATGGGCGTAGCCAGGGGGGGGGGGGGTTAGGGGTTCAAACCCCCCCCCCCCCCGAAAAGTTAAGATATCAACATCAATAATAATAAAATAAGGAGAGTAAAGAGAATGTTTTTTTAACACTGACATCTCAAAATGATATGATGTATCTAAAAAGATAAATGGGGACCTCTGAAAGAAAAAAAAAAATTAACTTGCAAGTTACGTTTTTTCGGTGATTGCGGTTGATTTTTATTTTGCAAAGTGATTTTTATTTGGAATTCCGTTTCTAATTTCCGTTTCTAATCAGTGGTAAGTGTATACGTACTTTAAAATTATTATTTCACTTAGCAAAAAGGGTGTAATACACATCGGACAACAGACATAACATAAACAACAGACCGATCAGTGGTTGAGTGGGCATAGCGCCTGGGTCTCACCCGGGAGTCGCGTGTTCGATTCCTCGGCTGGTTAAGTCCTCCATCACAACACAGGCAACATTTTCGGCTTTCTGTTGTGGTAGTAGGAGATTTTAAAACATTTTTGGGTTACTCGTTACCCGGGAATGTTTGTCTTTCTTACAAAATATATATATATATATATATATATATATATATATATATATATATATATATATAATATAACAGGATTAGTGTTACAGTCAGGTGAATACGTACTTGCATAAATGTGATTATTTGAAAAATTTGACTGCTTAAAATTTTATAACATGTACAACTAACGTTTATTATGTATTTTGTTTTGAAAAGTTTTATTTTCTATATATAATTGTTACTTTAATTTTATTAAAAACAAATTTTAAAAAAATAATAATAATACCAATGTAAATAGAAAATAAAAGTTTTCAACACAAATTGTTAATATTAGGTCCTTACATATGAAATTGGCGTTTTGCCATACTGGCAACTTTGATCTCAAATATCTTCTCTTTGGTTAGGAATTCCAAATTCAAATTTATACAGCTCATGTATTTGTGTTTCGAAAATTATAATCCATTTGTTTTTTCCTTAATTGTTTTTTTTTCTTTGAGGCACTTAGTTTACAATATGGAAAACTTGAAATATCGAAACTATCGGGGCATGGTTTGGTTGGTTCGGCAGGGTTCAGCCATTGCGGTGAGCACTTCCGATTATCGTACAGGATCCACTTTTCATCACAGGTAATGATTCGATTTAAAATCCCTTCTAAAGCTTTTTCTTCACCTTCCCAATTTCCTTCAATTCCAATTTGCTTCAAGTGGATTAAAACAGTTTTAAAGTCCGACAATACCCCCCCCCCCCCCCCCTCCCCCCCGACAAGAGTTTTGAGTTTTATTTTCTTGAACCCCCCCCCCGAAACTAAAACCTGGCTACGCCCGTGTATCTCAATATTATTATAAGTAAGTTAAAAAGAAGATTAACTGACAGGTTTGGTTATAGACACAAACGACAATAAATAACGCTTTTCATAACTTGTGATATCAAAATGAATAAAAAAAATATAAAAATTAATAATAATTCGATGAAAGTCTAGTGGCTGTTTTTGTTTGAAAAAGAGTCCCAAGTGGTTTTATAATCCCGTATATCACTTTGCGACATTCGATCTGTGTATCGTGCGCTAACCAAACATTTGACCAGTGGCCCGAAACACCCATACGTCATATTCTGAAAATATGTACCTATCACGATTATAATATCTTGTTGATTTTATAAAACACAAGCAGATGGAACCAGGGTTTCGGGATAAGAAAAGCTGGCACTACACGGTCGTCCAACTCGGTTCGGAGTTGGACGGTTGGACGATCGTGTTGCGACTACATTATAATAGAGCCGCTACACGATCATAACCCTCCGGATGTTTATAATCATGACAGACGTCGAATAACAGTTTCGGCCACCTTAGTGCCTTTCTTTTTTTTAATTTCGTCCACTGGCTTATGCATACATCAAGGCTGCAATTCGTAACCAAGCATATTGTAATCACCCTTCTTGTGAAGGCGATGCTATGGTTTCCATAATATTGGTTCATAAAGCTCCAAAAATAATAGTAGATGTCGAAACGTTATTCTACTTTCCCATTATAATGTCAACGGGTCGGGAAGAAAAAGATTAAATGCGTGTACGATTGTCTGTCTGGATTTCCTGCCGAGCGAGAGCGCACACTGATGTGTAAAGGGCCAGTTCTGGCGAGTTGGGCCAACTCGTTGAAACGACTTTGATTAAGGTGTTGTCCAGAGCCAACTTGACCGAATTCGAGAACTATCCGTCCACACGGTCATCCAACTGTTCGGAGTTGGACGAACAGCCAGCAAAACGAACATTTCCGGTAACCCGAGATTATTAATTTGCCGTGTACATATTATATAAAGCTATATATTATAACAGTCAAAATCATACCACCCTAGGCCAGGACACTGTATGAATTTCGTATGAAATCATTTGATTGAAAATGTTTTAATGAAGTAATATAATTTAGAATTACTTATATCTATAACATATGTAATTAATGTTATTATAAATTACATCTAAGATAAATAAAAGGCCGATTTGTTTCATTGTCGTGCTCTGGGTTTAGTTGGTTTTGGTATAGCACTTAGAAGGCGAGTAGACTGAGATTGCAATAACACGCAACGTTTGTAAAAGTCTGCACTTGGATAAGTGACTGCTAATTACTAATTAGTAATGAGTTGTGGGTTTTCTAAACAACCGGCCTAACTATCCAGCGTGGTCCGAGATGTGTAGTGCAAAAACTTTTGGAATCAATACTTAAATGGCAGTTTAAATAATACCTAACACCTATATATCTCATGATATGACGAAAAAGACGAAGCGAATTGAAAGTAGTTCAGTTGACCTAGATATTCCCAAAAGAAAAGATTTACAAATTTCATGACGCCGAAGCTCTCCGTTCGAGAAGATTTTGCTGCTTCAGCACGCGGATTTCACGTTCCCAATTAGGTACTAATTTCGAACAGCCGTCATCCACAGTGCTTTTTTTACTTTGTGAATTCTTTCGTAATCCTCTAACTAACTATCTAGGTCTTATAACATGAAAAGGTGTTGGTATAAGTCCTAGCTAGTTAGAGGATCACGAAAGAATCCACTTATACCAATACCATTTCATATTATAAGCCCTAGCTAGAAGGATTGCGATAGAATCCAAAAAAAATCAAAAAAATATGTTTATTTTCGGAGTTAGACACATTTTTCTCTCGCAGACCCTTCCCCGGAGCCCCGGAGTCAGCCGGAGTCTCCCGGAGTGCGCGCCGGACAGACAGGCAAATATGATTAGTTTTATTTGATTATCTCTTATGAAGAATTACCCTAGTAACGAGGAAACGACAGCTTGATATTATAATATATTTTGGGGCGCGCTGATTGCGTAGTTACAAGATAATAAATAATAATATTTAGGTTCAGTAACAATCTTGTTTAGATTACTACAAAAAATATTTAAAGTGTATGTATACGAAATATGATTACGTGCAAGCTCTTGAGAAATTAATTGTTCAAATCTCGTCCCGTGAATTTTTTTACTCGACTGATTTTCGACTTTTTAATAATTAAATAATTAATTTGATATCAAATTAACGACGAGAAATCAGACATCATGGAGCTTTGGTGAGGCAGGTCTATTATAACTAAATATGGCAGAATTTGAAGCTATTAAAAAAAAGTTCATAGAGCGAACCTATCATTAAAATCACTATTTTCGATTATTTTTTACTACTAATCGGTGTACATTACGAATACCAAAAAATATGCTTTGTATATAATGTGTGACTTAAGTATTAACTGTTAAAAATATAATCGTAAACTATTATATAATGTATATTAGAAAATTAATTTGGCAACTTTTTTTTTATAAAATCATTCACAAAATATATTTTAAAACGGTGACCCGTCAGTTTAACCCCGACAGTTGGCCCCCCGAAATTATAATTATTATAAAATTATAATTATTTATGCATTATCTACCATTTTTAAACCTTAAATCGACTTCAAAGATACCTTTAGCCCCTCAGGCCTATTTTTTCAGAAGGTCAAAATATTTCCGATTTGCAATAAAATTCAAATGATGAGATATTTCTGGACACACCCGAAAACTAAAAACCTTAATAGTAATGAAAAATGCTTTAATTTTGATTATATTTCGATATAAAATGAATGCAAACATAACAAAAGTTTTAAAAATCGCTCACTTTACGTTTTTTCTAAATAAAATTACTGATAACGAAAAAAAATAAAAACAGACACATAATTTATTAGAGAAATTTATCATAAACGTTATCGTCACTTTTATTAATATGTTGGTAATTTATTTACAATGTTGATTTTTTGTACTTATTCGCCGGTGTATACTGTATATACGCAGGGGGGGCTACAAGAAATGAAATTTTCTTTATAACTTTTTTTATTTTTCAATATTTTTACACCAAAATTTGGTCGCCTTTAAAGGGTTCACCATTAGAATGAACGCACTTGTCCAACCTTTTTATCCGCTGTTTAAAACAATTTTGAAAACTACTGATTGGAATATCCTTTATGGCCTCCAGCGATTTTTGTTTCACTTCAACACTACGAAAACATTTCCCTTTCAAGTCCCTTTTCATCCTAGGGAGTAGAAATAAGTCACAGGGAGACAGGTCGGGTCAATTTGGATCATTTCATGTTTACTTAAATACTGCTTCGTGGTGTGAGCAGGTGCGTTGTCCTGGTTAAAGAACCAGTCCCCTATGCGCCAAGGTTTCGACCTTTTTCGACGATTTTTCCTCTTGCTCTCTCGCAACCTCTTTAGTAACTACATGTAGAACTGTCGGTTAACTGTTTGGCCTGGAGGAACAAACTCTGTGTGCACAAAACCTCTGAAAAAAAAACCAATGAGCATCGTCTTGATGTTCGATTTCACCTGACTTTTTTTCTGAAGAGGAGAGGGAACACTCTTCCATTGGCTTGACTGTTGCTTGGTTTCGGGATCGTATCCATAACACCATGACTTATCACTCATCAGTCATCAGCATCACCAACCTTGGAAAAAAATTTGGTTCCTCTTCCGGCTGATTTTTCGATTCGTGGCAGGCTTGAAGGCGAAGGCTCTCTTTGATCCTCAGAGAGGAGACTTTCGCATTTTAGCCGAAGGAAGAAATCTTGATTTACTTAAAATTAAACTTTGGACGAACGCGTGGACCCACAGCGACGCGGCTTCGCACACTGACCGAGAAAGAGTTTCCGTACAAAAGCCGATCATACAAACCCCGTTCCCCTTCCACTTTTCCCCTCTACTGACCGATTCTAATTATTTTGGGTCCCCCTACGTACACAGGAGTATTATTTTCTTTGATGCATTTGAATGAAAATAATGAAAATATGTTTACACTTTTGTTATTCGGCGGTACATCCTCTCTGTATACTGTACACCCCTTCAGAGGCACTAAGTAGGTATACCGTATTTTCCCTAAACCAGCAGCATATTGTCTATAAGTATCCCGGGAGGTTAACTGTCGGGGGATCAAGTATTATGGAATCTTTCTAAACACTTCGATTTTTTATGGTTATATTCATTTTCGTGGTAAAATGCATTACGTGGTTTGTGTATTCCTCTTAAGTAATTTATAAGTAAGAAGTTGAAACCTAGATTTGAACATGAAGATCAGATGGAAAAAGGGTGACCGGATAACTTAGAATGAATTCAACTCAACACCTCCTTTTAAAAGTCATTAAAAGTGATGAAAAAAAAAAAGTTATATAGGTTACGTTCGTTTAGGTTGTGGGCTTTTTTTATAGCTTTTAATGACTTTCAAAGAGGTGTTGAGTTGAGTTGGTTCTGAGTCGTCATCCCGAATTTCTACCGATTTCTTACTCTTAAAAAAATATACGTTATTTTTTAAGATAATATCTATACATTCTCCAAGCCGAAACGCAAATTATATGAAATTCCCTCGATAGAAAAAAATCGCAAAGTATGCTCCAAAAATTATTATAAACAAGTTTCTTTCAGTTATTTTACAAGTGTTTGCGAAAGTAAAGTTTACAAAAAAATCACAGTGTTTTTTTAAATCCTGTTTAAGACAATGCCCGCGAGATTTTTGCTCTATTTTAAACGAGTCATATTTTATTAAACATTTTCGCAATTTTCGCATCGATTTTGTCGCTGTAAATGTTAGCGCTCTTCTCTAACATTCGTAATTTCGAATCTCTCCATCTTCTTCTTTTCGGGCCCGGTTTTTTTTTTAACAGAAAATAGTTTTTTTTTTCTTGTTTACATTGCACCTGCAAAGCTACTGCAAGTAGCTTATCGGCAGGAAAATAGTGTGGACAAAAACATTATACAATATACAATGTTTTACAATAGAAGAAAAAAAAATTGCAATTTAATAAAAAAACATAATAAAAACATAAATAAGTATAAAATAATAAACACATGTCTAAAAAAAAAAAAAAAAATTAAATATTAATAATTAAAAATTAGAAATAAAAAATGAACGAGGAGTCAAGTCAATACATAAAATCTGATTCCTGGTTGCGGAGCCTTAAGGAAATAATATGATTGTTTATTTATTTATTTGTAAGAGACAGCACAGCTTATACCTACATACAATATATAGATATATATACATATCCACAAAGTTGAAAAGTTAAATGAAGTCATATCAAAAAGGTCTCCTATGTTAAAGTTACTTGGAGATGGAGTTTTATTATATCTTAAAATTAATTTTATGTAAGGAGGAGAGGAATAGGAATATAGGATATAGAAAAGTGATGCTCCAGATACATTCCACACTCTTGTATTTATTTTCGATCGTACACTTCTATTCGGTATTTCTGAAGGGTATTTTTAAAAATGTCTGTATTGTAAAATTTGGTATTATGTTGAGCACATATACGGGGAATTGGGAATTTTTTTCTAACGTTTTTTTTTCTAATAATATTTTTGGCCGGCGAGTGAAAATATGACAAGCTCGAGTGAATCAAATGCTTTAGCTATTATAAATATCTTTAATGGTATATTATAGGTATCGAATGACGAAATAACCGATAGGTTTCAATGAATATGGATTATTCAGCAAAGTGTGTGCCAAATTTGTAATTAAATAGGTTAAGTATAGTTTTTGCATCTAGCAAAGCCTGATTTCAGAATTTAGATTTTCTGTTATTTTATTAGCTAAATTTTTAACACATTGTCCCATATCAGGAAGGTTAACCAAGCATCTAGGATCTCAATTAAAGTGTTATCTTTTAATTATTGCCTCTATACAAATACTTATTCTACAACTGAGATTTAATTATTCCGATAACATGTGTTAATAAATTGTTTATTATTTAACGCCAATCATTAGATAACAACTGATATTATCTGATATAATATGAATCTACAAAAATAATTTCAATACTAGTAAGAAATCATCATCAACCGTAATTAATATAAATCAATGAACTCGTAATGTGTAATGTGTATCTCTAAGCACTGCAAGCTTCAATATCATGAGCAACCTGAAGTCCCCGGCGTTGCCCGGGCTTTACGCAGACTTATTTTATAAATCTAATGTAGATATTGACCTTCCTTTTGTTTTGAAGGTCAAAGTGCAAAATTTCATCAATTTCGGAATGAAACTGTAGATTTTTATAAAAATCAAATTCACGCATTTATGTAAAAATCGAGATTGATATGAGCGTCTTGCATATATTTTGTACTGGCAAAAAATCACATGAAAAAAAAATCTACAGAGAATACGTAGATATTGGAAAAAAACCTTGACGAATGAATGATTTTAGCTAGTGATAATATGAAGGGGATGATTTTTATACGACTGAAATATTAAAACTGAATGAATTTGTCGAAATTGAAACTAATCCTTAAGTTAAGTACAGTATTGATTTATTTCTCAATCATGAATCATGAACCCTTATACAGTTTGGTTAAAGTCACATGTTAAAAAATCATTTAAGTTCGCACGTAATTTTAATCTTATAAATGACAGCTCTAGAATTTTGGATATCCAAAATTTCCAATGCAAAAAACTTGACTATAATATTTTTAAATTCCTTAGAATTCCTTTCTCAACTGAAAAAAAATCTTGCAACAAGCTCATTGCTTATTATTACGGTATTTTTACAATGTGATGGATGTGTGACGTTGATGTGTAATAATACTGATAATAGTGATAATATTATAAAACGATATTTGGCTCAGTCAAAAGATAATCACTGAATTCACCTCACGACTACAGTGCTCAAAATCGAAAATTTTACGAACCGGAACTTTTACTCCAGTTTACAATAGGTCTTACTAAAAGTTTTATTCATCATTTCTTGATAGGTACCGACTGAATGCGAGCGGTTACCTACCTATTGGTCTAACGTGCCGGAGCAATGTTCCGGTTATGATCATTGATCTTTATTGGTTGCCATCGCAGATAACGCAATTTTTTTCTCTGTCTCGAATAACAACAGATAATAACGGATGGCTGTGGCTGGGAGGTCCAAAGCGTCAGGTTCCCACTACGGTATCGCGGTTCCATGCTAGCTAAGTTAATTATGGAAGTAGAAGGAAGACAAAAATATTTTCAGATTATTTTAAACCTGGAAATGTTTGTATTGTTTTTAAAAAAAATACATATCGCAAATATCGCACATAACCACTCGGGCCACGTAGTGCTATGTGTCTCCAAACGACGCGTTCTCTTAAATCTCGTTCTATCTCCCTTTATATTATGGTCTGACCATAAAGAGAGTTACCACCAAACCTGAAAGAGAGAGACCACCAAACTTCGTCGATTCATTTAAAAGGTAACCAAAGACGTTTCCATATGATTTAAAATAATTATAGAAATTAGAGAACCACCAAACAGTTCAACCGGTCAAGATTGGTCAATTTTTTAAGTAATATTTTTCTGAATGAAAAATTAAAGGGACAATTAACCTTTTATAATAAGTTTGCCTATTTATGTTTTTTAGTTTCGTAAAGTGTTAAATACTCATACAGTTCACAAGTAAAAAAAAAAACATTTTCGGTAAACGATTTTGAAAACTTTTACATTGTTTGCGTTTAAAAATTTTATTTTTTTAATTGCCTAAGTCGGTTTGTAAAATAAAGATGTGAATTTTTAGTGTATCATCTGCCTTCAAGCATTATTTCATTTTGGGATTAGTTCAAAAACACCGAATCTATTTGACATTGAATATTTTGATGACATAATATGATTTTTTCTAGGCACGAGGATTTGAAAAAAATCTTTTTTAAAGTTTTTCATTTTCTTAATCAATTTTTTACTCAGTGAAGAGCCACAAAACTTTCTGTTTTCTTCTTTTTTTGTTCCACTCCACAATGTTTCTACCTCCGTTTAGAATTGCAATAAAACCCGTTCCTTGTTCTTGTCCAGTGGGACTCTTGCATTGTGCCAAATCAAAATAAAAGAAATCCGGCCCTAACTCGTACATGAGTAAGCACCTACCCAAGAGTGATTGTTCCACCAGGTTCTGGAGATCAGGGGTCTTCAACCCTTTTCAATGTCGGGTCCTGTGAATATATTAACTCTATTTAACTTTTATATATTTTAACTCTTTAGGAAACTGAATTATAAGATGGTAATCAATCTGTTAAATCGGATGGTGTATATTTTTACTGATTAATTTGGTTAAATCGTAGATTGATGGTTGGGAATCGTAATACTTTTTTGGAAATAAGAAAATGTACAATAATTTTTTGATGTATTTATTTACAAAAATATCTAATTGTTACATACTTAAATGCAACGAAAGCAACATAAACAATTCCACAAATTTAGGGCTACCTATATCTAGCTTAGGGGGCATACATTAATTACGTGAGCTCAAAGGGGGGGGGGTCCAGCAATATCTCACGTTACTTGAAAAGAATATATGAAGTAGCCCAAATTTATCTCACCAAGGGGGGGAGTTTGGAAGAAAAACTGCTCACGTAATGAATGTACTAGGCCCCTATGTCTAGTAGAGTACCTAATCCAATTATAGAATTAAACGGTACCGTTTTTTGAGATGCCCTCAAAAAACATATTCAAATAACTTTATGATTCCAATGCGTTACGACTTTTCTGTTTGTAGCTTTCAAAGAGGAGGAAATAGAGTTATGCTTGTGTGTAACTCAAAAACGCTGATTTCGGAGTTACCTAGTTGCAGTAATTAGTAATTACCTACCCCACGAATTCATGGCCTCGCGGGTACTGGTATTGATAGTTTGTTTTTTTAGATTTAGGTGTATGAAAAATCATGACTTCATAAAAGTTTCTTTGGGTATGGGAAGTTCATTCATCATTGTCATAGAAAAAAGAAGAACACCATCTATTAAGTAATTAATGATCATTTATTTTTATCTCTCTTTTATTTATTTATTGCTTCTTCACAATTTATATACAATTTTTAGCATGTATTTATTAACCCCACTAGGGTTCGCCGTATCGGGGATAATAATTTCACAATTTAAAAAGTAACACACATAAATATCGGTCATTCCTAAGCCGTTAAGTAGGTACAAGTAAAATTATAAAAATTAAAATGACAATGAAAAATGAGGAAATTTGTTGAAAAAATAATACATGATTTAACAACGATTTTCAACAATAGAGAAAAATTAAAAAATATGCTCGTATATCCTTTTAACTGCTTTCTTGCCGAAAATGCGACATGTCGACCTCCGTGGCAGAAAGTTAACTTCCTTGGCTTCGGATTGAATGGTCGCGAGTTTAAAACCGAAATAAAATGTTTAAATTAAAAAAAAATGTTTTTATTATTTTTTTAATTCAAAAATGTATAGCACAAAGCACCTCTTTCCAGGGTACCTAGTTAGTCGTGTCGCTTGAAATAGTTTTAGCCATATTTACTTCTAGTTAGTAACAGATCTGACCGGCCGGGTACGTCCCAACCTACCTCTTTCCCGCAACCTTCCCCTCCCCACTTCGTCCAACTTCACAAAATAACCTGATGTCTGATAAGTTTTAAGATTTTCACGGCCAAAAGCATTTTCGTTATTTGTTTTGGGGGTGTTATGCCGTGTTGCGCTACCTCCTTCTTTAGCCAACGTTTCGGACATCGTTGCAGTGTCCATCATCAGGGCAGATCCGGCAGATCCGGTAGATGTGTCATCTAGCCATCTACCGGATCTGCCGGATCTGCCCTGATGATGGACACTGCAACGATGTCCGAAACGTTGGCTAAAGAAGGAGGTAGCGCAACACGGCATAACACCCCAAAAACAAATAACGAAAAAAAACCTGATGTCTGTTCGGACTTAAGTGCGGAAATCAATTTTTTTAAATTTTAAATGTATAAATTTTTTTATTACAACAACCTTGCGGGCCGGAATTTGGAGAGCCCTGCTGTAGACCGCCGGACAATCATTCAATGATTTTAAGCGCTATACAATACTAATCGTCTCATCGTACGTATCGTGTTTGCAACAAATGGCTGACAACACCATACTCTGATGTCCGTTGTAGTCTGTAATCCCCCCACGCTTAAATACATCCACATGCATAATATTATAATATACCAGCGCAGACCCGTAAAAAATCACGGTATATTGTAGGTTTTGTAATGCTGAAAGTATTTTTGAAGTAAAACTTCTTTACGCACGCTCGACTTGGGGGGTAAGCTGGTGAATGCGTTACGAAAAGTGGTGATTGTTACGAAAAATGTCATGCAAACGGTAATCGATGCGAACGGTGATCGATTGCTAGGCGAGCGGTCGGGGCTTTGACTTGGGAGTGATAAGGATAAGGATAAGGATGGTCACCCCAAGGTCGTAGGTCACCTCAAGGTCGTAAAGCAAACCAAGGTCGTAGGTCACCCCAAGGTCGTAGGGCAACCCAAGTTCGTTGGTCACCCCAAGGTCGTAGGTCACCCCATGATCATATTTCACCCCAAATGTCATATATCACCCCTAGGTCATAGGTCACTCCAAGGTCGTAGGTCACCCCAATATCGTAGGTCACCCCAAGGTCGTAGGTCACCCCAAAGTCGTAGGTCACCCCAAGGTCGTAGGTCACCCCATGGTCATATTTCACCCCAAATGTCATATGTCACCCCTAGGTCATAGGTCACCTCGTTCGCTACGTTTGGTAACTTAGCAGGGATACCTGGGTTCATTGTTTGTGAGGTTTGTCTTGTGGTTTTACTAAAGCACACTTGTTTTTTCTTTAAATGCCTTTCTGAAGAAGAAATTTACCCATCGAATATTGGTGACCTTGGAAAAACAAATTATAGGACTACATGATTACAACGACCATGCATTTAACAGTATTAGGTAGGTACCTAGGTACTACCTTCTGCTTTAATGAAGAAAAATTACCAATTACTTACTTAATTTACGCGTATTTCCAGAGTTATTCACTGTAACAATAACAACCCACAATAACATATTTTGTGTACTTATTACTTATCATAGTATGTTTACATTTATAACAACTATTATTGCTTAAAAACTGCTTTACATGTTACAAATAAAGGCCGATATAACATTGAGATATAATTTATGACACAAATGTTTTGATCTTAAACTGTGTTTACCACTGAACCCACACGAATCTATATTTTCATGAACTTAACCTAACCTAACCTAACATTTTATCGTAAGGGATCGGCAATTAGAGCGATGCAATGTAATTAAGCCCCACATTCCGAATTTCTATCGTTTTAAAACATATTTCTCTAGAACACTTTATGTTTTTAAGTTTCTAAAAAATATCATATTTTTTAAGATAATATTTATACATTTGCCATGCCGAAACGATAATTATATGAAACTATCAGTTAAAAACCCGCTCCACAGGTTTTTGCTGCTAGGCCCTGCGGGCGGCTTTCGGTTCGGCTTTGCCCAGTTAGAGCGTCGGTGACCATTTTGTAAATCCGATAGGAACTGGTTCCAAAAATAGCCCGTCCCTCGGATCCACTGTGATCCAATGATACCTAGTCAACTATTCCTATGATGTCATATGTAATATATAGCCGCGTGATACTGTTATTCACAACCTAGTATAACCGTCAATCTTTCCATATCCGGAGATATAATACAAATTCACAAATTCGTAGCAATTATACCTGCCTGGGGCACGTCCCCATTCGTCCTGCTAACGAAAGTGGCGACATCTTTTGACGAAATCTTGAATTCGTAGCTTGGTTTGAAATTTCAGGTACACAGATGTTTTGGTGGCGCGGCGCGTATGACGTGGTATCAGACATGCACTCGAAGTCGGGTTCTGAAATTCAACCACTCAGACGCTCGCATATTAATACTATTCGATTTGATTCCCTCGATAGAAAAAAATCGCAAAGTATGCCCCGAAAATTATTATAAACCCGTTTTTCTGTTATTTTACAAGTTATAATGTAAAGAATAAAATCACAGTGTTTCTTTAAAAACTAATTAAAAGATTTCCCACGAGATTTTTGCTCCATAAACGAGTCGAGTTTTATTAAACATTTTCACAATTTTCGCTTAATTATTATCGTTTTTAATATATTAGCGCGCTCCCTTTAACATTCGTATTTCCATATCTCCCCTTCTTCTTCTTTTTGAGCGCTTACTACCGGGCCTAAATAAAGCAGATGAACACCGTTGGGTCAGGTTAGGATTAGGAAGCAGCTGATCATCAGTTGTTTGTCGATATAGCACGCAAAAACTGCAGTTTTAGTTTTAAATGCACTTAACGACTTTATTATACCATACCGTTTTACAGCTGTAGTATTCCCGACTTGTTCTTGAGTTCAACAGCTCGGGTATGGAACGGTTTACCGACATTTATGTTTCCTCCCTCCTACAACATGTCAGACCCATGTTCTCTCCTTCCTCTCCTCCAAAAGACCCCCCACACAGCATGCTCAAATATGACACAGGCCCTGAGGGAAATTATTTTCTGCAATCCCCCTGTGTGGAGTTAATGTAAAAAAATACAAAGCTACGGCGGTAGGTACTTTTGACGGCCTCCGTGGTCGAAGAGTAAGACTCTCGACTAGCAAACCAAAGGTCGCGGGTTCAAAAACCGGCGTGCGCAAATAAATTTTATTTGATTAATTTGTGTTATTTGACCATTTATTAATTAAAAATAATATTTGGTGCATTTCGGCACGTTCCAGAGTGGAAGATACTCTCAGTATCGCCCTGGTGTAAGACCACAATTCAGAATTGAAACGTTGCATGAAATGGCTTTAGCCGTGTTTAGTGTACAGATACTCACACACCTTCCTCTTCCCCTTCTCACTTCCTCTCCCCACTAGATTCAGCTTCACAACATACACCAATTGGAGATGCCGCAGACTCTTGCGCGATATTCACATTAAAAAAAAAAATCCAAAATTGCATAATCACTTTTTTTCTGTTTTCTCAAAATCATTGATAGAATTATACCTACAGTTGAAATCGGTTGTAACATGCACGCTTATAATACGATCACGGCTGTTACGACCACAAACCACGTAAAATCGTTTACAGTATTTATTTTGATGCGGAATGAAACATTGCAAAAAATAGAAACTGTTTAATTTTGCGACTGTAAAGTTGTGAGCAGACTCATCATACCACTTCAAAACAATGTAAGATGATCTTCAGAGAGTAGTTCTATTTCGTCACTTTCTTTCAAACGAGTGTCTGTAGAAAGGTCCCCCTTCTTTACTTGCTCGCCGAAGCGGCATGGATGCCCTCCTTGCAATATTATAGTACCTTCTTGACTGTGATTATGTTTTATTTTGTGTACACGCCTTATAAACTACTTGCTATTCTTCAAGCAGCATGTTCTGTGGTTTGACTGCTCGTGTCTGTTTCATTTCCACGTGCTCGGTTCGCCGCTCATCTTTTCTTTTGTTCTGAATAAATTGGTACAGCCGGAAGCCAATTTAACATCAATTTGTTTTACCCACGTACGGTGAAATTCGCAGCTATTAAAAAGTTAAAATGACATTTTCTTGTTGCCGATTTTGAAATGGCATGCTATTTTTTAACATAATATTTATGAGTATGTTTATATTTCCATATAACAACCTAATTAACAGACCTGCCATCGTTTCTAGTGTACCGACAAGGAATACTAGACAAAATATAACACTCTTTTGCAACACATACACAACCAACTATCAATCACACTCACTTACCAATAGGATGCATGATTTAGGCAACAAGTTTGGTGGTATTGTAGATGTATTCGCTGATTCCCTTTACATTCTAAAATGCAATTTAAACCAACACTTTGTGGAATCCTACAAATTATTGTAACGTTGGTATAATATATTTAACGATTTGATGTGTTATTGTAATGTTTTATATTATATTTTGTTCTATGTTATTGTTAAATATTACATTGTTTAAAATATTTCACGGTTTTACGCAAGAATATACAAGTGGTTTTTCCTTTAAAAACTTCTTGTATATTCTTAAAAGTTTTTTCACTTTTATAACTTTTGGTATAAATTCTATGTATGTGTAATCCTCGATATCTTAAATATTATTTTATAATCTATGTAAAAGCCCCTACGGGCGTATAACAAAAAATAAATAAATAAGGGGCCATCCATAAATTACGTCACACATTAAGGGAAGGGGGGAGGGGTTAGATAATTGTGGGTATGGGGGGGGGGGTCATCAGCTTTGTGACGTCACATGCACAAAACGACTGCGACACATGACTGCCACAAAAATATTTTCCCTATCCCATTACGCCCCCTCCGTTGTGGTACCCCATTACACACTCCGTCGTGGTATTCCGTTACGCCCCCTCCGTTGTGGTATAAATAGGAAACAGTAATTAACTCTTAATCTTACCTTATTTGTGTATTTTAGTGCCTATTTGAGAGATCCATTGTTCATTGAAAGAAGGGTAAATACAGATTAATTCCGTTAATGGAAGATGGAACGCGGTTGGCGCTAACAAAAAAAAGAGTGTTCAATTCACACACGGTATAAGTAAAACCTTCAGAAAAGCACCGCACAAAGAGGATACCGACTATCACTATCTCGTGTGAGAAATGTGAAGATCCAAGGATTCAAAGAAGAGATGCAAAGAATGCATATAAGCGTAATGTATAAGAAAGAAAGGGACGCTCGGATGGTTTGGGCATGTAGAGCGAATGAACGAAGATAGGAGTATGAGGAGAATATATAACGCAAATGTGAATGATAGAAGGAAGCGGGGACGCCCGAGGAAGACATGGCGCGATCAAATGAATCGCATACTTGGGTCGAACCATTTTTTATTATTATTTTTTTTACATGAATACCGCACAAGAGTCCCAACTGCTCCCGTCTGGAGCCAGTGAGACTATTGCATCCCCAATTGGGGTATGTGGTGAGGCTAAAGGTATGGGGTGGGAAGGGGATAGGGAAGAGGAAGGTGGGGAAGTACTTGGCTATTCAGATCTGGTCACCAAACACAGCTAAAGCCATTTCAAGCAACGTTTCAATTCTGAATAGTGGTCTTACACCAGGGCGATACTGAGAGTATCTTCCACTCTGGAACGTGCCGCAAATATACTATATATTATTTTAAATGAATAAATTGTGAAATACACAAATTAATCAAATAAAAATTATTTGCCACGCCGGGATTCGATCCCGCGACCTTCGGAATGCTAGTCAAGCGCCTTAACGCTGCACTACGCCGGCTGCCATGTCAAGTTCAGAATAAAAGAATGGTATGTACATACGATGTAATAAGAGTGACAAGTTGTATGGATGTGAATGAGGCAAGGAGTGTGTGCCAAGACCGAGTTGTTTGGCGGTCCGTCATCTCTGCCTACAGCTGCAGGGAAACGGCACAACGGTTAGTTAGTTAGACAAAAAACTATTGCTAAACGCTTTTTGATTTCAATTACACATATAAATTTAAAAAATCATAGTGTGCAGTTCGTACGCGGTAGAAGTGAAACCTTCAGAAAACTAAAGTAGACAAGAGGGGGGAGGCTACGAAGCACCACATACAGAGGAGACCGATAGGCTACGAAGCACCGCACAAAGAGGAGACCGATAGACTACTAAGCACGGCACAAAGAAGAGACCGATTAGTCTACCTCATCCTCTCGCAGGCTAAATCCTATAAATGTATTTGTTGGTATCTTTTTATTGTGGTTATTTTTCGTTTCATATAGAGTTACATTTCGAGTTTCAAATCACAACGATGCTAAAGAAGTTTTCACTACAATAATATATTGACATAGTGCAGATTAAGCCAACAAAATAAACTAAAAAATTTGCGTTTCTTTCGAATTAGTTGAAGCTGCAAGTCAGTATTAGATGGTATAGACCAGGGTTTCCCAACCAGTGGTCAGTAGGAGGCTAGAAGGTGGTCCGCCGGTCAATTATCGAGCCAGTGCGCGAGCGGTCCCTGGTCGAGAAGTCTGAATAAAAAAAAATGGGGACAATATTCAGTTTATCATTATTGTACTTTAGGGGCCATCCATAAATTACGTCACACAAATTTCATGATTTTTTAAACCCCCTATTCCATTACGCCCCTCCCGTTGTGCTATCCGTCCCGGGTGCCACCCATGCTAGTTTACGCCACTGATCACAAGCAGTGGCTTAGGCTAGCATGGGTGGCACCTATCTGGGACGGATATTATTTATTTATTTGATATAATATCTTACATTTCAAATACAATTCAGCAATGTCGGCCTCACTGGGTAGCTCACCTGTGCTGAGGCCTCCATATGTTGGATGATAGGCGGACCGACGTTACCCCCCCTCCCCCATTAAAGATGACAAAACACAAATTTCGACTTTCATAAAAAGTTGGTCCATCCTGGGGGGGGGGAGATATACTGGATAGAGAATTGTGGACTTGGGGGTGAAACTCGGTCGGGTGGCCGCCCCCCCTCGCTACACCACTGCTTGTGGTCCCTGTCGAAAAAATAAACGTTCAAGTGGTCCCGGATCAGAAAAAGGTTGGGAACCACTGGTATAGACAAATTTATCTAGAACCAGAATTCACGTCGACGAAATAAGACAAATCAAAGGTTTGTCTAAGTGACTGATAAAGGTTTTTCGTTGTTTTTTATCTGCCTATGAGCGAGTGAAAGTATTATCTTTTTATTAAAATATGCAAACAAATTGAAACGGTGTGTTGCGTCATAGATTACAGATGAATAGTTTTCATTATACGAGCATTATTATTATGGTCACGGTTCAAGAAATATTTCCGCAAAGTGGAACTATAAAAACCATGATTAGATTTGTAGCATTGCTCCCGTTGATACCTTTTGGTGTGACCTATTTTCAAGTGATCATTTTATGTCCTCCGCGCCCCAAGTAAGCGCACAGTGTGGAAGACGTTATAAAAACTCTGTATAGCTGGTAAAAAAATCTATGAATCGTGAAATTCTTGAGTATCTCAACTAAGAACATGATTTCTGCGGAGTTCATTGGGAACCTGGGACGCGCCGTTTTGATACTACTTTATTAAGAGAAATAAATATTTTTCCCTCACAAAAAAATGTATAATTGTGTAGCTGAAATATTGGCCTCAGCATCAATATCTTTCAAATACAAATATTGTCAATTTTCTTCAAAATGTTATTATTGAAAATCAGGAAATATGTCAAAAATTTAAACTTAAGGCTCTACAACCGGGCCCGAAAAGAAGATGATGGAGTGATTCGAAATTACGAATGTTAGAGGAGAGCGCTAACATTTACAGCGACAAAATCGATGCGAAAATAGCGAAAATGTTTAATAAAACACGACTCGTTTAAAATAGAGCAAAAATCTCGCGGGCATTATCTTAAACAGCATTTAAAGAAACACTGGGAATTTTTTCATACATATAACTTGTAAAATAACTGAAACAAACGTGTGAATAATAATTTTTGGAGCATTCTTTGCGATTTTTTTCTATCGAGGGAATTTTATATAATTTGCGTTTCGGCGCTGGCAAAGTCTAGATATTATCTTCAAAAATAACATATATATATTTTTAAGAGCTTTAAAACTTACCGTGTTTAAGGGAAATGTGTAATAAATTGGTACAAATCCGGGTTGCGGGCCCTTAAGAAATGCAGAATTCAAATACAGAATTATTAATTAATGAATAAAAATAAAATAATTTTCTGATCACAGGTTACCTGACGAACGAATTGAGGTTTGATTTAAGTACCTATTAAGTATTTCACCATCTTATCCATACGATAACGAATATTAATAAAATAAAAACTATTAGTAAAAAAACACGGTAAACTTATTAATAGGTTCAAGTACCGAATAGTAAACTCGAACTTTTGAAATAAATAAATCGTGTATCATTAATCGAAAACGTACGTTATCGTATGAATAATCTATGAGAAGGATGGTGAAATACCCCCTAAAAGACATCTCACTTCATGACGTGTGACTACTATGACGAATATAAAATCAACTGTCCCTGTATTGGAAATGGTGACCGGCAACTCAGAAAGAAACCAACTCAGAACCACCTCAGAAAGGTCATTTAAGAGTGATGATAAAAAACATATTTAAAAAATTAGTTAAATAGGTAAAGTTAGGTTAGGGTTACCGGCTATTTTAAAATTATTTTTTCATAGCTTTTAATAACCTTTCTGAGATCGTTCTGAGTTGGTTTCTTTCCGAGTCGGCATGGAACCATTGGAAATATTACGTCCCTGGCATCATGAAAATTGCCTTTTGTTTAGACTGCCTTTTCTGTTTAGAATTTATAGGTCAACGCAACTATTCTCAGCTTAATTAATTTCCATCATGAGGTAAAGAACCTTGAAATTAGCATCTGTGAAGTGATGTGTTTGAAATTGTCAAAAAAGACAAGACGCAGTGTTTTTCAATTGTCGTATTTTTCTTTAATAGAGCATTATCCTGCGGCTGATGTTTACATCTTTATCAATTCTTCTTTTAATACCTACATTATGTAATTAGATTAGCTTTTCCAACTGTTGGCATAATAATGCAAATACATAATATAGGTTCACATTCTGAATGTCTTACCTGCATTTATCTAACTTAGACTAATCTTATAAACACTAAAAAGTGTAAATTAAATCTCATAATTTTATTGCCCAATTCCGCGCGAAATGAATCGTATAAAATTAAATATTTTCTAATACCTTCGTTAGTGGGAAATTCTACACATTAATTATTTATGTCCATCTTTTTTGCAATGAAATTAGCTATCTGGCAAAAGTGAAATTTGAACAGTGTTGCAACAAGTATTATACAACAGGTGACAGCCGACTGGTCTGAAGAGGTTATTATATCAATAATTATACAATACTGACATTATGAACATTATAATTCAAATTGCTGGCAGATTTTATTTTATTACTATGACTTTTTATTAATTTCATATCGGTTATGGTTATGAATGACACAGTTCAGAATTCTTTTGTAATCATTTTATTTTCTTAGCTGTAAAGAGAAATTAGAGATTTTTTTATCTCTAGCGTAAAATTTTCAATAAATATGATTTAATCGGTGATGGAAACGGTGAAACGGCTTCGATAAGCATCTATATATGGCATCCCCAATTATAGGGGTATGACGTGAGGCTGAAGAAATCGATAAAGGAAAGGATCTGGGAGAGATGAGAAAGATTGGTAAAGAACTGACAATTAAGGTCTTGTCACCAAATAAGGCAAAATCTATTTCAAGCAACATTTCGATTCTGAATATTTACCACTCTGAAACGTGCCGCAATCCGCAATGTCCACATTGTGCTATTATATTGTGTTCGACCGGTCAGTGGTTGAGTGGGCAGTGGGCATAGCGTTTGGGTCCCACCTGGGCCTCGCGTGTTCGATCCCTCGGCTGGCTAAGTCCTCCATCACAACACAAGCAACATCTTCGGCTTTCTGTGGTGGTAGTAAGAGATTTTCAAACATTGTTGGGTTATTCGTAACCCGGGAATGTTTGTCAGACTTTTTAAAAATTAAAAAAATGTACAATATTAAAAATTAATATAATAGTATAAACTTTTTAACTAGCAGTTAAAAACCCGCTCCGCAGGTTTTTGTCTCTAGGCCCTACGGGCGGCTTTTGATTTTGGACCATGTTATAAATCCGATAGGAACTGGTTGCAAAAATGGCCGGTTCCTTGGATCTACTGGGATCCAGTGACAGCTAGTCACCGGGACAAAGTAACCGCGACAGGCAATGACGTCATATATAATATATAGACGCGTGGTATTATTATTCACAACTGCCAGTTACAATAATAATCATATTATGATATTTTCGTCCATCTCTCCATATCCGGAGAGATTCACGAAATTACAAATCCAGTAGTAGGTCTACTTACGCCTACCAGGTGATGCTCCTCACCTGATATTAACGTGAATGCTGCCATCTTTTGGCATTGCTTTTAATCGGTTGTCTTATAAAAGTAGATTTATGTTCAAACTCCACGTACGAAAACGGTTTTGCGTACGGCGCGGCGTCAGAGTTGCATTCTTAGACGGTTTCTTAAATTTCAATCGTATAATGTCAGGCTATTAATAGGTGCTGTTTGATGATTGATGATTACATGCAAAATAACACCATTTTTTAATAGATTTGAGAAAACATCTATTGCTTATAATGTGCACTACACTAATCACGAAACCTCTTTCTTTTCAGGTGACATCATCAGACATCATTTACAAAACTGTGCATTTATTTTTCGATACTGGTTTAGTTAACTTTATAAAACAAATTGCTGTAGGCAAAACTCATTCCAAAGAAAATAAACCTTTAATATCTAGTTATTATAATTATAATTCGAGAGTAACAAAAATATTAAAAACTGGAAGACCAACCGATTCTAATTCAGTTTTTCAGTTGCTTATAGACTTAAAAGAATTGTAGTGTTTTCATTGCCAGTGTAAGGATAATAAATCAGTGATCATGAGTATGAAAGAGTGGCTACAGCGCCTGCAGCCTGCACCCCTGCACCTGGTGCTAGGTCTGTCCGTGGTGCACTTCTGCGCGCAACTCGCCATCTACAACTGGACACACACGCTGACCTTGCTACTAGACTTATGCCACATGCTTTGCAACATCATTGCACTGGTCAGCTGCATCATGACGGTCAAGGTGGGATTTTTTAAATATACTTTTCTGCATATTTCTGGGGGTTCCGTGACAAAATAGAACAGCGAGTTTAAAAAAAACTATCCTTACCCAATTACCCATTATTTTATTGTGTTATCTTTTGTTACTGTTCTGTTTTATCTGGTTATAATTTCTGAGCCATTTGTGAGCCAGTCAAGGGTTGGTACTGTTGGTTTGGTAGGTACTTTTAATCCTATTTTAGGATTAAAACCGGCACTTCTCTGCTAGTACAATACTGGTCGGGTGTAACATGACGTCCATGACGATAACGACAGTCAATGTAAGACAGGTTTTTTATCTGTCAATAGTATAAATACTACAAATAGGACAAGTAGTACCGGTGGTATATAATATATGGAATTGGTATTTAAAAGTGTTGCATAATTAAATAGGTACCTACTTAAAAATTAATGAGTGTCGTTTACTGTTCAAACGTCGAAATACTGACAGGTTGTTTCACATAATTTGAGCATTTCATAAAATTTCATTAGGTTCTGAGAAAGTCTTTTTTTATGAGAATACCGCACAAGACTTAAAAGAGTCCCAACTGCTCCCAACCGCCTGGAACCAGTGAGACTACGACATTCCCAATTAAGGTTTGTTGTGAGGCTGAAGGTAGTGGGAAGGGGGAGGAGACAGGGAAGAGAAGGTGGGGAAGTTCCTGGCTATTCTGATCTGGTCACCAAGCACGGCTAAATAAATTTAAGGTACATTTCAATTCTGAATGGTGTTCTTTCACCAGGGCAATAGTGAAAATATCTTCCACTCCTATTTAAGTTCGGTTATAATCTTGTTCAAAATCTGTGAGACAACACGTTGAGAATGTGTGTTTTTGTTATGAAACAGTAAAATTACCCAAGGTGAGCTCTGCCATCATGAATTTTTTGTAGTCTGAATTTTCAAGATCAGTGCACATTTTTATTTTTATTTTTTATTTTTTTATTATTTCTTTTATATATGTTCAATCATATTATTAAATTAATAAAAACAGTTTATTTATAAACAAGTTCTGCTGTGTAATTATTATTACGCGTGACAGCTGTTTCGCCTTCTGAAGGCATTATCAAAATGTGGTCATGCCACATACAGACGATCTATTTATACTATAGATAGGTATTTACTATGACTAAATTCTAAATACCTATTTAGAGACTTGTTTATAATTAAACTGTTTTTTATTAACTTAATAATAATATTATTAAGTAAATAATAAAATAATAATGATTAAGGTAGTTAATTTTTTTTCAGATGATATTAAAATGACTTTTGGTTTAGATAAATGTAAAACGATCCATATAGAGAAAGGCAAAATTGTAGATGGAGACGAGGGTATATTTAGAAATTTCAAAATTAAAAGTATGAAAGGGGATGAGGTTTATAAATATTTAGGATACCCGCAATCGAATAGATTAGATCACACTAGTATTAAAAATGATATTAGGATTAAATTTCAAACTAGGATCAGAAAAATTTTAAAATGCAATCTATCTGCAAAAAATTTAGTAAAAGCAATAAATACTTGGGCAATACCTTTATTAACGTACTCATTTGGCATAATTAAATGGTCCAATACAGATTTAGATAGTTTAGAACGATTAATTAGAACTACGTTAACAAAGTTTAATTGCCATCATCCAAATTCAGCTAGAGAACGAATTAATTTACCTAGAAAATTAGGAGGTAGAGGTGTAGTCAAAATAACATCTTTGAAACACAATCAGGTAGAAATGCTTAGAATTTTTTTTCCATAGGAAAGCTAATAGCTCAGAAATGCACAAAATAATTTGCAAGGCAGATAGAAACATTACACCTTTAAATTTATATGACCAGAATGCCTACATTCTTATAAATACTAACCAGGAATTATTAGATTCCTGGTCAAATAAAATTATTCATGCAAAACACTTCAATTATCTCAACCAAACGTATGTTGACAAACTTTCGTCAAACAAATGGTTGAGTATTGGAGAGTTGAGCGCAGAAATAGAAGGATCTATGCTTGCCATTCAAGATAGAGTCATTAATACTAAAAATTATAGGAAGCATATAATCAAAGATATACATCAAATTGATGATTTATGTAGAAAATTTTTGGCTTTTCCGGAAACTATAGAACATATTATATCGGGATGTTCTATATTAGCGCCGTCCGAGTATACATTTAGGCACAATCAGGTTTTAAAAATAATCCACCAAAGTTTGGTAATTAAACATAACTTGATTGACTGCCGTAATATAGTACCATATTATGAATATGAACCAAATTCATTTTTAGAAAATGAATTTTATAAAATATATTATGATAAAACTATACTAACAGACAGAACAATTAGTCATAATAGACCTGATATAGTTTTACATGACAAAATTAAAAAAATTACTTATATCATTGATCTAGCTATTCCAAATTCCTGTAATATTCAAAAAACTGTTTCTGAAAAAATTAGAAAATACACAGATTTAGGAAATGAGATTAAAAGAATTTGGCATTCTCGGACTACAAAAATATTACCATTTGTTATTTCGGCTACTGGCATTATACCTAGGTCTCTAATTCAAAATTTAGGCGTATTAGATTTGTCAAAGAATTTATATATAAAAATGCAAAAATCGGTAATTTTAAATACATGTAGGATTACAAAAGATTTTTTAAATATTTATATTGAGGGATCAGTAGGATTTATAGGTTCAATTAGGAATTCCACAGAGCCGAACCCTCTGATATGAAAATATCTGGAGTCGGTGAATTATTTTCCCATCTGGTCTCTGGTAGGTTGACATGTTGTTCTTGTATTGTTTTGTAATTATAATACTTATATAGTGCAATTGCATAACGTGGATTGACCAGATGATCATTTGGGAAGTGTGTGAAAGGGTTTAGTTTTTCCTGTGGGGAAAATTAAACCCGGACATTTAAATCTGGTGCGTAAAATGTAAAAGAAATAAAAATTAAAATGGAGTTCTACAAATTAAATTTGATAACAATAAATAAATCAGTGCACATGTTTTCAGCTCTCAAAACATATCCATCGTAAGCTATGGACCTAAGCATTATCCATTTTACTGTGAAAAAATATTTCTTCTAAAAAATACTTACTTTGACGAAACCAGTAAAACCAGGAGAGTTCGTAAGTACCTGCGTGAACATTTTCAAATGACATGTTTGCTATAGGAAGGCACCTACAACCTACATCTACGCTATATTTTACTCGACAGTAATGGCAATAGCACATCATATTGTGCAAAAAGCCATACAACACGGTCAGCAGTCAGTAGGCGAAGTACACATCCTCTTCAGGTACCTGTCTACCTGACGCGACACACATTCTGTTTAAAGAATAAATTATTATCACCTGTAGCTTATCATCTCATCATAAATCACAATGTTCTAAAAAATGTGTGTGGTCGAAGTAATGTTATGTGGCTTGAAGGATAAATTGATATAGGCATGTGACATTTTGATCACCTCGTGATTCGTAGGTATTGGTAATTCTTCGTATCATACCTACCACCTTCTATGCAAAATTATACTTAAACACTGAACATTTTTCGATAATTTATTATGCAAAAATAGTTATAATAATTTGGATTTGAATTATTTTATTCTAAAAATTTGCTAGATTTTTTCTTTTTGTATCCCTTCTGGAGCCAGTGAAACCGTGGCATCTCCAACCGGGGAATGTTGTGAGGCTGAAAGTGGTGGTGTGAGGAAGGAGATAGGAAGAGAAAGGGGAGGAAGTACCTGGCTATTCAGATCTGGTCACCAATCATCAGAGGGTATCATTGTTTTAAATGAATTAATTATGAAATAACACAAATTATTCAAATAAAATTTATTTGCCCATTTCGATCCTTCGATCTTTGGATTGCGAGTCAAGAGCCTTACCCCTAGACCACGTGATTAGAAATAGCTCTGGTAGCTTACATAGTACCTATGTAGTACCGTAGTACCTATAAAAAAATTACAAGTGTGCATTTCACATGCGGTAGAAGTGAAACCTTCAGAAAACTATAGTACCTAGGCAAGAGTGGGGAGACTACGAAGCACCGCATAAAGAGGAGACCATTCCATCTCATTCTCTCGCAGGCTAAATCATAACGGAGCTATAGAAGTTTTCACTTCAAAAATACCTAATAACATTTGGATTTAAAAACGCACATATTAAAAACACATCATTTCCGTGTTACGAATCCTTTCCAAGCGAAAATGTTACTTGTGGAAAGACCAAATGACAGAAAAATTATCTAGCAAATATCCATAAATATTGAAATAAATTCACAAATTTTAAATTACTGGAATTACGTCGAGTACAATAATAACATTTTATACTCACAAGAATTTCTTAAACAGGGTGTAAGGGATGTACTTGACTTACTTTTGGTGACTTTTTTTTCAAAGTCAAACCTAAAAAGTCACTCAGCCGAGTAGCCGACCAACACCTTACCCCGCCTTTAAATGTCCAAAACCTACCATTTTTTATGTTTTTGAAAAAAAAAACATCAAAAATGTCACTGTATATATACATCGATGCCGGTCCGGCTCTGGGAGATCAAAATTTCATTTACATTTTTTACTCCAAATAATGTCAGGAATCACTGTTTAAAGTAAGTCAAGTACGTCGTTTAACACCCTGTATAATCCTTATATTTATTTAAAAAAATAGCAACATAACATTAAACTACATCGAGAAAATAATACACGGTAAAGTTTTGTACCCATCTTTTATTTACTTTATATTTTATGCCCTTTTGACAGACATGTACGTAGGTACGTACAAGTCTGTCAAAAGTAGATACTTAAAATTTAATAGTAGATAACTGCTGACCCTGTATAAATCACAAGTGCGCCCCACTATTGACTTTAGCAGTCACCCCCGGTCTGGAGCCCCAAAATACCTGAAAAAATTTTCAACTTTGTGCAGAAACGAGCGGTGCGTTTGATAGATTCCCCTATCTTAACAAACAGATTGCAATCTTTTGAGCACAGGCGTCAGGTAGGTATGCTGTCCTTGTTCTACCGGTATTACAATGGAAGATACTCCGATGAACTAGCGTCACTGATCCCTTCACCACCGGTGCATAGTCGGGAAAAACGCCAAACGCGCGTGTCATGAACACGGTTGTCATTTGTCACATGAGAACGGGTCGCTTCTACGACTCGTTCTTCAATTCAACAGCTCGGCTATGAAAGATTTGTCGGCCTCTGTGTTTCCTCCCTCCTATAACATGGGTCTCTTCAAGACCCGAACGTCGCCTAAAAAAAACCATACAACATCTCCAAAGATGACATAGGCCCTGAGGGAAATTATTTTCCTCCGGGCCTCCTGTGTGGAGTTCATTAAAAGAAAAACCCACTAGAGTCCCAACCGTTTGGAGCCAGTAAGACTATGTGATTTGAACTCGCGACCTCCGGATTGGTAGTTGAGAAAGTTTCCCTGACATTTAGTTCTGAGCGTATATATATAATCACATTTTATATGTGTTGTGCTCTTTATATTAATTACTGCCTGTTAACTTTTTAATTTGAAAATATTACACATGTGCAATAAAAACACATTTTTATACAGCAAACCATTCAGAATAACCTCACAAATAAACATGCGCGGACAAATTTAATAAGTCTAATGAAAGCGGTGTTATTAATTATAATACTCGTACATAGGTGTATATATTATTATTTTACACGAGTATAACGTAGAAATGCGACGAAGTTGTTCCGAGATCGCAATTTCATAAACATTAATAAAAGATTAGAATATATATTATGGTTCATTACCATTCCTGTTGAAGGTACAGTATAACCTACACCCACTAATACTGAACGCAAATCATTAATGAATGGCTTACATAAAACTCTTCTCCTTTGAAAATAAATTATTTTAGCGGAAAAGTCACGACACGCCTCTGCTTTTCCATTTGGTGTTTGGTTCTAGTTCAGGTTTTTATCTGTCAATGGTATAAATACTACAAATAGGACAAGTAGTACCAGTGGTATATATATGATCGCACTTTGAATTTGTATTCAAAAGTATTGCAAAATTAAATAGGTACCAGGCGCGGTCCGTCCATACATACTGTGGATGCTGCGCTTCCCTTGTATGGAACGAGTGTGATATTTTTGATATTCGCGCATGCGCGTTTAGTCAAGCCTGTGATGGTTGAAGTAAGGCCGAATACGTATTCCATTGGAGCATCCAACGCACATAAAACTACTTTAATGCTCATGGGCATAGTGCACAGAATAGCTTATCCGAAACGAGCGGACTTAGTACAATTAGAAATTTGTTTGCCTGACCATCTTTCGACAGTTATTTAATCCGATTGATACATTGAATATCTTTCATAGGTTAGGTTGCATAAAGCTGATTTGACAGATTATTTTTGTCGATAATTACATCTGGTTCGTGGGCTAGTCCATAGCTAGACCGCCACTGATAGGTACCTACCTAACTAACTAACTAACTAACTAACCATCACGCCGTTTCCCCGCAGGGGTAGGCGGAGAGGACGGACCGCCAAACAACTCGGTCTTGGCACACACTCTTTGCCTCACTCACATTCATACATCGTCTCATACATTCTGTTCTATTATTCTGACATTCTCTACTATTTTTCTGGTACCTACCTACTTACTTAAAAACTAAAAAGTCCAAACAAATAATATATAAACGTATCTATATAAAATAATTAATACTGGTGAATCTAAAAAAAATCGAAATGCTCAGATCGAAAAAAAAAGTTTTCAGGTTCTCTGTGTGATGTAGATTTACCATTTTCCCGCTTGTAAAACGAGATTCCGGACACCTATTTAATAGTTTAAAACCCGATAGTCATTTCTGATACTTCATTATGTTTTTTTGTAATGTTAGTGTAGTTATTAGTCCGGAACTCGGAAGCAGGTAATTAGAGCGAACATAGCGGCTACCAACAAACTAATGATTTATCTCTCTTCAAAGGGACTAACTGATTCGATAAACATTTGTTATAATAACCCCACAGCATTTCTAAAGATGGTGGGCTTATCCTCAGGGGCCTCTGTGTGGAATGTGAAAATAGAGCCATTTAGAATATAGCTAATAGTTAAAAATTGATGTTGCAATCAGCGTGACGATCAGTTTTGATGAGTGAAACCAAATGACATTAAAAATATTCGATGATTGAAAACATTTTGTTGTTTTTAAGAGTAAAACCAGCGGCGTTTTTTTATTTATTTGTGTATTACAGACTGTGTGTCCATTTACAATACACATGTGACACAAACTAAATATTTCTTAAACTATTTATGTTAAAATGCGCCTGCTCTCAACACAGGAACTCCTGGTGAGACAGGCACAGCACAATTACCTATGTAACATAAAAATATAAAGATTACAATAAAAAATAAAAAATATTATGGGTAAATAAAAGAAACGTTAAATAGTAACATTACATGAGATACATACATATCGTAGCGTGTAATGAGTGACACTTAAATAAAATGCCTCTTGAATTCTTCAAGGCTACTGTTAAAGATATCAACAGTTTTGGAGGCGTTATTTAACAGCGCCATACCTCGTGTCATGCTATGTCGAGCCAGTACGTCCGTTCGGCTAAGATAGAAGATCGTGGTACCGTCCCTGGCTGTTTTTGTTCGGCACATACAACTTATAACATTCCAGGAGGAATGGGCTATCTATTAAATTATTAATGATTTTGTACGTCGTTACTGCAAGAGCCCCACTTCTCGACTGGAAACTTTGGCAACGCGTTTCTGTGAGCAGATCTTCATGATGCATGAATCGCGGGTACTCTCCTTTTGTCCATTATATAGATATCGACCACTAGCTTGTCGGTACTTTTTGCTTTTTTTAATAAGTTACTTCTTATAGGAGTTAGGACCTTCCGAAAATTGTTAAAATTGCCTGGTTTTAACGCCATCTACAGGCGTTTATTTTACAAACTAGATTATATAATGTAGAGTATTTTCTTCTAATACAGTTAATACAAAAAATCTTAAAAATCGGTCCCGTTTTGGGGGAGAAAATTGGGTAATACAAAACCTCGTTTTGATGATTTTATTTAGGTAAAATCAGCCTGAGATGCAGTTGTCTCTTTCGCTCAGCATTCGAGGGAGTAGGGAATGCAATCCTCGCAGACATTTTGCGGGACTAATCTCGGTCGAAAATTTTGCGGACTGGCGGGATTACAGAGAAGCGTAGTTCAACTAACTTGACAGCGGTTTTATTATACTTACATGATCCATATAAGTACGAAGAAGACAGAAGTCAATTTATTAATGTTGATGATACATTTAGTCTATCTTCAAAAAGTGTAATATGCAAGGCAATCAAAACTATAGTCGAAAGGCTAGAGTACACGGACACGGGTAACAACACAGTAGCCACTGTTCCTGCTGACGCTGATGATCCTTACGATCCTTACGATGACGACACTCCTCTCGCTAATCTGGAGACATACGCAGCAGCACCAATGTCACTTCAAGACGAACTCGAACTTACTTTGGTTAGTATGAAGAGTTCAAGATCAACAGCCCAACAACCTAGATCTGGCAATATGAGCAACCTTGAGGTTTTGATGACGAAGGAAATGAATTACTTGGAGTCCGGTGGATTAAAAGGACATACCTTCAATTCACTTACAATGCGCTAATGACTATTGTGCCAACCAGCGTGGAAGCTGAACGAGCTTTTTCAGCCGCTGGCTACCGTGTCCGATATCAGAAACCGTTTATCAGACGACACAATTAATACTTTAACTTTTTTACGAAGCTATGTCCAAAATAATGTTTAAACTTATGATGCTTATTGTACAAGAATATTGTTTATCGTGTGAACGTTATTATTTAATATTAAATTAAAAAAACACACTTTGTAAAGCACCACTTTTTATTAGAATTGATATTTAACAGCCAACCAGGTTTCGCTCATCTCGAGCTTCATCAGGGCTTATTATAACAACTAAAGATAATTATCCACAGACATACATATATAAAAGAAATTAAGAGAATGAGTGAAAGAGATAGCAACAGAATAGGCAACACCCTATTGGTGCCAGAAAGCGATACAAATAGAAAAGAGGGAGACAAAAATAATTACAGGCTGGGTAAGTAAAGGGGGGGGGGGGAGGGAGAGGGAGGGAATTGTTTAAGAAGATGTTAACGGAATAGATTAAAAATGGGACTATTTGGTTATTAATAATGTTTGATTTATTATTGACGGCTTTTTTGATTTCGAGAGCTTCTAGATTGTTTAACCGAATTCCAATTCCATTTTTATGTAATATTTTAGTCCCGGAGGTTTTATCGAATGAGTGGTTAGTTTCTATTAGATGGTTTGCGAATTCTGAAAAAGCGTTACTATTTAAACATCTTAGATGTTTTTTTCGTTATTTGTTTTTGGGGTATTATGCCGTGTTGCGCTACCTCCTTCTTTAGCCAACGTTTCGGACATCGTTGCAGTGTCCATCATCAGGGCAGATCCGGCAGATCCGGTAGATGTGTATCACATCTACCGGATCTGCCGGATCTGCCCTGATGATGGACACTGCAACGATGTCCGAAACGTTGGCTAAAGAAGGAGGTAGCGCAACACGGTATAACACCCCAAAAACAAATAACGAAAATGCTTTTGGCCGTGAAAATCTTAAAACTTATCATCTTAGATGTTCTTTAATTCTTATGTTTATGTTCCGGGCCGTTTTTCCGATATAAAATGCAGAACAATCATTACAATTTAGTTTATATACGCCAGAGTGGCTAAATTTATCGTCAATACACATCTACCGGATCTGCCGGATCTGCCCTGATGATGGACACTGCAACGATGTCCGAAACGTTGGCTAAAGAAGGAGGTAGCGCAACACGGCATAATACCCCAAAAACAAATAACGAAAATGCTTTTGGCCGTGAAAATCTTAAAACTTATCATCTTAGATGTTCTTTAATTCTTATGTTTATGTTCCGGGCCGTTTTTCCGATATAAAATGCAGAACAATCATTACAATTTAGTTTATATACGCCAGAGTGGCTAAATTTATCGTCAATAAAGATATTGACGATAAATTTAGCCACTCTGGCGTATATAAACTAAATTCTAATGATTGTTCTGCATTTTATATCGGAAAAACGGCCCGGAACATAAACATAAAAATTAAAGAACATCTAAGATGTTTAAATAGTAACGCTTTTTCAGAATTCGCAAACCATCTAATAGAAACTAACCACTCATTCGATAAAACCTCCGGGACTAAAATATTACATAAAAATGGAATTGGAATTCGGTTAAACAATCTAGAAGCTCTCGAAATCAAAAAAGCCGTCAATAATAAATCAAACATTATTATTAACCAAATCAATTTATCTGATAGTCCCATTTTTAATTTATTCCGTTAAAATCTTCTTAAACAATTCCCTCCCTCTCCCTCCCCCCCTTTAATTACCCAGCCTGTAATTATTTTTGTCTCCCTCTTTTCTATTTGTATCGCTTTCTGGCACCAATAGGGTGTTGCCTATTCTGTTGCTATCTCTTTCACTCATTCTCTTAATTTCTTTTATATATGTATGTCTGTGGATAATTATCTGTAGTTGTTATAATAAGCCCTGATGAAGCTCGAGATGAGCGAAACCTGTTTGGCTGTTAAATATCAATTCTAATAAAAAGTGGTGCTTTACAAAGTGTGTTTTTTAATTTAATATATAATGTCACACCACAAAGTATTTGCTTCCTTCGATAATGTTATTATTTAAATTTAGGTTGTTATGTAAATTTATGTCTTATCTTATTCTTTGCCAATTTATGACTTAAACTATGTCTAACTAAAGGTATATTAATAAACCATTTATAATGTCCCGAAGAACTTGTTTGATTAGGTATAAATTTAAAACTCTAAAAACAAGGTTGGTAGATCGAGGTGTTAGGTATTTATTATACGATTGATTAGATATCTAAGTCCACCCTGCTGGATCCCGCAAATACCTGGATCCAGCGGGACTAAGATTGTTCAGTCCCGCAAATACCTGGATTGACATGGTCTTGCGGGATTGCATTCCCTACGAGGGTGTGAGAGCGATAGTAACAGCAACAGTTTGTTAAAATACCTATTGTCCAAATTTCTGCGCGACCGGGTTTCCTCTTAATAGAAAAAAAAACATATCGGGTAGCAAAACGACGTCTACATTTGAACTCCAAATATCAGCTTAGGAATTCCTATTTAAAATCCTTCGGGTACTTGCTGATTCACCCTATAACGTGTATTTATGTCTGACGAGATAATATGTTGAAAAATTAAACAATATTCATTATTTTAATTTTTTTATCTAATAATTTATCAGTTAGATATCAGTGAGAATGTTACTATCTTTAAATAAGAAATAAGTCAATTGCGGTCATTCGCCTTTATCAGAAATACAATAATTATTATTCTTATTTAATGCTTTAAAATTAATATATTTTTTGTGTTTTGAACAGCGTTTTCATTTTATGTTATTTTGTTTTTGAAAAAATAATTTAGTTTTATGTTTTATGACTTTGCGATTTTATGTTATTGATGAAACATAATTATGGAGACATTATTAAACATTGAAAATAAGATATAATTGAATGTACACAATATATATAGAGAAAATATATAATATCTTGAAGTGGCGTAGATGTTCATCGCGCAAAGTCAAAGATAAAGATACCTGATACATTTAATCATATTTTTATTATTATTGATATGATTTTCCTTAAGTGCCTACCCTACCCGTGCCGATGTTTTGTTAAAATGGCACAGTACACTACCTATACAGGGTTTTAAGGGATGTACTTTACTTACTTGACGAGTGATTCCTGACATTTTTTCATTAAGTTAAAAAAAAAATAATATTCATCCTAGACTTGTCGAAAAGTCAATAGATGTCGCATATTAAAAAAATATAATATATTATCTTAGACACTATCTAGATAGCATTTAGTTCGGGTTTGAATCTTGTGATCATACTGATCATACATAAAGATAGCAGCCAATAAAAGTATGCGTTAAGAAAATGAACATAATGTTGGTAGTTTTTAGTCGAAGTACGATTAGTTAAAAATGACCGAAACGGGTAGGGACACATAAGCTCCGTTGGTAGAGCTGCGCCCCGGCAAGGCGAAGGTCCTGGGTTTGAGTCCTAGATGTGACCGTATCTTTTTCTGATTTTTCTGTTTTCAGATTTTCGATTACGTTTAGCTAATATTGTCTTCATTTAATAAAAGAAAAATTCTTCCATATGACATCACTGGTCACTCAGCCGAGTAACTGTCGAACTTACCTATACTGTCAAATACCTAATGATTTTTATATTTTAAATTGAACAAAAAAAATTAAAATGTCACCGGACATCAAAATTACATTAACATTTTTAATTCCAAATAATGTCAGGAATCACTGATTAAAATAAGTCAAGTACGTCCCTTAACACCCTGTACGTACACATAATAATGTAATTGAATTGATAAATTAAACGGTTCATTGAGATAAATTATTGTTAATAATTTTGTAAAGGGCCAATCACAAGAATAACGACATTGTTAACTTAACTTTTGCACACGACGATTGCTTCATAAGTACTTAGATACTAAAAGCAGATAAGTTTAACCACGACAAACAATATTATGACCCACTCTATTAACTGATTTGATAATAAATCAACTGATTTTTATTTGTTATCCATTCATATATTATTGCATGCAAATTATTAGAATTGAATTAATATTCAAATTAGATCATTATTTCTTGTCGTTAAAATAGTCATGTATCGGGTAAGTAGACAGTTACTTACAAACGCTAATATATCCGACATTACCGTATAAGTTGATTTTGTAAAATAAAGAGAACAAAACAACCGTTTATTATTATAAACTAATTATCACAATTTAGTAAAGCAAAACTCATAATAAAGAAGGCATGAAAATAAAATTTAAACCGTTTTCTTAGATAACATATAATTAATAATAAAAAATTTTAAACGTAGGTACTTTTTTATTGAGATATACAGGGTGTAACAGCACCTACCCGAAGAATTTTAACCAGCTATTCCTGTGCATATTTGTAGTAAAAAAGTAAATGATATTTTGCTGTTCGATGATACAAATTAAAAACAATAAAAATATTTTTCTATTTCGCTACACGTCGCGACGGGATCACGTGGCGTGCGTTGTCTCATTTGTTATCGTGCTGCTGAAACGAGACGGAGTGCTTATCACGTGACCCGCTAGACTGAACCTAACTACTCGGTTGCGACGTGTGACTGAAAAAAAATCGGTTTACACGCGGTAGAAGCGAAACTTTACCAAAACAATCTCAATAAGACCTCTCGTAATTTCCGTTTCATATCTCAACCAACAGGAGCCTTTAAAAGTGACATCATTATCAAAGCGGCCGACGAGCGCAGTTGATGCATCGCAGGTGCAGTAATCGTCATTTCCGTTTCATCCGAAATCCAAATCACAGCGGTGCTTTACAAATCACAGTTTCACTTTAAAAATTTTGTTAAAATTTTTTTTAAATGTATCATCGGACATCTACATTTTTTACTCCTAATAAGCTCAGTTACGTGCTGTTACACCATGCATAGTAGGTAAAAATATTTTTTTTAATTTTTAACCATTCAGATAATTTATTATGTCAAAGCAAAAATTTATTGTTTTCTGCGAAAATGTTTTAAGCAATTAGGTAGACCTTGTTATTTATCTAAGCCTACTGTGTCTTCTATCTACATAGTTTCTAGTTCAACCTTGTGATTGAAGCAAAAAATTGGGTCACCAGTTATACGTGGGCATGGATTTGATCAATTTGCAATAAAATGTTTTATGTTATTTAACCACTGAGCTTCGCCCGAATTTCAACATTTTTCTCTTATTGGCCCAACTGAACAAAATGGAACGAATAAATTATTTTTAACTAACTAAAAACTAACTAACCATCACGCCGTTTCTCCGAAGGGGTAGGCAGAGAGGACGGACCGCGATCTTGGCACACACTCCTTGCCTGGTTCACATTAAGAGCGTTTAACCAGCCAGCGGACGAAAATCCACATTTCGTCGAAAGTTGTTCTTCCGATCGTGCAGGACGGTTACAATGAGAAAGATTAATTATTCTCCGTACCAGCTTTTTTAAATTATAACTCAATATCGAATTTATTTCAATCCAAATTAGCTTTAATTTATACCTTCATCCAAAAATGCTGAAAGGCGTGATGATAAAACTATTAAAATAGTGTACTCTTTGTAGTTATTTTTTGATTATAAGTATTTATCATTTTTCAATAATGTCTAAATTTAATAAGAATGTTAAAAAAATCTGAAATATATTATTTTGTAAGTGCGCAAATAAATACACAAATGGACCAATTTTCGTCAAGAAACACATGTACGTACATATTTTTTTAATGATTTTATTGAAACTAAAATTAAAATTCTAATACATAACTTTGCTAGATAATGTATTGATTTATTTTACTGCATGATTACATTATTTGAAATGGGTGTGGTACAATACAAAAACTTTTTTGAAAATTTAACAAATCTGCCAACGACCTATGGAATAACTTTATTATACTAAAAATTAAAAAAAATTCTAAAAATTTATTACATACGAATGCTAGATAAAAGAACAATCTTTCGAAATCCATTTATAATTTTTGTGGAAAAGAGTCAATACGTCTAAAAACTTTTTTGAAAATGACGTATTTCAGGCTTTCTCTGGTAATGCCCTCTTTACATCGTCTCTTACATGCTCTTTTATTATTCCGACTCTTCACACGGCCCGACTCAAGTATCTTATTCACTAATAAATTATTTTTAACAGTTGAATATCGGTCTTCGCAGATAGATCTTTACGGAAATGGCGTGCCGTGCTAAAAACCTTTGTGTTTACATATGAAATTTCAGGCAGAAAAAAATGCAAATTTCAGGACGTCAGAACTCCCTGTGAGAATGTTTTTGGTGGGACACAAAGATTTTGTGTATACATATCTATGTGATATTCTCAGAGCATAGCTGTGGTAACAACATTAACCACGTTAATAAAAAAAAACATTGTGTGTTGGGACAGTGACAAATCTATTTCTATAAATACCTAGTGAGTACCCTGCGTGCGTTGCAATGCCAGAGCTAACCATTATAAATAGAAAACCGTTATACATATATAAAAAAATCACTGAAGTTTCATCGCAATCGGATGAATGGTATAGGAAATAATTTCGTAACGCCAGAGCTCACCTTTCTATATAGAAACCTTCGCGGGAGTGCGCACAACTAATCACCAAAGTTTCAATCAAAAAAACATTATTTTTTTATATGTATAAAGACTAGCAATGCCTTGCTATTATAATATACATACATGTCTTCGTCAGGCGTCTTCGCTTTGTTCTACCATTCAAACCACTCCCTAAACTCTAAACACTCCTGGCACTAATAAGGACAAACTTTGAAATTTTCAGCGAAATCGGTCAAAAAGTTAGTTGAGTCCATAAGGCACAATCATAATAGTAGATAATTGGATAATTTGAAAATTAATTCAAATCATCTCATGTACAAATCAAAAACATTCAATGCTCGTTTATATTCTGTTAAGTAGTTTAAATAAACATTTACTTGATGGGTGGGGTTACTCAGCTGTGGTGAAACAGATAATACGATGATACGATAAAACAGATGATACTCGACGAGATGCGCAAATGAAATCGAATCCACAAATCCTGAATTTCTACTAATTTATAGCATACTTTTGTTGAACACTTTAAAATTTTAAGCTCTTAAAAAAATATATGTTATTCTTGAATATAATCTATGTATTTGCCACGCCGAAACGGTAATTGGATATGAAATTCTCCTCGATAGAAAAAAAATCGCAAAGGACGCTCCTAAAATTATTATAAGCACGTTTATTCTGTTATTTTCATTGATGTAGCATTAACATTTTACAAGTTATATGTATGAAAAAAATCACAGTGTTTCTTTAAATGCTACGTAGCCATTTTCCATGAGAGTTTTGCTCTGTTTTAAACGAATGGTGTTTTATTAAAGATTTTCCCAATTTTCACTGAATTATTATTGTTTTTAATATTAGAGCCCTCCCACTAACGTTCGTATTTACGTATCTACGTTTTCTTCGTTTTGAACGCTTACTACGGGCCTTAATTCGCATTCGCATTAATTCAGTTAATAATCGTCAGTCAATTATGATGTAATGTGCATTTGCGCCTTGAACTGGAACGAACCACAAGTCTATTCCTTACTCGAGACTAGAATCTTAATTAGATAAGTCTACCGAATATTGCGTTCTAATTCCCACACACGTAATATTTTCACCATTATATGCCAAATGCCTTGAATAAGTGGTACAATGCATTATGTTAATGTGGAATCAATTTTGGGCGTCGAAGAGGCGTCGCGTAGCTTCGGGGTTATTAAGAAATACAAGTATTATCTTACCGATTATATAAATTAGGTTAAATTAATTGCGTAACTAGATTTATTGACCTAAATCCTGGATTAAAAATCGTTGAAATAACAAACTTATGTCGGATTTCTTAATATACATGTTTTGGGCACAAAAACGTAGCACATTCATTTAAAAAAACAGTTCGTTAGTTCCTCTTATGGCCACCAGAGGTAAGTATATCGATTTGTAATCCGATGCCACCATGAACATGTGAACAAGTCAACATTTCATCTTTGCAGTGGCGGACTAACGGAAGGGCGGGAGTGGCGGGAGGGGCGGCCCGCCCCGGGCCTCTGGTCCTGGGGGGCCTCCAAACGCCTCCATGTTCCCTTGATCAAATCAAGGCACCAGGTCACTGTAAAAAAAATCAGTTCACACGGGCCCTGGTTCTGGGGGGCCTCCAAAGGCCTACGTGTTCCCTTTATCAAATCCTAAACAAGGCTTAAAGGCGTCAGGACACTAAAAAAAACATGTTTTTTAATTATTTTTCTGAAAGATACATTTGTTAAAAATGCTCACACCAAATGTTTTAAAGAAATTCCAAAAATTGACGGAGTTCAGCATTTTATGTGAAACCGCTTGAAACACTTTGTATGTTAAATTATCCTTGAGCAAAACTTTGAATGCATTTTTCTCTAAACTTTTTTAACACGTTTTTCAACCTGGTTGACAATATAACAAAAATAACCATACATCCGATTTGCTTGCATCAAGTCTTAAACTGTTCGAAAATCCAGTGTCTATGGCAACACGTAGGAGAATTTTGGTATCTAAAAAAAAGAAAAAATGGCCGACCAGGGAAGTTTATTTTCGATTTTATGACCGGTCAGTGGTTGAGTGGGCATAGCGCTTGGGTCCCACCCGAGCGTCGCGTGTTCATTCCTCGGCTGGCTAAGTCCTCCATCACAACACAAGCAACATTTTCGGCTTTCTGTGGTGGTAGTAGGAGATTTTGAAACATTGTCTTTCTTTTAAAAAAAAAAAAAAAAGATTCTTTATAAAAAAAATCCTACGTGGTGCTATTGTGACTGGATTTTCGAACAGTTTACTACTTGCATGCAAATCGGTTGTATAGTTTTTCTAATATATTGTCAACCAGGTTGAAAAATGTAGCTTCGAGAAAAACGCTTACAAAGTTTTGCTGAAGGATAATTCAACATACAAACTGTTTCAAACGGTGTCACATAAAATGCTGTATCTCCGTCAATTTTTCGAATTTCTTTAAAACACTTGGTGAGAGCAATTTTAACAAATGCATCTTTCAGAAAATGATAAAAAAAAATTGCAGCGTCCTGGTGCTTTTAAGTCTACTTTAGGATTTGATAAAGGGAACACGGAGGCGTTTGGAGGTCCCCCTGGACCAGAGACCTGTGTGAACTGAATAAAAAGCTTATAAAATTACATTCACTTCTTAAACTCGGGGGGGGGGGGCTCATTCAGCTTTGCCGCCCTGGGCCTCTGACGGGCTTAGTCCGCCACTGCATATTTGTCTCTTGTTCCAAGAATATTGTAAACAACAAGCATTCACAGGGTTCCATTGGGCGCTTTTGTACATTGCACGACATAACGGCATAACAGGGACGTAAAATGTATAGGTTTGTATGAAGACGCTTTTCATCAACCGTCCGCGGTAACGACATGCATGCCACGGACGTCAAAGGCAACGGTAATCAAAGGCGTATTCATATGGTATTCATGCAAACCTCAGATCCGTACATTTTGCTTCCCTGTTATGCCATCGTTGTGCCGTTGCCATAGTAATTATAAAAGCGCCAATTGAGCGCCAAAATTGTTCGGTTCCGGTTCCAGCGCAACTATTTCGGGCCTGTATGTGGTATCCGGAAACCAGCTGTAGGTACAAGCGGAATTGATTGGAATCACATTTGACCTTTCGTATAAATTTGGGACCGGACAACTCAATATCTTCATCACTCCTCTGAAAAGTCTTTCAAAGTGATTAAAATAACTTGGTTAAATATGTTACGTCAGGTTAGGTTCAAGACTATTTTTATCACTTTTAATGACTTTTCAGATAGGTACTGAAAGCCATTTTGTTGAGTTGTCATGGAACCAATGGGATCGTAAGTATGTCTATTAGAGTTAAGTAAGTTCTGCATTTTACCGGAGGCCTCCGAAACGTGCTTCCTTTTACTCGGTTCAGGTCTTTTTAGGTGCTCGCGCTTGGGTGCGGACTGGGTACTGGGTCCTGTTGCGGCTACCGAGTCGGACCTCGGAGCCTGAACCCGCAAAAGAACTCGAACCCGGGTCCTGCTCCCGACCCACGAGGGCCGCGAGTGGCTTGGACCGCGCGCGAACACTGGGACGCCGATGGAAGCATTCGGATTGCGGCTCTGAGCTCTGGGTTAAGTCCTGGACCGGGTTCTCTGGGAGTGGTCAATTTGAAAAAAGAGTAAGAGTAGGATCCGCTTCCTCTAATAGGTCTCTAACAATAACACTTCTTAAGTAGATGGCGATAAGTTTTAAATTCAGCCATCTGTTATGATTTATTCAAGAAAAAAACATCGCCAAAAGTGTGTTTTATTTTATTTTGAGAAGTTTATTTACCTACTTACAAAATTTTAATGTTTTACGATCATTTTCTAAAACACTTACAAGTAACCAAAAGGGGTTCTTAAGAAGGAGATTGTGAACTTTAAAGCAGGTTTATAGGCTTAGTACTTTGCTTTTTTCAGGTCTTATAAAAAGGCTTATAAAAAATACACAATTTTTTAAAGACAAATATGAGTTCCACTCGCAGTATTAAATTAAAACATCTTTTTTTTTTTTACATTAACTCCACACAGGAGGCCCTGAGGAAAATAATTTCCCTCGGGGTCTATGTCATCTGGGATGCTGTGTGGAGGGTCTTTTTGAGGAGAGGAAGGAATGAACATTGGTCTTGAAGAGACCCATGTTGTAGGAAGGAGGAAACACAGAGGCCGGCAAATCATTCCACAGCCGAGCTGTTGAACACAAGAACGAGTCGAAGAAACGACCCGTTCTCATGGGACAAATGTCAACTGTGTACAAATGTTGGGCACGCGTTTGGCGTGTTTCCCGACTATGCACCGGTGCCGAAGGGATCAATGATGCTAGTTCCTCGGAGCATCTTCCATTGTAATACCGGTAGAACAAGGATAGCATTCCCACCCGACGCCTGTGCTCTAAAGATTGCAATCCGTCTGTTAAGATCATCTAAAACAATTCTAAGCTATCTAATTTTCAAACCAAAACACACGATTTTGCATTACTTAGTAGTGCATCACCTGAAATCTTTCATTTTCGTCCAGGGTCAAGGTCCGATATTTGTTTATTTTTGTCCGAGATGAACGCACGAACCCGCCTCTCACCTGTGCAAGTATAACTTCAGTCAATCGAAGGGCGACTTGTTTACTAGCCCTGAATATATTATTGGAGTGTTTACTTTTGCCCTTTTTACGAGTGTTATAATTTACTCTCCACAATTTTTAAATATCAGAACGGCCACCTGCCATTTAGCCAAAAATATCATGGACTTTCAAGGGGGCATTTAATATTAGGCTCATGATAATTTAAAAAATGTTTCTGATAATTGAATAATAAGAAAATATATGAGGCGTGTATTATCTTTTCAATGGTACATCTTATGGATCAAACAAAATATTGGATATGTTTTAAGATTTTCACGGCCAAAAGCATTTTCGTTATTTGTTTTTGGGGTGTTATGCCGTGTTGCGCTACCTCCTTCTTTAGCCAACGTTGTCATCTACCGGATCTGCCGGATCTGCCCTGATGATGGACACTGCAACTATGTCCGAAACGTTGGCTAAAGAAGGAGGTAGAGCAACACGGCATGCACCACGGCATAACACTCCGGCAGATCCGGTAGATGACATCTACCTTGCCTGGTGATGATCTGCCCTGATGATGGACACTGCAACGATGTCCGAAACGTTGGCTAAAGAAGGAGGTAGCGCAACACGGCATAACACCCCAAAAACAAATAACGAAAAAAAAAAACAAAATATTCTATATTCAGTCACAAACAAAACATCAATATAATGAAGTATACGTATTTTTTTTAAATTCCTATTTAAAATTAATCATGTTTTCGATCTCGGTAATTTTTTTTTGGGATTTTTGTTATAAAATTGGACGGCCAGATACATATGAGATTTCTGGGTGCTTGATTTCTTCCTTGTTGACAATCTAATTTGCTTCGCATTTCTCGTCCCGTGTCCGCGTATCTCGTGATTGTAACTTCTTTTTTTTCAGTTCCACGCACTGGAGCGATTTTGGTCGAAAAATGGACCACTTTTATTTTTCTGCGATTGAAAGCGGTCCAATTTGGACTACATTTTCCTAACATTCGTAAAACATTTATTGTAATTATTTGAAACACTTCCCGGGCCAGCCATTTATTTTAAAAACGAAGCTATTGAAATGCTTTATCTATTATGACCATAGATGTCGCAAATCTGAACTTCGGAGACTATTTTATAACGATGTTAAAAATATTTTTTTCACGTTTTTGATCAGCTGTTTACGGCTAAAATTAAGTCCATTTTCCGTAGATATGCACCTTTCATTATCAAGTATACCACAGACAACATAAAGAAATCGAAAATATTCTATTTTGACTCGAATAAGTACCCCTCACGGTAGTTTTAAAGTAACAACACCAGGATTCGCGCGTTTATAAACTTAACGATTTTTTTAATATTTTTTTATAAATCCTACAAATATGAGATAAACGGTAATATAGGTTAATTCATTGGGTACATAGCACTATAATAAGTTTTTATGTTTCCATGTTGAAGGTATGATTTTTTTTTATGTTGGCGAAAAAATTTTAAAATGATCTTCTGGTAAACCGCGAGCAATCTAAGCAAATTTATTTATTTCTCGTGATCGCTCCAGTGGTTAGACATCGTTCATATGATAATTTTATGTAGAAAATAAATACATTCAAATGTTCAGTTTGCTTCACCGGTGACCGGATAGCTAACAATGAAATCAACTCAGAACCTCCTTTGAAAAGTCATTAAAAGTGATGAAAAAATATATATAAAAAATGGGCTCTGCAACCTGTCCCGAAAAGAAGAAGATGGAGAGATACGAAATTACGAATGTTAGAGGAGAGCGCTAACATTTAAAGCATCAAAATCGATGCGAAAATTGCGAAAATGTTTAAAAAACACCACTCGTTTAAAATAGAGCAAAAATCTCGCGGGGCATTATCTTAAACAGCATTTAAAGAAACACTGTGAATTTTTTCATACATATAACTTGTAAAATAACTGAAAGAAACGTGTTAATAATAATTTTTGGAGCATACTTTGCGATTTTTTTCTTTCTATTTTTTTCTATCTATAATTTGCGTTTCGGCGCGGGCAAAGTCTAGATATTATCTTCAAGAATAACATATATATTTTTAAGAGTTTTAAAACTTACCGTGTTTAAGGGAAATATGTAATAAATCGGTACAAATCCGAGTTGCGGGCCCTTAAATAGGTTACGTTAGGTTAGGGTTATGGGTTATTTTAAAACAATTTCCGAGACTATGGACTATTCCTCAAGGAGGGTATTGTCACCAACGAAAATCAATTGGAAAAGGTTAGAATGGTTTTTCGTCTATGAAAATAAACTTACAAATATTTTTCTTTTTAATGACTTATCTTTTTTTTTACATTAGCTCCGCACAGGAGGCTCTGAGGAAAATAATTCTCAGGGCCTGTGTCATCTTTGGGGATGCTGTGTGAAGGGTATTTTTAGGGAAAGGAAGTAGAGGACGTATGAATCAATCCCCCCCCCACTGCGGTGCTCCGAGAGACCTGTTGTAGAGGTCTACAGGTCTTCCTCAACCAGTTTTTCCCGATCCGGCCTGACACGCAGTTGGTGGGCAGACTCATCTGCCGCCAAGATTTGGACAAACCTCACTCCATGAACCCGGGCACCCCTGCTAAGTCACCAAACATAGCGAACCACTTGGGGTGACCTATGGCAGTTGGTAATCCAATAAATGGTACCCGGGGCGGCGGTACCCATACCCGCCTCCCAAATAAACGGCGCGAAACGCCGCTTGCTGTTACTTCGTTCCTTTCCCATAATTCGTGGTTTGTTTCGCGTGTTGTTACTTGTTACATACATGTACCTATAGTATACACAGCTTTAACATGACTCATCCGTGTGCATCTTGTACAATTGTACATATGGGTTTTAACAACAAACTTTTTTTTTTTCTAACCATTTTTTGACCAGGGACCACTATGACATTTATTTGTTCTCACAGGGACCACAAGGTACAATAATGATAAACTGTTAAGCGTGTGTTTAAACGCGTCCTTGCAATTACTATTATTTTGCAATTTAACGTGCTCTTCTTGGACTTCTTCAGTGCCCTCGCCATCATTATTACCAAAAGGGTTGCGCATCAGCTTTTGGATACCTTTCGATTCGGTTTTGTAGTAAATTAATAAATGTTTCGTTGACCACATTTTGGATCTCGCGGACCACTGACTTGTGGTCCACGGACCGCCGCATGGGAACCACTGGGCTTGAGTATAATTCGCATTGCTTTATTTTGCAGTACATATTTGTTTTTTTTTTTTCATTTTCTCCTCATTTTGGATTTGGGTCCCGAGTCCCGAGTCCCGTAAGTGAACCTACTATTTTGAAATTTATCAGGGGGCAAAAACGTATTTTAATTTTATATTTTGGGGATAATAATAATAATTGATAGTGATAATAATAATTTGTAGGCAAGCATTAATACCTACTAAACTTAATTATGTATTCAGCTTTTAAATAAATAAATAAATGTTTATTCCGGTATGTGGGGAGAATAGTGCAATCCCACACATTCCATACGGGTTATAATACATACCTAATATACAAAATATTTGAAGAGAAAAAATAAATAAGAAAAGCAGGTAAACATGATTATAAATGCATGAAACAAAGGTGATAAGATATAAGAAAATAAGCTTTTGTCACACTCATTCTTTGTGTATTATTGTCTAACCATCTTTTAACAACTGTAATGCCCCCTTTTGTTTTTAAATAAACATCATTCCAGTTAATTTTAACTTGAACTTACTGTCTTTATTCGCTGACGATTTTGTTATTCAAAAATATATATATTTTTTATCCTTCGTTATGGTTTTGTAAATTCAATGCGTTGATAACAATAACCTTCAACATTAGTTGACCAATTAGCATACAGATTTCGTCTAACCTTAAGCGATTACGCGACATAACCTAGAAAAGCTTCCGCACGTAGATAATTGGGAGGACGAACGTAGTGAACGTGCCCCAATAAAGACTCCGTTATAACCTCTGTAGATGTTACACGAGACTTTTAAGAAAATGAATTAGAGGTCACAACCAAGCTATCAGCGGTATGCCTTTTACCTTCATTACGTTTGTCGTCTGCCTCTCAAATATCTACGACATTGATACCTTTATCAATACGTGCAGGACCTTTGTAGGTTATGTCATCCATGTCTTCACAAGGCTTGAGGTCAAGAAACAAAATTCGTATGCTAATAACTAATAACTCATCATCACTATTGGCTCTACAACCCCTGGTGAGTCTTGGCCTCCTCAAGAGTCTTCCTCCACTCATCTCGGTTTTGTGCCAGCTCTCTCCAGTTTGGAAGCTCCAAGATAGATATGTCTTTGAGGACGTTGCCGCTCCATCTTAGTCTTGGCCTTCCCAGGCTCCTTCGCCCTATTGGTCTTGAGTTCAGCAGGGACTTTGGTGCTTGATGCTCGGTCATTCTCTCCACATGACCCAGCCACCGAAGTCTTCCCAATTTTATAAATGTTGCGACGTTTAGCTCCTTAAACAAAGTATAGAGCTCATTGTTATAACGTCTGCGCCAAAATCCATTTTCTAGAACCGGTCCGAAGATGCGCCTCAAAATTTTTATTTCAAAAACGTCCAGTGCTCGCTCATTCCTCTTAGTTAGTACCCAAGTCTCAGCTGCGTACGTAAGTACTGGTCTGATAAGTGTTTTGTACACTAATATCTTCGTGTTTCTGGACAGCAGTCTGGACTTTAATTGGTTTTGTAGGCGGAAATAACAGCGATTTGCGTTCACTATGCGCTTCTGGATCTCCTCAGTGGTATTATTGTCGTTTGTTATCAGGGAGCCTAGGTATGTTAATCTTGGTACCGTTTCGAAATTTTGGTTTCCACATGAGAGAGTTGGGATTTGTTGGGTGCATCCATGGAACTATGATAATATCCATACTCTTAGGGTGCATCCTACAGCCATGTATTTGGTCTTTTGCTGGTTTACTACGAGACCCATATTTTTGGCAGAGCTTTCAAGATTTATAAAGGCGTTACGTAAAGCATCTGGAGTTTTCGCGATTATGTCGATATCATCAGCGTAAGCCAATAGCTGCACAATTTAACTAAAAACTCTAAATGCTGACGTCCCACAGGGATCGGTTTTGTCTCCGACTTTGTTTTTGTTGCACATCAACGACCTTTTGTCATGTGCACCAATTCATTGTTACGCGGATGACAGTACAGTCCACGATAGCTTTTTGTTTGACAAGCCTCCAAAATGCTCACAAACTCCAACGCCTCGGAGGGGTTTGAAGTCAAGAATGGACGGTTACCTCGAGAGTGTTTTCTCTTGAGGTAAAAATAATCTAATTTTTTATAAGAAAAACTCTCTTTTATAACTTTTGAAGGTTATTCCCATCAACATAATATATCATTGAAGAGGAAGATAACAATAATAATCTAAACGAAAATATGAAAGAGAACAAGACACAGAAAACAGAAATAAGACAATGGTCGCAACTGGGACTCGAACCGTTTTGCGACGTTTTGCATAGTTGCGACCATTGTCTTTTTTCTGTTTATGTGTGTTGTTCTCTTTCATATTTTCGTTTAGATTATTATTGTTATCTTCTTCTTCAATAAAAATAATCTCATTGAATTTAATGTTTCAAAGACCCAATCTTGTCTGATTACGTCTAAAGGGGATCGAAATGAAAATCTAGACTCCTTCATCGGAAGCAATCTTCCGAACAGGCCATCCATTGATATGCTTGGTGTAACCCTAAGTGACCAGCCTAAGTGACAATCAGATATGGGGGCTCCATCGAAGCCAGAGTAAAGTTAGCCTCTCAAAAACTGGGCGTACTGTACAGGGCCCGCAAACACTTTAATAGTACACAACTGCTAACCCCGTACAAATCACAAGTGCGCCCCACGGTTGAATTTGGCAGCCACCTCTGGTCTGGAGCTCCAAAATACCTGAAAAAACCCTCGATTCTGTGCAGAAACGGGCGTTCCGTTTGATAGATAATCCCATCTTAACAGACTGATTGCAATCCTTAGAGCATAGGCGTCGGGTGGGAATGCAATCCTTGTTCTACCGGTATTACAATGGAAGATGCTCCGAGGAATTAGCGTCATTGATCCCTTCGGCACCGGTGCACAGTCGGGAAACACGCCAAACGCGTGCCCAACATTTGTACACGGTTCACATTTGTCACATGAGAACAGGTCGCTTCTTCGACTCGTTTTTGTGTTCAACAGCTCGGCTGTGGAATGATTTGCCAGCCTCTGTGTTTCCCCCTTCCTACAACATGGGTCTCTTCAAGGCCAATGTTCATTCCTTCCTCTCCTCAAAAAGACCCTCCCCACAGCATCCCAGATGACATAGGCTCTGAGGGAACTTATTTTCCTTGAGGCCTCCTGTGTGGAGTTAATGTAAAAAAAATAATAAATACTAATAGGTTCCTGTACGATTTCTGTTACATACCGTTTACAAGAATGATGGAGAGGTTACAACGGGGCTATTTGTAAAATGCCATTAGTGTACCTACCCTTTGTCCCCCACTGGCGTCTACGTGCACAGTCTTTGTAGGTTATGTGTCCATAATGCTTGAGGTAAAAAAACAAAACTAATATGCTAATAACTAATTAATGTAATCGGTTATGTGAAGGCCAGAGAAGTTACAATGTAGTTCTTAGAGGCAGGACCATACTACGGGAACTAAGTACAAACTACTTATTAGCGCTATGGGGGGCGTCGCTACTTTAAATTTTGTGTATAAAAATACTTTTCGTGGACGCAAAAATCGTGAATTCAAAATATTGTGGAAACAAATTAGTGATTTAAATATAAAATATTGTGGATACAATTAATACCTACTAAACGATCGTTAGTCGAGAGCCTTGCCCCTCAACTATGGAGACTGTCAAAATTCTGCATACTCAAATCAACTAATTATTTTTACTCACCATGCCTTATAAAGGAACATGCTTAGAACATCGCAATTAGAAAAGTCCCTCAAAGATGTACACTCTGATAATAATAAAATATTGTTGCTAACAGAAATAATAATCTTTGTTTCTCTCTATCTCATCAATTGTTACCAATTTCAAGAGATAACTAGGTACTTAAAACATACCTATCAATATATTTATAAAATTATAATGATAGCGACAATATAATATTGTGTACCCTAATCATACTATTAATTTCATTGTTGTGATGTTATCACAATAATTATTAGGAGTTCGGCTTCGTATACGTGATTTATAAGAACGTTTGATTAGAAAACCCGAATTAACGATAAGGAAATAATTGGACGGTCCCGAAGAACAATGTCGGATCTGCTAAAAATTGAAAATCATTTCTTTTGCTTGTATTTTGTTGATGGTGTGTTCTGAATTTAAAAAAAAAAAGAAAAATATCAACAGCACTATATTTATTGTGATACGAACATGAAGAGTGACCCAAAACCCCGTCACTAAAATATAAACGCAAAAGGGAATCAGTCACGGCTCGAATCGAGCTACCCAGTGTAGTCTAGGTACTTTCGTACGGTGGTTACACAAATCCATTTTTTTTAAACGCACCAGAATTCGAATTGAATTGTTTTGTTTCATTTTTTTCTTTTTTTTTGACAGATAGGAGTTTTTTTTTTAAGAAGCGTCATGTGAGACTATAAAAAAAACATTAAATGATATTCTGTGAACTTGTAAAATAAACTATCGTACTGAGATACTTGTATTTTGTTTCTGAGCCCACTAAATTGATACTCGACCCTATCAATTGGCGCCCAACGTGTTTGTCAGATCAATGAGTTTTAACGAATAAATTCAAAGACAAGAGTGGCAACAAACCGAACAAAAGTGGGCTCAAAACACTGAAAATGCCACAAACACGTAGCACAACAGCGGGCAACGCTACCACAGTGGAGAATGAGGATAACAGTCCTCTAGCTCAATCCTCAGCGGATGTACCAAATGAAGAAACCTTTACGACAGACACCCAGACGACACGAATCCTTGAAATGTTAGCAACAAAACTCACTAACATAGCCGTGTGTCAAAGGGAGCCTCGCCTGGAGGCAATATTTTCTGGGAGACTGGAAGAATTTCCACGACTTTTCCTGGAACGTTGCGAAGAGTATTTCCAAATAGCTAACACCTACGAGGAAAACAAAACGAGGGTGGCAACGGCCCAGCTCCGGGACAAAGCGAAGGACTGGGCGAATACTTATAAACACCCAGAATGGTCGATTTTTAAAAGATTTTTCCTTCGGGAATACGAGGGACCAGAAATGGAACTCCGACTTCAAAACCAGATCTACCATAAAACCCAAGAGAACACGGAATCCTTGGCAGAGTTTATTGCTAATAAACAAAAAATGTTTGCACGACTCCACCCGGCAAAACAATTATCGGAGTTAGATGTATTCGTGCCTGCGTTTTGTAATAGCCAAATGTTACCCCAGTACATACACATATATGCCACCACCATGGAAGAGTGGATGAACCAGGCCATGAGGTTTGAAAATTCTACAGGCAGATATAAGATCCTAGGCCAACGCCAAACAAGAAGCAATTTATCTCCTCGCCGGTCAGCTCAACAATATTCTCCGCGTCACCGTTCATCTCAGCGCAGTTCACCTCAGCGTCAATCACCGCCACGCCGTTCACCGAATCGCCAATCGCCATACCGCCATCCCCCGGCCCAGCGATCCCCAGCTCAACAAAATAGAAGAGATAGAAACTTGGGAAACCGGTACCGCCCGGGAGCTCGTTACTAAAACGGCAACCCGGGCAAAGAAGGAAGAAACCGAAACAAACCGCAGAGTGCCACACGGCAATAGCAGGTTCCTTCCTTCCAAGGGTGAGAGTCACCATAGAGGGGCAAACCTATCAGGCATTGGTAGACTCTGCATCTTCACACTCTATAATAAGAATGGGCATCGCCCAAAGTACCAAATTACAACAATCCTCGATTCCATGCCTCAAGTTGGCGAACAAAAGAAACGTGATGCGAATAAAGGGTATGATATCGATAAAATTCGACATCCAGAATACAACACGGGAATGGAACTTCCTCGTGGGAGAGAACCTAAGGGAGGAAATCATCTTAGGACGCGATTGGCTGTCCAAAGAGGAAGCTTCAATAGACTTCATGCGGAACTGTTTAAATTTCGGAAGCTCAATCAGGACATCCACCCACTTTGTGCCCGTTCGCCAGGGACAAAATAGTAACGATGTCCACGGGCCACTATTAGATCGAGTCCCAGAACAGGAGAAAAAAGGATTCACGGATCTATTATCCGAATATAGTGAAGTATTTTCCCCCTTGACAGGCACAGCGAAAGTTCCACCGCACAGAATCCACCTGAACACTGACAGACCAATCTGCGTTCCACCACATCGCCTTTCGGACGAGAAGAAAAAGGATTTATACAAACAACTGGAAGGGATGCTAGCGGATGGAGTAGTAGAATCCAGCAGATCCCCATACAGTTTCCCAGTAGTAATGGTGGCCAAAAAGGGAAAAGAAGGGCGACGATTCTGCATAGACTACAGAAGGTTGAATCAAGCAACAATAACTGAACCCTCCCCACTGCCAATCATCCACGAAACACTTAAAGACCTGAGCACAGCCAAGGTATTCACAGTACTGGACCTTAAAAGCGGGTACTGGCAAGTGCCGATGGCACCAGAAGACAGAGAAAAGACTGCCTTTACCACACCAGATGGGGGCAGTTACCAGTTCCGAGTAATGCCATTCGGGTTAAAAGGTGCACCCAAGACATTTCAAAGAACCATGAGCCAGCAAGTATTAGCCGGGTTCCTTAGAAAATTTGCCATGGCCTATCTGGATGATATCGTCGTATATTCCGAAAACTTAAAAGACCACTTACGACACCTCCGCCTCATCCTAGAACGATTGGCAGAGTTTGGGTTAAAATGCTCTCCAGAAAAATGTATCATCGCCACAGATGAAATCACATACTTGGGACACACAGTCAGTGCCACGGGCAACAGTCCCCAGAGGCCACACGAAGAAGCCATTAAAAATACACCATCACCTCAAACAAGAAAAGAACTTCGCAGTTTTCTAGGAGTGTGCAACTGGTTGAGGGAATACATACCAAACTTTGCCGAAATATCAGCACCCTTAACAAATCTTACCAGAAATAAGATAAAATTCCAATGGACCGGAGAAGCCGAAGAAGCCATGCAGCAAATAAAAAATGCAATGGCGGGGCCGCTGGAACTCAAGAGACCTGATTTTAGTAGGGAATTCATGCTACAAACGGACGCAAGTAAATTAGGAGCCGCAGCAGTACTCTTCCATAAAAATGAAGATGGTTCACGAGATGTGATATCATACTCGAGCACCCGGTTCTCACCAGCTGAAGAAAGGTACCATAGCAATGAACAGGAAGCACTGGCAGCAATATGGGCTATTAAGAAATACCGGCCTTACCTAGAAGGGAGGCACTTTAAGCTCATCACAGACAACCGAGCTCTAACATGGCTAAACGAGGCAAAGAACGAAAGAGCCAAACTCACAAGATGGGCCCTACTCCTACAAGACCACGACTTTACTGTAGAGCACTGTCCGGGGAAAGCTAATGAGCTCGCCGACGCGCTGTCTAGAAACCCAGGACCAACGCAAATGATACTCGAAACGGTTACCGGAAACACCCGAGAAAGCTATCCGGAAGTCGGCGGAGATAACGGCATAAACCAAATAGACTCAGAAGAGGAGGAAGAGCAACAAACCCTAGCAAGTGCGGTAAAATCAGGACAACCGACAGATCGGGAAACACGGAAAAGAATAGATCGATGGAACACTCTAAACGACAGAGAAATCCTAAACAATGCCATCGATATAAATCACTACACAAGGTATAACGTCCACCAAGGAATACTTTGGAAAAGAGACGAAGGAAAGATGGACCGGCTGTTCGTCCCTCGAAGCACAATTCCAAGAGTTCTGGAAGAATACCACAACTCGGACACCGCAAACCACCCGGGAGCAGCAGAAACAACGAGAGCAATATCAGCACATTACTTCTGGCCAGGAATGAACGAAGAGATCCGCAGACTGGTACGCCAGTGCATGACATGTGCCACATCAAAACGTGGCCCAAATAGACCCGCGGCTCCTCAAGGAGGCACGAAACCAAATAGACCATTTGAAGTGGTCGCCGCCGACGTCATGGGACCGTACCCAAGAACCCTGCAAGGAAACAAATTTATTCTTGTAGTAACAGACTTATTCACAAGATGGGTAGAAGCATTTCCGATTAAGTCTAGTATAGCAAAGACCATAATCCACCAGTTAGAAACTGAAGTATTTCCAAGGTACGGCTACCCGAAACGCATTCTCACGGATAACGGACGACAGTTCATCCACCGCCAATGGTTAGCCGCAATAGAAAGATGGCAATGTAATCATTGGACAACAGCTATATACCACCCACGCTCAAACCCCACGGAAAGGAGAAACCAGGAAATCAAAAAAGGCTTGAGAATTCTCCTCAGAGATTCACCTCACAACAAATGGGATGAGAAACTGTCGGGAGTAATAATGACGACCCGAAACAGAAAGAACGAAGCGACAGGCGTATCACCCAGTCAAGCACTACTGGGATACGATATACCGCGACCAGGAGAGTGGCAAGCTTTCCCAGAAAACGCGAACGAGGCAATCGTTTTACCCCATCAGCGAGAACCAGCAGATGAGGAAATAAGAAGGAATCAAGCAGCGTACCAAGAGAGGTACGCCCCAGCGGTGGAAGCCTTACTTAGATACCAACAAGGAGAAGAGGTGTTAGTAAAGGAACACCAATTATCTGGGTCTCCAGAAGGAAATTTCGCAGGGTTTGCACCTAAATGGAGTGGACCTCACAAAATCCTCATGAAAAGTGGAAGAGGTAATATATACTGGGTAGACAAAAGAGGTAAACCCACTAAAATCCACGCAGATGAATTAAAAAGGGTACCAACAATCCAAGAAGTCCGGGTGGAGGATCAAGATAACGAGGTTTTGACTCAAGAAGACCGGGTGGATTGATACGAACATGAAGAGTGACCCAAAACCCCGTCACTAAAATATAAACGCAAAAGGGAATCAGTCACGGCTCGAATCGAGCTACCCAGTGTAGTCTAGGTACTTTCGTACGGTGGTTACACAAATCCATTTTTTTTAAACGCACCAGAATTCGAATTGAATTGTTTTGTTTCATTTTTTTCTTTTTTTTTGACAGATAGGAGTTTTTTTTTTAAGAAGCGTCATGTGAGACTATAAAAAAAACATTAAATGATATTCTGTGAACTTGTAAAATAAACTATCGTACTGAGATACTTGTATTTTGTTTCTGAGCCCACTAAATTGATACTCGACCCTATCAATTGATATCAAAAACAGTAAAAATACAGTAGCTCGACTGCAAAACTACAAAATCCGACATTGTTCTTCGGAACCATCGATAATTATCCAGTCTAAACCCTAAATTAGCCTTCCAAGGTGACATTTTTTTATATATATAATTATTAGTTAATAGTTACTACCCAGCAGGGGCGTGCACTCCATATAGGCACATAAGCACTGCCTACCCTACCGTAATTGTAAAACATGAGCATGTAAATAATAAAAAAAAATTAAATTATTGCTGAAAATAAATACGCATTTTCAAAAATAAGCGCGAAAAATCTGAGCAACCGAAACTACTCGAGCTCCTCATCAAACGGCATACTACAAACTTGTCATAAACTGTAACTGGAAACTACACGCGCGCCCTCCGACTGCCTTACTAAAATGCGGCCTTAAGCAGGAATTATTTCTGCTTGGAGCTAACTTCATACGAGATATAATATCAATGTTCACGAAATGCACAGAGCATGGAGTAGAACTGTCGTTTTGAATTTGCTTCTATGAGAATTTTTGTTAGTATTAGGCAGTGCTTTCTGGAACAAAATTAGCAAATGGCAATCAGTGACGACAGTGATATCTGTTGGTATCTATTTCTATCAACTAGATGTCTTACCAGCAGCAAGCACACTGTACGAAGGGATTTATTTGTAGTAAGTCAGTTTTTTTTATTTATTTGAATCAATTCGGCGGTTTTCCTACTGCCTACCCTGATCAAAAACTCTGTGCACGCCACTGCTACCCAGAGATTCGCCAGAGGTTAAACACTTTTTTCTTATTAAACAATTGAAAATGTCCCGTGGCGTCGTGTCTTAAATAATTAAACGGATATTTGAAAGACCCATTGCTCAAGCTGGAATTAACTTTCTGGGCTAAAATTAGTTGCGTTGACTTGGTAGGCAGTAGAGACAAAAAAAAACTATATAAATTTTACGATGCCAAACTCGCCATTCGAGAGCTTTAAGGGCCCGCAACCCGGATTTCTACCGATTTATTACATATTTCCCACACGGTAAGTTTTAAAGCTCTTAAAAAATATATGTTATTTTTTAAGATAATAATATCTAGACTTTGCCCGCGCCGAAACGCAAATTAAATAAATTCCCTCGATAGAAAAAAATTGCAAAGTATGCTCCAAAAATGATTATAAACACGTTTGTTTCAGTTATTTTACAAGTTACATGTATGAAAAATTCACAGTGTTTCTTTAAATGCTGTTTAAGATAATGCCCGCGAGATTTTTGCTCTATTTTAAACGTCTTTTATTAAACATTTTCGCAATTTTCGCATCGATTTTGTTGCTGTAAATGTTAGCGCTCTCCTCTAACATTCGTAATTTCGTATCTCTCCATCTTCTTCTTTTCGAGCCCGGTTGCAGAGCCTTAACAGAAAATCTGATTGCCTTGAGTTCACACAAGAGGCCTCCACGAAAATAATTAACCTCAGGGCCAAGGTACGTCATCCTTGGAGATTTTTTTGTGTAGGGTCTTTAGGAAAGGAAGGAGAGAATGTTTTGGGAAAGAAAGAAGTACGAGGGGTGGGTATGTATCTGTGGGTCAGTGTATCCAGTAGTGACGAACGTACGAATCCATCCCTCCGTACAAGGCGATGGGTCGAAAGAGTCCCACTGGAGAGTGGGATCCCAAAGGATCTCCCTCAATCGCCCTCTCCCGATCCGGCTCGCCACGCAACTGGCGGGGAAAAGCATCAGCCACCAAGACCCAAACAAACCTCACACCAGTGCTTAGTCACTAAATGTAGCATTCCACCAGTGGTGACCTATATTATGACAGAGGTGATGATTATATGATATGATGATGATATATATAGTATACCCGCCTCCCAAATTGAATTATCACAGATGTTTTACTAATCTATAGTATTCTGGTAAATGGTGTAAAAGCCATCACAAATCGTAAATAGAGATAGGTAATTTATAACACTTCCTCGATTGTTTTTCGTCATGGACACCTACCTTAATTATTCGCTCGCTTAAAGTGTCAGGAAAGGAAGATTTTATTGGATATTGTTGATACAAGAGGACAAAGCAAAAAACTTCCGGAAATGATGCGACGTCTGGATGCATAATTTATTTACAATTAATCGTATTACCTACTTCTCAAGACGTTAATCATTAAACACATGGTATTTTGCTTCCAAATTATCGAAACACATTCCCATTGTTCCACAGAATAACGCAAAAAGTACGCGTGTTTGGACGAGTTTTGTGATCCAAATATTTGTCCAATTTGGGTCTAAACTGTGTTTTCTAAATTCAAGGGATCTACGATTTTGGGCGAGTGTGAGTGAGACGGAACGCTGGGCGGTTGGGATAAATGGAACATTTAAATTTGAATGTAAATCACTTCTAGCGTTATATTCTTTATTCTATGCATTACTTTCAAATAAAATATTTGTAAATTAGCCTAACTCAACACGGGATATCCCCAGTGAGAGAGGCCCAGTGAAAGCATGTAAACAATACTAATGTAGATGTACCTAATAATCTATGGAAACAGGGAAACAGGGATTAATTTTTATATATATAAAAATTAATCCCTGTTTCCCTTGGTCACGTCATAACTTCAGAACGACTTTACCTATTTCATTAATCTTTTTTTTTAAGTTTTTTAATACTTCGTAGAATGTTCTCACGGAAAGAAAAGTTAAGAAAATTGCACAAAAAAAACTATTTTAACTTCGCACGTTTGACAGTTCGCGCGTTTGATGAAATTGAATTTAGCAGCCAGCTGTTTATTAAGTAAAATCGGTCGAGCCGTTTCGGTGGAGTGCGACCACAAACACCGTGACACGAGATTTTTTATATAAGTACCTATATAGATGTACATAATATTTTAAAAAACGGGTAAATATTCCACTAACCGCCGCACTCTTATTATGCACGAATTTTGGAAATTGCATTTTGTTTCAACTTAATTAGGTACCTACTACCTACTACAAGAAACAACTCATTACGTTTGGCAATAATTTTGAAATAACTAATTAGATGGTAAAAGACGCATTTAAATTCCATTTTTATTCAAAGTTCAAAATTTAATAACCTATTTTATGCATGTAAATAGTTGTTTCTTGTAGTAATTGTTGAAACGAAATGTAATTTCCATAGTCTGTTCCTAAAAGTGAGACGGTTAGGGGAATAATTAAAAGGTAATAGGTAATCAAACAGTAGTATTACCCTTGCGTCTGCGTACACACACGCTATTCACAAATAGATACAAACGGAAGTGCTGCCATCTATCATCAATATGCGTAATATAATATGTTCCCGCTTTTTTTCTGACGTTATATTAGTACGGATAAATTACAAAACTCACGTTGGTATAGATAGCGCCACTTTTATCTGCGTCTCGCACACGAATAATTCCAACAATCTGATTTATGTCAAAAATTTGCTTAGGTCCCGTACTACTACTTAGTTGTATCACGCGGCTATATGTATATTACATATGACGTCATTAGCATTGCCCGTCCCGGTTACTTTTCCCCGGTGACTAGCTATCACTGGATGACAGTGGATCTGAGGAACGGGTTATTTTTTAAACCAGTTCATATTGGATTTATAAAATGGTCACCAACACTAACTGGGAGAAGCCAAACCAAAAGCCGCCCGCAGGGCCTAGCAATGAAAACCTGCGGAGCGGGTCACGACGTAATACCACGAAAAATTAGCACTATTACATGGTAGGTATCATTGTCGAGTAACAAACTGCATCAACTAGGTTGCAATGGGTAGCCAAATAATGAAAAGTTGTAAAGTGCATATCGCTTTCATTTTGTAAACCAAGGTTGAAAAATTTGGTATCAAAAAATGATTCACGTACCTACCTCTTTCCTACACGTGTAAACAATTGTACACAAAACACAATGATGTTTTTATTGCACGTAGGTGACGTAGGTCAGGTGCCATTATTTGGTGTGGTCACGTACCAATTCATTAAATTTAAAATGGTCAATGGTCACCCATGCCTTCCTGTACCTAATTTTGATAACAACATTATTACGCGCTTGGCGACCTCTGCTGTGTTTGAGTAGGTACCTATTATGGTTCTGATAAGAAATGTATTAAACTTGAAAGTTGAATATAGGTTGTTGAATCAAACAAAAGTAATAATTTTGTGATAAAGATTCGAGTACTTATGTTTGATAAGCCGTATATGTGTGATGTGGGCTTTAGGTAATACATACCCGTGAGAAATGGGGCCTGAAATATAGTATGGTATTATGACGGAGATGTCCACTTAAAAATGGTCAAATAACTGTCTTTTTTTTTACATGAATACCGCACATTTGTTCAATGTCTGAACAATTGAGTTCTTCATTTTCTATCCAAGGACCTGTCTCATTATGTTTTATATCTTTACTCCAAATGTTTGTCCAAAAATCGCGCATATCTGATTCAGATGGCAACGGAATATTATTATTCGAAATAATATTTTGTTTATCGTCAAGTTTGGAATAAAATATTTTCTCATTTTTCTGAAATAATCTATTATTATTTCTTTTATTATACGTATAATTATATCTTTTTAATCTACTAGCTTTTACACCTAATTTTTGTTTTAATAAATCCAATAAATCATTGAATATATTTTAATTATTATTACTATCAATGCTATAACCAAATTTTATCCCAATTTCATCTACATGTCTCAAAATATTCCTACTTCTATTTCCATTTCTATATTCAATTACTCTAGCTATATTACTTCTTAAAAATACTACATCATTTTCTAATCTAATCTGCCATTCTGGTTCACTATAACTATCTCTCATCAGAGGACGTTAATTTAACTCCTAACTTATTACATATAGTGATAGCACTAGCGTACACTATTGTATGAAGATCTAAAAAACTAATATAATAATAATATAAAAAACTAATGTAAAATTAAATTATTTAATTCAGAAATTAATTTTGATAATTTCTTTGACGTATGCGATTTTGGTAATTTTGGTCTAATTGTGGGCTCTACATCTATATATCTATTTATATTATTATGAAGCAAGTTAGCTAATTCTATTACATTATCATCTAGTAAGTTTAAATTTGCAATGTTGATTTCCCTAAGATTATTAATAACGTCTAAGTTATTTGAATCTACTGTAATATCATTGGGTTCTTCTTATGAATCTACTGTAATATCATTGGGTTCTTCTTATGAATCTACTGTAATATCATTGAGTTCTTCTCTTCAATAATATTATCTAAACTATCTTCATTCAATGTATCTAATATAACATTACTACTCGTATTAATTTGTTCTAAATTATTCTCCAATTGCAATCTATCTGCTACTTCCTTTTTTATCTGATTTAATGTTACTACAGGAATTAAATTATTTTTGAAAATTGCCCTTTTTTGGTCAGCTAATCTTTGTTCGTTTACTTGGGCTACCGGATAATTTTGTGAGAAAAGTAAATGTATTTTTTTCCTATACAATAACATATCTGTTTCTAGTTTAGTTACATAAAAATATGAACGGACGATGAACATATTGACATCGTTCGTCCATTTCATCAACTCACATATAGTAAAATTATTTTTTTTAATGTTTTTTATTTACTCACAAATGATTGCCCTCTAAAATCATGAAACATTAAAATCTTTAATGGCCTATATCTTATAATTTTAAGCAAAAACAAATAAAGTTCCCCACAGATTAGATATTTCATACACCTTTTGATTAGAAAAATAAGTTTGGTGGTGAATTTTGATCTCAAATCCAAAATTAAGATTAGTATGAAACGGGCAGAAACCAGCCGCGCAAACGTTACACTTAAAAAATAAACCATGGGAATCTACTTTCGACTTTTGTTAAGGAAAGTGATTTTTATATTAACTTAATGTTTTTAAATTATATCTTTTTTTCTTAGGTACAGTAATAATTAAGATCCGTGAATTTATGTTTGGCTTGATGCAGAAAATGGTATTTTCATACCGGAACCAATTCCACGAACATCTCCGCAAATAATTCAGACAGGACATTTAGATATTTAACCATTTCAGATAGATTCTACCTTGATGCAGAGACAGGATTATTTGTTTGTATAGTAAATCCACAAACCGCCTATATATAAGCATCAAAAGAAAGGTTGAAAATAAGCAGTACCGATAATAACATTATTATTGTTTTCAGTATGAATCACAAATGCCCACCCCAGCGATTAAAGGCCAGACCAAAGCGATTGAGGAAAGCACCGAAGAAAAGTCTGAAAGTGAGGTAAGTACCTACCTACTATTATAATTTATATTTCTGACTATCCTAATTTTCCATCATCTTTTTTTACATTAAATCCACACAGGAGGCCCTGAGGAAAATAATTTCCCTTAGGGCCTATGTCATCTTTGGAGATACTGTGCAGAGGGTTTTTTTATGGAAAGGAAGGAGAGGAAGTTCTGAGAAAGAAAAGGTATGAAGGGTGAATATCTAGGGGTCAGTATGTCTAGGAGTGACGGACGTCTGAATCCTTCCCTCCCGCTGCCCTGCAAGACGATGGGACGAGAAAGACCATCTGGAGAGGTCAAAGGATATCCGGCCCACCGCTCAGCTGGTGGACAGACGCATCCGCCGCCAAGACCTCGACACATGTCACCCGATGAACTCGGGCAGTTGGTGGTAAGTCACCAAACGTAACGAACCACTTGGGTGACCTTTGGCAGAAGTGTTATCCAATGAATGGTTTCCGGGGCGGCGGTACCCACACCCGCCTCCCAAATTTAATGTCTAGGGAACAAATCTATGGAAAATTGAATATTGCAAAAAGGTTGCATGTTCTATTGTTTCTGTTTGTATTTGAAAATAACGTCATTTGTCGATTTATTTTAAATAATAATAAGTAAATATAAAATACCCGTTTTTTATATTTTTTATTTTATATGTTTTAATATTTTTCATATATTTTAAAATTTGATGTAGTGAAATAATATTATCGACAGTAAAAGCAGTCATAAAATAAATTATATTTTAAGTGTTGTCAGGTTAGTTTATATTTTATAGCATTGTAAGGGGTTATCAATCATTGTTTTTAAATAATAATGATATTTATTCCGGAATGAGGGGATTCTAATTTGGGAGACGGGTATGGTTACCGCCGCCTCGCGAATCATTTATTGGATAACCAACACCTCTGCCATAGGTCACCCCAAGTGATTAGCTACATTTCGTGACTTAGCCGGGGATCCCGGGTTCATGGGAGAGGTTTGTTCAGGTCTTGGCTACCAATGCATCTGCTCACCAACTGCGCAGCGGGCCGTACGGGAGAGACTGGGTGAGGGAAACATGCTGATCTCTCCGACAGGACTATCTTGGAACATTGCCTTGCACCGCAGTGGGAGGGTTGGATTCATGCGTCCATTACTCCTGGAAACACTGACCCTCATGTTATCCTCAGACCCTTTTCCTTCCCAGAACTTCCTCTCCATCCTTTGATTTAAAAGACCCTCCACACAGCATCCCCAAAGATGACATAGGCCCTGGGGGAAATTATTTTATCCGGGGCCTCCTGTGTGGATTTAATGTAAAAAAAGAAAAAATGTATTTTAGCTAGCTTTAATAATTCATTTTGTTGTTTTTTTTTTCATTTTACGTTTTTATGCATACTTAAATGTAATTATAATTATAAATACTTTGCCATTCTCGAGTGAGATCTATATTACACAGACGTTAACTTGCCGAAGAATATAGCAGATGCGGTAATGTTACTTAAAATTACGCATAACATTATCGATTGTCCTGATCTTCTTCAACGCCTATCATTCTATTCTATTCCATCATCATTTCTATTTAATCTCCCTCTTTGCAAGACAACTCCAAACCTCCAAACAGAACTCATTTATCTACAGATCCACACATTCATTTAACTTAAATTATTACCACATTGACATTTTTAAGTCCACTTTACGTGACATAAAACGATAACTCACTAAGCAACATGACTCAAACTAGAAAGTTCAATCCCTATTTATTCCCGTCCTTTGCCTCTTAATCCTAATCCTATGTCCCCCCCCCCCTGTGTAATGTAACTAAAAAAAGTCATAAAACGCCCTTACAATGTCACACTTTCTCATTTATTTATTTATTTGAGACACAAACAGGATATTTATAAAACATTTTTGTTGGTAATATATAATAAATTAAAATACAAATATAAACATCCCTAGACTAATGTCTCTGCAGTAATCACATATGCATTGTCACAGAAGCAAACACATGGAAAACAATGCATTATCATCAGTGGAAAGTACATAACTGGCATAATTAACTATCTTATTATTGTATTATTGTGTAATCTCAGATTTGCTGTCAACTTTCCCTAAAATAAAATAAAAATAAAATACCTTCTTCTAACACAGCAAACTTATTTTGTGGCACCATTTTGATTTAAATTAATAAAATACTTCGTTTTTACCACGTTTATTGTTTACAAAACCAACATGTTTCGTGAGCAACACTCACTTCTTCAGGGTTTTTTATTGATACTAATAATCTTCAGGGTTTTTTATTAATATCAATAAAAAAACCCTGAAGAAGTGAGCGTTGCTCACGAAACATGTTGGTTTTGTAAACAATAAACGTGGTAAAAACGAAGTATTTTATTAATTTAAATAAAAAAATTAAATTAAATTAAAAAATACTCTCAGGATCGCCCTGCTATATATCATTCATCAGATGGAAACATTACTTGAAATGTGTTTAGCTAAGTTTAGAACTGGCTGGTAGATTTGTTCAATCTGTTGTGCAGCTAGATTCTTTCCAAAGTCTCTCCTTCCATTTCCTTCTGTCTCACAACATTATTAAGGGTTGTCATAGCTCCACTGATTCCGGGTAGCAAGACTATTACATGATATGCAGCAAAACGACCTATCAAATATTTTAAATGAAGAAAATAAGTACTATGTCCCTACCAAGAAGTTGTAATGTGTTCTACAAATCGACAAACAAAGTCTAGACAGAGCGTGTGGATAAAATTGAAACCGAAACCAAAATTATTAGTTCCAAGTGCATTATTTCGCAGTCATAAGATCTATTCCTTATATTTTCTATTTTTTTATATTTTGTTGGTCTGCAAGGACTACATTTTTCTACCAAAATATTAGGCTTCGAAGTGCGGCGACGGAATCAGTTTGGTTATAAAATTACTCATTGGTGGGCCGAATTATTTGACCGAATTTTTAAGACACGACATGTATCTAGATTTGATGTATCGATGGTTTTAAATATTTAATTTTCAACATAAAAATTAATAAAATGTTTAATCTAAAAAAGTAAATTATTTAATTCCATTACTCTTCACACGGTGTCGGGCAACTCGTAGTAAGTACAAGCGGGAAACCAGTGAATCTGTCTCACATTATTTGGAGTCGATTATGTGTATATTTTTTTGAGCTTTCGTTTTCGAGTAAATATTTACAAACAAATGAAACCATTAATTTGTCAATAGATTTTACAAACTTGTACATTTTGTGTATTTTTACAACATTGGTTCTATTGACAAATTTAATGGGTCACTGCTTAACAATACGTTCATTTTTTTTTCCCGGAATGCAACTGGTTTTCAGCAGTGCCTCTGAAATCGATTCCGAAGTTTTTTTTTTTTTTTTTAATTTTGATAAACATTTGTCGCTAGAGCAGCTCATTTAGCTGTCTAATGTCTTTTAAAATACGTCGAAGCCGTTGCCGAAAAAAAGGAAATAAGTTTTTTAAAAAAACCGAAATGCTCAAATCGAAAAAAATATTTTTTTGATTCTCTCAGTCTTACTAAAGACGCCGTGAAAATTTTATTCAATTGATAAACGACCGTGTATGAGAACACCTTATTAATTAGAAACTGACAAAAATGTCCACGGAAAGATAATAATATACATTGCTTATACAGCAACGGATGGTAGTTTATCTGTTGTATATACCTACTCGTAGGTACTTGTTTCATTTATAATTTCTCAACGAATTGAAGATGTCGTAAAAACAAATACCATTTTAGAAACTGGATAAAATTATCTTTTATATTTTTGTACTTGAAATATACTTTAGTGTTTAAAAATTGCAGTATTTTAAGCATCTACATAAAAAAAAAGCTTATCGCAAACATTTTCTATTAAAACGTCGAAAAATTTCGGAAAATTCTAAATTTAAAAAAAAACACAGTCCTTTTATTTAAAGATTTTGCAACAAAATTGTCACTTCACTTTCTATCTCGTTTATACAAGTAATTTTTTTTTTTATTATATATAGTAATAATTCCCCAAGAATAACTGAAAAACTTTTGAATTCATTTTTGCACAATTTAAACGTTGGTTTCTCGAATCTGTGTTTATTTATACACGCACAAGGCATATTATTTATATTATTAAATAACCTTACTTTCATGGAAGTTTTTTTAAACTAATGCAGAAAAGTCTATTAAACAATAATGGTTCAGAAATAACCTACCTTTTTCTGTTAACAAAACTAAATTAACAACAATAGGTACTTAACAGCCTTACTAAAAGACCCCGTGAAAATTTTATTCAATTGACAAACGGCCGCGGATGTGAAAACATTGCTAATTAAAAAATTGTTCATGGAAAGAAATACACATTGTTTACACAGCCTGAGAGGATAGTTTTTCTCTGTTATTAATGATGTCTGAACGAAATTTGGAATTTTTCCAAAGTATTTTGAATGTTCTATATATTTCTTATTTTTGAAGGTGTCGTAAAAACAAATACCATTTATGTAAACTAGATAAAATTACCTTTTAGATTTGTGTATTTAAAATACACTTTAGTTTTAAAAAACTGCCAAATTTTAAGATTCAAACGCGGAAAATGAAAAAAAAAATTCTTACCAATACATTTTTGACAAAAATATAGAGAAAATAAAAAAAAATAAAAAATTTAAAAAACACATTCCTTTTATGTAATGAATTTGGAAGGAAACTATCACCTCACTTTTTCCTTATGCATACAATAAAAAAATAATAAAAAATTTCAAGGTTTTTTTATTGCCAAAAAAATAACAAAAATAATACCGACATTTAAAACAGATTTCTTACATCTCTAAAGACGTTAATTTCTTTGATACGTTTACGAACACTATAAAATACTTAATATGTTTTCAGCGCGAACGACGAATGCGCAGGCGCCGCCACCTAGCGGTTATGAATGAAAACAAACAACTTAATATGTACACTACAAAAAATAATATTGTTACCAGATTTAAAATGCATTTTAAAGTGTGACCCGCGGAACAAATCTTATTTGTAATATTTCGTGTTTTAGTGTATATTTGTTTTATTCGTGTTGCTGCAGCAACACAGGTCGCGTCGTGTTTTTTTTAGTAAGGCTGTAAGTATTTAAAGGACTAAAACTGACAAAAAAATAACACAAATAATAGTTTTTAAGTTGAATTATACTAATACAACCGTGAATTGATCATTATAAAATTTTTATTAGAAATGTTCCAAAAAATAAAATGTACAGTCTCTGTACAATGTGTAACAAAAACACCGTTTAACGGTCATAAAGTGTTTTTTTTTATAAGTAACTCTCTCTAATCTATAAGTGTGAATTCACCAGTTTCCCATGAATTTTTATCATTAATAAACATATATTTTTAATTTAACAGAAATATGATGTGAAAATTGTAATCATTTTTATTGATTTACAGTTTTCTTATATATCTTGTTTACTTTTATATTGTTTTTGTTTGTAATGTATGCGTAAACGGCTTAATTCATTAGTAGGGAGCAGTTGGGACTCTAAGCGCCCTTGAGGTGATTTCTCACAAAAACGGCGCTCTACAAATCATCCATTATTATTATTATGTAGCATTCACTTTATTTTTAAATTCATGCAAAAGAGAGAGAAGTAACAATGGATTTAACATCAAATTTGTTTAATCTTACTTTTTGCAGCCCAACAAAGATGAGCGCCCCCTGAACAAGAGTGACGACGAGAAAAGATTGCGCAACACCTTCGGCTGGACCCGAATAGAGGTGGTGATGATGCTCGTAGTCTGCGTGTTCTTCTTTTCCCTCTGCTTCTCCGTGGTGCTGGAGGCTCTGCAGACCATGGTGCACATCAGTCATATGGACGCTATGCACAATCCCATGGTGGTGCTGATCATTGGGGCTATCGGACTGCTCGTCAACGGGTTCTGCTACCTTCTAATTGGCGGTAAGTTTAGAAGAAGTGTTATTTGTTTATCCTTCCCATTGCCAACAGGGGTAACCTATATCTCTGAAATTATAATCCTATATTGTTTGCAATCCTTTCGGAGGCGGGAATGGGTACCGCCGCCCCGGAAACCTTTATTGGATAACCAACACCTCTGCCACAGGTCACCCCAAGTGGTTCGCTACGTTTGGTGATTTAGCAGGGGTGCCCGGGTTCATGGGGTGAGGTTTGTCTAGGTCTTGGAGGCGGATGACCAGGACATACTGAACCCCAAATTCCTACCCACCCCTTAAAACCTTTTCCTTCCCAGAACTCTCCTCTCCTTCCTTTCCTTAAGAAAAACCCTCCACACAGCATCCCCAAAGATGACATAGGCCCTGAGGGAAATTATTTTCCTCAAGGCCTCCTGTGTGGAGCTCATGCAAAAAAAAAAAAAATCCTTCGAGTACAATACCTGTAAACATACTCTTTACTCTTATAGTGATAAACTGCGTGGGGGTGTCGGGTCACAGTGACCCCTTATGGTAAGGGGCCGTTCAAGTATTACGTAACGCACTTGGGGGGGGTCTTGTGAAACGTTACTGTGCGTTACGAGGAGGGGGAGGGGGGGGGGGGTCGAACAACGCGTTACGTAACATGTTTTTCTTTATTTAGATTAAAAAAACTAGGGAATTAAAATCTTCCAAGTTGGCAATCCTTTTCATTCTCGAAATCTCTTGTTTTATTTATTACCGCAAACGCGAACAAGAAAAAAGGTATTTAAGCGACAATTAAGTTGCGCAAAGTACTTTCCAGTACTTTGCGCAACTTAATTGTGAGTTTCATTTAAAAATTGTCACTTGGGCGTTACGTAACGTTTAGGGGGGGGAGGGTACGGAAAAACGTTACGGCGCGTTACATCAAAACCTCCTAGATCTAGGAGGTTTTGGTTACGTGGGGGGAGAGGGGGTCAAAAATCTTCAAAAATTGCGTTACGTAATACTTGAACGCCCCCTAACACAAGTTTGGTTTTGCATATTGGCGTGTCGAAGGTTGAAGGTGCAGGTACCTACTGAAAATTGTACGGAGCATAGTATAATATAAGTGATATTCTATTTTAAAATTATTAGATACCTACCTTTTATAATAAAGTAATAAGTACGCGGCGTGCGTTGAAATTCCGCTCAAAGAAAGAAAGTGTTTGTGTTTTATTCTGTTTATTGAAGTGTTTTTGAATGCACAATATTTTTTGTTTTCCGACGTGTGAGCAGGCCACATACAGCTGTCCATGTGAGAAGCATGGATTTTTAAAATTCACTTTCTGCTATCCCCTACGGCTGCTATATTTTCTTTGCAATCCCTCTGATTGAGATTATGATTGTGTAGAGTGGATTGATATGTTTGTGTAAAGAATGACTGGCGAAGGACCTTGATTTTGTGTTACTATCACTGCTTGAAACGATAAAACACATGTTTCATAGAAAGGAAAGGACTCACCGAAAAGGATAAAAGAACTGGTATGCTGGCAAATGCACTGGTCTGCTTTCTCTCCCATCCAACAGGCACAAACAGAATAGGCGTGAATTTCGTTTATTTGATAGTACACGGCGGAGTTATTTTAATGGCGGTTCACCGATAGCGGAAGCACAATGGCTATATGTTGCGGCGGGCGTTTATTACAGACTGACTATGGGTAAGATTGACGGATAGGAATAGGGATAGGTAGGAAAGGAATTTGCAACATTATTAATACCAATCCCAAGCAGTGACAGTATGTATGCGTGCTATGTAGGTATGTGTATGTGTAGGTATGTGTATGCCGCCTCTCCGTATCTCCGCCCCTCCCTCGTCCCCAACCCTGCGTGTCCTTTCCCATGCGTCCCCATTCCCGCCCCCGTTCCCCTCCCAAGTCCTCCCGTGTTACCCTTTCACCTTCCCCGCCATCACCCTCTCCTGTGTCGTCCTGCCCCGTGAACCCCCTCCCCCCTTCTTTACCTCTCCCGCGTGCCCCTACCAAATCCCGCGTTCCCTTTCCAGCATCCCTACCTTCCCCACTCCCTCCTCCCCCTCCCGTCCTCACGGATTTTCCTCCCCCTCCATGCTGTCGTTAAACTAAATGAAATACTTCTCACGAATGTTCGTATGAGAAGTGTGTGAGAAATTTCCAAATTTACCGCTTCTATGTCTCCTTTTAAATCCCTCCCTCTGGACCCCTCTTCGTCCCCCACCCCTCTGTCACACCACTCCTGCGTGTCCTTTCTCGTGCATCCCCGTTCCCGCCCCCGTTCCCCTCCCGAGTCTGCTTCCCTTCTCGCGTTTGCTTCCCCTCCCGCGTTCGGGACAAACAAAGAAACATTAATTTTTATATATATAAAAAGATTCTTACTATTTGTTTGTTACATTTTACATTTTCAAGTTACATCATGTGAAAAATCACATGATGTAACTTGACTTGCCAGGATGAAAACTGATAAGTTTTGTTTCTCCAAAGCACATTTCAATAAATAGAATAAAAATAATCACAAAATACACACGTATATCATAATTGACGACCTCCGTAGTCCAGTGGGTAAGACTCTTGACTCACAATCCGGAGGTCGCGGGTTCGAACCCGGCATGAGCAGATAAATTTTATTTGATTAATTTGTGTTATTTCACAATTAATTCATTTAAAATAATATATAGTATATTTGCAGCATGTTCCAGAGTGGAAGATACTATTAGTATCGCCCTGGTGTAAGACCACCATTCAGAATTGAAACGTTGCTTGAAAATGGCTTTAGCCGTGTTTGGTGACCAGATCTGAATAGCCAGGTACTTCCCAACCTTCCTCTTCCCCACCTCCTTCCCCTCCCCACTACCTTCAGCCTCACAACATACCCCAATTGGGGATGCCATAGTCTCACTGGCTCCAGACGGGAGCAGTTGAGATTCTTGTGCGGTATTCACTGTAAAAAAAAAAAAAAAAAATTACATAGGTACTTTATCACATGCCTGGATTTGAAAAGATTCTATTCTATGTATAATTTTCTAATTCAGTTTTTGAAAATCTTACTCAAAATCACTTAGGACGGGTTGCTTCACAGAATTTGAACAATTCGTTGGAAGTTCTGTGAAAGTCCCATTAGCTCTGTTTTAATTTCAGTTATAGAACTTGAATATAATTATTTTTCTTAATTCATTGCTTTGTTAATTACATAATTTGAGGATGATTCGACCACCATAACCAACATGCCCGTGTTGTGGTGGTCGATAATAATTTTCGTACAACTTAAAAATTTACTATGAAATTTGATGAATTGGAAATTCTGTGAAACAACCCGTCTTTACTGTTTTCTTTCCTATCGTTTTAAGGTTACACATACCACCAAGGAAGTTTCCTCCACGTGACAGCCAGCGGAGATGTGGTACTCGAGAGTGTGGTGACTGCAGCGTCAGTTCGACAGGGGCAGCGGAGACTTTCCCGTTCTAGGAGGTCTGCACTGCCGCCCCCGCAGCCCCGACAGAGAGAGGGGCTCTTGGAGGCCATGAGGGACATCATAAGTCAGTAGTTACCTGTACAAATCATTTTAAAAACCCATGAATTCAAAAAAAAAAAAATTATTAGTAAGCGTGACGTGTTCTGAAAGGGGAGTGTTGGTATTGCAGCATTGAGTCAAACTTAGAACTCCCTCAAGGGCGTAGCTATAGCATTCACATGGGGGAGGCTCGACCCTGTTTTTTTTTCATATTCAATGCTGTGGCCGATGGGGGATTTGAACCCACTCGACCCCCCTTAAATACACCCTTCATACTCATTCAGAAGCAGGCTTTCATACAGCATTTTCAAACTTGTTATTCAAATTCAGAAAAGAAAATTCCAGTGATAATGAAAATAGTTCATTTTTTAAATAATTTTAAACTGATGTCTGGTAGTAAATATTATACAAATCAATGCAGTCTCAATAACTTCATAACTACTTTCTTAACTTATCGCACTGCCACTTCTATGCCATAAAAAAATATTTATGGCATAGAAGTGGCAGTGCTAATTAAAATCGTACCTACACAATGACTAAATAAAATCCTTTATAATAATTTTTTGTTAAATCCCATTGAAATCTCCCTATGAATAATTTGAAATTTGTTTATAAATTATGTTTTTAATAAATTTTTATTTTTTTGTTTTAGGTTGTCTTTTTGTAATTCTCTGCGCCATTGTCGTATATTCTATTGATATCCAGTACGCCAAATACATAGATCCAGCCTTTGCCATTATTTCCGCAGTAGTCCTGTTGTGTTTAACATACCCATACAGTAAGTACCTCATGCAATCTCACATTAATTACATCACAAGATACACATAAATACAAAGTACTTACACCCACACCGAAGAGCATAATATTATGTTTTTAAATTACCCACCGTCAGACTGCCATTTAACATTCACCTACATGCTTGTAATGTCAGACTGATAGCTTTTTAATAACATGCATTTTTCTTCTCTTTAGTGAAAGAATCCGGACTCATCCTGCTTCAGACAATACCAGACACAATGAATATTGAAACCTTGAATAAAGAACTATTGGAGGCCTTTCCTGATATTGTGAATATCCATGATTTTCATGTATGGCAACTAACCTCCTCAAAAGTATTTTCTACCATTCACATCGTCTTTGTCAATCCACTGGTAAGCACTTTATCCGAGTCGTTCAATTTCTATATCTACTATATCAACTTTCGTTGATTCGGAGAAAACCACAAAAGACTGTCACAGCTCTATCGTAAATAAATAGTTACTTTTCAATTTTTTAAATAATGAAATGGAGTAGTTAAGTAGTATAATTTCGAAAAGTGTTCATTTTTTATGTAGGTATGTCTAGAATAATTTAAGTAATTTCGATAAATAAGATGGATATAACGGATTTTGATACTCACTTAGTGATTTACTCATGATATAAAGGGTTTTTAAACTCAACTGACCTGACACGCGAATTTCTAAACCCCCCATCTTGGCAAAATAACTACTCGAGATTGGTTGAATTCCGATATAATGGGTTTTGTTAGTAACTTCTTGAATGATATAGCAGGTTTTGTTAGTAACTTCTTGACTGATTTCTCGGGTTTTGTTTCTCACTCGCAGTTTTAACTTAGTTTTTCGTGGTGATAAGGGAGGTTTTGAAACTCAATTTTAGTTTCCTTTTGTTCCTCACATAAATGTGAACGAGATGTCGTACTGAGATCATTTTGTCAAAATACCGAATATAGCCGGTATTGAAATTATAGGACTTCTCTCAAAGTATTAATCCCTTCCACTCCAAACCTTTTTTTTGTTTTTATTCCACCAGCTACAAAATGATGGAATTTGAGGGCCCGTAACTTTATCGCCTGTTGTAAAATCAATATTTGGACAATAATTATCTTACTTTGAAACATCCACCCACGAAGAATGGTCTGCAACCAGAATTTCACGAACACTTTCATACTTAAAATTCTATAAACTCTGCATCTTCTTTGCAAAGTATCATCAGAAGAATCAGAGTCTGTTATGGCGGCAGTCAATGATCCTGGATCACACGCATATTCTCTTCTCTTCGATGGTACAGGAACTTCAGGAATATTATCTTCATTTTCACACTCCTCATCCATTTGAAAAGTTTCAAATACTTTGTCCAACTCTCTCATATACAATTCATTAGCGTTTCTAGAATATGTCTTTCAATCGTGATTAAAAAAAATTTGTACAAGTTTGTAAAATTTTCCACTCCAGCGGAAAATTTAAAAAAAAATTTGCTTTGTATACAAACTCCACATAAGAAAACGGTTTTGAATAAGGCACAGCGTCAGAGTTGCATTCTTAGCCGGATTCTTAAATTTCAACTGTACAGTCGCAAGCCTATTAATACTGTTTGTTTTATATAATAATAATAATTTATCTTGTTCCAGGATTATGCTAAACAATGCGATGATGTAACCGAGTTTCTCCTGGAGCAAGGAATTACCCAAGTTACCATTCAACCAGAATTTACGTCTGCGAATCCTACTCTATTAAACACAGATACACTTCCAGTATGCTTTATGATGTGCAAAGGCAAAGGATGCATTAAGAAACATTGTTGTGCGAAACCTGATTCCATATCGATCAATGAACCATTAGAGATCATCACAATTGACGGAAAAGTGAGTTTCTTTGAAAAACATTTCAACTGTTTCAACTAACATTTAAACATTGATGACATTATTTATTGGGCTATTTGAAATTGTACCCTGATTGTTCCAGACTTTTCAATAAACCAGGCAAGATGCTATATTCCCCCTAGTGCTACTCCCATTCTATGCATCCAGGGAAAGGGAAAGAGGAATGGGGAGAGAGGGGGAGTGGTGGCTAGAGAATTTCAAAGAGCAAAATTTCTCCAGAATATAGCCTTGGCTCCTAGAGCTCCTTGGCAAGTCAGCACATAGCAGGGCCGGCTTTCCCAAAAACACAAAAGAACATTTTTATATTATAAGTTCCGTGTTTCCACACTGCTGGTGACGAGTTTATATCTTTCATCAGCAGCAGTAATAAATTTAATCCTAGTTTCAAACCATTAAAAAAAATTCATTAAACTTACGCTAAAAACGACATAGAAAACAAATGAACTATATTTAAATAACTTTAGTCCGCCTCGGCACAGGACCCCCTAGTGAGGAGGACTAAGAAATACAATATTTTGTACTTAATTTCACATTGCATTTTGTATGTAAATTTTTTTTTTTTATATAGTCGCTATAATAAAAAAAAAAAAATTATTAAATAAGCACGTATTTTATTGATTTTCTATACTATTTATTACCCTTTGCTTCCTTTGCCTGAAAATAATAATTTAATTTACATTGCCTAATTCATAGGTTATTCTGCCTTTCAGCATTGTTTCTTGAATTCGTAGCGTAGTATGCCATTTGTTAAAGCAAAATATTTGTATCAACAGACAAAAATATCAACAACCATATTTACATGGAGGGGGGGGGGGATGGAGGCGGCCCGTCCTGGGTGCCACCCGATTGGGGGTGACACCCGACCGAGTGTCAACCCCCAAGAGCACAGAGCACGTTGTGTAGCTCTATGGCTCCCCGTGGAGTGCCCCGAAACTGGAGAATTTTGTGTCTAACCGTCTTTTTATAGGCGAAAGTAGCCTACATGCATGGAGAAATTTTCTAGCCACCCCCCCGGACCAATTTTTTACACATTTGACTAGGTAGTAATGTTTCTCAAAGTCAACTTTAATGGGGGAGGGGTGACACCACGTCATCCGCCCCGGGTGCCGCCAAGCTTGCTACGCCACTGAGTATACCTCTTGTACACCAATTGCACCTTTAGCATAATACCTCTTGTATTTAGTGTAAAAATAACCAATTGATTAATAAAAATATAATAATTTGTTGCAGGAACAAACTGAGAAAGAATCAAAGGGAACCAAACAAGAGGAGCCTGCTGAATGCTGTGATCATCACCACCATTGATGATCTATATTATGTGAAGAGTGCCCAAATTATGACAATCCCAATGGCTTTATTTGTCACGTTACAAAGCTTACATTTATTAAATTCTAGTGATACATCCAGTATTATTATACTGACTTTAGGAAATATACAAAATGTACAAATAATTCAAGTTAAGTAAGCCTTGCATTGTCAATACTCGTGCTGTGATGTTTTTTGTGTATAAAATGTATTATGTTTTATTTTATTTTTAATGTATTCATAAGACTGGTAAGATTTAACGTGTAAAGGATGTTGAAGTTGAATAAAATATTTAAATAATATACCAAAGTTGACATTTTATTTACACTCCACAAGAGGTGGAAACATTATTTTACCAACGGAATAGTAATAACTCCAAGGTTACAGTTACAGTTACCAGTGAAAATAATCATAAAATATAGAAAAACCAGCATTGTTCGTTAAAACAAAAGTTGATAAACTTTTAGGATTGCTGGACTTGCTTAATATGATTTTTTTTTTAAATGACACTGATTCAACTTATTTACTATAAAAGCCAACTATTTACATCTGGGGGGGGGGAATACTGAATAAATTACAATTACATGAAACGAAAATTTTCTTTTCAGTGGGACGACCATAAATATACCACTCATACTGCCATATTGACGATTTACAATAATTTCTGTCCATACTACAAAATTTTGGTTTTCCTGAAAAAATGCACATTTTTTTAATAAAAACTTGCCTAAAAACCATCGACCAAAAAACCTATTTTAAATTTACAAAATATCAAACACAGAGAGATTGGTTGAGGGAATCCCTTTGACTTCTCTAGCCGTACTCTCACAGAACATCGCCTTACACCTCCTCGACAACTGACCCCCTGATTCTTACCCATCCCTAATACCGTTTTCCTTCTTAGAACTTCCTCTCCTAAAAAGACCCTCCACAAAGCATTCCCAAAGATGACATAGGCCCTGAGGGGAATTATTTTCCTCAGGGCCTCCTGTGTAACCGTCTCACTACTTCGCATCTGTGGTACGGGCTATCCCACATGTTGGTGAGAGTGAAACCAAAAACTTAAACAGAGGACTCGCAGAACGGTATCGAAATGCTTACAATATTAACCACTCCGACCCATAAGGGTATTTATAACAATAGCAAGTAAGCGTGTTTTCATGCTAACGTGCGTGTTCCCACAGAAATCGTTATAACTCTGTTATTGTGACAACCCTAAAACAAAAAGTAGATCCATATTGAATCAAGCTTCACATCTCTATTCAAAGTTGTCCATAGAAGTACATAAAAAAGACTTATTTTGTTAATTTTTTATTAAATATTATTGTAAAAAAGTGAGGTGACAAAATCTTTTCTTATACATTTATTCAACAGAATTAGTGTTTTTTTTACATAATCTGTGATACTGTTTTCACATAAAAACATCATGCAAGTCTTTTTTACATTTGCATTCTAAATTTTAATATTTACAAATGTTAATAGGTATTTATTTGTAGTATAACAATTTGAAAGCTTAATTCACACCTTAAAAACAGTTTTTAGTATTCAGCTACGTTCAGAAATGTTTCATTTAGGTATAGAGCTTTAATTGCGAAACGGAAATAACACAAATTTTTTATAAATCTGACAGTTCGTATAAGACAAAAAACTTGCACAATCGCAAAATACCTGAGTGGTTAGAGTGGGTTAGAGCCAATGAGTTAGAGCAACGATACTCAACCTGCGGCCCGCGGGCCGCATGCGGCCCGCCAAGCTTTTGTGTGCGGCCCTAACCACTTTACCATCAGGAACTTGATTTAAAAAAAACTATCATTCTAAATTTCGAATATTCGATTCGATTCGATTTATAATCTTGAGATTCGTTTGTGACACCCGAAAAGGATTGTCATTATGGTCCACACGATCTGGTACTGTTTAGATATTCACGGCCAAAAGGTTTTTTTTTTGTTATTTGTTTTTGGGGTGTTATGCCGTGTTGCGCTACCTCCTTCTTTAGCCAACGTTTCGGACAGCGTTACAGTGTCCATCATCAGGGCAGATGTGTAAGAGTGTTGCTATTTACACACGCTAGATTTAATCCCAAAAAACAAATATTTGGCACACAAGTACGCGCGCAAATCTATAATATAAATATGAATCTCTGAATGTGTTGCTAAGCGCATAACTTCCTAACGACTGCACCAAATTGGATAATTCTTTTTTTTGTGTTCGTTATTGTCAGAACAAGGTTTGTATAAAACCACTGGTGAGCTCTGACGTTATGAAATTTGTATAAAAAAATTGAATAGGTGGCACACGAGCTGTTTGAAAACTGAATGTACCGGGACTGAATGTATGGAGTGCGGGAGGGTTGGAGTGAAACCAGGGAAAGGGGAGGGGAATCTGGGAGGGGGGAGGTGAACTTGAGAGGGGGAGTCGCGGGACGGGGAAGGGGGGGAGTGGAGTGGGGAGAGGGAAGGTGGAGGAGGCGGAGTGGGAACGCGAGAGGGGAAGGGGACGCGGGAGAGAAAGGGGAGGCGGAAGGGGAAAGAGACGAATGGTAAAGGACACGCAGTGAGAAACTATTTCCTTATTAAACGGCGTAGTAACGCATGCCGTGTACCAGCTAGTAATTTATAAATAAAAGTGCCACTTCTAGAAACAACCGCGTCAGTTATAATACATAAAAACTGGTTAATGTCAATGGTTAGTCAGGTACCTACTAATTTTAAAAGCATTTCTTGCTGTCGTATAAAGTACTATTTTCTTATAATATAAATACGCATAATTAGGTAATTTTTCACAAAAACAGCGCTCTACAAATTATCCAAATATTATTATTATTAATGGCGGAGTGTCTTCAAAATTAAATCGAAAAAATGTTGGGGGGGGGGGGGGGGGGTTGATGATTTTTTTTCGTCATACCAGTATAGTGTTGCGGCCCGCGTAACTTTACAAATACATGTATATGGCCCGAAGAGAAAAAAGGTTGAGTATCGTTGAGTTAGAGCCAATCTTAAGTGTGGTTAGAGCAAATAATGTATCAATATTCTTGAAAAAATATTTTTTTCAATGTGACATACTTCAAATATTGGAAAACAAAAAATGGCAAAATGTTTAGTATTTTCAAAGATTAAAAAATATATTAGAGGGTAGACGTCCAGTGGGCCGCCCAAGACACAGTTGGGCGAGGCAACTCCAGAAACTGTGAGGAGGATGGACTGCCATGGACAGAGGCCGAACAATCAGCGAAGACAGGAACAGGCGCCTTGTCGATGCAGTGGGTCCCCGACCCGAATAGGATAAGGGGAAGAAGATGATGAAAAAATATTTAATTAAATTAAGACAATATTGAAAATCTGGAAAAAGAAAAAGTTATTGGCACCTCTGGGACTAGAACCCAGGACCTTCTGCTTTCATGGCAACAGCTCTACCAACTGAGCCAGTGGCGTAGCTAGCATGGGTGGCACCCGGGGCAGATGTCACCCCCCCCGGGCATAGTGGGAGGGGGGGGGGGCTAGAGAATTTCAGAATTTCGGCCTATAAAAGACCGACCGACACAAAATTCCAGGGCACTCCACGGGGAGCCATAGAGTTATGAAAATAATAAATAGCAGACTGCTATATGTGTATGCAATATCTTGGTTACGTATATGTAATATCTTGGTCGAATGGCACCCCCTTTCGGGTGGCACCCGGGGCGGTCCGCCCCCCCTTCGCTACGCTACTGAACTGAGCTAAGGTGTCTATATCCATATCATACTTCAACTAAGAACTACCCAACATTATCTTCATTTTCTTAACTCACATATTATTGGCTGCTATCTTTATATGTATATGATTGCAAGATTCAAACCTTGCTATCTAGATAGTGTGGATAATTTTTTTATCTATTTTATTTTTAATATGCGACCTCTATTGACTTTTCTGCAAGTCTAGGATGAATATTTATTTTTAACTTTACGAGTAAAACCTCAAATTACAGTTAAAAATTATGAATTGGATGTAGACACCTTATAGTCCAGTCAAGTTAAACATGAAAAGAGGGTTGTGCTTGCAAAAGGTCCAGTCATTCTGAATTTTTTATATGTTGTTAGCAGGGCTGGGCAGTATTTGAATTACTTGTAATTGAAATACGTATTTTGTATTTGTATTTCAATTACTTCCTACAAATGTATTTTGTAATTGGTATTTCAATTACCTGCTCCTGAGGTATTTTGTAATTTGTATTTCAAATACTTATGGCTTCAAAATACATTTTCAAATACATTTAGCGATCTTAATAATGATAATGAAAAATAAACTGACATAGATAATACATAGACTAAAAACATTACTATTGTCCTGTGCTATAGCACACTTATGGTGGGTTTCTTCATTTACCGAGAATGCTAAATGCAATGCTAATTGTAAAAGTAAACGGTCAAATGCATAGAAATATCGTTGAAATTTTAAATTTCGATAGTTTATTTTTACAATTAGCATTGCATTTAGCATTCTCGGTAAATGAAGAAACCCACCCTAACTAGTGATTATTTGTATTTCTCTTTTCATAGCTTTATAATGTACTGTACATTTTTTAATGTCATGCTAGTTATTATTATTGTCCTGTTCTATAATAGCACTGTTATTGTACATTTTGTATCAAATTATATTATACTTGTCATTGCTTTATATTGTACATTTTTGTATCATTGTATTAGATCAAGCACTATAGGAATAATTTGACAGAATACTAGATTATTTTAAAGTTAATTACTTTAGAGCGCACTTGAAGTGAAATAACACAAAACTGCGCTATACAAATGTCTTCTATGTATATAAAAATGAATCCTTGATTCCCTTGGTCGCGCCATGACTTCAGAACGACTTTACCTATTTAATTCTTTTTTTTGAAAGTTTTCTAATACTTTGTAGAAGGTTCTTACGGAAAGAAAAATTAAGAAAATTACGCTGAAAATTGGATAATTTCAGAAAACTTAACGACTATTTTAACTTCGCACGTTCGACAGTTCGCTTGTATTTAAATCGAATTTAGCAGACAGCTGTTTTTTTTGTAACAAAAGAATTGTCTATGAATTTTTTAAATAATAGATATTTTAAATAGGTACCCATGTTAGGTACCAGATTTGATTGATTGTTCTTATAATATACAAAAATGAATATTTTGAATATGTGCAAAATGAAAATTTGAATAAAAAAATTGTAATAGCTGGCACGCGAGTTGTTTGAAAACTGAATGTACTGGGACTGAATATATGGAACGCGGGAGGGAGGTTGGCGGGACAGGGGAGCGGGAGAGGGGAGAGGGTAGGCGGGGAAGATGGAAGGGGAACGCGGGAGGGAAAGGGGATGCGGGAGGGGAAAAGGGACGCATGGGAAAGGACATGCAGGGAGAAAAAGATTATTTCTTTGAATATGGCATTGCAACGCATGCCGGGAACCAGCTAGTGTTATTGTAATAATAATTATTATTATCTAACACCTAAGTCCTACACCAAAAAACTTAACAAGTGAAGCGGAGACGAGATGTATCTTCTGAACAATATGATTGGTCAATTTTCACACGTCTCTGTTTTATTCTGCTCCGCTTTGCTTCTATGGAAACGCACCCTTAGATAAGGGCACTAATGACAAATTATTGCAACCAAAGGTCCTACCAAAACCAAATGTATTTTGTATTTTGTAATTTGTATTTTGTATTTGAAATTAAAAAATGGTTAAAATACTGTATTTTGTATTTCAAATACACAACTGGAAAGTATTTTGTATTTCGTATTTTAAATACATGCGAAAAAGTATTTTGTAATTTGTATTTTAATTACAGCAAAGCATGTATTTTGCCCAGCCCTGGTTGTTAGGACCTAAACCAGTATTAAAAAAAAAATTGCAACTTCGTGCTGTGCGAGCGTCAGTGGACCCAAAAAACCAGGAAATTTTCGGATTTTTTTCAGTTTTTTCTCAATATCTCAGTGAAGGAAGGGTCTGACCGGTATAGTCAATATGCATACTTTTAAAGTAGACTAAAGCGAGCTATATACAGCCATTGGTTTCCAAGATACAGTTCTTCGAAAAAAGGCAATTTTTTCCGAAAAGTGAAATTTTTTCTAAATGGTCACTTATTTTGTAAAATAATTTCTAAAACATGCATCCTACGTGAAATATTATTTGTAATAAAGTTGTAGTAAATTTAATTAGCTTTCATTTAAGACTAGATTGATATCTGTAGATCTAACGGTTCTCTCGAGAAAGCCAGATAACCAAAAACAGTCATAAGTGGGTTTTGGGGGGAGATGCAAATAAACTGTTCTCACTTCTTTTTATGGGTTTATTTATCAGTTACAATTTTTTTTTGTTTTGTTATTGTTAACACATTTTTGATGAAAAAAAGAAAATATGATACATCTATCGGGAATTACGTCATCTTCAAACATTGTTTTATATACCTGCATACTAAAATGCTTGTACAAACATCATGGTACCTACTATAAGGACAAATTACATGTAGACAAAAAATAAAACTAATATAAATAATGTAGGTATTGTGTCTTGGTTGCCAAATCATGTCTTTCTTTTTATCTTAGATGGCCCGGGCTTGAAGAAGGTATCTCGATATCTGTGATGGACGCTGGGAGAGGCGCCCAGTCTGTAGTCGGGTCATCTTCATCGTCCGAGCATTTCAGCTCCACATCCGGGACGTTAATGCACAATTTGCCACCGCATGACTGACAGAGGACTGAGCAGTGGAGCCCAGCCTTTCTGCACGAGCAGCTCCCAGAGCATCCTTTCTTGCATTTACATGAAATTTTTCACAGAAGGGCAGGAGGTGCGGGATCCATCGTGGTGGGGATGGGGGTGAGTCCTTGAGAAGATAGCTTCCACCCCCATTCAGTGGGATTCAAGTTGACTCCCCGCCACTTCTGTACTTGGAGGTAGCACCTTGCTGCATGGTGGCCTGCGGCATCTTCCGTCGGTGGCAAACGGGCGAGGTTTATGCTTGTTGAAGTGACAAACGTCTTATACCTTAGGAAATCCAAAGTATCCCTCGCGATGTCATCCCCATATAGAGCCACAAAGCACTTGATGCCTGCTTCACTCACGGCTTGTGGGGTGGAGTCTGGCCAAAGGAAGACCTCCACTTGCTCAGCAAGTGGTTCACTCTTGCTCAGAAGTGTGTTGATTTTGGTCTTTCCTTGGCCAAACGGTGCTGAGGTGGTATCGCACCCGGTAAACGCGTGGGTGAATAGTACCGTTCCTGGTAATCGCCGGGAGCCCTGGTGGTTGTAGGAGGTTGTAGAGTAGTGACAGCAACCAGCTTCACCCTTCGTGCTCTTCTGAAGATAGACGTTTGTCTCTTCAGCGCCTAAACCATTGAGAAGAACGAGCAGGTCGACGTCTTCTCCCATTATGTTCGGCTACTGCTCTTTTTGAAAGCGCCATCATGACGATCTCTCGATCCGCATCTTCTTCGGCAACAGCCACTTCTACTCCCTCCTTCTGAAAGGCGTCACAGAGAAGAGTTATAAGGCGTCTCTTACTGTTCTCATTGCCCAATACATGCTCTTGAGCAATTTGAATTACTGTGGATTCATCGAACGTCAATTCGTAGCTGGAATGAGCTGCGTAGCGCCGGAGTCCTTCCGCTGTTTTGGTGTTTTTTTTTTTTTTTTTTTTTTTTATTTGTTAGCGTTATAAACAGTCATTACAAGTTCATGTATAACAGTGTTAGAGAATGTCATATCATTGACCAATAAAATAACGACATAAAAATTTGAGACCATAATAAAAAGAAAAACAAACAAAACAATATATGTATGTAATATAAACAGTTCTGAAAAAGTGCATCTACTCACTTAAATCTACAAAAATGTATTTTTAAGGGTAATGTATACTGTAACATTTTTGAAGAGGTTATTTAATGCAAATTTCTGAAATCAAAAAAGAAAATGAAAATGAAATATGAAAAAGAAAGATAAGGAATTAATGAAACATTAAGTTTTCGGTTGAATATTACTTTTTACAAATTTAATGAAGTTAGCAAGGTTCGTGTTAAACATGTCAAAGTCTGTGCATAATCTATTGAAAGTGCTACAGCTTCTTCTTATAAACACATTTTGAAGATAATTAGCATTGCTCTTAGGAATATAAAATATGTCTGGAGATCGAGTGACTCTTATTGGACATCTGAAATTAATATTTTGTAATAGGTAAGGGCTATCAATAAAATTGTGGATTATCTTATAATGCATTACTAGGTCTCTGATATCTCTGCGTTGATCAAGGGTTTTGAGGTTCATAGAGACATAATTTACATCATTTCGCATGCGAAACGAAACATATTTCAAAAACTTTTTCTGGACTCTTTCTATATTTGATTTATATGTAGAACATTGAGGGTTCCACACTGTTGAAGCATACTCTAGGTGGCTCCTGACGTATGATATGTAGAGAATCTTAAATGTTTGTGGATTTTTGAAAACAGAACTTACTCTAAGTATAAATCCTAGCATTTTCAAAGCCTTAGACGTGATGTGCTCGACGTGAGATTGAAAAAGAAGCTTACTGTCTAATAGAACTACAAGATCTCTAATTACATTTACCCTATTTAAAAGATTCTTTTAAATTATGTACAGATATAGTATAGTGTTTTTCTTTCGAGAATAAGATATGACGGAACATTTATCTGCATTCAAAAGAAGGCGGTTTTCTAAACAATACACATTGACCAGGGAGTTCAGGTCATCCTGGAGCTCTATACAATCCATCTCAGATTTAATGATTTTGACAATCTTTTTGTCATCCGCATATAGGAACAGCTGAGAATTACGAAAAGTTTTGTTAACATCATTCATAAAAATGTTGAATAAAAGGGGGCCAAGGTGAGATCCTTGGGGAACTCCTGAGGTTACGGGGACAAAGTTAGAGCAGAACCACAGTACAGTTACAGCTTGCGTACGATTGTCGAGATAAGAGGCTAACCAACGAAGGAGGTCACTGTGTATACCCATTGCTTCGACTTTCTCAATTAAAATGCTGTGTGGGATTTTATCAAAGGCTTTGTAATAGTCTGTGTAGACTACATTGACTTGAAAACCGTTATCCATAGCAACAAGGACTGTGTCAACAAATTCGCATAGATTAGTTTCTGTTGATTTTCTGTTCACGAAGCCGTGTTGATTCGAAATGATGTGTGGTCGTATACAAGGAAAAATGATATCGAAAACAATCTTTTCAAAAAGTTTACCCATTACATTTAATTTAGAGATCGGTCTGTAATTTTCTATGTTGTGTTTGTCGCCGTTTTTGAATGTAGGCACAATATATGAACTTTTCCATTCTAGTGGAAAAATACCAGAAGACAAAGAAGTTTTGAATATTAGACTTAGTGGATAACATAAAACATTAGCGCAATTCTTTAAAAATACTGGGTGTATACCATCAGGCCCACTGCCTTTGGTAGGATCTAATGATTTGAGATATTTACAAACTAATTCAGTGTCTATATAAACATTATTAAGATTTAGTACTGAGATGTTTGGATTATATATTCGATTGGTAGACGAGGTGGACGGGGCGGGGGATTCAAAGGAGGATTGAAAATGTGTGTTGAATAAGTTACTTATAGCTTCCCCACCCGATACACGCTGGGAGTTAAGAAACATATTGTTAGGTAGTTCAGAGCTTCTTTGCTTAGATTTAACAAAGGTCCAGAAGTGTTTGGGATCGGTATATTAATTTCGGCCATATTAATGAAATTATCATAGCACACCTTCTCCATACGCTTTTGTCGTTCTCGGAGAAGAGAGAAAGTTTGATAGTCAGAGATGCGGTTATAAATTTTATATTTTTGTGGAATTTAAGTTTATCTTTAATTACTTTTTTTAAGACAGCGCTGTACCATGGGGGGTACCTGGAATCTATGTTAACTGTTCTAGATGGTACATGCGTGACAATTACCTTATTTAATTCTGAATAGAAGCGCGCCGTGACTGAGTCTACATTACTGCTGTTAAGAGTCGTTGTCCAGTCAATGGCTGCTAAGGCGCTATTAATCTGCACATAGTCAGCGCTGTGATAGGAGCGGACCGTGCGCGAGCGTGGGAAGCATCTTCGGGGTAGCCGTCAAATGATGCGAGATGTTCTTCCCATAGTGGTTTTGGAAGTAGGTGGTATAACGTGCCAAAAGTGCTCGAACCGTACTCTTCCGCTGCCACACGACCTTGTGCAACAGGTAGCAACCATCCAAAATAACGTGCGTGCTGGCATCTATCAGCGTGTGGCTGGAAAGAGGAGTGAAGGCAGAGTAGAGTAGATTTTGTGCCCTTGCGCATCCCTTGTTCATTGAACAGAGACATCGGGAACGGGGCCAACTCATACTTGAAGTCATCCTGTAAATCCTGTTCAGATTGCTTTGCAATACACACTCGCTGGAAAATTGTGAGCGGATCCACAGCCACTCTTCTGTTTTTGTCCGGCAGTTTAACGGTTGAGGTGATCGATGCCAGCATGGTAACTTTATTTTTCTGTTTTATTACTACCTTGTCGTACGTTTGCCCCACAATTTTCATCACTCCCTCCGTTCTAACTCTCTGGGCTGTGTGGAAATTAATTTCGGGACCTGCCAGTAAACCACTACTGATAGAAATCAAACTGTCAGTTTTGGGAAATGGAGGGTGGAGAGCAAACCAGTTTTTTTAGTTTTTCCACGTCACTTTTACCTCGGATGATTCGAGAAGGTCTCATGTCTACATGCTGCTCTACAGTAGGACATGAGATGCTGCAAAAACTTTCCAGTTCTTCACAAATGTTCAACATAAACACCATTCCTGTTGTCCACCTTGCCAGAACACTGACGGAGATTCCCCTTTCTTGGGTCAACCCACCGTAGGTTTTCATGGATCGCATCTGCTTCTGCTCAATTGTTAGGTCTGACCACAACCCAGACCAAAACTTGTCAGACCGGCGAATGGTGAAGGATCCTTTGTGAACATGCTATATTACCCTAGGAAAAACCCACGATGACTAATGGATTTACTTCACAGCACAATAAAACATTCACGAATTCTACGAATCAATGCGACGATATATAATATATTGCTCTGGATTCTAGCGTTTTTAGTCTGCGTATTATCTAGGTCAGTTTATTATTCATTATCGTTATTGAGGTCGCTAAATGCATTTTGAAGCCATAAGTATTTTAAATACAACTTTCAAAATACCTCAGCATCGGGTAATTGAAATACCAATTACAAAATACATTTTTAGGAAGTAATTGAAATACAAAATACATATACGTATTTCAAGTAATTCAAATACTGCCCAGCCCTGGTCGAGCTGTTGCCATGAAAGCAGAAGGTCCTGGGTTCGAGTCCCAGAGGTGCCAATATCCTTGTCTCCAGATGAGTTTCGCTAATATTGTCTTCATTTAATTAAATATTACAATTTGAGGTTTTACTCATAAATTAAAAATATATATTATCCCTTTCCACTCCAATGTCGATACTCGACATGGTGTAATTCTATTTGGACAATTTTAAATTATGAGGGATTTTTTTACTAGAATTTTGAATCACGATTGAAAGAATATTCTACTCTACAACATTTTTACGAATCAACTAATATCAATTTACTTACAAAAAAAAGCAATTTTAGCTGATGGAATAAAAACAAAAAAGGCTTTGGAGTGGAAAGGGTTAATAAAATATAGTTATCGTGTGAAAAGTGGACCATGGGGATTGTGTACACCATTCTTCAGGCTAGCTAGATTGAATGTGGTTGAAAGTTGAAAACACTAACGTTTTGCTCTTTCATTAATTCAACATCAGGGAGAACTGTCTCCAAAGCAGTAGAGGCATTGTGTCATACAGACGCAGCTATAAAAACGCCAACGTTATTTGGCTTGGTGTATTTCAGCATATCACTCACCGTACATGCGATATGCTGAAATAGGCCAAGCCAAATAATAGCAGCGCTTTTATAGCGAAGTGTGATGGCCCCCTAAGAGAGAAGACAAAGTTATCCACTTCCACTCGAGCAACGCGGATTTCAGTTTTAGATTCAATTAACATGAATTGCACTGCGACTTAAAGCTAATGAATCGAATTAGATTTCACTATCTATCCCATATTTTTAGGTTTTATAAAAAAAAAATTATCTTAAATCCCCTTACCTAAATTTGAGGAGCCACTGCTCGAGTGGTTATTCGAATTTCTGGAGTAGGAAGTCAATTTAGAAAAAGAAAACCAGTAAATGTAGTTTAAAGTTATTTTTATTATTAAAATCTTATGCAGTTAATACGCAGCATCCTCCAGCCTTCTTGATCTTCCTCTCGGCGGTCTTTGAGAAGAACTTAGCCTTGACGATGACGGGTTGGTTGGGGAGGACTCCCTTTCCGAGGAGCTTGTAGTAACCCTGATAAAACAAGTATTTATTAGAATCCATGATGCACTGAAGAAAATTATTAAATAAATTATAATAATCAGAAAAGAACGAATCGACATCTTATTATGCATTTGTACGATGCTTTCCGACCGCCCGTTCAAAATTCATCATTTTACAAGGTTAACTTCACATTTTATTATTATAATTTGTGATTATTTTTTCAAATAATCACAAATTTGACAGATAACTGGAATGAATCAAAACTCTTTCAGAAATATTCTGGAAAACTTTCAGGATGATTGGTCACGCTAAATGTATAAATATTTTTTAGAAGAAACGTTTGAATTTAGCTTTCACCTTTGTGCAGTATTTTCCAACACCCTAAACGCAAATAATTGTCTTTATGGTAAATTATGGACAAGCCGCCGCATGCCACTTCACTTTAAATAGGCATAAAATTTGAAAAGTAAACTACTTTTAAACTTAATTACCACAAGAACCATCGGTTTCAGTCGGGATTGACGGAATAATATGCATTAAAATTCGATTTTCATTAAAAGTTTAAAAATCAGCATCTCCATTACGGCCATGTTTTTTTGTATGGATTTGACATTTGCAAAGTTTCATTTCAAACTAAAAACGCATGAATTACTTAATTTACCTAAGCTAAGAACCTAATAACCTATTTTGTGTACGTAAATAGTTGGTTCTTGTAATAATTGTTGAAATGAAGTATAATTTCCGTAATCTGTGCATAAAAATGCAGCAGCTTATCCATAAATTAATGTCGGTAATTATCGGTTCGGACTGGCCACGCTTATTACGAATAATTTTTAGAAAAAAACTTTAGATTCGCCTTAATTACTATAAAAGGAAACTTTTTGGCTTTGGGGCGGCGGAAAATAATGCATTTTAATTTTCAATTGCATAAAACCAAAATTCACTTCGCGAACCGACGCAGCGAAAATCCGCGGCCGTAGCTGTCACTGTTATGGACTGTAGCTGACTTCGTGGGATACCTACATGAAATACCGCGAATCACAAACCATGTTACACAAACCTAGCGTGGCCGCTAAGCCACTTGAAAACTGGGATGTTTTTCTTGCCTTGACGCGAGTAGGCGTTATAAAGGGGCACTTTCTTTTGTATCACAAACCATGTTACACAAACAAGCCCGCTAGACAAATTTCATAATTACGCGCCTTATCACACGAAGTCGGCTACAGTCGTATTAGCTCTTGTTAATTTATCAAGGATACCAACATCACAGTGACATGTACGGCCGCGGATTTTCGCTGTGTCAGTCGCGAAGCGAATTTTGGTTTTATGCAATTGAAAATTAAAATGCATTATTTTCCGCCGCCCCAAAGCCAAAAAGTTTCCTTTTATAGTAATTAAGGCGAATCTAAAGTTTTTTTCTAAAAATTATTCGTAATAAGCGTGGCCAGTCCGAACCGATATTTACCTTAATGTCTTTTATAGTTAAGGTGTATCAAAAGGTTTTTTTCTAAAAAATATTTGTATAAGCGTGTCCAGTCATCCCAAAATTTTACCTTTATTCTATTATTGACATTATTGCACTTCAATACATGAAGGCAACTCACAAAAAACAGACATATTAGATACATTTGAGAAAAATTAATTGCACTGTTACTTACAGATTTAACAATGTTGATAACTGGTGCCTTGCCGGATGGGTTGTTTTTGTACTTAGTCCTGGTCTCTTCGCTAACCAAAGACCATAACCTGTCAAGGTTGAGGACCGGGCAGAACTCCTGGTTCTTCTTGACGTGGTAATTCCTCATACCAACCTGAAATGGAAAAATTAATTATTAGAAAAGGGTCGAAAGTAGACTTTCGAAAATGGGGGCAAATTAGAATCAGAGAAGAACAATCGACATTCATTGAAGCATTTGTACAGTGCCTTCCGACCGCCCGTTCGAGAAATCATCATTAAAAAAAAAAAAAAAAAAAACAAATTGGGTAAATAATTCAGACATTAAATCCTCGATTTAACAAAAAATATGTTGTTACCTTTCCGAAGTATCCGGGATGATACTTGTCGAAGTTAATCCTGTGGTGGTGCATGCCTCCGGCGTTACCGCGACCTCCGGGATGCTTACGGTGCTTGCCTGAAAACAAACCAAAATAAATTAGCGATAATTGAAAATCATAATAAGAAGTACCAGATGGTAACGGCCACCATTAATGGTTTTAGTTGATGACATTTCGTACACAGGTGAAATATAACGGCCAACAACTGGCGTTTCGGTGAAAGCAGTCGAATTTTATAACCACAAAAATTTGACAATTGATGTTAAAGTAGCGAAAGTATCGACAAAAACTTACCAATACGGCCATGACCGTGACTGACGTGTCCCCTCAACTTCCTGGTCTTCTTTTTAGCGGTCGACTAAAAGAAACAAACATTATGTTAGTATTAGAAAAAACACTTCCATGCGGATGTTTGTCAAAAACTTCGGATTTTCCGGAGGACAATCCAAAAGAAATTCACAGGTAGAGAAAACTTCACGTTCATTAGCAATTCAGAAAACTATTTCACGATCGAAAATGTTGAAGGATTATCAAAATATAACTAGATTTTGGATAATACCGAAACCGTACGTCAACTCACCATTTTAACAGGAATACGAAGAACGAACTGGGTTGCCAAACAACAAAACCTGATATTTTTGTCTATGGCTTTGTTATTTACTTTTTTTATGGCTGATTAATTCATTATTTAATGGAAAGTTCTTGCCCATCAATGTAACTAACCCCTTTCACTCAGTGTAAAAAGTAAATGAATTATTAAAACGATTGTAGACCCTCCAATGTCCCTGCAACATGATTGTTAGTAAGGAAGAAAAATGTCAACACATTATGTCTGTGATGCATAAATTTTGTAAGCACTGTATAAATTTAGACATCAATGGTATGCATACTTAAAATTTATAGTAATTCAAGATAAAGACACATCAGAGTATGGTGGGGCGTTTGCCGCACCCTGCTGGCCGATACATGACTTCATTCTGGGATTGATGACTGAGTTGCGTTTTCAAATTTACAGCACTTCATAGGATGGTTTTTCCTTCTTCCGTTCTTTGTATTCATAGAGCCTAAAGCATTAATATGTTGTAGAAGCCTACTTTTTTCTATACTTGTGATGACCGTGTGCGGTTATCTCCTGATATTCTGGACTTCCAATATATGATGGATCCAGATTCCTTGATGATGATCTTAGTACAGGGTGATTGACAATAATAAGTGGTGGGCAGACTATTGATGTTTATTCCGAGATTGTACAATGGTTCTTCTTAGGAAGTCTAAAGGTAAAGATAACGAATGGACAACAATCACACCCTTTTATACGTTACTCATGCTGGGTCACTCATATCTCTTTCATACCTTAAGACATACGTTCACCACAATACCTACCTTAGATTTTTATTTTTTCCCCCATCCTAAATCAAAACCTGGCTACACCCAGCATCAGAGATATGTTCGCCTGATGGTTAAGCATCTAGGTAGAGTGAAATATTAAAGAAAGAAAACAATATTTGCAGGTATAAGTATAATTAAAACAAAAGAAAATGTACAAGCTGGATATTGAGGGCGGTTTGTCCCACTATCATGGGGATAATGAGCATGGCGAGCGGCCTGGCAGCAAAGAGCCAAAGCACCCATGTCCCTTAGCCAGTTTCCCGAGAGTATCTACCCTTGAAGACGTGTATGTGAGACGGGGGGAAGATAGTCCCAAACACACTGGAGAATGAAGCGATGACTCATGCACACATTCCTCAGGCTTGCTCGAGTCACCGGCGGTTCGTGGAACGGCCGCACCAGATTGCTGTCACGTGACTGTATGCAGGGGTCGGTATATCTGCCCCCATGATGGAGAGATGGACAATACAATTCGATGGAGTTCAATACGGCAATCTGATCGCAAATCAAGGTGTTAGTAACATAATAAAATAAAAATGACAGACAATAAGTTGCGATCAACAAAAAATAGAATAACCTCCTAAGCAAGCACATTTCCATCACTTGACAAAACTCCTCTTTGTCATGGATCCAAACATTCTTCGCTATTATGCCGTTCAGTCTGTCAAATCCTGATGCCTTGTTCAGACCCAAGCCCTTTGTAATGCTTTACGAATATACACCCTTGAGCGCCAATGTAATGCTTTACGAATATACACCACACTTGGGCGTCAATGTAATGCTTTATAAATGAGTACAACACTTAATAAGACTTATAGTTATAAATAAAAGAGTTGTGGCAACAATTAAATTATATTATTAAATAATAAAATCAGAACATGAGACTAACAAAATAATAATATTCTAATACTTCAGGGTCGTGTTTAGCCTTTAAAAAAAGAAACTAAATAGTTTAAAAAAACTAATAAATGAATCGATAGCTTGTCGTGATTTAAAAATGATCTCAAGATGTTAAAATTACTATAAGTGCGCCAGTTCAAATAGAACAAAATATTAAATGGTAAATCAATAAACTCAAAACTAACCGAAGTTTAGCTCACAAGTAACGGCGATTTCACCGAAGTATGTGCCTTCTCACGTTGAAACAAACTTCCGGATTCCCTGGCTGCCTACTTGGAACTGCTGATGAAAAATTCTCTAGTTCGTAGTATGTTTTGGGCAACAAAAGAAATGCTGGATTCCATTTGTTCAAAGAATATTTTCAATTAGGAATTAAAATTTCAATCTGAATTGATACGTAGCAACCAACTTAACTATTGGGTGCTTACTTCATCAAGTGATTACTTGTGCATTATAATTTCAAACTGTTACACCTTAAATATGATTTTTTCATCCTCTTCTTGAATTAATGGTGGTACGCCGTCCCTCTGGGCGAGGTCTCTAGCTGGAATCTGTTACAGGTTTCCAACCTGTTGATGTTGAACACTTTCCCCACTTACCGATTCTAGAGGAACTAACTTGCCCAAAAGTGTCTCAAAAGTGGAGGCTATGTCAACACTCTCAATGTTCCTTTCGCTATCACCGAGCATGATGCTCAATAAGCATCGTTCTCCGGGCCTGTATACTCAAGGGTACGCAGACAACATTGCAACCATATTAAGATATTGGGATGCAGATACGACCAGAGGCCTCATACAATGAACACTGGCAACAATGGAAGAAAGGTGTGAAGAAACAGGGCTTTCGGTCAACCCGGACAAGACAGAACTAGTAATCTTTACACGCAAAAGGAAACTAGGTGGGTGGAACAATCCAACCTTCTACGGAAAGGAGTTAGAACTCTCTGACATGGTTAAGTACCTCGGAGTCATCATAGATGCCAAACTGAGCTGGAAAAACCAGGTGGAAACTGTGCGCAGAAAGGCCTGTGCTCTCATGTGGGCAACCAGGCGAATCTGCGGCAGAATGTGGGGACTCAAACCCAAAATGATAAAATGGCTGTAAACACCCGAACATGAACGAGTGTAAATAGAAATATATTTATAGAACGGAGCGCTCTCGGTATCACGCTTTCTGTACCTGGTTTATTACTGGCCCATGAGGGAGTGGGCTAAGTCAATATTTACTGCTACATCCGTTACCGGAACTAGAATGCAGCCAAAGGGGACATTCACTTCTAGCACGCCTGGGGATAGCAATGTGGGTCTGTCGATACTACATAACTACTTCATACTTTTTATGCGGAAAAGGCCAAATTACAAAAAGGTGCCTAGAACTGCCGGGCACTTTGGAATTTAAATCATCAGATCATAAAACACCATTAGATTTTCCTGTTTTTTTTTTTACATTAGCTCCACACAGGATGTCCTCATCATCATCTTCTTCCCCTTATCCTATTCGGGTTGGGGAACCATTGCTTCGACAAGGCGCCTCCATTTGTCCCTGTCTTGCACTGATTGTTCGGCCACCGTCCATGGCAGTCCTCTCCTCTCCTCACACAGTTTTTTCAGTCACTGGACGTCTACCCTCTGTAATCGCACTCAGTGTTTTCCTAGGAATTCAGTCATCAGACTTTCTTAGTACGTGCCCAAGCCATCTCAGTTGCGATTTTTCTATGAAGAGTAACAGTGGTCGATTTTAGATCGTTGTGTTTCTTATTTGTATCTCATTTCGTATCTCTGCCACTCCTCTCAAGTACCTCATTTCGGCAGCTTGGACTCTAGAGCGTGTTCGTTCATTTAGCATCCATACAGTGGCGTAGCTAGCATGGGTGGCACCCGGAACAGATAACGTGGTGTCACCCCCCCCCCCCACCCGTAATTGTCCGAGGGATTCTTGTGCAGTGTCCAAATAAAATAAAAAAATATTAAACATACAGGAGAACCTCGCATAATTTGTTTCAGAACCTTACTCAGTGACGTGAAGAGGAGACTTCCTCTTTTCACGGCACTCGTTAAGCAAAATGTCACTCAGTTAAGGAGGCATTTTTTTGGAATTTATTTTGCTAGTAATGCAAATTACTCATTATGAGAGGTGCTCGTTGAATATCATTTAATTTTCAAAATTGGAACTACTTTTTATATAAATATCAGACAAGTGACAAAGTAGGTACCAAAATTATTTCATGGATTAATAATTCTTTAATTGAAATGCATATTTTTTTTTTTTTTGTTCAAATGTTTGACGATGCGTATTTGAAAACTGGATCCGGTGGAAATACTTTAGTGGCACATTCGCATGAATGGTTATCAATAAATGGTTATTTTATAAATGGTGCCACATTTTTTGTTCGATTAGTATGAATATAACTTGTCTTGTATTTTTATGTCATTGGATAGATGTCGTAATTTTCAAAATTACTAACATTCGATAAGTAAATTTCTTCTTTTGAAAGGCAATGATCCTGAGGCATATTTTTTTTAATTTCAAATACTTTCAGCTTCACAAATCCTACAATTATAATATTCCGTGAGTTTCTACGGGTCTACGCTAATGTAACATATTAAGAAAAACATAAACCAGACATGTGAAAAAATTATATTTATTTTAATACAGAAATTATTTCCAGTAAGAGGAATACAATGTCATACCATAAAAGATTTCATTACATCATTGGGGGTGGTGGGGGGATTGATTGAGAGAGGAGTGGTGGAGGAGGGGGCACAGGGTTGAACATGGGCGGGCGAGGGGGGGGAACCCCCATCATGGGGGGCGGCGGGGGCAGGGGGGGACGCAGCCCGGGGGGAGGCATCAACTTGGGCGGATGCTGAGAACGCTGAATCTCCACCATCTTAAAGGCAAACTGCAAGAAGAACTGTTTGGTATCCTTGTTCCAATGCGTCCAGAACTTAGTGTCGTGTTTCTCCACTTCTCGACTGGGCACCTTGAAGGCGATGGTCTCGTACGGTTCGGCAGCAAACAGGAGGTATTGCCATTTGCGATCTGGCGGTTCCACCTTCTGCTCGTAAGCAGACATGAAACGATGGCGGGGCTGGATTCCTTCCGATATTTCTATAAAAAAGTTAAGAACACAAAATCAAATTTTAAGAATTGCTTTTTGAAGAGTTTTATTAAATGTACATTTGTTACTTAAATTAAATTTTTCCACGACCGGTTTCGATACAACCATAAACAATAAAATACAACCATAAACATAAAACAATACAACCATAAACAACAATAAAATAATAGCGCCTTGGAAATCTCCTTTACTAACCATGTTTCCGTATAATATTGACTCCTCCCACCGCTTTCCCCCTCCCCCCAAAATCATCCCTCCCACTACTCCCACCTAATTAATCTTTGGTACTTGCATATTATTTTTTAAGTTAGTTTTAATTCTGCTCGGGAATGATACGGTTGTATCGAAACCGGTCGCGGAAAAATTTAATTTAACCCAATCGCTGCCATTTACGCGGATCGGCGTACGAACGATCCGTGCCACAACTGACATGTACGCCGTATCACGTAAATCGCCAGTATGAATGTTTCGAGGATGATATTTCTAAGTTCTAATGGTAGATGGGGCTAAATATTATTTTGTAATATATTATGAACTGTTTCTTAGCGACATCTCTTGTAAAATATGATAATTTAAATTGTTTATATTACGAAAAGCAGCATCCAAAAAAGGTCAACAGATTTCTTGGCGCAGTCGTTTGATTCTCCCGCCATCGCAGCGTTGTGTGTGTGGATGTCACGTGGTTCTTATTACGTTCTCCGTGGTGTGGTTCTAAAAGTTTTTTTGATATTCGGAGGAAAAGTGGACTTGAGTTTTTATTCCCGAATTGAGAATTTAGTTTGTGTTTTTTTTTTAAATTTAGTTTGATATTTCATTTCGTGTGCACTTTTATACAATCATTTTTGAAACTTCAATTTTAATATCCCTAAATATGTCAAGACGCGATCTCAGTGAAGAAGAGATAAGACAATTCGTCCTCGATGTTGACTCTGAAATTGAGGAAAGTGATGATGACTCGGATTTTATAATGCAACCTAGTGACAATGAAGATGAGCCTATGGAGACTGGAGTTACCCAAAGAACTTCGTCAGGAAATTGGACTGTGAATTCTGGAAATTTTAAACCAATCATCCATCAATTTAATGATTTTCCATCTGGAATAATCGCGACCCCATTATTATCAGAAAATTCCCCGGAAATAAATTTTTTTGAACACTTTCTAAATACAAATATAATGGCCGAAATTGTCAAGGAGACAAACAAATATTATCAAGCGACTATTAGAAATAAAGTTATTTCTGAACATTCACGGCTTCGCAGGTGGAAAGATACATCAGTTAATGAACTTTACGTATTTATTGCAGTGACAATGCTAATGACCAGAAATAAGCACCACACGATAGAAGAGCACTGGTCGAAAGATCCCCTTCTGACAAGTAATATATTTGGCAAGACGAAGGCAAGAAATCGTTACCAGATATTGCTGAGTATGCTGCATATGTCAGACCCTGATTCTCAAATTACTGGTGACAAATTAAATAAAATTAAGCTTCTGGTCAATCACACTCGAAAAATGTTCAAGGAAACAATGGTGCCATACGAAAATCTATGCATTGACGAGAGCATCATAGAATTCAAAGGACGTCTTAAGTTTAAACAATATATTCCATCCAAACGCCATCGGTTTGGAATAAAAATGTTTGTTTTGTGCGACTCGAAGACAGGTTATGTTTTAGATATAATTATTTATTGTGGAGATGGGACGGATGTCACTGACGAACAATGTCTCGGGGCTTCAGGAGCTGTTGTCACCACTATGTTAAATGGCTACCTCGGTAAAGGCCACAAATTATATGTAGATAATTGGTACACTAGTCCAATATTATTTAAATTTTTGCATGACCACCAAACTAACGAATGTGGAACGGTGCGAAAAAACCGTAAAAACATGCCAAAATTCAATAAATTGAAGAAAGGGGAAATTACTTCTCAGTATTCCGATTCACAGATGGCATTAAAATGGCACGACAAAAGAGAAATTCACATGTTAACGACGCTTCATGATGATAAAGTTTCTCCAACTGGGAAAATAAATTTTAGAACTGGAGAAGTAGTTTCGAAGCCAAATTATATTCAAGATTACAATAAAAACATGGGCTTAGTAGATAAAGCGGATATGATGATAACTAGTGTAAATTCCCTTAGAAAATCAATTAAGTGGTATAAAAAAGTTTTCTTTCATTTAATCGATTTATATTTACTGAATTCGTACATTATGCACAAAACCGTTAGTTCCAAAAACATTACTTTTCCTGATTTCCAATTTATTTTATTTATTTATTTTATGTGCATCTATATAAAAATATGTGATAAGACAATTATTAGAAAAATATCATACTACATCGCACCCTGAAGTTGGTCCATGTACGTCACAAGATGTGCCATCACGGTTATCTGTCAAAATGCTAGTAAAACATATGCCGATACCTATACCCGCAAAGGAAAAAACCCAAAAACCTTATAAAAACTGTTACGTTTGCTCAAACACTAATCTTAGACCAAAAACAAGAAAAGCGACGAAGTACATGTGTGGCGAATGTAACGTACCGCTATGTGTTTGGCCATGCTCAACAATATTCCACGAAAAAAAAATATTAATTTTTAATCTTTAAAACATTGTGTAAATAAAATGTAATCTAGTGCAATATCAAATATAAAATGTGAAAAAGTTGGAGAATCGTTGCCGAACTCGATACAATCCATAATGACATGTGAGTGTTTATCTTAAATCTCTTTGTTTATTTGTGTTAGTGAGTCAGCACTATGGCCGGTTCGCCGCATTCAATTATTCTGTTGGTGTTTATTATTTATGTCGAAAATACATTACGGGACACACTCGAGGATTCAAATATCTTATCAAGTATGTACTAAAGATATCAGTAATGAGTGTCTAATATAAACAAAGCCCTCAATGGCAAAGGGAATGCCGTAAAGATTAATTTAATTGAGAACTTAAAAAAGGCTGAAATAGCTTGGCGTGTGATAGTTGACAGAGTATATTGTTTGGGCAGCTATTGGGTTAAGTAACAAATGTACATTTAATAAAACTCTTCAAAAAACAAAATGTCTAGAAATTTTTACATAGTTAATGCCCAAGAAATACAAAAAATTTTAAGAATTGCATTTAAACTGAGTTTTTAAAGAGATTACAAGTGTACCTACAGCAAACGAGAAATGGTACAATATTATACAACATAACAAATAGTAGAAGTACTTAATAAGTTTTGCAATATGATTGTACGCAGTGGCGTAGCGTGGGGGGGGGCGGGGGAGGCGGCCCGCCCCGGGCGGCACTATTAAGGGGGGCGGCAAATTTTCACAATAAATAATAATATTATCTTGGAAAAATTAAAACCATTTCAAATCATTTAAAATTGTTCAACGTTACTGTCGTTTACGAATCCAACTATTTTTTTTTATTATTTATTAAAAATATCAATAATTATATTTTTTTAAGCTGCAAATTTCGCAATTCGTAGGAAAACCGTACGCACATTATGAGAGTAATACTAATTAAAGCTGATAACTCGCAAACAGATTCTCTCTTAATTAAAACCAGAATTGTGTTCAGAATGTATTAACGAATGAATTTCAGTTTTGTATTCATCTGTTGAAATATTTCAGAAGAGACCATTATTTTATTCAAAGTGCAGTTATCAAATTCTAGTTGCAGACTATGTATGTGCTGCCAGAATCAAAGAGAAACCATTTTCATATTCTGCGTGTAATTCGCCAAAAACAGATTTAATTTAACCCCGTCTAATCACAGGAGACGCAAATTGTCACACACATTTAATTTTAAAATAAAAGTGTGAAATTATGTCCCACACATTTTATTTAACTTTTTCCACGCGATCGTAACAACAGTTGATACGGCAAAAAGCCATGCCTCACACGCGCCCGTATCAGCCCTTGTTACGCTAACTTCGGCTGCCGATATCACAGCGCTCCTATGTCACAGTTTTTTTTCCCGCTTGCTAGGACATTCGTGTAACTATCACGATGCTGACATCTTCAGGCATATTTCGAAACTAAAATTGTATTTCGTAAGGAACATCTTTCATCAAGTGAATGTGTACTCGTGCCTTTGAGTGACATAGTTCACAATTTAGTCGACAGATGGCGCTAGTAGTAAATCGCAGTTTGCGCATGCGATTCAGATTGACCATATTGGACAAGCGTCGAAAACATTTATTGTCGAGATCGCGCGTATTCTAAACGCTTGTTTGTGTTGTGAAACTGTGATTTTGACTTTATTATATGACAAAATCTATTCGTTTCGTGTTATTTTTAAGTGTTGGGTTTTAGAACTTGTTTATACGAATTAATAATAATAAGTGATTGAGGTACCACTTGTGTCTATCAACGCAGTGTCCTGAGTACAAGCACGCGGATAAATGGCGCCGCCTTTAAGATAACATGGGTATGTTTTTTGTATGGAATTTAATGTTTTTGTTTTTATAAACATCTAGGAGTGTTTACAGACGACGATTTGGTTTCAAATTGTAGATAATAATCTCATCTGTTTATATAGTATGATTAATCATGCCATAATATGCTGTAATTTGACATAAAATTGGATGGATAGGTATTTGAAAACATGTACCGCGTTTGGGTATTGAAAAAACGGAATAGTTCAACGCGGGGAAAAGGTTAAAATAAATTTGCGGTTGCGATAAAAAGTTAAGATACAGTTTTATTACATTTTTTTTAAGAAAAGAAATCTGTATTTAAAATTTTAGGTTTATTCTTTTTTAGGTACTTTAATTTGAATATTCGCAGGGGTGTATTTTTGAGCCAATCCACATTTCCAATATCAAAATTTTAATATTTAAAAACAATAATGTTCAAATAAGCACGTGGGAAAAATTACTATATCTAGATTTGAGAACAATTTTGTTTTTTGCAAAAGGATTAAAAAAAAACAATAAAAGGAACATTTAAAATGCATGGGAAAAACCGGAAATTTTGACAGGCATAAGTTTATAGATATTTTTTCTTATTATTCAAAGGGTTAAATCAGTTTTCAGATTGTAAAATTCCATTTGAGGATTCATCTGCCGACACAATTCAAAGGAAAACATTATTTTATTCGAAGTTCAGTTATAAAATTCTAGTTGCAAACTCTGTATCCTGTATGTGCTACCAGAATCAAAGAAAAACCATTATCACGTGTTAGGAGCGGGCCCCCAAACATGTCCCAAGCTAGCTCTCAGGGGAGGCATGATTTACCCTCTATTCAGGTGGTGGGTCGCTCGAGGCTTCAGAAATTCCTTCGCATCTCAGTCGTCTGGCAGGATACTCCCTCTCTAGGAAACCCTCCTGCCGTAGCAGAATAATAACAGGATTGAGTTAAATAGATTCATGTATTGCAAATTTAAAACACAGTACATAGGTCATTACAGTACAATTCAACACAAGAAATACATACTACACAATCCTAGCTATCGTGTTTATAACCTCAAGATCCCTAAAAACGAAACTCTCTGAGTGATGGCTTTGCGCGGGAGTTTACAGTCTATCGTTAAAGGACACAATCAAATGAGGAAACAATTGTACAGCTTACATGATGTTGGGGGGTCTTCGTCTTCCGGCTTCCAGGGGCACCTCCCGAGTTTAGGACAGAACCGAAGTTTACACAGGCATGGTGAAATATCAGCGCTAAACCCGTAGGTTATTGAATTAACATTGCAGGTTATATTTGAGTACAATTCGAGCGATAGTACGCCGGGCGCGAACAGTGGGAATCCACGCGCGGGCTTAACGTGTGCCCGAGGCGGCTCGCAATTCTCAACTGGTGGAAGGGATCGCGTGCGGGTGGGCGGATGGGATAGGAAGTAGGAAGCAGGGAACAGGGGGGAGAGCAGGGTGTTGTGTAGTTTGCGGCGAATTAGGAGTTTGAATTCTTTGTCGTTTGGGCGTACCATAACACTTCCCCCCGCGCTTGGAAAAAAAGCGACGTGGCAATGGAGCTGTAGGGAAAAAAAATCCTCTTATGCTTCCATCGGGGTTTTTGAGAGATTCGTTGCTTGAGAGATTTCCTAGCTAGAACATACAGTTTTATGCTATAGTTTGGGTCACAATGTTTGTAGGGAATGGGTGGGGGTGCATACAATGTTTGGACAAGACAAATTTGGGAAAAGTACATGGTGTAAAACAACATACAAGGTTATGCAATTGAAAATAACAATACACATGGTTATGCAATTGAAAGAATGACAATACACATGGTTATGCAATTGAAAGAATGACAATACACATGGTTAAGCAATTGAAAGAATGACAATACATTTGTACAAGAGAAGAGAAAAAGTGTGTGATTCTAAGGTTTCATTGGTCTTGGAGCTAAGTTTGTGAAGCGTGGATTTGTTTGGTTTCGGAGAATTTCGAAGAAAAGGACGTGACTTCACGGATTCTAAGGATTACATTATCACTGTAATCAGACCCATTTGAGACAACGCTCAGGAGTACACTTGGGCCTTAGAAAACACTTGGTTTTGTCGAAGACGTCGAAGTTCACGAAGTGGAGACTGTGGTTGCTGTGCCGCGACTATGGTTACAGAGGTCATTGAAGAGAAGAATCCAGTATCTGCAGACATGCCAGTGCGAATCCTAAGTGTTATTATGGTAAACACGGATCGTATATAATGGTTATTGAAGCATAATGTAGCTCAAGATAACTTGTATTGGTGCGCATTCAGCGAATACTGGTGGGTCAAGGTACTGATGGTTTACACATGACGATATATGCGTCACTGCATGACAGAGCAAGAGACGACAAGGTTGGCATTGATAGCAAGAGTAAGAACAAACCTAAGAGCTAGCGTGCCCAAAAGGTAGTTTAGAGTGTCATAAAGTATAGTGGGACAACTCAGCTTGCTGTGGCACGACAAGACAACATACGTATGGACGGTATGGTCTGTGCTTTCAGGAACAATTGCGTAGAAAATGGCAGCAGGAGAGACCTTGTAACCACAGCGCGTGCTGTCAGGAAGTGAAGCTCAGCTTGGCTGTTGGTGATGACATCCGCCTGGGCTTCTTTTAAAATCCGGGAGGAATTATTATTAGAGCAAAATTCTTGAAGTTTACCTGCCTAGGGACCAATGAAGAAAAGGTTTGGAGAGAAACAAAATGTGTCCAGATAATGAAATAACGAAATTTTAACCACCGACCCAGAGAGTGACGAAGAGAGATTCCTAACTAAATTGTGATTACATGAACATTTTCCTTTGCCAGGATGACTTGGCGTTTGCCTAGTGACAATATGTCTTGGTTAAAAAACAACCGGCCCTCTATGGCCTATGCTAACATGAGATGGTAACATTTTCGTAGAATTTCAAAGAACGAGACAAAGAATCGTGAACTAGTCACGGCAAAGGGAAACCAATTCATGAATAAAGGTTGTCAAAAGGAGACAGACGGTACGCCAAGTGCATATCGTACATATCCAACATTCATGAATGTGTTTCGTGGAATTGAGAAAAGAGAGAAAAAACTGGTGAGACATATGCAGAGATTGAGGGGGAAAACCTGTAGATAACCGGACAGTTACCTATTCGAACTCCAAGTGAGGGCGAGATATGGTCAACGACAGATTTTTCACTTCATAACATAAGTCTGAAACATGGGGAATGGGAGGAGGAGGGGAGAAGGGAGACGAGTTGCGAAACTTGCTAGAGACTGGACCAATTTCCGATTCAAACTCTATGTGAAAATGAAACATAATCAACCAGCAGATTTCCTGACTCTTTACATTTATCAAAAAGGATGAGGAGACATTTGAATACACATTATATCAAAGAGGCTAATCTTTCGCGTGTATTGGGCAAAAGATTAGGGGTCATTTTAAAAACTTCTACATGATTGTGAGAAAAGACAGACCCTTGCTCCAATTTCACAAACCTGGGGGTTTTCTTGTTCGTTCTCCAGACAACGAGTTAGGTGGTTTTTGTGCTCAATCGATTAACTCCCACAGCACTATGCCCCATAATTGACAGTGAAGCTGAAAACTAGTCCTTTTGGGATAGTAGATATTCCTGGGCTTCTTTCCTTTTTGCAAAGAAGTAAAAAAACAGGAAGTCCACGGGCATTGGCGTTGAATGACAACAAAGGGTTGTGGACTACATTTCGTAGATCGCACACAAAGGGTTTGATATTATTTCGTTCGCACGACTCATGGTAAGTGTTTTAACGTCTCCACGTATAGTGTACAAAATATGTAAGTACATACAAGATATAACTCCATTATAGACAGAAGTCAAAGAGTTTATACAATGCATCCTAAAGAAGATAGCAAAGCCGATATTATGTCGTTCACACGAATCACGGTAAGTATTGTTATTACGTCTCCACGTCTCGTGTACAGAGTTTATACACAGTTATACATAAAAGCGGTACTCATGACAAATAAATGACACACGACCGGAACAGGTTATACGAAAAGGGTGGTACTCATGGCAAATGAATGGCACACGACCAAAATAGAACGTACAAAATGGTTCTCATGACAAATGAATGGCACACGACCAAAATAGAATGTACAAAATGGTTCTCATGACGAATGAATGGCACACGACCAAAATAGAATGTACAAAATGGTTCTCATGACAAATATGTCACACGACCAGCTCAATAACATTTAGCTATGAGAAAAAAGTGATTATGACGAACTTCTCGTATCGCGGCAGGTATTTTAAGGATCCCTCCTATAATGGTGGATGTTCTAAGGATCTCTCCTATAATGTAACAGGGTTACGTTTAAATACAACACAATAAACGTTAACTATGCTTGTTTTAACACAGTTTATAAAGATTTGTTAGATTAACTAACTCCGTAGCCCAGGAGCGTACGATAGGATAACAAGGAGGTAAACAATTTAATGTCACTTCGTATGTTATAAAGGCGGGGTGATGACAGAGTACATTTCTGTTTACACCATGTGACAAACAAAGACAGACCTACATGGTTTTACATACTGTCTATTGCAGCAAACTTCAGTGGGGACAAATAAAAGGGACCAATTGTGGTTTTACATACCCTTTGTGCGGTTACAACATACCAGGTTATGTGCAATTTAGGTTGCAAATACTTGGTTAAATGGCGAAACAGGAGTTGAATGCCTATGTTTGTAAAACGATGATCAAACAAAACATTGATGATTTACGTTAAACTGCGGTTATTTATGTACGGAAATCAGGGCTGCCGTTAGGTTTTATTAACCTTTTCCGTAAGGGTTGAAGCATGTAATACAAGACATACATGTTGTGAAGAGGGACAAATCGAGGACTTCTTATAACAACAAAAGACCGAGTATTTGGTTTTACGTACTTTAGTTGAAACGAGTCCATGAGGATTTGTACAAGGATGGAAAGACCAATTTAAAGGCTTTTCCTTTATTTATATACATATGATTTCAAAATGGATGTGTCAAAATCCAATTTGTTAGCAAAGAGCTCGGGTAGGACGCCATCAATTTTTGACATTTGAGAAAAAATTGAAAACTACTATACACAAGGAATGTGATTATGTGAGTAACCACTTATCTTTACCATGATGGGTAAAATATGGAGCATGTTGAGATGGTTTACTAGTCCTGGGTCGTGATTTAACGCTTTGGAGTTTACCAAATCGATTCTAGAACGACGCTCCAGTATTTACAGAACATAAAAAGAAAAAAAATGAAGAGATTCCTTCCGATATGATGAAAAAAAACAACAAACAAAAATGGTGAAAATTACAATATTGCATTACATGGCAAAGCGTGCCATGGCATGAACGTTGCGTAGTGTGAGGGGTTGAGAGGCAATGATTGGGTTCATGACTTCCCGAACACTGTCACTCGAGGGGTGTCTCTGCTCTAAAGTGATCAATTTTGGAACAGGTGAGAAAAAAGAAAGAAAAAAAATAAAAAAAAATGTGAGACAAAAATTACGGTGGTTGCCAATTCACGAACATGAACGGGGCAAACTACACCGTGGATTGTACATAAATTTACAAAAATGATTTTTTAACAATATTCGTTTTATCAACGAAAGGGTGGGCATGTAATTGACACTTTACACGCCGGCCATTGTAAGACTTGGTGTGCTTACAAAAAGGTTGTGGTGATACACACTGGATCATTTTAAGTTTGCTGAGATAGTGGGGGCAGTTTTACTTGACTCCTCACTTCCAGATTTTGCGATATCCTTAATATGGTAATTACCAATGTGTTTTCCAGAGCAGTCAGACAAGGAGTACACTAGATCTGATATCTTTCTTAGAACTTTGGCCTTCACGAAACGTGGTGCCAGCTTGGCAGAGAAATACATGGCTCCTTGGGAAAGTGTGTTGTTCTTTCTCCAAACTATGTCTCCTGTATTGAAGGTGACATGTTTCCTACGTAGGTTGTATCTGTCCGCACTCTTTTGATGAGCCAGGAGCAAAGCATCAGTGACTTCACTGTAGATGGCCGACAGTTCTTCCAGACGATGGGCATAGTTCGCGGTAGGGTTGCTTGTGGTGGCAATTGACGTAGGAAAGTTTGTGTTCCTATGTAGAGAACCATGAACAACTTGTTCCATACCGTGTTTTAAGAAGAAAGGTGTGTAACCAGTGGCCAGATTAACAGTGTTGTTCATTGCAGCCTGAATTTTATCTAGGTTTTTACACCAAGTACGTTGATCTTTATCAACTAGAATAGCCAGAGCTGTGTTGATTGTTTGGTTATAACGTTCGACGGTGTTATTTTGTGGAGTATACAAGGTATTATAGTAAATATCCTTGATTCCGTATTTGGCAAGAAAATCTTTGAATTCTTGGGCAATAAATTGTTTTCCGTTATCAACAATTACGGTTCTGGGTGTTCCGTAAGGTATAAAAATGTGTTTTTCCAGAAGTTTGATGATGGCGGACGCGTTGGCTCTTTTTAAAGGAAAGATCCAACAGAATTTAGTGAAAACATCCACTACACTAAGTATGTGCATGTGTCCGGCATAACTTCGGGGAAAGGGTCCGACGAGGTCCATTGACAATGATTGTAGGGGTCTGTCGGCACGTTTGGGATTACCCATTAGGCCGGCAGGTGCTGCCGTGCTATGTTTATAGGCTTTACAAGTTTCACATTTAGAGATGTAATTGCGAATTTGCTTGAAGAGACCAGGCCAGTAATACTTCAAGGAGATCTTTTTATACGTCTTGAAATTTCCTGGGTGTATGGAGTCGGGAGCACTATGATTGTCAATAATTATTTGTTCTCTACCTTCGAGGGGAACGACAAGTTTCCACGAGTAATCTTCGAGGATGGATAGTGGTACCTTGCAATTACGGTATAGTTGTCCTTCTTTTATGATAAAATTAGGAAACTTTTGTTGGTTATTTTTACAACCTTCGAAGATTTTCAAGTACCATTCATCTTTTGTAGATGGAGGGGGGGCAATTGTGTCAACATTTAATGAAGCCAGTTCAATTCTTGAAAGGGCGTCGGGAACAATATTGTCCGCGCCTTTACGGTGAACAACATCAAAATTGTATTGAGACAAACGGGAGGACCAACGAGCGAGCCTACCGGAGGGATTACTTAAAGAGATCAACCATTTCAAACTACTATGGTCTGTAACTACAGTAAATTTGCTACCGTCTATGTAACCGCGGAAATGGTGAACAGAATCCAATACAGCCAATAACTCTTTCTCGGTAATTCCGTAGTTTTTCTCGTGTTTGTTTAATGTACGGGAAAAATACGCTACAGGGTGTTCGCCATCTGGGAATTCTTGAGTAAGGACTCCACCGATTCCTACATTGGAGGCATCCGTGTGGAGGGTAAAAGAGAGTGCAAAATCCGGGCAATTCAGAACGGGAGCTTTTTGAAGGGCATTTTTTAGAGTTGTAAACGCTTCTTCAGCTTCGACAGACCATCGGAAATTGCTGACACCTTTACGGATGCCGGTAATTTTATTTAAGGGGGCTGCGATAGTGGAAAAGTCTTTGATGAATCTCCTGTAGTAACCTGCAAGTCCAAGGAAACCTTTGACTTCCTTCGCGTTTTTGGGTCGGGGAAAATTTGCCATGGCTTCCACCTTAGCGGGGTCTGTTCTTAGACCTTTTTCGTCGATAATGAATCCCAAATAACGTAGACGGGACTTACAGAATTCAGACTTCTTCAAGTTGATGGTTAAACCAGCGAACTTGAGTTGTTGAAAAACTTTTTCCAGCATTAATAGGTGTTTTTCAAAGGTATCGCTGACGATGATGAGGTCGTCAAGGTAACAAAACAGGCTGTTATCGACTTCAGGACCGAAAAGTTTGTCCATCAGTCTTTGTAACTCGGCGGGGCTGTTTTTTAGACCAAAGGGTAATCTTTTAAAATGGAACATTCCCCTACCAGGTACAACGAAAGCAGTTTTTTCGCACGATTCTGCGTCCAAGGGTATTTGCCAAAACGCTTTGCTGAGATCGACAGAAGAGATGAACTTGGCGTTACGCAGCTTGTCTAAGGTTGCGTGAACGTGAGGTAAGGGATACGCATCAGCTTCCGTGCAAGAGTTTAAACGTCTACTGTCGAGACAGAAACGTGCAGAGCCGTCTTTTTTAGAAACCAAAAGAGTTGGGTTGGTCCATGCACTTCTGCTGGGAACCACCACACCCATTTTTAACATTTCATCAAGTTCGTTTTCTAAAAGTTTAAGTTTTTGGGGGGCTAAGTTGTAATAACGTTGCTTGATGGGTGGGCCATTGGTTTTGATATGGTGTTCAACCAAATTTGTCAAACCTAATCCACATTTTTCGAAAGATATTGACTCGAATTTATTGACCATTTCTTTCAGTTGGAGAGCCTGGTCCGTGCTTAAATTTTCGTGAGGTATTATTGTGCGGATCTCACTAATTTGAGCAGCAGTGGAGGTTTCGCCAAGAGTATTAAATACTTGGGGAGCAACATTGAATGCCTTCCAGAAGTCAACGCCAAGGATGAAATTCTGGGATATAGAGGGCACTATTAGAAAATTGATTGTAACTATTTTATTGTTACAATTAATTGGCAGGGCAAGGGCACCGATGACCGGTTGGGAAACATTATCCGCAGTCGTCAGGTGTGTTGATTGGGGCGAAATTCTAAAATCACTGTTAACAAAAGGCAGGTGAGCATTGTTGCCAAGACAGCTGACAGATGCACCACTATCAAGTAATCCGGAAAAGGGCACATTGTTAACAGAGAAAAAAGCGTAGGGTCTCCCATCTTTAGCTTGTTTGCAACAAACCGAAGAAACATTTAAGGTCTGGTTAAAATACTTAATGTGTGCTAACCAATCAGTCCATTCTTTAGACCTTGGTTCAGAATGGGTGCCTGAGAGGTTATTATTTAGTTTTTTGGCCTCTTCATGTAGAAATTTGGTGGGGGCTTGGAGAAATCCACCTGAGGTCTGACATCGCTTGGGTTTTGTAACCTTTCCATGTTGTGCCTTGATTTCTTGAAAATGTTGCGCAGTTCGTCGCTTGGAGGAGAGCGGTCCCTAGAGTGATGCCTCTTGAAAGTTCGGGGTTCCTTAGATTCCAGAAACCTTGCTTGCTTGAAACAAGTAGTGGCCAGATGGCCTACTTTTTTGCAAAAAGAGCACACTTTTTTGTTGTTGAATTCTGGTTTTAAACCCGACGAACGGCTTGGCACAACTACATTATTTGACACATTCTTTATGTTTTTCCTATCCTGGTACGATTCCAGAAGGAGACAGACTTCGTTTAGCTGGGCTAGGGATGCAATTTTCTGTGAGGTAATGATGTTCTCGTATTTGCTTAAAAGGCCATCAGTTATGACTGGTAATAGTTCAGCTTCCGAAACAGGATGTGAAAGCTTGATGTTAATGGATTCAGCCCTTTCTATGAATGTTGCTACAGGTTCATTTACTAGCTGTTTAATAGATAGTAAAGATAATTTGATCCGGTGCTGGGCTTCCGTTTTTCCGAAGCTCGAGATTAGGGCAGATCTGAGTTTATTCCAATCTTTGCATTTAGTTTTTTGAATGCGGTGCCAGGGTATCAATTCTGGGGAGATGAGTTCTATGAAGTTTTTTCGTAGAATCTCGAATGGGATATTTTTGATTGTAGCCGTTTCTTCAATACGGTCAATGAAATCCAGTACATCGGAGACGCCATTATATTTGATTTTCCACGAGGATAAATCGTAGGTTTTATCTTGTGTCAAGGTGGGTGCGATGTCCTGTTTTATCATTACTTGTGGCATAGGTTCTTCGTTAGGAACAAGATTATTCAAAACTTGCGTAGCCGAGCGTGAATTATTTTCGCTTGAGGGGGCGAGGTTTATTCTCTTAATGTACTTTTTGTTGAATAAAAGTGCATAAGCCTTTAATGTAGGTTTAGATTTGCTTGATGGCGAGAGTCCTCTATCCCTTAAAGCAGTTTGTAAGTGAGTTTTGGATAAGTTGTGCACGTTGGGAATGATGCCCAAATTGGATGATGCCATAGCTTGATTGTTTTCCATTGTGAGTTTCCCAGGTGGTGAAAAAAATTGCCAGGGGTCTTCTTTAGCAAACGCAAAATTAATTTTGTGAGGCACTTTTCACTTGGTAATCACTGGTTGGTATTTCTAAAATAGTTATAGAAAACTGTATTCCATACTACAATTTGGTATATATGACACCAGAATCTTTGTCAAAGGAAGGCACAAGAAAAAATTTTTGCGTGGAAAGACCTAAGTAGTAAAGGTTTTGTGTTTCACTGACCACTTTTGAGAAAACTTGTGAAATTCACAAGTATTTATTTTTTTTCCAAAAAAAATTTTGCCAGGACTGACCTTTAGAAAACGGGTTTTTTATTTTTCACAAACCACTTTTGAGAAAACTGTGAAATTCACAAGTATTTATTTATTTCCAAAAAATTTTGCCAGGACTGACCTTTAGAAAACGGGTTTTTTATTTTTCACAAACCACTTTGCACTGAGAAAGGCACTAAAATTCACAAAAGGCACTCTTCTGGCAAATAAGGACAAACTTCCGGATGAAAATAACTGAATATGGGATTTGTTACGAAACCACATTAAAATTATTTTATTTTTTCATGGAACCAATCATTGGTTTTATTATTATTTCACTTTTTTTATGTAAGGAAAAAAACACAATTCACTTTACACTTATGCTGAAAAAAAAATGCGGTACCTATAACGTAGAATGTGGAAAGAAAGTCATTATTTTGTCCATTTGGTGAAATATACGTGGTACTAATTTGACAGACACAACAAGTGGGCCGATCGGTATATTGTGCAAGAAAACGTGAGTGTGAGATTTTTTAATTAAAGAATCCACAAGGTAATTGGAATTCCAAAACCAAATTTACAATAGCGATCTCCATTGCTTCCGACCTTAGTGACAGAAGGGCGATTTTATTATTCAAAACACTGCATAGTGACAGGGAATTGTTCTGCCTGATTCAAACGGATTTTTGCCGTTGGAGTTTGGCGCGATAAACGCACTTTTATGCTTCGATGCGCGTGGGTGCGCGCGCAACTCAGAGATTAGGTATGTATTTACCGCGTGAAACATCGGGTCGTTGATTTGGCGCGAATTACTGTTGCTCGTCCGCTGCTTTGTGAACAAAGGGGTCGGCGCGTGCGCAGTCAGATTCGCGGTTTAAATGCTGCCGTCTTTCTGGTTAATACAAAATGGCCATGTTTTCAACTTTGACGCAATTTTTTTATAATTGCAATCAAATCTGCGTTATGGACTCAACTTGCACATGGATTTCTGTGGTTTCCCACAGAATTCATTATTCACTGGGTATAAAACACCAAGACACAGTACAATCAATGTTTACAAACAGTTCCTATGCGGGGAAGATTTCGACAGGGAGCACTCCGTAAGGCGACTGAGACAATGGCAAAAATGAAAAAAAAATTCTGGGCCCCACTATGGACGCCAGTGTTAGGAGCGGGCCCCCAAACATGTCCCAAGCTAGCTCTCAGGGGAGGCATGATTTACCCTCTATTCAGGTGGTGGGTCGCTCGAGGCTTCAGAAATTCCTTAGCATCTCAGTCGTCTGGCAGGATACTCCCTCTCTAGGAAACCCTCCTGCCGTAGCAGAATAATAACAGGATTGAGTTAAATAGATTCATGTATTGCAAATTTAAAACACAGTACATAGGTCATTACAGTACAATTCAACACAAGAAATACATACTACACAATCCTAGCTATCGTGTTTATAACCTCAAGATCCCTAAAAACGAAACTCTCTGAGTGATGGCTTTGCGCGGGAGTTTACAGTCTATCGTTAAAGGACACAATCAAATGAGGAAACAATTGTACAGCTTACATGATGTTGGGGGGTCTTCGTCTTCCGGCTTCCAGGGGCACCTCCCGAGTTTAGGACAGAACCGAAGTTTACACAGGCATGGTGAAATATCAGCGCTAAACCCGTAGGTTATTGAATTAACATTGCAGGTTATATTTGAGTACAATTCGAGCGATAGTACGCCGGGCGCGAACAGTGGGAATCCACGCGCGGGCTTAACGTGTGCCCGAGGCGGCTCGCAATTCTCAACTGGTGGAAGGGATCGCGTGCGGGTGGGCGGATGGGATAGGAAGTAGGAAGCAGGGAACAGGGGGGAGAGCAGGGTGTTGTGTAGTTTGCGGCGAATTAGGAGTTTGAATTCTTTGTCGTTTGGGCGTACCATAACACACGTTCTGAGTGTACTTTTAATTCGCCGCATAACGACTTAATTCAAATCAATTTTGTGTTGAGAATGTAAATTTCCAGTTGTGGATTCATCTGTTGACATATTTCAAAGGAAAACAACCTCTTATTTGAGGTTCAGTTATAATATTCTATTTGCAGACTATGTATGTGCCGCCAGAATCAAAGAAAAATCATTTTCATGTTCTGAGTGTAGTTTGAATTCGCCAGGTACAGATTTACTTTAAACCAGTACAGAATGTAAAATTCCGGTTGGATTCATCTGCTGACACATTTCGAAGGAAAACATTCTGTTATTTGATGTGCAGTTATAAAACTCTAGTTGCAGACTATTTATTTAATGCCAGAATCAAAAAAACCATTTTCATGTTCTGAGTGTAGTTTTAATTCACCGCATACAAACTGGTTTTGTGTTCAGAATTGTACGATAAATTAAATAACATGTTGCAGATTCATCGAGTGAAGTTTTACATTTGAGTTACATAATGCTGCAAAATTCTGAGAAATTGATTGTTGCGTGTGTAACTATTATTTGGGGACTTTAACGAAGTATCAATCAATCAACTTAGGAGTAGAATTTATAAACATGATTTTCGTTAAAAGAATAGTCATCGGCTCGTATATAAATAGGTCGTATACAACCCCCCCCTCTCCTGCCGCTTGAAGTACCCAAATAAGGGGGCGGCGATATCCACCACATACAGATTTAATTAAAACCAGTTTTGTGTTCAGAATGTAAGTGCCGGCACAATCAAATAAAAACCCTTTACATGTTCTGAGTGTAGTTTCAATTCACCGCGTACAGATTTAATTAAAACCAATTTTGTGTTCAGAATGTACGTGACGCTAGAATCAAAGTAAAACCATTTTTTTGTTCCGAGTGTAGTTTTGATACACCGCATATTTAGTTTAATTTAAACCAGTTTTGTGTTATCAATATAACAATAAGTTGCCGATTCATCGTGTACCGGAAGCTTTGCATTTGAGTTGCATTCCATACGTATGCATGATGAAGATGCGAAATTCTATTACAGGCATACCATTCTCGATTTCAGAGAGCAGTTATGTATAAATTTGTAATAGAATTTATAAGATTGATTTTTTTGGAAGAGTACTTGGCACATGGGATTATAAAAATCGGCACTGCCGTAGACTGATTGTACGTACATAATCGGAAAAGGTTAATAAGAAAACAAAGAAAAAATAAACAAGGTTCATGGGGACAGCTTTAAGGCTATTTTATGACATATCAAAAGGTTACACAAAAGTGAAGTTAAAAATATCAATGATCAACGCAGCATTGTTAAACAGTTGGCAAATTAGTATGTAGTAGTAAATCTGAACTAACCAGGATAATCAACTTGAAATAGGAGACTTTGCTGGCCGGATTCGGGATCTCTTTGCTTCGTCACTCGGTAACCGGGTCTTCCAATTTTAACAAATTTTTTCGGCTCTATTCTGGGTTTTTCAGGGGCCAGTTGTTGCGGTGCTTCTTTGGCCTCCATAGCCACCCTGCGCGCCAAGTTGGCCTGATGCTTCTTGCCCTGAGTGTGCGCCAAGTAACTTCCCTCATTGTTGTGGAGCGTGAGACACAATTTACACTCATAAGTACCTAAAAATAAAATACAGAATATTGTAAACAAACAATACAACAGGAATAGTGTTTTCGGGATTATCATAATTTTTAACTTCATTGTATCTTCAAACTTATAACTTTTGGAGTGCTACTATAGATAATTGAAATTTTGCTAAAAACTCATCTTATTTGGGTTTATTCGATTAGGGAGTCTCCTGTGCTCAGTCAAATAAAGCATTATGGTTTCAGGGCGAAACATTGTAAGAGGTAAATTGGTAAATTTATACAAAGCCGGGACCAGCTCATTTTGGACAAAAAAAAAAATATATACCCCAGTAGATAGGTAATAATTAGATGTAATTAATTCCGTGAGCGGAAATTGAAAATAATGTATATTATCGTCAATTTCTTAAATTTAAAAATACGAAAATGTCATTTTTCAATGACCTCCGTGTTGTTATCTTTATTTCAAAAAACAGCATACGTTTTTAAATGGTTTGTCTGGCAAAGCAGGGTTTGTCTAGCGGGCTTGTGAATATTATTTTTATTTTAAAAAACAGCCTACGTTTTTAAATGGTTTGTCTGGCAAAGCATGGTTTGTCTAGCGGGCTTGTGTGACAGATTGGCCGCGCCGTGTCAGTTCCCGAAGACGCAAAGTGAATTTTGATTTTACGCAATTGAAATTTAAAATGCATCATTATCCGCCTCCCCCAATGCAAAAAGTTTCCGAAATACGTAATTCTAACAATTATTCAACTTCTGCAAAGTGTTTTTTCGTGAAAAAGTGCATATTTACCGCTGTAATTTACAACGTGGAGGTCATTGAAAAATGACATTTTCGTATTTTTAAATTGAAGAAATTGACGATAATACACATTATTTTGAATTTCCGCTCACGGAATTAATTACATCTAATTATTACCTATCTACTGGGGTAAAAAAAAAATTGTTTTAGTGTAAAATGAGCTGGTCCCGGTTTTGTATAAAATTAATGGTAAAGCAACCAAATAAACAGTTTACCTAAATGATTTTTCATAAAATAGGGATCCTTATTTAGGTCGATAGTCTCCAGAGCAAGAAGCCTCAATCTTTCTCTCCGATCCCGATTACTTTCGGACCAGCTGGCCACTCCTCCTCCGCCCGTCTTGCCACCAGGACGGTTTTGAAAATCCATTCTGGAAGCTGTAAAATACAATAATCATATTAAATCCGAGCAACTCTTGATCTTGTAACCCTCTTAACAGTGATTTGGAGGTTAAGCGACAAAGGTTATTATGATTCTCATGCATTTATTAAAATAACGTGAAGATAATTTCTGCTTACCGCTGTAATAACAGAGTGTGGAAAAACTGAGAATCAAGATACAACCCAGAATACAATAAAAATATAACGATAACAAGCCGCTTCGGGCAACGTTCGAGTTTGACAGACAACTTCGACAACTTAATTAACCATAGAAGCACACAAAAAGTTGCTACGAAAGTAGTGGTTGCGGGTTGCGGGTATAGTATTCGAAATATGTACGTACCTATATGGTACCGCTACATGCTTGCGACAAACGGCTTGCCGCAAGCTCAGGCAAGCTCTGGCAAACGAATGGCTGGCTTCCACACACTTGCGAGCGCGCCAGTGTCGCCAGTGTGTTCGGAGCATCCAAGCGCGGCGGACGTCTACTTAGGCTATACTATGTTTGCGTTAATCTATTTTTATTTTGGTTCCATGCCAACTCAGAATAAAACCAACTGAGAAACACCTCCGAGAGGTCATTAAAAGCTATGAAAAAATAATTTTAAAATAGCCGGTAACCCTAACCTAACTAAATCAATTTTTTATCATGACCTTTCTGAGTTTGTTTCATTCTGAGTTGGCCTTTCACCTTTATTCTAACGTGAAACAAAAGAGAAGGGGAAAATATATTTTTTATACCATTGAAGAAGATAATACTAATAAAAATATGAAAAAGAACAAGACACAGAAAAATACGGTGTCTAGTTCACACGCGGTAAAAGTGAACCTTCAGAAAATTAAGGTAGAAAAGAGTGGGGGGGGGGGGGGCTACGAAGCACCGCACAAAGAGGAGACATTATCTCGCAGGCTAAATCCTATAGATTTTTGTCTCTTTTTAGTGCCACTTTTTCGTTTCATCGAGTTTCAAATCACAACGGTGCCAAAGAAGTTTTCGCTTCCAAAGGTAGTGATCGCAATTGGGACCCGAACTCGAGGATCACTTGTCTTTATATAATATACATATTGTCTTGTATTATAAAAAAAAGTTTTTCTAATAAAAATCATATATTTTTTATTGTAATAATATTGTATAAATCATCAATAAAATATTATTTATTTATTTTGACTTTTTACGTAAATCCAGTCGCAATAAATTACGTAAGTGCATTAAATTTATGTACTTATACATGTTAATTAGTCAGGCTCGCCTCAAACGCCATTCATATTCATATGTCTCGTAATATTATATTACCATAGACCGCACGGAGCAAAAACGGCGTGCATTCGCCGCTAGCTCGGAAGTTCCACTGAGCGCGACCGAGCGCTTGCCGCTTGTGGCCAAATTATCCGACCTCGCCGGATCGGTGGCAAGCTCCTACGCAAACGCGCGCTCCAGACGTTGGGACTTGTGGACGCTTGCCGAGGCTCGCCAAGCATTTGGACCCGGCTTCAAGAGGAACGGCTGCATCGAAAAATTTTAGATTCGAGGCCAAAATACCCAACCAAACTATAATAAAGAACTCAAGTTTTTTTTAATTTTGGAGGCAACATAAGATTTTTTATGCGAGTTAATTATAATTATTAAAAATCGCCTTATATATGAAAATATAATGAAAAATAAAACATCGTAAAAGTGCGTTTTTTGTGTTGTCACTTTAATTTATAAACGAAAATTTATGTTCCAACGTAAAATAGGTTATTTGTAATTTTAATTTAAATGATTTTCAAATTAAATTTAAATGCCATCAAAATGATTTTTTTTTAATTTTTAAAACTAACTAACTAATCCGTTTCCCCGCAGGGGTAGGCAGAGAGGACGGACCGCCAAACAACTCGGTCTTGGGGCACAGTGTTTGCCTCACTCACATTCATACATCGTCTCATACATACTCTTCTATTATTCTGACTTTTGACATGGCCCGACTCAAGTATCTGATTCACTTGATCGTGCCATGTCTTCCTCAGGCATCCCCGACTTCTTCTTCCATTCACTAAGATTGAATGACGTTATTGATGTCGTTGTAGCTGAAAATGAATTTTATTTTTTTCCAAAATTTCAACAAGTATAAAAATAAAATAATATAAAAATATGCATATATAAAAATATAATAATATAAAAATATACATATATCATCATATATATACATATAATATGTAACATCCGTATTATTTTATTTTTATATTTGTTGAAATTTTGGATGCGACGCATTCACATTTCAGTAAAATACTTAAAATCTTCACACAAAATTTTGAAATTAAAATAAAATTCATTTTCAGCTACAACAACGTAATAATGTCGAATTTTTCAATCTTAGTACTCTAGCTCACTGAAAACTCACAGACAGCCACTGTAGTACATCGATCCGTACAAGATATTTGAAATAATTCATTAATTTTGATTACAAAAATTAATTTGAAGTTTGGTTAGGTAATTTGGACTCAAATCCAACAATAAGATTTTTATGAAACGGACCGAAACAAAACCGAAAAAATATGGTACACGCAATAAATATTATTTTATTTAACTGATTTAGTTTTGAAAAAACCGATCAACTGTTGTATTTTTTCTTTGTTTACTGTTAATTATCCATTATTTGATGTATATGTATATTAAAAAAAAATTAAATATTATTTAAACTTAAATAAAAATTATTATCTACATTCGTTGTCTCCGCCTTTTTAACACGAGCAGCTTTGCTAAAAAAAAGGTGTAAGATATATTAAATAATTTATATTAAAAAAAAAAACTTTATAGAATACACAAAAACATGTAATTTTTGTAACATTTATTAAATAATAAATAAAAAAGCGTATTTCATTAAATTTTAAACTTATTTGTTAACTCCGTATACCACATCTAGACAATATCTTAGTTGAAGTCGATTTGAAAACATTTTGATTCAAACGGGTCATTATCTCGAAATAAAATTCGATTTGGAGATTACTTCGAAGATGAATATTTCGATTATCCGCATCACTAGTCAAAAGCCATACACAAATAAAAACTCGGATATTAATTTGTCTCTGTTACCTTCTCCTGTCAGCTTAAAAACATATCTATCTATTATTTATGACATTGACGTTAAAGTTTGGAGTTTTGTGACTGTTTACGTGTTTGTCAGTTTTTGTAAATTTTCAAGTTTACCAAAATGCCGAATTTAACTGATGTTTTTTTGGAATTCCAAGAACATATCAACAGTGATCAAGACATACGAGAGGTATCTAATATTTTCTGAAACCGTTATCGGCTAAACAAGCCGGCTACTAATACAAAGTAAGATGTAATACACTGTCATTGGAAAATAATATGTCTTCTATAGATTGTTAAAGTAAAATAACGGTAAATATCGGTTCGGACTGGCCACGCTTATTACGAATAATTTTTAGAAAAAAACTTTAGATTCGCCTTAATTACTATAAAAGGAAACTTTTTGGCTTTGGGGCGGCGGAAAATAATGCATTTTAATTTTCAATTGCATAAAACCAAAATTCTCTTCGCGAACCGACACAGCGAAAAGGTAATTATCGGTTCGGACTGGCCACGCTTATTACGAATAATTTTTAGAAAAAAACTTTAGATTCGCCTTAATTACTATAAAAGGAAACTTTTTGGCTTTGGGGCGGCGGAAAATAATGCATTTTAATTTTCAATTGCATAAAACCAAAATTCACTTCGCGAACCGACGCAGCGAAAATCCGCGGCCGTAGCTGTCACTTGCTGTCACTGTTATGGACTGTAGCTGACTTCGTGGGATACCTACATGAAATACCGCAAATCACAAACCATGTTACACAAACCTAGCGTAGCCGCTAAGCCACTTGAAAACTGGGATGTTTTTCTTGCCTTGACGCGAGTAGGCGTTATAAAGGGGCACTTTCTTTTGTATCACAAACCATGTTACACAAACAAGCCCGCTAGACAAATTTCATAATTACGCGCCTTATCCCATGAAGTCGGCTACAGTCGTATTAGCTCTTGTTAATTTATCAAGGATACCAACATCACAGTGACATGTACGGCCGCGGATTTTCGCTGTGTCAGTCGCGAAGCGAATTTTGGTTTTAAGCAATTGAAAATTAAAATGCATTATTTTCCGCCGCCCCAAAGCCAAAAAGTTTCCTTTTATAGTAATTAAGGCGAATCTAAAGTTTTTTTCTAAAAATTATTCGTAATAAGCGTGGCCAGTCCGAACCGATATTTACCAGCGAAAATCCGCGGCCGTACCTGTCACTGGGATAAGGCGCGTAATTATGAAATTTGTCTAGCGGGCTTGTTTGTGTAACATGGTTTGTGATACAAAAGAAAGTGCCCCTTTATAACGCCTACTCGCGTCAAGGCAAGAAAAACATCCCAGTTTTCAAGTAGTTTAGCGGCTACGCTAGGTTTGTGTAACATGGTTTGTGATTCTGGCGTACAATCTCACAAGACGAAAGCTACGAAGTCGGCTACAGTCGTATTAGCTCTTGTTAATTTATCAAGGAGTCAAGGATACCAACATAACAGTGACAGGTACGGCCGCGGATTTTCGCTGCGTCGGTTCGCGAAGTGAATTTTGGTTTTATGCAATTGAAAATTAAAATGCATTATTTTCCGCCGCCCCAAAGCCAAAAAGTTTCCTTTTATAGTAATTAAGGCGAATCTAAAGTTTTTTCTAAAAATTATTCGTAATAAGCGTGGCCAGTCCGAACCGATAATTACCAAAATAACTATTAATAAGTATTTAACTCCCCGCTAGCATATAAGACACGAATTACGATTATATTATTTATATCCAGTGTTCAATTTGTTCGCTGTTGTTATCATCGTATTGATGAATCATTGACAGATAATTACTCTTAGTTTGATAAAGGTAGGTACAAAAAGAACATTAAAAAGTCATTAAAAAAACAATGCAGTCTGAGGGGTAAAATAACGTAAAACTCCATTTGAATTTCATTACAGTGACGATGGTTACCACATTTTTTTATATATTTCAGGCCATCAAAAACATTGTCAAAAATATCGAGCAGACTTCCAGGGAGATCATTACCTGCTTGCAAGTGATCCATACTGATGAGGCTCGCGGTGAGTGCAAATTGATTGCCGATTACTTATCATATTTGAAAACTCTGAGCTTAAAGCAGAGACCGGGCGGCTACCTCGAGAGGTTTTCCTCTGGGGGTAAGATTAACCTAGTCGAACTTAATTTTTCAAACATCCAATTATGTCTGATTGCGTTACATTAAAAGGGATCAAAATGATTATCTGATCCCCTTCAATGGAAACAATTTTCCCAACACGCCTTCCATTGATATGCTTGGTGTGACTGTAAGTCCATCGAAGCCAGAGTTAACTCGATGAGCGTAAGGTTGGGTAAAAGTTACCCGAGGCAATTTATGTTGCTCGATAATTTTACCGCGCTAAACTGTTCCGTGCCCCTCAATAGTTGCGCAGAGGGAGGTAAGGATGCGATAAGAAACGAGGGTTTTGTCAGCCACCGCTCAGCGAGGTAGTTAGACGTCGTCAAAGTTGTCAACGGGTGACGAGTACTAGCGCTTGGTGTTGCAATTTTTCATAAATATCTCGAGATGAATAATTAAAGTCTGATTATTGAAGAAAAAAAAACTGTTTTAATTTGTGTTTGTTTATTATGAAAACTTTAGAAGATGTAATTTTCCACTGCTGAGCTGTTGACTCATTCCCGAGTTCAACAGCTCAGCAGTGGAAAGATCAGCCTCTATTTTTCTTCCCTCCTATTACATGTTCACTCCTTCCTCTCCTCAAAAGTCCCTCGACACAGCTTCTCTGAAGATGACGTAGACCCTGAGGGAAACTATTTTTATCAAGGCCTCCTATGTGGAGTTGTTAAAAAATAGTTCTTTCAACTTTATTTTGTACCACATTTGGTTCTTTCATGATATCCTCTCTTTCTGCAAAATATATTTTTTATTGAGATAGATCATTTTTTAAATTGCAGTCTTTTGATTTTTCAGTCTCTGAAGCTTGCGGCAGAGCAAGGGATTTGTTTAACGATGTTCGAGCTGGGTATCTCAGATTGGCAGATGCTTTTCCATCAGAGGACTACTATAGGTATTGATACCATTTACCTTTTTAAGAATACAGGAATATTCTATTCTTTAATAGTAATAATAATAATTAAATCTGGTGCGTAAAATATAATAAATAATAATAATTACCAAAGTTTGGTAATTAAACATAACTTGATTGACTGCCGTAATATAGTACCATAATAAATAATGATGGAGTTTTACCTACCATTAAAACTCTTATTATGTTGCCTTCCTCATCCAGAACATATTTATATATGTGAGAGACGACACGTCTATTCTTGTCTTAGTGGTATAATTTGACTTCCTTTTCCTTGTTCTGGCGTCATCAATACGTTCTATGATTGGTTGTTTGTTCTGTCACTGCAGTTGGCGTCTTGCGTCATTTCCCTTTGTTTTCAATTGTAATCTCACCAAGCAGTGGATTAAATATGTTCTGGATGAGGAAGGCAACATAATAAGAGTTTTAATGGTAGGTAAAACTCCATCATTATGTAGTGCCGTTCCTCATCCAGAACATATTTATATATGTGAGAAGTGTTTGTTATCGCCTTGGTGACAGAACTGATGTCAATTGTGAGAGGTCGTTGATTAATCTTGTATAGGTTCAAACAGATTTGTGAGGGATAGCGATGTTAGGGAGTTACCTCCTTCCAATACCTCTTTTCTGTAATGTCTCGCAAATGTGTTCTCACTCTTCCAATTTCCTCTTTCGAGGATCTTTTCAATGGGGCAATTTTCTAACCAGCTCAATGATGCTACGGCAGACCTTGTACTTCCTGCTGATTTGTCGATGCCAGCGCTTCTTAGAACTGTTTTTACCCATCCTCCAATTATTGTTCTTGTAGCAGGTTTTGGCAAGCCCGTTGTTGAAATAAATAAATCTGGTATTGAATTTGCTTCATGTCTTCTTACTTTAGATAAAGAGCATACTTTACGGAGCCAATATACCGGATCCGTAGCTTGGTCTGAGGAAGCATTAAGCTTCCATCCTGACTGATGGTGAGTTGCGGAATCAGTTTTAGATCCAAAAGCTGGCCAAAGTATAATATGGTCCCCATTGTCCACAAAACTGTCTGGTGTGTATCGTAACAGAGTAAGATCATGCACTCTTCGTCCAGATGCGAGCAGAAGAATAACAGCGCATCTTCGAGAGGCCTCAAACAGAGTAACTGTTTCTGGAAGGTTTTCTTTTAACCAAAAACTAACTTGTCTCGGGTCCCAGATAGGCAACACTTTCTTCTTTCTGGTAGTATTAACTATACCCTTCATTACTTGTTTCACCAAGATATGGTTGCTTAGCGATTCACACTCTGGGTTAGTTAATGTTGAAATGGCTGATTTATGAAGTGCAATGGTACTTGGAGCCAAGCCTTCGTTAAGCTTTAAATTGGCTAAGAATCTTGCCAATTGGGAACCTGATGGATTAGTTATATCAACCTTATTTTTGATACACCACTGACCCCACCTTTTCCATGCTAGTTTATATGCCGTGATTGTTGAAGATCGCCATCCGGCATTGAGGAGACCTCTTTCATGCTCTGTCCATCCATATAGCGCTCCTCTCCAGCCCCAATCTTCCATACTTCCATCTCCAGTTTTTGGATCTGTGGAGGATGAAGACCTGTCGATGTGTCCACCAGGTTGTATAGAAGGTTGGTTATTTGCCGAGGTGGGGCTAGCGCTCTCGACTGAAGATCTGGCAACCAAAACACTTTGGGCCACCTCGGTACTACCAGCAGGTACATACCGACACACTTGTTTAGATGTTCCAGGACTCTGGGTATCAAACAGGGCGGTGGAAACACCCATGCCAGTGGGAAGCACCAGATCCTGCTGAAAGCATTGTGATATAGGGCTGCCGTGTCTGTGGGGTCTATGGATACGTAACTCTCTACAACATGAGCTGTTTTGGACGCAAATAAGTCCACCATGGGTCTGCCCCATGAGCGGAATATCTGTTCGATCGCTGGAGGTAGAAGGTGCCATTCGGGTAACAGGGTCCCTCGGGAAAGATGATCGGCGAGTCCGTTGTATCGTCCCGGTAGGTAATACACTTCCATCCTTATATTGTTCGCATCCGCTACTTCCAGAATCTGATATGTCAACTGAAGGAGGCTCACTGATTTCGTACCTCCTTCGTTGCGTAGGTATGCTAATACTGTTCTGTTGTCCGATTGAATGAGACAAGTAGAATTGCTCAAATTGGCTTTCCGACACTTCAATGCATGGAGAATAGCAAACATTTCTTTTAGGTTGCTGTGCCATTTGGTTTGTTGTTGTGTCCAACAGCCTGAGAGTGGAGTGTCGTCCACCTGTGCCCCCCACCCGCTGTCTGCTGCGTCTGTCGCAATGAAGTGGCATGCTTTGGGGAAATGAATAAGGGAATGTGTACTCACATTGTGCCTCCACCACTCTAAATCGTTCAATACTGCAAGGTTTACGGGTACCTTCTTCCGGGGTGGAAGCTTTGCCATGGCAATTGACTGGAGCTGCATCTGCCTGCAGTGCAAGCGACCCCTGGGAACCACAAACGCTGCGAAGTTCAGCTGTCCTAGGATGCTCTGCGCATCCCTCAGGGACCATCTCTTTCTTGTCATGAGGTTTTGCAATGACTTCCATATTGCGCGGCACTTGTTCCCAGTTAGCGTCTTCTGATTGAGGCAAGTGTTCCATGACACTCCCAGATATTCTATCGCCTGTGTCGGTAGGTGAACACATTTCTTTAGGTTGATGGTCCAACCGAGGGACTGTAATAAATCCAATGTTACTAGTGTCTGCAGTCGGAGAGTTTCTTGGTCTTGATGAGCCAGGAGAAAGTCGTCCAAATAAACAATGACTCGTATGCCCTTTTTCCGAAGGATCTCTGCGATCCAATTGGTTATTGCTGCAAAAATTTGAGGGGAACTGCTCAAACCCTGGGGCAAACATGTCATCTGCAGACATTGACCTCTGTACACGACACGCAGGAAACGGCGATGGGTCTTTGCAACTGGTATATGAAAATAGGCGTGTGCCAGATCTACTTTTGTCATATAGTCTCCGGGTTGCAAGAAATCGGGCACTTTGAAGTGGGAGATTAGGGAAAACTTTTTCACTCGCACAAAATCGTTCAGCGCTTTCAGATTGATGACAGGACGATGGGTCCCGTCGTTCTTCTGCACCAGAAACATCTGGGAGAGAAAGCCTCGATTCACGGGTGCTGCTTCCAGTACTCCCATCTTCAGCAACTCCTTTATTTGCATGTCCATATCGGGTGTGTGCCTTGTTGAGAAATTGTGCAGTCTCACCTGAGTGGGTCTGGTCAATGGTGGTCTCAACCAAAATGGGATCCGATAGCCATTGAGGATTTTTAGGGCGAAGTCGGGGGCTTCTGCGGTACGCCATATTTGTAAAAAACTTCGCAATTGCCCTCCCTGAAATCGCCCGGGCTGGTTGTCAATTGTTTCGGCGGCGACGGTGCGAGGTCTGCCCTCGCCCCGTCGGCCTCCGAAATTTCCGTCCTCTGCTGGCAGAGGAGGAAGGGCCAGAATGATGACCGGGGTCTGCCCGCCGGTACTGAGACGGAAATTGGGTGGAACCCAGATTCCCTGCGGGAGCACACTGAGTTGGTATGACTGCTCGTGTTCCGCTTTTCGGCCTTGACAAAATTTCGCTACTTCTTGCTTGCGAAAACGGAGCCCTGAAGACTTTGCTCGCCCCACCAAGTCTCTGCAACTGGGAGATGAGCTTGTCTTCATTAAATAAATGGGTCACAGTTGGAGGAATTTTCCCCAGAGCTGATCTATCAACTGGAGTTTTACACATTTCCAGGATGCGATCACGCCGATGCTCGATAACTTCAGCCCGCTTCCCACAAGCAATCTGAAGAATGGCGTCGTTCTTCGAAATACTTCCCCCGAAAACCTCCTGAAATTTCTCTCGTAAGGTCTCCGGTGAGAGTTCAGCATCAGGCTGACAGCTCCAGGTTAGGACGCTCTGTACAGAGTCCTGGATGACCTGCCTTTGTTGTAATGCTACGTGGGAAATTGCTGCAAAGGCTCTCTCCATTCCCATGAGTTGGGCACATGCGGGTGTGAAGGAATTGAGTTCGCAGTTCACCTCTAATTCCTTGAACCCCGGGTCTGCTACGTATTCTTTCAATGTTTTGGCGTAGCGAACGTCACACCAACCGGGAGAATTAAAATTCTGCAAGCGCTCCACCGTCTTCAGCATGGCGTCCGTCGGCGCATTCATTTGCGGTTCCTTTAGCGACACGGTGGGATCCGGCATATGGAAAACCGGAGCAGCGGATGTGCCACAAGTAGGCTCAATTTGGGTCTCTAAATTTTCTGGGCCCTCAAATTCGCTCGCGTCGGAATCACCGGCGGCATCTCGCCTGAAAACGAAGCTTTGCAAATCGCTTAACTGCCGCGACAATTTCTTCAGCATTTTTTTTTTCTGCGATCTCTTCTTGTGCCTTCTGTTCTTAGGCCGAGAACAATTAGAACTCGAAGAAGAAGAGTCTGATGAGTTTGTATCATCAATACGGCGTTTTTGCGTCGATTTCCTGGATTCTACGTTCGACATTGCGCGAAATAATAACAACAATAATGCGTTCCGCGTTTTCACAAAATGCGCAATGCGATCCGTAAAATTTACGTAAACTTCACTTGTTAAATATTTTTTACACCAAAGGAAGCACTTTTATAAGTTTTTTTGTTATCTCGAGCACTTTTACATTGAATAAAACTTCGATAAAGCGCGAGATAGCTACCACATTCGAAAGAATTCGATGTCAATTGAAAACAAAGGGAAATGACGCAAGACGCCAACTGCAGTGACAGAACAAACAACCAATCATAGAACGTATTGATGACGCCAGAACAAGGAAAAGGAAGTCAAATTATACCACTAAGACAAGAATAGACGTGTCGTCTCTCACATATATAAATATGTTCTGGATGAGGAACGGCACTACATAATAATAATTACCAAAGTTTGGTAATTAAACATAACTTGATTGACTGCCGTAATATAGTACCATATTATATATATTATGATAAAACTATACTAACAGACAGAACAATTAGTCATAATAGACAAGTCACTAGTAATAATTGTAAATCTTAGTTGTAAGCCAGTAATATTATTATTTTATGTATTTATTTGTACAGCGCCCTTGAGGTGATTTTTCGCGAAAACGGCGCTATATAAATTAGCCAATTATTATTATTATTATATAGTTTTACATGACAAAATTAAAAAAAATAACTTATATCATTGATGTAGCTATTCCAAATTCCTGTAATATTCAAAAAACTGTTTCTGAAAAAATTAGAAAATATACAGATTTAGGAAATGAGATTAAGAATTTGGCATTCTCGGACTATAAAAATATTACCATTTGTTATTTCGGCTACTGGCATTATACCTAGGTCTCTGATTCAAAATTTAGGCGTATTAGATTTGTCAAAGAATTTATATATAAAAATGCAAAAATGGGTAATTTTAAATATTTATATTGAGGTATCAGTAGGATTTATAGGTTCAATTAGGAATTCCACAGAGCCGAACCCTCTGATATGAAAATATCTGGAGTCGGTGAATTATTTTCCCATCTGGTCTCTGGTAGGTTGACATGTTGTTCTTGTATTGTTTTGTAATTATAATACTTATATAGTGCAATTGCATAACGTGGATTGACCAGATGATCATTTGGGAAGTGTGTGAAAGGGTTTAGTTTTTCCTGTGGGGAAAATTAAACCCGGACATTTAAATCTGGTGCGTAAAAAAATAAATAGTGTCTTCATTTCTTAGTAACAGTAGAGTCAATGATATCCTCACTGGGATCTCCCGTGCTGAGGATTTCATTTACATATTATAATTTAATTATAAGAAATTGATATGAATTAGACATAACATATATCATGTAGTATTTCTTAAAAATAATTATGAAGTAAATAAGATAGTGGTTTTTTTCATAATTCAGATTACTAGATTTGGTTTTAGTCTGTAGGTATTTGATATCAGTATATTTTCTATCTTATATCAAGGAAAACATTCTTAGATACTAATATCAAACTGGTTTCCCCTATTGTATTTTTCAGATACCGCGACCATTGGAAGTTTGTAACTCAACGCCTTTGCTTCTCTGCGGCTCTGATTGTGTGGCTTGAAGTCGGAATTCTGATTTCCCGAGAGACAGCGGCAGCAATATTAGGAAGTATGCATTTTACAAATATTATTTTTACAACAAGTATTCTCTTGGCTCCTCATATACAACCAGCTTTGTGTTTTTAGGGGATACACTTTTGAAATCGCTTACAAGATATTTTCCACTGTATTTACATTTTTTGGTTACTTTGATTTATTATGTCTTAATTGGATTTTTTTTTAACTTTTTTCTTTTTTTTTACTTTCTAGTAAACCCCAAGGCAGGCACTGGTGAATTTCATTTGGACATTGAAGATTTTTTGATGGGTCTTCTCGAACTGTCTTCAGAATTGGTTTGTTTCTATCATTGAACTGGCATAGACCCATGAAAAATTACAGGATATTATAATTGCATGTTAGTTATAAAGCATGCAGACCCTTAAGAAATCTGACTTTCGTCAAGATTAACCCTTTTCAAGTTTTATTAAATATTCTATTAAGAGTCAGTTGTTTCACAAAACTGAAATAATAACAAAAGTAACTTTCAAATTTGATGAATTGTTCAAATTCCGTGAAACAACTAGCCTTAAGAAATTTAAACAATAGAAATACACATTTCAAATATAGAAGGAAAATAAAAATATTATAGGTACTTTATCGCTTGTCTTGACACATTTCAGTTTCAATTTTGATGAAAAAATAACACTTAAATTCAAAACAAATGTAATATCTTAACAATTGGATTGCAATCTTTAGAGCACAGGTGGGAATGCTGTCCTTGTTCTACCGGTATTTCAATGGAAGATGCTCCGAGGAGCTAGTGTCGTTGATCCCTTCGGCACCTGTGCATAGTCGGGAAATAAGAGAATGGGTTGTTTCTACAACTGAGTTTAACAGCTAAGCTGTGGAACGATTTGCCAGCCTGTGTTTTCTCCTACAACACGGTCAAGACCCTCGTTCACTGAGGAATAATAATTTCCTGTGTGGAGTTAATAAAAAAAAACAGACACCCACAACTAAAATTAGTATCTTTGAATAAGTTGAAACCTTCTGTTGCATATCTCTTATGGAGAGCGTCTGATTACCCACTGTGGAGTTGCGGGTTCAACTCTCTGCCTGGATAAGTCCTCTATAATTGCATAAGCAACACTTTTTGCTTATGATATACAGTAGAGCGTCGATTATCCGAACTAATTGGGGGACGTGGGTGTTCGGAAAACCGGTATTTTCGGATAATCGAGCCATACATATATTACGTACATCGATATTACGTAGCGGTGAATGAATACCATATTTAAATTTATATCTTTAATGACCAATAGGAACAAATGAAACGAAAAAAAGTGCAAAATTAATGCTTAAAAAAATCAACATTGTTCGTCTGCCGAAGCAAACCTACTCGCTTACGGCTAGGTCACGTACTTTTTTAAGGACAGATATTTGATACTGTTCGCTGCTCCAATCATGTACCTAGGACGCGTCTTTCAAATCAATCTTTTTATGATTTTCTCTGTCTTCTCCCTCCTTTCCTTTTTTCCAAAAGTAACTTACGTAAAAATTATTTTCTATAATACTTTTCTATAATAATGAAGTCACATTAGGTGAAAGAAACATGACTTTTACAGACTCGTCTTTTTCATTTAAGATGTCACATGAAGGATGAGTTGGGGTGTTATCAAAAAGCAAAGATGTTTTCGCTCTTTTACCATTTTTTAATTGATGGGCTTTTACAGAGGGTATAAAGTTTCTGTAAACTATTCCATGAAAATTGTACTATTCCAAGAACTCTTGCGAAATGTCAGTGGATGAGTGGGCATAGCGCTTGGGTCCCACCCGGGCGTTGCGTGTTTGATTCCTCGGCTGGCTAAGTCCTCCATCACAACACAAGCAACATTTTCGGCTTTCTGTGGTGGTAGTAGGAGATTTTCAAACATTGTTGGGTTATTCGTAACCCGGGAATGTTTGTCTTTCTTTAAAAAAAAAAAACAAAATGTAAATGATAGGCATCGCAGACATATTAAAGTGTTTGAAACAATTATTATAAGCAATAATTATCAGCCTGAAACACTCATCCACGTTGAAAAAAATCTTCAAAAATAAAAAGTTGGTTGTTTTCAGGTGGAAAAAATATAATAAGCAGTAATTGTTGAATGAAACACTAGTATATATTGAATCATTTTGCGGGTATAAGATAAGCCGCCATAGCTCAATTGGGAGAGCAGCTGACCGGCAATCAAAAGGGCACGGGTTCAAGTCCCGTTGGCGTCATGTATTTTTTCTCGGAAGATTTTTTCAATGTGGATGAGTGTTTCAGGCTGATAATTATTGCTTATAATAATTGTTACCCTTTGTGTTATGCATAAAAATCTTGTCTTAAACGTTAGTTTAACAATTAAAAATAATAATTAATATTTGACAAGTTTAAGTATTTCCCCAATAAATGAAGCCATAATTTGTCTTGACGCCACCTAGCGACGGATTTAACACTAACAGTGTCTTTGTCGCAAAAATAGAAAGTTGGTTGTTTTCAGGTGGAAAAAATATAATAAGCAGTAATTGTTGAATGAAACACTAGTATACAATGTGTCAGGAAACTCGTAGTACAAGCGGGAAACTGGTGAATCTACATCACGTAGAGAACCCAAAAAAACTAATTTTTTTCCATCTGAGCATTTTGATTTTAATATTATTTTTTTTCTATTTTTCCATTTTTTCTGTAACTAAAGGGTTAAAAAAACTTTTGAGCCCGGTTTACCTTTTGATGCATTTTATAATACATTATTGCACAGCTGAAATCAACCCCCTAGTAAACAATTTTTTCAAATTTAACCAAAAAAATTCCAACTTCGGACCCGATTTACTCGAAAACGAAAGCTCAAATCAAAAAAGTTATATCACAAATCGACTCCAAATGTGATGTAGATTTACCAGTTTCCCGCTTGTACTACGAGTTTCCGGACACCGTGTATATTGAATCATTTGGCGGGTATAAGATAAGCCGCCATAGCTCAATTGGGAGAGCAGCTGACCGGCAATCAGAAGGGCACGGGTTTCAAGTCCCGTTGGCGTCATGTATTTTTTCTCGGAAGATTTTTTCAATGTGGATGAGTGTTTCAGGCTGATAATTATTGCTTATAATAATTGTTACTATTTATTTCGTTAACTTTTGTGATGTTTTAATAGTTATTATCCTATCCGGGGCGGAGACAAACACAACAAATCAAAGATCATCAAAATCAGCCCAGCCGTTCTCGAGTTATAAATAGTGTAACTAACCCGACTTTGTTTTATATATTAAGATGTATACACAGCACGTGGGCAAAATTGTCAAAACTACCTATAAAAAAAATTAATTCCTTAATGATCTGCGTTTTATAATTTAAATCACAAATCAATAAAAAGTAAATATATGTAAAATTTAGGTATTTTCTGTACCTTTTGATTAAAAAAAGAATTATTCAGTTTGGTTAAGTATATTTGCCTCAAATCCAAATTTAAGTTTGTATGGTAATGGCCGCTGGGTGGCACACCAATATAGCTTAATTTTTCATACATACGCTGGCGTTGCGCGCTGGCGATGTTTGGGATATTCAATACAAAAACATAATTCGTTCCGCTTCCAATCGGCCTGCACACCCGACAAGGCAACTTCGCGCGGAACTTTGAGAATTTGCTCTCCCGGATTTGTATTATATTAGGCATTATATTGGTAGGTGATATTTTTAATGAGATTCATAGATTTTATATTTTTCGGTAAGATATTATAAAGTAATTTTAGGCGATATAATTTACCAGTGCTGCACACGAACACATTGTGCAATCAGCCGCCCTTGATTACAAGCACGGGCAATCGATGGCTACCAGTAGCATTAGCACATGCGTAGGCAGTGATATGATCCTTGCTTATTTTAGGACCAATGCTAATGGCTAAGTTATAACCAAAGCTAAATGCTGCTAATTCACGACGTGAAGCAAGAGTTTTTCGTGGCAAAGCTTTCAAATTGAGCCCGGTTTCGTCTGCATTGTAGACGTTTTTGAGAGTAGGCACGCGCGGGTCAGGCGGGCATAGTAGTTCGGATAAGCGGTCGTTTGGATGATCGACATTCGGATAATCAACGCTCCACTGTATTCAAATATTATCAGGTTATTTGTAATCAGGCAGTTTGTCTTTCTTTCTAAAACAAGGAAAAAAATTATTCTAATGTGTTGATCTGCATAGGACGACTGTATAATAATTTATCTACTAATATGTAATATAATTAATTAAACTTTATTTTAATAAAAATTACTATTACAAACATAAATATTTCAGGCGAGGCTTGCAGTCAATTCTGTAACGAGGGGAGATTATAGCAAACCATTGCAGATATCTCAGTTCGTCATGGAGCTCAATTCTGGATTCAGGTGTGTATCATCTCTAAAATAAACTCATTCACAAAAGTATACACTTTTGTGTAAACAATTTACACAAATAAATCTAAGCTTATTTTAAAAAATGAGACAGAGTGTAACATCCAAGCAAAGAATATTACATTTAACAGCCTTACTCATAATGAAACCCTAACACGGCGCTGTAGCGTCACGTTAGCTACACGTCGCGTTAGCTTACACTGCTCAGGTTAAAAATCTTTACTCATAATATGGGTTATGATTTTTTTACGGTAGTAACACTCTGCTCCAAAGCTGAGAAACGCGGTCAATTTGGCATTTCGCGGCGTGTTGCCAACTTCACATTCATTCATACGTCAAAATATTATTCGAGCAGATTGTTTTGTGTCTCACATTTAAAAAAAAATCGTACCAAATGGATCGTACCTTTTCGGTAGTTGCGGCACTTACGGAAGATTTTAGGTCTAAATATAGATTTACAAAAGTTAACATGAGATGTTTGATTGACTTGGTACGGCCGTATTTGGATGTGAACAATAAACGGGGTGGCAAAATATCTACCGATCTCAAAGTTCTTTGTGCCAATTCTTAGTTATTTTTAAAACGCGAGACACAAAACAATCTCGTCGAATATTTTGACATATGAATGAACGTGAAGTTGGCAACACACCGCGAAATGCCAAATTGACCGCGTTTTTCAGCTTTGGAGCAGAGTGTTGCTACCGTAAAAAAATCCGTAAAATCACCCATATTATGAGTAAAGATTTTTAACCTGAGCAGTGTAAGCTAACGCGACGTGAAGCTAACGTGACGCTATAGCGCCGTGTTAGTGGTGCACGAATACGGTCAATATTCGCCAAAACCTAAGAAAGTTATACCTACTGCCGTAGTACTGAGTTAACCCCGGTGATCGGGTGGTTTAAATTCTGACAGCTATTAAATCTCCCGTACAGCGACGGGGTAAGAAAACGCGCATGCGCGCGGTTGATCCGCCATTGTGAGTAAAAATTTCACCTAACCCGTTCTCATCTCGTGGTGTTATCTTACTTTGCGATTATGAGTAAGATTGAAAATCTTCAAACATGATTTTATAAAAGTCATCAGTTTTCTTTTGAAACGGTAAGTCAATCTTGTTATTAATAGCCGTTTATATGCTTACAGGCTTCTCAATTTGAAGAATGATAATCTCCGGAAACGATTTGATGCATTGAAATATGATGTGAAGAAGATCGAAGAAGTTGTTTATGATCTTAGTATCCGGGGACTCACTCACGCAACGAGACAATCGACTGCAACTTCCTCCCTGCCATTAAACCCAGAGGGCATGGAAGGTGTATAACTACTAACTACATACATATCTTACTTGTATTGTAATTTAATTCTACGATATTATTGTAACTTGAACTAGTCACACCCTAAACGCTGTGAAGATGTTGGGATTGCAAAGATTCAGATGTGAATGGGTTATTTTTGATAACAATGAAGTTGAAACTTTTTATAATTTGCACATTTTGTTCACAGTACAAAATAGTTTTGTAAGAATGATCTATTAATTATTGTGATAATACTTTGTATTATTTTTGAAGTGATAAATAACCATTATGAATAATAAAGAATTAAAACAACGATGTTGGGTTTTTCATGTTATATTTTTGAAAAATTACATTTTAACTTATTGGGGTGCAGGCCTTCCTCTGCCAAAACCTCCTCGCTGAAAAGATAAAGATAAAATAAATTAATTTAAATTGTAGATTAATTCACAAAACATACATTTTTAAAATAATAATTATGCATTTAAAAGGAAGAAAATGACAGGGCTTTTAAAAACCTGATGTGTATAGCAACTGTTTTTGTATTAAGTTATTTTAATATTATCCTGTCTGGAAGACCACAATATAGACATTTTTCAGCTGGCATGTTCCCTAGGTGTAAATTGTGCTGAATAAATATTATTTTTTCCAGACAAAAAAGACTTTTTGTATAATAATCAGAAAAGAACGAATCGACATTTTATTATGCATTTGTACGATGCTTTCCGACCGCCCGTTCAAAATTCATCATTTTAATACTTTCTAGGGAATATCACCTCAATATTATATAAACATTATAGGATTTGATACATTTTTAGATTTTCATGGCTAAAAGTATTTTCGTTATTTGTTTTTGGGATGTTATGCCGTGTTGCGCTACCTCCTTCTTTAGCCAACGATCATCAGGGCAGATCCGGTAGATGTGTAATTGTTAGTGGTGAAATGTGTGCTTATTTACTTGGAAGCGATACCATGTTGCCAGCTCCACTACACTCCGAGCTGGTATTATATATACTTCAAAATGGTTGTAGATTTCAATTGCCTCTGTAATCAGGCGTCCTACAATAAGAACTGGTTCCAAAAAACTGTTCCTCAAATCCACTGTCGTTCAGTGATCGCTAGTCACCGGTACAAAGTAACCGAGATAGGCAATGGGCATAGGAACCGGTTCCAGAATAGCCTATTCCTCGAATCCACTGTCATTTAGTGATCGCTTATCCACTGTCATTTTAGTCACCGGTACAAAATAACCATGACAGGCAGTGGCTCATAGCCGTGGCGGAAGGGCACCACTAACAATTACACATCTACCGGATCTGCCCTGATGTTGGACACTGCAACGCTGTCCAAAATGTCTGCTAAAGGAAGTAGCGCAACACGGCATATCACCCAAAAAACAAATAATGAAAATTATAGGATTAAAGCCCCGTATGGTAAACATTAGTTTAGCAATAAAGTTGAATCAACGTGTTGCGGGGTTGCTGTCAACATGTTGCTGGCAACACTGCGTGTTGCGGAGTTGATAAAGGCATGTTGACAAGCTCTCGCCCGACGAGTGTAAACATCACTTTAGCAACAAATGTTGATGTGTGTGAACGTGTTTGCAACAGTTTATAAACATGGCAGTAGTGTGGAGCAATGATAAAATAATGCAATTAATGGAATTGTTTCAATCTAAACCATTATTATGGGATTCTTCTATAAAATAATACAAAGATAGAAACAAAAGGAACGATGCCTTCGAAGAAATTTCTCAAGCCCTAAATGTACCCAAAAAAGATGTGGAAACTAAAATACATGTACTGCATACTCAGTTTACTAGAGAAAAAAAAAGTTGTCGGCAAAGAAAACTACAGGCAGAAGATTTTTGAACCCTCCATCTTTTTTAATTGAAATCCTATTCATCAGATACAGAGAACACAACAACACTACTTCCTCGGGCAACATTTTAACGCAGACTGGTGTGTGGACAACCTGTATTTATTTCAAGTTTCCAGCAACATTCTCTCTGCTCATCAACAATGTTGATCAAATGTTGCTAAACTAATGTTTACCATGAATACGGGGCTTAACACATATTATGACTTCCAAAATGAACAAATTCAAACGTAAATTATGAAAATATGTGATGAAATATAATAAATAAATAATATATGGTTCACATAAGGATTGTTATCAGGACATAGGTAAATATGAACCTATTAAAAAAATATAACACAAATTATTTGTGAGTAAATAAAAATAATTTATGACAACAGGGGGCAGACAACAGGGGGCAGATAAAGTAGATGAAGGAGTGAAGGTCATCCACAAGTGGCACAATCACATGATTAATACAAATTGGCATGCATCATAAATGGAACTTTTAGGAGAGCCAAAACTGATTTGTTATTTATTAAGCTGATGGGGTTTTTAATTAATAATTTTTTTCCCCGGTTTGTGAAACATGTAATAAAATGTATAAGAATCTGGATTTATTTTTGATTAAATAATAAAGAGAGGGCATAATAACAATGGGATAATCTGTATAGCGTTGTTTTTGTAAAAAAAAATCACCTGAAGGGTGCTAGAAAGACGTAAGCAGCTAATGCCAAATGTGTAAAAATGCCTTCCTGCCTTTTTAGAAACATGATTGCCGCACAACAGTTCTAACTGCCCAGAGTCAGCAGGACTATGAAATGTATGTCATTATGAGGCTAAAAGACTTTCTACCTCTTCATGAACAGTTTAACTATATGCATATGCGAATCATCGTCGGCTTTTTTTTACGTTAACTCCACGCAGGAGGCCCTGAGGAAAACAATTTCCCTCAGGGCCTATGTCATCTGGGATGCTGTGTGGAGGGTCTTTTTGGGGAGAGGAAGGAATGAACATTGGTCTTGAAGAGACCCATGTTGTAGGAAGGAGGAAACACAGAGGCCGGCAAATCATTCCACAGCCGAGCTGTTGAACACAAGAACGAGTCAAAGAAACGACCCGTTCTCATGTGGCAAATGTCAACCGTGTTCAAAATGTTGGGCACGCGTTTGGCGTGTTTCCCGACTATGCACCGGTGCCGAAGGGATCAATGATGCTAGTTCCTCGGAGCATCTTCCATTGTAATACCGGTAGAACAAGGATAGCATTCCCACCCGACGCCTGTGCTCTAAAGATTGCAATCTGTCTGTTAAGATGGGAGAACGGACCGCCCGTTTCTGCAGAGTCGAGGGTATTTTTCAGGTATTTTGGAGCTCCAGACCAGAGGTGGCTGCCAAATTCAACCGTGGGGCGCACTTGTGATTTGTACAGGGTTAGCAGTTGTGTACTATTAAAGTATCTGCGGGCCCTGTACAGTACGCCCAGTTTCTGTGAGGCTAACTTTACTCTGGCTTCGATGGAGCCCCCATACCTGAGCTGGTCACTTAGGGTTACACCAAGCATTTCAATGGAGGGCCTGTTCGGAAGATTGCTTCCGTTGAAAGAGACTAGATTTTCATTTCGATCCCTTTTAGACGTAATCAGACAAGATTGGGTCTTTGAAACATTAAATTCAACGAGATTATTTTTACCCCAAGAGAAAACACTCTTGAGGTATCCGTCCATTCTTTGCTTCAAAGCCCTACGAGCTGTTGGAGTTTGTGAGCCCTTTAGGGGCTTGTCAAACAAAAAGCTATCATGAACTGTACTGTCATCCGCGTAACAGTGATTGGTGCACATGACAAAAGGTCGATGAAGTGCTACAAAAACAAAGTCGGAGACAGAACCGATCCCTGCGGGACGCCAGCATTTATCGAGTCTGAGGAAGAGGTGAAACCATCGACTACCGTCTGAATCGACCTCTCCCTCAAGAAGTCGGCAATCCACATACACAAGGATGCGGGAAGTCCGTAAGAATGCAGTTTGTTGACAAGTCCTCGGTGCCAAACCCGGTCAAAGGCCTTGGAGATGTCCAGTGCAACCGTTTGGGTCTCACCGAAACGTTCCAGGCATCGCCCCCAAACATGCGTCACATACGCGAGAAGATCACCGCACGAGCGGTTCCGCCGGAATCCGTATTGACGATCGTTAATAATTTTGTTCTTCTCGAGGAATGTGAGCAGTTTGTCGTTGATCACACGTTCCATCACCTTAGACAGAACTGATGTGATCGCTATGGGGCGGTAGTTGGCCGGGTTGGAGAGGTCACCCTTCTTTGGAATAGGATGGATAACCGCTTTTTTCCAACCAGAGGGCACAGAGCCAGTCTTCAGGGACATTTTAAAAAGCTTCGTCAAAATTGGAGCTATTTCTGCAGCGCACCTCTGCAGTACCAGGGCAGGTATTCTGTCAGGCTCACTAGCTTTATTAACATCAAGCCCTCATAAAACATGGAGTACTTCCCGATGCCGGATCCTCAGCTTTTTCATATGAAAGCCGCAGTGAGGAACCGACGTCGGGACAGCACCTTGATCGAGGGTTGAGTTATCCGCAAACATTTTACCTAGTAAGTTAGCCTTTTCGGTGGCGGTGTTTGCTAGTGAGCCGTCAGGTCTGGTAAGAGGTGGCAGACTGGATTTGCAGAAATTGCGACCTATAGAGCCCGCAAGCGACCAGAATTGCCTGCTGCCATGCGGGCATGCAGCCAGCTTTCTGCTGATCTGCTGGTCGTGCTCGAATTTTGACCTATTTATGATTCTTTTGGTTTCCTTTGCCATTTTGTTGTAAGCTGTTCTGTCTTCGGATGTTCTAGATGTGTTGTAGGCTCGGTAAGCCGCGTTTTTTCGTCGCACTGCTTCAGCGCATTGTCGACTGAACCACGGCATTGAGCCCACACCAGTTTCCTTAACAGTAGATTTGATGAAGCCATCCATCGCGGATGTGATGACTTCACCAATTTCCTGGGCACATCTTGAGGGATCCGAAGTCCGAAAACAGACAGCTGACCACGGGAAAGCATTAAAATGTGCCCGCAGACCGAACCAATCTGCTTACCTATAGTGCCACACTTTTCTCTTCAGCCTCTCGTTTGGTGGTCTTAAGTTTACAAGGATTGATGTCGTCACCAGGCAGTGGTCGGACGATCCTAAAGGTGCTGTAACTTCAATCTTGTAACCGTGTGGCACAGTAGTTAAAAATAGGTCTAACAGATTGGAACGGTGAGTCTGGACATCAGGAACCCTTGTAGGCTCCTGAACCATTTGCTCCAATCCGTAGCAAAGGGCAAAGGATTCCGCTTGGCGTCCAGCCGAGTCTGTTGATCCTGAGAACTTCAACCAAGGTTGGTTATAAACATTGAAGTCCCCCAGGACCACAAACTCTGCCGTAGGGTAGCGGGGCAAGAGGTCATCAATAGTATCGCTTAAATGTTTGAAGAGCTCGGACGTGTCTGATTCGCTAAGGTTCGGTGAGCGGTATAAACACGCGTAGAATCTTACCGTACTGGCAAGATTGACGCGTACCCACATTACGTCGAATCTGGAGTTTTCCAGATTCGACAGTCGCACACAGTTGACGTCAGCTCGACTATAGAGACAGACACCTCCTTTAGGTCTGAACTTACCTGCGAGGGTGAAGCCCGGGCAGTCCAGATAGGAGGCGTCTACAGGCTCGGCTATCTGTGTTTCAGACAGGAAAAGAAGGTTCGGACGTTCAGAAAAAAGGTGGTGATGGACAGAGTTTAAATTGGTGTGCAGGCCGCGAATGTTGGTGTAATTCACCAACAGTTTTGGCCTGCACCGGGGACTCCTGCTTCCCGCCGTTGTAAAGATGTTGCTTATATTTCTTGTTAAGTTCATGATTTGAGTTGAGTTTTGTTTTTATGAGGAGAAAGGAAGGTCTGGGAAGGAAAAGGTATGAGGGGTGGGTAGGATGCTGGGGATCAGTTTCCAGGAGTAACGGACGTATGAATCCAACCCATCCACTGCGGTGCAAGGCGATGGGCAGGGAGAGTTCGGCTGGAGAGGTCGCCCAATGCGCCCCTAACGCTGCTGCTGGGTCCCCTCCGGTCACGAACCGGCACAACAACGGCGGCGGGGTTTTTGCACTCGTTGATGGGGCAGCCCACCCTCAGTCGTGAGCCTGAGGGTCGGGCCCCTGTACTACCGAGCGGCCCGGACAACGGTAACTGGTTGTAAAGGGTCTCCCTCAACCAGTATCTCCCAATCCGGCCCGCCACGCAGAAGGTGGGCCGACGCACCCGCCATCAAGACCCGGACAAACCTTACCCCAAGAACCCGGGCACCCCTGCTAAGTCACCAAACGTAGCGAACCACTTGGGGTGACCTGTGGCAGAGGTGTTGGTCATCCAATAAATGGTTCCCAGGGCGGCGGTACCCATACCCGCCTACCAAATTATATCCTGATATGCAGATTTTGTATATAATGTGATCCATAAAGTATCATTAAAATACACACATAGTGACAAAACATGAGTGATGGAATGGATTTGCTTTGAAAAAGCCAGCATAATATAAGCAACATTGTAAATTTGAAGATAACTTACGAATTCAAGATCTGCCGTGCCAGCGCCAACATCAGCCTTCTTGTCTGAGGGCGTGCTGGGGGGTGCACGCCTGTAGTCGGCGCGGTGGTCTTCGCGGGGGCGGTTGGGGCCTCCCTCGGGCCGGGAGCCTCCGCCCACGGTGCGGGCGCGGCTCAGCTCTGAGCGCACCTGGCGCTTCAGGGTGGCGGGCACGATCTCGGGGGGCAGGTGCAGGTATGTGCGCAGGTACTCGATGCCCTCATTGGTCAGGTACCTGAAATTGTGAAGGTATTAAGAAAATACTTTTTTCAATCCAAGGACATTGTGGGTCCCTGGGACCCACATCAAAATTTTCCTCTCTCATTCTGTTCACCGCTGGCCCCCTGTGCGTCTCAATATCTACCTACATTCTGGATCAGATGGTGTAGGAGGATGTCGTGGGGTGTATACCAAAAAACATACTCAATTTCCTAGCCCATGTATGGTATGTCACAAACATAAAATGTGTTTGTTACATAATACTGAGTATGAAAATAATATGGACGAGAAAATAATATGATGTTGTTGATATATTTAATACATCAATTTTAATATATAAGCATACCTTATTGAAGTTTTTTTCATCAAGTAGAGGAATGCGTTGATGAAACTGTTTGAATTGACTAGCATATTGGTGGTGTTTTGTCGGCTGAAGGAGAGAAGCTATTTTTGTATTTTTCTTGTTTTTATATTTTGTGCCTGCATACTGTGTGGATCAAATTCAATAGTATTTTTGCTTTATATTTGTTTATGTGCAAGTGTTGTAAACAGTCATTTCCTGCACTATTTACTAGTATAATTTCGTAAATATTGTTAAGTGTGTATATATGTATGTAAAAGTCTAAATGGGCGTAAATAAATAAATACGTTTTCTGAAAGCTGACTTCAGAGTTGCGTAGTTGTATGACAATAACAATACTTTGACCAATATGTACCTGCTATAAATTTAAACTTTTTTTTTGTATATCACCAACGCCAGAAACCAACATAACTATGGCATCTCTGTTCAGAAATTATGGTGTTATGAGTTAGATTGTAAAACACCTTACATCAAATTGGCCCTAACTGGTGGGAAAACCTGTTTTTTTTTTACAAAAACTCCTAGCGCATGTCACATTTCACTTTTTTTAACTGGGTTTTACAGAACAACTGATATAATTGAATGGAGCTATTAGAACTACGGCAATGGCACTTTATGATGTTGTGAAGGTTAGGTTATTCTGGGCAATTACAATGAATCCCCCAAGAAGTTCTACCTAATTTTCTCACTTCCTAATGCAAATGTTACATAATATGGGCACAGGCCACCGATCAGTGGCTGAGTTGGCATCGTGTTTGGGTCCCACCCAGGCATGTTTGATTTCTCGGCTGGCTAAGTCCTCCATCACAACACAAGAGATATTTTCCATTTACTATGGTGGTAGTAGATTTGCAAATATTGTTCAGGTTATTTGTAACCTGGGAAGTTTGTCTTTCTTTTTTACAGAGAGAAGAGATGAATGAATAATAAAGAGTATTACCATATATTTTCAATTACAATTTTGATTATCATACCTAATAGTTTCATTGTATTATCAATAACACCATTTCATATTCAGTTCCTAACACAGTAAACATATTCGATGACAAATACCACAAAATAAAATGGTTCTCAAACAAAAATAAACTATTCATTAGTTTGAATTATTTTCCAATTAAGTTAGTCGTCAACATGAATACAATACAACAATGTCCACAGTGATGTTGAAATAACCCACAGACAGTTTTAAGCAATGCACTTAGTAATTCTATCATTAATTTGATGTTCCTAAACCATAACACTTTTCTGTCTTTATAAGCCTTTAGTTTTTACTTTTCGTAACGTAAAGAACTCCTTTTTTGAACTTTTGACAGATGAATTGTTAGTGAAACTTCATACGAATACTTAACAGTGCATAACATTACAATGTTCACTCAAAAGAATGAACGTAGCTTATCCCATTCATAACCTGCAATAGCATCAAGTAGTAAATAAAAAGACTGACCAGTAGAAATGTCTCCACGCGAACTGTTCCTTGACATATCCACGAGATTTCAAGGATTGCATGGCCTTGATGACATGAAGGTTGGGGATCTGTTCCAGTTCAGGGTGTTTAGGGGCATGGAAGTCTTTCTTGGCCACCATAACACCCTCCTTGAAAAGGTACTCGTAAATGGTGACCCGGCTCTGCTTAGGCATCAACATCCTGGAAACACAGATACCGTAAATACAATAGAACTAAGTTACTTTAATTAATAAGCCCGCGAAGATAAACAAGACACTTTATTGACGGATAGACCACGAATCTTGCACGTCAAAATTTTCGGAAAATAAGAAGTTTAAGAGAAAACTAGCGTTACACGGAAATAAAAAAGAGTCACGAGTAATCAGTTTTTAAATAATAATAACATTTAACACAAAGATTGGCTCAAAATAAATCGGATAATTGTAAAACAGACATACTTGATGTTTTTGGGTTAACTCGGAAAACCGGAAAGAGTAAAAGGTGGATTTATTTTTTCTATGGTTCGTAATGTCAAACTTATTGCCATAACAAAAATAAAGAAGACATTGAATGCTTAAATATAGGGGCAAGACGGGTCGCCTTGGCAATCGATTTTATAAATTTTTTTTGAAATTGAGATGCCGGCATCTCATTTTTATCGATATTCAATACAGAATACCGTATCTAGGCACGTAAATATTTTTTTAAAGATTTTAGATTTCGGAGGATACAAACTCGTATGGCACATTTGTGGTTTCTCAGACTTGAGGTTTTTATCTGCTCTTCGTTGTAAAATAGACACAAAAGAAAATAATTATTGTTTTACTTTTGGTTAACTACCAACAAATTTTGTAACTTTTGTACCATAGTTCCGTTAAAAAATTAAATAATTTTTTTTTTTTTTTTTTAAAAGAAAGACAAACATTCTCGGGTTACGAATAACCCAACAATGTTTGAAAATCTCCTACTACCACCACAGAAAGCCGAAAATGTTGCTTGTGTTGTGATGGAGGACTTAGCCAGCCAAGGAATTGAACACGCGACGCCCGGATGGGATCCAAGCGCTATGCCCGCTCAACCACTGACCGGTTGAAGCGAGGAAAATTTTTTTGTGGGTACGTAACTCTTTACCAACATTCAGCAAAATAAACACTCTCTCTTAACATTTATCCCTTATTATAATGATGATGTAATGGTTTCATACCGGCAGAGATACCTTGCACGGCTCTTTGTATGGTGGCCTTGTTTGCCATAACTTTTTTTAGTATTACTGAGAACAATCTACGGCAGGATAACCCAAAAGAATCACAACGAACAATAAATATGCTTTTATATTTGACAAAGATTTGTACCTATGTATACTTATTATAATAAAAATACTGTCGCCTATAATTTAAAGCGGTATTTCACCCCAAAGAATTATTTTAGCCGGTGTCAAGTGATTGAGATTGTAGGTGTAATTTTGGGAAAATATTATTGAATGATACGTCATAACTTTGTATAGGTATTTACAAACATATATATATATATATATATATATTATACGATGTTTCATTTTCAATCTTTTATCACTAGCTCTTAGTTTATTAAAATAAAGTTTTTTCGGGTTTTCGTAAAACATTAAAAAATAATAATTTATTATTGTAATAACAAAGATTATTTCGATTGTGCATACGTAACATTTTATTATTGTATACGTAACATTATAAAATATATCTCAGTCTTATAAATTTATAAAAATTAATGTTTGTAGGTATGTTTTTACAATAAGTATCAAATTAATATAAAAATAGCCTTTCCTCACCATAAAGAGACAAGGCTCTTGTTTTTTGGTGAGGGAATTCATGCTCAATTATGTGTAATCATGTAAGAATTTTTTTTTCAAATAACAACAAAAAGATATGTAAGAAAAACTCAATACATAAAAAATTTGAATGTTTAAAAAAAAATAGATAAGAACTCTTTAAGCCTCGATGACACACGGCTAGTTTACAAGCTACTATCTACTAAGTTTAAAAGCGGGAAAATCGGCGAGTGAGATTGTCATGATGACACACAAAACTGTCCACTCGCTCAGAAGCTTAGGAAACTGAGGTCGCTTTTAAGCCTCGATGACACACGGCGAGTTACAAGCTACTATCTAAAAGCGGGTAAATCGGCGAGTGAGATTGTCATGATGACACACAAACTGTCCACTCACTAAGAAGCGTAGGAAACTGAGGCCGTTGCTAGCGCCAGTAACAAGAATAACGACGACTGCGTGAACTAATTCTTAAATGTTTGACAGTCGAAATCAGCTGTTTATCGGAAGCCATGTTGGAAACATAAATAAACCAATCATGAGCAAGCGGAGCAAGCGTGTAGGCGAGTAAAGTTGACGACCTTTAAACTGTTTTTCGTAGATTGTCAACAATCTGCTAGTTGCTGCTAGTTAGCAAGTGACACGATGACACTGGGCGAGTTTACTAACAGATAGTGAATTTCCCAGATAGTAGCTTGTAAACTAGCCCCGTGTCATCGACGCTTTAGCGCCAGTAACAAGAATAATGACGCCTGCGTGAACTAATTCTTCAGATTTTTGACAGCCGAAAACAGCTGTTTATCGGAAGCCATGTTGGAAACGTAAATAAACCAATCACGAGCAAGCGTGTAGGCGAGTAAAGTTGACGACCTTTCAACTTTTTCAGCAATCTGCTAGTTGCTGCTAGTTAGCAAGTGACACGATGAGTTTATTGGGCGAGTTTACTAACAGATAGTGAATTTCCCAGATAGTAGCTTGTAAACTAGCCCTGTGTCATCGACGCTTTAGTCTGCGTGTTGAAATAATTTTTAAAAATATTTATGGGCCCTACCCACTACCGAGCCCAGAAAAAAATGATGGGTGCTGATTTTTCCATGGAAATTTTTCGCTGCCTAGAAACATGGCGGCCCTAAATATCACCGGCGGTTTTAGATTCGCCAGTATGTTAATAATATTTTTTAAATGACTGACTAATTTTAAAATTATTATTGAAATAGTGAAAATTTAATTCTTTATGAATGTATCTGCCTTTTACTGGAGACCGTTTGAGGCCCATTTCTGAAAGAAAATCAATGTTATATAATAGTGTTCTTGACATACAGTATTATATCAGCTGTCAAATAATACAAAATTATTGTGTACAATTTTTAATTAATTAATAGAAATGAACGAAATTATTGTACAAAGAAGGTAATTTATTTCCATTTTGTGTTTGTTTATTTTATAGAGAAACACGCCGGTAGCATCAGTCTTTTGTACATCCAGTCTCCTAAATACAGCACAGAAGTTGAAAAGAAGTTGAATCAAGCTGCCTGGAAGAGGGGTACCGGGGGTAGGAGCAGTTTCAATGGAGTTGTTGCAACCGTCTTTGGCGCTTCAGGATTTGTTGGTCGCTATGTCTGCAACAAACTTGGAAAGATTGGAACCCAGGTACCGATACTAATAAGTTTTTGATCAATCGTATCTCGCTCTCTGTCTCTAGTTCCTCGCCATGTGACAGTGTGTCATAAGACGTTTTGGTAATTATCGGTTCGGACTGGCCACGCTTATTACGAATAATTTTTAGAAAAAAACTTTAGATTCGCCTTAATTACTATAAAAGGAAACTTTTTGGCTTTGGGGCGGCGGAAAATAATGCATTTTAATTTTCAATTGCATAAAACCAAAATTCACTTCGCGAACCGACGCAGTGAAAATCCGCGGCCGTACCTGTCACTGTTATGTTGGTATCCTTGACTCCTTGATAAATTAACAAGAGCTAACACGACTGTAGCCGACTTCGTAGCTTTCGTCTTGTGAGATTGTACGCCAGAATCACAAACCATGTTACACAAACCCAGCGTAGCCGCTAAACTACTTGAAAACTGGGATGTTTTTTCTTGCCTTGACGCGAGTAGGCGTTATAAAAGGGCACTTTCTTTTGTATCACAAACCATGTTACACAAACAAGCCCGCTAGACAAATTTCATAATTACGCGCCTTATCCCAGTGACAGGTACGGCTGCGGATTTTCGCTGTGTCGGTTCGCGAAGAGGCTTTTGGTTTTATGCAATTGAAAATTAAAATGCATTATTTTCCGCCGCCCCAAAGCCAAAAAGTTTCCTTTTATAGTAATTAAGGCGAATCTAAAGTTTTTTTCTAAAAATTATTCGTAATAAGCGTGGCCAGTCCGAACCGATATTTACCGACGTTTTAAAAAGGGTATCAGAGCAGGACACTGTTAGGTGCTGGGTCGCTGTGCCTGATCCCACCTTCACGGCATATGTATTATTTTGTACAACATACAAATGCCTTTCAATTTTAAAATACATTCAGCTATAGATTTTGTATAGACTGGGTATTGCGAAGTTCTAATTTAACTTGACCATTTAGTATTTCATCTGTCTGTAAATTTATTTGTTATGTTACAGTTTAGGTTTGATGGTGGCCCATGTTAGATACTACCTTTTAATTCCACCAGAGTTCGCTTGATCGTGGTTCCTACTACGAGCTGTCAAATCAGAATAATCAATAGTGTGTGAAGAAAGTTTGAAAAAAGGAATGTCATTGAGATGGTGACACTTCTTTGCAAGGTTCCTAGAAAATAAGGTTAACAAGGTTAGCGCCATATGAAACCATCTGTGAACGTTAAGTTTGCTACTATCATCATAGAACCTAATTAAAGCGAATAGCTAATAATGCCAAAAGATGGCGCCACTTACGTAACAGCTAGCATGAGGAACGTCGGCTGGTAGGCCAGAGGCGCGGATTTTTATCTGCTAGAAATTAGCGGGTTTTTATCTGCTAGAAATAAATAATTATTTCCCCCAATAAGAAAAACAGACCATAACCATTTTACATGAGCCTAGATCTTAAATATTTTTTGAAAAAATTCTCCTGAAAGCATTAAGGCCCTCCGTTCACGGAGATACTTACAAACTACATGATTGAGACGAAACCACAAGTACCCTGCAGATATGATTAAACTGTGTTTTAACGGTGTATGTATATTAACTGTGAATCTGTGCATATATTATGTGAAACACCTGACTGTATAAATTGTAAATATTTAAAATGTATCGACAAGCTCCTCCATCCACAAGCAAATGCTTTTAATGGAGGAAAAGTAACACTGTAACATGTTCCATTTTTTAAGATAAATAAAATTATAAAAAATTATATTCCACTCATTAATGCTGGTTTACGTACACGGCACTACCCGAAATATACTGAACTTTATCATTTTTCACGTGCAACCGTGGAGTTAACACGATGTCAAGCGATGTCATATGACTTTTTTTCAACATCAATGCATGCCTTCTCCACTAAATCCTTTCTTACTTCGTATTCTGGTAAAGTATAGTTATATAAACATGCATTTTTTCCACTTCCAGAACAAATCTAACATTACTATCATGTTCCGACGCCATTTCTGTCAAACGTCAAACGAAAAAGTATCAGACACAAATGATGCAACGCGTCGCTTGCGATCAGCACCGCCGGTTGCGTGAAACTGATTGGAAACAAACAGACGTCGCGTAGCACTGTGTACGGGCACGAGCAAAATCGTATGGGGGGTACTTACGATCGGCGCGTATGATACGCTCACAAGGATCGAGTAGCTTGTAAGTAAAGTCATGTACGGAGGCACTAAGTAGTAACTTCTTTTACCTAAACCCAACGGAATCTTTTGTAGCCATAATACCTATATTTAATTCGGACTTGTCTTTTAAAATTTTATATAGTTACTGACTATTTATTACTACCCATTTAACGTCTCAAAGGCTGATCGCTTACTGGTGAACATGAAGCATTCTAATATCATACTCGGTAGAAATTTTTGTGGGGCGATTTTAACCTATATGTTTTGAAAAATGTAAAAAGGACAAAATCGCTTTTGCTAATAACACTTTAGATTCCACTTTTTATTCTAGAATGCCCCTTATGGAGTGGACCCCTTAGTGAATATAGTGATACATATTTCTTATTTGAAAATATTTTTGTTTTTATCAGTTGATCCTGCCTCATCGCTGTGACCACTATGACATGATGAGGATGAAATTGGTGGGAGACTTGGGCCAGGTGCTGTTTATCCCTGACTTCAACCTCAAGAACCAGGAGCAGATTGAGAACGCCGTCAAGTACTCCAACGTGGTCATCAATCTCATCGGGAAAGACTACGAGACCTCAAACTATTCCTTCGAGGATGTCCATGTCACGGGAGCAAGGAATATTGCTAAGTTAGTAATTAATAACATGTTTTAAGGTATTGATCAACCTGCAATAGCACGGAATTCAATCTCATTTTATATCCCATTTATAAAGCAGTGCTTGCTAACTAAAATGAAATTCATGCTTCGATTAGGAATTCTTAATTCCTTTCGAACTCACTCGCTGTGTTTCACCGAGTAAGTTACTAGCAGCAAAGCTCTGAACCGCCAGGTTATGGCCGTGCTTTCTGTAACGTGTGGATTTATGATTCAAATGGTATTAAATTAATTTTTGTGGCCAAACTTGTTTTATGAGCAAGTAATGAGAGACTTTCTAAACAATCCACTGTTTCTTCGGCATTGTAGACTTGGCGGGATTCGAACTGATCATAAACTAAAAGTTGAGCCAATCTTGTAGAATAAAATAGAATGTGTGAACTCGTTTTTATTGAGTAAGTTTGAATGTGAACACTAAGGCGTAGTAGTTTCACAGAAATTAATAGGAAAGCCGAAAGGGACTAAGGATAGGCATTTAACTAGACCTTTCAACTGTAAAAAAAACAAAATTGCGCTAAATGGCCATTTGGTCAGGTTGTCCCACGTGAATTTCTGCAAAACAACTGGGCATAAGCTTTAGTTGTTAAGGTTTATAAATCAAGGAGAAATACATTATTTTGAACATGTTAGAATGTAATGATCTGCTGTAGAAGCTTGTGGTATGACTATAACTTTTTGAATTATTTATAAAGGGCATGCACCAAGATGGGAGTGGAGCGGCTGATCCATATGTCATACCTCAATACGGCTCAATACCCCAAGTCTGATGTCATCTCCGGTGGCAGTCGCTGGAAGGCCACCAAGTGGCAGGGGGAGCAGGAGGTCAAAAAGGAGTTCCCAGACGTGACCATCATCAAGGCGTCTGACATTTATGGCGCGGAAGATCGCTTCTTGAAGTAAGTCTATTTTTAATTAATCGTTTCTCTGTCACAAGATGGCTGTTTTAGTAGGAGTCTTTGACATAATGCTAAGAACAAATGTGCTTATCGTCATCCGATTATTGGTTTGTTCAGTAGACCACTGCGCGAGTTGTTGGGGAGAGCCATTTGAAGATTTAATAAATTTTCACCACTAAACGAAAGTAATTTAAACGCTTTTAAATACAAAATTCAACTTGGATATTCATCTTATTCATTATTTTATTTAATTCACTCAAAAAACTGAAATTTATTGGTCGTACATATATATCTACTATCTAATCAAATTTATTTTCGGGTGCCTATTTCAAACATTCAGTATTTTAACTCGCACACAATGCAAGGGTTTCATAAATGTGCTAGTGAGTATCTTCTAAACCTAAGTGCCCCCGTACATGATGCTACTTACAAGCTACTCGATCCTCGTAAGCATATCATAAGCGCCGATCGTAAGTCCCCCCCGTACGATTTTGCTGGTGCTCGTACACGGCGCTACGCGACGTCTATCGGTTTCAAATCAGTTTCACGCAACCGGCGGTGCTGATTGTACGGACGCGTTGCATCATTCGTGTCTGATACTTTTTCGTTTGACAGAAATGGCATCGGAACATGAAAGTAAAGTTAGATTTGTTCTGGAAGTGGAAGAAATGCATGTTCATATAACTATACTTTACCAGAATATGTAAGAAAGGATTTAGTGGAGAAGGCATGGATTGATGTTGGAAAAAAAGTCATATGACATCACTCAACATCGTGTTAACTTCACGGCTGCACGTGAAAAATGATCAAGTTCAGTATATTTCGGGTAGCGCCGTGTACGGAAACCAGCATTAAAGATTTGTATATCTGCAGGGTACTTGTGGTTTCGTCACAATCATGTAGTTTGTAAGTATCTCCATGAACGGAGGGCCTAAATGTTAATTGACAATACAAAGAGAAAGTTGCGGATTTTATAGCTGTTTTTGTCTCTTATACAGTGGGAACTCAGTTTATGATTTCGTTTTGGGCGACATCTTGGTAACCGCAGTATCGGTATCATTTCATCAATTAAACCTTTATTGGCATCAACTTCTAATATTTGCATGAACATTTTAATTTGACTGTCCTAAAATGAGAAATTCTTCCTAGTTGAGCACCCAAATCATTTTATTTGTCAAATATGCTTTCTGTAATAAATAAATAAATTAAATAAAACTCTAAAATCATAAATATAAACTCTTCTTCCATCCACAAGCAAATGCTTTTAATGAAAGATAAGTAATATCATAATATGTTCCATTTTTTAAGATACTTAAATAAACTTTAAAAAAAAGTACTAATTTATTTAAATATGACATTTTGATGGTTCCAGGGCTATAACTCATCACTGGCGTAGGTCCTACTACTATGTGCCCCTGTGGGACAGCGGGGAGAACACCTTCAAGCAGCCCATCTATGTATCTGATGTGGCCCAGGGAATTGTCAATGCTGCTAGGGACCCCGACACCAAAGGACAGGTCTACCAAGCTGTGGGGTAATTATCCTTCATACCTAACTATTATACAAGAAAACAAAATTATTGCATAATTGAACATTTTAGAAATTAGAATATTTAACGCCTCAGGCCTCGGGCATACTCTGAACAGGGTGGCCACAGACCTGGAAAACCTGGAATTATCAGGGAATTTTACCGAACCTGGAATTATCAGGGAAATGTCAGGGAATTTAAAAAAAAATAATAATATCAGGGAATTCCAAAAATAAAACTAAATTTGTTATTTTGTGATTTGTGAAACCCCAAAGTTGTTTTATTATTGTTTTATTGCGGTATTTTAAATAGGTACATTGTATCTATGTCCTAATACAGCGGTCGGGGAACTTTTTTAACCATTACCCCAAAATATTTTTGCGTAAGTCGATATTACCCCTTCCACTCATTCCCATTTTGAAAAGAAGACAATCAATGTACATTTAAATTTACATTATTTATTGAATTAATTTACACGGAAAAAAAGTTATATGAAAATAGAAAATACTTCTCACGCACACACTTGAATTGATTAAGTTTGTAAAAATACTAACACGTTTATGAAATAGTAAACTAGAAAAATTTCCTTATTACCCAAAAAAAAACATTTTTACCCCATTTGGGTTAATTTACCCCGGTTCCCCGACCGCTGTCCTAATACAATCCTTATATGTATATACATACACTTAAAATAACACATCTATACCACATCAATCACATATCTTCGCAATTTAATTTTAAATGCCTTTATGCTCCCTTCCAATTTTTTTTCTTCTGGTAATTCTCCAAATATCTTCAATGCTCCGTACATCAATGACTTTTGACTCTTTGTTTTTTCCTGAAGGGGATTCTTAGTTCATTTCCTTTCCTCGTCTCATGTGTATGTTTGCTTTATAGTTTATCAATTTTTCTTAGGAATTAAAATAGACGTATGGCCATTGATTATTTTGTAGATTAACAATACAGTATTGAAGTAAATAATTTGTTTAAATGAAAAGATATGTAATTCCTTCAACATTTTCTTGACTGAAGTGTACCTATTTTTCTTCAATATAGTTCTGATAGCTCTGTTTTGTAGAATTGTCATTTGTTTCATTAATCTGTCGTTGGCTAAGAATAGAACGCTGCTACAGTAATTTATGTGTGGTACAATGATTGCGTTGTACGCATTTTTACTGGAGACTGTGTCAACGGATCTTCTTATTCTTCCCAACCGCGAAATTTTTTTGGCAATCTTTTTAATAATTGGTTTTGTATTTTGAGCGAAAGTCAATTTAGAGTCAATTATTACTCCCAAATATTAAATTTCAAATACTTCTTTCAAAACTTCACCGTCTATCAATAAGTCTTTTTTTGTTTGCGTTATTCGTTTTCTAATGTTCATAAATTTAGTTTTGTTTACATTCAATTTAAGTTTATTTTTCTTCAGTCATATTGATATATTATGTAGGTCTTCATTTAAATGATTAATTTTGAGTTCATAATCCTCTCCTGCTTTATGTATATATATATATCAATGCGTTGTCTGCAAATAATCTTATTTTACAATGTTTCAATACTTTTACCACATCATTAATGAACATTATAAAAAAAATAGGTCCGAGAACAGACCTTTGTGGTACTCCCAATGTAATCTTCATTGGTTCGGATATTGTCTCACCCACTTTTGTGGTTTGATATCTATTAGTTAAATAATTCTTGAACCATTTTAATGCCTTTCTTTTTATTCCATTTTAGATAGTTTTTTAATGATTATATCTCTATCTATCGTCTCAAAAGCTTGAAAAAAGTCTTCAGGTGAAATATCATAAATTTGTAACAATTGTATTTTATTTTTAATGGATTATTGTGATGCAAAGAAATAATAAATGCTATGGATGACGGAATTCAAATCATATCAAATTAAACATATCAGGGAAAAATGTAGAAACTGCCCTGGAAAACCTGGAATTATCAGGGAATTTTGAAATCCGTTTTTTGTGGCCACCCTGTCTGAAATACAATTTCAAATGTGATTACATATTCAAAATAAACAAATATTTTTCGAAATACAGTGGAACCTCTTATAACGAGTTTAATTCGTTCCAGAATCTTACCCGTTATGTGAAACACTCATTAAGCGAAACAATTATTCCCATATAAGTCAATGTAAAATATGATAAAGCGTTCCATGCCAAAACAAATACTCATTTTTTGTAACGTTTATTCAAATAACTATTCATGTTCTACAAAGGATCATTTGAAATCCCACAATCCATCTTACAGTGGAGACACAACCTGCAGTACGTTACGATTGCATTTATTTATGTGCTAGAAAGGAATCTTTAAAAACTCCCAAGTTTACTTATATGTAGTGGAGAAAAACCATTTTCATCTTCCAACTGCAACTATTCATGTTCTCAAAAGGAACATTTAAAAGTTCCCAAGCCACCTCACAGTAGAGAAAAACCTTTTTCGTGTTCCGACTGCAACTATTCATGTTCTCGAAAGTAATAATTTAAAATCCACATGCTGACTCGCTGTGGAGAAAAACCTTTTTCATGTTCCGAAATTTTACAAATATATTTTTAAAAAATTACACATAATATCTGAACACAAATTTGAAAAATGTATGATCACATGCAATACTAACGTGCTAGCGGAATGAGTGCTAATCAGAGACTGATGCACTGGCGCAGAAATCTCAGCCACAAGTGAGTGATGTGAAGATGGGACTTGAATACTCCTAGCGTTATGCGAAATGTTGCTCGTTATGCAAAAAGTCGCTTGTTAAGGGAATGTTTTTTCCACAATCTGTTTTGCTCGTTACGCTAATTACTCATTAAGGGAGGTGGTCGTTATTAGAGGTTCTACTGTATTAAAATTTGAATGCAATCATAAAAACTTTTAAAAATGGCTCATTCTACATTTTTTCTAACTAAAAGTACTGATAAAAAAAAAAAAAAAAAACGTTACGGTGTTCGTTTTTCAATTCAGCCATTCGATGTAATTATTATCATACCACCAAATATTAATATGGAAACATTTATGTCGTAAGCCAATGAATCCACCCAGATTTCACTGTTTATATTTTTAGGTTCTATAAAAGTTTTTTTAAAAATCATTCTATTTATAATGTTCATAAAAAATGTATATAATTGAGATACCTGAGGGGGCACCCCTAGATCTCCCGTGTGGAGCTAATGATGCAAGTAATCTTATTGCTTAACCCAGGGGTTCCCAATCTTTTTCAGCCAGCGGCGCACTTACAAGTTTAGTATTTTGTCACAGTGCCCTACTTTAGTAAGCTATTTGGAATAGATATAGTGACTATGTATATATATATATGTTATAGTCGAAAAAAATAGGTACCTACAGTAATAATAGTTAGGTAGATAGGCACAAAAATTAAAACATCCACAATATGAAATTGAGTTTTATTATATTTATAAGAATTCAGAATAGAGAACTCCAGTCCAAGTTTTTTTATTTTTTTTCATGAATAAAGACCTTCAAACTTAACCCCTCCGCAATGTAAGCAGATATAAGCGTTAGAAATAGGACAGCAGTCAAGTACAATAAGCGTGTTTATATGTCAGCGCGTGTGTTTCCATAGAAATCGTTCTAACTCCGTTATTGTTTTAGTTACATCCCTAAAACAAAAAGTAAAAGGTCGATAGTAGATCAAGCTGCACATCCCTATCAAGTTGTCTATGGAAATAAATAACAGAAATCAGCTGTCAGTCGTGTAGTTGACAAAAATATTTACCTGTGCAAATTTGCTACGGGCGGCTCCTCCGTGCTCCACATTTTAAATTTTGGTAAATATGCAGTTAGTCCACCTCACGGATAACACGGAACATTCGTGTTGTCGAAGTTTGATTAATAGACAATCAAATATGACATTTGTAAGAAGTAACAATCTTATAAAATAAATTCTCTAAAATAAACTCGCTTTTCATCATGCTTTTAAAAAACATCCCAGGTTTTGAATGGTTTGTTTGGCTACGCAGGGTTTGTCTAGCGGGTTTGTGTAGTTATTTTAATACATTTCTTTCCATGTTCTACTGTTATAAATACTGGTACAAACTTGTCAATGATGCATTCACTTAGTTTTACGCAAAAATATTTTTTCTATGATTGGTAGCATTGATGAAATGTTAAAATAAAAACGATGAATAAACATGGCGTTACGGTGCGAGTGAATTAATTTTGACAAAATTAAAATGTTGAATGCATATTTTTTGCATGTTTTTTGGTCTCCCCCGACATAAATACTCTCTTTTCGTAATAATAAAGCTAAATCTAACTGTTTGGATAAAAAGTTTTCCGTATTAACTGATAAAAATGAAATGATAAAAAAGTGAGGTGACAAAAGTGTTTATTACACATATATACAATAGAATAAGTATTGTTTACATAATCTGTGATTTTAGTACCGTTTTTACATAAAAACATCACGTGAGTCATTTTTACCTATTTTTATTGTTTGCGTTCTAAATTTTAATATTTGCAAATGCTAATATTTATTTGTAATATAATAATTTGAAAGCCTATTTTGTAACCTTTCTAAAACAGTTTTTGCTATTCGGTTACGTTCAGAAATGTTTCATTTATAGAGCTTTAATTGTGAAGCGGTAATAACAAAAAGTTTTCGTAAAATGTAATTTTGTTAGAGACACCAAAAGCGAATATTCTCGAAAATTCGGAGGGGTTAAGTGTGAGAAGTCAAGGCGTTTTTTATTCAAGATTAACCGCTTTTAAGTCCTCCGAATTTTCGAGAATATTCGCTGTAAAAACTGTTTTAGAAAGGTTACAAAATAGGCTTTCAAATTATTATATTACAAATAAATATTAGCTTTGTAAATATTAAAATTTAGAGCGCAAACATTAAAAATAGATAAAAATGACTCACGTGATGTTTTTATGTGAAAACAGTACTAAAATCACAGATTATGTAAACAACAATACTTATTCTATTGTATATATGTGTAATAAACACTTTTGTCACCTCACTTTTTTATCATTTCATATAAAAATATTTAATAAAAATTTAAAATGTGGAGCGCGGTGGAGCCGCCGGTAGCAAATTTGCGCGGGTAAATATTTTTGTCAACTACACGACTGACAGCTGATTCCTGTTATGTATTTCCATAGACAACTTGATAGGGATGTGCAGCTTGATCTACTATCGACCTTTTACTTTTTGGTTTAGGGATGTAACTAAAACAATAACGGAGTTAGAACGATTTCTATGGAAACACATGCGCTGACGTATAAACACGCTTATTGTACTTGACTGCTGTCCTATTTCTAACGCTTATATCTGCTTACGTTGCGGAGGGGTTAGTATAGAAAAACATTGGTAAAATGTCCACATCTCACCTCTACTGTTATTGTATTTTACCAATGTGCAATATAAAAACAATAAATCATCTTTTTCATTGCAAATACAAATGACATGGTAAGCCATCGAATTTTGTGTTCAGGCGTGACTTTGTACATTGTTTTATGTATAACACATATAGAAACACTGGTATTTATAATACATTGATCATGACGATTGTGTAATAACTTGTTATAAAAAGCCCTTGATACTAAAAACAATTCGAAAATACGATCGATGTATCGTAAACCAAATATCAAATATGACCTATTTATGACTATATTTATGACTATATTTAACCTCAAATATAGCCCTTTTCCGTCATCATTTTAATTGTTGAGGGCCTAAATATTGTTTCCAATAAACACAACAACTATTATTTATCTAAATATCTTTAACAGTATGAAAATAACCAAAAAACACGAAATGTTGAATGACGTACGTGTCTTACGTGGCGTAAGATTTCAAATGTCAATACATCTTGATACAACTTCAATACACCATCACCAGGTGAATAGTTAGCAGTGACATCACCACTAACCATTTCACAACTTGACACTGTGTTTTGACGAGAGGTTTAAAAATGGACTTTTTAATAATTTTTTTAAAAACTTGCATTTAATATTATTAAGGCGATCCAATAGTTCAGGAAAAAATCGAAATCGGAATTCACGTCCTTTTATGGGAGGAGTTTGAATATACTTAAGATGAATATATACGTGAAATCTTATTTAGATACAATTTTGATTAATCTTTTCGACGAATCGGCTTACAGTATGAACATCATAAAATATGCTACGGATAAATCGAAGCTTTTACTAGCTTTTCTATGTATTGGAATTACAATAAAATTATTATTTACGTAACAAAAAATATAAGCGTAAACCACCAAAAAAAAAGTTTTTTCATGACTTAATTATGAAGTAATACAAGAAACAATTTTTTAAAATACCCCTTTATGGCTAAGACTATTTTTGAGGTTTTCCATGTTCTAACTTTTTTTCGTTCTTATAAAATTATGCACAAAATAAATCAAAACCACTTTTTCGCTTACTAGCCTCGTGAAAAAAAGACGCCCGATTTTTAAATTTTGCAGGCATGAGATTCGAAATATTTCTAGCGTTTATATTCCTCTTAAGAAAAAGCTTTTGGAAACGTTGGAAAAGGTATTTAAGAAATTTTTTTTTACAGGTTGATTTCGTAAAAACCTGTAAAAAACATTAACTCCCTTTTTACGCATTGTTTATTGTAATAAAACGGAAATTTAAAATTGATTTCACGAAATCAAGCGACGTGGAGGCACGCGTCCATCTTTCGCTCCGTTCGGGGCGTGACTGAGGTATGGCGACTGTGGCGTGGACAGTAGTTCTTCGGTGGACGCCATAGGGTTCACTTTGAAAAACTGAATTCGTCGACTAGCGGCCGTATTGTAAAATAACAACGCGAAAATGCATATTTTATTTTATTTTGGGAAGATCGGGTGTAAATATCAACTTTTTTTGCGATTATTATAAAATAAACTGAATTTGCCACATTATACAATAAAACCATATCCGAAAAAGGGTTTATAAATAGAAGAGTTTGGACTTGAAAGTGTGTTTTTTAGACCTTATACTTTATTTTTTTATAGGCTTATTAAAAGACTTATAAAAAAAATGACCGATATTTTTAAGGGCCAGGGTATGTTCTACACCCAGTATTTAATTGAAGCATCTGTAATACTTCTAAGCGGTCAAATTTTCAAAACAAAAACATATGATTTTGTATGATTTTTGCATTATTTACTATGGCTTCATCTTAAATAAAACTTATATATTCAGAATCAGCGTTTATTGGTCTATATGAACATATTTTTTTAAAGCCATAATATTTTTCACTGGAGTTCCTTATTGGAACAGAGAACAAAAAAGACTTAAGAAAAAAATAAAATACGATAGTTACTCAGTCAAATCAATGTGACGGGTGAGCTTGATGATTTCCGCACAGTTTTTCAAAGCAAGGAAAGACTTGAGACAGCTACTCTCATTTCTTGCTCCACATTGATCTTTGAGCGATATTTGTTCTTGATTGCATCTACAGCTGAAAGTCCAGCTTCACATAAATATGATGTGGCAAACGGAATGAAAATTTTTAAAGCTTTCGAAGTTAAATTTGGATATTCATTTTGAATCGATAACCAAAACTCCAAATCGGAACTGGTGAATCTAGTTTTGAGGTTGTTGTTGCAAGAGAGTTCAATGAGACTCTCTTGCTCTTGTGTTGTGAATCCTGGCGGAGCTTGTGCACGGAAAGGATCTTGGATCCACGCAAATTTTTCGACATCATCATCTGCAAAGTACTTCGAAAACCATTAGAAAGGCCATCAGGTCTTGTGGGACAACCACTTCATTAGATATCGCATACTTATACAATTGTGGGAAGCAATCTTGATCGCTGCCTTCATTAATTTTTTTTATCCACAACCGCAGTTTCTTCCTAAACGCCGCAATTCTCCCCGATAATTTCAGAATGTGCGTGTTGTTGCCTTGCAAAGAAAGATTCAAATTCTCAAATATATCGCACAAGTACGCTAGTTTTAGCAAAAAATCTGGTTCAGTAAAATATTAAACGGACATTGCGAGCAAGTAGTCGTGGGTGGGTAAAGATGTGGGAGGGGTAGGGTATCAACGGTTTTCAAGCGCCTAGGTACTTTTCGGCGAGTGAGCGACGGCGATGAGTATTTACCTATGTTCTTTAAAGATGCAAGCGCTCAAAATAGGAATTGTTCCTTTATAGGTACCCGCGAATATTTGTGGTTTTGGATAATTAATCAGACTTTCTACGGTGCACCAGGGCACCGCGGCGCACCCTTTGGGAACCCCTGGCTTAACCCATCGGGCCTCAACCATACTATGTCAAAGGGTCAAAATATTTCCACTTTACAATAAAATCCAAATAAATGGAATATTTCTGAAAATATCTGAAAACTAAAAACCGTTTTCGAAAGGTGATAAAATATGCTTTTAAATTTTATAAATCGAAATAAACATACAATTTTTTAAATATAAAAAGTTTGCATGCAAACGTTAAAATTTTTAAAAAATGGCTCAGCTCGCCTTACCTTTTTTCTAACTAAAATTACTGTTAGCGAAAAAATCGAAAGTTTCATAAATTTTTTTCTAGTTGAGATCCGAAACTTTGGTTTAAAAGTCTACATTTGACTTATTTTGTGGTTTTATATTTGGAAATAAAGCATGGTGTTTTTCAACACTGTTTATATCATATTTCTCACTATGATAGGTAAGGGAGACGATTTCTATGAGACCTATATGAGTTGTTCCGAAAAGCGAACAAATTAGCCTAACACGTTAAAGAGAATGTATCAGCTACCTGAAGGTAGTGTTTTCTCTAACGTGCGTTTGTGCGGCGAACCATCATTAAAAAGTTGAGAAAATAAAACAAACTTGTTTTATAATCATATTATAAACGTATAAAATACGTAACGTAAAAATAAATATATATATAATGTAATAATATTATAAACACTACTATAGGTAGCGCGCCATCAAATACATTATTCCCATTGGTGCGTTTCAAAAAGTGCACCAAATGCTCCGTACAAAAAGATGCTATTCCTGCGAACCGCTCTGATGGTGATTTTAACAAAACTGGGCCTTCTGTATGCAAAATTCACACACCCTTGTGCGACGATCCCGATCATGATGTCCGAACATTGTCCGAACACAATGTCCGATGAGACGAGTATCACGATCTCCGCGGGAGCGCAGACTGACCGTTGACCTTTAAACCATAGATTTTTGATTTAAGTTTTCATATTATTTTTTTTTTAGAAAAGACGATATATATCCTTCAGTTACATTTACGATGATTAGTATAGAGATTAGAGAAGGAACAACTGATAAACTCTATTCCTGATTTTAATACCCGCATAATTGTAGTTTTTTCAAATGCAAAAGTCGGCGCATACATTTTTTGTATACCTAAGTGAAAAAAATTATTTTATTTCGTGCCACCTTTATTTGTGTTTTTTGTTTTTATTTAATGTTTTAAAATATCAAATATATATTTTACGTAATTATTCTTGTTGAAAAAACAATAATAATTAGCAACGTATATTGAAAAAAAAAAAAACATAAACAGTTTAATTTTTGTCGTTTTCTCGTTATTATTAATAATTGTATTGAGTGCAGGCGCGGCCGGTGCCTCAAATTATAGGTGGTTCACCAAGCCATTCATAAAAAACGAAAGGTTGATATTATATTTAAAAAAAAATCTAGACATCATGCATAATTTTACATTATTTGCTAAGTATCTAAAAATATCATGTAACTGTAATAGTAAAAATATCGTGCGATGTAAAAACATGCTGATGTCTAGAGTTTAATATAGTGAATTGACCTGCCAGGTAAGTAGGTATGTTTTATGTATCTGTTTGTAAATTCAAATAATAAAAATACATATAGCCTAGGAACTCATAATAAATTGTACAACGCAACATAAAAGGGTCGGTGTGATATCCATTTAAAAATACTCAACCTTCCAAAGATAATAATAATAACGCAATAATCCAATAATAATAATTAACACACAAGAAACAGTCTGCGGCGTGGATCGCCAATATCGCCATTTACTGTCGTGACAACTTCGATCAATGGGTGACAAACAAATAATAATGTCAAAAAGGTACATCCCAAGGGCTCGAACAAGATAATGTCACACGAGACGCATAGCTGACCCTTTGACTAATGGTTACATTTTAGAAGAGAAATATTATTACTTAATATTATCTTGTTCAAACCTTACTACCGCTGGAACCAAAGCTTCGGAATATTTCCGAAGAATGCCGAAGCTCTTCGGGTCGGCTGTGCAGCGCACGGTCAGCCGATTTTTAGTATGACATGTTTCTGACGTTTTGGGATTTTTTACTACGAGGATCATTCAAATTACGGGGCGCTTAGCTCTGGCGCGCGGTTTGGCATTGTACCTACCTCGGTTCCTCGCTCCTAGCGGGTAGCCGCCGTAACTGGCGGGTGGGAACAATGCGTTTATTTGGCCGTAATACATTGTTAATTGTTAGATTGATAAATAATTATAATTAAATTTAAAGATTGTGCTCAATTTTATCAATTTAATAAATAAACATATAATTGTCTATTGTTGGGTTATAGTGTTGACGTATTTTGACAGCTGCTTCAATTTATCAAGCTTTAACAATCATAATACTAGAAAATCAAACTAAAAAGTGGTTAACTCGTCTAATCAGGAGAGTGCGCGTTGGGACAGTGAATTTTTTATCCCACAAAGTATCTCGCTAAGGCGGAATACTCGTCATTATTCTGGTGTTTTGTACCACAAAATACAACTCAGTGCAAAAGTGACTCGATCATTATATAAACACAAAAAACCTATCCCAAAGGCGTTTTTAGCGTAACAAAGGCTCTGCCATCTCTCATTCAAGAAACAAGCATTGTGTCGTTTTTTCTTTTGTGTGAAATTTTGAAATCAACTACCTTTAAAATGAATACACTGTGCTCCATCTGTAAAAAAAACATTGACACCCCGTCAGACTTCATCTCATGTTGTATCTGCGACGAAAACTACCACTTCATTTGTGCCGATATCGCAGAGACCTCACGACGAGGAACTAAGATTTTACAGTGGCGCTGCAAATTTTGCACAAAAACACAAAAAAACTCAAAAAAAAATACGTCTGAAAAAAATCTAGAACTGACATCTACCGAGAAACCAAATAAACAACCATCATCAACACCAAAATCTACAATTGCCGCCTCATCATACGCCAGTGTGAACTTACCACCAACAACCACAGATGGCTCCAGTAATCTGACAATCGAGCTATTTTTAACTGAAATTGCTAATTTTAAAGACTCAGTTATTGATTCTGTTGGAAAAAAATACGATGCAATCCTGCTCCAAAATAATGAAATATTAAAAACCATTCAAAGCATATCTCAACAGCAAGAAGACTTAAAATATCGAATAAATAATTTGGAAAAACTACATGATCAAGTAAACTCAGCCTTAAATTCAAGACTTGAGGATTTAGAAAAAGTAAGCGGAAAAAATAATGAAAATCAAATAAAAATTTGTCTCTTGACAGAACGAAATGAAGACCTAGAAAAAAGAATAATAGCGATCGAGATTGACCAAGAAAACAGGAACAGGCGATTTAACAATACTTGTTTGGAACTTCGAGGGCTTCCAGAATTCAAAGAGGAAACATCACAAACCTTAAAAGACATTATATTCAATACCAGTAAAACAGTTGACTGCCAACTAAATACAAATGATATTTATAATATATATAGAGTATCACAAAGAAATAAAAATATTCCTCCAACAGTTAAACCTAGGTCAGTGGTAATTAATTTTAATTCAATAGCGTTAAAAGAGGAGCTCCTTAATGCTATAAAAAAATATAACAGATCTTGCGAAAAGATTGGGGACAAACTAAACACGGGAACAATCGGATTGTCTGGCCCCATTACACCCATCTACGTCTCAGAACTCCTCACGTCTAAAGGCAAACGGCTTTGGTATCTAGCTCGCCAACGTGCGACTGAATGTAAATTTAGGTACGTTTGGACGAAAGCAGGTCTAATCTACATGAAAAAAGATGACTCTTCTCGACCTATATTAATAGATTCAGAACAAGCTATACCGAAGCTCTGACTACCTGCTCTTTATTCTAATTATCGTGATAAAACTACTCACTACCGCTTTATATCGCCATTTCATACTCTATTACATAACAGCACTATATTATATGAACACCTAGGATTTTGCATAACTCCTATTTGTACTGGAATAATTTTAATTCTAAATTTAACTTTAACTTTAATTTTAATCTTTATTCTCTCTAGAATGGTAACTACACTTATTACAAGATTATTAATTGATTTATTAATAATATTACTAATAATTCGGCAAAAGAGAACTCTAATCAACATATTTTATATAACCCAGATATTACTTATTTTTCATACTTATACTACTTTTTACTGTCTTTTGAAAGAGAAAATGCCACACACTAACTACATACGTTATTTATTTCCTGGATTTTATTTCAGATATTATTTCTTACTCAGATATTATTTATTTTTCCTAACTACATCATTTTGTTTACAGTTTTGTCGCTACAAATTTCGTTCTACAAGTATTGATATGATAATAAAATACTGTTTTAAAACTTTACCCAGAAAACAACAATTAATTTTTGAATTCTAATGGTAATAAACGATCTTCAACATGAAATCGATAGTATCATAGTGCCAAATACTGAAATAATTTTTGAAAACATTAACAAAATTATGCAATTTAATTGGGAATCAAATAGGATTAATATTGTTCATCAAAATATTAGAACGATGGGAAACTTGGATGATTTTCTTATATTTTTGGAAGAAATAAAATCTGTGGTAAAGTTCCATGTACTAATTCTCACTGAATGCAGGTTAAATGATTCATACATAGCCAAACAAATTTCAGGCTATAACGAATACCATACAACATCGCATATTAACCAAAATAGCGGAGTAGTAGTATATATCGACAATACATTAAATTCCTTAGTACAAGAAATAAACATAAATCAGTGTAATTGTTTAAAAATCAACATTAATGAGAATTTAGGTATCCTAGCTATCTACCGATCACCATCGTTCAATGACATCCAAGATTTCCTGGAAAATATTATTGGTGAGTTAAAAAAAACTAAGGATTACGCACAATATGTACTGATCGGGGACATGAATATAAATACTATAGGAGAAGTATTGCATAGGCAGTCCGACGACTACTTATGTGCTATGGCTGAAAGTAATTTTATTTCCATTATTAATTCTCCAACTAGGGTACAAGGTAGCTCAAGCTCATGTTTGGATCATATATATACCAGAAATATAACAAATTCAAATGCATTTGTAATACATAATACAATCACTGATCATTACACCACTGCAATCAGTATCCCAAACTCAATACCCAAAAAACACAAAATTAATCACAAACAGATTATCAATTATGAGGCTTTATTAAATGATCTTAAAAATAAAAATTGGGAATATGTTTATAAAGAGACTGAAGTTAACAATGCTCTAAACTATTTTATTAATGAAATCAATACATTCATAACAAAACACACAATAATTAAACGCATTCCATATAGTAAAATACATCTCACCCCATGGATTACCAACGGCATTGTTAAATCTATACACAAAAGAAATCACCTTCATAAAATAGCTAAACGAGACCCATTGAACGATACTAAACAGCAAAACTATTACCGATACCGTAATATTTGCAAAACCGTTATTCGCAAATGTAAAGAGCGTTATTATAAATTCTTACTTGATAAAGATAATTCCAGCAAAAACATGTGGAATGTTGTCAGAGACATAACTAAAAGTAAAAGAAATACCAGTACATCGGTAACTGAATTAAACACCGGAAATTTGATTATAACTGACAATCAATCAATTGCATGTCATACTAATCAATATTTTGCATCTGTTGGGTCAAATCTAGCAAAAAAAATTTTATTAGAAACCCAGAAAACGGAAGACTCTTTAGCATCGACAATTGAAACAAAGGAACAATCTTTTTCATTTGATATTAAACCAACTACTGTAGAAGAGGTCTTAAAAATAATCAACAGCCTTAATACTACACATGCAAAGGGTCCAGATAGTCTAAATACACAAATACTAAAAAAAATAAAAAATCAGATTTCTGCTCCGCTATCATATATTTACAACTTAAGTTTTGCATCAGGAATATTTCCTGATCACTTTAAAAAATCAATAATTGTCCCAATTCACAAAAGTGGACCTAAATCTCTTGTAGAAAACTACAGGCCAATATCTCTTTTAAGCGCGATATCCAAAGTCATTGAAAAGCTTTTCAAAACTAGGTTAAACGAATATGTGGAGGAACATAACATTCTAAGTCCAAACCAATACGGCTTTCGGTCGGGTAAGGGAACGGATGATGCCATCGCATGTCTCACGGAAACTATTGCAGGGAATATGAACCGTGGCAAGAAAACTATTGCCCTTTTCCTGGACCTGGCCAAGGCATTTGACACAATATCTCATAAAATTCTTTTACAGAGACTTAGAAATATAGGAATAAAGGGAAAAGCTTTTCAATGGATAGAAAGTTATATATCTAATAGATTTCAACAAACCAGAATTAACGAGGCTATTAGCACTTCACTAAAATACACTTTTGGGGTACCACAAGGAAGTACACTTGGGCCCCTTCTCTTTATTATATACATAAACGAACTTTGTAACCAACACATTGGTGGCAAAATTATCACATTCGCTGACGATACAGTTATTTTGTTTGAAGGAGATGATTGGATAGAAACACACCACCTTGCGAACACAGGTATAAACAGAGTAAAACAGTGGCTGGACAGTAATTTGCTTACACTAAACATACAAAAAACAAAATATCTCACATTTAGTGCTACCCTTGCAGGGCAACCCAAAACACCTCATCACCTCACAATACATAATATTAAGTGTAGCCTTGGAAATAATAACCATACTTGTAAATGCGAAACCCTTGAATGTGTTAAATCTATTAAATATTTAGGTATAATAGTGGATAACCACCTTAAATGGAAACAACAAATTGAAAACACAGCTAATAAAGTGCGCAAGCTTATTTATATATTTATAGCATTGCGGGAAATTATAAAAACTCAAGACATTAAAAAAATATACTACGGGCTCTGTAACTCCGTCATAACCTACGGTTGCATTGGATGGGGTGGAACAGGATTAACAATATTATACCCGCTACTGAAGGCACAGAAATCCATTCTACGCGTCATTATGAACAAACCCTTCAGATACTCGAGCGACGCTCTCTTCAAGGAGTTTAATGTGCTTGATGTTCGACAATGTTACATAAAAAAAATAACAATCTGCGTCCACAAAAATATAAGCAAAACGATAACAGTCGATCATAATCATCAAACCAGAAGTAAGAGCAGAAACGACCTTTCCATTCCTACAAGCAATACTGCGGCTTACCAAAAAGTTTTCTCATACCTGGGACCAAAAATATACAACAAAATCCCCTCTCAATTTAAACTGTGTGAATTATCATCCTTCGGTACTAAAATTACAAAATGGTTATTAGACTTAGGTAGGACAGATTCTGAAAAATTATTAAAAAACGTAGTCTGAGTTGATTTCTTCGATTTTGTATTTTGTATTTTCCTAAAAAATATATTTTTTTAATTTTTCTTTCTTACATTTATATATTATATTTTTATTTTATATTTTACATGTATCTATCTGGATTTTATTGTTTATTACTGCTAATTTGTATTTTCCTAAAAAAAATACTTTTATTTTTATTTTTATTTCTCTTTCTTACATTTATATGTTATATTTTTGTTTTATTTTATATTTTACATGTACCTACCTGGATTTTATTGTTTATTACTGATGTATACCTAGAATAACACAACTTATATCTGATACCTAATATCTAAGTAACTCCCCCAATATGTACCATTATTGTTAATTATTATTGAATCCATTAATGTGAAATTATGTACACGCAACCTGCCAATTTGACTGTCCTAAAACGGGAAACCTTCCTAGTTGGACAGTCAAAGCTTCCTTTTATATTGTTATATCTTGTATGTAATAAATGTAATAATAAAAATAAATAAATAAAAAAACACATTACGTAGAAATACGATGAGTTGTAAAATGATGTTGAATTTTTTTGGCGGTTCAGCGCCCCATTGCACGTTAGCGCCAGCCGCGCCTGATTGAGTGTCAAGTGATTTGAAAACAATAGTATGTAGGTACCTCTCCCACTTATGTTGTGTGAGTGACGCTGTATTCAACGGTTTGACGAAGGACAACATAAGTAAATTTTGATTAGATATATCTTCTCTTGAATTTCTGAACCCCCTGTTAAAAAGACCACGAACCGCCACTGCCTGAAGGATGTTAACCAGCAAATCTTTAGTATATTTGTACTTATACGTTTGATGACTTAGCCGGGGTGCCCGGGTGATGTTTTTTTTTTCCAATGATATTTTATTAGCCCCACACAGGAGGCCCCGAGGAAAAAAATCCCTCATGGCCTGTCATCTTTGGGAATGCTGTGTGGAGGGTATTTTTGGGGAAAGGAAAGAGGTATGGGGGGTGGGTAGGAAAGGGGAAGGGTGGGTGATATCAAACCATCCCTCCACTGCGGTCGAAGGCAATGGGTCGAGAGAGTTCGATTGGAGAGGTCAAATGGTCTCCCTCAACCAGTCTCTCCAGATATCTCCAAATATGTCTCCAGATGTCTCCCGCCACACAGTAGGTGGGCATAATACCCACTCCGTCTTGTTCCAGTAGCACAGCAACAGATGAGACAGAGTGCATAACACGTGATCCGTTGCTATGTGTAACTGTGTAATCAGTGGCCAGAAAATTGACGTGATGATAGTTAACCTTCAATAGGAGAGGGCAAGAAGCAGAAACTTAAAGCTTGGTGTTTTCAAAACAAGATCACAGTTTGATAATTACATATCGTCGCAGGAAAGCAATACTGCTGTAACCGCCATTACCTACGAACATACTTATGAGGATTTTGAGGTGTGTACATCAGTCAAAAAATGTATTGTTGACAAAACGGCTACTTTTTCCTACATCGTACAGTTCTTGTTTATCATCGTAGAGTCACGAGACCCAGATAGAACGACGCAGAAAAAAAACCCAGCAAAATGGTGTTTTTAAAGTATTTTCGTAGGTAGTGGCGGTTACATCAGTATTGCTTTCTTGCGATGATATGTACTGTGGTATAAGGGTCAAAATCAGAGAGGTGACCATTATGCTTCTGACAAAATTTTTCATAATAAAATAACATGATATTACTACAATATTTATTTCAAAATAATGGTACTGTGCATAATTACAAGGCACTTAGCATATTTATTTTTCTATAATAATGTTTTACTTGATTTTAAACAAAACATACCTAAATAGTCATTCCGGGATCGCGTCCTTATATCATGTTTCATAGTTCAGACAAGTCAAAAATGTTTACAGTTACGAATTAAACATGTCATATTTTAATATTAGCTTTAAAAAATATCAAATAAGGAATATATATGTAAATTAAATTCATGTCAGTTTAATTTCTTCATATTTTGGCTATCCAAATGTTGTCTGACGTTTATCATATCATTCCGTGAACGAGGTGGATATTGGTCGATGTAATTAAAACAACAAACCCTAGGTGGCGTTAGGGAGCAACACTGTGAAGTTCGCTAGTCAAAGCAAACGGCGTGTGTCGTGTTTACGGAAAAAAATAATTGATTTTGTTGATATCTACCTTTTAATTTGATATTTGTGAAGCGTACTTTAATTCCCTGTCATTACGGGAACGCTGTTTGGTGATTAGTTTTTCGAAAATTTGCTTACTTTTTGCAAAATTCTTATAAATATTACAGCTCACTTGTTCATAACCTCTAAAACCAATATCTAACATGGCGGCGTTAAGCGTGACAAGAAAATATTTTTCGAATAATAATTTCGGGAACGGTCATTTCAGGAACGTTCTTGTATATGACGAGCGTTCACGAAATGACAATATGTGAACAAAATGATACTGTAATACTTTTAAAAAGCATAACCATGCAAAATTTTGGTTTTAGGTGTCCATTTAGTACGAGTACCATGGAAAACCATAAAAATGAAGTGAAGTAAAAAAAAAGATTAAAACAGGACAGTATAGCTTCTAAAAGGCATCGTGAAAAGGCTAATGCAAGTTTTTAGATAAAATGACACTTGAACAAAAACAGAAGAAGATACTGAAAGAAAGGGAATGTTAAGAAAGAAAGCTGAAAATATAGTTAAGACTGAAAGAAAGAAAGAACCTAAGAAAGAAAGTTGAAAATATAATTAGGGTGGAATGCAGAATACGCCAATGTCAGGGAATTTAATAAAAATGCACTTTCTAGATGAGAAGTGTGTAGAAACTCATTAAAAAAAGAATTAATGTGCGGAAAGCAAAATTGAGGGAAATACAGCCGATCAAAGTTTTATAAAATTTCACTCGCAAACTGATACTATGACAGCCCGCCCGCCATCGTTATGTTGGTATCCCGGACCTGATCCGGCGCTGGGTTAACATACACAAGCCCGCTAGAAAGGTTAGGTTAGGTTAGGTTATGGGGGGGGGGGCAGATCCGGCGCTGGGTTAACATACACAAGCCCGCTAGAAAGGTTAGGTTAGGTTCGGTTAGGTTAGGTTATGGGGGGGGGGGGGGCAGATCCGGCGCTGGGTTAACATACACAAGCCCGCTAGAAAGGTTAGGTTAGGTTATGGGGGGGGGCAGATCCGGCGCTATAATACACAAGCCCGCTAGACAAATTTCATAATTACGCGCCTCCTGTATCCCATGAAGTTGGCTACAACGGGTGGGTTGGTATCCCTGACCTGTTGTTGTGGTAGTAGTACTTTGGGTTGTTTGGGTTCAGTTCATTTATGGTAGTGTGCTGTTCGTCGGTCATGTGTTTTTGGTGCCAGTTCAAGAACGTTCAAGTGAAACGCTGGTCCCTATAATCAAACAGTGGATTGCCCCCGGCACCACGATAATTAGTGACTGTTGGCGCGCTTACGACTGCTTGGAAAATGAAGGATTCCAGCATTTAAAGGTCAATCACAGCATCACCTTCAAGGATCCAGACAGTGGGGCGCACACAAATTCCATAGAATCTACGTGGCGTGCTGCTAAGGCTGTATCGTCAGGTGCCGGCCGGAAAAAATCCAGTATCGCGGGCAATCTGGCTAAATATATGTTCCAGAAACGTTGTCGGGAGCGGAACGTCGATCGCATGGACGAATTTTTGTGCATGGCTGGACGTTTATATGACGCCACTGTGGAACGTCCACCCAACACTCTGCTGTCGCTTGAGGATGGGACATCTGACTCTGAGGACGATTACGAGTGAGCGATTTTAAGGTAGTATTTTGTTTAGTTTCATAATTACGCGCCTCAAGTATCCCATGTAGTCGGCTACAATTCTACAATTGTATCTAGTCCGTGATACCAACATAACGATGGCGGGCGGGCTGTCATAGTATCAGTTTGCGAGTGAAATTTTATAAAACTTTGATCGGCTGTATCTCCCTCAATTTTGCTTTCCGCACATTAATTCTTTTTTTAATGAGTTTCTACACACTTTTCTCATCTAGAAAGTGCATTTTTATTAAATTCCCTGACATTGGCGTATTCTGCATTCCTCCCTATAATTAAGACTGTTAGTGATATGTCTGAAAGAGAGAAGAGGAAACAGAGAAATTCGTGGAGAATAAATTCTCAAAAGTATAGACGGAAAAAAAGATGATGGCCAATATTTTAGCTAACACCCCCCCAGATTCTGAAAATGAGATGGAAAACGACACTCGCATGTTGAGGAAGAAATCAGGAAGAAAATAGGATAAAAAAGATAAAGCGCAGGCTTACAGAACCGTTAAAAATAAAAGCATAAAATACAAGTTAATCAAATTTTATTTGATTAATTTGTTTTATTTCACAATTTATTAATTTAAAATAATATATCTATAGTATATTTGCGGCATGTTCCTGAGTGGAAGGCACTCTATCAGTATTGCCCTGGTGTAAGACCAAGATTCAGAATTGAAACGTTGCTTGAAATGGCTTTAGCCGTGTTTGATGATCAGATCTGAATAGCCAGGTACTTCCCCACCTTCCTCTTCCCTATCTCCTTCCCCTCCCCACTACCTTCAGTCTCACAACATATCCCAATTGGGGATGCCATAGTCTCACTGGCTCCTCCAGACAATAGATCAGATCCAAAGAACAATAGATCAGTTGCGAAAAAAATTCTAAACAGCGAGAGGCTTTTCAAAAATGCGTCGGTGGCAACCGTATCTACTATCTAGGGAACTTCGCCGTCATTTTGGGAAGATCCCCATCATTTTCGGGAACATCATAAAAACGGCAAATAAATCACTAATAAGTAATTTTATAGTTAAAACTTGCATATACAAGATGAAATGACCTTTAAACCTTTGTATTTATATTATTAATATCCCACGTAGTGCAAGAATGTATACAATAAATTGAAATTTTGGAGCAGAATTTACACGAATTGAAAATTTATTGAGAGTAATTTAAAAAATTAATCTTTTGATCATAAAAATATACATAATAACAATATTTTCCAATTTAGGAACAGGTTTATTACAATTATTATAAGCAATAATTATCAGCCTGAAACACTCATCCACATTGAAAAATCTTCCGAGAAAAGATACATGACGCCAACGGGAGGTTTATTACAATTTATTGAAGGTGATTCTTAAATACGTTGGTTACATAATTATTAAAAAATTATTTAAAAGTGTTCCCGAAATGACTCATGACTCTGGCATTATTCTTATTAACATGTAGAATTTCTGAAATATATATTTTTGTGCGTGCCTCTTCACAGGAAAGATTCATGACAAATGACACAACAGACTCCGCTAGTTAGTTTTCTTCAAAAGGAAACTTCATTTCTCAGATATTTGAAAACCTAAAATGCTCACCTCTCTGACCCATAAATATTTATCCATGACTGATTTAGTATTCATCATTGTATGTTTCGGATTCACATAAACTTTAATATTAAAATTATACACCACCCTGTCTCAATAAAATGTAGTGGAATATGAATCTCCTTCATGACAGTGTTTACATGTATGATATATGTAGTTGAATATATTGTATTTGCAGTCCGAAGCGCTACCAGATGGGTGAGCTGACGGACTGGCTGTTCCGACTGATGCGCAAGGACAAGGAGTGGGGTTACGTCCGTTACAACATGCGCTACGATCCCTTCTTCCAAATGAGGGTCTATTTCAACCAAAAATTCTCTCCTGGATACCCGCTTGGATATTTGCACTGGGAGTCTATTGAGAAGGTAAACTCTAAACTAAATGTTTTATAGTGAAATAAAGATATCATGTTTTTATTTTGTCCGTCTGCAGAAACATGGCAGATATATGCATTCCCATATAGATTTATATAAACACTAGCTGGTGCCCGGCACGCGATGCTATGCCATTTAATAAAGAAATTGTTTCTCCCTGAGTGTCCTTTCCCACTCGTCCCGTTCCCCTTCTGCCTCCCCTTCTTCAACTGCGTCCTCTTCCCCTTTCGCGTTCCCACTCCGTCACCTGCACCTTCCCTCTCCCCACTCCACTCCCCTCCCCTTCCCCCGACCCGCAAATACCCCTCCCGAGTTCCCCTCCCCCCTCCCAGGTCCCCTCCCCCCTCCCAGGTTCCCCTCCCCCATAATAAAGAAATTGTTTCTCCCTGAGTGTCCTTTCCCATTCGTCCCGTTCCCCTTCCGCCTCCCCTTCTTCTCCTGCGTCCTCTTCCCCTCTCGCGTTCCTACTCCGTCACCTCCACCTTCCCTCTCTCCACTCCACTCCCCCCCCCTTCCCCCGTCCCGCGAACCCCCCTCCCGAGGTCCCCCTCCCCCCTCCCAGGTTCCCCTCCCCCTCCCTCCCTCGCGCTTTCCATACATTCAGTTTTCAAACCTCGCGTGCCACCAATAGCAATTTTTTTATACAAATTTCATAATGCCAGAGCTCACCGGAAGTTTTATAAAAACCTTGTCCTGACAATAACGAACACAAAAAAAAAGAATTATCCAATTTGGTGCAGTCGTTCGAAAATTATGCGCTTAGCAACACATTCAGCGATTCATTTTTATATTATAGATGAAGTGATGCGCGCAGCACTATGGTTTATTTACTCATGACATTTAAAAAAATTATTTATCTTATAACAAATTACTTAACCAATTACGGTACAAGCTTTCTTATTTTGACATTCTTAACCTCTCCGCGAGTGAGGTTTGGCAAACAAAACTGTATGGTGAGTTTTTTTTGGTTAAATTTTGTAACATTTTTTATAAACTGTCATAGATTAACTAAAAATAATCTTATATTTTGAATTAAAACGTCATCGAAATCAATCCACGAAAATAAAACAACATCGAAAAAAAATGTCCATTAAAAAAACTGCTTCCTTCCTCTGACGACTGCTAAATGACCCAAAAAGATTTTTTAAACCACAACTGTGAAATCAGTCTTGTAGATATGTATTCCAAAACTTCGACAAACTATGTGCAGATGTCCATAGATGCCACTACAAGTCAAATATTTTCATTAAATATGACGGCGTTTGAATAATAGCCGCTGACAAAACGTGTCGGACATACTCTTCTGGGCATTTTTTCATTTCGCCGAACCGTTTCGGCCATACTCGCGGAGAGGTTGACGTTTGAGAAGATAAAGCGCGTTCAGACGTTTCGATTGTTGTTGATCCATTTCTATTTAACCTAAAAAGTTGAATAAGATTATGTTCACACGTTTCAATTTAAGTAGAACCGAATTCGACATTCAAGATGGCGTCAACTGAAATTGTCAGTGTGTGCGTCTCTCTAATTTCTGATGTTCTACGAGACGAGCTCGAGATTATGAAAAAGCATAAAAAATGTCGTATTTGGGCGAGAAAATGGATCATGAGAAGGAGTGAATTAGGCACGTATTGTTATTAGATTTGTACAAAGTGTTTTTTCTTTTAATTTATGCGTACTCATGGTGACGCATGTCTCTGAATATTTACCGTTGTTTAAGACAGGGATGGCTTTGGGATCATAAATCTGGATCCATAAATCTGAACATCAAATCATCCGACCATTTCAGATATTTTTTCGTTAAAACGGATTCCATGACGGTAGAAACCAGGAATGTCTAATGAATATTGACATAAATGAACTAACACGTTTGACGTCTACTTTTGCCCGCAAGTAAAAGAATAACACGTGAGTGGAAACATGTGTTCATACGCGTCGATTCGGTATGAAACTCGAACGATGAGCCATACCAAGATGGCGATGGTCATAGTCGAACGTCAAAAGTAGACGGGCTATCAACTTTAGCTAGTCAACAAAAAACTTGATTTACTTTGTTGACAAAGTGTTCACACTTGTCAATTAGCTTTCAATTGTCTAGTGGATCAACAAAGATTGAACCGTGCGAACCGGCTAATAGTTATACAAAAAAAGTTTTATGGTTGTTTAAAGAGTAATTAAATATATCCACTCTTTTAGAAATTTCATTCAAAAGCACCTTGTAATGCTATGCTGTGCTAGAACATCTGTTCTGCTGAGTGGTATCTTGAACAAATCATGACGATGACTATGGCTGAAATTTTCAGGCACGTTTAAACAATAGTTTTCCAAGAGGAATGGGCTATCAAAAGTGCAGTAGATAAAAAGGAATAAATTCGGTGTTTGGGCTAAATTCCTAAAAAATAAAACTAGTTATTTTTATACTAATTTGGGGTCGGGGAATCCGAATCTGAAAGAATTAGGCGGCGGCAAGCAATATTAACTGAATTACAGGACTTTAAAAAATTTTATACACATACAGGAAAATAGCCATTTTGGAAGCATTTTGATTCCTAGAAAATCAAACTAGTTATTTTTATACTAACTATGGGCCGGGGAATCCGAATCTGAAAGAATTAGGCGGCGGCAAGCAATATTAACTGAATTACACGACTTTAAAATTTTCTATACACACACACATGAAAATAATCATTTCGGAAGTATTTTGACACACGTAGTACAAAGATCATAGAAAAACAAGAAATATACAAAAACATGTGCCGGCAGTGTTACCAGCTCTCAAAAATATTTATCCCTATATCAATATGAAAATAGATAACAGCAGAAAAACATACCTTATAAATCGACCAAGTCTCCTTCGTCCGTCGTATCCTTGTCAAACTCGCTTGTCTCGAAGGGTTCCTGTCGGATACGCGGATCATATAAGAGTCCAGCTAAGCGGTAAAACTCCAGCCCCTTTATACCGCCTGCTCGCGTCACGGCAAAAAAACATCCCTGTTTTCAAGTAGTTTAGCGGCTACGCTAGGTTTGTGTAACATGGTTTGTGCCCCTTTATACCGCCTGCTCGCGTCACGGCAAAAAAACATCCCTGTTTTCGAGTAGTTTAGCGGCTACGCTAGGTTTGTGTAACACGGTTTGTGCCCCTTTATACCGCCTGCTCGTGTCACGGCACAAAAACGTCCCTGTTTTCGAGTAGTTTAGCGGCTACGCTAGGTTTGTGTAACATGGTTTGTGCTCCTTTATACCGCCTGCTCGCGTCACGGCAAAAAAACATCCCTGTTTTCGAGTAGTTTAACGGCTACGCTAGGTTTGTGTAACATGGTTTGTGCCCCTTTATACCGCCTGCTCGCGTCACGGCAAAAAAACATCCCTGTTTTCAAGTAGTTTAGCGGCTACGCTAGGTTTGTGTAACATGGTTTGTGCCCCTTTATACCGCCTGCTCGCGTCATGGCAAAAAAACATCCCTGTTTTCGAGTAGTTTAGCGGCTACGCTAGGTTTGTGTAACACGGTTTGTGCCCCTTTATACCGCCTGCTCGTGTCACGGCACAAAAACGTCCCTGTTTTCGAGTAGTTTAGCGGCTACGCTAGGTTTGTGTAACATGGTTTGTGCTCCTTTATACCGCCTGCTCGCGTCACGGCAAAAAAACATCCCTGTTTTCGAGTAGTTTAACGGCTACGCTAGGTTTGTGTAACATGGTTTGTGCCCCTTTATACCGCCTGCTCGCGTCACGGCAAAAAAACATCCCTGTTTTCAAGTAGTTTAGCAGCTACGCCGGGTTTATGTAACATGGTTTGTGATACAAGTGAGTAAAATTTATAAAAAATAAGTACTTAAAATATAAACATGTTATTTTACGTTATTAATATTACTGCTTAATGGCAACACTTAATTTTGTGTGGTAAAAACATCTATGTTATCTTGTTTTTCTATGATCTTTGTACTACGTGCGTCAAAATACTTCCGAAATGATTATTTTCATGTGTGTGTGTATAGAAAATTTTAAAGTCGTTTAATTCAGTTAATATTGCTTGCCGCCGCCTAATTCTTTCAGATTCGGATTCCCCGGCCCATAGTTAGTATAAAAATAACTAGTTTGATTTTCTAGGAATCAAAATGCTTCCAGAATGGCTATTTTCCTGTATGTGTATAAAATTTTTTAAAGTCCTGTAATTCAGTTAATATTGCTTGCCGCCGCCTAATTCTTTCAGATTCGGATTCCCCGACCCCAAATTAGTATAAAAATAACTAGTTTTATTTTTTAGGAATTTAGCCCAAACACCGAACTTTAGCCGATAAAAACAAAGTATTTTAAAATTATGAAATTTTTTATTCAAGAAACCTTACATTTAAAAATAATATTTGCTTCCAGTAAAGAGAACTTTTAAATATGTTTCCTAAAAAAATAACTATTTTCATCATTTGATTTTATTAGATGTCAAGCCTTTCTCATCTTCCAGATGTTATGCTACGTGCTAATAATGTGCGTAACCTATTAGTAATAAAATTAATTAATTACTTACTTAGTAATTCTATGTAAAAAGTAAAGCTGTATTAACTTGGGTGATGAATAGATTAACTGTGTAAAAGTGTGATTTATCTGTGTTCATAACATATTTCATGTATCTTTTTATGCTGTGCAGGAAAACACAACTGATGTAGTGGTCAAAGGTGTGCCCACTCTGGAGGATCTAGGTGTAGGACCCCTCATGGAGATAGAGCACCAAGCCCCCTGGGAACTCCTCACCTTGCGAGCACACGCCTACTACAATGAAGAGTTGGGAGAATTCGCCAAACCTGAACCCCCGCCGGTAGTTCCAATATTATAAGAAAAACAATAGCAAAACACAAAATATATAGTTACTTTTTAAAATCTTTGAGAGATTAAACAATCGACTTACGGAACTTTAAAATATCATAAAATTGTCAGATGATCGGGGTCGAGACGCTTTTAGTAGGGTATTTATTTGTTATTATTATTCAGAACATCCAAGAAAGAGTGTACGAAATGTAAATAAATAAAATATATGATAATCAGGTTTTTTAATTCATCTCATAATATGAATTACCCTAATGTTTGCCATAGTTGCCATGTGAGGATCTGCTTAGGTCTGTTGTCTATATTAGCCATGTGTCATTCACGTGTGTAGCGCTTTGTACAGATCATTCCCCGCGTCCACAGATCATTCTGATTCTCGCAAACAAATCCATCATATGATCTGTGATGCAGAAACTTCATATATGATCCATGAAGCGTAGGCGCTTGGGCAGTGTTCCCGTCACAGGCATTCCCGCCATTTCCGCGGTGCGATTAATATTACACTACACTTTGTTGACGAATTAACACACACGTAAAAAGAATCCAACATCAAAGAGGGTAAGACTTGACTTGGCTATTTCTAACTTTTGCCAATACCGGTTCATATTTAAATATTTTTTTATATATAATCAATAATTTTTTGAAATTTAATATAGGACTTTTCTATTAAAAAAATGTTATTAAAGAATTTTTTGGAAAATTTTAACTTTTTGTACCCTACCCTTCCTGTAAGTAATAATAATAATGTACCTAATAATAATATCCTTTCGGAAGTCACAAATTGGGAAGTAAAAAACGAAGTCTGTCGTGTTTTATTTTACACAAAATTTCAAAAACTTTTAAATTTAAAAAATTACAAATTTTCAAAAAAAACTTGATTTATAAAAAGTTAACTAAAAACAATGGGCTTCGTATGAAAGCTTCATGAAAAGATGAATGAATTACCTTTGCTATGTGGCGCCAATTTTTTAAATTATTTTTTAAATGTGAATACCGCACAATAGTCCCAATTGCTCCTAAATGTCTGGATTCAGTGGGAATATGGCATCCCCAATATTCAATTTGACAATATTCAGCACATTGCAATTGTCCCATTGGATAAAGCAAATTATTCAATTTGACAAAATTTTGCATAATAAGTAAATTTTTGCACACATCTCATTGCTGTTGTATGTACTGAGGGACAAGACTCAACTAGTCTTTTGACTTTGACCTGTTCAGCCAAAATCCCTCGACCCCTCGCCCTGCACCGCAGTTGGAGGGATGGATTTGTATGTCCCGTCGCTGTAAGGTTTGCGGTAAGATGGCTTCGGCCCTCCGTTCATGGAGATACTTATAAACTACGTGATTGTGACGCAACCACAAGTACCCTGCAGATACTTTACTTTTCGTACAGTGACACAGAGAGCACATTCAAAATTGCGCTCAATACTAATTAACAGTCTACAGTTGTTTTAAACAGTGAAACAGATAATATAACGAGCCAGTGAGTTATTGCAAGTTTAAAGAAGTTGTAGTGCAAACCTGCTGGATTCTAAAATCATAACTGAGTGAGCATTTCAATATTAATAAAAGTCAAAACAATAAGTATTATTGTCACCCAAGCTACTACCGCCCGACCCGGCCCATACTAGCAAGTAATTCAAGTCACTCCACCTTAAATCCAGGCTTAACCATCGTCCATTTTTCAAAAAAAAAATTTTTAAATTTTTTTTTTTTAATTTTAACAAAATGGACTCCCAGGGATACATCAGTCTGACGAGAAACGCGGTTAAGGCTCTAACTGAACTAATAATAGACCCCAGTAGCAGACTGAACAAAGATCAAATGGCGAAAATGATTCCAAAAACTAAGGCTATTCTTGGAACCATAGCTCAAATGGCTACAAAAATGGCAGCACTCGAGGGTGAGCTAATAGCTTTCAAAGCATTAACCAACAAACCTAACCCATTAGAATCTACATGTGAAGCGGCCGATGAGCTTGAAGAGAGGAAAAACAGAGCAAATAATCTTATAATTATAAACGTTCCTGAAAGCACATAACTGAACCAAATTGAAAAATCAAGGGTGATAATTTACAAATTACAACCATTCTGAAGAAAATAGACAACAACATAGAACCAAATTCCATCAACACATTCCGTCTTGGAGCAGTGAGGTCTGATAAATCGAGGCCCATTAAAATCTTAAGAAACTCAACTGAAGTAATGAATATTCTCAGGAAAAAAAAAACTTTTATCTTAACAACTCCCCTGTCAAAATTTTTTCCGACCAAACTCCGAACCAAAGAAAATATTTATCAGACCTACGTCAATCAATGGAAAGTAGGATACAGGGAGGTGAAGTTGGACTAACAATCAAATATATCAACAGCAAGCCGACAATAGTTAAGAAAAATCCAAAAAACTCAAACACATAAATGGATACAACCAAAACATCTGCGGCTGCTGCACCAAACTCTTAGAGTTGCAAACTTCTATTCCTTTACTTCAAAACGTCGATGTATTTCTCCTTACTGAAACCCGGCTTGTTCCTGATATTCACACCGAGAAACTTGGATTCTCATCTTATAACACCTACCGCCTTGACAGGAATCCAGCCACCAGCAATAAAACCAGAGGAGGAGGAGTTCTCATATCCGTCAAAAAATCACTGCCATCCACTCGATTAATTTGCAAACATCTAGACGTGGAACAGGTATTTGTATTACTAAAAACTAAATCAAGTAAAATTTTACTGGGATGTGTCTACATTCCTCCTGGATCCAACATCACAGTCTACCGAAACCACATTGATGACCTCCAAACCTTTAAAAATAAATACCCTGATGCCAGTACAATTTTATTTGGTGACTATAATACCCCTAGCATTCATTGGATGAATAAAAACTCTTATAACAACTTAAGCCTACCAGAAAATGCTCGTGAAATAATAGATATGACGAACTTACTCGCTCTACATCAAGTCAATCAAGTCTACAATAGCAATAACCGGCTGCTGGATTTAGTGTTCTGTAGTGATCTCTCAATTCACATTGTTAAATCAGTTGACAAGCTCCTCCCCCTAGACTGCCACCACCCCGCTTTAAGCATAACCATAACGATGAATAACTCACCAGACGACACAACTATTCTTCCTAACTTTACTTATAATTTCTCCAAAGCTGACTATCCTAATATGAACCAATATCTTACAAATGAAGACTGGTCATTTCTTCACCTCAACAATAGTATTAACTACAATCTTGAAATTTTTTACACAATTATCAACAGGGCCATTGAAAACTATGTACCACTTTCACACTTCAAAGAAGCGAAGTTCCCGAAATGGTTCAACTGCGAGTTAATCAACCTGGTTATTTGCAAAAAAACTGCACACAAAAACTTTAAAGAATCTAAATCCCTTAATGACTATAAGATATTTCACAATTACAGAACTCAATGTAAAAAACTGTCAAAAAAATCATATTATAATTATATAAATGGAATTGAAAAATCTATACCCTCTAATATACAAAACTTTTTCACACATGTAAACTCTCTTAGAAAAAACAAACAAGGTTTACCCATTTCAATGCACTTCAAAGATAAGAGTAACACTGATATGAAAGTAAAGGTTAACTATTTTGCTTATTACTTCAAAAGTGTATATGACGAAGATATCCCAGACAATTACATACCACCACCTTCCCTTATTGAGAGCATACATATCCTTACTGTACACATCAATATAAGCGACGTTAAATCTAAAATTAAATCTCTAGACAAAAACAAAAAGGCCGGACCTGATAACGTGCACCCCTATATTCTCATAAATTGCATTGCTTCACTGGCTGAGCCGATTTGTCTATTGTTTAATCAATCGCTTGACACAGGTTGCTTCCCGGACATTTGGAAACGTTGTTATCTAACGCCTATATTAAAAAACGGTAATAAAAGTGATGTCACTAACTATAGACCTATATGTAAGCTACATAATAATATAATTCCGAAACTTTTTGAAAAATTACTTCTTGATAAAATTTCCCCATATAGGTATTAACCATCTCATTGTTCCAAATCAACATGGATTTTTGTCAGGCAGGTCAACTCTGACAAATCTCTCATTATATGAAAACTTTATATCAAATGCATTAGCTAACAGAACTCAAGTCGATTCCATATATACGCATATAAGTGTGCCATAAAACTCTACTGGTTAAACTACGTAAGCTCGGTATTGACGGAAAACTTTTAGACTGGTTTGCGAGCCATCTATCTGATAGAGTTCTACTTGTAAAAATTAATTTGTTCTATTCCAATCAATTTAAAGCTATCAGTGGTGTACCTCAAGGGTCGTATTTAGGCCCAATTTTGTTTTTACTGTTCATAAATGATATTGTTGACATATTTGATAAAGATGTAAATGTATTGCTTTTTGCAGATGATTTAAAAATATTTAAAATCATCAAAACCGCTGAAGATTGTGCCTGTCTACAAAATAATTTAAACAAATTAATTAGTTGGTGTTCTCTTAACAAACTTTATCTGAACATAAATAAGTGTTATTCAATAAGGTTTTAGAGAATAAGTCAACCAATTATTCATCCGTATGAACTTAACAACTCTACCCTTACATCTGTGGAAGAAATTAATGACCTGCCATTCATAAAAACTGTATTGGGGTTAGTATATTTATGCACTGGGGCGTCTTCAGCTAAATTCAAACTAATTATTTTTCTTATGTCTATGTATGCGATTTGGCTAAATTACCAATGTAAACGACACCAAAAGTCACTTAACGTAATTTATAGCAAGTTGCAGAATTTGTTCTTTCGGAACTTTTTTGACAACTCTAATCGCGTTTGCGCAAACTTCCGTCAAGACAGTTGTTTCGTAGGATTTTTTTTCCTATAAACTAGGTAGTATTTATTTACGCTTTTAAGTTTTCTGAAAATGAGCATCCATCTATTCAATTATCGGTCCAATCCTTTCTAATCTCAATGCTTCGGTTTTTAACATTACATGTTTGAATTCGAAGCCGGTTGCTGTCATTCGGATAAAATGAAAGAACTCCAATAATTTCTGCCTTTATCGGCACAAAAACGCGTGGATATTTGTTAAATTAAGAGGGTATTACCAGAAAAAAAACAGAAATATCTCATTTTTAAATCAGATTTTAGACATACGTTTTAGACTTTTTTCCACAAAAAATTATAAATAGATTTCGAAAGATTGTTCTTTTATCTAGCATTCGCATGTTTTAAATTTTAAGAAAAAATGTTTATTTTTAATATAATAAGGTTATACCGAAAGCGTCGATGACACAGGGCTAGTTTACAAGCTACTATTTGGGAAATTCACTATCTGTTAGTAAACTCGCCCAGTGTCATCAAGTCACTTGCTAACTAGCAGCAACTAGCAATCGTTGTATTGTTGACAATCTACGAAAAAAGTTGAAAGGTCGTCAACTTTACTCGCCTACACGCTTGCTCGTGATTGGTTTATTTATGTTTCCAACATGGCTTCCGATAAACAGCTGATTTCGACTGTCAAACATTGAAGAATTAGTTCACGCAGTCGTCGTTATTCTTGTTACTGGCGCTAGCAGCGGCCTCAGTTTCCTACGCTTCTGAGCGAGTGGACAGTTTTGTGTGTCATCATGACAATCTCACTCGCCGATTTACCCGCTTTTAGATAGTAGCTTGTAACTCGCCGTGTGTCATCGAGGCTTTAGGTTGTTGGCAGATTTGTTGTATTTTCAAAAAAGATTTTGTATTATACCACACCCATTTCAAATCATATAATCACGTAGTAAAATAAATCAATACATTATCTGGGTATGGCATGTTTTAGAATTTTAATTTTAGTTTATAAAATCATTAAAAAATATACACGTACCTACATGTGTTTCTTGACGAAAATTGGTCCGTTTGTGTATTTATTTGCGCACTTACAAACTAATATACCTATTTTAAAATTTTTTAACATTCTCATTTAACTTAGACATTATTGAAAAACGATAAATACTTAAAATCAAAAAATAATTAGGTACAAGAAGTAGGTACATTATTATAATAGTTTTATCATCATGCCTTTCAGAATTTTTGGATGTAGGTATAAATTAATGCAAATTTGGAATGAAATAAAATCGATATTGAGTTACAATTTTAAAAATCTGGTACGAAGAATAATTAATCTCTCTCATTGTAACCGCTCTGCACGATCGTAAGAACAACTTTCAACGAAATGTGGATTTTCAGCCTCTGGCTGGTTAAACGCTCTTAATGCCAAATTCTATTTCAACACTTTATTTTGGCCTTTTCGTCTTTATTGACAAAATCGCGTAAATTTGGCAGTAGCAGATCGTTGTTGATAGGAAACCCTCTTACAGCAAATAAATTTACAGATGTAAACGGTCGCACAAACATTTACACATGTTGAACTTCTGAACAGCTTCCGTGAGCATTAATAACCACAAGTCGGATGCATATTTGGTAAACGCTCCTGCGATTAATTTGTCATAAACTTTCATTAAGTCGTAAATTTTACATACATGTGTAAAGCTAAGCGGGTTAAAACATTATGCGATTTGACGTGTGAACGTGGATGAAGCGAGGAGGAGTGTGTGTTAAATTGAATATATGAAGAAACCTGAGGTTACAGTGACCTTGCAACGCATGCTGGGTACCCGTTGTATATAATGTTATAATATAGTGCAGGCGTTTGCAAGGCGCTTGCATTATAAGGTAGTTTCCCGGAACTTGGAATGGAACCATTACAGTTAAGTCGACCCCGAGGTCACAGTGATCTTGCAACGCATGCCGGGTACCCGTTGTATATAATGTTATAATATAGTGCAGGCATTTGCGAGGCGCTTGCATTATAATGTAGTTTCCCTGAACTTGGAATGGAACCATTACAGTTAAGTTGACCCCGAGGTTACAGTGACCTTGCAACGCATGCCGGGTACCCGTTGTATACAGGGTGTTAAGGGACGTACTTGACTTACTTTAACCAGTGATTCCTGACATTATTTGGAGTAAAAAATGTAAATGAAATTTTGGTGTACGGTGACTTTTTTGATGTTTTTTTTTTTTTTTTTTTCTACAAAAACATAAAAAAATGGTAGTTGTTGAACAGTTGGAGGCGGGGTAAGGGGTTCGTTGGACATCCGGCTGAGTGACCAATGATGACATGTGGAAGAAATTTTTTTTTGTTTGATTTTTAAGAAAAAAAATTTCAAAAAAAAAAAAAAATCGTCAAAAAAAGTCACCGGAGACCAAAATTTCATTTACATTTTTTACTCCAAATAATGTCAGGAATCACTGGTTAAAGTAAGTCAAGTACGTCCCTTAACACCCTGTATAATGTTATATAGTACAGGCGCTTGCATTATAATGTAGTTTCCCAGAACTTGGAATGGAACCATTATAGTTAAGTTGACCCCGAGGTTACAGTGATCTTGCAACGCATGCCTGGTACCCGTTGTATATAATGTTATGTAGAAATACAAATCCCCAAAGTTGACCTTTATTGGATAACCAACACATCTGCCGTAGGTCACCCCAAGTGGTTCGCTACGTTTGGTGTTATAGTAGGGGTGCCCGGATTCATGGGGTGAGGTTTGTCTAGGTCTTGGAGGCGGATGACCAGGACACACTGAACCCCTGATTCCTACCCACCCCTTAAACCCTTTTCTTTCCTAAAAAAAATCCTCCACACAGCATCCCCAAAGATGACATAGGCCCTGAGGGAAATTATTTTCCCCACGGCCTCCTGTGTGGAGCTCCTTAATTTTTTCCAAAACGGCGCTACAAAAATGTATTATTCAGAATTGTTTTGAAACCAAAATTTAGTTTTATTCGAGTAAAAAAAAAACAGAAAAAATATTCTTTCATAGCGTACTCTACTCCCCCCCCCCCTTCTGCAAACCCCCCTCCCGAATACCCCTCCCCCTTCCCAGGTTACCCTCCCCCCTCCCTGGTTTTCCTCCCCCGCTCCCGCGCTTCATTTATTCATTCCCGGTACATTTAGTTTTCAAACAGAAAATACAGCGATTTGTATTGCAAAACCAATGTTTGACGATATGAAACTCATTTTTGTTAGATTTTTTTTAACATTAGTTACACACCTATATCATCTTCAAGGATGCTAATTGGAGGGTCTTTAAATGGAATCGACGGTCCCGGAGATGTCAACGTCAGATGTGCGATTTAGTAGTTTTACAGTAGGTACCTAGAGCTGTTAAAAGTGACGTTTCTGCATTGCATACTGTTTTTGGGATCAAGAAATATAGTGTTACCAGATTCAATTTTTTTTTTTTAATACGGCATGCCTTGCGATGCCGTATTAAAATAAATAATTTGATTCTCCCTGCATGTCTTTTCCCGTGCGTCCCCGTTTCCCTCCCGCGTTCCCCTTCCATCTTGCCCGCCCACCCTCTCCCCTCTCCCGCTCCCCCGACCCGCAAACCACCCTCCTGTGTTCCATATATTCAGTCCCAGTACGTTCAGTTTTCAAACAGCTCGCATGCCACCTATTACAATTTTTTTATTCAAATTTTCGTTTTTCGTATATTACAAATACAATTCATTTTTGTATCTTATAAGAACAATCAATCAAATTTGGTACCTATTTAAAATATCTATAATTTTAAAAATCCATAAGCATACAATTCTTTTAGTACCTACAAGTAAGGTTAGTCTAAAACCTCACCACATATCACCAGGGGGGAGGGGGGGGTTAAAAAGTTGCTAAAAAACATCACGTGATTAATGGACGACCCCTTAGACCTAGATAAATCTCACCCCATGAACCTGGGCACCCTTGCTAAACTAACTAACTAACTAACCATCACGCCATTTCCCGCAGGGGTAGGCAGAGAGGATGGACCGCCAAACAACTCGGTCTTGGCACACACTCTTTGCCTCACTCACATTCATACATCGTCTCATACATACTCTTCTATTATTCTGACTTTTGACATGGCCCGTCCCTGACTTCTGGCACCCTTGCTAAGTTACCAAAAGTAGCGAACCACTTGGAGCGACCTATAACATGGTGTCGGTTATCCAGTAAATGGCTCCTATCATATCCCTATGAAAGCCTTACTTTCTATCCAAAGGTGCACCAATTTATAGGAATATGTAAAAAAAATATAAAAAAACTCAGTTCAATCCAATAATGTAGAATTCAACAAAATTATTGAAAATAACTGGCCTAATTATATAAAAATTTTCACAGATGGTTCCAAACTCAGTTCGGACTCCAATTGTGGGGCCAGTGTCTATGCACCTCACAGGAAATTGTGTTTCCCACACAGACTTCCCAAAGAGTGTTCCATTTTGTCTGCTGAATGCATAGCTATCATAGAAGCTTTACGACACGTCAAATCTCTCAACATTAGAAATGTCCTCATCCTTTCAGACTCACTTAGCTCATTACAAAAAATATGCGCATCCCCCCTCAATTCCAATAGCGACTCTCTTACCTGCTCTATCAGAAACCGCTGGCTCACGTGTCAGTGCCTGAATCCCAGGATACCTTGGTATTGTTGGAAATGAAAAGGTTGATTCTATTGCTAAGGAATCCATTGTTCATGGTCCCTTAAGTAGTATTCCTATTCCTGTTTAGTACAGTAAATGAATGCTCCAAAAGGAGGTGTAGAGTGCGTGAGCAGGGACCTAAGTGATTCCTTCAGAAACTTGTTTAGGGTGCTTAGGGTGTGAACATACTAAAAGTCCTGACGTCTAGGTGGTGAGCTAGGGGGGGGGGGGGGGAGAGGGGGGGGGGGAGGTCTCAATTTTCAGGTTTCCGCTTGTATCTCAAAAACGGTGTGTCGCAGAGGAAAATTTTCTGAGAATAAGTAAATGCTTATAAAATTATCTACAACTTTTATTCTGTATGTAATTGTCTAAATCCCAGCCGTTTTTGAATTACACGCTCCAGAAATGTAGATATTTTCGAAAAAAATCATTTTACCTCATATTTTTCATCAAACATTCCTTCATATCGTATAAAATATTCATCACACAAAGAAGTTTATTTGAAAGAAGTTGTAAAGAATTTAATTCCCTTTTAGAATATATTTACATATACGAATAAATCTCCAACCAGTAAATATTTACAGCAATTTAAAGTTTTTTCGGAAAAATGTCGCCATTTTCAGAAAAAGCTGTTTTTATCTTATTACTGACACACCGACGCGCAACGACGATTATGCGATGCTCTGATCGCTTTTAGTGAGACGTATCGTCAGATATGACCATTGAAACCACATTAATGCGATCATTCAAAAGCCGAGGAGGCATAACAGGAGCCAGAGATGTTTCGCACAATGTAGTCAGCAATTGGTTAGTTGGTATGAGCGCAACTCATGAGATCTGCACTTCCCCTGAAGAGTATTGTGGAATCTTCTTCATGTCAAGTGAACAGCACAAGGACCTGGGACAAGCCCACCGAATTAGAGATACAGCAGACATTTCCAAACTCGGTCAGTGGTTTGATGCACATCCTCCCTTCCCACGAACCAGTGAAATAATGTCAATTCCCAATGTCTTCTGTCAGCTGGTCGATAAAAATTCATGATGAAAAGGTTGCAGTTGACCCAATATTGCTGTTTCAGCAGATAAGTAAACGATCAAGCAAACTGATAAGCAGACGATCAGATGAGGATTTGATTAAATTCTTTGAGTATAAGTTGGCCACATTTCTCTTGGCACTGTTAAATAAAAGTGGGATGCGAAAGACCACTAAATCTGTCCTGTACAGCTTATTTGAACCTACTAAAAAACTGATCTACTGCCTCAGATGAACATAGTTGTGGACGGAGGATTTCAACTACTCAGAGTAATTTGGCCTACAAAAAGATGCCTCCGTTGCCACAATTTGTGATTGTTACATCACCTACGTCAACCAACACTATCCTGGATAACTCGCACTGTGGTATTTGATGGGTATTCAAACCCAGCCAACAGTACGAAATCACAAGAACAGATACAATGATACAGACTGAGAAGACCAGCTGACATCAATTTGACTTGGAACACCTGTTAAACAGGGAGATTTTTTATCCAATCCTACCAACAAAATTAACTTCATCTCCTACAGACAAAGCTTCGGGATAATGGGGCACAGACTCTTCACGCCACCAATGATGCCGATGTCCTCGTCGTTAAGACCGCTGTGGAACAATCCTCTCACGATTCTGTGACTGTCGTTGGTGAAGATGTGAACTCACCGTCCTATTGATTGCTTCCACTCCTCCCACCCAAGATATTCTGCTGCTGAAACCTGAACGAGGGAAAACTGAAACAATGACACTGTACACTCAAGAGATGCAGCACGTGGATTTGAACACACATTACATTCATTTACCGGCTGCGATACAACATCTGCAACTTTCAGGAGAAGCAAGGTGGGCTTCTCGAATTTGTACTTGGAGTCAGAAATCATCAAGCAAGCGGCAATGTGCTTTTACAACCCCTCCTCTACTCGCGACGAGGTTAAAGAGGCTGGAAATAAATGTTTCCTTAGATGGTATGTGGCGCCAAAAAGACAGAGCTCCCTTAACCAGTTCCGCTTCCAGTCGTTCACAAGGTCGGTGGACCTAATAAGTGGGCAAATATGAAGCCTGACATCAGCTCCCTCCCTCCAACAGAGAGCGCAGCTAAACAGCATTCCCAGTGCACCGATTGAGCTGCCCCCTGAAGAATGGGGGTGGAATCATGAAGGAGAGACCCTCTTACCAATTACAACAGAAGATCCACCAGCATCGGAGGTCCTTCTGAATATGATATTTTGCCGCTGCACCAAGGATTGTGCAATTGGCAAATGTGGATGCCGAAAAGCAATGCTGACCTGTTCTACAGCATGCCTCCACTGCCAGGGGAGATGCCTCAATAGCGTTGCCGAGGACAACGATGAAGACAACGTAGAGCCTATTCAGCAAGAGCCATCCACTACTGAGGATGAAGATGCCATGGATGAACAACGCTTACCAGGACCCTCACGTCCAAAGAGGATGAGAATGTAACATTATGTTATTGAGAACAGTGATAACACTGATAACAATGAGGTTTATATTTTTATGTGCTTGATGTAACGAAATATTATAAAATTATCATGATATAATTATCATTATCATTATAAAACACAAGTTGATTTTTTTTTAAGTAATATGATTTTTGTCTACTTTATTTAATAACTGGATTTAAAGTGTGGTTCACATATTTATTAGGTGAACAAACAAAAGCTGTGGGTTAGTAGGTAATAGGATTAAAACAGCTTTTTCTGAAAATGACAACATTTTACGAAAAAACTTTAAATAGCTATAAATATTTACTAGTTGGAGATTTATGTACATATGTATCTCTCTCTCTGGTTTCAATCCTGGGATTGGTTTGCAGCAATTTCATCTATTCGTTTCCTCCACTCTTCCCTGTCTTGTGCGGCTCTTTTGAAGTCTGCATATGATAAGCAGCGCACGTCCACCAGCAGGTCCTCCAGGTACTCTCGGTGTGGGCGTCCCCTAGCGTTTGTTCCCTCGGTCATACCCTCCATTATGGCATGCAAGAGGCCTTCTTGTCTTATTGCATGGCCGATCCATCTTGCGCGCCTTTCGGACAAGGTCCTGAGCAGGTGCCTTCCTCCTTCGATTCTTTGGAGAACCTCCTCATTTGTGATGTGGTCTCTCCAGGAAATTCCTAGTAGTCTTCTATAGGACCACATCTCAAAAGCTTCTAGTCTCCGTTTATCTCTTTCAGATAGGCACCATGTTTCGCAGCCGTACATCAAGATACTCCATACATAGGTCTTGATGTGTAGTATTTTCAGTTTCAGGTCTATATTATTCGATTCTATTATTTTCGACCTTTTATTGAATGCAAGCCTAGCCTGGTGTATACGGCTGTCGACCTCGCTCTTAGACCGACCGTCCCATGTTATTTTGCTCCCGAGGTAGACAAACTCCTTGGTGTTCTTTAGTGGAACTCCTGACATCTCTACTCTCATCTGATGTTACGTTCGGCCTACAGTCAACAGCTTTGTTTTGTCTTTATTTATCTTCATGTTGTAATTGTTTTGAAGAATGCTTTGCATGGTTGTTATGGCCTCTTGCAGTTCTTCTTCGCTTTCAGCAATCAAAGCAATATCGTCAGCAAACCTTATCATATCTACCTTTTGCCCGTGTATCTTTACACCTTTTCTGTGACTCATTCTCTCTCTCAAGTCATCAATCGCACTTTGTATATATATGTATATATATACATATGCATATATATATTCTAAAAGGGAATTAAATTCTTTATAACTTCTTTCAAACGTGTGATTAATATTTTAGACGATATGAAGGAATGTTTGATGAAAAATGTGAGGTAAAACGATTTTTTTCGAAAATATCTATATAATAATATAATAATAATATTTGTGGAGCGTGTAACTCAAAAACAGCTGGGATTTAGAAAATTACATAAAGAATAAAAGTTCTAGATAATTTTATTAGCTTTTACCTATTCTCAGGAAATTTTCCTCTGCGACACACCGTTTTTGAGATACAAGCGGAAACCTGAAAATTGGGACCTTCCCCCCCCCCCCCTCCCCCCCCTAGCTCACAACCTAGACGTCAGGACTTTTAGTATGTTCACACCCTAAGCACCCTAAACAAGTCCTGAAAGAATCGCTTAGGTCCCTGCTCACGCACTCTACACCTCCTTCCTTGACTGGACTAGTTAGAGACTATTTTCCTATTTTAAAAAATAAGTTACAACGCCAATGATCCTCTGAATGGAAAGCATCCTCTCTATTAAAAGGTCACCAGTACTCTTTAATTCAACCTTCTATTCCTGTCAAGCCCCGGTTTCACAAATACACTTCCATGCCTAAAAATACATCTCTTCCATTATTCGAATGCGTTTAGGTCATACTTGTTGTCTTAGCCATCTCGCCAGATTCCACATAGTCAATTCGCCTTATTGTGATTGTGGTTCAGAGGATACTTTAGACCATTGATTTTCAAAGTGGGGGGCGCGAAGACATGTACAGGGGGGCGCGGGCGTGGGCGGCGGTTATCACTCCGGTCGCCCGCCCGCGCCCGCGCTACCGCACGCATCTCACTTCCCGCACCGCACGCACCTCACTTCCTCACCGGATTTTTGCTCAGTCATCTGAGAAAGTGCTCCAAGCGTCAGATGAATTATCGCTACTCATTGCAAAGGCCAAAAAAGCCATGCTATCGGAGAAAAGCTCGTTAAACCCAGCTCACTGAAAGCAGCGGATATCGTTCTTTGACCAGAAACCTCCGTAGTACAGTGGGTAAGACTCTTGACTCACAATTCGGAGGTCGCGGGTTCTAACCCGGCATGCGCAAATAAATTTTATTTGATTAATTTGTGTTATTTCATGTTGGCAAGATTATTTGAACTGCGAGATGAAGTAATTCAGTTTTAAGAAATTCAAAAACAAAGTGAATTGATTTTGGAATTTAAGAAACCATGGGTCCAAGTAATATTTGCCTATCTATCAGATATTTTCGATCATTGAACACTTTGAACCTGAAATTACAAGACGGAGACTCGAACATAATTTACCATCGGGATGCTACCACAGAATCCACTGAGAAGTTGCAACTGTGGAAACGCAAAATTTTGGCGTCCAATTATTCCTGCTTTCCTAAACTATTTGCGATCACAGAAGAAGCGTGCTCTAAGGAGATTTTGGATGAAAATGATACCAAGAATAAAATATCAAACCATTTGCAGCACCTCACGAACGAATTCAAGCGCTACTTTCCCGACTCGTGCGTTAATATTATTTATCGATTAGCAATCGATCCTTTTTACGTCGACATAGACATGCTGCCAGATACTTTACAAGAGCAAGCTTTGGAAATTAAAAATAATTTTGAGAAGATGGTTAAGGCAAAATTTTGGGTTAAGTATCTCAAAGTTTATCCCAGCACAGCAGAGCAAGCACTAAAATTGTTTTTGCCTTTTTCAAGCACTTATGTGCGAAAAAACGTTTTCAGCAGTAGTTGTAGCAATAAAAACAAAGTATAGAAGCGAACTAGATATATAGATGTGATCTACGTTGTGCACTTTCTTCTATTGAACCCAGAATTGGAAATCTTGTCAAAAACATGCAAGCTCATCCGTCACATTGACTCTTCTTATAATAAGTGTGTAAAAGCAATATTTTTGTAATAAAACATCTGAAAATGTATTTTTAGACTTTATTACCTACCCTTATTTTATTTACAATTGCTTGACGAGCCCACTTGCTGCTACTTGCTGGGCCCTGGGCCGAGGGGGGGGGGGGGCGCGGGCATATTCATTTTAAGCAGTAGGGAGGCGTGATACTTATAAGTTTGGGAACCCCTGCTTTAGAACATCATTTTTTTGAGTGTCCTATCAATGACCAATTTCCAAACTTCATACCTGAATTTTTATAACTTAAAATTGAATTCCCTACCAGTGTACCCTGCCTTCTTAGTCTCAACTCTCCTGAAATTCACTATTTGTTAGCAAAATTTATTTACAAAAATGGCCTCAACATTTAAGCATCGATCACATTTCTTTCTCTTCCATATGTATGCATTTGTTTCTTGCAGTGTTATTATGTATAGTTGTACAGGTTCCTTTTTTTGGGAACCTTTTTTTTTTACATTAACTCCACACAGGAGGCCCTGAGGAAAATAATTTCCCTCAGGGCCTATGTCATCTGGGATGCTGTGTGGAGGATCTTTTTGAGGAGAGGAAGGAATGAACATTGGTCTTGAAGAGACCCATGTTATAGGAAGGAGGAAACACAGAGGTCGGCAAATCATTCCACAGCCGAGCTGTTGAACACAAGAACGAGTTAAAGAAACGACCCGTTCTCATGTGACAAATGTCAACCGTGTACAAATGTTGGGCACGCGTTTGGCGTGTTTCCCGACTATGCACCGGTGCCGAAGGGATCAATGATGCTAGTTCCTCGGAGCATCTTCCATTGTAATACCGGTAGAACAAGGATAGCATTCCCACCCGACGCCTGTGCTCTAAAGATTGCAATCCGTCTGTTAAGATGGGAGAAGCTATCAAACGGACCGCCCGTTTCTGCACAGAGTCGAGGGTATTTTTCAGGTATTTTGGAGCTCCAGACCAGAGGTGGCTGCCAAATTCACTTGTGATTTGTACAGGGTTAGCAGTTGTGTAATATTAAAGTATCTGCGGGCCCTGTACAGTACGCCCAGTTTTTGGGAGGCTAACTTTACTCTGGCTTCGATGGAGCCCCCATACCTGAGCTGGTCACTTAGGGTTACACCAAGCACATCAATGGAGGGCCTGTTCGGGAAGATTGCTTCCGTTGAAGGATACTAGATATTCATTTCGATCCCTTTTAGACATAATCAGACAAGATTGGGTCTTTGAAACATTAAAGTTAACGAGATTATTTTTACCCCAAGAGAAAACACTCTCGAGGTAATCGTCCATTCTTTGCTTCAAAGCCCTCCGAGCCGTTGGGGTTTGTGAGCCCTTTTGGGGCTTGTCAAACAAAAAGCTATCATGGACTGTACGGTCATCCGCATAACAGTGAATTGGTGCACATGACAAAAGGTCGTTGATGTGCAACAAAAACAAAGTCGGAGACAGAACCGATCCCTGTGCCAGCATTTATTGAGTGTGAGGAAGAGATGAAACCATCGACTACCGTCTGAATCGACCTCTCCCTCAAAAAGTCGGCAATCCACATACACAAGGATGCGGGAAGTCCGTAAGAAGGCAGTTTGTAGACAAGTCCTTTGTGCCAAACCCGGTGAAAGGCCTTGGAAATGTCCAGTGCAACCGTTTGGGTCTGACCAAAACGTTCCAGGCACCGCCCCCAAACATGCGTCACATACGCGAGAAGATCACCGCACGAGCGGTTCCGCCAGAATCCGTATTGACGGTTGTTAATAATTTTGTTCTTCTCGAGGTATGTGAGCAGTTTGTCGTTGATCACACATTCCATCACCTTAGACAGAACTGATGTGATCGCTATGGGGCAGTAGTTGGCCGGGTTGGAGCGGTCACCCTTCTTTGGAATAGGATGGATAACCGCTTTTTTCCAACCAGAGGGCACAGAGCCAGTCTTCAGGGACATTTTAAAAAGCTTTGTCAAAATTGGAGCTATTTCTGCAGTGCACCTCTGCAGTACCAGGGCAGGTATTCCATCAGGCCCACTAGCTTTATTAACATCTAGCCCTCGTAAAACATGGAGTACTTCCCGATGCCGGATCCTCAGCTTTTTCATACGAAAGCCGCAGTGAGGAACCGACGTCGGGACAGCACCTTGATCGAGGGTTGAGTTATCCGCAAACATTTTACCTAGTAAGTTAGCCTTTTCGGTGGCGGTGTTTGCTAGTGAGCCGTCAGGTCTGGTAAGAGGTGGCAGACTGGATTTGCAGAAATTGCGACCTATAGAGCCCGCAAGCGACCAGAATTGCCTGCTGCCATGCAGCCAGCTTTCTGCTTCTCTGCTGGTCGTGCTCGAATTTTGACCTATTTATGATTCTCTTGGTTTCCTTTGCCATTTTGTTGTAAGCTGTTCTGTCTTCGGATGTTCTAGATGTGTTGTAGGCTCGGTAAGCCGCGTTTTTTCGTCGCACTGCTTCAGCGTATTGTCGACTGAACCACGGCTTTGAGCCTACACCAGTTTCCTTAACAGTAGATGGGATGAAGCCATCCATCGCGGATGTGATGACTTCACCAATTTCCTGGGCACATCTTGAAGGGTCCGAAGTCCGAAAACAGACAGCTGACCACGGGAAAGCATTAAAATGTGCCCGCAGACCGAACCAATCTGCTGACTTATAGTGCCACACTTTTCTCTTCAGCCTCTCATTTGGCGGTCTGAAGTTTACAGGGATTGATGTCGTCACCAGGCAGTGGTCGGACGATCCTAAAGGCGCTGTGACTTCAATCCTGTAACCGTGTGGCACAGTGGTTAAAAATAGGTCTAACAGATTGGAACGGTGAGTCTGGACATCAGGAACCCTTGTAGGCTCCTGAACCATTTGCTCCAATCCGTAGCAAAGGGCAAAGGATTCCGCTTGTCGTCCAGCCGAGTCTGTTGATCCTGAGAACTTCAACCAAGGTTCGTTATGAACATTAAAGTCCCCCAGGACTACAAACTCTGCCGTAGGGCAGCGGGGCAAGAGGTCATCGATAGTGTCGCTTAAATGTTTGAAGAGTTCGGACGTGTCTGATTCGCTAAGGTTCGGTGAGCAGTATAAACACGCGTAGAATCTTACCGTACTGGCAAGATTGATGCGTACCCACATTACAAACCTGTACATCTTCCTACTATACAATTTTGTAATTACTATTATGTAGTGCCGTTCCTCATCCAGAACATATTTATATATGTGAGAGACGACACGTCTATTCTTGTCTTAGTGGAATAATTTGACTTCCTTTTCCTTGTTTTGGCGTCATCAATACGTTCTATGATTGGTTGTTTGTTCTGTCACTGCAGTTGGCGTCTTGCGTCATTTCCCTTTGTTTTCAATTGACATCGAATTCTTTCGAATGTGGTAGCTATCTCGCGCTTTATCGAAGTTTTATTCAATGTAAAAGTGCTCGAGATAACAAAAAAAAACTTATAAAAGTGCTTCCTTTGGTGTAAAAAATATTTAACAAGTGAAGTTTACGTAAATTTTACGGATCGCATTGCGCATTTTGTGAAAACGCGGAACGCATTATTGTTGTTATTATTTCGCGCAATGTCGAACGTAGAATCCAGGAAATCGACGCAAAAACGTCGTATTGATGATACAAACTCATCAGACTCTTCTTCTTCGAGTTCTAATTGTTCTCGGCCTAAGAACAGAAGGCACAAGAAGAGATCGCAGAAAAAAATGCTGAAGAAATTGTCGCGGCAGTTAAGCGATTTGCAAAGCTTCGTTTTCAGGCGAGATGCCGCCGGTGATTCCGACGCGAGCGAATTTGAGGGCCCAGAAAATTTAGAGACCCAAATTGAGCCTACTTGTGGCACATCCGCTGCTCCGGTTTTCCATATGCCGGATCCCACCGTGTCGCTAAAGGAACCGCAAATGAATGCGCCGACGGACGCCATGCTGAAGACGGTGGAGCGCTTGCAGAATTTTAATTCTCCCGGTTGGTGTGACGTTCGCTACGCCAAAACATTGAAAGAATACGTAGCAGACCCGGGGTTCAAGGAATTAGAGGTGAACTGCGAACTCAATTCCTTCACACCCGCATGTGCCCAACTCATGGGAATGGAGAGAGCCTTTGCAGCAATTTCCCACGTAGCATTACAACAAAGGCAGGTCATCCAGGACTCTATACAGAGCGTCCTAACCTGGAGCTGTCAGCCTGATGCTGAACTCTCACCGGAGACCTTACGAGAGAAATTTCAGGAGGTTTTCGGGGGAAGTATTTCGAAGAACGACGCCATTCTTCAGATTGCTTGTGGGAAGCGGGCTGAAGTTATCGAGCATCGGCGTGATCGCATCCTGGAAATGTGTAAAACCCCAGTTGATAGATCAGCTCTGGGGAAAATTCCTCCAACTGTGACCCATTTATTTAATGAAGACAAGCTCATCTCCCAGTTGCAGAGACTTGGTGGGGCGAGCAAAGTCTTCAGGGCTCCGTTTTCGCAAGCAAGAAGTAGCGAAATTTTGTCAAGGCCGAAAAGCGGAACACGAGCAGTCATACCAACTCAGTGTGCTCCCGCAGGGAATCTGGGTTCCACCCAATTTCCGTCTCAGTACCGGCGGGCAGACCCCGGTCATCATTCTGGCCCTTCCTCCTCTGCCAGCAGAGGACGGAAATTTCGGAGGCCGACGGGGCGAGGGCAGACCTCGCACCGTCGCCGCCGAAACAATTGACAACCAGCCCGGGCGATTTCAGGGAGGGCAATTGCGAAGTTTTTTTACAAATATGGCGTACCGCAGAAGCCCCCGACTTCGCCCTAAAAATCCTCAATGGCTATCGGATCCCATTTTGGTTGAGACCACCATTGACCAGACCCACTCAGGTGAGACTGCACAATTTCTCAACAAGGCACACACCCGATATGGACATGCAAATAAAGGAGTTGCTGAAGATGGGAGTACTGGAAGCAGCACCCGTGAATCGAGGCTTTCTCTCCCAGATGTTTCTGGTGCAGAAGAACGACGGGACCCATCGTCCTGTCATCAATCTGAAAGCGCTGAACGATTTTGTGCGAATGAAAAAGTTTTCCCTAATCTCCCACTTCAAAGTGCCCGATTTCTTGCAACCCGGAGACTATATGACAAAAGTAGATCTGGCACACGCCTATTTTCATATACCGGTTGCAAAGACCCATCGCCGTTTCCTGCGTGTCGTGTACAGAGGTCAATGTCTGCAGATGACATGTTTGCCCCAGGGTTTGAGCAGTTCCCCTCAAATTTTTGCAGCAATAACCAATTGGATCGCAGAGATCCTTCGGAAAAAGGGCATACGAGTCATTGTTTATTTGGACGACTTTCTCCTGGCTCATCAAGACCAAGAAACTCTCCGACTGCAGACACTAGTAACATTGGATTTATTACAGTCCCTCGGTTGGACCATCAACCTAAAGAAATGTGTTCACCTACCGACACAGGCGATAGAATATCTGGGAGTGTCATGGAACACTTGCCTCAATCAGAAGACGCTAACTGGGAACAAGTGCCGCGCAATATGGAAGTCATTGCAAAACCTCATGACAAGAAAGAGATGGTCCCTGAGGGATGCGCAGAGCATCCTAGGACAGCTGAACTTCGCAGCGTTTGTGGTTCCCAGGGGTCGCTTGCACTGCAGGCAGATGCAGCTCCAGTCAATTGCCATGGCAAAGCTTCCACCCCGGAAGAAGGTACCCGTAAACCTTGCAGTATTGAACGATTTAGAGTGGTGGAGGCACAATGTGAGTACACATTCCCTTATTCATTTCCCCAAAGCATGCCACTTCATTGCGACAGACGCAGCAGACAGCGGGGGGGGGGCACAGGTGGACGACACTCCACTCTCAGGCTGTTGGACACAACAACAAACCAAATGGCACAGCAACCTAAAAGAAATGTTTGCTATTCTCCATGCATTGAAGTGTCGGAAAGCCAATTTGAGCAATTCTACTTGTCTCATTCAATCGGACAACAGAACAGTATTAGCATACCTACGCAACGAAGGAGGTACGAAATCAGTGAGCCTCCTTCAGTTGACATATCAGATTCTGGAAGTAGCGGATGCGAACAATATAAGGATGGAAGTGTATTACCTACCGGGACGATACAACGGACTCGCCGATCATCTTTCCCGAGGGACCCTGTTACCCGAATGGCACCTTCTACCTCCAGCGATCGAACAGATATTCCGCTCATGGGGCAGACCCATGGTGGACTTATTTGCGTCCAAAACAGCTCATGTTGTAGAGAGTTACGTATCCATAGACCCCACAGACACGGCAGCCCTATATCACAATGCTTTCAGCAGGATCTGGTGCTTCCCACTGGCATGGGTGTTTCCACCGCCCTGTTTGATACCCAGAGTCCTGGAACATCTAAACAAGTGTGTCGGTATGTACCTGCTGGTAGTACCGAGGTGGCCCAAAGTGTTTTGGTTGCCAGATCTTCAGTCGAGAGCGCTAGCCCCACCTCGGCAAATAACCAACCTTCTATACAACCTGGTGGACACATCGACAGGTCTTCATCCTCCTCAGATCCAAGAACTGGAGATGGAAGTATGGAAGATTGGGGCTGGAGAGGAGCGCTATATGGATGGACAGAGCATGAAAGAGGTCTCCTCAATGCCGGATGGCGATCTTCAACAATCACGGCATATAAACTAGCATGGAAAAGGTGGGGTCAGTGGTGTGTCAAAAATAAGGTTGATATAACTAATCCATCAGGTTCCCAATTGGCAAGATTCTTAGCCAATTTAAAGCTTAACGAAGGCTTGGCTCCAAGTACCATTGCACTTCATAAATCAGCCATTTCAACATTAACTAACCCAGAGTGTGAATCGCTAAGCAACCATATCTTGGTGAAACAAGTAATGAAGGGTATAGTTAATACTACCAGAAAGAAGAAAGTGTTGCCTATCTGGGACCCGAGACAAGTTAGTTTTTGGTTAAAAGAAAACCTTTCAGAAACAGTTACTCTGTTTGAGGCCTCTCGAAGATGCGCTGTTATTCTTCTGCTCGCATCTGGACGAAGAGTGCATGATCTTACTCTGTTACGATACACACCAGACAGTTTTGTGGACAATGGGGACCATATTATACTTTGGCCAGCTTTTGGATCTAAAACTGATTCCGCAACTCACCATCAGTCAGGATGGAAGCTTAATGCTTCCTCAGACCAAGCTACGGATCCGGTATATTGGCTCCGTAAAGTATGCTCTTTATCTAAAGTAAGAAGACATGAAGCAAATTCAATACCAGATTTATTTATTTCAACAACGGGCTTGCCAAAACCTGCTACAAGAACAATAATTGGAGGATGGGTAAAAACAGTTCTAAGAAGCGCTGGCATCGACAAATCAGCAGGAAGTACAAGGTCTGCCGTAGCATCATTGAGCTGGTTAGAAAATTGCCCCATTGAAAAGATCCTCGAAAGAGGAAATTGGAAGAGTGAGAACACATTTGCGAGACATTACAGAAAAGAGGTATTGGAAGGAGGTAACTCCCTAACATCGCTATCCCTCACAAATCTGTTTGAACCTATACAAGATTAATCAACGACCTCTCACAATTGACATCAGTTCTGTCACCAAGGCGATAACAAACACTTCTCACATATATAAATATGTTCTGGATGAGGAACGGCACTACATAATGATGGAGTTTTACCTACCATTAAAACTCTTATTATGTTGCCTTCCTCATCCAGAACATATTTAATCCACTGCTTGGTGAGATTACAATTGAAAACAAAGGGAAATGACGCAAGACGCCAACTGCAGTGACAGAACAAACAACCAATCATAGAACGTATTGATGACGCCAAAACAAGGAAAAGGAAGTCAAATTATTCCACTAAGACAAGAATAGACGTGTCGTCTCTCACATATATAAATATGTTCTGGATGAGGAAGGCAACATAATAAGAGTTTTAATGGTAGGTAAAACTCCATCATTAATACCAACTCTGTGTGTGTTACTCTGTATGTTACTCTGTATGTATGTTGTATGTACATCTTCCTACTCTTCAATATTGTAATTACTATTAATGCCAACTCTGTGTGTTACTCTGTATGTCCAGTTGTAGAGGTTCATATTTATGGGAACCTGTTCATCTTCCTACTCTTCAATATTGTAATTACTATTAATGCCAACTCTGTGTGTTACTTTGTATGTTCAGTTCTAGAGGTTCCTATTTATGGGAACCTGTTCATCTTCCTACTCTTCAATATTGTAATTACTAAATGCCAACTCTGTGAGTTACTCTGTATGTACAGTTACATCTTTCTACTCTACAATTTTGTAATTACTATTATTACCAACTCTGCATGTTAGTAAACTTGTATAATCATATGAATACTTGTCTTGGCCCATTGTCTATATTTGCTAATATAATTTATCTATTCCATCTAAAAAACTGAAAATGTAACTAATTTAAAAAAAATAATCTGAAAATGTAACTAATTTAAATAACTGATAATGTAACTAATTTACAAAAAACTGAAAATGTAAATAATTTAAAAAAATTGATAATGTAACTAATTAAAAAAAAAACTGGAAATGTAAATAGTTTTAAAAATATGTAATTTACTTTAATAAATGGCCAAGATCACCCTTAATGGGTGAAAGCCAAATAAATAATTAAAAATAAAAACCGTGGTCCGTGACGTAAAAGTGCTAAAAACTCATAGATAAAGTTTAATAGATGGAGCTGCAAAGATAGGTTTGTAATTTAATACACCATTACACCGGAAATACACCATTGAACTAGTATATCCGGAAGGGGGATTTTATTTGACATTTTTAGCGTCGGTGTATCGGGATTGGTTTATTTATGGGTGTATCCAATTTTGTCAAATTGTGTGTTGTACGTAAATATTTGGAATTTAAAATGTAGAGATGTACTAGTGCTAAAGCAGGTCGAGGTAAAATTAAAAAGCTGTGCAGCGTTAAAGGTTGTACTGATAGATTTTCAATGCGACATAGATACCCGAACTATATAATGAACGAAAGTCAATTTCGTGAATGGTCGTGGCGAATTAACAAAAACGATTTTATTGAAAATCCGGTACTTGCTAATGGAGCTTCAGTTTGTGGGTGTCATTTTTCAACACGTAATAAACATACGGTACACGGTGGATTAATAAAATTTGCATTGCCAACGCTTTATCTTCCCGACATTGGAGAATTCCCGGATTTACCCAAGCCAGAAAAAGGGAATCGTTATGGAGACGAAAATACAGGTGATCTCTCATCCGGTATTACAACTTTGTTTTTGATTGGCCTATAATTGAATTTATTTCTTGTTGTAGACCCCACCAAGCCAACTAAAATAAGGAATCGTTATGGAGACGAAAATACAGGTGATCTCTCATCCGGTATTGTAACTTTGTTTTTGATGTTTCACCAATACATTGACCTATAATTCAATATATTTCTTATTGTAGATCCCAAATGGACAAAATCCTACCGTGTTATGTATTGTGATGCCGTAAAAGATCATGATTACATAAAACATCAAAAAGGTATGTAATCTCTCACTTTTTATGATTATTATTTTTTATATTTATTCAGATTTAATCGGCATACTACATGTCGTTTGCTGACGACAAAGCTTTGGAAATTATTGCTAATCCTAGCATGAGAACTTGAATAGTTTTTTAAGTGAAAACTTGTTTAGCAACGGTGTGATTTGATACTCGATGAAATGAAAAATAGCGACATGCTTGAATATTATTTAGGCAGTAAATCATATTTTTGGTTCACTTTACTCTTAGGAACATGAAGTGCAGGGCTGTCAACAAAGGAATTAATGATTTAAAAAAAATTACTGATACATGATTATTTTTCATCAGATCTCAGTCCTGGAGAGCAACCAGGGTGTGGCAGGGGGCTAGCAGAGGGTAGTCCTTCAGCGGCAGAACTCGGTCTACAATCCCAGAGTTCATGCATCATCCAGCCAGGATGGGGCAAATGCCCCACCATGCCTACACCCATGGTTCCATATAAAAACGTCATGTTTTGAAATTTAGTAAGCATATTATATTTTGTTTTTATATCTTTTTTTTACAATTTTCAAGGTTATATTTTTGTTAACTTCTTACGGGTACAGGACCCTTACTTTTTAATTATACTTTTAATTAATTATGTGAAAATCTATTATTGGATATTATGTGTATTATTAATGTTATTATTATAAGTGTAAAATATCTGTTGATTTTCCCCAATAAATAAAATAAAATAAAAACAAAATCGGATATATTTATCCGAGACGCGAAAGCAATGAATAAAGAAAAAATAGAAAAAATACAGAAAGGGACGCATCGGCGGGTAGAGCGAATGAACGAAGAAAGGAGTGTTAGGAGAATATATATTGCAAATGTGAATGGTAGAAGTTGGCAAGACATTGTGAGTCGGACCATGTCAAGAGTCAGAATAATATAAGAGTATGTATGAGACGATGTATGAACGTGAATGAGGCAAGGAATGTATTTTTTTATATGAGTAGGTACCCCACAGGAGTCCCAGCTGCTCCCGTCTGGAGCCAGTGAGACTATGGCATCCCCAATTAGGGTATGTTGTGAGGCTGTAGGTAGTGGAGAGGGAGAGATGAGGAAGTACCTGGCTATTCAGATCTGGCCACCAAACACGGCTAACGCCATTTCAAGCAACGTTTCAATTCTGAATGGTGGTCTTATACCAGTCTTACACATCTTCCATTCTGGAATGTGCCGCTAATATAATATACATTATTTTAAATGAATAAGACTGAGTTGTTTGGTGGTCCATCCTCTCTGCCTACCGCCTGGAAATGTCGTGGTGGTTAGTTATCAAAACACAAAAACTTAGATACTCCTACATCAAAACTTTTCAAATTGATCAGTTGACATTAAGGCAGAGAATATAGAATTTTCATGACAAAAAGGTTTATTTTGCAAACATCTATGTAATAATATAAGTAATTTCCAGTCATATTGTGAAATACATGGGTGTGGAATGAAGCAACTGTTGGAATGAAGCAAGTTAACAACTTTTTATAATATTATATTCTTCTTTTTCAGCAGAAAAGAAAATCTACTACCGCAACCACCGAGTGGAGCTCTTTGACAGAATTTAAAATGAAAATTTTTGCTTCAAATCTCCAAAATGTGCAGGAGGAGCACCTCCTCAAGGTGGAGGGCATCAAGACTAAACTCCAGGAAAACGAGAAAGAACATCTGCTCAGGGCCGAAAACCTCAAGGCCGAACGCCAGGAAGAACACGAGGAGCACCTCCTCGGGATGGAACTGATGAGGAGGAAAAACTAAAGTACAAATACTACTTCCATATTAAGTAATATTTGTACTTTTATACACAAAAATAATAATTCAATTTAAAATACTTTCCTTTTTTATTATTTTTCAAGTTACAATCCCGTTAAACCGCAATTAAGCAGTTTGTCAACAGGATGTTAATTTTCAATTACAATTTAAACATATATACCTACATAATATTACGCCTTTTTGTTAAACTGAAATTTAATTGCTTCAAAATTATTTTGTCTCAATCTTCTACATTCAAACTTGAATTGTATAATGTAAGAAAAAATACTGATTTTATTTTATTTTTATAACTGTCATATGTCAGATACGATTTTAGATTTTCACGGCCAAAAATTTTTTTTTTTTTTTTTTACAGTGAATACCGCACAAGAATCTCAACTGCTCCCGTCTGTAGCCAGTGAGACTATGGCATCCCCAATTGGGGTAGTTGTGAGGCTGAAGGTAGTGGGGAGGGGAAGGAGGTGGGGAAGAGGAAGGTTGGGAAGTACCTGGCTATTCAGATCTGGTCACCAAATACGGCTAAAGCCATTTTCAAGCAACGTTTCAATTCTGAATGGTGGTCTTACACCAGGGCGATACTGATAGTATCTTCCACTCTGGAACATGCCGCAAATATACTATATATTTTTTTTAATGAATTAATTGTGAAATAACACAAATTAATCAAATAAAATTTATTTGCGCATGCCGGGTTCGAACCCGCGACCTCCGGATTGTGAGTCAAGAGTCTTACCCACTGGACTACGGAGGTCGTCTTATATTTTTGTTATTAGTTTTTGGGGTATTATGCCGTGTTACGCTACCTCCTTCTTTAGCCAACGTTTCGGACAGCGTTGCAGTGTCCATCATCAGGGCAGATGTGGCAGGGCAGATGTGGCAGGGCTGATGATGGACACTGCAACGCTGTCCGAAACATTGGCTAAAGAAGGAGGTAGTGTAACACGGCATAATACCCCAAAAACTAATAACAAAAAAAGTCATATTATGTAAACAAAAACCTAGATAACAACCACTCTGTAAATTGCCATCTCGACACAGGCGTTTGACACCTAGTGAGATGAGCAATACGTCATTACTGTAATCAAATGTAATATTAAAATAATGAAATAAATAAAATAAAAAATTATTACTCATAAGTATAGATACCGATTGTCACGCATGACTAGAGACACTGATTCATAGCTTTCATTTTTAAGAAATGTAGCATTAATTATTGAAAAAATAGCTTTTATAGCTTTAATTTTGCGTTTTCGTAGCGTTGATAGCTAAATAGGCTAACATCAAGGAATGGGAGTCTGCAAGAGGGGAAAAACAATTAAATTAGCAAAATCACTTGTAACATGTTTATTGTATTGTTGATTGAAACTCAACATGGCGCATATTTCCACAGTAGAGTGTGTCATGTTCGTTCTACGATCTGTCAATACGAGTAAAAATCTTTCTGCGGGGGGGCAAACAGGGGGGCAAACATTCACAGGGGGGCAAACAGTCACGGAGCTGCACCAGATAATTCTCTGTGAAAATTTTTTACAGCTAAGAGTAGCTGAATTATATCTACAGTGACTCCATCCCTTACTTGCACTACAAGCTGTCTTTGAAAATAGCTGTTACCTTCCAGGAATTTACTGTCATCAACAGATTTGAATGTTGGTGCAAGCCGGCATGCGCAAATAAATTTTATTTGATTAATTTGTGTTATTTCACAATTAATTCATTTAAAATAATATATAGTATATTTGCGGCATGTTCCAGAGTGGAAGATACTATCAGTATCGCCCTGGTGTAAGACCACCATTCAGAATTGAAACGTTGCTTGAAAATGGCTTTAGTTTGGTGACCAGATCTGAATAGCCAGGTACTTCCCAACCCTCCTCTTCCCCACCTCCTTCCCCTCCCCACTACCTTCAGCCTCACAACATACCCCAATTGGGGATGCCATAGTCTCACTGGATCCAGACGGGAGCAGTTGAGATTCTTGTGCGGTATTCACTGTAAGCCTACTTTTACTTGTTAAAAGAATAGCTTCTGATCGCTGGACATTCTGACAGGATTGAACATTTTACCTGCGTGCTCAAGAATTAGATTAGTGCTGTTATCTTGACGGTTCAGCATATGAGACGCCAGTCTCACAGAACTCTTCTGACAACTCTCTTTTATTTGTGTTTTTATTTGGGTTAAGACTACCTGGTTTTTTACCTCCTGTACAGCCTTTAAGGTTTTGACAGGGAAAACACCATCACTCAATTTCTTTAAAGTAGGGCTTCGGGACACCAAGTTTTAACGTATTTATCGCTAAAAACACCATTTATCGCTTTAATTTGCAAAAATATCATTAATGCTATGAATCAGTGTCTCTACGCATGACAATATAGACCAGCTTAATTTAGTAACCATTAAATAAAGTAGGTTATTTCTATGTTGTCGGTGAAAGCTTTCACCCGAAATATATCCGGATTTTGATCTGTCATTATCTTAACCTTTCCTGGTCTGTAAAGTGTAAATACTACACATTGCTGCTAATAACTTTTATATCTCTATAAATATAATGAATTCTGGATTCAAATTTTAGGTATTCCTCCGTTATACATTTACGCACTGAATTAAAATTTAATATTTTAAATAATTAGCAAATTTAATTCAAAATCAGAGATATTTTGTTAAATATCGGGAATAAACCACAAATACAATCAACCGTGTGCCAGTGTGGACCGTGATACGCGAAGAGTGTGCGGGGGGAGATGACACGCCATGTGACGTCTCGCTCTACTTCCCTATACGGGAACACGAGAAACAGAGACCACCGCCGTGCGCAGTTGTGTTTCGACCACATGCATAGCTGTATGTATTGGGTAGCAGTCTAGCACTATTCTAGCTTCTAGCGCCTCAGTCGTTCGCGGGCAATCGTTTGAGATGGTCTCCTCGCCCGTTTTTTGAGCAACGGACGATGGTTTTTCATGTTTTCAGCAATTAAACTACAATTATTATCACTTTTAACACAAATTATGATAAACAAAAGCGATTAGCTATGAATGTTGATATATTTCCGAGATAAAATCGCTAATTTTGACACGTGAATTGATTACACAGCACCGGAGCGCGCGTTTTTTTTTAGCACAGTAAGGGAAAGGTTAATATCTTCATTTTGAAGTATCAAGTCTGTTAAGAATTCTTCTTTTGTGTAATTTGTTTGTATTCCACCTGTTTGTATTGAATATTACACCTGAATAAAAACATTTAAAAAATAAACACTCTGTTATACTTCCTCAGACATTTTTTTATTTTGATAAGTACCTATATTATTAATTTTCAGTATGATTGAATGCTGAAGAGGCCTGAGGTAAATTTACAACTACGTTAGCTCAAAAAATAAATAATTACACTAATATAAAACATGTAACCCCTGCCACCTTGAAACGATATTGGTGAATCTGAGATTGGCATCACAAATAGCTTTCACGTTGACAGAAAAGAAAAAATCTCTGCGTTGCATCCACCTAAAATAATGGTTCACTAATGATTAGTCTGCACATTCATAAGTCGAATAAGGTAAGCAAGCAAAGGGTGACATGTTTGTTGATATTGGGACAAGCACTTGGATAAAATGACGTTTAACTTACCAGGGGACTGTACCGTACCCGCATGTGCAATCAAGAGCACCAGGAAGCATGCTATTGCAAAAAGCCTCTTTTTTTCTTCCAAACTTTTAGGATCATTTTTAAAAGTAATGAAAGCAGTTGATTGTAAAACATACAATTGATTGTAAAACTATCCAAATGTGCTTGCTTGCGGTAGTTTTGTGAACTTTGATCAAGTCTCCCACAGCAATCAGCATGGAGCCAGATGCTAGGTATCTGACTGTCAAAAGTATCTGGTGTTTTGGAGTGAGTGCTTTATTCCTGAAATGAAAACAAGCACACTATGCAGACGGGTACTACATTGTTAGCTACTTTTTTATACCTTTTAAAAAGCATTTTCACTTACCAGTTAATTTTAGATTTGACGTCATCCCTTATCAAATCTAACAAGCAATTTACGACCCTTTTGGAGAGACGAAACCTGTAATATAATTGAATTTCATCCACGCCAGGAAGTCGTCAGCCCTGTTTCTATATATTCGCACTTTGCGTGATCTGTTTAAATGTTCTACGAAATGAACGATATCTAAATGCTCAACGCTCGAAGAAAGCTTAAACTCCATGCTGACGGTTAATTTATTCATAATGTAATTTACGTACGTAGCAGATGTATATTGAAATCGAAACATTGGCAAATGTCAAATTTGACAGATGTGTTATTGCCAATAGCGCCACAGCGTCTAGCAAAGGAACTATTCTGCGGCTTAAGCGGCCGATTTGGTCGGTTTAAGTTGAGCGAGGAATGTGGTCCTTAGCAATGACTGATATACCGGCCCTATATTAAACTTTATATCCCATATAAACTCAATCTATAATAAAGGTATCAAAATGCTTGGCTTCTTTCTTAGAAATTTCAGAGGTTTCAGGAATATTTCAATTTTAAAAATTTTGTATACATCCTTAGTACGTAGTTAAGTCGAATATAACTCCTCGATCTGGTCCCCCCATTTTAAAATACATTCAGATTCAATCGAAAAAATTCAACACAAATTCTTAAGACACATTAATTTTAACCTCGGTATTCCCATTGAAAACATAAATTATAATTACTCGATGAAAGAATTAAATTTATTAAGACTCTCAGATCGAAGAATTATATCCGACTTAATATTTATGTTCAAAATTGTAAATGATAGCATAGACAGTCCTGATTTAACTAAGCTCATTGAATAAATTCCCACGAGAACCACTCGTTCTAAAATCCTTTTTAAATGTAACAATAATCGGACTGAGTATACGAAACACTCACTTTTACCTAGGTTACATGAAGTTACTAATAGATATGCAGATGTGATAGATCTATTTAACTGCACGGAACATAGGTACAAGAAGGCTATGCTATCATATTTTTTCTTCTTCTTCTTTGCGTGCCGTATCAGGTCCCCTCGACGTTGGCGATCACTCTTGAGAATGTCTCTCTGTCTTGCGCTGCCCGGAATAGCTCCTCCACACTTCTAATGTCGGTCCACTCTCGTATATTACGCAGCCAAGACATTTGTCTCCTACCAGGCCCTCGGCGACCCTCTATCTTGCCTTTCAATATTTTTTTAATCACTACTAATTTTATTTGTATTATAGATTTTTGCATGTAAAGGTATCTCTGTTGTCACTTCCCAATGTATCGTCACAACTAACTGTTATAGATACACTGTTTTATCATTACTAATATTTTGAATGTGAATTTGTGACATGTAATTAGTGTTTACGGCATACTTATGCCGTTTGTATTAAATAAATAAATAGATATATTACTCTTTAATGCTGGTTTCCTTACACGGAGCTACCCGAAATATACTGAACTAGATCATTTTTCACATGCAGTCGTGGAGTTAACACAATGTCAAGCGATATCAAATGACTTTTTTCCAACATCAATCCATGCCTTTTCCACTAAATCCTTCCTTACATATTCTGGTAAAGTAATTCTGGTAAACACGCATTTTTTTCCACTTCAAGAACAAATCTAACATTACTTTCATCTTCCGATGCCATTTCTGTCAAACGTCAAACAAATAAGTAGCAGACTCAAATGATGCGACGCGTCGAGTGCGATCAGCACCGTCGGTAGCGATTATGCAAATATGCAACAGATTTGAAACCAACAGCCGTCGCGTAGCACCGTGTACAGCAAAATTGTACGGGGGGTACTGAAGATCGGCGCGCATGATACGCGCACGAGGATCGAGTAGCTTGTAAGTAGCGTCATGTACGGAGGCACTTCCTGTCCACAATGAAATGCTGCTGTCAAATTTATGAAATTTTGTCAATAAAGATAAAAGAGCCCAAATAAAGTGTTGGATTAGAAGTTGGCTTGAGAGAAACAATTCTCCGCATGCTTTTGTTCCGTTAATGGTGGAATTGAATGAACTTCTTTAATTTTATCTGAATGATTACAGCAAACGATTTCAAATACAAATACGTCATTTTATAAACAGAAACACTGAGATTAGAAAGGTTTGGACCGATAATTAAAAATAACATTTTCAGAATGCTTCTTCCATCTTGGAAATTAATGATATCTCTTCGGTTTTTGTAATGAGAATTTTTTTCCCTTTACATTAGTTTTCTACTGTTATTTTATATATTGTTTTAGGGAGATAATAACTTGCTTATCCACTTATCCTAATCAGATTTTAAATAAAAAAATAAAAATACTAGTTTTTATGAAAACAACCTGTCTTTTAATTTTTGACATCTCGAATCGGCTCATTTAAGTACCTACAATTTCTTACGGTAATTGTCTCATCAAATAAGCTGTGAGAAGGCTGTAAGTTCGCGCGGACGCAATTAGACCTGTCAAAAAGTTACATTTTTATGCGTCATGACTTCTGTAACAATTTGCTATAAATTAGGTAAGTGACTTACAGTGTCGTTTACATTGGTAATTTTGCTATAAATCACTTACGGGAAAACAATGTGTAAAGGCGGCCTTAAGAAAAAATTGTTATTGAAATGTGCCCTGCGGAATATATTAAAAAACTTTGTAAGCTGAATATCATTTTCTGATAAGAGTAGTAGGTACATGCATAATTAAAAGACAAAACCTTTGGTTTAAGTGCATTTTTTTATTATTATTAGTAAATATAATATATCTTATTATAATACAATAGGCATATTGTGTTAGACATAACATAAATACATTTTAAACATAAATAGTTGACCTAAATGGAATAAATGCTATCAGTTGTTCACTTAAAAAATAAAACAAAATATGCACTGAGAGAGTAGAAAAATATTATGCTATTTTAACAATTTTATGTAATTACAATAACATATTATGGAATTGCGCAAATACATTGTGTACAATAATTATTAAGGGTGTTACAAAAGAGACAGGTAAAAAATAGAGTTTACCTAATTTAATTTGTAGTGCTAGAAAACCACGAGGGGACATTTTTTTTTTTAAAGAAAGACAAATATTCCCGGGTTACGAATAACCTGACAACTTAGCCACTGACCAGTCTACTAAAAATACTTTGTTATTTTGAATGAACTCTCAGTACACAATGTTTACACAAATTATTCATTCACGTAATAAGGAATAATAATTAAAAATTTTAATATTATTATAATGACTAGAAAGTAATACAAAATTTCGATTATCATTTTGTAGATATTAAATATTGGGATCAGCTTTTTCATGAAGGGAGTCTAATTTTCAGTTAGTGAAAATATGGTAAAAGTTGATAGGATAATTAATTACATAAATATGAAAAGAGTTTATTATATGAACTCGTCATCCCATGGGTCGGGTAGGGGTAAAGAAATGTTAAGGAATCAAAATAAACTATATAGGATCTGCCCTAAAAACTCCCATAACGGCTGTGCTGCAAACCGTACTATTTTGCGCAGGATCTTACAGCACTCGGATATGTCAGTTCCTTACTGGACCGTGGGACATCGGGTTAAGTTTGCTCTTGTAAATAAACATATTTAAGTAGGTACTTTACACACCTAAGGTTCATTGATTTGTAATGGTCAAAACTACCATCAGTGAAGATTCGATATTATTGATTATGTAGTAACCAAGTTGTATAATAGAACTAAGAATAAGAGCTAATTTAGAATTATTTAGATGGACTCAACATCATTTACAGCTTTCATCTACTACAGAATGTAACGTTATGTTATCTATTTGTTATATAAATGCATTAATTTGTTTGACACATTAGTACAATAATAATATTATATGTAGTGCTATTTATTTCATATAAATTGGCATCATAATTAAATAATACAAACAGACTTATAACTTTATTTGTGACCGTTTAATGTAAGTCAAGGAATACATATCAAACTTAATCAAATGATAATTATTCATTCCAGTGTTGCCATCTTGTTTTTCCATAAATATCTGTCAAATCTTTCATTGCATTTTCAATCAGTTTTTCTTGAAAATACACTTTAAAATTTTTTTTTTTCATCATAAATTCAATTTAACCAGGCAATTGGTTTTACTTCAAAAAGCAATTAATTTGCATTGATTGATAAAAAAATATTCAGTGAGGAAATCCATTAAGTCATAAGGCAAACATTTGACTTGTAAAAGGCACTCAAATGCGCCAAAAATGATGAAAAATCCATCAAGTTAGCAACACTCCCTCATTAATTAATTGCACGGATAAAATAAAAATTCGATAGAGCTATTATAATACACATGGACTTGTTATTGTCTCACAAAATTAAGACAAAATGTGGCAAGTAAGAAACGTCTTATGTTTCCAGTAAACTCTTAATTCAAACATACAATTATCACAAAGATAGACATTAAAAAAACATGTGTGTATGAACAAAATAAACGATAGAACTGGGTGGTGTTTTCGAATTTAAAAGTTGCGTCGAATACTACATTCTACATCAGAGTGTGACTGAGATAACAAGATATGCTTACTCGTTTAAACTACGATGAATACGAAATACTGTTTGAGAGGACCTACTGCTAGTAGGTTGTCCTTCTTATACTATGTCTTTCTTTAATGGCGCTGAAAATCTTCAGGAAAGAATTGAAATAATATGTATTTTTTATAAAAATACATAATTTGCGTATATTTCCGAATGAAATGTTATACCCGGGCTTTTTCTAGTGTTGCCGTGTAATGCAAACACTTTCTCATCACACACGAGGAATTTTGGCACTTTTTACACAATTTAGTGACTCGTGAGTACTAAAACAACAAATCAAATCAAAAGCACGATAATTAGCAATTCCTTCGCTTGCCACTTTGAGAGCTCTACAAGCCTTGCATGTGTATTTTAACATCATTGGAATAGAACATGTTATTTGAATAGGAGAACCCCTAATGTTATGTGAACACTCATATAAAAACCAACAACAATCTCTCCTCACTAGTCATCATCTCCTACCCATCAAACTTAGATAAGCCAAAAAAAATAAATGTGCCCATATAAAAATAATAGTGCGGTATCTAATTTTTATGTAATCTGTGGTTATTTGCAACACTCAATAATTTATCTTTCTTCATTTGTTCAATTACAAGTTGTCGGTTGCCTGTGGAACTAAGTATAAAAGTTAATTATTACCCTTGACTTACACCTAACCTTGCTTACCCTAATTTATGCATTGTGCAGCTGTTGGTTGGGCAGATCCTCCTGCAGCTGCAGAATGTGCTCCACGGGCACTGGCTTTCCATCGGGCCCGATTTTGCAAGGCTGTACGATGCCGGCTCTATTCAGTTGGTCCATCAAGTTTACCAGCTTCATGGCCTCGTACTCTTTCTGCAAAACAAATAAAATAAAATATAACAATATACCTAGAGGCAATGATGGAAAAGATACAATATTTTATTTTATTTTTCATGTGAATACCGCACAAGAGTCCCAACTGCTGGAGCCAGTGAGACTATGGTACGTTGTGAGGCTGAAGGTAAGTGGGGAGGGGAACAATATGGGGAAGAGGAAGGTAGGGAAGTACCTGGATTTTCAGATCTGGTCACCAAACACGGCTAAAGCCATTTCAAGCAACGTTTCAATTCTGAATGGTGGTCTTACACCAGGGCGATACTGAGAGTATCTTCCACTCTGGAACGTGCCGCAAATATACTATATATTATTTTAAATGAATTAATTGTGAAATAAAAGTAATTAATTAACTAAAATTTATTTGCCATGCCGGGATTCGATCCAACCTTCAGATTGCGAGTCAAAAGCCTTACCGCTCGACCACGCCGGCCGTCGATATGATAATTAAGTTAGGAAGTTTGGTTGTTTTTAAACTAAAACCGTGGTAGCCAACAAAACAGAATTAAATTGAGACTTCTTTATATTATATTAGGTAAAGGATTGCCATCCGTTCTGATATATCGGGTCTGTTACTGTTATCGAGCTCTCTGTCCTGACAAAACAAAATGTCCCGGCAAAACTAGCAATGTCCCAATTTAAACCAGCACAATGCAACAATGCTGTTTACTAATGGACATCTTCAGCGGGCGTGCTGACTACGAGCGAGTAGATACTCCCGCGCATCCAGGAGAGTTTGTGCTGGCCAGGGTGATGGGCTACCGGGGCGACGGTGCATTTTTATTTATTTTTGTGTTAGAATATTATTTCAGGACAAAATTTGAGACAGTTGGTTGGAAGAAACTGCCACTTGTTAGCTTTTTATTACTATGTGGAAGCAGAGAATATGTTAACAATGAATTCTATTTTTAAACAGTTTTGAAATAACGTAGACCACAAATGTAATGGTTAACATATCGTCAGTGAAGAACCTTTTGTAAAAATATTTAGGAGGGATAAACAACTACATATCTAGGGATACACAAGCTCTTGCTTGCTTATTGTACTAGGGATGGTTCATTCGCAGTATTGACTTTAACTTGTACAAGCAGTCTATTGGTCAATTTCACAATTTGAAAACACCAATCATTGTGGCTTGTGCTGTACAATTGAAAGCGCCAAAAAAAAGTTTTTTGAAATTATTGGCTTATATTGAAATTACGTTTCCATGACAACTCAACAAAGTGGCATTTGAACAGTCCGTTGAAAAGTCATTAAAAGTTTTTTTTTTTCTTAAAGCAACCTATTTAACCATTTTTTTCATCACTTTTAATGACTTTTTAAAATAGGTGTTTAAGTTGCATGATTCTGAGTTGTCCGGTCACCGAATTTGCGCAGATATGTAAAGCCTTTGATTCAGTTTCCCATAAAATTCTCATTTGGAAATTAGAAAAGCTTGGTATACGTGGCAGTATATTAGCCTGGTTTGAAAGCTATCTTACTGGAAGACAACAAATTGTTAGAATAAAATCCTCTTTGTCGGAAAAAATTTATGCAACAAGTGGAGTTCCACAGGGTCCACACCTTGGCCCAATATTATTTATCTTGTTTATAAATGATCTTTCAAAAATATTTCATGATGTATTTATCTTACTTTTTGCTGATGACCTCAAAATTTTTAGAATAATTCAAAATATTTACCATTGCAACATTCTTCAAGATAATATCAACAAATTGTTATTTGGTGTAATGAAAATAGACTTTACTTAAATATCTCAAAATGTCATATAGTTAGATTTTCTCGAATAAAAAATCCAGTGATCTTCAATTACAACATTGATAACAATACTCTGGAGACATTAACACAAATTAAAGGCATCACTTTTCAATCTAATCTTTCATTTGTTAACCACATAACAGAAATCTCTAATAAGGCCTTAAAAATGTTGGGATTTATAACTAGGCTAACTAGAAATTTTAACAATATTAAGTGTATAAAACTGTTATATTTTGCATATGTTAGAAGTCAACTTGAATACAATTCTCCCGTCTGGAACCCATATTACAATATACATGTACAAGCTGTTGAAAGAATACAAAACAAATTCTTACGTTTTCTTAATTTTAAAATGGGTATTCCAGCAATTATGTTGAACTACAATACTATTTTGAATGATATGAATATGCTCAAATTGTCAGACAGAAGAACTTTCACTGACTTGGTATTTCTGTATAAAATTCTAAATGATTTAGTTGACAGTCCGGTATTGCTCGAATTGATAAGCTTCCGGATTCCACTACGTAATACTAGAAGTCAGGATTTATTTCAGTGCAGTAATTCTGGAACTAACTACCATATGTATTCCTCTTTACCCAGAATACTAATGGAGGGTAACAATTATACCAAGTCAGTGGACATCTTCAACTTATCTTTAAACAAATATAAAATATTGTTACAGAGGCAGTTCAGTTATGTACAATAAATACTGTATATTCCTTACTATTCATATGTAAAAGCCCCGAAAAAGGGCGTTAATAAATAAATAAATAAATTATTTATTGTCTGACAAAATACATTACAGAATGTAGTCTTTTTTTCTATACATACTGTATTTTGTTTATATAGTCTGTGGAACGTATCCCCCATGTAAACACAGAATGAAGTGTGAAGAGTTAATAAATATAATGTTTTTGAAGTTTAACAAACCTGTTCTTCAGTACAACCCGCCATTGGATCTGCGTGGGGGGGCTCATAACATCCCGTGACAGGGTTGACTGTGTGCCTCATGGCGCGGTATTCCTCAGTGTCACTGTCATCACTGTCGGACGAGTACAGGCACTCCCCGACGGCCTGCTTGTTGGGCCCCAGCAGCCCCCGGGTGGCAAACAGTCCGGCCGCATTGCCGTAGCCGGTGTACTTCACCATTCGGGAAACTGGAACCAAAATATTAACAAATATCTAGACAAATTAGCTTTATTGTCCAACTTGATGATAAGGAAAAAGAGATTATGGTTTGACAACTGAACTATGGGAAATTTTTTAATCAATAGATTATAATAGTTAAGTTATCAATGTCAAGCTGTACGTTGGAGGTATACTAGTCCCAGAGAAGTGGTATGTGATGTAATCATACTAGTATCTTCTGTCTTTTTGGTTTTCATACAAGATGTATGAGAACGAAGAGGACGATCTTCGATGACATACGTACAAGCTCTTGCTGGGTCTAGAATAGCCACTAGAGAGTTCGAACATGTTTGGGTTGTTTATTTGGTTCAGTAGTTTGCACACGATTTTAGCAAATTTTTTTTACTGTAAAATTAAATGAAACTATTGTTTTACATACTAACTGTTTGCCAAGTTTGCCACTGTATAAGCTTATTAGGGGGCATACATTAATTACATGAGCAGTTTTTTTCCAATTAAGACTCCCCCCGCCCTTCGTGAGATTAAGTGAGATTTGGTAGGACCGCCCCTCCCCTTCACGTGAGATCAGTGTCGTAGTTTGGGGGGACACCCAGAGAAACCCATCCCTCCCTATCCCATTATGCTCCCTCCATTGAGGTAAATATGATCGTGACAATAGCTGTTTCTTGCCAAGGGAGGGGGGGGGGGGGCAAATTGGGAAAGGGTGGGATGGGTTTCTCTGTGTCTCCGCCCACGGCTTTAGATTTTTTAAGCAGACAAAATTTGGAACACTTCAAAAAATATAAAACAATTTAATATATGTTTTATTATCTCTATAATAATATAGATTATATTCTTTTAAAATTAACCTGAGATTTTTATTGACCCCCCCTCTCCCGGTTTAAATGAGATTTGGTGAGATTTTACTGGACCCCTCCCCTCCCTTTTTGAGCTCACGTAATTAATGTATGCCCCCTTACCATCATTTTTGATAAAGCTACAATGAAAAATAAGACCAGTTTGTAGCAGAGTGGTCCAAAGCATCGGTCTCTCACTAAGGCTTTGCGGATTTAATACTCCTCTATCTAAGTTCTCCACCATTGCCCAAGCAACAATTTTAGCTTTGAACTTTTTCATTGCTGGCCTTTTCAACGCAATCTATCCCACCACGCGGCACGTTTTGATCAGGCGCGGCTGGTGCCTAAAATGTTTGGTGGTTCACCTATCAATAAATCAAACACGTATAATGTAATTTAATTGTTGGTAGGTCACACAGCTAGCTACCGTAGCTACCATATTTATAGAGAATAAAAAAATAAACTTCTTCGGTCCCTAATAATCAACAAATAAACTTCAAGCTTCTTCCCAGTACCCGGTGTAGCGCATTTAAAAAGCACACACATAAAAAGTCATTTTTAACTGAAAAACTAATGTCGTTGTCAAATAGGTTCCCTAAATCCCAAACATAACAAGACCCGTTGACTTATGGTTGAATTTTGCATGCTAAATATTACTATCCCGTTCAAACCTATTTTGCTGGAGCCCGTCGGAATACGTCGGATGTTTTCGACGCACTTCGTAGCTCCGTGCGCCGCGTCGCCAGAAGCAGATTTTTGGTACATTTCGTTATTCTGACGGTCTGGACATGTTTGTAGGAGCACCATACAAAATGACAATTCCCGAACGGGGCGTTTGACCGAAACGCGCCGAATGGTATGTACGTAGGTTCCTAGTTCTTAGCGCGCGGGAAAAGAACTCCAGTCGGCTGCAATAATTATTATCTCTGGCAAAATTCATGCATTTAAATACGTGATTAGTTTTTATTTTCAACATTGTGCGTAATTTAAATTAAAAAATATGAAGTAGGAACACGTTGAGCTGTAAAATGTTCAATTTTGGATGACCTATGCGTCAGCTGCGTAGATAAAGTAAATGATGGGAGTGGGGAGAATTCAAGTTTGTCAGGTTATTCGTAACCTAGAAATGTATATACTTCTTTAAAGAAAAAAATTGTGGGTCATATGGAACCATAACATTTACCATTTTCCTTGCACAAGATAAACAGAAACTGTGCGGCCAGATCTCTGACATGAGTGATGGGAGTGGTTAGGAGTCGGCAGAGCTGGTTCCTCACGGTGTTGCCTTCCTCCGGGCGGCTGTGGACATCCTTAAGCGGAGGGAGGATCACAGCGCGCAGGTATTTACGCAGGTAAACATTGCTGCTGGCCGCTTTGTGCATCACCGTCAGAATGGGCGACAGGTTCTCATATTGACTGGTCACATTCTGAAACCAACAAAATTTTTACATTGATAAAGAGACGGTCTGCATAGCCATCGTAAGTCTTTTATCACGACGCTCTCCTCAAGAGTCGTGGTGAACTCCGTGGCAGTTACATTAGCTCCACATAGGAGGCCCTAAGGAAAATAATTTTCTCATGGCCTATGTCAAAGTAGGGCATACTGTGTGGAGGATTTTTTTAAGGAAAGGAAGGAGAGAAAGTTTTGGGAAGGTAAAAGGTATGAGGGGTGGGTAGGAATCTGGGGGTCAACTTGTCCAGGAGTGACAGATGTATGAATCCATCCCTCCAACTGCGGTGCAAGGCAATGGGTCGAGGGATTCTGGCTGGAGAGGTCAAAAGACCTCCCTCAACCAGTCTCTCTCTCAGATCTGGCCCGCCACACAGCAAGTGGGCAGATGCATCAGTCGCCAGGACCTGGACTAACCTCATCCCATGAACCCGGGCACCCCTGCTAAGTCACCAAACATAGCGATCCACTTGGGGTGACCTATGGCACTTTGGATGTGAAAAACAAGTACCTTGATGTGAACCCTGCTATTAAACTGCAAGGATTCTCTCTCCTTCGGAAGACGTTGATTTCACTAAATCATAAGATATGTATATCAATTTGGGTGGCGGGTAAGGGTACACCTCTGCCATAGATCATCCAGGTGGTTCGCTACGTTTGGTGACTTAGCAACTCGTGGGTGAGGTTATCTAGGTCTTGGTGGCGGATGCATCTGTACACCGACTGCGTGGCGGGCCAGATCAGGAATCGAGACCTTTGACCTCTCCAGCAGAACTATCTCGACCCATTTCCTTTGCAGTGGGAGGGATGGATTCATATGTAGCTTCACTGATCCCCAGATTCCTACCCACCCATACATAAAATATACGAGGGTTGTCCCAAAAGTACCCGACCTAACGAAGAAAACACGAAAAATTTGGGATTTTTTTTGTGTTTTATGAACATAGTCTCCTTTCAGGTCGACACACTTTTCCCAGCGTTGTTCAATAGTTTCGATACCCTATTTATAGTGAGAACCATCGAGCACCTCAAAATAGCCGTTTACCGCAGATTCCAACTCTTCATTGTTGGCAAATCTTTTACCACCGAGACATTTTTTCAAGTTTGGAAAAATAAAATAATGCGAGGGGGTTAAATCTGGCGAATAGGGTGCGTGAGGAAGCAATTCGAACTTTAATTATCGGGATAACGGATGTCTGAATTGGTGCATTCTGCTGATGAAACAACACTTTCTTTTTCGTCAAATGCGGCCGTTTTTTCTTGATTTCATCACACAAATGCTCCAATAAGTTCGCATATTACTCGCCGTCGATTGTTTTTTTCTTTTTGAAGATAATCAATAAAAATTATCCCATGAGCATCCCAAAAAACTGACGCCATGACCTTGCCTGCTGATGGAACTGTCTTTGCCTTTTTGCAGCCGATTCTCCCCTTTTAGTTAATTGTTTTGACTGTTTCAGGTGTGAAGTGACAACTCATGGTTTTGAATCCATGCAAAAACTCGGCTTTATTGCTGTGAAACATCGCCAAACACTCGATTTAAACATCCTCACGATGCTGTTTTTGGCCATTGTGAGCAAACGCGGCAGCCATCTTATCTTGCGCACAGCTTTATCATGTCCAAATTTTCAGTCAACATGCGATGTACAGCACTTTTTGAAATGCCTACTGTGTCTGCTAGCTCGCGCATTTTCAATCGATGGTCATTCAATACCATTTTGTGGATTTTCTTTACCTTTTCTGGCGTAGTCACCTCATTTGGTCGACCACTGAGATATTCGTCTCGGCAGCTCGTACGTCCTCGTTTAAACTCTGCCATCCAATATTTTATTGTTGTAAACGAAGAAGCAGACGCCCCCAGAGTAGAATCTAAACTCGGCTTCGGTATTGGTTGGACTTAGACATTTAAAATGAAAGTTTTGTATCACATAAAAATTACCAATTTTCCCATGTTTACAAATTAACTGAGAGGGTTCGCTATTGATGGCTGCAAAAAAAACACTAAAAAATGTAGCGCCTTGAAACTTGAAACTTAAGCCTTATAAGGTTGGTACTTTCTACCATAATTTTTTTTTAAAGCAACAACCACCAGAAGTACGTCAGGTCGGGCACTTCTGGGACAACCCTCGTATACGTATGCACATAGTGCCACCACTAAGAAATTGCCAGTTGTGAAATCAGGAACTACAGGACTGGTATCAAGATCCATTGCAAAACTTTAAATATTATTTAGTACCAAATAAGTCTTAGTTCCTGATTTAACCATAATGAATAATAAATATTACTTGGGTCTTGGTCATTTTCAGTTGAAGAAATTTGATCAGGTCATGGACGGCCTCCATGTTCCTGCCTTCGAAATGGTGGTGTTGGTTGGTGGACATCTCTTCTGTTATGATGGGTGCCAATTGGGAGTAGCATGATACAGGAACGCTGAAAACAGCAACAATATGAAACAAACAAAATGGAAAGAGGCAAATATTCCACAATAAATCTGAATATCTCCTACTTCCATTGTTATAAGTGGAAAAAGTCACTTATGCAATAATGTATAAAAATCCTGGTATTTTATATAGTAATCCTGTGGATTTAGATAGTAGGTGTAGCGGAATTGCAATATTTTTCATGAGATCACGAAGGTTAAGCAACATTTGCAAAAATAGTCACTTATGTGTTTGATGCTTTTATGAAATTATGAAATCGTCTAGTAAAGTTAAACAAAAAAAATTGTTCCTTCCGTCCTTTTTGCAACACCAATACATACTAATGACGATTTTAACAGACTATATGAGTACCACAGAAGAGTCCCAACTGTTCCCAACCGTCTGGAGCCAGTGAGACCATAGCATCCCCAAATGGGGTGTGTTGTGAGGTTGAACGTAGTGGGGAGTGGAAAGAGATGGGAAGAGGAAGGTGGTGAAGTACCTGATTATTCAGATCTGGTCACCAAACACATCTAAATCTATTCCAAGCAACATTTCCATTCTGATTGGTGGTCATTTTCTAGGGCAATACTGACAGTATCTACCGCTCTGGAACATGCCGCAAATATATTACATAATATCATTTTAAATTAATTAATTGTGAAATAACTAGTGAACAACTGAAGGTTCGGTTTAGGCAAAAAAAATCTAGTTTCGGAATCAGTTTCGTTTTCAGCAGAAAATCTGCCGAACCTTTGGCCGCACCGAAACTCTGCGTTCGTGAATTATCGCGGGTCGTTTGGCTGACTTTGGGTGAGTTCGTGACTCGTGTGTCACCCGCCATCATCAGCTGGCAGGTGACATATTTTTATAATTTTTTTAGTGGCAAATTTTAATAATTTTTGTTTGTTTTATAGCAGTAAAAACATAATATATTTTTTTTCACATACACGAATTATTTTTTTAAATTTAATTTAACAAGTGTATTAAAAATGTTGTGATCGTAAACGCAATAAAAATAAAAATATTTAATTAATGAGATCCCTACTTTATAATGTAAGTGTTGATCATTGACAAATTTTTGTTCCAAGAAGTAGTTTTGTTAATTTTTATAATTATATTTTTTTTATAGTAATATAAAAAACTAAATTCACATACTTCAATTATTTTTTTAAAATTTAATTTAACACGTGCCAACTGTCTGTATAAGTGTACAAAATAAGCCAAATTCCAGTAAACAATAGATTTTTAACATGTTTAAAAAGTTTCGGTTTCGGTTTCGGCCGAAACTGAGACAGATACCGAATATTCGTTTTCGGTTTCGGTAGAAAGTGCTGTTTTGGCCGGACACTAGAAATAACACAAATTAATTAAATAATATTTAAATGCGCACGCCGGTACTCGAACCCGTGACCTCGTGACCCGTGACAGTATTCGTAGCCGAGGATCATGCCCACTCAACAACAGAGGCTGTCAAGAGTAGAATTATATTATAATTGGCATTACCTTGTCAAGAAGTTGACAACGTTATTGTGCAGTTCTTCTTCCTTCACTCCGGACTCGGATTTGCACAGCAGCAATGTATTGCAGATGGATACTAGTCGTAGTATGTATCCTTCTTCTTGCTCTCCTAACTCTGTATCCACCTTGCACTGGAGGAGAAGGTTGAAAAGAATTTTCAGTATTTCACTGACCAAATCCAATTGTGTATCCTTGAAATTAAAAAAAGGTAAAATTTAACATTATTGCAAAATAAAAAATAGTATGTAATAACTGAAAAATAGATATAAAAGTAACGTTTCATTGGCGTGTGTACTGCCTGTAACAGCACATACCCGAAGGATTTTAACCAGGATTTCTGAGGATATTTGGAGTAAAAAATATAGATGTAGATGTTATTTTGCTGTCCGGAGTTTTTTTCAATTAAAACAGTATCCGGGACAGGCGACCAGGAGCCTACCCGAGAATCTAAGTCAAATTTCATGATAACAACAAACGGAACCAAATACTAACAATGCGGAAGAATATCAACGCCAAAACCACGAAAGCCATGGGCAGCGAAAAAATCTACATAGGAGAAACCATTTGTGCATACTTCAAAGAACTCCGTTGGAAAGCTAAACAGAAAGCAAAAGAAACTTATAATATGTTTGTCTGGTTTAGAGAAAATAAAATACTAATTTGTAAATCACTGAATGCAAAAATAATTTATGTCAAGCATTAGGATGATCTATCTAAACGGTACGTGGCACTCGCATAGTCGGCTGTCAGTTATCTAACAAGTCATTTTATTTATACAGAAACAAACAGTACATTGATTACAGTAGTTTTTATTTCATTATATACTGTCTTCCAATTACTTAAAAATTATTTCAACCGATGGTTACGAGTGCCGAACTGTTCTAAAGCTCGCTATCTAAAAATGGATGTTATAACTAATTTGGCTTTAGGAAAAATAAAGGAACCTCCGAGGCCGTCGCAACAGTTACAGATTTTTTTGTTGTAAACTTACACAAGGGATCAAATTCTTAACTGATGAATGAATGAATTGAATGAATTAATAAAAAAATATAAAAAAGAAAATAAAGCTGCGACGTGTGATGGAAAAATGTTTTTAACACGTTCCCGGACGAGCATGCTATAGCATTCGCATTGGATAGTTTAATTATGTCGCGGATGCTATAGCATTCGAAGTTTATTGAGTTTTTTTGTCAGACATGCTTGAGCAGTTGCTTTATCCCTATAAAATATAGGTAGTCTATTTCTTACTGTCACTGCTGACACAACCACAGATCGCTTACTGTCACATGAGACCTTTTCTGCACACAAAGATAAAACAGTGTTGACCCCTTCCCCTACAGCTCGCCCGGCGTACCCCGCGTGGTCGCGTATGCTATAGCATGCGTCAAATGTATGTATGACGTCATTAGATTCGTCTGCTAGAGCATTCGCGTCGCACTTGATGGTGTTGGTTGCTACGTATCATGACGGAAATGCTAGAGCAGTCGCAAAAATCTAATACAAAAAAATAGTGCCAAAGTAGGGTGACTCACTGCCCGTGAACGTGTTAACCACTCGCACCTGTATGTTTGTTTTCACGATAATATAACATTACCTCTGATGTATGAGGCGTACCCGACTTATTAATAGAAAAAATGTAATCGGATAGCAAAATGATATTAACATTTTTTAATCCAAATACACTCAGGTAGCTGGTTAAAATCCCTTGGGTATGTGCTTTTACACACTGTATATTATACACATAAAAAATTAGAATTACGTGAAACCAATAGACACCTTTTTGACTGAACTAAATATTTGGGGGCCTATGCTTAATTATTGACAAAAATCAGCATAAACCTAAACTACATATTGCATAATACGCTGCTCTGAATTAAACGATGATTAAGAGTGAACAGTAGCATAAGTGACGCTGCATCAGTATCGCAGTGACAGAGCGTCAGTAAAGCTGTGATCGAATATGCTCCCAAACATTTCTATAGTGCATCAAACTGCTCTGTTGCGGCAATACTGACGTTATTGTGTCACTGAACTGACGTGTCACTGACGCTACTGTCGCTGTGTTCGAAACTCCACCTTTTAATATTTTTTTTTTTTTTTTTTTTTTTTTTTTTTTTTATTATTATTTATTGAAACATTTATTATAATTACAATTTTACAACAAAATATATTTTTTTACAGGTTTTTTTTTACTACTCTTCCATTAAAAGCATTTGCTTGTGTATGGAAGGGGAGTGTACATAAATGCTATTAGTTATTAGTTAGGTATAAGTTAGTACTTAAATAATGAATTGTACATAAATATATGTGAGCTGCAGTATTTATTTGATAATGGTGTGTTTTTTTTTTTAAAGAAAGAATGTTATGGACTAAGATATTTGATGAATTTATTATTTAATGAACTAAGATATTTGTAAGATTAGTTGACAGTAGTTTTTTTTTAAGAATATTTTTAAAATGTCTCTTGACAGAAAGCAGTATTCGGGTTTTATCATTGATGCTTCTGATTTCTTCTGGTAGACGATTGAAAAAAGTTCTTCCCTGATAAGTATAATGATGCTGTGCAAAAGACGTATTTAGTTTTGGGCATAGAAAAACATGTTTAAGTCGAGTTCTGTTTTCATTTAAAAATGGATATTTATCTTTTTCTTTTATTATTTGAATTACTGAATTTTTAATATATAAATCTTTAAATGTGGGAACTTGAAATTCTTCAAACAGGCGTTCAGTTGGGTAGTCTAAGGATTTTTTTAATATAATTTTAATAATTGTTCTTTGTACAATTTCTATTGGAAGAAGGTTACATTTATACGCGGATCCCCAACTAATAATAGCGTATTGTAGAGTGGATTGAACTAAGGCATAGTAGATTAAATATAGATTTTTTACCGACAGAAAATTTCTAATTCTTAAAAATATATATATTAATTTTCTGATTTTGTTTACTACTTGACATATTTGTTCCTTCCATTTCAGATTTTTATCGATAATTACGCCGAGATATTTAATTTTATTTGTTGTTTTTAATATTGTACAGTTTGATTTGCAATAATGTTGGCTGTGAATTTTAGTGTTATCGTGTATGACAATGTTAAAATTTTTGGGAGCGTCGTTTGGATGGATTGCAAATGGAATTACAAATGTCTTTTCACTATTTAGTGATAGTAAATTAGTGTCGAAAAAATTCTTAAGCGTGTTGATGTCTTCTGTGGCCTGTAATTCTACATTTTCCCAAGTATTTTCACTTATTATTAAAACTGTATCATCGGCGTATGATGTAATTTGACCATGTAGATGTTGAAAAAAAATATCGTTTACATATATGGTAAAAAGGATTGGTCCAAGCACTGTACCTTGGGGGATTCCAAAGCTTGAAATCTCTTGATCACTATTAATACAATTGATTTTTACCACTTGAGGGCGGTTTTTTAAGTAGTTGGTGATCCATTTAATCGCGTTGCCTTTTATGCCAATATCATTTAATTTTTTTAATAGTATCTCATGGGATATGCTATCGAAAGCCTTTCTGAGGTCAATAAATATGCCCGCACATTTTTTACCTTTATCTAATGATTCGTAAATGTATGAAGTTACGTTAGCAATTGCATCTTGTGTGCTGAGTGATTTAATAAAACCAAACTGGTTTTTGTTTAGTATTTTATTACTATCTAGGAAATTTACCAATTGTTTTTTTACTATTTTTTCAAAGATCTTTCCTATGTTAGAAATTAGACAAATTGGGCGATAATTCGTTACTTGGTGTGGATCACCAGATTTGTAAATAGGTGAGATTATTGTGTTTTTGTAGTTCATTGGAAATATTCCTTTCGTTAAACTCAAGTTTATTAAATGAGTGATGGGTTTTATTAAGTAAGATTTCATAGATTTTAACATGTGTGTCGTAATAGAATCAAAACCGGGAGACGAACCTCCTTTCATATTTTCTATTATTTTTAAGATTTCACATTCTGTTGTTATTTCAAATGTTGAAAGTATATTACGTATCTGTAAATTTTTATTTTTATGTTTTTCCGGGTTAGAAGGTTTATGAATATTTTTTGCAAGATTTTTTCCAACATTTGCAAAGAAGGAATTAAATATGTTTGCACATTGTTTAGGCTGTAAATTGGCATCTATAATTTTTTTATCATGTTCGATGTACTTAATATTTTGAGTTTTTTTTGTATTGTCTATGGCCATATTCACAGTTTTCCACATTTGTTTATGATTATTTTCTGAAGATAATATTTTATTTTTAAAAAACTCTTCTTTACTTTTTTTAATATAAGAAGTTAATTTATTTTTATATTTTTTATAAAAATTATATGCTTTTTCATCATGGGGATTTTTTAAAGTTGTTTTATAAAGTTTTTCTTTGTTTCTGATAGATATTATAAGTCCTTTGGTAATCCAAGGTTTTAAACATCTTAATTTTGATTTTATGTGTATTATTATTTCAGTTGTCGAATTTTTAATGTGTTGTGACAGGATTTTTTCAAAGTTAGTCGAACATATTTCAGTATCATCACTCTTTAAAACATTGTTCCAATCTTCCTTTTTTAGTTTTTCGGAGAGAATAGTCATGTCTATTGTTGATTTTTTGGGTATTAAATTATGTTTTTTATGTTTAATATTATTATTATACAGAAGTAAGCATGAATGATGATCAGTTATGTTAGTTTTCCAAACAATTGATTTTAGTTTGTGAAGATCTTTAATGTTTACGTTTGTCCAAATGTGATCTAAACAAGATGGAGTATGTTCTTTTATTTCTCTAGTATTTTTATTTATGCAAGATATGAAATTTTGTTCAGTCATACAATTGATGTATTCAGTTTTGTTATTATTTTCTATTTTTTCATTAATGTTCACATTAAAATCACCCACCACGAAGCAGAGTTTATTTTTTAATTTTAATAATATGTATTTGAGGTCGTTAATAAACGTAATAATACTCGAGCCATGCGTTCTATAGATAGCTATTAAATGATATGTTGATTTGTCTAGTTTGAAATGTACTTCGATGCAGTTTACCAAATGTATTGGGTGTTCTATAATGTTAACAATACTAAATTTATTATTTGCAAATATTATTATTCCCGAATTTTTGTTGATATCTACTTTGGTAGAAATATAATTGTACTCAGGTAAGTAGTAGTAGTAGTAGCAATATTTAACAAAAGTAACAGATACGACCTGATATGACAAAACTCTTGTCACCTGAACTGGGTGAAACTAGCTCATAGATGTGAACATTTTGGAAATAAACTAATGTGAAATAAAAACTTGAGAGAGAAAGTATTTTGCAACATCAAAGATAGATAAAAATAATGGTTTAGCGGCTAACAAAAGATAAAAACTTATTATGCATTGAATAAGATGTCACTAATATTGTTGCCAATACAATCCAGTCTGTAAAAATGTTTTAGTGGTCAACCTGACCACTAGAGTACAAGATGGCAGATGCCGTGGTATAAAAAGCAATGTTATAGTAGTACTCGCTCTCTCTTAAGCCAGCTCTTAGTTAATCAACACGCTTGTTATCTCGTTGTGCAAATACAGATTTATATTCGACCATGCGCGTTATTATTTAAAGGGAACATTTCCACCTAAAGATCTTCCTTCCCCAACAGTAAAAATAACACAGTCAATACAGATAAAGTTAGCTTAGCAATTATCAAGATAAATATATTTACATTCATAGTATAGTGATGGTCCCCTTCAACCAAGGCACTGGGTAATAGACACACAGCGCCAGAAGGAGTTATTTCTTTGATTATATCATCCAGACACTCGATAAGGTAGGCCAGCCCATGCAGCTCATCCTTCACCGTGTCTCTCTTATCCTTCCTCAGGGCCGTGATGATGAAAAGTAGCTTCATATCGAAGAACTTGATGCTGTGTGGAATATTCAAATCCTTGTAAGTCCGCAGACGACTTATGATCCCTTCTACCATACAATTGTTGGCGCATAAGCTTGTTGTTGCCGGGCTATTGAAGACCAGGTTACACAAGCATTTCAGAGCCTCCACCTTAACATCGTCGGGTGGTGATTCAATCGGAAGTTGTTCCTCATCTACAACAGTTAGTTGATAGAGACCAGTCAACTCGAGCAGAACATTTATCCACTTCTCACAAACAACATCATCGAGGTTTATTTTATCACGGCTGCAAAAAAGAAAATAGAAATTATAATTGCATCATCAATAAAAACACAGTACCCATTTTGTAGATGCATTCTAATTCTTACACGAGGTATATTTTTAGAACGATGAGGTCTTTGTTTACCTTAAAATTCTGATGTTTGCCAGGCACAACGAGTGAATAGAAGAAGCTGTAGAATTTTGTAAATACTCAAAGAGAGCTGACCATAGTTGAATTCTTAAGTCATTAGAATTTAATTCCGGAAAACTAAATCTATCAGTATTCTGAAATAGAATAAATATAACATTAAACATAAAACAATCTGAAGAAGGGAAGCCTTATAAGTTAACTTCAATATCTGACTTACCAAATGAATAAGACGTTCTAAAACTGCAGCAGCAGATTTAACATCTCCTCCGCTTAAACTTGCTATTAGTTGCTCATCCATAATAATAAGTAATGCTTTGAACGATAATTATACAAAGAAAAAGAGCTTATTTAAAAATATTCTGTCAATGTTTTATCTACGATCACGATAAGAAAGTGACATCCACAAATATGTAAACCAATACCGTGACATCTGACGGGCGTGATCTTAGACACGAGTGCTGCCAGCCTATAAACTGTAAAAGGTAGCCATACACAAAAAAGGGTGCTTACGGAAATACATTTCAAATAAAAATAAAGGTGAATAAAATAACTAGTGACTCAGTCCGGATATCCATTGTGGGGCCAGTGTCTATGCACCTCACAGAAAATTGTGTTTCCCACACAAACTTCCCAAAGAGTGCTCCATTTTCTCCGCTGAATGCATAGCTATCATAGAAGCTTCACAACTCGTCAAATCTCTCAATATTAGAAATGCCCTTATCCTTTCAGACTCACTTAACTCAATACAAAAAATAACCGCATCCCTTCTCAATGCCAGTAGTTTCTCTCTTATCTGCTCTATCGCTCCCCGAATATCCTCTTATCACCTCTCTCTCTATTACCTCTCACTCTTATCACCTCTTACATTCCATATCGCTGGCTCACGTGTTAATGGTCTTGACCTGGATTCCAGGACATCTTGGTATTGTTGGAAATGACATGGCTGATTCTGTTGCTAAGGAATCCATGGTTCATTAAGTAGTATACCTATACCAATTAGAGACTATTCATCTATTTAAAAAAATAATTACGACGCCAATGGTCCCCTGAATGGAAAACATCATCTCTGATAAAAGGTCACCAGTACTTAAACTCATTAATTCAACCATCTATTCCTGTCAAGCATTGCAATCTTTAGAGCACAGGGGTCGGGTGGGAATGCTATCCTTGTTCTACCGGTATTACAATGGAAGATGCTCCGAGGAACTAGCGTCATTGATCCCTTCGGCACCGGTGCATAGTCGGGAAACATGCCAAACGCGTGCCCAACATTTGTACACGGTGACATTTGTCACATGAGAATGGGTCGCTTCTTCGACTCGTTCTTTTGTTCAACAGCTCGGCTGTGGAATGATTTGCCGGCCTCTAAGTTTCCTCCTTCCTACAACATAGGTCTCTTCAAGACCAATTTTAATTCTTCCCTCTCCTCACCCTCAACACAACATCTCAGATGATATAGGCCCTGAGGGAAATTATTTTCCTCAGGACCTCCTGTGTGGAGTTAATGTAAAAAAAGCCTTGGTTTCACAAATACACTTCCATGCCTAAAAATACATCTCTTCCGTAAGTTGAATGCGTCTAAGTCATACTTGTTGTCTCAGTCATCTCGCCAGGTTCCACATAGTCAGTCACCTCACTGTGATTGTGGGTCGAGGATTCTTCAGACCAGGACTTCCCAACCGAGGGGGCGCGCTCCCCTAGGGGGCGTAGAGAAATGTCAGGGGGGGCGTAATAGGTACGTGTGCATTTCCGAAAAAAAAAATCTATTCGAAGCAAAGCTCCTGACCATAATCGACCAGCTGGTACAGAGCATGCAAGCTCAAGAATCTCAATAGTACTTTAAAAGTTCTTATTTATTTGTTCTAAAATTACGTTGAAAGTTGTTAGAGAATATTTAATTATAAAAATATAAGTTAAATAAATAAAAAATAATAATAGAATAATATGTATAATTAAAAGACCACTAAGAAATATAAATGTAAAAGTAATTAAAGTTCGAAAGTGTATCTACTCTTCTATTAAAGATCCATAATAAATAAACATATTGTATCTGTATTGTACCTATTTGAAATTCAAGTAAATAATTTAGTTAATATAAAAAAATGTATTTCTAATTTTTTGAAATGATTGAATTTTAACATCAAAGGGATGTCCATAGTAACCTAATAAAAAAAACATCGTTTCCAAGGCGACAATTGGCGTTTGCAATAAATCGATTTTGTTAGCGACAGAAAACGTATGATAAATAATTTCATAACGCCAGAGCTTACCAATATATATAACCTATAGATCTCGCAAATAATGTAGCTTTCTATAAGTGAAAGAATTTTTAAAATCTATTCAGTAGTTTTTGCGTGAAAGAGTAACAAACATACATCCATACAAACTTTCACCTTTATAATATTAGTAGGAGAGTAGGATAGTAGGATACCTGGAATGCATTGCAAAAATTGCTTTATTTTTCAAAAACGTTCTGCCTGTTCTAATTTTTTACTTTTCCGCCTGTCAAAAGATAAGGATTTCTGCTTCGCCCCTAAAGTTATCATCCCCAGCGACAACTATGATTACAAGCTTTTAGTTTTTTTTAATCTTTGGTGATACGGCGAATTCATATTGACAATAATTGCAGATGTATAATTAAAAAAAATATTTATTAACCAGGGTACAATATACCCAAATAGATTTTTTGGTCTAAACCACTTCACTAGCTAGGCTGAGACTGTTCCGAAGGGGCTGGAATTTAATCTAATTTTAATATCAAAGGACATGAATAGAAAAAATTAAATAATAAATTTAAATTGATAAATAGAAACGAAGGAAGCAAAAAGAAAAATAATGAGAGAAATAGAAAAGAAACAAGTAAATAGAAACGAGAAGAAAAGAGAAAAATACAGGTGTGGAAGTTTAGGGCCTAGCAATAAAAACCCGGGACAAAGTCACCGGGACAATGTAACCGGGACAGGCTATTACGTCATATGTAATATATATCCGCATGATTACAACAATGGTGACCATTTTATAAATCCAATATGCCTCCAAACGCCTCCATGTTCCCACGATCAAATCCTAAAAAAGGCATTGGCATCAGGACACAGTGGCGTAGCGTGGGTTTTGGTCGCCCGGGGCGGAGGAAAATTTTGCCGCCCCCCCCCCCTTTGCGCAGATTTTCATGCTTATAAATTCTGATACAAATTTAGAAATCGAGAATGGTGTGCCTGTAATACAATTTCGCATCTTCATCACGCGTACGTATGGAATGCAACTTAAATGCAAAGCTACACTCGGTTCACGATGAATCGGCAATTTATTGTTATATTGATAACACAAAACTGGTTTAAATTAAACTAAATGTGCGGTGTATTAAAATTACACTCAGAACATGATAATGTTTTTTTTCTTATTCTGCCGGCACTTACGTTCTGAACACAAAACTGGTTTTAATTAAATCTGTATGCGGTGAATTAAAACTACACTCAGAACATGAAAAGGGTTTTTCTTTGATTCTGCCGGCACTTACATTCTGAATACAAAATTCGTCTCAATTAAATCTGTATGTGGTGAATTAAAACTACACTCAGACCATCGGGGCGGAGGAAAATTTCGCCGCCCCCTTATTTGGACACTTCTTTGTATATCACATTTGACGAGTATTCTTTTAACGAAAATCGTGTTTATAAATTCTACTCCAAAGTTGATTGATTGGTTAGAGTCCCTAAATAATAGTTACACACTGAACAATCAATTTCTCAGAATTTTACAGCATTATGTAACTCAAATGTAAAGCTTCACTCGATGCACGATGAATCTGCAACTCGTTATTTAATGTATCGTTGTGTTCTGAACACAAAACCAGTTTGTATGCGGTGAATTAAAACTACACTCAGAACATGAAAATGGTTTTTCTTTGATTCTGGCATTAAATAAATAGTCTGCAACTAGAATTTTATAAGTGCACATCGAATAACAGAATATTTTCCTTCGAAATGTGTCAGCAGATGAATCCAACTGGAATTTTACATTCTGTACTGGTTTCAATTCAATCTGTACCTGGCGAATTAAAAGTACACTCGGAACATGAAAATGGGTTTTCTTTGATTCTGGCAGCACATACAGAGTCTGTAACTAGAATTTTATAACTAAATTTCTAATAAGATAATATTTTAGTTTGAATTGTGTGAGCAGATGAATCCTCAAATGGAATTTTACATTCTGAAAACTGGTTTAACCCTTCGAATAATAAGAAAAAAATATCTATAAACTTTTGCCTGTCAATGTTTGCGCACAAAATTTCCAGTTCTTCCCGTGCATTTTAAATGTTGTGTATTTTTTATCCTTTTGCAAAAAAACAAAATTGTTATTAAATCTAAATAATGTAATTTTTTTGACGTGCTTATTAGAATATTATTGTTTCTTATTGATAATTTTGAAATTGGAAATGTGAATTGGCTCAAATATACACGCCTGCGAATATTCGAATTAAAGTACCTAAAATAGAATAAACTTTAAATTTTAAATACAGATTCCTTTTTTTTAAGTATTGTGTCTTAACTTTTTATCACAATCACAAATTTATTTTATTTTATAATTATTTTATAGTGTGGGACATAATTTTATTTTTTTACTTTCAGTTTTAATTTTTAATTTTTCTTGTTTATCTATTAACATTTCTTTAGTTTATTATGTCAACTAAACAATAGTAAAAAAAATGTCGTGGTATAACTGAAAGTATACTAGTTTTATGAATATATATATATATATATATGTATTATTTTACCAACAGAATTTCTTCATTCATTTTCATTTTCAAATTAATTTTTCTTGTTTTATGTATTAATATTACTTTAGTTTATTATGTCAGCTAAACAATAGTAAAAAATGTCATGGTGTAACTGAAAATATTCTAGAATATGAATATACATATGTATTATTTTACCAACAGAATAGTCAACACTATAACTTACTATAATTTACTATAATTTACATGTAAAAACATTATCATATTGGAATGTCCTAAAACGGGCAATTGCCTAGTTGGACATTTTAAGTTCATTATATTGTATTATGTAATATTTATAAACAAACAATAAATAAATAAATAAGTAAAATTAAATGTGTGGGACAATTTGAAATGTGTGGGACAATCTCCTGTGATTAGACGGTTAAAATTAAATCTGTATTTGGTGAATTAAAACTACACTCAGAATGTGAAAATGGTTTCTCTTTGATTCTGGCAGAACACACATAGTCTGCAACTAGAATTTTATAACTGCACTTCGAATAAAATAATAGTGTCTTTCGAAATGTGTCAGCACACAACTGAAATTCATTCGTTAATACATTACGAACACAATTCTGGTTTTAATTAAGAATGAATCTGTTTGCGAGTTATCAGCTTTAATTAGTATTACTCTCATAATATGCGTACTGTTACGAATTGCGAAATTTGCAGCTTGAAAAAAAATAATTATTGATATTTTTTATATATAATAAAAAAAGAGTTGGATTCGTAAACGAAAGTATCGTTTAACATTTTTAAATAATGATTTGAAATGGTTTAAAATTTTCCAAGATAATATTATTATTTATTGTGAAAATTTGCCGCCCCCCTTAAAAGTGCCGCCCTGGGCGGGCCGCCCCCCCCGCCCCACCCGCCCCCCCCGCCCCCCCCACGCTACGCCACTGCCAGGACACGGTAAAGAAAAAATTTCATTTTATTTTTAATTTCATTTTTTGAAAGATGCTCTTGCTCTTACCAAAAATGAAGAAATTCGAAAAATTGACGGAGATTCAAAATTTTATGTGAAACCGTTTAAAACAGTTTGTATGTTGAATTATCTTTCAGCAAAACTTGGAATGCGTTTTTCTCAAAACTTTTTAACACGTTTTTCAACCTGGTTGACAACATATTAATCAAACTATGCATCCGATTTGCATGCACCAATTCTTAAACTATTCGAAAATCCAGTGTCTATGGCATATGGCACCATAAAGGGGAATTTCGATATCTAAAAAAAAGAAAAAATAGCGGACTAGCGAATTTTATTTTCGATTTTTTATGGAAAATTTTCATCGGTCAAAAAAAAAAAATAAATAAAGGGGCCCTTAATAAAACAATCCCCACATGGTGTCATAGTCAGAGCGGGATTAAACACGTCGGGCCCCTAGGCAGTGCACGTCGCAGGGCCCCTTTACCCTAGAGGCCCCTAACCGATGCGGGAAAATGATTGAATGATGCGGGAAAACGCGAATGCGATTTTCATGTTCAATTTTTTTATGGAAAATTTTCATCGTTCATAAAAAGAAAAAAAAATAGAAGGGGGCCCATTATAAAACAATCCCTACGTGGTGTCATAGTGAGGGCCGGATTAAACATTAGGGTGGAGCGATCTAGTATGGAGAATTTTTTTTTCGTAATATAGAATTCGGTATACTCGGGATTGGTGTTCCGTTATGTACTTATCTCAAATAAAAAATAAATATTTATAATTAGGACATCGCCACCACTTTCAATTTTTCATAAAAATATTGAAAACACAAAAATGTTCTCCAGATTCTTAGAAATGCTTATATTTATGTAAAAAAATAATATGTATTTACTTATTCTCCTTTGATATAATAATTATAAAGAAACACCGTATCAACAGTTAAACTATTCCCTCCAGAGACTAAATCCTCCCACCCCAAACGTGTTTCAAACACAGTGATTTGATCTAGAATCTAGATGATTTTTCCAACATATCTGCGGATTGGGCTTCCCTCTAAACCAGTGGTTCCCGACCATTTTTTGGCCAGGGACCACCATGACATTTATTTGATTTCATAGGGACCACATGGTACAAAAATGAGCTCTTCTTGGACTTCTTCAGCTACCTCTCCAACACTAATACCAAAAAGGTTACGAATCAGCTTTAGGACTCCTTTCGATTCGGTTTTGTAGTAAAATGAGCAAATGTTTCGCTGACCACATTTTAGATCTCGCGGACCACGTGTAGTTAGTTCATGGACCACCGGTTAGGAACCACTGCTCTAAACGGACTAGGACCTTCCCTTCTGAAGGAACTCGGAGAATTGTTGAGTTTATTGGGGGTATGTGTTAGGCCCTCGTCTCTTCGATGATTTTTGTTCATCAAAGTGCGCGTCGGTCGAGTTACAGTTTACGTAGTATTTTTTATTGTATGCTGCATTAGAATATTCAACTATTTTTCGATGGGCTATTTAAGGGTTTATATTAACATTATGGCAATGTGACATCTGGATGAGAATTACCTTTGAATGTTTTGCCTACTTGTGAATTGTGAAGATGTATTAGGAGGTTTTTCGTGAATGAAGCATAACGAAAAAATATTCAGCATTCCTGTTGTAGCCAGAACGTTAGGCAGATATTTTTTCTGCTGTATTGCAAGATATTGGCTCAATTTCACAGAACGATGCATGTTGTGTATAGGAGTAATATTCGTCGATATAGTTTGTTGCATTTGGATGCGATGGAACTGCAGTCAATACGGGCTACAAAAGAGATTTAGTGTCTTGAATCACTTCTCAAACGGCCTTTACACTGGATTGTCTGTCAGTTATACGCAAACGAGCTCATTTTACGACTACTTATAAACTGCATCGACTGGACCGCAACGTTTCACTGGAATTATTGGAAATCCTTAAATAAGTGTGAACAACTTCTTATCCTGAAATTTAAAGTCATTTAATGTTCTTTCGCAAGCATGAAAAATGAACAGGATTTAAGTATAGCTCAGCTGTATATATAGAAAATATGTAAAACCATCGACTGATTGATGAGATTGATAATTCCAGGTTCCGCAATGAAAACTTGTCAAAAAAAACGGTAAAATTGTACATTCCAGTTGGCTCACTAAAACGAAGCGGGTTCTTCAGCTTTACATTTCTACCCTAAAACCATCAGAAAATTTGTTGACTTTAACGACACTTCACGCACCTACGTGGTTCAACATTAAGACCAAACCAATATGTATTTCCGGATTTAGGCATTTGCATGAAACAATATTGCTTTCACGATATTTGTCCAGTGATTTTAAATAATCAGTAATACAGTAATCCAGCATATTGGTTTTTTGGGTATCACAAATGTATTGTTAACCATCTTACCCGACAACCGAAAATGGTTAAGAGAGTTGGCGTTAAGAAGAATATTGGAAGCCCGGCAAATGAAAACGCAATCAGATGTTATTCGTCCCTTCAAAGTGCCTTTTTGATTTTCCGGTAGATAATTATATTGGTGGTTTGAATTGGGATAATGTAACCGAGTCATCGCTCATCAAATCTGTTAGGGACGAAACAATAATTTGACAAGCCATTACCGATCACACGATAATTGTCGATGACATGGTAAAGAATTTTCCTTGCCCACTCAAGGCATAGAGGGATGTGTGAAAATTGTAACAGAAGCCTCAGCTGCTGTCAGTGAACCTTTGAGACGAGATGACTTAATAAAAACAAGGTTATAGTCACGAAACCTTATGCCACTTTTTGACTCCAAAATGCAGTACCGTTCATAGCAACTTTTGCATTTTCAAGTTTTTCAATACGGTAAATAATATGAGAACATTTTTTATTTCCACTATTTGTTTCATTCTACCAATCTATGAATGTATTATCTGTAAAATAAGTGGTAAAATAAATTTTTTTACGTGTGTTTTATTTCGCGTATATAAGCTATAAATACTTAGGTAAAATCGTGAAAATGATAAAATACAAAGCTTTGGCGATGTCCGGGTTTTATGAATATATTTTTTTTATTATTTTTGCTGTAATTGTTAATATATGGAGCATCTTTACCAACTATGCCGATTTCGAAATTCTCAAAAAAGAAATTTCACTCCATGCTATTAAACATGTCGGAGCCCCTAGGCAATGCACGTCGATAATACGACCCTAGCCATAGTGACTGGATTTTCGAACAGTGACTTGGTGCATGCAAATCGGATGTATAGTTTTTTCTAATATGTTGTCAATCAGGTTGAAAAACGTAATTTTGAGAAACTCGCTTTCAAAGTTTTGCTGACGGATAATTCAACATACAAACTGTTTCAAACGGTTTCATATACTCGTAAGATGCTTTATCTCCGTCAATTTTACAAATTTCCTTAAAACATTTTGTGAAAGCATTCTTAACAAATACAGCTTTTAGAAAATTAAATTAAAAATATACATATATTTTTTTACAGTGTCCTGGTGCCTTAAAGCCTTGTTTACGATTGAGGCCAGTGTGAACTGAATAAAAATCTTGTAAAATTACATCAACTTATATTCATCCAATCTTATTAGCGCGTGCCAAATAAATATCGGGCACCCACAAACACATCGAACCTTCCTATGTTTAGTAGTTAAAGGAGATATTTAAAAAAAACGAGTGTGCTTTAGACCACACGACTGAAGTAAAACTTCACTAAATTATATCTTATTCACCAGCTAATTCCCCAAGTCAAGCGTGCGTAAAGGCCCGACCGTTCGCCTCGCCTGATCACACTTTTCGTAACGCTCTCGTCACGCATTCACCAGCTTACTCCCCGAGTCAATCGTGTGTAAAGAAGTTTCACTTCAAAAAATTGGTTTTGTCATTTCAAAGATGACGGTGATATAATTTTAAGAAAACGGGATTCTTTTAACTTTTAACATAGATGAAAACCCTCTACGCCTGTTTGCGCACTAAATATTTTTTTACGATGGGCGTTACCCGAATTTAAATTCTCGAGAGGGCATGCCGGGTCTTAATTGAAGAAATGTCATCAGACATCTTCAATTAAGACCCGGCTAACTACAAATATGTTCAGGATTCGAGAGCTAAAATCCTTCGGGGTGCGTGCCGATACACCCTGCACACGTTTTTTTTTCTTTTTTTACAGTAGTAGTAAAAAAAATCCCTCAGGGTCTATGCCATCGCATTTGCAACCAAGACCTAGACAAAGCTCACAATATGAACCTGGGCACCCCTGCTAAGTCACTAAACGAACCACTTTGGGTGATCTATGGCAGGGGTGTTGATTATCCAATAAATGATTACCGGGTCTGCGGTACCCATACACGCCTCCCTATGGTGATAAGCCATGTCAACATTCAATGCTCTATCATGAATATTATAATATTTTATACTTATCGTTAGGTAATTATATAGGTAGATAGGTACTTCCCCAACACCGGAAATGATGTTTATATTTTTCCGAACACCATTTAGGAACTTTTCTTCCGATTCGGCCTCTCTACCAATCATTTACGATAGACAACCATTGTTCACATTAGGTTTAGAAAAGAGCTCCGTAGAGGTACCTATATATGAAACAAATGAATGACTAGTCAAAAAATGATATTTATTACCAAAGCAATTGGTCATTGTAAAAATTCTAGATTATTTTCATATTTTCAAGCAACAAAAAATGTTGTGTTTGAGATAATTACATATTACATTATACCTACTGTTTTTACCACGGTCATCGTTTTTACTGATGGAGTCACGTCATCTGACCATCAAAGATGATCAGTGACTGAGAGACAAATAAAACATTTTTCAATCAAACTTTGGCCACAGAGATTGAATAAAAAAAAATCGAGTAGATACAATTTATACGCGGTAGAAGTGAAACTTTACCAATACAATCTCAACAAATACTTGAAAATTGAGGTCATAATTAAAGCGACCAATGAGCGCAGACCTAGCGTAATTTCCGTTTCATATCTCAACCAATAGGAGCCTTTAAAAGTGACATCATTATCAAATCGGCCAATGAGCGAAGTTGATGCGTCGCAGGTGCAGTAATCGTCATTTCAGTTTCATCCGAAATTCAAATCACAGTGGGGCTACAGAGGTTTCACTTCAAAAACATTTCATACTATCGGAGGATTCGTAAGTTTTATGTAGGTACCTAATTGCCTTCTTAATCGCCAAAAAAACGAAACCCGTTTAAGACTTCACAAAACTTTGGATTAACTTTGATAAACAATAAACAAAATCCAATTACATTACGTCATAGTCGTTTTAAGACATTTAGAGAACAGTTACGTTCAAATGGTTTACAAGTTCATAGCACCACCCTCTTTCCATGCTATGCTTTGCCAGGATGTCGGTTCTGCCATTCTGTACTCTGAACAGGTCATGGTATCGACTTCGGCTGAAGTGTGTGTAGGTCTGGTACATATAAATCATAACATCCCAAGAAGAATGAGTTATTGATGAAATTGTTCCAAATTTTGAAAGACATAATTGCTGGACTTTCCGCCTAGTTTCCAGACCCAAAGAACCAGTTTCCTCAAGTAAGTCAAAATGATGCATAAACTTTGGATAGGTTCCATGCAAATACCTGAAGAATTTATTCTGGATTTGCTTGGCTTCTTGGGGCTTGAGGCTTCTCGCGGCTCATTGGTGCGGCCTGCGAGAACTTTTGGTGTAGTCTGCTGAAAGCACCACAAAAATTGTGTATTACATTCAGAACACGGGAACGGGTTTCTTTCACCATATATGTCAGATAAATTTAATGTTAGACAAAAAGACAAATAAATATAATAACATCTTCGTGATCCGTGCCTTATTATAGAAATTTAGTTGCAGATCATAACTATTCTGCAAAATAAGGAAAAACCATTTACGTGTTCTAAATACAACTACGATTTAAGCTAGTGGACTGGTGGACTCGTATGCAGATTTCTTCTTGTTAAAACCAGTTAAATGTTCAGAATGTCTTATATTCACTGATAAAATTTCCTTTGCTGATTCATTTGCTGACGTATTTCGAAGGGAATATTTCTTTTGATTCAAGATCAGTTACATAATTCTAGTCTCATACCTATGTACAGGCAAAATTGGTGAAAAACCAAAATCGTTTTGGGTATAATCCTAATTAAGCTGGATAAGGCTGGGGACTCGCACACACATTCACTCTTGCACCTGTTTTATGCTCAGAATGTGACGATACAATTCCCGATGCGGAATCATCAGCTTATGGGTTCTGAACTTCCCCCCTCCCCTCGCCTTCACCAAAACATCTAAGTGCGGCCCGCGGGGATACAACAATCACCCAAATGGCCCCTAATGGCAAAAAGGTTCCACACCCCTGCTCTAAGCAATGTACTACCTCTGAAATATCTAGACGTATATTTATAAATCTTTTTTCTGGTTGCCAGTCTTCCGAGAGATCAACTAAAATCAAAATGCTGAGTTAAAAAAATGGGTTGTTTGAAAGGTACATTATTACATTAAGCATGATTCCAGTTATTTCCATTACAACGTTGCCGAGTTGTTGTAGGAGGGATAAATGACCCGGGACCTCTGGGTCTGTAAATAAGCGCATACTCAGAAACTACACTGAGGTAGGATATATATTTTTTTTAATATTGGAAAGCAGAATGAAAAACAGATTTTTGAAGTGAAACTTATATAGCCCCGTTGTGATTTGGGATTCGGATGAAACGGAAATGACGCGTGACAGCACCCGCGAAGCATCAAACTCCCATCAAGGCTCCTATTGGAAATGACGCTAGGTCTGCGCTCATTGGCCGCTTTGATTAGGACCTCAAGTTTCAAGGCTCCTTGGTTCTTTATTGGTTGAGATTGTTTTGGTAAAGTTTCGTTTCTACCGCTGTTAACTGCACTCGATTTTTTAAAAATGAAGTAAAAGCATTGCTTTGTTTATAACCATGATTTATTTATTTATATTTTTTAATGTCGACCGGTTTCGCTTAACACAAACATCGCCCGGGTATAAATTAAACTGATAAAAAAATACATTGTGGGAGCTTATACAGGGTGTTAAGGGACGTACTTGACTTACTTTATTTAACCAGTGATGTCTGACTTTATTTGGAGTAAAAAATGTAAATAAAATTTTGGCCTCCGGTGACATTTTTGGTGTTTTTTTTAAAAATTTTTTTCTACAATAACATAAAAAAATGGTAGGTGTTGGACATTTGGAGGCGGGGTTAGGGGTTGGTCGGTTACTCGGTTACTCGGCTGAGTGATCAGTGATTACATGCAGAATAATATTTTTTTTGTTTGATTTTGAAGAAAAAAATTTGTAAAACAAAAAAAAAGTCATCCAAAAAGTCACCCAAGACTACTCCCAAAGAACCCGGTACAGTACTTGTAGTCGTAACTCGACGGGACGAGCCACAGTCGGGTGGCGGTGCGGCGCGGCGCGGCACAGGAAGCAGGTTGCGCGTTTGAATTCTTTTGCGCGCTCGGGCCATCCGCGAGTCGGGAGTGGCTCCCGGGACCTGCTCCAAGAACTCAAGTACTTTTAAGCACGTCTCGGAGGCCTCCGGAAAAAATGCAGAACTTACCCATCTCTACTTGACATCCTGTATATTACATACAAAAAGACACAAAACATAAAAAGGAACAGATAATACAGAGAAAGAGACAGATGTGTACACACAGTAAGTTTAAATTTATTCTGTTTCTGCACTTTTGTAGAAGAATCGTTGCGGTTTACTATATAAAGCTGTATTGATATCCACTGGAACATTTTCCATTGCAATATAAAACTGTATCGATATCCATTGCAACATTTCTTAAGATGAATATTATTTATTTTTAGATACTATTTTGAGTAATCTTTACGACGAATCGGCTTACAGTATGAACATCAAAAAATATGCTACGAATAAATCGAAGCTTTTAATAGCTTTTCTATGTATTGGAATTACAATAAAATTATTATTTACGTAACGAAAAATATAAGCGTAAACCACAAAAAAAAAAGTTTTTTCATGACTTAACTATGAAGTAATATGAGAATTTTTTTTTAAAAAATACCCCTTTATGGCTAAGACTATTTTTGAGGTTTTCCATGTTCTAACTTTTTTTCGTTCTTATAAAATTATGCACAAAATAAATAAAAACCCCTTTTTCGCTTACGAGCCTCGTGCAAAAAGACGCTCGATTTTAAAATTTTGCAGGCATGAGATTCGAAATATTTTTAGCGTTTATATTCCTCTTAACTTGTACACATAAATAAATAATAAATAAATCGTGTTTATAAACTTAAAATTAAATATGTCAAACCACAAAGTGACTGCTTTCTACCAAAATATATATTTTTTGTAAAATTCAAGATGATTTACGTTTATTATTCGCAATAATTTATGTATGGAATGCCAGTTCGTTAGGCTGGAAAAACGCGCGTTTTCTGTATGTAGGTCAATGTAGATATATCTTATAATATAGTCTTTTGGATGGTGTTTATAAGGAAAGTACATAGCAATGATTACGCCCATTCTCTAGGCTCCGTTGCAAGTGTTCAAAAAGAAGAAGAAGATTACTATAAGATGGTCAGTGGTCGTGTCGGCATCGCGTTTGTGTGTTAAATTCCTCAGCTGGCTAAGTCCTCTACCACGACACACAAGCAACATTTTCCGTTTACTGTGGGGGTGGTAGGAGATTTTTCAAATATTGTCTATTCACAGGTTTTTCCTAACCTGGGAATGTTTTTCTTTCTTTTCAAATAAAAAAAAATGGTTCAAAGGGAGAAATTATTATGAAAATACGAAAGTTAAAGGGAGAGCGCTAATGAAAAAAAAACAATTATTGTATTATGTGGGTGTGGGGTCTTATGACCCCACACTCCGAACGTCTACCGAAATATAGCATACTTTGAGATTTTAAGGCGATAAAAAAATATATGTGTTATTTTTAAGGACAATCTGTGAATATTTTCAGTGATGAAAAATTAATTACATGAAAATCCCTCCATAGAAAAAATCGCGAAGTATCGTCCAAAAATTATGAAAACATTTTGTTCTGTTATGCACAATATTTCTTTAAGCTACTTGACATTTGTGCAGAGAGATATTTTTTTAAATGTTAAAGCGTTCAAGGGAAATTTATTACATTTTGGTAAAAATGTGTGGAACGGGGGGTCTAAACATATTATAACTTTTGAACTTTACGACCAATACCTGCGTAATTTTATGTAAAATGTTCCTTGGTAATCATCTCAAAATATCTAGCGAATGTTGTTTTGATGCTGCAAAACCGGTAAATAAGGCATTACCCAATATGTCAGTATCTATTTTGTCCAATAGTAAAATATTCATAATGAAAGACCTGTTAAGAATGCAGACATTCGTCATCACCTCGTGGGGCCAGCGGCCAAAATGATTATAGCCCGAGCGGTGCGGTGGCGGTGTTTGGGTTCGGGGAAAACGCGGAGGTGTTTTTGTACCGACCCGACGAGTTCGGCGAGCCGCTGGAGCCTACTTCCGCAATAGTCGACCGTGATAAGCCTTCGGAGCCGCAATCGATTTCAAGAGGGAAGATTTTAAAGTTGAGTGCGCCATTGAGTTGTGTATCATCAATAGATTACTAATAAAGATACATGAATTTGAGTGCCCTGTGTTCACGTGAAGTGCATGCTAGACCATGAAGACCCAATGTTTTTTGTTGTCAATGTTTATAGTTCTTTCGAAAACATCCAATGTCGTAATAAGAAAATGCTGTGATTACAATAAAGATTTAAACCTGTCGTTCCTTTGCTCTAACGAAACGGATAAGCTGACGTCTGATTGGATACCAGCGGATCCCTTCATTATTAACTCTGCAAAATCCACGATAAAAATCACGAAGGATACTCTTTTGGCGACGTTGAAAAAAATATACAATGGGAAAGTTGACATAGGATTTCCTAAATGTGACCCGATGTGGAGAGACTCCGCGGTCGCCTGGAAAGACCCAGAAATTGAAGATCAGTTTTATTTGATTTATGATAGCGATAAGAAAGTGAGACTAAATCTGAAGCGAGATTCGGTATACCATACTAATGTAACACTCTCCTTCAGTACTGCCTTTTCACCGGACTCGTATTGCATTGACAGAGGTCCAGGGGATTCGTACTTTGCGATGCTGTGCCCGTGCAAAGAGATCACTTGCATTAGAAAGTGTTGCTACCAGAACATGGTGTTTGATGAAGAAGAGAAACAGTGCGTCCATATAGATGCGCTTAATCTGACTGACAGCGATTACGATACCTATAGGGATTGGAGGCCCAACTTTGAGGTAAAGTATTGTTTTAACTATTAATTTGTAATTTAAGGAAGTTAATAATAATAATTAAATGGAAAAACCAGGAACAGAAAATACTCGAGGCCTGTCGGTGATATAAATGCAGTGGGTTTTTTTCAGCATAAATTAATAATCATGTATATGCATTAATTTAGTTCCGAATGGGAGAAATACCAATTGAAACTAACTTTATAATCAAAAAGGTGCCAGATTTACGTCAAGTTGCTCTCTGGTCCTGGTGCGAGCACTGGCAAGAATGCGCAGTGGTACCATTACCAATAAATACTGACGGTCTATACTACATATGTATTGTTTATCTTATGTATTGTTGATCCCTCTTACTAATAAACGTGTTTAAATTTAAGACAACTATTCCATTATATTAAATACAGATTGTTAAGGTACGTACTTGACTTACTTTATCCAGTGATTTCTGACATTATTTGAAGTAACAAATGTACATGAAATTTTGGTCCCCGGTGAATTTAACTATATTTTATAAAAAAAACTCTTACAAATCAAACAATTTCTTTTACTTATACTCAGCAGAGTGACCGAAACCCCTCACCCCACAAATAAAGTTGGTTGTTTTCACGTGGAAAAAATATAATAAGCAGTAATTGTTGAATGAAACACAGTAATGGTATTTGATAAGCCCCCATAGCTCAGTGGTCAAGAGCAGCTGACCGGCAATCAGAAGGACACGGGTTCAAGTCCCGTTGGCGGCAAGTATCTTTTCTCGGAAGATTTTTCAATGTTGATGAGTGTTTCAGGCTGATAATTATTGCTTATAATAATTGTTACCCTCACCCCACACCCAAATATCCAACACCTACTATTTTTTTAGGTTTTTGTAGCAAAAAAAAGAAATAAAAAATGTCACTGGAGATCAAAATTTCATTTACATTTTTTACTCTAAATTTGTTTGGAATCATTGCAAAGTCAAGCATGTCCGTTTAAGCCATATTGATATAAATTATTTATATAATTTTATTTACCGCATTTTTATTTGTAGATACGTTAAAGTGATTTCATTTTCGGTAAAAACCGATTTACTTAGAAGGCAATTGTGTGAGGCACCCGCCGTTAAAATATTTTTACGAAAATAGATTTCTAATGAAATAATGATGCTCGGTAATACCATGACATCATGTAGAGTGCAGAGGTATCTGTAATATTGGTAGAGTACTGAGGCAATAACTCCTAATATGATCGTAGGTTGGTACTTAGCTCGAGAGCTCGACTGGAATATAATATTATTATATCGAGTGGGCATATTATTATTTGCAATTTCAGTAATGATTTTAATTTGTAGTCAAAGCGATGGCAGGGTACAACAAACATCATAATTGTGAACAACTTTACTAAAACGATAGAATTGTGTTGTGGGCGAGTCCGTATGCCTAAAGTAAGCTCAATTTTCCTCACTTCTGTTAAAATTGATCATATTTTAAAATATCGATGTTCTTTCGTGAGCAGTTAAATATTTTAATTAGTCTGTCGGTCTAGTTACAGTTCTCATGTAAATTCTTAAGTTATCGTCAGCGACATCAGTTTTCTGTCATATAAATAACACTCCTAGGGATTATCTTCTGTTCAATGTTCCTTCGCTAGTGATATTGGAGGCATGTTCTGAATGTAAGTGTACTGGATTTTCATATATTTTTTGATAAAGTGTATTTGAAAAAAAAAATACAGGATATTGTTGATACACTTGTTGACTATTTTTCCAAATAATCGCCATCCCGTTCGATGTATGTGGTGAGCCATCGGTTGAAAATTTAATTCGACCCATGTATGCCTCCAGGGAGGTGGAAACATGATAATCTGAAGGAGCCAAGTCGGGGAAATACGGGTGGGTGGGTCAAAACATCCCTAATGAACCCTGGTGGCTAAGGATATGTGAGGACGGGTGACACTACAACGTGAGTTTACGTACCATCGTGTTTCTGCGATTCTCGATCTGGTCAGGAAATCTCTAAGAGCACCTTGGTGGCTAAGGCTATGTGATGACGGGTGACACTACGACGTGAGTTTACGTACTACCGTGTTCCTGCGATTCTCGATCTGGTCAGGAGATCTCTAAGAGCACCTTGATGGCTAAGGCTATGTGATGACGGGTGATACTACGACGTGAGTTTACGTACTACCGTGTTCCTGCGATTTTCGATCTGGTCAGGAGATCTCTAAGAGTACCTTGGTGGCTAAGGTTATGCGATGACGGGTGACACTAAAACGTGAGTTTACGTACTACCGTGTTCCTGCGATTCTCGATCTGGTCAGGAGATCTCTAAGAGTACCTTGGTGGCAGGGGCGTGCACTCCATATAGGCACATAAGCACTGCCTACCCTACCGAAATTTGTAAAACATAAGCATGTAAATAATATTATAATTTATTAAATTATTGATAAAAATAAATACATACTTTCAAAAATAAGCGCGAAAAAGCTGAGCAACCGAAACTACGCGAGCGCCTCGTCAAACGGCATACTACAAACGTGGCATAAACTGTAACTAGAAACTACACGCGCGCCCCCCGACTGCCTCCGACCTCCGACTGCCTAAAATGCGGCCTAAGCAGGAATTATTTCTGCTTGGAGCTATCTTCATACAAGATATAATTATCAATGTTTACGAAATGCACATAGCATAGAGTAGAACTGTCATTTTGAATTTGCTTCTATGAGGTTTTTGTTAGTATTAGGCGGTGCTTTCAGGAACAAAATTAGCAAATGGCAATCAGTGACGACAGTGACATCTGTTGTTATCTATTTCTATCAACTGGTTGTCTTACCAGCAGCAAACACACTTAGCGAAAACTTGTACGAAGGGAGTTATTTGTAGTAAATTTAAAAAAAAATTAACCCTGATCAAAAACTCTGTGCACGCCACTGCTTGGTGGCTAAGGTTATGTGATGACGGGTGAAACTATAACGTGAGTTTACGTACTACCGTGTTCCTGCGATTCTCGATTTGGTCAGGATATCTCTAAGAGCACCTTGGTGGCTAAGGTTATGTGATGAGGAGTGACACTATAACGTGAGTTTACGTACTATCGTGTTCCTGTGATTCTCGATTTGGTCAGGATATTTCTAAGAGCACCTTGGTGGCCAAGGTTATGTGATGACGAGTGACACTATAACGTGAGTTTACGTACTATCGTGTTCCTGCGATTCTCGATCTGGTCAGGAGATCTCCCTCTACCTCTGACTGTGGCCAACCCTCAAAAAACAAAAAAAAAACAGCCCCCTATGTTCACAGTACACTTTCTTTCTGAACATGCCTAGTATTTTGGTAGGATATAAATAAAGATACTTAAATATAAGAGATATGAATCGGCAGTTTTTATTGGGTGCGACTGTGCTTCCTGGTGTCACCGATACTGTTAACCAATACTACTGCATACCTTAAAAATTAACTAACTTTCGTATTCAAACTAGAACCATAATGTAAGTTTTACACTATCTCTTTTTTCCGCCCGATTCCCGTATAGAGACCAAAGACAAAATTTTTCGCTTTACGCGTTCGCTTTTTTCATCTCCATTTTCATATCTACGATTTCAGTTAGCATCACTGCACACAACATGTTTCGTGTGTTGTTTGCAGTGATGTCAATTGAAATCGTAGATATGAAAATAGAGATGAAAATAGCGATCGCGTAAAGCGAAAAATTTTGTCTTTGTTCTCTATACGGGAATGGGGCTGAAAAAAGAGATCGTGTAAAACCTACATTAGACCGTAGTCCACCGACAGTCGGGCGGCCATCTTAACATATCTCTTATATATCAATATATTTGGATGTAAACTATTTATTATATCTTAATACTTTATTAAAAATTATTAGTAATTACTAATAATTTTTAATCTACAAAAGAACGAACATCGAGTTTCTGCTTTTTCTTGATCAAAGTTGGAACTAAAGTCATTGGTAATGATAAAATTTGTATTGAGAAAACCCGTTTTGATTTCGTTTCCTCAAACATAAAATATTAAATAATGTTATATACCAGAAGATTTAAATGAGGTAAAATTCTTAATGAAAAAAATGAATGGATCCCCAAAGAAAATAATTAATATTTACGTAAGTTCCGTAATTTTTTTTATTATCTTGTTTGAATTAATTGAAACCGACCTGCAAAAAATTTTCAATAAAAGTTTATTTTTGGTACGGCATGGTAAATAAATGTTTTTTTATTGATATTTAATAATATATTATGTACACATTTAATATTGCAGAATAAATTAGTAAAAGGTTTTAACTAACTGTAGGCAAGTCCCCAAACCACACCGTACTCTCAATGTCATAAAACCAGTTCTCGAACGCAGTGATCCACGACCCGCGGTCCACGTTACGTACAAAATTCTTCTAAAAGTGTTAAGAGATCTAAGATTCTTCTTTGAGAGTCTCAAGGAAGAAGTTGTGTTTTTACTTACCTTTTTGTGCTCACCTATAATTGGATTCATGGAACCATATTGAAAATGTTACTTACCGTAATAATTTTGCGATGAATTCTTTTGGCGACCCGTTAAATAAATAAATTACCACGGCAATCTTAATTCAGTTGACTTTCTCAGGCAGCTGAGTCAAGATAGCTGGAAAATGATAAGATGTCCCTTTTACGGTGTTTAGGAAATTTAAAATAGAAATATAATTTAATGTAGATAATATTAGCGAAACTCAATCGAAAATCTAAAAAAACAGAAAATATGCGGTTTTATCTAGGACACGAACCCAGCACCTTGCCTAAAGAGCTCTATCTAATTTAACAAAAATATTACAATTTGAGGTTATACCCATTAAATAAAAAAATAGAAATTTAAATATGGAAATTGATAGATAACGCATTTACTATAGGAAAGTAATGTTGCGTTTCCGTCTTTTTAACGATTTATTTTTTAAATCTTCCATGAAATCTTAGATTATTTAAAACTAATTTGATCGCTTAGTCGCTGTGTCTAGCTAGAACCATGATTTTTTTTTTTGCTTTACACTTTGCCAAAAAAATAAATAATCCATATAATGGCGGTCAAATCAGTAAAATTTTCAGGAATGAAATAAGGCTTAGATGCTAAGACGGTTGTTTTTTTTTTTTTTTTAAAATATAATTACCAATTAGTATATTTTCACGCCGGTTGTATGCCACTGAAATGGTTTGATACTTAGTACTTGACTATCCATGTACCTACCTATAAATGAGGTTTTTTTGATAATTGTTTTCCACATTACGCGTGTTAGTGTAAGTTCCACCAGAAGAAGCTTGTCATAGGTCAAAGCACAGTGTTTCCTCAGCAAAATTAAATGCTTGTGCGCCGGAACGATATGAAATATGATTAATTGGACCCATTTTTAAAAAGGTTGTGCATCACTGTCTTAAACTGGCTTGGACTTGATTTGATTGTGTGGAAAAAGAACGAAGTTTTGAAGGTTACCAGGGTTAGGTAAGATTTTGTTTATGTTATTGATATTATATTTATATATTATAATAGGTTTGGGCATGTAGAGCGAATGAACGAAGGAAGTAGTGTAAGAAGAATATATGACGCGAATGTGAATGGTAGAAGAAGTCGGGGACGCCCGAGGAAGACATGGCACGATCAAGTGAATCAGATACTCGAGTCGGGTCATGTCAAAAGTCAGAATAATAGAAGAGAATGTATGAGACGATGTATGAATGTGAGTGAGGCAAAGAGTGTGTGCCAAGACCGAGTTGTTTGGCGGTCCGTCCTCTCTGCCTACCCCTGCGGGGAAACGGCGTGATGGTTAGTTAGTTAGTTATAATAGGCCAGTGCAATTAGCGATCCGCGATCGGAATTATTCCGGTAGTCTCAATTTTTTTATATGTTTTAAACACTCATCTTGTGATGTAAAATCCGAGTTTTCGACCTTGGGTCACTTGAGCTTTCGCCGCCATTTTGAAAAAACCAGCCGAAATCGAGCCAAAATCTAGTTTTTCTCAAATATCTCGTTTCCAATAAAATTTTTGGATGAAGTATTTTACAAGTTTAGTAGAAGATAAAATTACCTACAATTTTTATTTAAGGAATTTTCTTCGGTCTCTAATAAATATCGAGATTTGCAGTCGTAAAATGTGTATAAGTTATAAAAACAGGTAAATTGCTTGACTTGGTTCGGTTTTTTATGCGTATCTCTTTTCCGGTGCAATTTTGTGAAAAAAATAATACCAATTTTGTAGAAAACTTAATTTCTAAAAAGATGTGTGATTTTTAGGTTTTTTGTTTTTACTGATACGAGGTATGCATAAACATATATCGGTAGGTGAAAACAGAAAATTCATCACGATTACCACGTTATTCGACTTCTGTGCACATTAGTGTTCACAGTGTGCTAAAGTAGATATTTTTGCCGATAATTTATACGGTTAAAAAAAAAATACTCTGCGATTGCTGAAAACTATGTTCTAATTTTTTATGTATCATTTGTGTCTTTAATTATGTCTCTTGTCTTGCCTCTCTATAACTGTCATTTGAGTAAACTTTGTATTTTTATATTTTTTTATTTCTAACTGTTTTTTTTTGTTGTTTTTGGTTTATATTATCAAATTTTTATTTAAAATGTTTAAAAATTTAACCATTATATAATTTGACTGATTGATTTTATATAAATATTTACCTATTATTTCTTATTTGTATAATTAACTGAGTTTTTATAACTGGTTATGAGAACAATCTGTAAAAACACTCTCAATCTGTAAATCACATTTTTACAAATTACAACTATAAATTAACGAGAGTGGGGGTCACCTCCCCCCTCCTTCCCCCCACCATCTACCCCCTCTTCCCCTCACAACCCCTGTGCCAATTGGCCACTCCAGGACGGGGCATCGGGTGTCACCAGTGTCGCGTCTGGATCAGGGTTGCCAACTCTGCTCCATTAGAGCTACATTTAGTTCTAAGTCGAGGTCGTCAGCTCAAAAAATGTGGTTTAGCTTCTTAGATGGATTTTTCAGCTAATTTAGCTCTTTTTAAATACAAAAGTCATATACAAAAATGATATCTTAAGAGTTGTTTCTTTGGGAATCGGTTAAATTTGTATTGAAATCTTTATTTTTTTTTCTCACAAATTCTCTATAGCCACCAGCCTCCATAAAACTTTTGTCGGTTGTAACTTAGGCTACACAGGATTATAGCTCTTATAGGATTACGGATTTGTTTATCTACATAACATTTGTGAAGGTATCGAGTCATTTTGCGGGGTTGAATCAGGAACGTCAGAGCACATGAAGAGATGAGGCCTACACGAATTAAGAGGGAAGACAAAGACGTCTAAAACTCTCATTGATTGGTTTGCTTGTCATTGTTCTCTTGGCATTGTTTTGTATACATATATTGAATATTCTTTGTTTCACAATTTATAATCAATTTTTGTAAGGACTCGTAAGGAACACTATAGGATTACTTTTAAGTTTATTATAATTAAGCGCACTTGAAGTGAAATAACACAAAACTGCGCTATATAAATACTACGTTATTATGGTAACTGACGAGTTCATCGAAAATCAATTCATCGAAAGCAAATTCATCGAAAACGAGTTCATCGAAAATCAATTCATCAAAGCAAATTCATCGAAAACGAGTTCATCGAAAATCAATTCATCGAAAATCAATTAATCGAATGATCAATTCATCGAATCGCCAATTCATCGTAAAACATTTTTTTTGTAGATATTAGAGCTGTCAAAATTAAATACCCAAAAAGGTCTGTTTAACTGAGTTAAATGTGTTTAGCAACTGTCAGTTTCGTAGTGACAATGTAAAATTTATGGGTTATCTCTTCGATTTCCGATTGTCTGATACTGCAAAAAAGGGATATCTAAGGAACGGTGACCAGACAACACATAATGAAACCAACTCATAAACAACTCGGAAAGGTCATTAAGAGTGATGATAAAAAAATATTTAAAAATTAGTTAAATAGGTTAAGTTAGGTTAGGTTAGGTTAGGTTAGGTAAGGTTAGGTTAGGTTAGGTTAGTTTAGGTTAGGTTAGGTTAGGTTAGGTTAGTTTAGGTTGACCAATGCTTTTTTAACTTCTCGGTCCGCCCATCATCAATTCATAGAAAAAATATATTTTGTTGATATTTGAGAGAAATGCCGAGCGGACCGAGAAGTTAAAAAAGCATTGGTCAACCTAAACTAACCTAACCTAACCTAACCTAAACTAACCTAACCTAACCTTACCTAACCTAACCTAACCTAACCTAACATAACCTATTTAACTAATTTTTAAATATTTTTTTATCATCACTCTTAATGACCTTTCCGAGTTGTTTATGAGTTGGTTTCATTATGTGTTGTCTGGTCACCGTTCCTTAGATATCCCTTTTTTGCAGTATCAGACAATCGGAAATCGAAGAGATAACCTATAAATTTTACATTGTCACTACGAAACTGACAGTTGCTAAACACATTTAACTCAGTTAAACAGACCTTTTTAGGTATTTAATTTTGACAGCTCTTATATCTACAAAAAAAATGTTTTTCGATGAATTGGCGATTCGATAAATTGATCATTCGATGAATTGATTTTCGATGAATTGAATTTCGATGGACTCGTTTTCGATGAATTTGCTTTCGATGAATTGATTTTCGATGAACTCCTTTTCGATGAATTTGCTTTCGATGAATTGATTTTCGATGAACTCGTCGGTTACCGAAATTTGCTATGTCTAAAGTTATCAACCAGAACTTTGGAAACCTACACTTACATGCAAGGGCGGATCCAGGATTTTTTTCTGGGAGGGGTGCACAAAAAATCAACAATTACTGTTAGAAATAAACTTGAAGTATCATATACGTTTCAAGATTTTGAAGTATCATACTTTAAGTGTATTTCTACAAGTTTAAGTATGTATAGGAAGGTTTATGAAAGTGTCAAACAATAGAAAAATAAATGTTTAATAAAGATAGCTTTTGCAAAAAGTGCGAAATTGAACTTAAAGAATATTTCCAATATGAAATACCTCATGTACCACTGTCTCTTTTCTCAAAGGAAGGCGTGCGCAAAGGAAAAGTCTATATTTTACTCGTCGTTCAACCCTCTATCAAATAACATGGAACTGGGAAGCAGTAAAACAAGCGTAGTTGATGGAGGATATTTACTGCACAATGTTGTATGGGGTCGTGCTCAACTTTTTTCAATCATTTTTAAGCAATACTCGTATGTCAGGTATGTACAAAATCATTATGGAGCCAATGCAGTAGTGATATTCGATGGATTTTAGATTCGGTTGAAAAGAAAAGCAATTAGGAAAAGTTTCTGGGAAATCAAAAGAACAAGTCTCATTTTATTTCCCTATTCAGAGCCTCATTTAAGAACATACTTGCAAGTGCAGACTTGGCTTGGTCACCATAAAGATCCAACTGAATGAGGGTGGAAGACGGACGCAGTTGGGTTACTAACCCCAGTACCTACCGATGATGACGGAGGCTGCACCTTAGGGGTTGCTGAACTTTATATCATGCCAATACAAAAAAGGTTGTGCTGGAAAGTGCACATGTAGAAAGTCAGGTTTGAAATGCTCCCTACTCTGTATTCACTGTAATGGCAACTCGTGCGAGAATACTGTGGAAGCCTTCGTTCATGATGATGACAAGGAATTTGATGACCCAGTCGCCACAAATTCGGCTGATGAGACATAGGAAGACTGTATTGAAGCTGTTTGGGGCCCGTATATGGCAGTAAGAAACTAAAGTCAATAGATGTAAATTTTAAGAAAATACAATTACTTTTATTTTTTTTACCATATATATGTACCTTATATAAAATTTTATTTATATGTTGTGATTTCATTGACGGTTAATGTTGATGTTATGTATATTACATGTTATTTCAATAATAATTGTTAAAAAAAAAGAATAATCAAGGTATGCCTAGATTAAAACACAATTCTTCTGATTCAATTTTTGACCTAATTTTTTTGAATGTTTTGTATTACATAGAACCTGGATACCTAATTGCGATAAAAAAGAAATTTATTAAGAAACTGTACTGGAAAAGAGATTCGCACAAAAAACCGAACCAAGTCAAGCAATTTATCTATTTTTATAAACTTATACACATTTTATACATAAAAAATTGGGACTACCGGAATAATTTCGATCGCGACCCTCTTTTTTGCGCTAATTGCACTGGCCTATAATGTACATACCCGTATCTTGTACATGCGCATTATTGTACGTGGATACATGCACATTATTGTATAGATTCCATTGTTAAAGTGAATACAAAAAAAAGCGGATAACCTTATATTGCCATATACTCACGAGGTAGGAGTGTAAAAACATGCATTGGTAAATTTCGACTTAGGTAGATTACCTTTTAAAAGGTTCTTTATGTTAATGCTATGATTCCTATCATACCAATTCTCTGATAATTCACTGAAAAAGGCTAAGGAATAATATTGAGGGAAGGAAAGAAAAACATTGATGAAATCGAGGCCAGTTCCATTTTCTTAGACATTGAATAATTAATTGAAAAATGAACGATATGGCGTATAATGAGTTAATGAACGATATGGCGTATAATAACGTCAGAGTTCACCAATCGAGAGTTTTTTGCTACTGGGAAAGCGCACAATAGCGATTTGTAGGTTCAGCTGGAGTGGGCTCTTGAACTCGGGTTCTTTACGGGAAGCAGAACATACTCCTATTCCTTTTTAAAATTGACTACTCCCAGAAAACCTGGTCCAGGACTCGGATCCAAACGCGGAACTCGGAGCCAGAACCCAAATGCTTCCTCCGGCGTCCAGTGTTCGCGCTCTAAGCCACTCGCGAGTCGAGAGCAGGTCCCGGTTTCGAGTTCTTTTGCGGGTTCCGGACCCGCGACCTGCTCCTAGAACTCGAGTACCTACTTTTAAAACGAAGCACGTCTTGGAGTCCTCCGGCTACATGTAGAACTTACCCATCTCTAGCGCACAACAAATTTTCTGCTTGTCATTGGTGGTAAAGATGTGAAATAAGTAGATGTTAGAATATCCGTAAATGTATAAAACAATGCACATAATTGGGTAAGGTATTATTTTACCGTATTATTTTGAGCGCAATGGTTATTGACCCTACTGTGGTGGCAATATTGTGTAATAATTATCAAGTCAATGCACGTAACTATTAACGTAATAATGTGTTGTACCTGGCGTAGATAAGAAGTAATAATAGATTCAACTTTCCCGGTGTTTCCCAGTGCCAGCTTTAAACATAATTATTGTTGAATCGTGATTATTCCAGAGATACAAATATTATTAAAATACATATCACAAATATAATATTATGCTATAAGCTTATAGGCGTATGAAAACCAGTCATTAGAAAGAGGTTTTTATGGAACCCTTTAAAAAAAAATTAAATCCACGCAGGAGGCCACGAGGAAAATGGTTTTCCCACAGGGCCTAATTTATCTCTGGGGATGTTGTGTAGAGGGTCTTTTTGTGAAAAGGAAGGAGTGAACCTGGGTTTTGAAGAAACCTTATTTTAGGAGGGTGGAAACACAGATGCTGGCAAGGGCGGGTTAAGTGTATTTTTGTGTACTGTGCAGATTCCATCACAGTACATACTTAGTAGCAAAAACTGTCTATATTAAACATTTAATTTTTCTATTGTTTTGACACTTTCATAAACCTTCCTATACATACTCGAACTTGTAGAAATAAACTTGAAGTATACTTCAATTTTATTTCTAACAGTAATTGTTGATTTTTTTGCCCATCCGCCCCTTTTGACCCCCCCAAAAAAAAAAATCCTAACAGCAATTATTGTTGATTTTTTTGCCCGTCCGCCCCTTGTGCCCCCCCCAGAAAAAAATCCTAACAGTAATTATTGTTGATTTTTTTGCCCGTCCGCCCCCTGTGCCCCCCCAGAAAAAAATCCTGGATCCGCCCTTGGATGCTGGCAAATCGTTCCACAGCCGAGTTCGTAGAACGACCGACATCAACTGTATACAAATATATTGTGCACCGGCGCCGAAGGAATCAATGACGCTAGTTCCTCGGAGTATCTTCCATTGAAATGTCGGTAGAACAAGGACAGCATTCACACCGGATGCCTGTGCTCTAAAGATTGCAACCCGTTTATTAAAACAGGAGAATATTCAGAATATATCAAAGGAACCGCCAGTTTCTGCACATAACACAACACATAATAAAAATAAATTTAAGTAAATATCATAAAATGAATATAAAAAAATCATGAACCGAAATCTTATTTAAAATAATAAAATTACTAATATCTTTAAATCGATAACTTTAAATGATAATTTATATAAGATATTAGTTTTTTAAAAATAAAATTGTGAAAATAATAGGTGATAATTATATTTATTATTTAAATGATCAGAGTGATAAAGATAAATAATCAAAGGATTTTTTTTTCAATTCGTATTGACATTATAATAGAATTATTATTACATTATGTTACTAGATATAGATATAAGTACAAATAAAAAAATAAGAAATGATATTAGCTGTAGATACTTAACAATTATCATACAATCATACTGTATTATGATTATATTACAGTACGTATTTACGCTGTACTTGTATATTATATAGAAAGTTGGAACTTGTACTGTATAATGTATGTGTAGTAACATTAGGTATATATATGCATGATGTATAAATTATGTTTTTATCCACTCAACGATATTTGGAATTATAATCGAAATATATCTACATGGATTATAATCGGAAACCCAACACCCATCTCTCGAGGGGTTATACCACCGTGAAGAAGGTTTAGGACGAACAGAAACTAGTTGTGTAAAAACGAACCGAAACTAGTGGTGTAAAAACAACACAATTTTTACATATATTATAAAAAGTTCAGTATTTTTTCTTGCACACCTTTTTATAGAAAAAACATAATAAAAGTTTGAATTTTAACATTTTGATAAAAGCGTCTGATTGCAAGTGTTAAATGAGTGATTTCGCATCAGATGACGTCACACGCTTGTCAATCTCTTCGTGCTGGCATCTTGATCGGTTTAGAATCACGTCAGAGCCCAGCCGGAGCGTTTGTTTTTGTGAAATTTTCAATATTTACTTTTAATTACGAATTGCCGTATACAATGAATATCTTACATGTACATTAATAATAACTTAAACATTTTTGTTGTTCTTTCTATGAGGTTATTACTAGGGTATTGTTCTCTAAGGTTATTGCAACATTCAACATAATTTTACACTAAGCTATCCTAAATAACGTTAGAAGATTATAAGTCACTAGTTATTACGTAATGAGAAATAATGATGTGGGTTCGCAATGCACGGAGATATAAAATACTCTAATGAAAAAAAAGCGAATTATTTTTTTGCGTAGGTAAACCACTAACTTTTACTTTTATTTATAGAGATTTATTATCCATTTCGCAAAACCGAATATATCAGCACTTACGAAATGGTTATAAAATCAATGTACCTATTACTCTAGAACTTGTGAAAATATCTATGATAAATATATTTTTGGCTAAATAATCAAAAGTTGATGTTTTGAAACTAGCATAGAAAAATATACTAGCATAGCCTAATTGATAGAATGGAGTTAAAACATATATTATCTTCTAATATATAAAACAAAGTCGGGTTAGTTACACCATTTATAACTCAAGAACGGCTAAACCGATTTTTATGATTTTTGATTTATTGGTTTTGTCTTTGTTCAGAGTAGCAGAATAGCTATTAAAACATCGGAAAAATTCACGAAAACAAAAGGTACGAAGAATTCATTTCATCATACATTTTGTATGGAACGAATTCTCATCTTTTGAAAGAGCTGCGTGATAAGTATAATATTGTGTAGTGAGTGATGCTGCCTCTCTTTCTTACACACTAAATGTCAACAGTCGAAAATGGGACAAACAGTGAACGTATGTCTGCACCCCTCCACAGGAAAAATACAATCTATATTCTTATTCTATATAAATAAAAGAATAAATCGCCGAAATGTATATATGCGCATAACTACTGAATGACTGCACCAAATTAAATAATTCTTTTTTTTTGTGTTCGTTATTGTCACGAGAAGGTTTGTATAAAACTACTGGTGAGCTCTGGCATTATTAAATTTGTAAAAAAAAATTGCAACAGGTGGCACGCGAGCTGTTTGAAAACTGAATGTTTTGAATGCGGGAGGGGGGAGGGAAGTCGGGTAGGGGGATCGCAGGAGTGGGGGGAGGGAAACTCGGGAGGGTGTTCGCTGGACAGGGGGAAGGGGTGGGGGGGGAGAGGAAAGGTTGAGGGAGGTGGAGTGGGAACACGAGAGGGGAACGGGACGCGGAAGGGGAACGGGACGAATGTGAAAGGACACACAGGGGGAAACAATTTCTTTATTAAATGGCGTAGCAACGCATGCCGGGAACCAGTTAGTATATATATATATATATATATATATATATATGAATCTTGAAATTTTAAATCACCTTTAAAAATCAAGCTTTTTGAAAAAATATTTGGGAAGGGATCAAACAATTTGAAAGTCGGACGGCCGAGCCTTTGACGCGGTGCCTTCAGTTAGTACTAGGGCTTTCAATTTCAATCCCGTGATTTTTTTCAGAAAAGCGATTACGGAGCTGACGTTTTTCAATCACGGAATCGCAGTGCTGGTACCAGGACTTTATATGTTTATATTATTATTAAGAAAAAAGAATTTGGGACAAATTCTTTATTTTTGGTTTTCAGGTGTTTTCGGTTTAGATTTCGCTGTTATATGGATAACATTGATTATTAGCTTAGTATCAAAAGTACCTATAAAAATAGCAACACAAAAGAACAAAAATAAATAAAAAAATGGAAACATACGTAATACAAAAAAAAAACTCATTTTTAAACTTGAAATGCGGACTTAAAAGGATCAAAATGTATTAAAGTTCATTTAGAGATGATCTTATTTTAGTTTGTATTTTACCATATCCGATACCCCGTAAAAAGCTGTCCGGATTCCACGCTGATGGGTGGTATTGATTTGAAATTATCCTAGCATTTTTCTAGATTTAGTAAACTCTGCGTTTCGATTTCGAAATTAGCCAGCTCCCTTGTGATAAAATTGTATAAATCTCTGACTGTTCTTATTTTTAAAGAGATTTTGGAATTAAGTCCACGATCAATTAATGTTTCTATCGTGTTTTTTTTGTAGAATCAGATTGAAATCGATTTCCACTACAATCTAATTTCGACACAAAGAAAGACATCTTTTCTTTGACTGATTTCGACATGTCAGCAATCATTGAGATTATTGTCATTTTTTTCAAATGCCCTAAATTTAACGGTGGGTCTAAGGTGAAAAAAATTATTATAAGCAATAATTATCAGCCTGAAACACTCATCAACATTGAAAAATCTTCCGAGAAAAGATGCTTGCCGCCAACGGGACTTGAACCCGTGTCCTTCTGATTGCCGGTCAGCTGCTCTTGACCACTGAGCTATGGGGGCTTATCAAATACCCGCCAAATAATTCAATATATACTAGTATTTCATTCAACAATTACTGCTTATTATATTTTTTCCACCTGAAAACAACCAACTTTATTTTTGCGAGAGAGACATTGTAAGTGTTAAATCCCTCGCTAGGTGGCGTCGAGACAAATTATGACTACATTTATTGGGGAAATACTTAAACTTGTCAAATATTAATTATTATTTTTAATTTATAAACTAACGTTTAGACAAGATTTTTATGCATAGCACAAAGGGTAACAATTATTATAAGCAATAATTATCAGCCTGAAACACTAATCAACATTGAAAAATCTTCCGAGAAAAGATACTTGCCGCCAACGGGATTTGAACCCGTGTCCTTCTGATTAACACTTACAATGTCTCTCTCGCAAAAATAAAGTTGGTTGTTTTCAGGTTGGAAAAAATATAAAAAGCAGTAATTGTTGAATGAAATACTAGTATATATTGAATTATTTGGCGGGTATTTGATAAGCCCCCATAGCTCAGTGGTCAAGAGCAGCTGACCGGCAATCAGAAGGACACGGGTTCAAGTCCCGTTGGCGGAAAGTATCTTTTCTCGGAAGATTTTTCAATGTTGATGAGTGTTTCAGGCTGATAATTATTGCTTATAATAATTGTTACCCTTTGTGCTATGCACAAAAATCTTGTCTAAACGTTAGTTTATAAATTAAAAATAATAATTAATATTTGACAAGTTTAAGTATTTCCCCAATAAATGTAGTCATAATTTGTCTCGACGCCACCTAGCGAGGGATTTAACACTTACAATGTCTCTCTCGCAAAAATAAAGTTGGTTGTTTTCAGGTGGAAAAAATATAATAAGCAGTAATTGTTGAATGAAATACTAGTATATATTGAATTATTTGGCGGGTATTTGATAAGCCCCCATAGCTCAGTGGTCAAGAGCAGCTGACCGGCAATCAGAAGGACACGGGTTCAAGTCCCGTTGGCGGCAAGTATCTTTTCTCGGAAGATTTTTCAATGTTGATGAGTGTTTCAGGCTGATAATTATTGCTTATAATAATTGTTACCCTTTGTGCTATGCATAAAAATCTTGTCTAAACGTTAGTTTATAAATTAAAAATAATAACTAATGTGAAAAGGCTGGAACTAAGAAGATATACGAGTTTGACGTTAATTTATTCGACGAGCGGTGACTCTTTCAATTGAAGAGCAAAACCACAGTTGCTCAGATTATTTACATCAGAAAGCATTGTATAAGCCGTCAGAAGCGTTGCGTCACGTCAACAAAATGTGTCTACTGCTAGCTAAAATTATGAAGTGAAAACTAGCCTGCCTGAACAATACCGGAGTAGTGATATTACAAGACTAAATTCTGAACATTGGTCCGACTTTGATATGACTTGTATCCCGTATCCCGAGATCTCAAGAATATTATGTGCAATAAACGACATGCTGCCAATAAAAAAAATAAGATCACTTTTTCTAATAGTGCAAAATTCTTTTGTGGTAACATTTTAAATTCAAATTAATAGATAACTTTGTATTAACTTTATTTACATACACAGACATTGTAATCCATAACACCTCAAATCATCCAATTTCTCAAAAAATGTCAGGTTTCCATTCTGTGATTCATAGATTAGTTAATGTACCTTTATCTCTTAATAATTTTTCAAATGAACTCAATATTATTAAACAAATTGCAATCAATAACGGTTATATTTCCAATGTAATTGAAAAAATTCTTAAAAAAAAAAAACAAGAATAATTTCCTTAGATCATACATCTACCCTGTACAAAAGGATAAAGAAGAGAAAAAATGGAGGAAAATGATGTATTTTAATAATAAAATTTCTAATTCAATAAAAAAGAATGTACCAAATGAAATTATTCCTGTATTTTATGCAAACAATAGACTTAAAAATTAAATAGTAAATAATAAAGATAGAGATTCAAAAATTAAAAAAATCTGGAATTTATAAATTGAAATGTAATGATTGTGATTTCTTTTATATAGGTAAAACTTCGAAAATTTTTGAAATAAGGATTAAAGAGCATATGAAAGCTTTAAATAAGAATAGTTTCTCGGAGTTTGCCAACCATTTAATAGAAACTAGTCGTACCTTTAATTTTAACAGTGGAACAGAATTAATACATTGTAATGTCAATGGCATTCAGTTGGATAAATTAGAAATTTTAGAGATTAGAAAGAGTGTTAATGCAAATTTAAATACTCGTATTATTTATTAATAATCAAATATTGTTTTTAAATGACCCATTATTAAATCTATTCACCTTTTAAATTTTTAATTGTTCTATATTGCCCCTTGTCTCCTGCACATTATTTTCTTTCAAATTTTATTATTGTTTATGTCTATTATTTTTCTCTATTACCTATACATGTCTATTTTTTAAAATGACGAAACATGTCGGTTTTTGTAAATAATTAAGTGGTTAATACAAAGTTATCTATTAATTTGAAAAAAATGAGATATTCCCACAGAACTAAGGTCGTAAAACCAACAAACACACGGAATTAAAACAAGCACAGCACCGGGATTATGGTGCTGACAAAAGTCCGGGATTACCGGGATCTTGGTTCTCAAGATCCGGTATTGAAAGCTCTATTTAGTACCTACTGGGCAAACCAGTCGTGTGGAGGTAAGTAATATTATTCTCCTCATCGGAATATTCTCAAATATACTATTGATTAAAGAAAAGTTAAGTGGACAAGAAAAATAAATAATCATAGACAACGGAACAATTACTAGAATATTTATTTTTCTAGACCTTCGGTAAATCGTGGCACGGAACGTATGATAGTTTTTAGCGGTACCTCTGTAATATAACGTATTTTATTCAGCATCTATTTTTAAACAACACTGATGCATTGTTTAATGATTGACAACAGAATTGGTACGTCATCGATTTATTTAACGTTATATGGAAATCCCCGTATAAAAAGGCTATTTTAGGTGCATGAACTTTTACGTTATGTTTATTACATTTCAATTTAGGAGGCGGGCGTAGTACCGCACGGGAACTCATTGGATAACCAATACTTTGCCATAATTCACCAAAAGTGGTTCACTACGTTTGGTGACTTAGCAGGGGTACACGGGTCCATCGAATGAGGTTGGTCCAGGGTACCTAGCATGGTGATCGATAAAGCATTTATCGACGATGTCGATAACTTATTATCATTCTGGAGCACGACTGCAAATCACTAACGTACAAACAACATTTAACGTCGAATAAATTAAGATCACAGTCGTTGTGAACTGGTATTTATCGTGAAGATACCCAGATTTGCGCCACCCAAAAGTTGCGTGGCGGGCCAGATCGGGAGGGACCGATTGAAGGAGACACTTTTACCTCTCCAGCGGGACTCTCACGATCCATCGCCTTGACCGCAGTGGGAGGTATGGATTTATACTTCCGTCACTCCTGGAAACACTGACCACCAGATTCCTAAATACCCTGAGGGAATTTATTTTCCTCAGACCTCCAGTGTGGAAGGTTCCAACAGGCTTCGAAGTCATTATGACATAGAAACCGCCACATGCTGATAAGATGGCTGTCACCAATGTTGCTCGGCGTGACACCAACGCTGCCGAATTCACGATTAAAAACAAATTATCGTTATGGCGGCCAATCCAAAATGGCACATTTTAAATCGTTATAGATAATGTATTCGTGAACATAAAAGTACCTTCATTATTGAAAACGAAAACCTTAATTTTTTCGAGAATAAAAAAAATATTTCAAATTACCCTATCCTTTACAAAATCATTTTAATTTTAAGTTCCAACCATGTTTCAATAATTCATAAAAAAATCGCAATATTGTAGTATACAGCACTGGGTTTTCTTTGGCAAAAAACATGGTTAGTTACCATCACGTTATTGGTGAAGTGGTTTATCAATATTTATGTGAAGATGAATGTGTACTTGGCGTCTCGTTAGGTCATTTGCTTTTATTAATACACACTTCAAAGACGTGCGTGTTTATTTGCTACAGCATTTTGATAATGACATTTCGAAGAAAAAAATTATAGATGTACAATAATATTATTCGATGGTAGGTATAAGTATAGCCTTGAAAGTAGGACTAACAGGGGCGTGCCGTGACCATTTTAAATGGAGTCTCCATGAAATTATATAATATGCGTGACGAAGATTCGCTAGAGAGCAGGACACATGAAATACATTACTGCAACTGTTAGGGCAGAGCAAAATACTGGAAGGAGTGGAGGTGTTTCTTTAAGGTAGCTAAGACTCTTCAAGGATTGTGTCATTGATGATTTTGCTGAATCCCAAAAAAAGACACATAAAATTCGTCAAAATAAAACGTCAACATAATCGAAGACAATTATGTTTTTAATAACTTTATTTTTAAGTAATTACTTGAATTGTTGTTTAAAATACACCGTGGGGTTAAAGTATACGTCTGTTTTAAGTTTAAAGAAGAAAAGTCCACAAAAAAGATGTTACATTTATTTGACTCACTTTAAATAAAACAAAGGTTTTTGAGGAAAGCCGCCGACCCAGCGCTGTATAATATTGCATTTTTTTTTATGAATTATCAAAACATGGTTAGGGCTTAAAAATAAAAATAATTTTGTAAATAATAGTGTATTTTCACTGTTATTTTTTTAAACGATTTAAAATGTGACATTTTCGATTTGTCGCCAAAACGACAATTTTTTTTTAATCGTGAATTCGGCGGTGTTGACGTCACGCCGAGCAACATTGGTTACAGCCATCTTACCGGCCTGTGGCGGTTTCTATGTCATAATGACTTTGTAACCAGTTGTAACCGTTCGGTAATCGCGGTTTTTCTAATCAATTACTATGAAAGAAAATATTACATTTACGCATTTTTGGTACAATGATCAAAATCAGAAAAATCAAAATTAAACCTTCCACACATTGGGAAAATACCCGATTGCGTTTTGTTGCGTGTTTTTCCTTTAGTTACCTACAAACAATGGCTTATAATAGATGGCACGCCATTGCACTGGGATTAAGGTATCTATTCGTTAGAAGTAAAAAAAACACGTACCTACCTGTATAATAGAATAATTACTCTTTTTTATGATACCTAAAACATTGCTTATATAAGATATACTATTAAATATCAACTTGAATAATGTTTAGATGAACGTCAATTATTACAATACATTATTTTACGTGCCAATTGTCATGATTTAGTTAGGTACATATGAGTGGACCTTGTTTCATTTCCTTGGAAATAAAACAGGTTTATGTGTGTCTTCAAGAATCTATTAACGTAATGAAGTGTAGTTACGGAGTCAGCATCAATTGTCTCCTACGAATACCAGTTAATATTAATAGCGAAGTTTATTGCCCCCTTGTTGTCCTGCACAAATAATAATATAATATTTCTCGGGGCTAACAAATTTCCTCCAAGGGGCCACCACTTAGAAATTTTGTATCAAATTAAATGGAACTTTAGTAGGTATTCGGAAATACAGCTTCAACGAACAAATCAGTAACTACTATTTAACCTCCCAACTTACCTAGAACTACATATTTTTCCACTTACTAATTTCGGTTGTCTGTATTGATGTGCGTGATGTGAAATCACAAATTTATTATATTTTAATAATAATTAATTAATAATATTTAAAACGTATATTTCTTTTGTTCAAATTTTTAACAGATGTACATCAAAACACGAATGATTTTTAAAGTTTACTAACGGTTTTAATTTGAAAGTAAAATTTCTAATAAGCTATATTTTATAAATACTTTCAGCTTCACAAATCCTACAATTATAATATCCCGTGATTTTTACGGGTCAGTGCTGGTATATCATATCCTGTATCTGAATTTTTTTAGTCTTTTTAAAATATTTATTTAATTTTTAATTATTTAAATATTTATCGTCCTTTTTTAACATATTACAATTTATTGAGATCTCAACCAGGTTGCCTGTATCACGTGATGATTTGATTAATTTTAGGAGAACTTTGAACTTACAATATTAGCCTATAATATAAAAACCAATGTCCTAATTTATTAATGGATTGAGTACATCAATTTTACATATTTTTTTCAAAATAAAAACAATTGTCTTGGACAAAATTATCACTCACCTTCAATTTATCACATCGGGGAAAAATCCGACTGACATTTTCTATCATTTTTGTTTTTGAAGTAAAACTTCTTTACGCACGCTTGACTAGGGGGGTAAGCTGGTGAAAGCGTTACGAAAAGTGGTAATTGTTACGAAAAATATCATGCGAACGGTAATCGATGCGAACGGTGATCGATTGCTAGGCGAAAGGTCGGGCCTTTACGCACGCTTGACTTGGGGAGTGATAAGAATAAAGATAAGGATAGGGATAAGGATAAGGATAAGGATAAGGATAAGGATAAGGATAAGGATAAGGATAAGGATAAGGATAAGGATAAGGATAAGGATAAGGATAAGGATAAGGATAAGGATAAGGATAAGGATAAGGATAAGGATAAGGATAAGGATAAGGATAAGGATAAGGATAAGGATAAGGATAAGGATAAGGATAAAGATAAGGATAAGGATAAGGATAAGGATAAGGATAAGGATAAGGATAAGGATAAGGATAAGGATAAGGATAAGGATAAGGATAAGGATAAGGATAAGGATAAGGATAAGGATAAGGATAAGGATAAGGATAAGGATAAGGATAAGGATAAGGATAAGGATAAGGATAAGGATAAGGATAAGGATAAGGATAAGGATAAGGATAAGGATAAGGATAAGGATAAGGATAAGGATAAGGATAAGGATGGTCTCTCCTAGGTCGTAGGTCACCTCAACGTCGTAGGTCACCCCAAGGTCGTAGGTCACCCCTAGGTCGTAGGTCACCACATGGTTATATTTCACCCCATTGTCATATGTCACCCCTAGGTCATAGGTCACCCCGTTCGCTACGTTTGGTAACTCCGCAATACCTGGGTTCGTTGGGCGAGGTTTGTCTTGTAGTTTTACTTCAGTCGTGTGGTCTAAAGCACACTCGTTTTTTTAATTTATGATTTAGTACAATTAAACACTGTAAATAACAGAAATGCACACATGTTAGACATCAATAATACTCTTCATGTAGATGGCGATAAAGTTTAAATTCTAGCTTAATACCAGCCCCCTGTTTCGATTTGTACAGAAAATTTTGTTTCATTTTATTTTTTGAAGTTCAGATACGAGTATTTAAATGTTTCACGATTATTTTCTAAATACATAATTTGTCACATTATACAATAAAACCTAAACCGAAAATGGGTTAGTAAGCAGGCGATTTTGAACTTTAAAGCAGTTTTTATGGGTATGATGCTTTATTTTTTTCTGGGCTTATGAAAAGACTTATCAAAAAAGGCTCTCTTATTTCAAAAGTCAAGATGTGTTATACGTACACTATTTAATTAAAACACATAACATATTATATACGGTATAAGTGCAATGGTCTACAAACAAAATGCTTCTGAACTAGTTATACCTATTACACACATTGTAAATGTTAGCTTTGAGAATGGCTTGTTCCCTATTCAGTGCAAAAATGCCAAAATTATTCCTTTGTTTAAAGAAGGGAATAATATAGATGCCAATAACTATTGACCTATATCCCTGCTAAACACCTTATCAAAAATTATAGAGAAGTTAGCTAAAATTGGGTTGATGTCTTATGTAAAAAGATATGAAATTCTCTCAGATAATCAGTTTGGCTTCCGAGAGAACATGGGAACTAGTGATGCTGCATTAAAAATGATAACCACAGTCGTAGAAGCTCTGGATACTGGCAATAAAGCCATGGCTGTCTTAGACTTGTCTAAGGCATTTGATACCGTTTCCCACGGTTTACTATTAAAAAAAACTCAGTTCAATGGGTATTGTTAATAAAGCTCTAGATTGGTTAAGAACTTATTTCGAAAATAGAACACAAAGAGTAATGATTAATGATCATATTAGTTCAAACAAATCAATTTCATATGGTGTTCCTCAGGGTAGTGTTCTGGGTCCAATTTTATTTTGTTATATATTAATGACCTCTGTAAACTGCCGTTTTCTGGTTCTTCAATTGTATTTGCAGATGACACTGTTTTAGTGTTTGCTGGCGATACTTGGGATGATACGTATGTGATGAATTGCATTGATCAACAGTGAAAATTAGAAAATATCGTAGCTTCCCACTTTAATTTAAAAAGAAAATATCAATTACTTATAAAACGGACACATCTACGACATCTATCGGATTAGAGTAAAGTGAATTCATATTTACGGTAGGGATCTATAATTAGACAAAGTGAGACGAGTATTGATTAAAAAATCACAGATGGTATCAACAAATAATCAGAGGCAGGGACTTCCCAATATCTTTTAGGCCGTGATATCTTGACAGCCAATTGGATTGCAGCAAAAGCGATTAAAAACCAAGTCAGCCTATCAACAAGAAGAGGGCCGAACCCATTTTTAGAACAAAGGATCGACCTTTGGACTCGGCAATTAAGAATGTAATTAATTATCCTTTCGTTTTCATCGTACCGAGAGGTGAATAAACTCCATGGGAAGAAATAGTCAATTCAGGGACGTAAGTACGATGAACCCGAGAAATGTTATGGATAACAAGTAAATTTCAGAGATCGTTAACCTTAGTTCTCGAATGCATTAAAGCATATTAGGTGCGAAAAAAAAACACTTGGATAACGATGGAAAAATTTTAGCAATAATATATTGAGTAGAAAACGCAGGGATCGAGAGGCACGTCTGCGGGAGATTTCCATCTATAATACGATTGTTTGTGACGACCGGAGATGATCGATTCGAGGGAAAACGTGCTAAAGGGAATGGAAATGTTGAAAAAACAATGGAAAATTATTGTTATCAATTCTAGACGGAGCGAGGATATTACGATGAAAGATTTAGGGAGAAAACGTCAAAAAAAAAATGAGAGTTTTAAAGAGTAGGCGAGGGTACATTTCAGAGGTTTAGTGCAGTAACAAGTGTTAGAGAGGAAAATAGAGTACAGTACGGGGGGGAGTGGAAAATACTGAAAACATTGCGATAGAAAAACTCAGGAAAAGGAGTCATTTTACGTAATTAAAATGGAGATTATAGTGTAAAATAGTACGCGATTGTAGTGAAAAATGAGACATTACAATGGTTGTCGATCTCAGATGTATTTTGTTGTGATAAACAAGGAATATTCGAACATGAAAATTGTTTAGATAAGCGCAATTAGTCGTTAAAAGAGCTATAAAAATTATCATGGGTCTTACGAAATATTTAGATTATAGAATTCACATAAAAGTTAACGACACTGAAATAAAAAAGGATTTATTGCCAGGTGGGTACAGAAATTAACGTATACAACTGTCAAAGCATATGGTTTATGGGATTTTGAGTAAGAACGAGACAAAATTTGGGGGACGATCTCTATGAAGCAATAAAAATGACAGAAATTTAAGGGCCGAAGTGGGGGTATCTCCTATAAAAAATGTTAAAAATGATATATTTATTAATAACAAATAGAAAATGAAATTTTCCAAGAGGCAGCAAACATCAAAAAACGATATGGTTATATCAGGAGAGTACAGGGAAGCGAGGGGAGAGAAGATACGACAGAGAAAAACAAAGGAAATCTTAGATTAACAGTGAATAAAATAAATACGGCTTGAAATATAAAAATCTATAGAGATGTGAACAATAGCGTAAGAATAAATAAGGAAATTCATGGAAAGAGTGTCGTGAATAAAAGAAAATTCGAGAAAAAATGGAAAATTCAAATATACGACGTAAATAGAGAAAATTCGGTTTTAAATGGAAAGGTTCATATAGAATACAGAAAAACTCGAGGAAAAATAATAAAATAAAAATGAACAATTTGCGAGAAAGACTTCGACATGAAGATATCTCTGATCGGCGAATTTGGGGACAGATTTGGAACATATGGTAGATGCCGTACGCATGGACATGTTGCGGAATAGATGAAAATAGAACTTTAAAATTATTAAATTCAAGTTAATTTTGTATGAACACCAGGACAAAGGAAGTTGGGCGATTAAACATGGATCTTACTGAATCTGGGTCTTATAAGTATGGAAGTACGGGACAGAAATTAAAGGATCAAACGCGGAAGGGATTAATCGACCGCATTCGACAATAATGAGGAGGTTTCAAGAAATTACGAGTTGATAGAAATTAGATTGGTTTATTACAGGAAATTCCGATACGCTCTTTTGGACCTGAGAGGGGTATAAAAGACTAGACAAATGACAGTTGGAGACAGTCTACGGTCGTGGTCGAAAAGGTTGAAAGTTCGCGAGACGTGACGAAACGGTTGGTAATTTAAAAGTTGAAAAATTCTAAGTGATAATTATTGTAAGACTTTTTAAATTTTCACATTCTAGCCAGTGATCTACAAAAAAAAAAATACTTTGCAGTTAGAGTCAGTGAAAATAAAAATAAAGTCAACGCATTAATTACTTGTGAAAAATAAAAGTGCTCGTGATAAATACAATTTGTATTAGTGGAAAATTCGGATTTTATAATCACTAAATATCGTATTTTTAAACTTAGAAATTTTGCGTCTAATATCAGTGAAATAAATAACTGAAGTGATGTGATAATTAAGTGTGAAAAAGTTATAATTAAATACGTGTATCCAACCTAAATGGAAAGTGTTCTAACAAATAATAAATATTTAAATTAATTATCTTAAATAATAATAATAAAACAAAATAATAGTTTATTAATACATAAAAGTTCGGAGGGATAAAAATTTAATTTAACAACAATTTACCATCTCGAAATTAATCGTGAAGTAACTATCATTTAAAGTGTTATTTAACCAACGAGTTTTGAAATAAAATACAGTTTAGAACGATAGAGTTTATACATCGTTTTAATTAATTAGATTAAATGAAAAAAAAAAAATTGAAGTCAAAAGATTTAATTTAAATTTAGGGAAATAAAAATTAATTTAGGAAAATTGCAGCAAGGTTTTACCGTGTATTTCCCGGTCGGAAAAACCTGGTAGGGGTAAGTTTTCCAATTACATAAAAGTTTACAGATTCCAAGGAGAAAGCGGAATGCAGCAAACATTGGTATTTGAATTAATTATTATAATAAAATATTACTCGCTTAAAATGTGATATGTAACTGTATTAAAATATTATAAACATAATAGGTATATTTTATATATATATATATGTAAATATGTAATTTTATTGTTCCCAAGAAAAATTTAATCAAAAAGAAAACACTTATATAAAAAGAGGAAAAAAGGTATCGATTCCTACCTCTGAATTCATCAATAACTGTTAAAAATAGTTGAAATTTCCAAGTCAATATTTTATATTTAATTTTATATATGTATTAATATAACTTCAGAAAATCCAGAGCATTTGAAATAAGTTATGATGTTAGAAATTATTTCAATCATAATATAATTATACATACCAATATTATAAATTATTTATTGAGACAAAGTATATATAAATGAATAAATATGTATACGTAATCGGGTTTCAGACTAGACAATTGCGCTAAGTACATCATTATCAAACAAAGAAAAAAAAAATTAGGGCCATCTCACACGTCGTCGGGAATGTCTAAAGTAAACACATCATACGCTTTGAATCTAGGTCACGAGGCCGTCGGGAATGTTTACAACTCAAATTGTTTACAAAATAAGTCGGTCACTGGGGCACTAGTTCGGATACGAAAAAAAAGAAGAAAAAAAAATGACCTTGATTAGTGGATATCGTACTTAGGTATTAGCTTCTAGGAACGGGATAAAGATAGAAACAAAAAAAAAAAAATTTAAACACTATCTTTAATTTGAACGTAAAGAGGTATCTACAGACCTAAACAATTGAAAATAAACAGATTTATTATAGCAAATCAAATAAGGTGTATTGAAGATTTACATGAAGCAGTTGATAAATCACGGGATAGCTTAAAAAGGCGTATTGAAAATTTACATGAAGCAGTTGATAAATCACGGGATAGCTTAATAAGGGGTAATGAGGATTTACATGAATCAATTGAGAATCACGGGATAGTAAGAATTTATCAAAAGTTGAACATTGGAGGGGAGGGAAAGAAAAAAAAAATACAGTTCAACCAATAGAAGGCAGTGGTCTCTTCTATAACAAAACCAAACCATAGAGATGACGGATCTCTCAAACAAAACCGTCAACAAAACCAAACAAAAGCTTGGAGTTTTGGCGAATCTCCAGAACACATCGCCAAATAAGATCTTAATTTACTAGTATGTATTTATATTTCCCACTATTCTTACGTATGTATTCGGTATCAATCTGAGAATTTCGCAGAATTTGATGGGCGAGATCCGAGCTTGGAATGCGATGCAAGTAGTTTCGTATTGCAGGTTATAAACCTTCCCAAAACGTATGTTTACATATATATCTTTTATGTACTGTTCATTGAATGAAACGAACTCACTTACAATTAGTGCTTTAGGCCTGTCGGGTCACTCTCGTCTCATTTCTTGAACGTGGAGGGAGGATTCACGACCCGTAACTCCACACAAACCCGTGAGTATATGATTGCATATAGGACGAAACCGGTTCGCCCTAAGTAAATAGTAAACTTTGGAGGAGTAGGAATTTGGGGGTATCTGGGCTCGGGGGAAGACCTGAAGGCAGTGCATGATGGCGAAAGGAAGGTTCGGTTGGGACGCGATAACTTAGGTATCAATCAATCGAACCGTGCCAAAAGATTGTGCGAATTTTGGGTTGACACCTGATCACCTTGCTTACTTGATGGAGGCAGGAGCCAAATTTTGCCAGAAAAGGGTTATTCTGAGTTCGTCAAATATGCAATTAACTAATTACATTAACCTACTAAATCCATCTTTATATGTACCTTATAGCAGCTGAATCAAAATGGAGGGGCGCCCAGCAGATACAAGATACAATCATAATCAAATTTACTAACATTTAACCATTTGAGTTATATTTAATTATCTGTTCAATTAGTCATGTGTAGTTTCGATTAGTATTGTTTATTCATGAATTCATTAGGATGTAGGGAATCATAATAAACGTCAAAGGGAAGTTAGCTCACTTAGAGAAATTACTTAAGGTTAGATTTGCAAGAGAGAGACCAATACAGTTTGAAATTCAACGCTCCGATTAGAATCAAAAGGGTTACCACAAAAATGAAAGTAATTAAAGTCCTATATCATAAATCAAAAAATTACACAACGTTTGATGGAGTTTAATTACAACCTAAATACGAAAATATTTACGTTCAAAGTCGTAAATAACGTATTTATTAGTTAAGTACATATATCTCTAAAGGTATGTAGTACAAGGGAGCTTTAAGTAGCTTTCTGTAGTTGTCAGAGGAAATAAGGGTCCAATTTTCATAAAGGCTTGTGTGACGTAGGGGAGGAATTTTCCATCCCTACCACACATATGCAAAGCCTTAAGAATTTAAATATCGATCAGAGCCAAGAGAAAACGAAAAATTTACGACTGGTGCCAAGTGCCCAGGATAAAATAAAATAGAACGATAAAAGACAGAATATCACACGTATGCTAAGTGAGAGACAGGATTAAGGGCAGTCAAAAATTGGCTTGACCAAAACTTGTTAACCTTAAACATGAACAAAGCTAAATGTATTACTTTTAGTATTTCTTTTGTAAATCAACCATCTTTGGACCGCTCTTTAAAAATACATTGTTGCGTACAGGAGAGTAATTATCAATCTTTGGAAAGAGTAGACAATATCAAATATCTTGGCTTAATTATTGATAAAAATTTTAAATGGAACAATCATATTACTATATTAACAAAAAAAAATAAGAAAGCTAGCCTATATCTTCAAGACTCTAAGAAATATACTGGACAAAAATACACTAAAAACTGTATATTATGCTCTTGTTCAATCAATGCTTTCATATAACGTTATTTGTTGGGGTTCTTGTCATACGACTACTCTAGAGCCTTTAAATATTGCACAAAAATTAATTTTAAAAATAATGTTCAAGAAAAGTTTTATGTATTCATCACAGTTACTATATAGCGAAAGCAAATAAGGCATACGTTGTACATAATACAGGCTCTCTGTAAATTTTTCAACAAAATTATCACTGCGAAAAGATCTCAACAAGTGCGCAACACTAGATTGGGCTCTTCTTTAATGTATCAGCCGCTACATATCAAAACATCCTTTGGACAAGAAGTTTTTCATGTAAAGCTCCGTTGCTTTATAATATGCTCAATGAAAAAATAAAAACTATTGGTACATTACATTTATTCAAGAAAATAGTCAAAATATGTACACTAACTGAGAGTGATGGTTTTGGATTATCCATGTTGACGCTTATATCATAAATCACTCTGGAATTAAGCTATATTTCATACAATCCATATTTAATAACTGTGTATGTAGTTAACTTATATATTATTAAGTACTTTTTAATTTGCTTATTGTTATAAGTATTTACTTATTATTATCTACTTCTTTCGTATTATAATTTACTTACTGTACTATATAATTGTTTATAAGTATGTACTCATAATTATTATGTACTTAATTTTATTATGTTTATTTACTTATTATTAATAAATTGCTTATTATTGTTTACTCATAATTATATTATATATTATCTACTTAATTTATTTATATTTATTTACTTAATATATTATGTTTATTACATAAAGTATATAAATTTATTATTATTAATTATTATTCTTTTTAATTTACATGATTGTTTATTATTATTTACCTGATATTATTTAGCTGTTGTTATTTACCAATCTTTATTTTTTGTTAATAATTAAATGCTACTCTGGTATGGTCACCCTATATGAATGCATCTGGTAAGCCACAACTAACAGGTACGTTGTATTTTTACTTTACAGTATAATGTTATTGTTGCCAACGATGAGCATACTGCCCAGCTATAATTAAACAATTATTAATTCATGTCTGAATAATTGTTCTCAGTGCTTCTTTGGTAGGTTTATAATTATATTTTTATTAAGTTTATATGTATGTTTTTTAATTACATTGTATATCTGCTAAAACTGCATATCTCGATACAGGAATGCCCTTGTGAGATATGCAACTTATGTTTTTCATGTATTTCTTATTTTTCAATAAATAAATAAATAAATATTTCTGAGCGATAAAATTTTCAAAAGTATAATGATTTTGCATTACTTCGTAGTGCTTCACCTTTGCAAGTAAAATAAATTCTAAAAATGCTGTATTTCGTTGCCACGATTCTCCACTAGTAATAGAAGACGTTAATCACCCTTCACCTTTATTCACACTCGATTACATAACAAAATCACATAAAAACCAGACATTTTGCCTCAGGATATAAACTTTGATTGGGTTTTTCACGAAAGCTAAGATAATGAAAAATAAAATATGGCAAGGTACTGTTTAATGTACAAAATATTTTATGTACTGGCAATTTTGAATGCTGGTCACACCGGAAAGACTAGATGTAGTTCCATACCGCAAAATCATTCCGTCCCGAAGTGTCCTGGGGTCCTAGCATGGTCGATCGATATAGGTTTTATCGAAAATGTCGGTAACTTGTCACCGCTCCCGAGCGCGACTGCAGGCCGCTAACGAACAAACAATAGTTCACAACGACTAAGGGTTCCCAATTTATTTGACGTGAACTGTTATTTCTTAGTTAGTGGCCTGCAGTCGTGCTCGGGAGCGATTTCAAGTTACCGACATTTTCGATAAAACCTATATCGATCGACCATGCTAGGGGGGCTGGTGTGTACAGTTATCAGATTTAGCCCCGCAACTTTCTGATATTAATATTGTGTCGCGATTGTGTTTGACTATTACAATCAAAAGAGAATCTATTAAAACCTTCTAATAATTTATTTAACTCCCGTGACACATATGAAAGTGTTGATTTGGTAAGATCGCCACTTCCTAATTATATTTTTTAATAAATGTATCGAGCTAGACGCCTAAAGTCAGGGTTTGAAACATTGATGAATAGGAATACTAATCAAAAATAATTTACTAATTTCTAAAGATACATTAATAAAATAAATTTCAAGGTTTTGTTAGCTAGCTTGTGATAATAAAATATCCCATTTTCGCACAAGCCATCAAAAACCTTCGAACCCATCGAGAAAAATAATATAATTCATTATTTTGGTAATAGTTTAGGTACTAATAGTTCGCGTATATTTCACTTTTGACAGGTGTATTTAAAAAAAATAGTGGAGGAAATAATAATTATAGTTTTTATAGGTAAAACTAACAGAAACTAACTAGGGAACGTACCCATACTACGTGACCTGTTCAGGGGGGGGGGGGGGGGTCATCAAAATGCCACGCTTGGTCACAACGGGGAGGGGGGGGGGGGGGGTGTCTTGGAATATACTACACGTGGTCACCGGGGGGGTAAAAAATTGCAAAAAGTGTGTCACGTAGTATGGGTACGTTCCCTTACGGGTTTTAAGGCATTGCAGATAAATAGTTTTGAAATATTAGAAATAAGGAAAAATGTTAATACCAAAACAGATATAATTAAAAGCAAAAAAAAAATATTTTTCCACTTAACCGGTCTTTCCTTGCTAATGATATTGTAAATTGTAATCCCTAATTACAATAAACTTCCCCCACCTTACCCCTCCCCCTTCCTCCTAACCCTTGTCCTGTTATTCAATCTGTAATCTGTATTTATGTAATTTGTGACTTCAGTGTACATTTACTCCTGATGATGTGAACATTGTTCACGAAACATGTAGATTGTGTATAAAAAATAAAGTGATGTAAACAAAGTTATTTGTCTTTGAAAAAATAAACAATGCCATCACAGAGTGAAAACCTGTCAGAAGTTTTCTTCGAGAAATTAATTATTAAAGTTTTAAAAGGCTGCTGAAAAACTCGTATTTCGATTACTTTATGCATGCACTAGAATACCGCCCTAATGATATTTTCTGCTTCAATAATTGCAAATTCACTTTGAATGTGCTTTAATTCTAATTTCGAAATTACAAGTTGTTTTCCCGATAGTAAATGAAGATGAGGACGAAATTTGAATCAAAGAACATTTAGGATGTCTCAATAATAATAATTTCTACAAGCAATAATTGTCAGCCTGAAACACTCATTTACATTGAAAAATCTTCCGAGAAAAGATACTTGCCGCCAACGGGACTTGAACCCGTGTCCTTCCGATTGCCGGTCGAATGCTCTGACCACTGAGCTATGGCGGCTTATCAAATACCCGCCAAATAATTCAATATATACTAGTGTTTCATTCAACAATTACTGCTTGTTATATTTTTTCCACCTGAAAACAACCAACTTTATTTTTGCAAGGAAGACATTGTTAGTGTTAAATCCCTCGCTAGGTGGCGTCGAGACAAATTATGTCTGCATTTATTGGGGAAATACTTAAACTTGTTAAATATTAATTATTATTTAGTGTTTCAGGCTGACAATTATTGCTTGTAATAATTGTTACCCTTTGTGCTATGCATAAAAATCTTGTCTAAACGTTAGTTTATAAATTAAAAAATAATAATTAATATTTAACAAGTTTAAGTATTTCCCCAATAAATGCAGACATAATTTGTCTCGACGCCACCTAGCGAGGGATTTAACACTAACAATGTCTTCCTTGCAAAAATAAAGTTGGTTGTTTTCAGGTGGAAAAAATATAACAAGCAGTAATTGTTGAATGAAACACTAGTATATATTGAATTATTTGGCGGGTATTTGATAAGCCGCCATAGCTCAGTGGTCAGAGCATTCGACCGGCAATCGGAAGGACACGGGTTCAAGTCCCGTTGGCGGCAAGTATCTTTTCTCGGAAGATTTTTCAATGTAAATGAGTGTTTCAGGCTGACAATTATTGCTTGTAATAATTGTTACCCTTTGTGCTATGCATAAAAATCTTGTCTAAACGTTAGTTTATAAATTAAAAAATAATAATTAATATTTAACAAGTTTAAGTATTTCCCCAATAAATGCAGACATAATTTGTCTCGACGCCACCTAGCGAGGGATTTAACACTAACAATGTCTTCCTTGCAAAAATAAAGTTGGTTGTTTTCAGGTGGAAAAAATATAACAAGCAGTAATTGTTGAATGAAACACTAGTATATATTGAATTATTTGGCGGGTATTTGATAAGCCGCCATAGCTCAGTGGTCAGAGCATTCGACCGGCAATCGGAAGGACACGGGTTCAAGTCCCGTTGGCGGCAAGTATCTTTTCTCGGAAGATTTTTCAATGTAAATGAGTGTTTCAGGCTGACAATTATTGCTTGTAATAATTGTTACCCTTTGTGCTATGCATAAAAATCTTGTCTAAACGTTAGTTTATAAATTAAAAAATAATAATTAATATTTAACAAGTTTAAGTATTTCCCCAATAAATGCAGACATAATTTGTCTCGACGCCACCTAGCGAGGGATTTAACACTAACAATGTCTTCCTTGCAAAAATAAAGTTGGTTGTTTTCAGGTGGAAAAAATATAACAAGCAGTAATTGTTGAATGAAACACTAGTATATATTGAATTATTTGGCGGGTATTTGATAAGCCGCCATAGCTCAGTGGTCAGAGCATTCGACCGGCAATCGGAAGGACACGGGTTCAAGTCCCGTTGGCGGCAAGTATCTTTTCTCGGAAGATTTTTCAATGTAAATGAGTGTTTCAGGCTGACAATTATTGCTTGTAATAATTGTTCCCCTTTGTGCTATGCATAAAAATCTTGTCTAAACGTTAGTTTATAAATTAAAAAATAATAAATAATAATTTCTCCCATTTTGCCAATATCATTGCCAATAACCGTAGTTTTGAAAAAAAAATACAGGGATAAATATTCTTCATATTGATAATAAAAGAAAATACTTAGATAACTTAGAAGAAAAAAAATCCCTTAATAATAGTGAGTCCATTATCAATAAACAAAAAATATTATTTTATAGTCCTATCTTAGATATGTTCCCTTTCAATGTCCGTGCTGTTTCCTTCCACCCATCTTCATTAATCCCTAGCAACACCCCACCCCTACCACAACACTTAGTAATGCATTGTACTCACCCTCTGTTTTGTAATTGTCTAGTCATTATAGAGAAATTATCGCTGAAAATGTCTACTTCAGCACAATCATTCTAATTAAATAGTCGACGCATTTGGGTCAGAGGTCACCAGTGTTATTTTTTTAAAGTTTCGTTTTCATAGTTAAATTAATTCTCCACGTTTGAACATTTTAATACTGGGGGGTCCATACCAATTAATTTTTAATTTTCAATTAATTGGTATTTTGTATCCTGATTTTTATTTATTATTTTATCGGTATTTTTTCCTGTCATTTCAGTTATATGTTAATAGCATCAATTTTACCGCTTTGAGTTATAACAAAACCTTCTAAAATGTCAGTAGATAATACGAATTATAATTGATTGTTCCGATGTGTAAAAAATTACGAGCGTTAGGAAGCAATTTATCGCAGTTGCAAGAGATTTTACGTCAAAAATGGTAGATTATATATTATAGAAATAGATAGACCTAAAGATATGGATAGATATAATTTTTTAATACATACATAAATATCTGATATTCCCGTTTTTTGTCTTGCAGAGGACGGAGTTTGACTTCTTCGACGATGTGGTGGAAGTGGAGTATTTCCTAATGTCAGGAAAAGTCCCCCCTTGTACCACTGTCAGAGGGATTCACCTAGAGGAAGCAGACAACTCCAGCTCCTTCTATTTCACTGCTAGTGGAAACGTTAAAGTAAGTTAATTTACTCCTTCTTAAACAATTATCGAGTAAAACGATAATACATGAATCATCGATAAACACAAGACAGAAGAACGTACGAAAATAGACCTAGGGAAGTCCTTATAACGTAATTTTCCTTAAAAGTTTTTCCTGTTTTCAATTTTTTGATGCACCAAAATTCAGGATGAACATCGACAAGTTGATACTTCCATCATAATAGAGTTGTTTAAAAGAAAAAAAGCTTTTATGCAAGGTTGAGGAAAATACTGGACTGATTAACAAATCAATTTTTTAATATTTAGAATAGAATATATAAAACTAACATCGTATAATGCCTAAAAAAATAAACGTTATATTTCCCAAATTCAGATAATCCCTCTCCATACTTCTATACCATGTCTCAACTTCGAAAGAAAAATTAAAAATATTTTTTCACCTTTCAGCAATTTTTCTCTTTTGAATCAATATGCACTATGAATATTAATTCAAATGTAACGATTTTTTCAATGAAACGCTTTACTTGCGTGTCCAAAATAAAATGGATATTATTGACTTTTGAATCGAAATCAATTAAAGTGAAAGTATTAAACTTTATTGACGAACTAGCTGAAATCACCGGCGTTTTCCGGACTTTAGTGACCCTTTTCTTGTTTTGAAGGTCAAGTGTGCAAAATTTCACCGCTCATAGAATAAAACTATAGATTTGTATACAAACCAAATCCACCCCCCGCGACCTAGTGTTGACCACCTCATACAAGAGGCACCTCAAATGTCCCATACAAAAACGTTGAATGTTCAAAATGTCTTTATCTTTGTATTACTACAAATGCATGAGGTGGTGAGGCATGAGGTAATAATGAGATTAGGTATTAAAAAATTACAAATGAAACATGTCTTTTATTATACGCGTAGACCAATAGATAGAGAGTATGGGGTAGAACTAATTTGTAGTAATATTCAAGGGGTACGCATGCTCAAAAGGTTGTCAACCGCTGGTCTAGTGCACTACATGTCATGTCACGTATGGGACAAATGTATGAGGTAGTGAGGTGTGAGGTGTTTCGTGTATTGTGTGACATTTTTGTATTAGAATCGTATTGTTTTGTGAATACCGCAAAAGAGTCCCAACTGCTCCAGAATTATAATTATTTAAAAAAAAAAATGATTGTAAATTATTGTTATGTGAATACCGCACAAGAGTCCCAACTGCTCCCAAGAGAGGGAGAGTTGAGATGAGGTGGAAAGGGCGTGGCTGAGGGGGTGGATCAGAAGGGGGGGGGGGGTATTTTTTATATCCATACCGGTACCGCCGCCCTGAAAACCATTTATTGGATAACCAACAGCTCTGCCATAGGTCACCGCAAGTGGTTCGCCACGTTTGGTGACTTTGCAGGGGTGCCTGGGTTCATGGGGTAAGGTTTGTCCAGGTATTGGCGGCGGATGCATCTGCCCACCAGCTGCATGGCAGGCCGGATCTGGAGAGAGTGGTTGAGGGAGTCCCTTTGACTTCCCCAGTCTTACTCTCTCGGAATATCGCCTTGTACCGCAGTTAGAGGGATAATTATTAATACATGTGACACTCCTTGGCCCACTGAACCCCAGATTCCTACTCATCCCTCATACCCCTTTCCTTCCCTTGAGGGGAATTATTTTCCCCAGTGCCTCCTGTGTGGAGCTAATGTAAAAAAACAAGTCCTCGAAATTTTCTAGCCAACCACCCCCCCCCCCCCTTCTCACCAGTAAGCTAAAATATTGTCACATCTTACCTTAATTGAGGTGGGACACCTCAACACCTCATTACAGTATTTGAGTACTTCATACAAACTCGTTCTGGTGTCGTGTCCTACCCAACACTACCGCCACCGACACTCTTTTTTAAATAAGAGATTTTAATCATATTTTCAATCACACGCAAACAAGGTGGGAAAAAACTGAACAAGTTATTTTTATTTTATTTTTATTTTAACTTTATGAGTAAAACCTCAAATTGTAATATTTAATTAAATGAAGACAATATAAGCGAAAATCAATCGAAAATCTGGAAACAGAAAAATTAGAAAAAGATATTGTCCCAGAGGTGTCAATATCTTTTCTGATTTTTCTGTTTCCAAATTTTCGATTGATTTTCGCTTATATTGTCTTCATTTAATTAAGTTATTTTTAATTTGTTTATATTCGTTATTTGTTTTTGGGGTGTTATGCCGTGTTGGGGTACCTCCTTCTTTAGCCAACGTTTCGGACATCGTTGCAGTGTCCATCATCAGGGCAGATCTGTTTACCCATGCTTTAGTTGAAATGTCCACTGGGTATGTTATGTAACTATTTGTCAATAGAAAGCATGAAATAATAATAAAAGTTGGCTTCCAAAGATTATACAAGTTCTTGACGCTGTTAAGAAAAAACTTTGATACAATTACATCTTTTTCCAATTTATTTAATATCACTAAATTAAAATGTGTCAACGTGATCGTAAACTTATTCTATTCTAGATGAGTACCTACCACGATAAACCTTCGTAAAATGTATCTTTCATAAAATATTTGGTATAATTTTACACCCATAATCTCACTTTTTAATGTTTTTGGTTTTATTTCAATCTTCTTAAATTTTTTTTTAAATTATTCAGTTATTTTCAATTTTTATTTATGTATTTTTTTTCCAAAATATGTTTTTTTTTTCATCTTTCTTTGTTTTCACAAATATTATTTTTCTACTTCTTACATTATGATTTAAATCATGTATTATGAGAAAGTCACACAAAAGTAATTTATTAAAAAAAGATAACTAATAGCAGGTACGTAAAGTTACGGTTAAGTTGGGGTTTTTAAAAATGACGTAAGCACCATCAAGTTTATCCCTATCGTTCCTAAAAAACTTAACCAAAACTTACCTAACATATTCTGTGAGTAACCAAAAAGGTTACAAAATAGAATTTCACAAAACATGGAATACCTACTCCCGGTTATTGATTCTCAATAGTTAATTTATAAGCAAGGCAACCTTTGATGGAACGTCGTGGATAATAAAATGTTTGCTGTTGCATTTGAAATGCCCCGAAGGGACGTTTGATATATGAATTTCATATTCATTTTCACAGTGAGCTTTAGAATTCAAACGCATTAAAAGCAGCGCTTACTAGATATCACATTATTAAAGGAATGTGAACATGCTCATTTTATTCGAATAATTTCTGCATTTCATAAAATAAATACTGGGATTAAAATTATAGAGGAATTAAAAACACTAACAATTTGAAAGAATATTAGAAATGGACAAAATTCATCAAACGCAAACATATAATATAATTTTAAAAAATTTACACGTTTTTCTCAAAACCACGTTTTTCAAGAGGGTAAAACCGGAAATATGTCAGTTTTAAATCAAATTTTAGACGTATTTTCCACAAAAAATTATAAATTGATTTCGAAAGAATGTTCTTTTATCTAGTAAACGCATGTTTTAAAATTTTGAGAAAAAATGTTTATTTTTAGTATAATCAGGTTATACCGTAGGTGGTCGGCAGATTTGTTAAATTTTCAAACGAAAAATGTTATTTTACAAGACATATTTCATACCATGCAATCATAAATTATTGTAAATCAATACGTTATCTAGTAAACGCATGTTTCAAAATTTTAATTTTAGTTCAAATAAAATCATTAAAAAATATATCCGAACACTTGTTTTTGACGAAAATTTCTCCATTTTATCTGTCTATATACGGTCTTACAAATTAATATAATTAAGATTTTTTTTACATTATTATTTTGCTTAGACATTGTTGAAAAATGATAAATACTTACGATAAAAAATAATCACAAAAAGTACATAATTTTAATAGTTTTCCCATCACGCCTTTCAGCATTTTTGGATGTAGTAAATTGAAGCAAATTTGGAATGAAATTAAATCGATATTGAGTCATGAAATTTAATCGATATTTTAAATAGCTGGTACGGAGAATAATTAATATTTCTCGTTGGAACCGCCCTGTACGATCGTAAGAATATCTTTCGAAGAAATGTGGATTTTCGGCCGCTGTCTAGTTAAAGGCCCTTAAGTTGGCTGGGATCGTAGCTCATAGAATTTTCATCCGAATTACTTAATTCAAAGTTTAAATTAAAAAAATATATATTAATATGCAGATGAACTTTCTTCATCAATTTTTATTTTATGTTCGCCATTTTTTCAATCAACATTTTTTTTCCAAAATGTGGTTCATGCGCATTCTACATTCCTACTATAACGAAATATGTTTGAATTTGGTGTTTCGGAAAATTTCCATGGACTCCAGAATTCCAGTCAATTTGGTCGCTTGCAGCCGCTATAATGATATATACAGTTATTCAAATCAAATTTTCAATACTGTGTTTTTGTTCAAATGTACCTTTACATGGAACAAAACTTAAGCATTTGATTTTAAGTCTGGAGGTTCGGGTTCACTAATTCTCGAGCAAAAAATTTGTAATGGCGGATCATTTAATTAGTGTGTTATTAAAGCTACAAAGTCCGAGTGTTATGATGTTATTTAGTTTGAAAACCATCACATAAACATCATTACAGTTGTGTTAACGAATATTGATGAGTGAAAAAAGAAAACTTTTTGCAAACGAAATAAAAAAAGTAAGACACGAATGTTGTGGCTCAGAGCCTTCGCACACGAGTAAAACGAAACCAAACTATAGCAGGTTAGCGACAACCTAGGCAAGCTGCTAGGCGACCAAAGACGACGACGACGACTAAAGTTTTACGATTTCCTGAGGTAATTATATCATCTCGTTCAAAACAGTGCGCAGCGTAATTATTGTCTTTTTGCTTTCAAAATGTGCAGACTAAATGAAGATGAAGAAGCCGTTCCTTACTATAATTATCAACGCAGGCGGTATCATTTAAAAAGAAGATTATTGCTAAAAAAATTAATGAAAAAAATCAACCGCAGCAAGACAACTACAGGAAGCAAGGAACATGCATTTTTCTTATCTTTTCACGCACAGTCAGAAAGCCTAAAATCATAAATACCAGTGCATTTTTCAAACCCTTGAACATTTTTTTTTTAAAATTATAATTTACCTCAGGGCCGATGTCATCTTAGGAGATGCTGTGAGTAGGTTTTTTTTAAGGAAATTAAGGAGATGAAGAAAATAGGTATGAAGAGTGGGTAGGAATTTGGAGGTCAGTGTGTCCAGGAGTGACGGATGTATGAATCCATTCCTCCAACTGCGATGCAAGGCAGTGGGTCGAGAGATTCTGGCTGGAGAGGATAAAAGACCTCCCTCAACCAGTCTCTCTCGACCCTGCCGCCCACGCAGTAGTTGGGCACACGCATCGGCCGCCAAGATCTGGAAAAAACCTCACCCTGTGAACCCGGTCACCCCTGCTAAGTCACCAAACGTAGCGAACCACTTGGGGTGATCTGAGGCAGAGGCGTTGGTTATCAAATAAATATCCGGGGTGGCGGTACCCATACCCACCACCCAAATTGAAAGGTTCGGACACGGTGCATATTTTTCGTAAACGGCCGGTATGGCTATTCGTTTTGGCTTATTTGGCATAGTTACATAGCGAAGACATAATGTTTTCTATTGCCAAATACGCCAATACGAATAGCCATGCAAGGTGCTACTATTGCGAGAGACTGGTTGCGTCGACGTTGAAAACTCTTTTTTGAGAAGTTGTGTCGTGTTGATCGTCATTGAAATTCATAGGAGACAAACTAGAGTTGTCAACTATTTTTAATGGTCTTGTGTGCGTAGGGCCTTAGCCACAACACTAGCCCAGAATCTATAGTGTATAAGTATGAAAATTAATTAAAAAATAAAGTTTTAGATTAAATAAAATGTATTACTGGGCTTAGCGGTTTCAAAATGAATATTTGAATAAAATTATTAAGTCATCGGTCACTGGTTTAAATCTTACTTATCATATCATACATAACATATTTCTTATTTCTTTTGACGTTATTTATTACTCGTAATTGTTTCACCTCTGTAAACGATTTCTTATAAAAAACTTACTTGTGTGGGTTAATTTTCGTCGGCTTACTTACAAAGCCTTGTAAGTCCGGGTTCAGAGATTCCCAATCATGACGATTCAATTTTAGAAAGAAATAATATGATAATGATCATAATGATTTAATGATGGAAAGACATTATAACTATCTTCCCAAATGTCAAAATAACTAATCTTGTACTGTAAATGGATAAGTAATCTGTCTTACAAAAAAAAAATAGAATGGGAGGCAAAATTTTAGCCGATAATAGACAAATAATTTTGATGAAAAATGTTTTTTGGGCTATTATTAAAATATTTGGAGTGATGTAAAAAGATTATTTATCTTTGCAGTGAACTAAGACTTTTGTGGTTAACCAAGACTGAGAAACCACTTTAGCCCATGTGTGGATTGAAAATTCTGAAATATACAAAACAATATTTAAAAATAGCTCTCCAAGTTCACAACGTGCATCAGCAACGTCATGAAGTCGCGTCGCGAGTAGTGAAAAATTATATATTTTATTTATTAAAAGAAAATAACTTAGTTTAATTAGAAAAATTAGAAAAATTATACCTGGAAATTCCAGACAGAAAAGCTGTGCGAATATTTTAGATTCTTTAGTTTAGACTTAGACTTTTAGACCATCATATTTTCAGGTATAGAATTAAGATTAAAAAAGTGTATCCAAATATGATTCAAGAGTTTATTACAGAATGATTGCACACTGTACGACTAGCGTGCCTACACAAATAATGATTTTTTATGATGTAATGTCTGAAAACAGGCAATTCAAAGAACGTACCTAATTATAAAAGAACCTACTAAATATAATAACATATTCAATTATGCTTAATCGAATTACAAAGTGATAAACTCATTGCGATGTAGTAATGGCGGTGCTTTATACTTATTGAATGGACCATATACTTAGCATATAGTCTTTATAATGTTCTCTGTGGGCAGGACCGAACTTTCGCGAGAGGCCCGAGGGGCCCGGCCTAGGATTTTGCTATAAAAACGGCGATATGCAAATCATCCAATAGATTACAAGGTAACACGCAATCATAATAATATTGTTCTCATGTATGATGGTACTTTACGTTTATGTTTGAAAAAAAAAGATAAGTTTATTTCCAGATACAGAAGTAACGCGACGTCTCCCCAGCGCCAGGGGTCAGAGAGAATTATTGGCTAAGAGGTTGCCCCGATTGGAAATAAGTTAAGGGCGTAATAGACCATCTTTGTGAATGCTGTGCAAATGATGCATATTGAGTACACAGATCCCGGAAAAATTAGTTTTTCCATTTAATATGGGAAATGCTTCTTGTGCAATGATAGAGGACTTAGTTAGCAGAGGATTGAACACGTGACGCCTGGGTGGCAATCCAACATTTTTGTCTACTCGTCTACTAGCCGGTTAAGTTTATATTATGTTTTAAAAGATTTTCATTTTAACCACTGGAGCGATTTCAGTCGAAAAATGGACCATTTTTATTTTTCTGCGATTGATTTTGGTACAAAAATGGACCACATTTTCCTACCATTCGTAAAACATTTATTGTAATTATTTAAAACATTTCCTGGGCCAGCCGTTTATTTTAACACAAAGCTATTGAAATGCTTTATCTATTATGACCATAGATGTCGTAAATCTGAACTTTGTAGACTATTTTAGAACAATGTTAAAAATAAATTTTTAAAATATTTTTTTTTCGCCAAATTTTTGAACAGCTGTTAATGGATAACATTAAGTCCCTTTTCCATTGATATGCACATTTAAATACCAAGTATACCACAGACAACATAGAGAAACCTAAAATATTCTATGTTGACCCTAATAAGTATCCCTCACGGCAGTTTCAAGTAAAAAAACACCTAGGATTCGAACGATTATAAACGTTACGATTTTTTTCATAAATCCTACAAATATGAGATAAAGGTAAAATACAAGTTATTTCATTGGATATATAGCACTATAATAAGTTTTTATGTCTCCATGTCAAAATTCGAAGGTATGATTTTTTTAATGTTGGCGAAAAATTAAAAAAAATGACCATCTGGTAAATCTCAAGCAATCGAAGCAAATTTATTTATTTCGCGTGATCGCTCCAGAATAGGCCACTTGCATCACATTTTTTAAATTTTTTTTCCGGTTTAGACAAATATTCTAAGACATTCTGTATTTTTTTTTAATCGTATTTTTGAAACCCTGGGGATTTTTCGAAAATTTTAATCCGAAAAATCAGACCATTTTTTATAAACCGGAAAGACGGGACATAATTTTATAGGTGCGAAAAAACGATAATTACATAGTCGAAAATCATTTCAAAAAAAAGTTTTCCACACGAATGGCACTGGAGAATAACGAGGCATACCAAAAATATAACATCTCATAAATATTTTTTTCCTTGATCCATCTTATTGATCATAAATCATTATAATGTATAACGTATATATTACAAAATCCAATGTAATATACTTGTACTTGTAAATTATAATAATAATAAGAATATTGTAAAATTTGATTTTGTTAAAATCAGCACCATAACCATTATACCTCTAAAACACGTACCAACTTCTAAAATGTACGGGGTTCTCTTCTGTCAAAAAGTCAAACCAAATGATAAGTTCGCAGAGAACAAACAATAAATCTAGTGAACGAATTAAAAAATTCGCCTGAAATCAAAGTGATGCCATATTAAAAAAATAAATCAGTGTGGAATTTAACAAAACTAATAGGAACATTTTCGCAGACGGGACATTTTCATGTAGTGACGTCACGAGCCCAAATAATGGATTTATTTATTTAAAAATAAAAAAAAACTGTACATTTCTAAAAAATTTTAGTAATATTTTCGCAATCTTAATAAAAAGATCTATCCGCACGATTTTTTCCAAGTCGTTATGAATTCAATCCAAGTGGCCTATTCTAAAAGATTTCTATTAAAAATACTAAAGGATATCCGTCTGCATATTGTTGGGATACAGACTTTCTGGAAAATAAAAATGGAGAAGAATTATTGGAATACTCTCCCACCTACAAAATTTATCGCCTGCGGCGCTTATCCATACCTTCATTCCAAATACTGCACAATAGTCCCGATTCCTCTTTATGCTGAGATTCTATGGGAGCATGTGACGAGATCGAAGGGAGTGGAAAATTAGTTATAATCTATCCATATGTTATGTATAATTTTATTTGACCTTTTCAAATGCGAACAAAAATATGTTATTAACCTCAAGTCCAAGCCTGTCTGTTGGTTAAATTGAGCGTGGGTGTAAAAAATAAATTCAGCGGTGTTTATAACTGTGATGTGCAACCCGCGGTCTGCGGGCTGAATGCAGATTTATTTAACATATTATATATTGCAGAACAATTTGATGAACGTAATGAAAAAATATGTTTTCATGAAATTAATTATCGCATTTATTCAATTGATTTTATTTAAACGCGGATAGAATGGATACGTACATGATTTGGTACACACCTACGTATTGTACTTTAGGTACGTAATAATCTTTAGGGTGTTACTAAAATTTTAGTATTTCGGAAGCTCGTCAAATTACAATTTCTTTTTTTTTTAACAATCCTCTCTTCTATTGCTTTTACAAAAAAGTTATTTAGTATCTGTACATAATTTGAGGCCGGTGAACATTTGGTAAATTGGTTCTAGCGCCATTTTAAATTTTATTACCACTTGTGATTTCCAACTGCAGTAAACCAGTAGGACGTGAGATTATTTATTGATTGCGGTATGTCGCGTGGATGCGGGGAGGGAAACGATAAGGGAAAGAGGAAGGCTAGAAAGTACCTCGCTTTTCAGATCTTGCCATCAAATACAGCTAAATCTTTTTCAAGCGATGCGCGACGTTTCGTTTCTGAAAGCCGGTTTTTCAACAGCGCGGTTTCATACACGCTACACGGAAAAAAATCTCTAAAGCATTAATCAAATACTTGTAACCCACCTTTGGGATTTATTTAACCCTAATTTGAAAAAAAATTGTAATAAAATATATACCTAATAACTTTTTTGAAATAATTTTTTAATGTCATAATTTTAAAACACGTCTACATCTAAATTACCTTTTTTACAAATGTCTCACAAAAAATATTTATTTATGCGCATTTTGGTCATATACAGTATTTACAAGTTAACAGAAAAATATACTTTTTTTTTTTCAAATGTGTATTATGCTACGGACACACTTGCTAATTTGAAGCCAAAGAACATGCTACCTAGTAGTAGATATGTGTGTCAGGGACGTTGCTAGTATTGAGCATGCTCTTTTGAAGTCAAATGAACATGCTCACAAATCAACAGCCGTTTGATTTATGAGTATGCTCATTGGATTATCGGATGGAAGGGGAAGCCTCTAAGCATGTGTGAACAGGCTAGCTTATGAGCATGCTCATTTCGATCCGATCTCAGTTCGCGCCTGGGAAATCTTTGCAAAAATGTCAAAATAGTTCGCTGGGAAGGTAAAACTTTGTTTTTCATGATTTATTATGGGAATCACGAATACCTATATTTGGAACACAAGGTCATTAAAATACCCACAAAAGATTTCCAAATTCTCCAAAAGTTCCTTTATCTCCAAAATGAAACCACATTCTATTGAAATTAGCATATGTTTTTTTAATATTTAGTCAATTTCGGATTTGTGGACATTTGGACCCAAATCAACCGTTTTATTTTCTTTCGTCAGAAGATTCTTAAATAATTGTGTTGCAAGCAATAAGATTATTTTGTTTAGTTCTGGGCGAATGGAACTGACTCCATTTGGCATTTATTTGACATGAGCATGTGTGTTCAATTGTTGGCCTTGAGCATGCTCATTCATGAGAAAGCTCAAACCATGCCTTAATTCATTTATGAGCAAATGTGTACAGTTGATTAGCACGCCCATTAATGAACATGCTCGTAAGCCGGCTTGTTAATGAGCAAGTGTGTCAGTACCATTACAGATTGATGGAATCCTATTACAATACTCATGACATATATATAATTTTAAATGAAAATTTTTACAAAAATAGATATTTTAGATTTTTTGCCTAAAATGACTCTTGAAACGTTTGAGGGAGCGGGCCGTATCGGTAGAGATGGGACGAGAAATGAAAGGCGTCAGTCAGCGTATGAGTCAGTCATTTATTGTTGCGCTACGTAGCGAGGTCGGAGCGGAGCGGAGTGACAGTGATGCTGATAGTGTTGCTGCGTGATGATGTTAGTGAAGAAGGTCAGGAGACTACGGCGGTGAAGATCACAGGTCTTCAGGGAGCCGGCGTGTTGCTCTACACCATGGTGGTGTAGAAGTGACCTTGGTCCAGGCAGTCGACCGTCGTCGTGTTGACGAGGTATGGCGGCTGTGTGTCCAGTGGGTCGGAGCACACACGTGTCGCAGGAAGGAACCTTGAGAGGCGATGAGGATGATGGTTGCTGGCTCGTTGCCGGTTGTGGTGCTGGCTCGTTGCCGGTTGTGGTTGCTGGCTTGTTGCCGGTTGTGGTGCTGGCTCGTTGCCGGTTGTGGTTGCTTGATATCTCATGTCGAGATGGTAGTTGGAGATGGAGTCCTCGAAGGTGTCATGAAGATGTTCCTGAAATCACACTGGATAAATGTTGTTCACTTGATTGCGCGGGCTGTTGCCCCGCGAGGGCAGGTAGAGAGTTACTACACTGCACTTAGTTGTATCACTGCCCGATGTGTAAATGTTGAACCTTGAATGAAGACTGAACTGGCCCCAGCGAGCGAGCGCTTGCTTATATACTCACGGCGAGTAATTACTCTCACGGTAGGCAAGGCTGGGTGAATTCCCGCAAAGCTGAGAAATCGCTCGAACCTTCTGTGGGCACTTGTATGGTACAGCCGCGTGTTCTAGGCCTTTCGCGTAAGTGGCGGAATTATTATTTATCGGTGGCAGCAGCAGTAGGTAGGTATGTACTCAGGTAAGTAGCTTGACCGTAGTTGTTTCCAGCGCGTTCTGCCGGAGTTCAGTGGCGGCGCAATTAATGCGGCACAAGTGACCGCCACACGTTCAAGGCCAATGTTGAAAATGTCAAGAGATCTAGAGACATCATTTAGCAACACTATACCTCTTGTAAGCATTCTATGCTGGGCCAGAACATCCGTTCTGCCGTGTGGAATACAGAGCAAGTCGTGGTGATGACTCTGGCGGTATTTGTTCGGTACGAAAAATTTATAGGATTCCAAGAGGTATGGGCTGTCAATTAAATTAAGCCCAATGGTGCTTGTCATCTTCCTTTCACCACTTTGAGCTTTTCAAGTTCAAATATAGTTAAATTATTTTTATGTATTTCCTCAAGCCTTTCTTTCTTCGGCAAACTGGAAAAACTCTTCCATGTATCAAACTTTCTGCCTGGAAATTTCGTATGTGGTGCCTGTAATGTAACAAATAAAGCTTGATGCAGGTTCACGTGGGAAAATATTGAAATTGATTTGAATAAAAAATTAGCGCTTTATTTAAAAAAACAATTTTTTTGATTTTGATCTATACTCCGAAATAAATTCTCGGTAAGTTAAAACAAAAAAGTTTTTAGAACACATAAAAAAGCAAGTTATTTATTATTATAAAAAATTCTAACATAGTTAACATTTAAATATTAAAAACTGTACTTTCAAAGTAAACTCCATCCTTTTCAAAGCCGTTATAATACATCTTATACTCAATGAAAACCTAAAACCCGCCGGGAAATCCTTTGTGGTACAAAAACGTGTTAACTGTAAAATGACAAAATAAGGTTGACGCAAGTTCGCGCGGAAAGATATCGAATCTGATTTGAATAGAAAATTAATTACTCTGTTTAGAAAAAGAAAATTATCGTACGATTTTGATATACTCTCCGAAATAAATTCTCGAATAGTTAGAAATTTTATCTTTTTTAACCACTTAAAAAAACACTTTAAAAGATAAAAGCGCGGCGAAAATCGAATAATCAATGTATTGATCAATTCATTAGCTAATTTATCTGACTTTGGGGCTCTGGTACTAATTAACCCGTACATTAATTAAACCAATTAAAAATGAATATGTCACACTGACTACCTGGTAATAACCCGATGAAGAATTCCTAAGTGAATTATTTCCGTCTAGCTTTTATGGGACGGTACAATGTGCGGCGCGGTACTGAGAGCATCCATACTAATTAATACTGAGAGTATCTACACTACTATATTAAATTTTGAGCCCTTGAGATGACATAACGATTTGACAAAAATGGTTCTATAAAAATATGCCAAGCCTTATTATCACTTTTAAAAGGTTCTGCATCACTGATGGCAGTATGTCGACATTCAATTATTTTAATTGGAAAATGACAGGAACGGATATGTCCATTACAATTCTTAAAAATCTTTCAGAATGAAAAAAAACTATTTATTTCATTTGGCACAAAGTTTATAAGCACTGCATTCATTTTCACATATTGCACATGTGAAGGTAACTTCAAAGTTGATTAATAACACATTGATTGTTAACGTAGAAACAGTCAATTTTTTCATCAGCTTTAGCCGCCTTCAATATCGAAACTTAGATACGGTTTGGTTAAATAAATATTTACTATTGTAAACATTTGAGGAAGATTACTCAAATCCACTAAATTGTTTTTTATAATTTAATGTTTTTATAGCTTTTATACAAGCAGCGTGGAAGATAATATTTATATAGGAATAGAAACATGTGAAAATAAGAATAACAATAGAAACGTAATAAAATAAAGTAAATTAAATATATTTGGTTGGACGTTGCATCATCCGCATCCACAGCTCATAGAGAAGAGAGCTAAGCCACTAGGATGCAGCCATGATAATGATGTTGGTTGAATTCGGTGTCCTGCCCCAGAAGCTGGCAGCAGACAACTGCGGCGACCGGGAAGTAAATGCACTCTCCCTTTTGTGAACATCGTAGGGGCACTGCAGAGTGCAGAAGTGCACGGTGTTACCTGTGGGCTCTATTGTAGCACACCACGACACCATATTAATATTCTAATTACTCAAATAGCTCATTTGTTTTATGAGCACATTTATATATTTTTATTTTACCGTGTAAAATGAAAACCATTCTTTTGATCACATGTTTTGTAAATGAGTAGTTGATTAAGACGTGCCTAAATTTTCGATAGTTTACTACGTAGCGGAGAACCTAGGTCTTATACATACCTACAAATCGATTTCTTTATTTTAAGTACCAACTAATAAGCAGTTTTCCCTTGAGCAAAAATTGCGCTTGATTGCAGCGAAATTGGGATCTACATTTTAACTCAGAGATCTTTCAGATCAATCTGTGAAACTTCTTTTAGAGAACAACAGAAAATCATGGACCGATTTTCATAACCAAACATCATTTTTTAATGACACGATTATTCAAATGTTTGTTATTCGACCAAATGACATTTTGAGAACTTGTTTTAAATTACGTCTTTAATAAGAACCGGTTTGCGTTGCTGTCATGCTGGTATTTAATGTTGTTATTGCAGTTCAAGAGAGTACAGAAAGTACCCACATAGATAATATTATCAAACCAGTTTTTGATTTATTCACCTTAAAGCGGTACACAATCCTAATAATTTTTGTGCGCTCAAAACTCACATTTTAATCATTTCCGGCGAATCCGTAACTGCAATGACTTTTTTATTTCCATACCGCTCAAGAAATGCTAGTTATTTATACATTTGATTAATAAAAATAGTACCTTACCATTAATATATTTTACGTACAACGATTTCAAAACTATATAACCCGTTTATCAACTATTCAGTTAGCGGTAAGCACCAGATTTTAATTTTCTAGACGATGAATTAATAATTTCGGGAGGACAAAATGGAGACACATTTTAAAGATTTGTAACACGTTCTTCAGAATTAATTAAAATGAACGCGGCAGAAAGGTCGAATCTCCAGGCCTGCTACGATGAATTCGACCGAACGTTCGTACAATACGCCGTGCCGCGGCGTATATTTCTTTACACGCTTTCTTCACTTACGTCCTTAAGATTCCCACATTATTTATCTTCTTCTTTTTTTCTTTGATACGGCAAATTCGACAGTAGGTCCGTCCAGTGCATGCAATTTGTAACACGGCTTCTTTACTTACGTCGTTAAGATTCTGAATATATTTTAAGGTATAGGTATTGTCGTCTTAAATCACCTGAAACAAGTATTTATTTCACCGATATCACAAAAGCACGAAATCACTTTAAAAAACAACTTCACATTCAGAAAAGAAAGAAATAAGATGAGCATACTTTTTAAAAGTAGCTAAATGCGATTATTTTTATTTTATCTGTAACCACGTTATTTGTAGTGCAAATGTGTCATTAGAAAGGTAAAACCTACGTATAATTTCAAAAAATAATTTTATTTTATTTTAAAAACTTAGTAATAAACTAAGAATTTTATATTTTTGAATGTAGCTATTACTTTGTGGTTATCCATTATAATAAAATGAAACAATGCAACTTTGTATAAACCACTTATAAAATATGCAAATCCGACCGGTTTCGGAACAAACGTTCCTTCGTCAGGGAAAGCTTATACTTATTATAAGCTTTCCCTGACGAAGGAACGTTTGTTCCGAAACCGGTCGGATTTGCATATTTTATAAGTGGTTTATACAAAGTTGCATTGTTTCATTTTATAAGAATTTTATGCTTACCTAGTATCGGAATTATCGAAGAGTTACGGAATATCTTGGCAATACGAAAAGTCTTTCAAGTAGGAGGTACATATTGAATAACGATATGTTTAAATTATTCCGATCACTTATTCATGGATACACGTGACTTTAAATATAATATAATAACATCTTACTGACGATCAAACACGTATAAGTTAAACTTTGTTTTGACATGATGATGTAAAACAGAGTCTTACTTTTGACGATATAAAATGCCATGATGGGACACAGAAATCGTTGAGTCTCCTTTACTATCATGGTTAGAAAATTAATATGAACTAAACGGTGATAGAAAGAACGAAACAAAATTTATATTAATGAAACAAAAGAATGAAAGAAAGTTTGGGCCTTTTTTTAGTAATTATTTTTACATGAAACGACAAAAAGTAAGGTGACGAAAACATTATTTCATGCCATTTGTCCAATAAAATCAGTAATTTTAGTTACAAAAATTATCAGTAATTTTAGTTACAAAAAACGTAAGGTGGGTCATTTTTCAAACTATTTCAGAAGTGGAACTTTAAGAAAACAAAAGTAGACAAGAGTGGGAAGGTTACGAAATAGCGCACAAAGAGGAGATATAGAGGCTAAGAAGCACCGCACAGAGAGCAGACCGATTATACTACTAAATCCTATAGATGTATGTATTTGTTTCTTTTTAGTGTCGCTGTTTTTCCTTTCATCGAGTTTAAAACCATAACGGCGCTAAAAAAGTTTTCACTTCAAAAAATTATGTTTTTTTTAATTATAAAATTTTATAACACATTTTATCACGTTTCAAAAACAGTTTTTAGTTTTTTGATACGTTCAGAAATCTTCCATTTATTAGGATTTTATTGCAAAGCAGAAATATTTTGACCTTCTGGCAAAATAATTCCGAGGTCTGAGGGATTAAAAATTCACTTTAAAGAAACTTATAGCATACATACAGGGAAATCGATAAATCTTGCAATTTTTATTTATTACCTATAGGTACATATCACAACGTATGTAGTAGGGATGAAGTAACTGGAATGTTAATCGTGAACATAACAAAACAATGACGAGATATTAATGCCGTCCCTTGTGAAGCCTTGTAGGTAAAGGTGTTCAAGGTGATTGAGAAGATGGTCATACAATGGTATAGTGTAAAACAGGATAATGATTTCTCGATAAGTTCAATCAGAGAATAATTCATTCAATAAATAATTAACATCTAGTATTCCTTAACAGCTTCTTATCGATTCTTGAAGATTCCAATGAAAAATACAAGAAAACAGTGTTATTTCTAATAAATGCAGCTCTATTTCCATAATTATACAATTTCAATTAAAATGTTAAAGTATTATGTAATAGCTGTAAACACAAAAGGTAGATAGATACTAGGGCATACTACGAGCTTGTCCAGATATCCAGATGGCACAATATGACTTGCGCGTTTTGTCTCACTCGAATGCGAAGTTTTTTTTTTACATTAACTCCACACAGGTGGTCCTGAGGAAAACAATTTCCCTCGGGCCTATGTCATCTTTGAGGATGCTGTGTGGAGGGTCTTTTTAGGGAAAGGAAGAAGAGGAGGTCCTGGGAAGAAAAATATATGAGGGATGGGTAGGAATCTAGGGGACGGTGTGTCCAGGAGTGACTGACGTATGAATCCGTTCTTCCCACTGCTGTGCAAGGCGAAAAGAGAGTCCGGCTGGAAAGGTTAAAAGGACTTCCTCAACCAGTTTCTACTGATCTGGCAACCAAACAGAACACAGCCATTGTGGCCGGGTATAGTTTACCCATGTAGATTATTGTACTTGTAAGTATTATACATATACGTCAATGTCGTCAATATTGTAGTATGAGGGTAGATAGGGTATCAATAATAGAAAATAGGTAGTTTATACGTTATTCATGAAAATTAAACAGTTATTTATTATGAAATTAGAATATAATCAACAAAAATTAAGGAATTAAACTTTTTTCTCCTGAGATCAATTTCTCACAACATAACATAGAACATATATTTAAAAAAAAACAAAAAATAATAACAATAGAGCAACAAAACATTTTTTTATCACGATAATATAATCAAATAACGAGTAATGTAGAACAAAGCTTATGTATTACTTAAATACTAAGTTTAATACATAAACACGTTGTTTATGTATGAAACTCAGCATACGCGTGGCCACTGTGGCCGGGTATCAGTTACCCGAGCGCTCTTCAATTTCACCGTAGCCGCAGCGACACTAAACAGAATAGCTAATACACTCAAACAAGTCAACGACCGCAGTTACGGACAGCGCCAAATAACGCAAGTATTTTGTTTTCAAGTTATTAGGATTTTAAAAACCGTCGGGTATTAGATACCCGGCCACAATAACGCCGGGTTAAGACCTAAACAAACCTCACCCCCTTGTGTTCGGGCATTCAGGGCTAAGTTACCAAACGTAACGAACCACCTGCGGGTGACCTATGGCAGTGTTCGTTATCAAAGAAATGGTTCCGGGGCGGCGGTACCCATGCCTCCTAGGTACTAGGTGGACATACAAAGCCGTCCAGCAAATCACCGCCCACCTGTGACACATACAGCTATAAAAGATAAAAGATCATGTGACTTGGCATATTTCGGCTACCCCCTTGTGTTCGGGCATTCAGGGCTAAGTTACCAAACTTAACGAACCACCTGGGGTGACCTATGGCAGTGTTCGTTATCAAAGAAATGGTTCCGGGGCGGCGGTACCCATGCCTCCTAGGAACTAGGTGGACATACAAAGCCGTCCAGCAAATCACCACTCACGCATAAGACCTGTGCCACATACAGCTATAAAAGATCATGTGGCTTGGCATATTTCGGCATATCGGCATATCACCTGAAATAGGCCAAGCCAAATGATCTTTGATCTTTTGTAGCTGTGTGTGGCACAGGTCTAATGCTTGTGTCATCAGACCACGCTTTCGGCCCGGCGAAAACGTCAGACTTTTCCATCCGATTGTCGGATCGGACAAAAAACGATTGGACGGCCAGCGCGGAATGGCGTGGCATATTTTCATTACTCCGCGCCGGCCGTCCAATCCGGTCCGACAACAAGCGTGGCCCCGGTATTATAAGCAATCTGGTTTTCGTATCGATTTTTGTCTGGTCCGATTTTTGTCTGATGTGTGCGGCCTGCCTAATGCGCGCCATACTTTTGTGATTTGGCGTTTTTCAGCGTATCACTCGCCATACATTCCCATTTTAGGAATATATAGCGAGTGATTTGCTGAAATAGGTCAAGCCCAAAAACGCCTGCCACTGTATAGTGTAGTCTGACAGTTAAGTAGAGTAAATCGCAAACACACACACGCTTTAGTGGAGGTGCAGTACGCACCAAACTGAACATGCCGACAAGAACTTGATACGATTCATTCTCGCGCAGGTACAGTCCGAAAAAGAAAGATACGTAAAACATATATTATGTTCTTGCGACAGAGAAAGGCGAGGTCGGGAGGCATTTGCGACGATTTCTGTATCCAACATCAGGTCGGCATTAAAGGCGCCTACTACTCTGGCAGCCATTGTTGCGTCCATTACACCTACACGCACGGTCGTCAACAAACGTGGCCGTTTCCAGTAATTTTTTGCATTGCATGTTGTGTTACTAATATATGTACGTTAGGTTAGGTTATATCTACGCTTGCTTACATAAATATATTATAATTTAAGCAAGCGTAGCAAGTAGGGAATAATATTTAAAAAAAATGCACTATGAACAAGAAACATTTTTGAACGAATAAATAAAATTCAAATTATTGTTTAAAATATAAACAAATAAAAAAGTATAAATAATAAATTTTTCATTATAAATTTTGGTATGTATAATTTTTTACTGTGCTGTTTAATCAGAGTTAAAGTCACAGGGAGGAAATCCATAATTGGTCTTATTTTGGCTATACAAACATGTACCTACAAACTGGAAAAATGTAAACTGTCGATTCCCCGAAAATAAATAAATAAATAACTTTTTATTTTGGCACCAACGAGAAAAAAGTTTTATTTTTACTTACTTTTCATGATATTGAAAAATTATTAATTAACTCCATATTTTCGCGGTATAAGCATGGAACACTTTGAATTGTCTGTAAGATTGACAGATAAATCAACATGCACGCACATCATCCTAATTGAGATAATTTATATTTAAACTGTTTTCTGAAAATTTTATTTAAAACAGGTTGGGTACCATTCCGCGAATGATTAATAACTGAAAGTACACAAATTTGCAAATCACTTGATTTGATTTAATACGTTTTTTGGCAATGTTTTTTGGCGTCTCATCATTCTCAGGAAAGACATTTTTACCAACTTACACGACTCACTTAAACACAATATCATAATAATTTTTTTAAATAAAGTTACAGCAAATCTTCTTTTCCGCAGATCAAAATCAAAATAAAAAAAATAAAAACAATTGAATTCCGCTGATAGATGCGGTGTAACATCTTCGTCTTTCTAAAAAAACGACATATTGTTCCAACGGAGCTCTCAATGGCTGGATTGTACCCACTAGTTGCAAGTTAGGGCAGCAAATTGTTACCGATTAAATTGTTTTTTTTTCTTTTAGATCGTGTCGTCCTCGGGTAGTGTAATCGAGATCCCCGCCGGCGAGCACTGCGGCGAGCTGGGGTGGCGCTCAGGGCGGCTGTCTCCGCTCCTGCTGCGGTGCTACAGTGCCCGAGCAGCAGAGAGCTTCGCCGCGGACGAGCTGCGGGCCGGCCCCTACAGCGCGTCCCTCGCGCTGGCCGGGATCTTCCTGGCGCTAGCCGCGCTGGCCATAGCCACGTCCGGGGAGCTCGAGGAGCGGATGGGCGCACGCCCGCAGCTGGCTCATGTCGCCTCTCTGGCTGTTGCGCATTTTGCTGCTTCGCTCGTGTATTTGATGAGCGTGGGGGAGAATAAGCCGTTCTGCGTACTTGTGGGTAAGGGTTTCTTTTTCAATTCAGTTTTCAGTGATTCGATACGGTGACCGTATAACTCAGAATCAACTCAACTAAACACCTCATTTGAAAAGTCATTAAAAGTAAAAAAATATATAAAGATTTGGTTAAAAAGTTACGTTAGGTTAGGTTATGTGCTATTTTTCGCAGCTTTTATTGACTTTTCAAAGAGGTGTTGAGTTGTGTTGATTCTGAGTTGTAATGGAACCATTCGATACACCATGCAAGAGTCCTATGTCATCCCGATTTGAGGAATTTTATGAGACTGAAGGAAGCATAAAAGGGAAAGGAGATGCCATTTCAAGCAACGCCAACATTTTACTAGTGTATACGGGAGGAGAACTACTGTTGTATTCCTATTTTGACCGTCTGCATAGATGTGTATTGTGCAGATGGTTCTATGACAACTCAACAAACACGACATGATAACAAAACAAAAACGACGAAAAAAATTAATTAAAAAATAGCCCCTAACCTAACGCAACGTAACTTATTAAACAAAGTTTTCACTTTTAATGATTTTTTAAACCAGTAAATGAGGATGTACATTGTTAATTTGCCCGGTCACCTGTATACTGGGTAGGTATAGATGTGTGTAAACGTACGCACTAATTAATTATTTTTCCAAGTAACAGGTCGAAATAAAAGGGATCAATTTTGTTTTAAATAAAAAATGGAAGGAGTGGGTACCTGGAATAAAAATAATTCGTCATAATTTTCCGAAAGACTGTTTACAACATGACAAATTTATGGTGAAAAAGAACTACATATTTTTACCATTTGAATAACGGGCGTATCTTTCTATTTGCATATTTTCATATTCTGCGTAAAAATTATAAACTTGGAAAACCTCAGCCAGTTTTTGGAAGCACGCGATATTAAATATGCGAGTTATAATAAATACCATGCATTATTGATTTGGCCATTACTTACTAACTCTGGTAACTAGGTACTTTGAAAACCTCATATTATTTGTTATTTTTTTTTTGGGGAACTTTTACTTTCTAATAATAATTTAACACATCCCTTTGAAAACAGTGGACATATTTTAACCAGTGAATCGAAATAATATGAAGAAATAAAAAAGGATGAATCTTATTTTGTGAATTTACCAAAATTTTATTCATCGCTCCAAAACCAGTTTTATTCCTCAGGTAAATAAAACAACGAAATGTCATGGTATTGCAAAACAAACGTCGCAACTTATTATTTAAGGTCAAATTTTTATTGTGCTAGAAACATTGTGTTTTCTTCATTCATACCCAAAAATGTAGAGATATGTTCCAAATTCTCGTAATCCAATTATAATATTAAGAAAAAGCTTGCTTTTTGTAGTGCACTAAATATATATATTTTTTTATTTTTTCGAAAGCTATTTTTTTGTTGGAAAAGGGTTTGTTCTAAATCCCAGATATTATTAAAAAATGTGACAAAATAAATAATTCGACAAGGAAAAATCTGATTGTGAAAAACACCTACTCAATTTGAATATGTTAATTTTTCTTGAAATACATAATAAAAATGTTCATTTACTCCCAAGAAAGATTAATGAATACATTTTTTTGTCATTAAAATTCTATTTTTATATGTTGTGTTGTTTGAAAATGCCATTTTTGTGTCACCGGCTGACACAGGTTGCCAAGAAAAAAAATTCTTCAGTTTAAATTTCACCAATATATAGGTATATTGTTGGGATGTTACAGGTACGGACACACAGATTAGAAATGAAATCAAATGGAAAAATGTTGGAAAAATGCGGGTTTGATATCAAAAGAATGTCTAACGGTATGCACTATAACTTGCAGATAATAAATTAATTTGCTCATCAAGTATGGTTAGAGATAGCGTTGTCACTGCCTACAAATGAGTAAAAAAATAACTCAATTTATTCCATTTTAACCTACAATAAGGACATACATATTTTTAAGATACATAATTTTGTACTATGTACTCAATATGTACTAGCTATAAACTACATAAGTTGTTTCGTTTTCTGAAAAAGCTTATTTTTTCTCGAATCTCGAATTCTTGAGCCTGTGGGACGTAGACAAAGCATTTGTGAACACAAAGGGATGGTCGGATGCTCTGTAGAGAACCCGTTTGCAAAGTGCTGGTATAAACTTTGCGCCCTAGAGTTTAAGTTTAGACTTACATAATTCAATACATTGCTAGCTTCCATTTCGGTGAAATCACTCATGTTCACCCCAAGGTAAGATATTTTGTGTTCTATGTTAACTTCTCCTACCCTAAAGTTATTCATTCAACATTGCGCAATATTTCGTCCGAGAAACACTCTGGTCTTATCGGCAATTATAATCATTTAACTCACATTGGGAAGCTACCGAAAGCAAGATCATCAATTTTATGTAAGACGATTGTTGCACCGTTCTCAAAAGATTTTATTGAGCGATCTTAAATAAAAAATAAATAAAAACTTGCGAGACATCAGATTGCCTTGCCCCAGGCCAAATAAAATGCCAAAGTTAAATCTCAACTGCCCATTACCAACGCTTTAGCCTCAAATAGGCTGGCACACGTGAGTCGGTTGATATTTTCTACATATTTTAATAAAATGTACCATACTCTTCAATTGGACTATCCCTGTACGTACGCACTATCTCTGCGTATACATTTGTGAATCTCTCTCTAATTCATAAAACTTCCTTCAACTCAATTCAATTTCAATTAAATTTATTTTAATTCTTTCAAAATTATTACAAAATTTAACTTTTAATGTGTTTTTAAAATACATTTGTTAGAGTATTACATTGAGCATAAATGGTAGGCATACATACTATACAAGCATTAATAGAGCTTGCCTCTTAAAGGTAGCTTCACTAACGCTAAATGCAAGATTTCTCTCCCGACTGGCATGACCATTGGCAAGTTAGTCATGCAGGCCAGAAGATAGAAGATGTGCTGTCGGCGGCGAAGATGCACGATAGCTGAGTTTTCAAACCATTCGCGAATCAATCTGAAGAAATGCGTAGCAATGTGTACATTCCTTCTGACCCGTAGATGGTTCATTCCAAGCATACCCAAAAGAAAGTTGGTAGGATAGAGCCACGGGTAATAGCCATACCCCCTATGTACAGAAATCTCAGAAATTTTTTCTGAACTCTCCCAACATGAGGGAATATTTTACTTGGTGTTGACTCCAAATTACTGATCCGCTTTCAAGTCTACTCCTTACTAAGGAATTGAATAGAATTATGAGAACCTCCTTTTATATACCTGGAATATTTGTTTTATTTTTATCTCTGTCATTAGTCATTATGTCTTCGTTGCTTTCGTAGATGCCGCATTTATAAGTACTATTTTTCGCGGTGTTTTGGGTATCGCCCAGATCTTCTTTTGTAGAATTGTTTAATGCGTTCTAAGATCATCGTCATTATCAATTAGGACTCTAAATCTCTATTGTTATTCCATTTCAATCCAGGCAGTTCTGTCGAGGCTTTTAACGTTAATGCATATTTGATGCCGTTTGTTCACTGCTACTTGTTCGATTTGGTTGACGTGCATGCCCGATTCGAAAACAATGATTGAAATTATCACAATTAAAAGTTAACATTCTGACCCCATTGTAATTTGACTCATCGGGCAGTCCATCAGATCTAGTATGGCAGTGCAATCGCATAATGTATTTTTAAGACCGCAATTTGATGGTCCATAAGAAGTCTCCAAAAACATTTTTACGAGCAGTGGTAATTTGAGTTAGTTACATTGTTGAAGCAGTGGAAGGGGAGAAATAGGAGATTCCCCCAACACCCCTTTATTATTGATCAGAGTGGGAGATAAAACATCTTATTTACATATCACATAGGTAGTACAATTTTAATTAATCATGCTAGTGTCTCCTGCTGGGTTCCGCCGATGTGGCGCGAAAGCTGTTGTGCTTTATTATCATTATATGCCTGGTTATTTATTTTTATTGAAATTAAACGGCTGGTTTAAGTCAATTGGTTTTATGTTTTTTTTTGCTACAGTTTGCTCGGTCAACACAACGCGGTTGTTAATTTTGGGCTTAAATAATATAATAAAATGATTGCTTGTTAATTACCTACTTATTTTTTTAAATGCAAGTAACAAGCAATATTTGATGTTAAAACGGTAAAATATATCATACGTTCAAACAATTTTTATAGGTACAGGCGGGGGATTTGCCCAAAGATGTTCAAAGCAGGTCACATAGACACATATACGCCCCGGGCATGTCAATGACAAAACTGGTCATATGGTTGTTTGGTAAGATGCCTTGAAGTTAAAATTCAGACAGTGGTGTAAAGGCTTTGTTACGTCACTGACGTGTGTAAACAGTGGAGTAGGTTCGATGTTCATAATATATATTCACAATCGTGTGAGTCGTCTGGTGGCGAGCGGTATTTCCCAGAGCAGCAGAAGTGGGGACGGGTGAGAGTGATTATACCGAGGTACGAGTAGTGGGTGCGCTCGTCTAGTCAGGCCATGTGCGACCGGCCAACACTGATCGGAATATCCACCTATTAAATTCACTTTATTCTTCAGTAGTCGGTGTGACAGATAAGAACGCGGTCACATTCTTCTCACCTCTTCCCATGTTGTATCCGCCGTTACAAAATGACCGGTAGAGCGGAAAGAATGCCAGGGCTCCTGCCTTTTCTGTTTTTTATCTTCGTTTGTTCGTGCGGTGCTCAAAACGTAAACAAGTGCTGTTCTGGAGGTGAAGAGTTTAACGAATATTTGAAATGTGCCAGTGTAGACGAAAAGGAACCCAGTCTCGGAATATCGAATAGGTTATCCATCGATATTGAATATGATAAATTTAATTTTTCGAACACTACTACCGGAGTGCTTCCTTGTAGCCGGCCCGATTACATAGTAAGAGCATTAGATTGGTTTAAAGTAGATGAAAGTGGTAACCTGCATCTTCAAGATGAACCTGGAGATATAGTGGCTGTGTATACCAAGAAGTCTTATTGTATCGAGAGATGGAATGCAGGACCTGATGAGGTCGATGTCATCGCCTACTTGTGCCCTTGCCTGGAGCACTTGTGCATCAGAAAGTGTTGTGAGCAGGATAAACAAATTTATTTGCACACTGAAAGTAATGGGAGGGTTTCCCGAACCTGCGGTTCAGTGGGAACAGGGGCTGGAGATTGGCACCACAGTGTCTTAAATGGAGCAAACGTCACAAAGTACCACGAAATGATTTACGGAACTCGGGATTGCGGAGACAAACCACAACTACAATTGTCAGGAAAATATACTCTACAAGAAGATGGCTCCATCGATTCTGTGATTGATGGATTAATACAACCTGAAGATTATTGCGGAGACTACACTTGGAGCGGAAATGGAACTGAGAGAATTGAAATAGTCCTGGCGTGTGTGGTCGCCATTGAGGATTCAGGAACAAGGGTGTTCTTTGCAGTTTTGTCAACTATCGCCGATTTCTTCCTGCTATTAACCATAGTGTTACATGTTTGGCTGCCGGAGCTGGCAGGGTTGAATGCTCGCTGCTTGGTGGCTCACACTGCTTGCTTGCTGTTAGGATTTATCTGCAACACCCTTGAACAGTTATACATCTCGATTAAACATGAATACTCGTGCCAAATCATAGGTAACTACAAATTTAAAATAAACAATTACTTTAAATCAACCTGACATATATTTGGACATCAAACGATTTGCTTATTTTCTAAAAAGTAAAATAATATTTCTTTATGCGAAAACGGAATGTTTACATAACTTTTGGCATTTCCCTTTATTAGCGGGGTCAAAATACTGGTTTGGTTTTGTAAATATGAAAGCAATGACGTTTACGTGGGTATTTACGTAGGTTTGAGTGGGTATTTATCCGCAATGAAAAACTTTCATAATGTTTTTTTCACAACAGACGAAAAGTCAATAAAATCTATAATGGGAGGTAAACAAATTTCAGATGTCCATTATTTGATCAAACCTTAAAAAATATTTATACATTAATGTAGATTACAGGCTATTACCATCAATGCATGTTTATTGATAATGCTGGACAGAGGATTCAAAAGCTTTAAAGTGAACCAAGCAATAAACATTCTTTTACTACACATTACTAAAGATATACCACACGAGCGTTATTGTAAACAAAACTATTTTTTGACCAACAGCTGCACGATTTATTTTTATAAATTGTCTATTAAATTGAAGAAATAAATTCGTCGCGGTCCTGTGGAATATTCTGGGTGAAAAAGCGTGTCTACATATTTATGTACTAATCGAATTATCACTCCAGACCAGACCCAATAAACTCTTTGGTTACCAAATTACAGACAAGAAGAATTTTTGCACAAGAAATCAATCTATCAACTGTTATACAGTATGCACCTACATTAAATAAATACCTAAAGTTAGCAGGTACCCATTTTATCAAAGACAACATAAATTTAACGATTTTTTTATTACCAAAACGAAGATATTGAATTTTTTTAAAGGTGTTCATAATTCTCCCAAGTTAAGAACATTGTTTTGTACCATAAAAATCTCCAAAGTCAGAATTTCGATATTTAAAAATTGCAGTCTTTAGGTTGGTTATTATAACCACTTTGGGAGGCGGGTATGGCTACCGCCGCCCCGGGAATCATTTATTGGTTAACCATGACTCCTGCCAATGGTCACCCCAAATGGGTTGCTCCCTTTGGTGACTTAGAAGGAGTGCCCGGGTTCGTGGAGTTTGCCTGGTTTGCAGGTTTGCCGAGGTCTGTAGGCGGATGCGTTTGCCTACCTACTGCGTGGCGGACCGGATCCGAAGAGACTGGTTGAAGGAGAACTTTTGACCTCTCCAGGAGGACTTTGATCACCTTGATCCGAAGTGGGAGGGATTGATTCATATTTCCATCACTCATCAGCATTCCTAAAGATGATACAGGCCTGGAGGGTTTTTTTCCTCAGGACTTCCTGTGGGGAGCTAAAGTGAAAAAAAAATGTATGGCCTAGTGAATAATAGTTCCATATTATTATTTTGAGAGCAATTCTTTTCAATTTCCATTATTATTTCACGATTTGTTCAGATATATTCATTGAAAAAAAATCATTAATTTGTCAACATAAAGTGGGTTTCACCGGCTTGCAAAAATACAAATACATAACTCTAATGTTTGCGTCAACTGTCGACAAATTGAAAACTTTATTACTCCCTTTCACCGATGTTAAATGGATATTGTCCCTTTTTAATGCAATTAAAAATTGAAAGTTTGTATTAAAATGCAATTTTAACAACAGTATTTTAAAATACGCAACAGGTGAAATAAATAAGTTCGAATATGATTGGAAAGCGGTTTAGCTCGGTTATCCTGTGAATATAAAATTTATTAAAAAAATATCTTGTGTTTAAAAAAAATCAACCCGTAAAAAACATAGTTTTTTGTTGTTGTTATAATACATCTATTTTCAAATATCTTTTAGAATTTTTTAATTTGTTTTGACTGATAATTGAACCTTCCTACCCAGGAACCGGAATTAAACACGCTCCCAAATGAACCAAATGCTGAATACATTGGACCAATATTTTTTCAAGTATGATTTGAGATTCACGGCCAAAAGTATTATCGTGATTTATTTTTGGGGTATTATGTCGTGTTGCCCTACCTCTTTCATTAGGGAACGTTTCGGACAGGATTGCAGTGTCCATCATCAGGGCTAATAATTAACAGGGTAATCTGTATTACACATCTGTCCAGATTATGGACACTGCAATGCAGTTCGAAACATTGATTAAAGAAGGAGAGCGCAACACGGCATGATACCCCGAAAATAAATCACGATGCCATTTATTTTGTCGTACTGTCATCGAACTTTAGAGAAATGCGTACTTATATGTCCGCGTGTGTACGCGTGATTGCTACCAAAAGTGATAAGAGTGATCGACAACGAGTATATTTGCCGAGTTTCAGCTTGTTTGGATGTCGGGAAGTGGATTAATTTCCACTTCCATGATTCCACGTCATTCATATATTCATTCAATCAAGAAAACAAAAGGGAAATGCAAATAGATATATTTTAAAATACTTAACATAAATTTTCGTAACCTGATAAAACATCATGATAAAATAAGTAAGTGGTTAGCAAATAAGGTTTGTTTATTATTTATCTTTAATTTTATTTAATATTCTGTTTTGTCGTGAAATCTATATTATTGTGTATTTTTACGACATTTTTGTTTAGTTGTATACATATCATATTATTTTAACATTGACGTAATACTTGGTCGAAGTATTTTAACATTAATATTATATCTCTTTAGAATCCTATAAAAAAAACGGTAATAAACAGAAAGTTGATGTCACCTACTTTTCTAGGATGCATGAAAAATTAAGTACAGTGATAATAAGTAGTAATTACTAATTAGCCTTATTATTACTTCCTTTCCCACGTTGATACCGCTGAGATGTACTATTGTATTTGATATTTTATAATTTAATAAACACTACTTATCTCCATATATTCGCAGTAGCCCTGCAAATGTTTTAATATAAGTGTACTAATAAATAGTACATATAATATAAAATAATAGTTGAATTGAAATATGAAATTTTGATTTTCTTTGTTTCTAATGTTTTCTATATAAAATGAAAACATGAAAAACAAAACGGATGGGTTGTGGTACATTAGAGTGCGGTGATGTATATGTTACAGGCAAATCGTAAAATCAGGCAGATCATGATGCGCCACAGGCACTTCACGATGTGGCTGGGCACATCATGATCTGCCTGATTTTACGATCGGCCTACGACATATACATTTGAAATTATATTTAATTTGGTCTGGACCACAAGCTTAGAAACTTATGTGAGGATTTTTTTAGAACTCTTTCTAAGGAACTCTGTTTCCCATGTCTCTGGGATATTAGACCCCAGATTGGTCGGTTGTTTACTTTTTTGGGAAAAACTAGTCATTTATGAAGCTTATTTATTTAGTGACAACGCAGAAATATGCACGTATTTTTATTTAACTAGAAATATGACATTTAATTCAAAAAGTCTTTTTAATTTTTTTTTACATTAACTCCACACAGGAGGCCCCGAGGTAAATTCTTTTCTTGTTACATCATCTTTGGGAATGCTGTGTGGAGGATCTTTTTTTGGAAAGGAAGGAGTGAACATGTCGTAGGAGAGAGGTAACACAGAGGCAGGCAAAACATTCCACAACCGAGCTATTCGAGTAGAAACGACCCGTTCTTATGTGACAATTTTCAACTGTGTCCAAATGCTGGGCGCGCGTTTGTACTCCGGGTCGAAGGAATCGACCGTACCAGAAAATCAGAGTGTGCAATTCACACGCGGCAGAAGTGAAACCTTCAGAAAACTAAAGTAGACAAGAATGGGGAGGTTACGAAGCACCGCACAAAGAGGAGACCGATTATACTATCTCATTCTCTCGCAGGCTAAATCCTATACATGTATGTGTTTCAAATTACAATGGCGCTAAAGAAGTTTTCACTTCAAAAATAATACTGCGTACTAACTGTTGAAAGAGAGGATACTAATATACTTGTTTCTTGGCTATTCTAGACATTAAGAAATATAAGTTAAATAAATAAATAATGAAAAAAACATAATTGATAAAGACGTTATATTTAACAGAAACAAAACAAATCACGACCACAATAACATAAAAAGAACGCGAAGCATACATTGAGTTTGGTATAGGTTTAAAACTTTGATTTGGTCGTTATCAAAAGTTATGGTGTTTAAACTCCCCAACCTAATACTATTTTGAAAGGTGTATTAATTTTGTTCGAATCGTTTGATATTTCGTGCTGGGTTATTGTATTCTTTCATTGCAAAGCAATGAGCTCACTTTGGAAGATGCTTGTGTTTGCTTTAGGTATTAGGACTTTTGTGTGAAGCTTGTTTAAGAGCGTTTAACCAGCCAGCGGACGAAAATCCACATTTCGTCGAAAGTTGTTCTTACGATCGTGCAGGGCGGTTACAATGAGAAAGATTAAGTATTCTCCGTACCAGCTTTTTTAAATTATAACTCAATATCGAATTTATTTCAATCCAAATTAGCTTTAATTTATACCTTCATCCAAAAATGCTGAAAGGCGTGATGATAAAACTATTAAAATAATGTACTTTTTGTAATTATTTTTTGATTATAAGTATTTATCATTTTTCAATAATGTCTAAGTTTAATAAGAATGTAAAAAAAATCTGCAATATATTAGTTTGTAAGTGCGCAAATAAATACACAAATGGACCAATTTTTGTTAAGAAACACATGTACGTACATATTTTTAATGATTTTATTGAAACAAAAATTCAAATTCTAAAACATGCGTTTGCTAGATAATGTATTGATTTATTTTACTGCATGATTATATTATTTGCAATGGGTGTGGTATAATACAAAATCTTTTTTGAAAATTTAACAAATCTGCCAACGACCTATGGAATAACCTTATTATACTAAAAATTAAAAAAAATTCTCAAAATTTATGACATGCGAATGCTAGATAAAAGAACAATCTTTCGAAATCCATTTATAATTTTTTCTGGAAAAGAGTCAATACGTCTAAAATCTGATTTGAAAATGACATATTTCTGGTTTTCTCTGGTAATGCCCTCTTAATGTTTATCTTAGGAGTTAATGAAGTTAGAGGATTTCAAATATGTTTTTGGTCAGATTCGTACATCATGAATTATGACCTTGTGTTAAAAAATAACCAAAGTTGTTTTTACATTAAAGAATTATGTAAACAATTTAAATTAAGCAATTGACGAGAAATATTATTTAATTTAATTATTCTTTGATTGATTCAAATATTTTACGAATATTTAAGACAGTCGACCTTTGACGTCTGAAGTACAAAATTGATATACGACATTGAAGTGAAGTAATTTTATTTCATTGAACATCAATTAGGTTCTCGTTTAAATTTCCTTTCATTGGAGGTAGCCGAAAAGAACTCATTTTATTTAAAAAAAAAAAGAAGTTAATTTATCAATAATGTGTTGTGTACAGAAATTGTTATTTTTTTGGTTCCTTTAACCTTAACGCGTGTTTAAAGTGTAGACGAAACTCGAATTTATCACAGTTTATTTAAAAACATAATGTGCATTGATTGCACAGCACACGGAGGGTTTAACAACTAACGATGTGTCGATAACTCAGTAACTAGATACTTTAACGGTTAGTTTAGTACCCGGATAACAGAAGTTCCCCGTTTTTTGTCGTATGATTTTATGATCTGAGAAATATTATTTCGATATAAAAACACATTCTAAAGAATATACAGCATCTATACTCGGTATCCTTTTATTCACTTTTTGTATGTCCTATTAACTTATTTCGGAACAAACTGGTTTGAAGATGTCCAAAGTAGAATGTAACCGGTCTTGCCTTAAATGAATATGTGTGAAAATGTTAAGAGTTTTAAAAACAATAATCAGTTAAAAAAAAAAAAATCTAAAAAACATGCATTTCACTTAGGTAATTCAACCGCTTTTTTATTGACATTTCATTATTCTAAAAAATAAAATGGACGATAAGGTAAATCATTTAAAAATTGCTGTACTTCTAATATTTGATAGAATGTGGTTATCTATCTAATCCAGCGGTTCTCAATCTTTTTTGACCAGGGACCACTATTACATTTTTGTTCTCACAGGGACCACAAGGTACAATTAATACCAAAAGGGTTACGAATCATTTTTTGGATACCTTTCGATTCGGTTTTTGTAGTAAATGAATAAATGATTTGTGGACCACATTTTAGATCTCGCGGACCATCTTGTGGTCCATGGACCACCGGTTGGGAACCACTGACCTAAACACTACCAAACTTAGCAACGCCCGAAAAGCGAATAGAACCCTATCCACATACGTATTATCTAAGAAGTTTGTAGTACGAGTATATTTTATATCTTTAGGTATAATTAGTAATCGTAATTACCCACGTTGTGTCATATATATATATATATATATACATAACATTATATATAGGTACAGGTTGTACAGCATGTATCCGAAGGATTTTATCCAGGGATTACTGAGCATATTTGGATTAAAAAACCTGGATGCCATTTTGCTGTCCGGAGATATTTTTTTTCAATTAGAAACAAACAAAAAAACGAGTGTGCTTTAGACCACACGACTGAAGTAAAACTTCACTAACTTATAGAAGAAGAGAGAAAGCAAATATGCGCGCGCACTGCTCTATCTTGCTCCTACAGTGTGATACAGATGATAGGCCTGCACTGTGTCTTAGATATGCGAAGCGTAACTGGCTATGAGAGAAAGAGAGGAAGAAAAAGTGTGCTCGCACCTCTCTCTCTTGCCCCTATAGTAATATACGAAACGTAACTCTCTCTCTTTCTATCTTCACTAACTTATATCTCCCTCTCAACTTCCGTTCGCCTCGCCCGATCACACTTTTCGTAACGCTCTCGTCACGCATTCACCAGCTTACTCCCCAAGTCAAGCGTGCGTAAAGAAGTTTTACTTAAAAAAAATAATCACACTCCTATACGTCGACGTCGCGACGGGATCGCTTTATACGCGCGCTGTTTCGTGTGTTACAATGCTGTTGGAGCGAGTATTGGGTTATACCCGATTACTCGGTTGCAAATTAATTTTATTGTTTTTAATTAAAAAAATATCATCGGACAAGCAAAATGGCATCTACATTTGTTTACTCCAAAAATGCTCAGAAATTGTTGGTAAAAATTCTTTGCGTACGTGCTGTTACACACCGTTTACGTTTAGATACAATGTATAATAATACAACGTGGGTGATTAAAATTACTAATTACACCTGAACAGTTGCTGATAAACCTGTAATCGTAGTGGAACCGAATTTATTCACCTTTGTTCCCCCTAATAATTAATTATTTGGGTGTAACTAATCTCTCATGGGAACTGAAAATTTAAATATTTTTTCAACGAGTAGATAATAAATGAATTTATGGAGATAAGTGAATGCTCATTATCTGGAAGAGCACTCGGAGGATTACTCTTTGCATGGGTGCGACCTTCTCGATGAATATATAATGGTACAGTACAAAGGAACCTTGTATGTTTTAAGGTTGCGTGCGCTCACTGATGAATTTACAATAAAATGATAAAAGCCGGGGTCACATTATAAAGTTAGGCGCACAAGAAGTGTTTTGTATAAGGTAATTATGTGATAAGCTCAAAGCTGAACAAATCTAAAATTTTTAAAGAAGTAATTTAAGGTTTACCACAGAATGTTGAACAAATACCTTCAAAACGAACTCCGACGCGTAAAAATTTTCATTGACTTATGATCTTGATTCAGTAGGTTGCGAGTACTTATAATTTTTGATTAATTGTTGCTTTTTTAATAGTAGATTTATGCAGATGTAATGGAGAGCAAGAAAAAAGGTAAAATAAAGTTTATTATGAATATTAAAAGTCTGGAATAGTAATATTAATAATAAAAAACAAACAAATAAAACGTTCACAAATAAAAAAAAACTATAAACTTTTTTAAAATTCAGAATGATACTTTTTGCCAACCCTGTACTAGTAGTTCACACATGGCTTCATCCATGGGCTTCATCAGTGTTCAATACTCGTTTAGTTTTTTTTATTACTGAATACTTAAATATAAATAGAATCAAGTAATTTGGGGTCTGGCATTCTGCTTAATTTCGATTTCCTTCCAGACGTAATTTTGAAAATACAAATGTTTAATTAAAATATTCGTAATAACTTTTACAATTTTGGAGGCGGGAATGGGTACCGCCGCCCCGAGAACCTTTATTGGATAACCAACACCTCTGCCATAGGTCACCCCAAGTGGTTCGCTACGTTTGGTGATTTAGCAGGGGTGCCCAGGTTAATGGAATGAGGTTTGTCTAGGTCTGATGGCCAGGATACACTGAACCCCAGATTCCTACCACCCCTTAAACCCTTTTCCTTCCCAGAACTCTCCTTTCCTTCCTTTCCCCCCCAAAAAACCCTCCACACAGCATCCCCAAAGATGACATAGGCCCTCAAGAAAATCATTTTCCTCAGGGCCTCCTGCAAAGACCTCCTGTGTGGAGCTCATGTAAAAAAAATAAAAAATAACTGTTCTTTCTTTTAGTTTGGCTATGGTAAAAAAAAATAAAAATCGTTTATGAATTTGTTTCTATTTCTATTGTTAGTATTTTTTATGACAAAGTAACTAGAGACCTGGAGAAATCTACATTCAGCATTAGATCAAGTATGGCTGATAATAAGTGAATGTAAAAGCACCATCGCGCCATAGTGATTTGTAACTCCCATCTTAACAGATGGATTGCAATCTTTAGAGCACAGGCGTCGGGTGGGAATGCTATCATTGTTCTACCGGTATTACAATGGAAGATGCTCCGAGGAACTAGCATCATTGATCCCTTCGGCACCGGTGCATAGTCGGGAAACACGCCAAACGCGTGCCCAACATTTGTACACGGTTGACATTTGTCACATGAGAACGGGTCATTTCTTTGACTCGTTCTTATGTTCAACAGCTCAGCTGTGGAATGATTTGCCGGCCTCTGTGTTTCCTCCTTCCTACAACATGGGTCTCTTCAAGACCAATGTTCATTCCTTCCTCTCCTCAAAAAGACCCTCCACACAGCATCCCAGATGACATAGGCCCTGAGGGAAATTATTTTCCTCAGGGCCTCCTGTGTGGAGTTAATGTAAAAAAAAAACTAAAAATCAGATTAGAAAGAGCGAATGTTGGTGATGATGATATATATTGCACAGTAAATAAAATTCAAAATGTCAAATATGCACGCTCAACCAAGTGTACATAATTTTCAAAGAAAACGTCAAAGTTCTGCGTGAAAATAACTTTTCATTTGCATTTTGTTTGGAAAGAGCAGACCACAAAAGCTTTTGTTGTTATTAAAATAAACGTTCTTTTAACTTATTTCTTAGCGTGACCATCACCAGACTTGAATACACAACTCTTCTCTAAGAGGTTTAATTTATTCTCAGAAGGGAAGTACCCAAATAAAATGCATACACGAAGGTACCAACAGAAACAAGTTTGGTGTTTTATTGACAAACGAGTGATTCGTCACACAAATAATGTTGCTCATCTCTGATCTGTTTGGTAAATATTGCACAAGGATAGGTGGAGACAGGCAAAATATTACACAAGTAGGTAAAACTATTAAAAAAATTACAAGGAAAAGAATATTGGCTTCTATATAAAATACTGAAAAATCCGGTAAAATTACTGAATAATTTTTTATTAATTTGCAAATTTTAACATATATGTAAGTATTTTTAATAGTTAGTTGCGCCGCGCCGCGGTTATCGTGTTACACATTTATTTTTATCTTTATCACACTGACAGGTTAAATACTCGACCTACCGTGATTTGATTGCGAATTTTTTTATAAAACACGTTCCTGAAACCGCCAAATAATTGGATTTTCTGGACAAGTTTGATTTTTGACAAAGGTTGATTGGAAACGAAATTTTGAGTTAGCGTTTGAAGCTGTTTTTAAAAATAATTCACGTTAAACTTGTTTTGAACAAAATGTTGCAGATATATGATCGTTATATTATAATATGTACTGTGATCTAATTATAATTATACTGTATAAGATAATAGTGGAACACGCACACAATGTTTAACACAGATCAAATGACGCGCTTGTTTATTAGTACTAATGTATTTAACATGGGCTTGAATGGGTTGCTACCGCCATATTCAACAAGTTGCCAAATGGTAAAAATTTTACCCCTAGCCAAAACTTCAATATTTGAAAGACATGACTTTGAAGAAACCAATGCTTGCGTCTAGAAATTTAGCATGTTGCAATTGCTGTAAAATTCTTATTAATTTTAATGTTTTTTTTTTAAATTTTTCATCACTTTATTTTTTTTAGATTTATTTAATGTTTTTCTAAATTTTAGAACTTTTTTTAGAAATTGAGGAAAATTGCTGAATAATGAACAATGAACCATAGTTCAAAACGGAAGCATTATGTTAGGTTAGGTTATCTTGCATTTAATTATTTTCTTCGCAGCCTCCTTATGGAGCTATTGTAAAAAAAACACTGCGCATTTTTTACAATAAACCTTTTTGCTTACATTTTCAAAAGAAATGTATAAAGCTAGATATGTTTTAATTCGCAGGCTATCTGATGCAGTTCTTCTTCCTCGCATCCTTCTTCTGGCTGAACATAATGTGCGTGACGATGTCGTACACGTTCAGCGCGCTGCGGCCGAGCAAGGGCGGCAGCAAGCGCGAGAGGGACCGGCGCCGGTTCCGCTGGTACTCGGTGTACGCGTGGGGCTGTACGGCCGCCCTCACAGTGGCCGCCCTCGCGGTGGACTTCGCCCCCGGCGTTCCGGACTCGTCACCGTTCAAGCCCAACGTGGGGAGGACCCAATGCTGGTTTAACAGTGAGTACCCTTTAACCTTTCAGAAATTTAGGGTATTTTTTAGGTGGTTGAAATATTTCCGCTTTACAATAAAATGCAAATAAATGGAATGAATCTGAATATATCCGAAAACTAAAAACTGTTTTTGAAAGGTAATAGAATACGCTTTCATATTTTATAATTCAAATAAACTTTTAATTTTTGAAATATAAAAATTTTGCATGCAATCATAAAAAAGTTTTAAAAATGGCTCACCATATGTTTTTTCTAACAAAAAATACTTACAATGAAAAAAATAAAAACCCTTTTTTTATTAGATAAATATATTACAAAAGTTATTGCTACCTCAGTTTTTTTGTTTATGTAAAAATAATTAAAAATTCCAAAAGTTAAATAAAGCGTGTTGTTATGTCTTTCTAACACCGTTTAAAACATATTTGTTACTATGATAGTAAGGGAACGTACACATACTACGTGACCCGTTTAGAGAGAGGGGGGGGGGGCTTAGGTTTTTATCACGTAGTTAATCTAGAAATATTTTTATATTTTTTCCACTAACTTTTTAATATTTTTACCACTTGTAATTACAGGTATGCATGCACTCTTGCCGTCACGCAGCAAGCGCCGTATTAATAAAGACAAATATAAGCCAAACATATTTTTTTAAATTTTTCGTTAGCAAGAAATGATTCAAAACCATATTTATGATTTACTGTGTGAAAACTGTAGGGGTCTTAATATTCTACACGTGGTCACCGTGGGGGAGGGGGGGGGGGGGGGTGGTTATTTTTTAATTTAATTTAATTTTTTTATTATTATTTTTTTTAAAATATTTTTTTAACGTTAACTCCACACAGGAGGCCCTAAGGAAAATAATTTCCCTCGGGGCCTATGTCATCTGGGATGCTGTGTGGAAAATATTAATATACTTAATATAATAAAAAATATAATAAAAACGGTTTGAACTATATTTTTAATCGAAAAGCTTAATACCGCCACTGCTGTTTGACAATATGGACATCTTAATATATTGTATTATTTCATCATTATATTATGTTAGTATACAGGGTGTAACAGGACTTACCCGAGGGATTTTAACCAGCGATTCCTGAGCATATTTGGCGTAAAAAATGTTTGTCATTTTGCCGCACGATGACATTTTTTTCTATTAAAAACATTACAAATATTATTCCACCATACGTTGCATAGTTAAAATAGTAAGCGCGTTTATTACCTAGCGGAAAGTTGATAAGCGTTGCGTCTCGTTCTAACAGCATTATTACCACACGAAACAGCGCGTATCACTCAGACACGTCGCGACAGGATATATCTCGCTTAGCGATGGGACCAGTAGCGCCATGTAAAAAATATATATTTTGTTTTTAATAGAAAAAAATGTCATTGGACACCAAAATGACTACCACATTTTTTATTCTAAATATGTCCTGTTACACCAAATCATCATATTCCCGCATAAAATCCAAAATAATGAAATAGACAACTCTGAACTGCTCCGTGTGCGCCGTTTGGTAATAATTGATATTTTTGCGAATTGTACCGTTTTACCAGCTAAAGTGATGTATGCAAAATGTAAAAATTGTATGTAATGTACCATAAACAGTTTCCCCATAGCTAGTTATATCCAGAGAAACGATTTTTTTAAATATACCTATTCTTAAAGATATGCTGGCACCCAAGAGGTTAAGACCATACCCTAAAATATAGTCCTATATTTGCAAAGCGCGGCCACGGTGTTTTGTACGAACCTACTCTCGAATTTGCCCTATCAAACACCCTAAAATAATATGGGAACTTAACGACGTAAGTGAAGAAAGCGTATTCACAAATATACGCGCGCGGCCCGACGTAATGGACGGACCTACGGTCGAATTCGCCCTAACATGCCTGGAAATTTGATCTTTTCGCCGGGTTTATTTTAATTAATTCTTAATTCTGATGAACGTGTTACCAATATTTCAGATAATTCTAAACGACTAAACGAATCTCTCCAACAGTTAGTGACAAAAAATCTAAAACGCAAAATTCATACGTGGGTAGTAAACAAGGGTATTGCATACTGCGTGCAGATAACTTGATCAAACAACACTCAACGCCTGTATTTTTTCTCTTTTCTCCTTAACTATTTTCATCTATTTATCTCATATCTTTTTGTCATTTCTTTATATTTTTTTCTTTTATTCCATTTATCTATTTAAATTAAAATTATATTTTTTATCTTCCAAGATTAAGATATCAAAATTAAATTAAATTCCTGCCACCTCAGAACAGGCTCAGCCTAGTGAGGTGGTATATACCATTTTTTTAAAAATATATATGTATATGTAGGTATATTGTATATATTGTAATGTTATTCTTGGTTAATAAATAATTTAAAAAAAAAAAAAGTTATTAATTCTTCATCTAGAAAAATAAAATCTGGTGGTTTCCGCTGAATTTATAGTTGAAAAAGGATTATAAAATTTTCAAACAATTGTACATAAAACATATTAACAGTAAGGTACAGTTTTTAATAAACTTAAATATAAAGAACTTACATTTCCGGGTATCGGCTTGAAAAAAAAAGTTTTTATAGTGACAAATTCGTGGGAATTAATTAAAATATGAGCCTGAGCAAATCTTATTATTAGGGTATTGTGCCGCCTTAAACAAGAAAAATGCCGGCTGTCAATTCGGCAATTTACCGTGTCCTCAAAACATTAAATAATTTTTGGTCAAACTCAACTCTCCACGTATTTTTTGACCCCATTCATATCGGAAAAAGCATTATTCGTAACTTAATCAATACGCACTTACAACTCTTCACTACAATACAATTCAGACACATACGTATTGCCATACACAAACACATGTTCACCACATACATTACTATCTCTACATATTATAAATTAAAGTCCTCCTTCGCGTCTGTCTGTCTGTCTGTTCGGGATAAACTCAAAAGGTCACTGTTTACATTTCAAACTCTGTGTAAAGCCCGGGCGTCGCCGGGGACTTCAGCTAGTATTATTAGTTTATATTTATTTTTACCTTAACTCATTCCTTGGCATATAAAAACACTAAACCCTGCCGGTAAAAAGATTCTACGGCAGTTGATCCCTCGACAGTTGCCCCCCCGGCGTACTCATATACAATATGCTGTCGGCTTAGGGAAAATACGTGTACCCACTTATACAAAATATTACTAAGTGTCGCCTAAAGGGTGTGCAGAGTTGATATACCGCCGAATAATTTTCATTCTTGCTTCAAGGAGAAACTACTTGTCAATACAATATACTGTACAATACAGCGTATAAATACAAAAAACGACAATGTAAATAAATTAGTTTGATATTCATACTAACTTATTATTGAAGGTATTTTTAAGTCGATTTTTACACCAGTAAAATGTAAAAAAATCACTCACCTAGTATTGTTGGGGATATGTCATTGGTACCAATCCCTTCATACTTGATCCCTTCATAACGATTCCTATAATAATTTCTAAAACCATGTAAATCTTTTATAATTTATTGTAATTATGTGTACATGCTTCTAAAATAATAAAAATAAACACAACATTTATGCCAATGTTTATTTAGAAAATGAATATACCAGCAGATTAAATATAATTTATACAGGCAGAATAATAGGTGTAGGTCTTAACGATTACGATGGGCTCGTCATGTAGAAAGAATGCCTGGATGACAGGAAAACGAATAATCAATCGACTACGCCAATGAAGTGACAGGCAAATTTAATATTCCACGTATCCGTTCAAATGCTCGTCTCATTTTATAGTTTGCATTTAAGAATTACAATATTTTTTAATCAATATATACTGCTTACTTTCTATATTTATTCATGTGAAAATTTCTTAGGAATGAAACGGTTCATAAGCCCTTGTCAAATAATCATCCAGACATATTATATTGTAACAGGGCAAAAAGTAGTAGGACTTTGAACCGTTTTTTCATGGAATTATAATCATCATTCATCAGAATATTAAATTAAACTACTTTTGACGTTGGATTAAAACTTAACCACAAGCATTTTCGTTAATTACGTACTAATTTAAAGTACCTACTAAACCTTTCATAATAAAATTAAGAATCATCAGCGATTGATTAAAAATACCGAGGATTTAGTCACCTTCAACAATTCTCCACCGCATTTGATTCCCAATCTAGGCCACATGTGACTCACAAACAATTTGCGGTACAAATCCGGAAAATCGTACAGCTTGTATTGACATTAGATTGTGACACAACTGAAATAATAATAAATCATAAGCTTTCCAGAAAAGTCACGAATTGTACGAATATAAGTTTTCGTGACGTGAACGTTTCATTTCCGGGATGATGTCCGGCGGAGTTAAATATGTTATGAATAATATTTTACGTATTCTGAACAAGGTCCAACGGCCTTGAAGCCTAAGGACATAATGCTTTTTGTTGAATAAAATATTACATAGCGTCAATTTTGTGTAATAGACGTTTATACAAAAATAATTGTACTACTCGACTTCGTTCGAGTTTCAACACTGAAGTCGCAGATAGATTGACTGCGAATCAATTGGACTGTAATTAAAATATGGTTTTTCAATGTGACACAACTATGGGAATTGCTTGGCGAAATGTGGACACTGGGAAGGACACAGCACGTTATTGTGATATTATGGCACCTAGGAATCAATGCACAATTTTCCCTAAGAATCGATCTTAAAGTCGCCGAGAGGAGGTGATAATTGCACGGGTTACTTCAATAGAGTGACTGATTGTTCCTTGGAGTTATTGTTCTAAAATGTCACACGTAGTTTTTTTTTAAGAAAGACGAACATTCCGGGATTGCGAATAACCCAACAATGTTTGAAAATCTCCTACTACATAAGCGAAAAATGTTTCTTACGTCGTGATGGAGGACCAGCTGAGGAATCGAACACGCCACGCCCGGGTGGGATCCAAGGGCGATGGCCATTCAACCACTAACCGGTCAAACTAATAATAAAAAAATCAGAGTGTGTAATTCACACGCGGTAGAAGTGAAACTAGAAAGTCGCTAGATGTCGCTTTCTTTTCTTTTGCTTGTTTTTTTTAAGTGGTTTGAAGATTGGATATTGATTTCACAAAATATATATATATATATATATTTTTTTTTTTGGATTTCGTATGATTCGAACCCACGTTCGTTTGCTGTCTGTCTTGTCAGGCACCTTGGCCACTACGCTACGGAAGGCACGCGCCGAGTTGCAAATTTACCGCATTATATCAGAACCGAGTATTTGTGTAGAACTGATTTGTGATGCTTTTCGTTTCAACCGAATTTCAAGTCACTAGCGGCGCTAAAGAAGTTTCACTTCAATAAATGACCGGTCAAACTAATAGTAAATTGGCACATATTGTCAGATAGGATAGGTATGGAAAGTAGGCTGGATGGAGTAAGGTAGATGTGTATGGTTTCGTCAGCAAACACACTTTCTTTGACTTTTTCTGATGAATTCCAAACATACTGCTCCAACCACATGGCTTCATGTCTTAATATTTAAATGGATTTTTAAAAGCGTCAGTGCTCTTGATGGAAGTGAGGATGAATGCTGTAAACACTTGAAATAACTGATATTAAGGTTAGAAAAAAGGGGTGTATATTTCATGATAGCAGAGCTATCATGAAATATACACCCGAGTTCGAGTGTTTTTGCTGCTTCTTATACGAGTACATACGTAACACGAATTTAGTGCTATGTAGTTTGTTGAAAAGATGCGTAAGTAAAGTTCTTCGAAAATACTAGTAGAGATAAGATTTTTTTATGGAAGTAAAGTAAATAGCGCGCTCGTGAAAAGTTTACAAAAGTTTGTAGAATATTTTTCAGTTTAAAACCCTGTATTAACGTTTTTATAGAAAAACTGATGTACTCACATTTTCACGAATAAAATTAATATTTACTCTTTATTACATTACTAGCTTTTTCCCGCGGCTTCGCTCGCATGGTATTAGAGGATTCCCACTCAGCCTCCTCCACCTTTCCTCTCCCCATTCCACTCCCCCCATCAACCCCCCTCCCCTTTCCCCTTCCTTCCCTCCCCCCCTCTCACACCCCACTAATGCCAGAACTCAATGGTAGTTTTATACAAAATAACGAAAAAAAAAAGAATTATCCAATTTGGTACAGTCGTTTAGGTTTATGCGCATACATACATTTCAGTGATTTGTTTTTAGAGATAGTTAGGAAGTACGACGCCAACAAAGCACTCTTTTTAGGGTGAATTGCCTAATTAAAAAATAAAAAAAAAACATCGTTTCCAAGGCGACAATTGGTTGACGTTTGCAATAAACCGATTTTGTTATTGACAGAAAATGTATGACAAATAATTTCATAACGCCTAAGATTATTCATAACGCCAGAGCTTACCAATATATATAGCCTATAGATCTCGCAAATAATGTAGCTTTCTATTAGTGAAAGAATTTATAGTCCATTTTGTAGTTTTTGTGTGAAAGAGTAACAAACATTCATCCATACAAACTTTCACCTTTATAATATTATTATTATTATATTATTAAAATAAAATAAAAATTTATTAATAATTAATTATATTAATTAATTAATTATATTAATTAATTAATTATATTTATTAATTATATGAATTAATTAATAAAGAATATTAATTAATTATATAAATTTATTAATTAATAGGAAGGATGTACCAGCTTAAGCTTGAAATTTTTCAGAAAAGGCATTTTTTCACCGAAAATTAAAAAGCGATATTTAAAAAAAAATGATAATACGCAGGTAGGATATTCTTTTCTTCTCTGGAAGTGTATAAAATTTGTTCTACGAAATGGTAGATATTTAATGAAAAGAGAACTACGAAAAAAAAGTGACCAAATTTCTCCATTTTACGTTGTTCCGTTAGTGCATTTGTTGAATATGATTATCAAAGTATTAAGTACTCAAATATCACACGAAATGAACAATCTTCTGAACAGGCCCTCCATTGATATCCTTGGTGAAACTCTAAGTGACCAGCCCAGGTACGATGGCTCCATCGAAGCCAGAGTTAAGTTAGCCTCTCAGAAAGTGGGCTTACTGTGCAGGGCCCGCAGATACTTTAATAGTACACAACTGTTAACCCTGTTCAAATCACAAGTGCGCCCAACGGTTGAATTTGGCAGCCACCTCTGGTCTGGAGCCCCAACATACCTGAAAAAAACCCTCGACTCTGTGCAGAAACGGGTGGCCCGTTTGATAGATTCTCCTATCATAATAAAAGGATTGCAATCTTTAGAGCATAGGCGTCAGGTGGGAATGCTGTCCTTGCTTTACCGGTATTTCAATGGAAGATGCTCCGAGGAACTAGCGTCATTGGTTCCCTCGTCACCGGTGCATAGTCGGGAAACATGCCAAACACGCGCCAACATATGTACACGGTTGACATTTGTCACATGAGAACGGGTCGTTTCTATGACTAGTTCTTGAGTTCAACAGCTCGCCTATGGAACGATTTGCCGGCCTCTGTATTTCCTCCCTCCTACAACATGGGTCTCTTCAAAACCCGTGTTCACCCCTTACTCTCCTAAAAAAGACCCTCAACACAGCATCATAAAAGATGATATAGGCCCTAAAGGAAATCATTTTCGTCAGGGCCTCCTGTGTGGAGTTTAGGTAAAAAAAAACATTAAAAAATCGAGAGGAGATTATCACATATATGTTTTTCATGAAAATACAACATTTGCAATCGTCACAATAAAACATACTCGTATAATATTCCAAGAACTCAGCTTTAGTTTTCAGATTTTTCATTCTATTATCTTCAAGTAATAAGTTTTAGATGGATATTTTTATTATAAATTATGTATTTATTACCTATTAGATCAGCACCTAGGTACCAACTTAAAATTATGTATTTATTACCTATTAGATCAGCACCTAGGTACCAACTTAAAATTATGTATTTATTACCTATTAGATCAGCATCTAGGTACCAACTTAAAATTATGTATTTATTACCTATTAGATCAGCACCTAGATACCAACTTAAAATTATGTATTTATTACCTATTAGATCAGCACCTAGGTACCAACTTAAAATTATGTATTTATTACCTATTAGATCAGCACCTAGGTACCAACTTAAAATTATGTATTTATTACCTATTAGATCAGCACCTAGGTACCAACTTAAAATTATGTATTTATTACCTATTAGATCAGCACCTAGGTACCAACTTAAAATTATGTATTTATTACCTATTAGATCAGCACCTCGGTACCAACTTAAAATTATGTATTTATTACCTATTAGATCAGCACCTCGGTACCAACTTAAAATTATGTATTTATTACCTATTAGATCAGCACCTCGGTACCAACTTAAAATTATGTATTTATTACCTATTAGATCAGCACCTAGGTACCAACTTAAAATTATGTATTTATTACCTATTAGATCAGCACCTCGGTACCAACTTAAAATTATGTATTTATTACCTATTAGATCAGCACCTCGGTACCAACTTAAAATTATGTATTTATTACCTATTAGATCAGCACCTCGGTACCAACTTAAAATTATGTATTTATTACCTATTAGATCAGCACCTAGGTACAAACTTAAAATTAGTTATCTTTTTATATTTCTGATGGATTCATGAGAACATTCAACAGTTTGAGTCATCATCGACGAACAAAGCATTACAATGAAATTGTAATTTGCTACAAGAGTCATCGAATCTCGAGACCTCGCTTCTCGAAGCTACTGAAGGCGAGGTCAAGATCTAGTTCAACAACGAAGCGAATTCGGAGTCCAAAGTACTCTTTTGTACCGGAGCAGGTGAAATGTTCCGATTGAAAAGCGAATGCCTGACCTTTTTATTACTTTTTGCTGCCAATAGGTACGTAATATATTTTATTTTAATTATGATAATGGCAAATTTAACAGTAATTTCGGAATCCGAAGTACAATTTCGTACCGGACCAGGCTTGATTTTCCGATTAAAAAGCGAATACCTCCATTTTCACTGGAGTTCGATTATTTTTCTGCCTGACAATTAATGTGGATTTATGTATTTACTAACACTTTTTATACATTTTAGTACACAATAGTATAAAGGTGGGTTTTTTGCCCATAACAAAGTGACAATTTGTTCCACCCAACTCAACCTTCGAGTTTAAATTAAATCTATTATAAGTCTTCTTTCTACTCGTAAACAAAATATCGCTTCAACCGATATAAAGTCAAACAGAATTCGTGTACAACTTTGGATGTTTGGAAGAGACAAGCTCTTTTTTTAAATCCATCCCTCCCTCCGCGGTGCAAGGAGTTGGGGCGAGAGAGCCCGGCTGGAGAGATCTGGTCAACCAGTCTCTCCAGATCCGGCCCGCCACGCAGTAGGTGTAGGCATTCGCCGCCAAGATCTCTTCTTTTCTTCTAGTTCTTCACCGCTCTATACAGTAATAAGTTCCGTGATTTTGACTTGTTTCGGAAGGAAAGTCTTATTATTTTAATCTATTACGTTTATAATATTATTTAAACATTTTAATTTCTATTATTTTTAAAAATATCTTTTTTAACACTCAGTTAATTTGAATTTTTATAGCGTTTTACATGTTTTCATAATACTTTTATTTTTGCTTCATACATTTAAAAAAAATAATATTATAATAAATAACATATTATGTAGACTACCATGATATGGGCATGAGCCTAGTATGTTGGTGGAGAAAATACAAATAAACTATAATGAAAAAGTTATATTAAAAGCACCCTTGTTAAATATCGAAATTTTATGGCGATGAAATAATTGTACTCTTCTTGTAGGTATTCAGAATTTTTAATTTGTCAATTTAAAAACTAATATGAAACTATCTTGAAACCCTTTAAAAATGCTCTCCTTAACACAGCTAAACTCCTCGCGCAGAGGACCCTTTATTAATAAACAATCCATGTAAAAATGTAAGGATTTTACGCGTAAACATTATAATATAATATATGATGTTTGAGTTGCTGTTTATTACTCTGTCATAATTATGAGGATTCATTTGATATTTACCACGTTTTTGTGCCCAATCCACATTTTTGTTGTTGTTTTTCAAGGTTCGTTTTTTAACACGAAGTAACATAAGTTCGCATTAGATTTATCTCGATTTAATAATGAAGTTTTTTTTTTTTTTTTACATCAACTCCACATAGGAGGCCCTGAGGAAAATAATTTCCCTCAGGGCCTATGTCATCTGGGATGCTGTGTGGAGGGTCTTTTTGAGGAGAGGAAGGAATGAACATTGGTCTTGAAGAGACCCATGTTGTAGGAAGGAGGAAACACAGAGGCCGGCAAATCATTCCACAGCCAAGCTGTTGAACATAAGAACGAGTCGAAGAAACGACCCGTTCTCATGTGACAAATGTCAACCGTGTACAAATAAATGTTGGGCACGCGTTTGGCGTGTTTCCCGACTATGCACCGGTGCCGAAGGGATCAATGATGCTAGTTCCTTGGAGCATCTTCCATTGTAATACCGGTAGAACAAGGATAGCATTCCCACCCGACGCTTATGCTCTAAAGATTGCAATCCGTCTGTTAAGATGGGAGAATCTATCAAACGGACCGCCCGTTATCAACTATCTATTTTTATTTAAATAAATGAAGACAATATAAGCGAAACTCGTTCCGCTTATATTGTCTTCATTTATTTAAATATTACAATTTGAGGTTTTACTCATAAAGTTTAAAATTAAAAATAAAATATTCATCCTAGACTTGCAGAAAAGTCGATAGATGTCGCATATTAAATAAAATGGATAAGCATTTATCCAGACACTATCTAGAGAGCATTTAGTTCGGGTTTGAATCTTGCAATCGTACATAAAGATAGTTGCCAATAATATATGCGTTAAAAGAAAATGAAGATAATGTAGGTGGTTCTTAGTCGAAGTATGGTACAGTTAAACATGACCGAATTTCATATCGACACCGTGGCGCAGTGGTTAGCGCGTTTGCCCGGAAAGCAAGAGGTCCTGTGTTCGAGACCCAGAGGTGTCAATATGTTTTTCTGATTTTTCTGTTTCCAGATTTTCGATTGAGTTTCGCTTATATTGTCTTCATTTATTTAAATATTACAATTTGAGGTTTTACTCATAAAGTTAAAAATGAAAAATTAAATATCTATTTTTAGTTTACTAGATAATTGAGGAAGAACATTATAGAAAACACCCAAACAACAACAAATCAGAGAAAGAACGATTAGAAATTTACGTTTCGAATAAACTCCGTTAGTAAACCTTTAAAAATGTAAAATTGCTAATAAAATAAATATGAATTTCGAATGAAGAATCATCAATACCAAAAAAATTGTTTCGTACTTTAACCCTTTTCTGAAATTGATTAGTAGTGCCAATGTTCAAAATTACAAGATCACGCATTACGGAGAATATTATCATTACATCGCCGACAACAGGAATTAGGTTTATACCTTTCTCTATATTTATACCTATTTGAATCGCATAAATTTATTTTAGTATATAGTTTTGATTTATTTTGAGACTGGAAACTAATTATTTGAATCACGAAATAATACGAATTTTTCCGTAGTCTATTTATATAAACTTATAGTATGCTTATTTAATAATACGATAGGTAATAAATAACCTGCAAACTTAAGGCAATAATCATTAGTAATTAAAGTTAGTGGTGAAGATGAATAATATTACTATGGAAACATGTCTTGCAGATTCTTGGAAAGTTTCTATAGGTAATAATTAGAAAGATATCAATTCCAGGAAAAAGATGACAGATGATTAAATTTCCTACTATTTGTTTTGAAATTATATGGTTTTCCGATGTCCAACATCGTGCATCAGGGCGTGTCGGAAATAAAACTGGAAATAATTCTGAAGGTAATACAATATTTAAATGATTAACCTTTTAACGTCCTTTGACTAAAAAGTAAATAATTGAGCCTGATCGTTATGTAATCGGTCTTAAAGTCGGTCTGAAGAAAAAATTCTGTTATCATTATACAAACAATCAGATATTTTTTTCAGTTGTTTTGTTGAAACTTGTGGATTTCTTGTATTTAGGTATTAGCCAAACATACTCTAAAGCCAATTGATAAATTTTCAAGTTTGAAACTAATTGACGCCATTTATTTCATCATGGGTTCCGGACATTCCACGAGGAGCCATAGAGCTACGAAAAAATAAATAAATAACACCGTATTCAATATTTTTGTGACAATATTTTTAGTAGTGACACCTCCCGTCGGGTGGCACCCCGGGTGGTCTGCCCCCCCCTCCTAGCTTAGCTACTGCGTTCAAACGGTTTTCAGTCATCGTTGATCTCAACCATGTTATAACATGACGCAGTGTAGAAAAGGACCCTCTCTATGCAGTGGCGTAGCGTGGGGGGTGGGGTGGGGTGGGGGGGGGGGGGGGGTGGCCCGCCCCGGGCAGCACTTTTAAGGGGGGCGGCAAATTTTCACTATAAATAATAATATTATCTTTGAAAAATTTAAACCATTCCAAATCCTTATTTCAAAATGTTCTACGATACTTTCGTTTTCGAATCCAACTCTTTTTTTATTATTTATTTAAAATATCAATAATTATATTTGTACACGTATTATGAGAGTAATACTAATTAAAGCTGATAACTTGCAAACAGATTCACTCTTAATTAAAACTAGAATTGTGTTCAGTATGTATTAACTAACTAATTTCATCTGCTGATACATTTCGAAAGAGACCATTATTTTATTCGAAGTGCAGTTATAAAATTCTAGTTGCAGACTATGTATGTGCTGCCAATATCAAAGAGAAACCATTTTCATATTCTGAGTGTAGTTTTAATTCGCCAAATATAGATTTAATTTAACCCATCTAATCACAGGAGATGCAAATTGTCCCACACATTTAATTTTAAAATAAAATTGTGAAATTATGTTCCACACATTGAATTTTAAAATAAATGTGTGATTGCGATAAAAAGACAAGTTACAGTTTTATTACATTTTTTTAAGAAAAGGAATCTGTATTTAAAATTTAAAGTTTATTCTATTTTACGTACTTTAATTCAAATATTTGCAGGCGTGTATTTTTGAGCCAATTCACATTTCCAAAATCGAAATTTTAATATTTAGGAACAATTATGTTCTAATAAGCACGTCGAAAAAATGACTTTATCGAGATTTTAGAACAATTTTGTTTTTTTGCAAAAGGATAAAAAAAAAACAATAAAAGGGACCATTTAAAATGCACGAGAAGAACCGGAAATTTTGTGCGCAAACATTGTCAGGCAACAGTTTGTAAATATATTTTTTTTATTATTCGAAGGGTTAAATCAGTTTTAAATCAGTTTTCCTTTGAATTGTGTCAGCAGATGTATCTCAATTATAAGATTAAGTTATAATTATTAAATGAATGAAGTTCAGTTATAAAATTCTAGTTGCAGACTCTGTATATGTTGCCAGAATCAAAGAAAAACCATTTTCATGTTCTGAGTGTACTTTCAATTCGCCGCATACAGACTTAATTCAAACCAATTTTGTGTTGAGAATGTAAATTTTCAGTTGTGGATTCATCTGTTGACACATTTCGAAGGAAAACATCCTCTTATTTGAAGTTCAATTTATTTATTTATTTATTGCTTCTTCACAATTTATATACATATATTTTTAGCATGTAATTATTAGCGCTCTTGAGGCGATTTTTCGCAAAAACAGCGCTATATAAGTTGTCCAAATTTATTATTATTATTATTATTAACCCCACTAGGGTTGGCCTGTATCGGGGTTAATAATTTTACAATTTAATAAAAATAACACACGCAAATATCGGTCATGCAAAACAGTTAAGTAAAAGCAAAATAATAAAATTTAAAAATAAAATGATAAACAGAGAAATGATAAATAATGATAAATGATAAATAAGTGATAAAAATATGAATTAATAACAAAGTGTTAAGAGATCAGACAAAATGTTCTCATTCATTATATCATTAGTTCATACCATTTTCAACAACAGATAAAATTTAAAAAAATATATGTCCTTTGGTTTTTTTTTAAATATGTGTAAAAAAAATAAAAAAAGAAACAAAACAATGATTTATAAGCGATTACATTAGAGCGAATCTTTCTTATGCAATATTAAAGTGACTATCAAATAATTATGAAATAAATATGAAAGAAACCGTTTTGATCACAACATTATTGTTTTCATTCCATTTAAGTGACCGTTTTCATTAAAATATGATTGTATTTTAGCTAAATTTTGGGGATCGCTGGCAACGGTTAATACGCACTTTTTTTTGAAAAAAAAAATTACTTATATTATTCTATTTGCAGACTATGTATGTGCTGCCAGAATCAAAGAAAAACCATTTTCGTGTTCTGAATGTAGTTTTAATTCGCCAGGTACAGATTTAATTTAAACCATTACAAAATGTAAAATTCCAGTTGAATTCATCTGCTGACACATTTCGAAGAAAAACATTCAGTTAGGGCAGGGGGCGGCGAAATTTTCCTCCGCCCCGGTGTTCTGAGTGTAGTTTTAATTCACCATATACAGATTTAATTGAAACCAGTTTTGTGTTCAGAATGTAAGTGCCGCTAGAATCAAAGAAAAACATTTTTTTTATGTTCAGAGTGTAGTTTTGGTAAACCGCATATTTAGTTTAATTTAAACCAGTTTTATGTCATCAATATAACAATAAATTGCCGATTCATCGTGTACCGAGTGAAGCTTTGCATTTGAGTTGCATTCCATACGTATGAGTGACGAAGTTGCGAAATTCTATCACAAGCATACCATTCTCGATTCCTGAGAGCAGTTATAGGTATACAAATTTGTAGTAGATTTTATAAGCATGATTTTATTGGAAACGTACTCGGCACATGGGATTATAAAAATTGGCCTGAAAAAATAGGATATCTACCCCCCCCCCTCCGCCATTGCTTGAAAATCTGCGAAAGACGTACCTTTAAAAGTTAGCGAGGGGGGGGGGGGGGGGGGGGGGGGCGGCTTCGCACATTTCAGTAAAATCTAGTTTTTCGAGATCTTTTCCGGTCATATCCTTGTTCTGCTATTTTTTATATCATAGTTCGGCTTCTTGATTAAAATTAAGTAAATCGTAGTATAGGCAAAAACTTTGTGCTTCTTTAAAATCAATTAACGACATTTCCAACATTGTACAGGGATGTAGCGGCATTAATTAATCCGAAAGCAGGCAAATTTTGGTTACCAAAACGATGCTCCAATGCAGATATTAGGGAATCTAAATAAAGAATGATAATCGATCGCTTCCAAAAATCGAGTCTCAGCAAGGTAATTGGACCGATGTTGTTGGCAAGATACAATGCGTGGGACTTATGTCTGTTCCAAAGGCTGCTGCAGTTCTAGTTGAAATATCTAAAATGTTTTGGCTCTCTATGTCTACGTTGCTTCGATGATCATTTATAACAAAAATTATACCTTTCACACATGTGTAAATATTGATAGTTTCCGATCGTAAAGCATTGCCAATAGGTTCCAATATGCCTGAGTACTTGGCTATCAGTTGAACACATAAAGAAAAATGATTTAATAACAGCGCAATGTAACTGATAGGCATATATGATGATCAACTAAAGGGGTAATAATAAAATTAAATTGATTCTCACAAATAATAGGTTACCGACGTAAACTTTAGGGTTTGTGAGCATTCCCGCACCTTCTAGGGGGGGGGGGGGGGGGGGCAGCCGCCCCCCCCCTGCCCGTACCTCGCTACGCCCTTGTAATCAAAATTCATAAAACCATGTTGTGCAAATAGTTTTGATGTGAGTCTTCTCATAAGTTATTCAGTAGGTATTATAAGAGTTTGATATGTCTAAAATACCCTCAGAATATTTGAAGAGGCCGTAAGTATTTTCTACATCATTTAGGTCTTTGGTTACAAATTGTTTGTGTAGATAATTTGAAGTAAATGTCCTAAGACCACTAATTAGGTATCGCCTTATCAATAGTAATCTGGAATAGGGCTCATTATTGTATCATTAGGGGGCACGAACGTGATCACATTATCAGCAAAGAAAAGCAATTTGCCAACAATGTACCTATTGCGCAGTATTGCGGGCATTAGAGCTTTCTTAATTAACAATTTCTTGGTTTTTTTCAGAAAACTATGGATAAAATTCAGGTTAAAATATAATCATTTGCACAAGCCTGCATTAGCTGTTAATTCCCAAATAAATAAAAATTAACCCACTTTTGAATCTACAGATTTGGTAGATGTTTATAAGTGATTATTTTTTAAATAATCACTTTTAATTTTGAAATAATTTTTGACGAAGAATGAAGTTTATTTACTTACATTTACTTACGAGTTTTTTGTTTGTAAAATCAAATTGTGTTGTTTATCATTCATTTTATAGAGTAGCTACACTAGTGTTGTAGGTATAAACATTCTAAGTACCATTAATTATTTGTTTATTTACTTCGTAGTGGGTTTTTACGTGAAAAAAATGTAAGTAATACAATTGTGTTAACTAGGTATTTGTTGTACATAGTAAAAACGTAAATCAAGTACATACATAATAATACGCAAGGTTAAATACATAACACTTGAGTTAAGCATATTTGTATAATATAGAATTCTTACTGCTTTAAAATAAGGAATATGATTAACAAATTTAATTAACGAGACTAAAACATAAAAATACGTTTTACTTTGTGGCACCATTATAATATAATGAAAATCAAATCACTTTGTTTTAACCACTAATTAATTATCACTGTCAATATGTTTCAATAACAACGTTATCTTCATCAGGATGAGATGTTAATATAATATTATTATGTAATATAATATATAATATTATATAATGTCTGGTCAGTGGTTGAGTGGGCATAGCGCTTGGATCCCACCCGAGCGTCGCGTGTTCGATTCCTCGACTGGCTAAGTCCTCCATCACAACACAAGCAACATTTTCGGCTTTCTGTGGTGGTAGTAGGAGATTTTCAAACATTGTTGGGTTATTCCGTAACCCGGGAATGTTTGTCTTTCTTTTAAAAAAAAAAAATTATGTATAATGAAAATCAAATCACTTCATTTAAACCACTACTTAATTATACGTTGTCTTTATCAGGACGAGATGTTATTATAATGAACATCTCGTCCTGATGAAGATAACGTTGTTATTGAAACATGTTGACAGTGATAATTAAATAGTGATTTAAACAAAGTGATTTGATTTTCATTACATAAAAAAATTACTTAAAAATATAAAAACAAAGAAACAGAAAAAATACGTATATCAGTACGTAGTGGTAAACTCGTAGAAAAGTAATAATTATTTAAGGGAATAAAACGGAATCTTTAAATGCCCGTCTATCGCCAATGTAGGCTCCTGTCTATAATAATTATTTTATTAATTATAAAAAAGGGCGTTATGTATTTTTTGATTAACCCATCATTGTACACACATGCAACCTTTCCTTGAGCTATCTAGATGGTTAAATATCAAATAATACGGAAAATTTCGTAATAGCATTCATTTTCCTGTTATGATTGCATGGCTGGTCATTGCTGAGAAATCCCTGTCATTCTAGAGTGCTAAAGACTATTTATTTTTTGCGTCCAACCACAATTACGTTTTCAAAGTAGTCAAACAATATTAAGTGGTGAACTTCTGGAGGGCGGACCCTTTCTACCTTCTAGTACAAACTTGATCCTTCTGCTTGAGCTTAAAGCTTAGTCACACGGTTCATTTATCTTTCATTTCGTGATTTCATTCCGCCTCTTTCCCTCGATACGAACCGTGTGAACACGAAAGTGAAAAGAGACGGTGCCGAATGAAGCATTCCAACAATGTTGGAATGCTTCCTTCGGCACTGTTCACTCGCAACCGGAATTTAACATCACGTGACGCGAATGATGTGTGTGAACACTCAGTGAACAGTCCTTCACTCGCGAATTAGTCGGCCGAGAATGTTCTGGCGTGAGGACGAGTAGCCAGAGCGGCTCAGACGTCAAAATGCTCCGTTTAGTTCGCTTTTCGAAATAACTCCTACACGTCTCATAGAAATCGTTGTTTCTCCCTTACTATCATAGTGAAAAATATGATCTAAACGGTATTGGAAAGAGAAAATAATGTTCTATAATATAATAAATATAAGAATTAACCACTAAATAATACTAATGTATACTTTCTGAACCGGAACCAAAGTTTCTGATCGAATTTGAAAAAAAAAAATATGGAACATTGTGAATTTTTTGTGAATTATTTTTATATGAAACGACAAAAAGTGAGGTGACAGAAAAGGTTAAAATTTATTTGTCTAACAAAATAAGTGTGTCTTTTAATTTTTTTTTACCAGTAATTAGAGTTAGAATAAACGCAAAGAGAGCCAAAAATTATTCTATTTAAAAAATTACGTAGTTATTTCTAATAATAAATTTTGGAAGCATATTTCATCACCTTTCCAAAATAGTTTTTTCTTTTTGGATACGTTAATAAATATTCCATTTATTTCGATGACTTCGTAGCGAAAATATCGAGTGAACTCTTCTTTCGAAGGAACCGTCTGAACACGCGGTGAAACGAGAATGGAACATTTCATCGAGTAAACTTTCATCCGAGTGAACTTAACGCTGAGTTGACTTCAGCATAACAAATCTTGTTGTGAAAGGTCGCGTTTGCCTTCAGAATTTGTTTTCGTATTATACTTTTATCCGTATTCCTATCCTATTATAGTATTTTGACGCTTAATTTTGTAATACCTAGTTGATTTTCGCAAGAAACACGCGGAGCAAAATTGGTATTATTTTCTATATTATACAAATGCCGACTAATCGGTTGTTATCATATGATATACCTAAAAAATAACTTGCAAATAAGCTGCTGAGAATAAAACAAACGGTTTCCTTAATGATAATTGACGATCGACACCTCTCTGGATTTATTTTCTTGGGCCGGTTTTGTCTGAAGGTCAAAATATTTCAGCTTTGCAACAGAATCCGAATAAATTAAATATTTCTGAAGGCATCCAAAAACTATAAAATGTTTTTGAAAAGTGATGAAATACGCTTTAAAATTTTATAATTCGAAATAAACATATATTTTTTAAAATATAAAATTATGAATACAAACAAGTTTTAAAAATCACTCACCTTAATTTTTTTCTAACCAAAGTAACTGATAATGAAAAAAACAAAAACTTATTTTATTATACAAATCTTAATATATAAAACAAAGTCGGGTTAGTAACACCTTTATAACTCAAGAAAGGCAAGACCAATTTTTATGATTTTTGATTTTTTGGATTTGTCTCCGCCCCGAATAGCAAAATAGCTATTAAAAGATCAGAAAAATTCCCAAAAAAATGTATAAAGAAAATTCTTTTCGTCATTCATTTTGTATGGAACGAATTCTCATCTTTTGAAAGAACGGCAGCAATATTGGGATTAATATAATATTGAATAGTGAGTTAATTCTAAAAATTCCAAAACGTGAAATGTCAATGCGTTGATTGTTTTGTTTTTTTTTTAGTACACATATTATGCTGCCCCTCTTTCTTACACACTAAATGGCATTAGTCGAAAGTGAGACAAACGGTGAACGTATGTCTGCACCCCTCAACAGGAAAAATACAATAATTATAATGAGTCTCCCTCACACGTATAAAGAAAATGAAACGCAATTTCCGTTAGTAAGTGGAATGGTAAGAAAATCACAAAAAATATATATCCGTTCACAACGCCATCACTGATACTGACACGGACAGTTGCGCATGGATAATTGCTTCATTGTGTAATTTTTAACTTAATAAAAAAACTGAATTTAATTCAGCTAATAAGTTAACACAACAGTTATTGATTCTGAGGCGGTACGAAGTTCGCCTGGTCAGCTAGTATATTATAAAGTTATCATCAACTCACTTTTTATCGTTTCATCTTAAAATAATCCCAAAATATCATATGTTTTTTTCCAATTGTGATCGGAAACTTTGGTTTCATGAAGTTGTAGGTACATTTTGATTTTTTTGTGGTTAACTTTTAGATTTGAACATGAAGCGTGGTGTTTCTTATTTCTAAGATGCCGTTTAGATTTATATTGCCAACTCACTTTTTTATCGTTTCATTTAAAAATAATCCCAAATTATCATATGTTTTTTCCAATTGTGATCGGAAATTTTGGTTCCATGAAGGTGTACATTTTGATAGAAAGAGAGACATAACGATTTCTGCGATACTTACAGTACGGTGCGAATTAATGTGAACATGTGATAATTAGCACAATTACACCTGTTCTTGCAGTTGTATGTAGCATATTGTAATAGCGGCCATTTTGTGTTTGTTTTCTATCATTCAGTGAGTTATGAGACACACCAAGCTACAGATGCGTTAAATTTTGTAATTTTTTAGAATTACAGTTTTTTTACAGAGGTAAACTTAACTAAAGCTTTTTGTTTCTTATTTTTAATGATGGATATTTCTCTTTAAAAACGCACAAAGATTGTTAGTATTTCAAAGACAAAAAAATTACATACGTTGAATAGCCAGGTAACTTTCCGGATCCTAATCCATTTGAAAATCGGTGGGCTATAGTTAAAGCAAGACAAGCACAACAAAAAAAAGCTGATTGAGGCTGTAATTTAGAGACACGCAAATATCAGAAAATTGTAAAAAAAAATGTTGATTCTATGCCAAAACGTGTACAAGAAGTTATAAAAGTTAAGGTAGGACATACTTCGTATAAAAAAAAATAATTGTAATTGTTTCTGTATTTTTTTCTTCAATAAAGAATATAAATTATTTTTTATAATTCTACACTTGTGTTCACATTAATTCGCACAGTACTGTATATACGACTTGTTCCGAAAAGCGAACGTGAGAGGTTAAGAAACGCATTTAATTTCAAACATTTTTAGTGTGGAAGATACACTCAGTATCACCCTGGTGAAAGACAATAATTCAGAATCAAGTTGCTTTAAATGGCATAAGCCGTGTTCGATGACCCGATCTGAAGAGCCAGGTTTTTCCTTATCTTTCTCTTCCCCATCTTCTTACCCTTCCCCACATTCATCAGTATCAAAACAAATCCCTATTAAGGATGCTATAACTTAGCGGCTCCAGACGGTTGAAAGCATTTAGGATTCTGGTTTTCGGTATTTACATAAAAAAAATAAAGCGGAATTACATTGACATTAATTCCTTTTTCGATTGATTTCAGGTACCAGCTCCTTGATCCTCTACTTCTACGGCCCCATGGGAATCCTACTGATTGCTAACCTCTTCCTATTCATTTACACGACCTGGAGGATCGTTGTCCTTAGCCGAGGGTCTGATGCCCTGAGGCAGGGAGACAGCGCAAGACATGGGGGCTCGAAATCTTCAAAGGAAAAACAAAGGTTGGTAAATCAAACTTCCATAATAATAGTATTTTGGTGTTCGGTTGGAGTGACTGACGCTTCCCTACTGAATTGACTATTTCAAAGGGATGATTTGCAGGCTATAAAGTTCTGCACTCCCGAATGTTCGCCCACGAATGTGTAGCGGTGTGTTATTTTAATTATTGCATGAAAAATATATATTTAATCATCAGTGTGCAGATAAAAGTGAGGTAACCTAGAATTAATAGTACAGAATAGAAACAGAAACATTTTTTTTCTATGTGTTTGAATACACTTTCTAAAGTGTCAACTTGCTCGTTCTTTTGAACGTTGTTATTATTATATTTTTGAATGTAGCTATAACTTCGTGGTTATCCATTATGGATAAATGAAAAAATTTAACTTTGTTTGAATCACTTTTATATTTGAGTAAATCCGGCCGGTTTCAGAACAACCGCTACTTCTTCAGGGCAAATGTATACTGATTTGACAGTTTTGAAATATGAATGGGAAAAATGTATTATTATGGTAGGGGTGGGTATGTTATTATTCTTCACCACACTAGCAAATTGGGAAAAAAAACCAATAGGCTATTTGAATCAATGAAATGATTATTATCGTGTTTATAAACGATTCCATTCATAATCAACACGTTTTTTTAGTGTTATAGTTTCAAGTTACAAATTGATGAAATTAATTTAATGATAATGGCATTTAGCTCTGAAATGCATGTATTTATCCATGCAAGTCTGTTTTACATCTGGGGGGCGTTATATTGATCATAAAGCATACTGGCGATAATTTATTATAACACGCAAGGTCCGTACCATAGGTCTTCCGTATGTCGTCGATAGTTCTTTCATAGGTCTTCCACCAGTCTACCATGGAAGGCAATCGAATTAGTGGACTCATTGTTTTAATATATTTATGTTTTGTCTATCATAAAACAATATTAATGTAGATTTGTGCGTTCTAGTTTATGAGAACCGCACATTTTTTACGGAACTTTGGCATAAAAACCAACATGTTAGTATGTTTCCTTTTGTAGTACATGGTTGACCGGATAGCTGATCGGAAGTAAAGCATGGGGTGTTTGTGAAATAAATGCTGAAGGTTTCAGATTTAATTCAATTTAAATATATTTTATAATACTTGCGAATTAAATGTTACAGTAATAATATCTTAAGAATTTGAGAGTATAAGCGAGCCACAACTTTCTGCTAAGTAATTAATTACATTCTGTTCTCTTTACGAAGGTAATTACTTATTACAAATTTTCTGGAAGAATTTTGATAATTTTATTGAATTTGAATGGCTAAAATCAACACGTCAAATTCTAAACTCTTCTGGAAATCACTTTTTAATTTTTTTTTTTATTTATTTATTTAACGCCCAATGGGATTTTACATTTTGGTAGCACAAATAATTCAGGACAGATTATTTAATATAGACAGAAATAATAAAAATAAAATTTAATAAAAAAGCACACAAGTCATAAAAATACAAAAATACAGCGATTTCATAGGTTTTCAGAAAAACAGAAAGGTTTAAGAATAGTTTTGGAATAAGTTTTTTACAAGATCAACAAATTTTGCCAAGTTTATGTTAAATCTGTCAATATCACTTAAGTACTGATTTCCCATAGTGTGAAATCGTTGTATCGGAGAGTGGGCAATGTAGTTCCGCTTATGAATGCTACAGTAGAATAGTGTATTTTGTCGTGTAGTTACTGTCGGTATTCGTAAGTTTATGAGTTGCAGTAGTTCGCAACAGTCAAATTTAGAGTTAAGTATTTTGAATAAAAATGTTAAGTCGTTTATTTTACGTCTGTCTTCTAGTGTGTGTATTTTTAAAACATTTAATAATAAATTATATTTCAAGTCTTCTAGTGGGATATTTAATTTAAAATTTATAAAACGCAGAATTTTTTTTTGTATTCGCTCAATGTTATTAATGTGAATTTTGTAAGATGGAGACCAAACTACCGAGTTATATTCGATTAGGCTTCTAACTAGAGATACATATAATAATTTAATGACTTGTATGGAATTAAAGTTTTTGGTTATTCTTAATACGAAGCCTAGTGTTTTCATACCTTTGTTTACAATTTGGTGGATATGATTGGCGAAATTTAAACACTTCTCTGATCAAGGTATTTATAATTTGATATTAAAGGCTCTTTTATTCTTATTTTGCAGTAGAAGTATTAAAATCTTCCACGAATCGAGCATTTAAGCCTAAATTTATTGAAATTAGGTTTCAGATTAACAGATCCAAAAAAAGGTTTCATATTAATAAGCGCTTAAGTCGAAAATAACAAAAAATAATCACCTGTGGGGACAAGTTCGTAACACGAATATTTCTACAAACGTAGTAATTAGGGTTTTTAATATTTTAACAGACACGTTAAAGTGAACCACCGAATAAGTGTGGTTTGGCTTCTTATCTGAACATAAGCACGTTATAAGTACTTTTCATATTTTAAACAAAAAATAATATTATCTGAAATGTTAAAATACCGCAAGATTGATGTTTTGCGGTAGATGCGTCGGTATTTTAGTGAACGGAAACAGTGAGTTACTGTGGTCTTGGCGAGTTACCTTGAATTTATTCTCATTTAATTGCTATTAACTACTCTATTAATGATGATTGTTTATTGGTATAATATTATAAATAATTATATATAATCGTCATATTATTATCGACGCGCCATGAAGATATTTGTAAAATAAATATATTATTTTACAAGAGTTGAACAGATTTTTTTTGGCAAATTTACAAATTTCAACATCGTCATGAAAAATTCTTACTTGGATTATTCTGAATATAACTTTTTCAAGAAAATGACATTTTTCCCTTTTGAGCAAACAGATTTGCGGAATTATAATACATAATAAGAAAAAAAAAATTTATTTGTCAGAAGATAATATTAATAAATCTAAACAAAACATGAAACAGAACAAGATAAAAAAAAGGTAATGGTCGCAACTGCAACTCAAACCCAGGATCTCTTTCTTGTCTTACCGGGACACAGCGCCTTAACCAGCTCTACCATTGGAACCTATATTTTTTCTGTTATTTTTTTTTCTCATATTTCAAATTCAGAATTAACAATATTATCTTTAGCTAATTTTACCCATATTTTTGGCTTTGAATGATTATAACATTTTGTATCATATATTGTTTAGATTTTTAGTATGATCTTCTTCAATGATATATTACGTTGATGGTACACACATCAAAAGTTATAAAAAAGTTTTTTCCAATAAAAAAAGTATTATTTAATTTACATTGATACTTTGGAAGAAATGAATCAAATTACGATTTTTTATGTGCGAAAATATTTTTGAAAAAAAAAACCATTGCATTCATTATTGGATATAGTTTTGGAAGACACTTTATAGCTTTAGAAGGTCGTCGAATTAACATCTTTAGAAATTTCCTTATGCTAGTTTACATAACGATTTTTCCGTTTTTTCTCATAATTCTTTTTTATTTAATTAAAATTTGTCACCATTTCCAGATACATTCTCTACGCCAAAATGTTTTCTCTGATGGGCGTAACATGGCTGACGGAAATATTATCCTGGGCGGTGGGCAGCCCCAGCTACATATGGTACATCACCGACTGCATCAACCTCCTCCGCGCCGTCTTCATCTTCATCATCTTCTGCTGGAAGCCCAGGGTCTGGCAATCCGTCAAGAGGAAGTTCTCTCACATCAAGTGCAACGTCATCAAAGCGCTCGGCTTCAAGAGGAACGAGGAACAGAATATAGCAACGGACCACTCGGAACCTTCGACAGATTCGTCCAGATGTGAGAAGAGCAATTCTGTACAACTTGAATTAAAACCTCCGAAATGAGCGCACAAATTTTCATTTTCGGAATGCAAATTTAGTGAAGAAATTGGTCTGAAAAGAAGGTGATCAATTTTGATCAATGAATTCGATTTTGTTGACAGAAGGCGTAATATTATTGCGTTTCATACAGACTTTTGTGCATTATTGAGTTCCAGACAAAGAATGTGGTCTTTATGCATCGCACAGACAGGGCGCTTCGAAGCGTAACATAGAAAAACAGAATATTATGTACAATTGAGTTTCAGACAGAACGACGAACATTATTAAGTTTCATAAAATTAATATTGTACCCGCATTGACGAGTTCCACATATGATGAACATCTCTGAGATTCATACAGAATATTGTATTTATACTATTTAATTTCAGACAAAACATTCAACAATATTCTGTTTCAGACATAAGCACTGTAAACAAGTAAGTTAGATCTAGATGAAAAGATGGATTTTCCATTCTTTATTTACTTCCTTCTATGCCAGTACAGCAAGCCATGAACTCAGAAATTACTCCATTATATTAAAATACGACACGTCTTGAGATAAACACAAGTATAAATAAATAAATTACATAATACAACATGCTTATAAACATTGCACATCAATGCGTCGAGATCTAAAAATAGGTGATAAAAAAACATTGTTCAAAAGTGTAACCTTCGCACGATTTAATTTCATGCTTAATGAGTTATGCAGAAAAATGTAGGTATCTAATGATTGTATACTGAAAAGGATCAATTAGAGAGCTACGTATGATGCGAACTATTTACTATATAGTGGCCGCACGAAGCTTGAGCACTAATTATCAAATGTTATATTATTTGCACTTACTCGTAGAAAATGTTTAAAAAAACCATCTCTACTTTACTAAAATTAATGTCTATGTGTTAAAACTAATTGTCTATAATATCTTAAAGCACATTATATATTATTCACGTCAACAAAAAAAGAGATTATATTCATAGACTATAGAAGTAAAAAAAGGCACCAGTCAAATACATTTAAAAAGCCTTATATAAAATGTGTCATATTTATTATAATTAATTTGTGTTCATCTCAATTATTTGCATTTTGTTGTAAATTAGGTGTGTGTCGAAATAGTTATTGAACGTGGAAAATTATGTCTGGGTTACCGAGTCGAAATATATAAACATTAAAGACTGAAATCAAAGTGAATGACTAAAAAGGCCATTTTATTAATATATATTTTATTTATCAATACAGAATTTTTATTACATAGTTTTTGATTTTTGACCACAATACCATGCATAGTGCGCATGTTGTGGCTTAAGGTAATTATTTATGTTTATTCGAAAGTGAAGTTATTTGAATGCGACAAACTATATTTAGGAAAATTTATTTTATGTTTACCAATTTATTAGAATATTTTATTACATAAAACCAACTAAAGGATAGCAGATTGCATTTTCTTAATGTATGATAAATGTGTAAATAAAAAAAATCTTGAAAATAACATTTTGTTTATTGCTATACGAGTTTTTTCTAAATCTAAACAAGTGTTCCAAATCTTAACAGTGAACTAATATTGCCGTGTAACGATATGGCAATATTCACCTTTGAGGACGTTGTGTGGAGGGTCTTTTTAGAAAAAGGAAGGAGGTAAAGTTCTGAGAAGGTAAAATGTATGATTGATGGGTAAGAATGGATCAATGTGTCCAGGAGTGATGGACGTATGAATTCATGCCTCTAACTGCTGTGCAAGGCGATGGGTTGATAGAATCCAGCTGGAGAGGTGTAGGTTAAGTCGCCGTCGACTAGTCTCTCCCAATCCTGCAACGCAGTAGGTAGGCAGACGCGTTCGCCACCAAAACCTAGCCAAACCTGACCTCATGAATCTGAGCACCCCTTCTAAGTCACCAAATGTAGCGAACCACTTTTCGTCAATAAACTGTGGCGGTCACTTTTGCCATCTGAAAGAACGCACGAGAAACATCTTTCAATATTCGCGCGGCACCGGCCAACCTACATGCCTAGGTATCTACCTATGCCGGCCGCGATGTACTTTGCTCGCCTGCCGTCCCGGCTCGACGATAATAATATCGCCACCGCCTAGAAAGGTCTCGAGATAGCACCGTGCAATATATGTACGGCGTCGAACATTCTCGTCAACTGCCGAAGTGGTACGTATTACCTACCGTGAGAGTAGTTACTCTACCGCGGGTATTTAAGCAACAGATTCGCTCGCTCGCGCAGTCAGTCCCGATCCGTCAGTCAACGCTTGCCCGCCAGCGAGGAACCGTCTAGACGTTATACAGACGCTATGTGATTTACAAGCATTCTCCAGCGCAGCATCTCGGACTCTCCGTAACACCTTCGAGGCTCTCATCCACCACCACTGTCTCGCAGTCCGGTCCGCCGCACCACGACTTGAGATGTCTTCTCCCACGAAGCCCGTCGTGCTTTCTGTTCGGGAAGTAACTCGATCTCCGGCAATCCGAAGCCTGTCATGTTTCGCTGCCGCAGAGATTCTCCTGATCGCCTCACAAGGTCTTCTTCCTGCCCTGCGTGTGACTCCAGCTCACCGAAGTCACAGCCGTCATCTCCGTCCTCATGACGTCGAGCGACCGCCTGGAACTGGTCAGCATCTACCACTCTAGTGATCTGAAGAGACGTTATCTTCACCACTGCAGCTTCCTGACCATCATCACATCTTACAGCGCACCATCACTGTTTGCTCTTCCGTCTACGCCCCTGGCTCATTGACTATCGCTACGTAGCACAATAAAGACGACTCACATACATCGACTGACGCCTTTCATTTCTCACGCCCCGTCTCTACCGATACGTCAGCTCCCTCAACTGGTGACCCCGACGTGATGGCCCGACGTGATGGCCCGATGGGATGGCCCGACGTGATTTGAACACGCAGCAAACAGCTCCCTCAAAACAATTGATATTGACGAAAATGCTGTTTTAGAAAACCTAGAAATTGAAAATATTTGGACTAAGCCAATGTTTGCCATTACAAATTCTGGAAAGTTATAAAAGATGTCAATTACTTGCCTTCAAGCAATTGACATTAATATGCATAACCCAACGGATACCTGATTTTTTTTCTTCATTTTAATATTTCTTTTAACAACTAAATAATATATTACATGTTTTCAAATATTTTTCATCAGAAACGTATAATTATTTTGAAACAACACTAGATATAATATAGAATCGTACATAGTAATTTAGTTTGTCCATGAGAACGAGCGGAATGCGTACCGGAAGGATGCACTAAGTCATTTGTTCACATCAAATACAGACTCATGTTACGGAATAATGCATTCAAATATTTATGTCAAATAAATAGACTCGAGTTGTTGAAAGTTAGTTTATTTGTAGAATGTTTTCCACAGGAATTAGTATTTTGGTATTTCAACAACTATGTACTCAGGAGTCACCTAATAAACTACGTAAAGTGCAAATAATACGACAGAATAATATTATGAAGGTCGGGGCATGCAATGCAGTGGATAAAGAATGCACGATTTTCGAAGGTTGTACAAACTGAAAAAAAAATCCGAGAAATCAAGAGTTGATAGTACCTGTACGAATATCTTTTGTAGGTACTCAATTTATAGAGGATTTTTTTATATTGTTGAATTAAAAAAAATCAAAAAGTCAGTGATTTAACGGGAACGGGACAAGAATGTGATCTATAATACCTTCGTTTTTGTTTTGAAGGTGTTCTAGCAAGAGGAAAATTACGACCGGTCAGTGGTTGAGTGGGCATCGCGTTTGGGTCCCAACCAGGCGTTCCGTGTTCGATTCCTCGGCCGGCTAAGTCCTCCATCACGACTCAAGCAACATTTTCGGCTTACTATGGTGGTAGTAGGAGATTTTCAAATATTATCGGGTTATTCGAACCCGGGAATAAAAAAAAAATCATTGCTGAAAAAAGTGGAAAATAAAAGAGGTCTTATTATAATATATAAACATGGTTATTATCGTTATACAATTTTATTACACAACATTAACACTTCTTCTTTAGAGTTTTCTTTATATGTATTTTTGAGGTCCAATAGGCCGGCAAATCGTTCCACAATCGAATGAACCCAGTCGTTGAAATAACCCGTTCTCATGTGACAAATGTCAAGCGTACAAAAGTGTTGGCCGAGAGTTTGGCGTATTTCCCCACCACACACCGGTGTCGAAGGGATCAATGACGCCAGTTCATTGGAGCACCTTTAATTGAAATACAGGTAGTACAAGGACAGTATTCTACCTGAAACTCTAAAGATTGCAGTTTAATTATGCACAAGTCAGGGGTTATACTAGGAGTTCAATATAATACGACGGTCTCTTCCCCATCACCTTCCCCTCCTCCTACATTTAGCCTCACAACATACCTGATTGGGACTGCCACACTAGCTCTAGAAGGGAGTAGTTGGGACTTTTGTGTGGTATTCACACTTAAAAAATCTATAAGAGTATATTTTTTTATGTTTTTTTCTTACCGTTTATAAAAACATGATATTATGATCTGTATGTTTGATTAATCTGTGCAACAAAAAATTACAAAAACCAGAAACTTTAAATAAACCAGCTGCTCGTTTTATTTACTTTTAAAGAATTAAATTGATTAATCTTGCGGTTTTCATCTCGTATTGCAAATTAGTTATAGTATGAATCGTTTGAAGAAAGGACTCTTAAACAGCAGAGATATTTTATCATCAAATTCGTTCTTGAAAATGTTTTTCAGAAAATCTGGAACATTTTTACAAGAGCAGTGCAGTACTTTTGAGGTTATTATCAGATTGTGAGACGGGTCATTTTTCATCGCATTGGAGAGAGAATAATTATTTACAAAATATAACATATTTAACGAGAGATATTATGTTTCCAAAATTTAGATAAATTAAAGATATGATACCGTCTGATTTTGATAACATTTTCACTTTGATTTTACCCATCGCAAGACCGGTAAATTCCTAGGTCCGTTTCGTAAAAAAAACGTGAGGGTCAACCTCGTAGATTTTATACCGATGCGTTTTGGTTCCATGTTTCATTGCACGTAATACCTTTGGGGTTGAGATAGAAGAATTTCCTATTTGCTTGCCAAACCACAAACCCAAATTAGAGCACACTGCGCACACCTCACAGAGCTTCAAAGCTGTGCAGTTCTACAGGTTTGTCATAAAATCCAGAACAAAAATATTAATTTAATACTGTTTTGTATTCCGACCTCATATTTTAATGAAAAAATGTAGGTAGATACACACGTAGATTGTTAATATAATATCAAAAGCAGGTAAAAAAAAAAAAAATTATCGTCATTGTTACAGCTTTGACACGGCATCGATTTTCAATGTGGGCGATAACGCCTCTTCAGGGGGGCAGTAGAAGACCCAGAGAAAATTAGGGGGCGTTGATATTACAGTGAGGCGTGGACAGGTAAAAAAAGACTTTTGTGTTTCTTGGACATTAACTATGAACAATTTCTAGACATTTTGTTTTGAAGAGTTTTAATTTTCCATGTACATTCTTTACTTTAAATTTTCTACTACCGGTTTTGACACATCCGTGTCATTCACTAGCAAACTTAAAACAGAAAATTTGGAGTGTGATTTTATATATTAAATGAAAAAACACACACTTGGTGAAACATCACTAGTATTGCATTAATAAATAAGAGCCAACCAGGTTCCTAATTTAATTACATACAGACACATATTTATGAAAATATAAAGAGAATGAATTATTATAAGCAATAATTATCAGCCTGAAACACTCTACACATTGAAAAATCTTCCGAGAAAAGATACATGACGCCAACGGGACTTGAACCCGTGCCCTTCTGATTGCCGGTCAGCTGCTCTCCCAATTGAGCTATGGCGGCTTATCTTATACCCGCCAAATGATTCAATATATACTAGTGTTTCATTCAACAATTACTGCTTATTATATATTTTTTTAAATATTTTTTCCACCTGAAAACAACCAACTTTATTTTTGCGAGAGAGACACTGTTAGTGTTAAATCCCTCGCTAGGTGGCGTCGAGACAAATGATGTCTTCATTTATTGGGGAAATACTTAGGGCACGGGTTCAAGTCCCGTTGGCGTCATGTATCTTTTCTCGGAAGATTTTTCAATGTGGATGAGTGTTTCAGGCTGATAATTATTGCTTATAATAATTGTTACCCTTTGTGCTATGCATAAAAATCTTGTCTTAAACGTTAGTTTAACAATTAAAAATAATAATTAATAAAGATAATGATTCACAAATAGAAAAAAGGCACCTTATTGGTGACAGAAAGAGATTGTATCTCTTTCTGATAGAAGACAAATTACTTCTATAGGTGGGGTAGGTAAGGAGAGGATGAAACAGTTTCATCGGAGGTCAACGGAACAAATTAAATATGGGACCGTCAGTTAAATTTATTTGAAATTATATTTGAGTAATCAAAACTCATTGAAAACTCGCGGAAAAGCTTATATTTTTTTGTGAACTTGTCTTTTGATTTCTGATTTTATGAGTTTCGTATTTTTTTCCGGGACAGAATTTTCACCTAACTATGGTATAAAAGTAATACAATAAATATTCATAACAAATATCCAAATTGAGTTCATTCTTTAAGTCGAATGTGAGTTTAGATGATGATGATCAATTTAGATGAACAGATACCGAAGTAGCTGAACAAGTGAAAGAACATTTAGTGGAACGATAAAGTGCGCTGTAAATGAATCTAGGAAGTGGAATGTAACGAGTGCATGTGACAACTTGCTAGTTCTAAGAGGGGTAGTTGGATCGCAGGTTTATTGACGTCCTGGCAACACTGCCAGACCAAGAGATGGTGGCATGTGTACGTGAACTTATGAATCATTATATTTATAAAATATTGGTAGGTTCCTACTAATAAGTGTGTGCGCTTAATCATACGACGCATAGCGCAAAGTCTTGCCTTTTTCAAAACCGTTAAAACTGTTAGTATAAGTTACGTCTATACGCAGCTAAAAACTGTTAGTTTAAGTTACGTCTACACGCAGCGACTTGCATGCGCAAACAGTTTGTGCAAAAGTTTGCCCAAAAAACACTACAACCAGTGCTCGGCTTGCATACGCAATCTGTGCAAACCTGTCGCAATCATTTGAAGCCAATTAACGTTTGTGCAAGCTGTTTTGCCGCAAATTAGAGTCTGCGAATATAAGATTGTGCGTGTGTAGATGAAGCTTTTGAAACACGGGTAATGTGAAATCTTTGATGGAAGCCGTTATTAAGTTTCCATGATAACAACATCCGCCACCGTATCGCGTTTTTAGCATTCGCGCTTGCATTTTCTTTCATTAAAGTTTGTTTTTCATTGAAGGAATTGAAAAACGCAATTTAGCTAACTAACGAATATGTTGTTTTCCGCAGGGGTAGGCAGAAAAGACCGACCACCAAAAAACTCGGTTTTTGCACACACTCCTTGTCTCATTCAGACGATTCATGATTCATACATCGTCTCATACATACTCTTATCCTATTCTAACTCATGACATGGCCCGACTCAAGTATCTCATTCACTTAACCATGCCAAGTTTTCCTTGGGCGTCCTCGACTTCTTCACAAGTCAATGAATAATACTCAGTTTAATCTACGCAATTTAATAAAAAATAATTTATTCATGCAAAGGCAATTTATCTATATCACAGTTGCTGACGTAGGGAGATCTTTGACCTCTATGGAAAATATGGATATATTCAAGACTATTTAGCATTTTCTTGAGACTTTTTTTTTTAAAAGTGAAGTAAAGCTGTGAATGAGACCACGAGCAAATCTTTTCAAAGCGCTGTATTGACATGGAAGCCTAAGTCTTTTATTTTGCTTCGTTTCTGTAGTGTATTTATTCGCAGGTATGTATTTTGATAGGAACTTGATTATACAGGAATATTAAAAATAGTTTTAAACTTTTCCCGCTTATTATATTTTTTAACATTACCGATTTTAGCATATTAAGGCATCTTCAGACTGGTACAATGATTCCTTAAACTATCGTTTACTTACAGAATATTTGGGGGGGTTATACCTACAATGATTTTATCAAAATTATGAGCTTTTTAGATAAGGATTTACTCATCTTAGTTGCTAAACTTAATTTGAATTGTTTTTACTCATTTTCAGTTTTCAAGCAGGTGTCCATTACTATTATTATTTATTATTATACCATTGTTTGAGATTGTATGTATTGTATTGTAATCATTGTACCAATTGAAAGGTACCTGAAACCGGTAATGGTATAAAATAGATTTAAAAACTGTTATAGATTTAAAAATGGAATTCCACCGGAGTTGGTAAGATCGGCATTTAATTAGTATTATAAGTGCTTTAATTCCTTCGAATTTCAGACAAATGGACAAGTCCGCGTGCTTGTGAGTGGTTGCAACCAAAAGTTGAAAGAATGTTTTGTCTTCGACGACGAGTCTATCTATAGAGTTTCAACTCGATCGAATTCCGCTTCATTCAATCAAGAAAACAAGAGTGAAATTCAAATAGATGTATTTAACAAAACAAAAATGAGGCGAGCTATGAGAATAAAATAACAGTATTATAATAAAACTATAAATTTTTTAATGGAATTCCACCATGAATTATCAGTTTCAAAAATATAAATATTAAAAGTAACAGTATTGTTCTTCTCTGAAGAAATGACCCGGATATCTGACTTGTTGCAGTTATGCTATCATCATATATATATATATATATATATATATATATATTTATGTCGAATGCACTGGAAGTGAAATAACCCAAAACTGCGATATGCCACTACCTTCAGCCTCACAACATACCATGGGCGGATCCAGCTTTGGCGCCAGGGGAGGTCACATAGCGCCAGGGGGGGGGGGGGGGGGGGGGGTCACATAGTCGTGGTCAAGTCACGAGAAGTTATAATTTAATTTTGATAATAATAGATACAAGTAAAAAGTAGGTCCACCTAGGTCCTGGACCCAGCCCAGGGGGGGGGGGGGGGTCATGACCCCCCCTGGATCCGCCCTTATAACATATCTCAATTTGGGGGTGCCATAGTCCCACTGGCTCAAGACGGGAGCAGTTGGGCAATTTTTTGTTATCATTGTTACAAGTAGGTATACCGCAGCAAAAGGTTTAGGTTTTTCATAAATACGAATAGGTTTGTAGGTACTTAATATATGATACACTTATATTATATTAATACATGTTTATGTGGTATCCGATGTAAAATAACATGCGTTTTATGCAAATAGTTAAAATACATTTGTTTTCCTTTCTAGGATTGACTTAAGCCTCAAATATAGACTGCACTCTTCATTAGGAGTGCAGTATAAACGTCCCTGCAACCGGAGCTCGAACCGAGAAAACTTTAAAATGCAATTTCGATTAAACGCAAATTTGTAATGATGTAGGGGGAGGTCGGGGCAAGTTCCCAGTAAAGTTTTCCAATAAGGGTCGGGTGGTCAGAACTTGTTGTTGGAACACTTTTTGTTGGAAACTACTAACTGGATGGCCCGAGATGGTCGGGGGTAATCACCCCCTCTCTGACCGCTGTCTTTGCCCATCCACCCCGGCTTTAAAATGTTTAATGTTTGCCTACAGTTTCAGTTGGGATGATCAAAGAATGCTCGAGGTAAACCCCCGAGCAAACCGTTTCAAACAATTACTCGTGGCTGCTAGCTGCTTGGGGTTGGGAGACTGCCTTATTAGATAAGACAAACAGTTTACCTGTTGGATACGACTAATATTGAAACTCATTGTGGAAATAGTTACCAAGATGTCTAGTAAAATTTAGCAGCACGACAAACTTTTAAATTTACAACAAGACAGATTGATACATAAACGCCTTTTTAATTTACTTTAATACATCAGGTTGGCTAGTAGCCAATTTCAAAGATTTTTTTTTATTCGACTTAGGATTGAACGTTCTTCTCCAGGGACTGGTTCTTAAACTGCTGTAAACTTCTAAAATGTCTTTTAAAACATTTTTTTTTATTTGACTAAGGATTGCACCTTTCTCCACACGGACTGGAGTCAAAAACGTTAACAACAGAGCCAAATCCTAATTAGACAGGACCGACATTTATTTCGTACGATAACTGCATTAAATTTTTAAATATAATGTTATCCAATTTCAGAAAAAAATGCGTACGTGCGCGCGGGTGTGTGTATTACTGCCAACCAAATTTGAAAGAATGCATTGTCATCGACAACGAGTTAATCTGCCAAGTTTCAGCTCGATCAGTAGATTAATTTCCACCACCAAGATTCGATTTCATTCATTCACTAATTCATTAGTTTATTCATTCAATCAAGGAAACAAAATTGAAAATCAAATAAATATATTTAAAATCAGTTTTATCATTATTTCGTTTCCTTTAATGTCATGAATTTAACACATTTTTCTACTTTAATGGTAATTGAATCGTATAACGCACAAATTTTGTTTGTATCATTCACAAAAACTCCGACGGTGTGCTCTGACATCGTGAAATTTGTAGGTTCTGACGAAATCATTTTAAGCTCGAAATGCTTTATTATTTCCAGTCTGAGGCTATGGTGATTTTAAATATTCTGGTAGGTATTGTGATTTGAAATATTCTCGTAGGGTAAAAAAAGGAGGTACACCAGCCCCCCTAGCATGGTCGATCAACATAGGTTTTATCGAAAATGTCGGTAACTTGAAATCGCTCCCGAGCACGACTGCAGGACGCTAACGAAGAAATAACAGTTTATGTCAAATAAATTAGGAACCCTTAGTCGATGTGAACTGTTGTTTGTTCGTTAGCGGCCTGAGGTCGTGCTTGGGAGCGATACCAAGTTACCAACATTTTCTATAAAACCTATATCGACCGACCATGCTAGGACCCCAGGACGCCATAATGTTCGTTCCAATTTTCAGTTAGAGAGTCTATAAACAAGGAAAATATTGTGTAAATAAATTTTCCTCCCATATTCCAGGAAATCACGATATTTCCTTCGACGACGTACAAAAAACTTTAATAAACTGCACTGAAGGTTCGCTATATGCATAACATTATTACCGACCATACATTGGCCCAATATTAAGCATAGAAATTCAATTCTTCTCCGGCTTTTTCGTTGCCTGGGAATCTGTCAACTGAGGAGAATTTAATGAAATCTCTCTGGTAAACCTACAGCCATTTAGGTTATATAAGCCCTTAGGATGCAGTCTGACGAACAAATTTTTTTACAGCTTAATTCATTTGGCATTTTCACGAATATTTGATTCCCTCGAACAGGTAATCTGCCTATTCAGTAATTAATATCAACCTGACAGACATAATAAATAATAACACTATTAATATACATTTAATGATAGATAGATTTGCACGATTCTGTTGAAAAAATAGAATGATTAATTTATTACTACTTATGCAAATAGTCTCAAATTCATCAGGACTGGACTACACTCAAACTAGAAAAGCTAAGTTTTTCAGTTCGTTTTATATTATTGGTACTGTTTTATTATTGGATAATAAATAGACCGTAAACAAATGTAACAAATAAAAAAAACATACTAATAAGCTGTTCCTTGTGTCAATATTTGAAATTACGAGTACAAACAAGAAAAATAACTGTCTTTAGTGCACTTATAAGATAAACCTATAAGTCACACATTTTGGTATAAAAATATCATAACATAAATGTAAAATGTATTTTAAAACGGAGGCCGTGCTATCCTTCTTTAAACAGCAACAAAACCATTACTGAGAGAGTTAAGAGTTAAAAATATTAAAACCTCATTTCTTCTGAGCCAGTGGGACTATGCCATCCTCAATTTGGGTATTTCGTGAGGTTGAAGATAGCGTGAGTTAAGCATTTCAGATCTTGTCACTCAACAGGGCTATTGCAATTTCAAGCTAAGTGTCATTTGTGAATGCTAACCACAAAATGTGTTAATAATGATTTCAAACATTTTAAATTTAATCATTATGTTAAGCGGAATGGGTACCGCCACTCCAGGAACCATTCATTGGATATCCAATACCTTTGTGGTTCGTTACGTTTTGTAACTTAACTTTATTTTCGACCACCATAACACGGCATGTGCCTAGCACGGTTGTTGAAAAATCCACTAATTATGTAACTATCAAAACAATTAATAAAGAAAAATTAAAAACAAACAGTGGTATACGGATACATGAGGTTTGCCCGGGTCTTGGCGTCAGCCCACCGGCCGCGTGGCGAGTGGGATTGGGAGAGGCTTCACCACTCCAACCGGACTCTCACGACCAATCGCATCGCTTTGCTCGGCAGTGGGAGGAAGGAATTCATACGTCTGTCACTCCTCAAAATAAAGCCCCCAGACTCCTACCCATAATCATACCATTTTCCTTTCCAGAGCTTCTTCTTCTTCCCAGAGTATTATTTAGCACAATTTTTTTTCATAAAAAATTGAATTTTTTTTTTTACAGACTGTTAAAACCTTTTCCACTCTGATCATTTTTTCTCAAAACCGTTTAGCTACTCTGACCAAGAATGTATGTTATATTTTGTGTTTAAAATAAAATTTTCAGTTCATTATTTTTGCGGCAACCTATCGGATAATTCGTGTGACCATTAGTTGTTTGGTACATTTTGCATAAAATACTTGTTGAATCACACATTAAGTAACTAAAAGATAATACATTCGATTTCAATATGTTTTATTTGCATAATATCTTTTATTGCATAGCAATAATTTGTATAATACGGGTAAAATGTACAGACAATCTAATGTAAATCTTTGGAGAAGTTCCTTTCTAATTGTCCTGTACCGCACAGCGGCTAACCAGTGACTACCTGGACCTGATTGGCTTAGGTTTTATGGGTAGTGGATGGTTTCTTATTTTGCATTGGTTAAGATATTTTAGGTTTAGACCCTCTTTCAGGAAACAAAAGATAGACCAGCCCACAACACATAAAATAGATAATAACTTTGGCAAATATTCTACAGGGTGCTTACAAGTTAGAGTATTTTACATACTTTATTGTTATTATAAATTTAAAATGTTATTATAAATTTCTTACTTATTTTTACTGAGTCACCATCATTTATAGTTTTTTAGGGTGTGATATTTTTCGAAGCATTCTCCCACATGAGGTGCAAGTTTGTTTTCACAACTTTTACAGTGTTATATTGTTCGTTTTATTTGCCATCCTTCTCTACTCGTATCATAATCAGAACCACTAACGATTTTTTTTTTATTATTTTTTAATTTATAAACTAACGTTTAGACAAGATTTTTATGCATAGCACAAAGGGTAACAATTATTACAAGCAATAATTGTCAACCTGAAACACTCATTTACATTGAAAAATCTTCCGAGAAAAGATACTTGCCGCCAACGGGACTTGAACCCGTGTCCTTCCGATTGCCGGTCGAATGCTCTGACCACTGAGCTATGGCGGCTTATCAAATACCCGCCAAATAATTCAATATATACTAGTGTTTCATTCAACAATTACTGCTTGTTATATTTTTTCCACCTGAGAACAACCAACTTTATTTTTGCAAGGAAGACATTGCTAGTGTTAAATCCCTCGCTAGGTGGCGTCGAGACAAATTATGTCTGCATTTATTGGGGAAATACTTAAACTTGTTAAATATTAATTATTATTTTTTAATTTATAAACTAACGTTTAGACAAGATTTTTATGCATAGCACAAAGGGTAACAATTATTACAAGCAATAATTGTCAGCCTGAAACACTCATTTTTTTTTTTTTAAATTAGGAATCTGGCGGTTAGTGTATCCAGGAGAGGCGATGCGTGAATCCATCCCTCTCATTGCGCTGTAAGGCAATGGTTCGATAGAGTCCAGCTGGAGAGATCAAAAGATCTCCCTCAACCAGTCTTTCCCGATTCGGCCCGCCACGCAGTAGATGGGCAAACGCATCTATCACCAAGTCCTATAAAAACCTCATCCCCATGAACCCGAGCACCTCTGCTAAGTCACCAAACGTAGCGAACCACTTGGGGTGACCTGTGGCTGAGGTGTTGGTTGTCCAATAAATGGGGCGGCGCCGGCGGTACCCATTCCCACCTCCCAAATTGAAAACGATGCAATCCGTAATACTTTTTCTGCATATTAGGCGTTATTACACGTAAATTGACTTGATTTAACCGCTGTTCTGGATCTACCGAACGACTTCCTGTTCTTGTTTTTATACCTTCTCTATAATTTCAAACCAGCTGAATAATTAGCCTATCCACAAATTGAAAATGGCTCATTGGTATTTCCAATAGAAAATAAATATTTGTTGTTGTGGTGTATTCGGTGCATTAGTAGACATTCAATTCCATTTTTTTGCTGAATCAGACAAGCTCGACGGTGTGGGATTGATGGATGTTGAAGGTTGTTGCGGAATCACAATATTTTCTACATCACTATCTTCACTGAAATAAGCACATCTCCTTCTTTAGGGCGGGATAATGTGACTTCCATAAACTGTATCACTTGGATCGTTACCGACTTCTTCACCATCACTTCGAAGTAAGACTATCATTATTTTCCATGACGGTTAATTAACTATATTTCTATAAAACGTAAATTAGCAATTCGTTTACTTTCAATTACTAATATCAACATCAATAGTTCCACAAAACGAAAAAAAATGGTCACAAAAAGTGGGAGTAACTGCGGAAAACCGTCATAAACGCAGGATAACGACAGACTATTCCGAAAATATTGGAACACAATAAATATTTCGTGTGTTAAAATAATGCATCTATTTTTAAATGCGTATATCTAATTAACGGTAAATTTAAATGAGAGAAATGTTGGTTATTCCAATACGTTGCGACAATTCTTTGTAATTATCGGAAATAATAGTTGGTAGAATGTACTTAGGAAGATAGAAATTGGTGATTAAACTTATACCTGCGCCGGGCCAGAACCTCTGGCCGACGGAGCTGCCTAACAAAATCGTTTGGGCCAGAATGTGTGGCCTACGGAGTGGAAAAGGTTAAGCGTGTTAGTTGCTGATCACAATTTTTTCAAAAGCTGAAACGGCTTTAGAATCGACATTTAACAGCGATCCAATAGTTCAGGAAAAAATCGAAATCGGAATTCACGCCCTTTATGGGAGGAGTTTAAAAATACTTGAGAAAAATCTTTTGGAAAGGTTAGAAAAGGTATTTGAGAATTTTTTTTTACAAGGTGATTTCGTAAAGGCCTGTAAAAAATATTAATTCCTTTTTTACACATTGTTTATTGTAAGAAAACGGAAATTTAAAATTGATTTCACGAAACTAAGCGCCGCGAAGTCACATGACTGTCTCCCGCTCCAGACGGGGCGTGACTGATACGAAATAGTTGTGCCCAGTGCATGGTTCTTGTGGGTCACTTCAAGAATCCAAATTCGACGAGTGCGGGCCATATTGATTGATGTCAAAAATAACAACGAGAAAATACATATTTTATTTTATTTTGTGAAGTTCGGGCGTAAATATAATTTTTTTTGCGATTATAATAAAAGAAACTAAATTTGCCACATTATACAATAAAACCAAATCCGAAAAGGGGTTTATAAATAGGAGAGTTTGGACTTGAAAGTGTTTTTTTATATATCTTATACTTTATTTTTTTATAGGCTTATTAAAAGACTTTAAAAAAAAGTACAGATATTTTTAAGGGCCAAGGTGTGTTCTACACGCATTATTTAATTGAAGCATCTATAATACTGCTAAGCCATCAAAATTTCAAAACAAAAACATATGATTTTGCATTATTTACTATGGCTTCATCTTAACTGCAAAAAAATGGTACTGAATGGCTATTTGATGACAATGTTACATTATTCAATATAACTAAACCTCGATAGTCCTTCCTTCATTGCGGCTACTGGCCCTTATTCTCCGCCACAATGGAGCCTGAAGGAGCTTGGTCAACAAAGGATTATCAGATATTACCAGTTGATCCTCAGATGACCCTTTCTTTGGCCCCCGCTTTTTGAACCCACCTATAAAAAGAATGCCAATGCGAAAGCTTTATATTCATTGTTGGACTTGACCACAAGATCAGATTTGTTGATATAGCACGAAATCACGATTTATCTGAGTGACCGGAAATTTAGGCTCAAAATGATTTTCTTTAATACATTAAAAAGTTTTGGGTTGAGTTATACTACAAAAAAAAAATTCAAGGTAAAATTACACTCTTCTCTTGCAGAAACACGTATTCATACATTATTAAATATATACTTTCTGTTAATGAAATTTTTGTAAATACATTTCGGGTTTTACAATTATTGGTTACTAAATATCTTGATTGTAAAATATCAACAATCTTACCAACTGGCGAAAACTCACATTTCTCCAAAAGACTTGAGCGATTTTCATAAAGGAATCAATTTTAGAGCAGGTTAGGTATACCGCATTTGTTCCGCTACGAGCCGCATGTCGTGCGCGACTGGTCGCAACTGGCAGTCTACTGTATTGCCGTGGTAAGTAAAAACACAGCGTCTTCGTCAAGACTCTCAACGAAGATACTGTGTTTTTACTTACCACGGCAATATACAGTTCGAACGAAATTTTAAAATAAAAATGTTCTGTATGCTAGGTCATACATGTAATAAGTAAACCTACATAATATAATATTTAACCTATTTATTTTGACCAACAATCACAAACGGCTTCATGCACTTTTGCATAAGCTTTAACATTTGTACACGGTGTCCAGAAACTCGTAATACAAACGGGAAACTGGTGATTCTACATCGCATTCGGAGTTGACTTTGTATTATAAGTTTTTTGATTTAGGTTTTCGTTTTCGAGTAAAAAATTATTGGTGAAAAAAAAAATATATCACTAGGGGGAAAACAAATATCAGCTGTGGAATGTATTTTATAATGCGTTAGCGTAGATTACCGAAAAAAATAAAAGAAGCAAACTTATCAAAACGCTCAGATAGAAAAAAAAGATTTTTTGGATCTTTATGTGATGTACTTAGCATGTTCAGAAAGTATGTGCACTGTGACCATAACGTACGGTGGATTTTAGTCTTTTGAGGGTTGGCAATCCCGATCCCCTTCTATCACTAATCAGTGGTAGAAGTGGATATCCTGACCAGAGCGAGCATCGCAAGAACATTGTAGTACGTAAACTCACGTTGCAGGGTCCAGTTGCATGTAAGATGTCGGCAAAAAATCCCGCCAAGTGCTGTGCCGCTTTTTACTCACGGAAGGAATAACACCTACAAGAAAAAAGGTGAGGTTTTTTGAGCTCCATTGTGACCGGAGATGATAGTGGGTGACTCATTACACGCCAGGGAAAAAACAGTTGTCAAAGTGGCGTCATACCAATTGCCCATCTGCCAAAAAATTGAAAACCAAAATTTCGGACAAAAAAATCATGGCCAGTGTTTTGGGACCGAAAAGGCATAATTGTGGTTGAATTTCAGCCTCAGGTTGAGACCATCAATGCACAGCAATATTGTGATACTCTAAAAAACTCAAAAGGAGCATTCAAAATAAAAGGAGGGGAATGCTAACTAGAGAAATATGCCTGTTTCACGAAAACGTCCGCCCTCAAACGCTCTTGCACTCATTTGGTTGGGAAGTTTTGAAACACCCACCATATTCCCCTGACTCGGCGTCTTCAGATTATCATCTTTTCACCTTCCCGAAGGCGTATATGGATGAAAATAATTTTTCAACCGACGATCTAGTGCAGAAAGTGGTTCTGAAGGAGCTGGCGGGAGAATTCTTCGAGGAAAAAATAAAGAAATGAAAAAATAAAGAAACTTGTGCCACGGCTCACCACTTGCATTGAACGCGATGGTGATTATTTGGAAAAATAGTAAAAAAAGTATTAACTTTTTTTAATCCTGTATTTTAATTTTAAATACACCGTAAAAAAAACCAGTGCACTTACTTTCTGAACATGCCTCGATTTATTATTTTGGAACGTTTAGAGAATTAATTTTTAGAGTATTGACATGATTTTATTCATAAAATTAGCATTGGACGGCCGGCGTAGTCCAGCGGTAAGGCTCTTGACTCGCACTCCGAAGGTCGCGGTATCGAATCCCGGCGTGGCAAATAAATTTTATTGGATTAATTTGTGTTATTTCACAATTTATTCATTTAAAATAATATATAGTATATTTGCGACACGTTCCAGAGTGGAAGATACTATCAGTATCGCCCTGGTGTAAGACCACCGTTCAGATATGAAACGTTGCTTGAAATGGATTTAGCCGTGTTTGGTGACCAGATCTGAATAGCCAGGTTCTTCCCCACCTTCCTCTTCCCTATCTCTTTCCCCTTCCTACTACCTTCAGGCTCACAACACACACCAACTGGAGATGCCATAGTCCCACCGGCTCCAGACGGGAGCAGTTGGGACTCTTGTGCAGTATTTATGTAAAAAATAAAATAAAATTGGAAAGTGCTAACAATCCAGTCATAATATTTTTTTGGCGTTCTTTATTTAGGAAACCTACAGGAATATATAAAATCATTTAACAGTGAATCTAATCTAAACCAGATAAGTTCAAATCTACTATTTTTTTGAAGTGAAACTTCTATAGCCCCGTTGTGATTTGGAATTCGGATGAAATGGAAATGAAGCAAACAGCACCTGCGAAGTATCAAACTCTTATCAAGGCTCCTATTAGTTGAGATATAAATGGGAATGACGCTGTTCTGCGCTCATTGGCCGCTTTATTAATGACCTCACCTTTCAAGGCTCCTTGTTTCGTCATTGGTTGAGATTGGTTTAGTAAGGATGGCCGCATACACACGTTTTCCGTATTCGATTTCCTAATACGGAATTTCGATTTGGAATTCCGTGAGACTAGCGCAAACGTTCGTTTTTCTTCATTCGGAATGTATACACGTCAGTACAGATAGTGATAGCGTGGTGAACGCACGACGATTTATTAGCGCGGAGCGGGTGCGATACTGAATAGAAATTTACGAACGTGTGCGCCGGCACAAACAAAAAGTATGCCAGCGCTGCGTTCCGCGTGACGTCATTAGGTTTTTTCCAGTAGGTTTCTCCGAACGCGCCGGCTGGCATTCGAAACGTACGTACGGAATTTGTTCCGTTCGAAAAAAAAAGCGAACATGTGCGTCAGTTAATGTATTTTCTACTGATTCCGTGCATTCGGATGTCCGAATACGGAAAACGAATTCGGAAATCGCATACGGAAAACGTGTGTATGCGGCCAACCTTAAGTTTCGCTTCGACCGCGTGTTAACTGCACTCGAATTTTTATTATTGTTCGAGATTAGGAAACAAGTAGTTATTGAAAGATATAATCGTATAAATAGTAAACAAACGATTAAAATGAATGAATAAACAATACGGAAATAATCGATACATTTTAAGGTTAACATGATTTTAAAAATATTAAGGGTACAATGGAAAATGTCAATATATCTTAGGCTTAAGGCATTGTGCGATTTGCAGATACGCGAGTGCACGGAGTTTTGTGCGTAAAATATGTTCACACGATGCATGGTTTGTAGTTAATCTATCATTAGGTAGATAGGTATGTTAAACAGCAAGGAAAATTTTAGACCCTTGTTTTCGTTTTCTATATTTCTATTTCGTTTATAGTCTGTAGAAAAAATGTTGATTCCTTTTGAATTATAACATATTAGTAGGTATTTATCTTGCAACGTTATTTACATGATGGGATTTGAAACTTTCAAGCACTGTATACTTAACTGACAATAATCATGAAAGTTTAGTTTCCATAAATATTGTTCGGCCAAATGTTTGAAATAATTTTTTTACGAAAAATGAGTTCAAATCTATTGAAATAAGAAACAAAATCGTTTAGTAAAACCGTCTTGACAACAAGGGTATCTAAAAATACAACTTAAAAAACATTGGTAAAAATAAAAGTTTTTGTCTCATTAGTGCCATCTGGCGCAGGTGAAAAATAAGGAATTTATGAAAATTACACCAAAGCCTCAATTAAGGATGAATGTCTCATTCAATTGAAATTTTTGCCACGTCTCCCGACTGCGAGTTTCGGAACTTCAAAATTTGTTGATTGAGACCCCCCTAGTAACTGAAAGCTTTCTGAAAATCTTAAAGCAATTTTTTGTGCCTATTATTAATTAGTCATAACTACCGATAGGAAATTCAACGTAGGAATTTTCGTAATTTTGTGGGTGTTTGTATTAAGCTTTTGTGGTGTCAATATTTAATATTTTGAAAGAACTTTGTTAATTTAACCCTTTCTTGTTTATTTAACCCTTTTTTGTCGGTCTGTACAGATTTGAGATACTCGTACCTGTAATTATTTCAATGTATCTGTAAGTAGTAATAAAAAAATATGTGTGAGGGCATTTCACCAGACTTTTGATTGTTTAACGTGTTTTTTTTAGATTTACGATATACGATTTACTTATTTATAAAGTCATAGTTTATTTATGCGGAATGAACGAAGAAAGTAGTGTAAGAAGAATATACGACGCGAATGTGAACGGTAGAAGAAGTCGGGGACGCCTGAGGAAGACATGGCAAGATCAAGTGAATCAGATACTTGAGTCGGGCCATATCAAAAGTCTGAATAATAGAAGAGAATATATGAGACGATGTGTGAATGTGAGTGAGGCCAAGACCGACTTGTTTGGCAGTCCGTCCTCTCTGCCTACCCCTTTTTTTACATGAATACCGCACAAGAGTCCCAACTGCTCCCGTCTGGAGCCAGCGAGACTATGGCATCCCCAATTGGGGTATGTTGTGAGGCTGAAGGTAGTGGGGAGGGAAGGAGATAGGGAAGAGGAAGGTGGGGAAGTACCTGGCTATTCAGATCTGGTCACCAAACACGGCGAAAGCCATTTCAGGCAACGTTTCAATTCTGAATGGTGGTCTTACACCAGGGCGATACTGAGAATATCTTCCACTCTGGAACGTGCCGCAAATATACTATATATTATTTTAAATGAATTAATTGTGAAATACACAAATTAATCAAATAAAATTTATTTGCCACACCGGGATTCGATCCCGCGACCTTCGAAATGCGAGTCAAGCGCCTTACCGCTGCACTACGCCGGCCGTCAAAACTGCGGGGAAACGGCGCGCGTGATGGTTAGTTAGTTAGTTAGTAGTTTATTTATTATACGGTCCTCGAACCTGTAAACAGTGGCTTTGTAATGAATTGATGGTTGGTGAAATAACCCCGATGTATGAGATAAAACAATTAATATAAAATATAAGTCCCTTCTTGAGTGCCGCCCTTGAGGTTATTTTGAACAAAATGGCGCTCTATAAATTATCCAATATTATAATTAAATAAATAACACGATGCGCGTCAGTAGCGATGAGTAGGTTCTGCGTTTTGCCGGAGGCCACCAAAGAGTGCTTCCTTTTAAAAGAACTCGAGATCTAGGGGTGTGTTCTGGGTTCCGAGTTCTTGGGTACGACCTAGGTACTGGGTGCTGCGGCTAGCGCCGGGACGTACGATTCCGGCCCCGAACTCGGACCCGGACCCGCACATTGCCTCAGACCCATGCACCTAATTTTTTTTTTTAAATTTGTTTAAGAAAGTACTTATACAAGACATACCTCCATACTTTCTATTGCCAAGAATTAGGAAACTCATTTAAATTCAAATATTAACTGGCACTGAAAAAAATTTTTTTTTCCTTTCACTGAAAAGACGGCCTCCGTTGTCAAGGGATAAGGCTCGGATTAACAATCTGAAGGTCGCAGTTTCAAGTTCCGGCGGGCATAAGTAAATTTTATTTGCTTGATTTTGGTTATTTCACACTTTATTCAATAAAAATAATATACCAGAAAAGTCTGTTTACGGCACATTCCAGTGTGGAAGATACTCTCAGTATCACCGCAAGATCACCAATCACGGATAAACAACCCAGTGAGGCCAACATTATTGGATTGTTCAATAATGTTGGCCTCACTGGCTACACAAAATAAAAAAAAAGAATTGAAACGTAAATGAAATGGCTTTAGCCGTTTTTGGTGACTAGATTTGTATAGCCAGGTACATCTCCTCCTCCCTCTTCCCTATCTCCTTTCCCTCCCCACTACCTTCAGCCCCAAAACACACCCGAATTGGCGATGCCATAGTCTCACTGGCTCCAGGCGGGAGCGGTTAGAACTCTTGTGCGGTACTAATATAAAATAAAATAAAAAATAGTAAAAAAGAAAACGTTGTTCTGCCATATATATATAGAGAATATTTGACTCGCATTAAATTAAAGTTAAATAAAAATAACGATTTTTTTTTTTTTTTTTGAAGAAAACTTCTTCTAAAAGGTTGTTACTTTGTGATGTTATTATTTATTTATTAAAAGATGCTATGCATAAAAATCTTGTCTAAACCTTAGTTTATAAATTAAAAAATAATAATTAAGAAAATAACTTAGTTTACATCACTTTATTTTTTATATTTTATAATATCAATATGTTTCGTGAACCAAGTTCACGAAACATATTGATATTATAAAATATAAAAAATAAAGTGATGTAAACTAAGTTATTTTCTTATAATAAAAAAAATAACGAATGTATTGTATGGGGATGGGATCTATGACAGAAAGAGGAATGGAGCGCTGTAGACGATGACCACCGATGAAAACAAAAAAAAAACATTAACTTAAGTAGGAAAATGAAATAATGAAAATCAATATGAATTTCGAAGAGCAATTGAGTGTACGATATTTTTTGTCAGTCTGTCTTTAGCCAACACAAATAAGCTCGATGGTTTGCCCACGCGATAACATGATGTCGAATGAATTATCAAAATGATGCGACGCTTCTCGTGAATGTCTTGCGCATGTGTGGATGAAAGTTCGATGAGGCGGACGTAGCGCCATCTGTCATACATAAATAATTTCGTTCTTTTTGAAATAGGAAAGACCGTTAAATTTGTTCATACAATAAAAAATGGGAGGGTGAGGGTAGGAGGGTTAAAATTTGGGGTTATAGGTATTTTTTAATACCAAATTAAAAAAAAATACAAAAAAAAAATTTTGTCAATTTTTTTTTCTCGACAGGGACACCCTAATAACCTAGTGGTATGAAATATACTCTAAAACCTTTTCTCATATCTACCAAATATACACAAAAAATTGATAAAGATCGGTCAAGCCGTTTCGGAGAAGTGCGACCAAAAACACCGTGACACAAGATTTTTATATTAAAGTTTATGCAACTCTACGTTAATTACTGGTATTGATTTCAACCAACCTGAAATATTTTCAAATAAAGACCTTCCCAGTGATAATTTTTTATTTCATTTCAGATATTTCTGTGTTCGAATACAAAAATTTAGCACACACAGAAGGTGTACTAAATGAACTAGTTCGCTGTTGACAAGTTGGAGCAAATACAGAGTCTGTGAGCAAACTTTTAAGTGACGTTTTAGTTAAAATGATTCGCTCAGTTGAAGCTTCTGATTAAAGTGAGTGCTCCAGATTATGTAGAGTGCTCAAATGAGATTAAGAAATCAACTTGATACAAACTTTTATAGAGCGATAAAGTTGGGGATGAAGTGGAACTTAGGACCGAGGCCAGGCGAAGTCAAGACGCTGCAAATATTTAAAAGAATAACTCCTTTATTGCCCTTTGACTTTTACGTTTTTTTTTTATTTTACATTATCTCCAGACAGGAGGCCCTGGGGAAAACAATTTCCCTCAGGGCCTATGTCATCTGGGACGCTGTGTGGAGGGTCCTTTTGAGGAGAGGAAGGAATGAACATTGGTCTTGAAGAGACCCATGTTGTAGGAAGGATGAAACACAGAGGCCGGCAAATCATTCCACAGCCGAGGTGTTAAACACAAGAACGAGTCGAAGAAATGACCCGTTCTCATGTGACAAATGTCAATTGTGTACAAATGTTGGGCACGCGTTTGGCGTGTTTCCCGACTATGCACCGGTGCCGAAGGGATCAATGATGCTAGTTCCTCGGAGCATCTTCCATTGTAATACCGGTAGAATAAGGATAGCATTCCCACCCGACGCCTGTGCTCTAAAGATTGCAATCCGTCTGTTAAGATGGGAGAATCTATCAAACGGACCGCCCATTTCTGCACAGAGTCGAGGGTATTTTTCAGGTATTTTGGAGCTCCAGACCAGAGGTGGCTGCCAAATTCAACCGTGGGGCGCACTTGTGATTTGTACAGGGTTAGCAGTTGTGCACTATTAAAGTATCTGCGGGCCCTATACAGTACGCCCAGTTTCTGGGAGGCTAACTTTACTCTGGTTTCGATGGAGCCCTCATACCTGAGCTGGTCACTTAGGGTGTGTAACCCAAGCATATCATTGGAGGGCCTGTTCGGAAGATTGCTTCCGTTGAAAGAGACTAGATTTTCATTTCGATCCCTTTTAGACGTAATCAGACAAGATTGGGTCTTTGAAACATTAAATTCAACGAGATTATTTTTACCCCAAGAGAAAACACTCTCGAGGTAACCGTCCATTCTTTGCTTCAAAGCCATACGAGCTGTTGGAGTTTGAGAGCCCTTTGGGGGCTTGTCAAACAAAAAGCTATCATGAACTGTACTGTCATCCGCGTAACAATGAATTGGTGCACATGACAAAAGGTCGTTGATGTGCAACAAAAACAAAGTCGGAGACAGAACCGATCCCTGTGGGACGCCAGCATTTATCGAGTGTGAGGAAGAGGTGAAACCATCGGCTACCGTCTGAATCGACCTCTCCCTCAAGAAGTCGACAATCCACATACACAAGGATGCGGGAAGTCCATAAGAAGGCAATTTGTTGACAAGTCCTCGGTGCCAAACCCGGTCAAAGGCCTTGGAAATGTCCAGTGCAACCGTTTGAGTCTCGCCGAAATGTTCCAGGCATCGCCCCCAAACATGCGTCACATACGCGAGAAGATCGAGCGAGTGATTTAAATATGACTTAACATATAGGTGAGTACTGTTATTCGTTAAAGTATTTATTTATAAGACGAGTTTTGCAATAGAATGGTAAGAGTTATCTTGTAAGCACATAAGAAAGGAAAAAAAAAATGACCGGCAGTGCTGGTTTTTCAGTTGCATGGTTTTCAGTTGAATTGTTGACGTGTCAAGTTTTGACATGTCAGATCAGAAAAATATCGATTTCGTTAAGTAGGTTCATTACAATGGCGTTGAGAACTGATTTCTTTTCAGTTTCTCCATGAGCGGAGGCCCTTACAATATAAAACATCGTTTTTATCTCTACTGACTGGACTAATATGGAACGGAGCGTTCTCGGAATCATGCATGCTTAACTTTGTTTATGTTGATTCTTTACCAATCCGTGAATGAGCTCGTAAATCTAATGAACTTCGCAGAATTGTTTGGTATATCGTAGCACAAACTCTCGGATGGCGAATAATAGATATTTTATCTATTTATTGTTTATGTGTTTAATTCATGAAATTCAAATTTTTTTTAAAATGAAGAATTTCGTGGGTAGGTACAGTTTGAAAATGGCTTTGAATACCGAAACATGTCACAATATAAAAAAAAAATCTTGCAAAACTTAATAACACAAAAATTTGATGCAAAAAAGTAAGTTGTGTCAAATAATTAATTATTTTAAAGGTGATGGAAGTGACGTCGTTATTATTAAATTATTACATAGAAATACCAGACAGAAACTGTTCAGGATCTGTACTTCCGCTCTCCTGACAGAGCGATCCGGCGTGGTAACACCAGATTCCAACGGGAAGTGTGGCTGGAGTAACTCTTCAATAATAACTCCAGCTCTTGAATAATTGGTCTTTATTCACACAATAAAAAGACCCGTAGGGTAGCTCATGTAGGGTGAGCTCAATGATGCTATCTCTCTCCGCGGTTTTATAACCCACATGAAGTGAAAACCTGGCAGCAGACGTTTTGCCAAAAACGACCCGCCCAAGACGGATGGGAACAAGAGAAGAAGGAATTAAAATCCGTGGCAATACGAACTCGCCCTGGCAATTGCCAACACAAAAGAATGTTGCCACAACCATTAGGGTGACAATCACAAATATTAATATTTCAGTACCTGAAATCTTAACATATTCCCGCCCAAAAACGAGTATTAAGGAATAGTTGTTTTTCATACAATAATATAAGAAGAGATTGCAACATTGATACCCAGAATTTACCCAACGAGTTCACATACAAAAATAAACAATATTCAATATATGGATATCAAAATAATAACAAAAAAACTTATAACTAAGTATATAACCCTATGTCAGACTTGACATTAAAAAATAAAGTTTAATAACGTAGAACCTTCTGGTGCGCTGCACCCACTTATGAGAAAATAGTTTAACACTTGGCACTGATGAGCCTGACGGCACTTTGATTTACACATCACATCACTTTTAGTGTTGTAATTGGTTCTTAATCCAGGTTGGAGGAAGGATCCTCCATGGGAAGTAGACAGAGCTGTGTCACGGCTCTTTTGGTGACACCTCTGGCCGTCCTCAAGGAGACGACGCGGACGCGTCCGTCTTGGCCAGGGTGGATCTCCGTCACTCGCGCCATCCTCCAGTACTGCGGAGGTAGTTGGTTGTCTTTGATGATGACCATGTCACCAGGCTGTAAACTGCGTTGACGTCCTTCTTGCCATTTGACTCGGTTCTGCAATTCTGCTAGGTATTCCCGGCTCCATCTGTGCCAAAAAGATTGAACAACGGTAGACATCTTTTGGTAAATATTAAGCCTGTTTGTAGGCAGATGGTGGATATCAAGCTCAGGCAATGCTAACAGGTTGTCGCCAATAAGGAAGTGTGACGGAGTGAGTGCGTTTAAGTCATTTGGATCTGATGTTAATGGAGTCAGAGGACGGGAATTTAAACAAGCCTCAATCTGTATTAGTATGGTATTCATGCCTTCGTATGTCAAAACAGTTGACCGCATTGCTTTTTTTAAATGTAACTTTGTCATTTTAACTGCACTTTCCCAAAGTCCCCCGTGATGCGGTGAGCGGGGGGGCAAGAAACTCCAGCTAATATTCTGCTGGGCCAAAAAATTATGGATTTCTTTATCAGATGCCTTCAAAAAATCAAATAGTTCAGTAAGTTCCCTATAACTACCTGTAAAGTTAGTTCCATTATCAGTAAAGAGTCGTGAGGGTTTACCCCTCCTAGCTATAAATCTTTTCAATCCATTCATAAATGCCATTGAAGTTAAATTAGTCACTAATTCTAGGTGAATTGCCTTTGTTGAAAAACAAATAAATAAACATATGTAAGATTTTACACTCTTAGCATTTCTGGTTAAACCAGACTTAATTAAAATTGGACCTGCAAAATCTATGCCGGTTACATAAAATGCTCTTTGGATTCGGAATCGGTCAGCAGGAAGGTCACCCATGAGCTGGCGACACTCGCGCGGACGGACTCGGAAACATACAATACATTTATGCAGTGCTCGCTTCACTGCGTTTTTACCATATATTGGCCAAAAACGTAAACGCAGTAATGCGAGCAGAGCATTACATCCTAAATGTAAATTCTCATAATGCAGATGGGTTATTATTAAGTCAGTCAACTTATGATTTTGTGGTAACAAAATTGGATGTTTTTGAGAGAGCGAGGTAATATCGGATTGTGATAGTCGACCTCCAACCCTCAACAACCCATCCTGCATAAAAGGATTTAGTGCCTTTACCTTGCTCCGCCTAGATACAAATCTTCCATTACTCACAGACGCTATTTCATCATGAAATGCGAATCGCTGAGCGTTCAAAATCAATACATGCATGGCATGTTCCAGTTCGATTACAGAAAGCTCGTCGACCCGCATCGGTCTTCGTTTAGAACAGTTATGTATGAAACGTAACATATAAGCAACTACACGCCTCAGTCGTCTTAATGAAGAATAATTATTAAATATTTCCCAATCGACAGGACTACTAGTAACCAAAACTATCCTCGCCGTTTCTGGCAACTCCGTGGGAGTATCAAATATAGAATGTGGCCACTTATCCTCGTCGGACGTGAGCCATGGTGGTCCTGACCACCATAATGAAGATGTTTTCAACTGCTGAGATGTTATTCCTCTGGAAATTATGTCAGCTGGGTTTTCAGTTGAATTAATGTGACGCCATATAGCGCCATCACCTTCACGTTGTATTTCTGATACGCGGTTAGCAACAAAAGTAGTCCAACGGTACGGTTCTCCTGCAATCCAAGCCAATGTTATTGACGAATCACACCACAAAGTGGTGTCAACAGTTACTTGGAGAGCTGCCGTCACCCGCTTCATTAATTTAACTAATAATTGTGCTCCACATAACTCAAGACGTGGTAACGATAAATTTTTTAGTGGGGCTACACGAGATTTAGCGCATATTAACTGTGATTGGTGAATGCCGTGTTCATCGGTAGATCTTAAATACAGACAAGCGCCATATGCTCCTTGAGATGCATCGCAAAAACCGTGTAAGCTAAAAGATTTTTTATTAAAGCAGAAAATTTTCCTCGGTACCCGAATATGATTTGCTTTACTGAGACTCAGCGTGTAAGTCTGCCAGGCCAATAAAAGGTCATTGGGTAGCTTGTCATCCCAGGATATTTTTAGCTTCCACAATCTTTGCATAATTATCTTACCGACAATGATTACTGGGCCTACCAGTCCTAAAGGGTCAAACACTTTTGACATTAATGATAAAACTTGACGTTTTGTTACTTCTAACTTTGCGTCTATGCTTTCTACCTGATAGGTAAACTCATCAAGTTTGGTGTCCCATATTAATCCGAGAATCTTAGCTTCATTGGATTCATTTGGCAATAATTCTAAATTATCTTTAGAATCATTAATCGAGGGCGCATTAGACCTCCATTTTCTAATCTCCATGCCTGCTGTAGCAAGCGCATTAATGATTTGTGATTTAAGCAAGTGACAAGTATCAATGGAGTCACTACCAGAAAGAAAATCATCTACATAAAAATTTTCCTTAAGGGATTTACTAGCTAATGGATGAGTAAATGAAACGTCATTACCTAGCCGATGCAGACAACGTATTGCTAAATAAGGCGAAGGAGCCAAACCATATGTCACCGTGTTTAGCGTATAGTGTTTCGAACAATCCTCCGCATCCTTTCTCCATAATATACGTTGGTAATTTCTGTGTTCCGGGTTGATATTAATTTGGCGGTACATCTTTGCAATATCTGCGGTGACTGCATATTGATGTTTTCTGAAAAATACCAAGTGACAAAATATATCATTTTGAATGGTGGGCCCAATCATTAGAGCGCGATTCAAAGAAATCCCTCGAGCGGGTTTAGCCGACCCGTCAAAAACAACACGAATTTTAGTAGTTGTGCTTGATTCTTTAAATACAGCGTGATGTGGTAAATAATAAGTAGTTTCATCGCGTTTTGGAGGTTCACATTCAGTCATGTGACCTAATGCAAGATACTCATCAATAAATTCCGAGTATTGTTCCTTTAAACTAGGTTGTCTTAAGAATTTTCTTTCCATTGACACTAATCTACCTTTAGCAATACTAAATGAATCTCCTAATTGAGATAGGTTAGATTTAAATGGTAAGTTGACTACAAATCTACCATTTGCATCGCGTTTATGCGTGCCTTTGAAAATCTTTTCACATTCACTATCTTCCAGAGAGTGATGCTTACTATTTTCATATTCTTCAACCTTCCAAAACCTTTCTATTTGATTCTGCAAAGAATTTAATGAAATATGACAAACTTTAACTGGCCTCGAATTATGACGCCTCTGTACAGCTCCTGATATTATCCAGCCTAGCTCCGTTCGATGCAATGAAGGTTTATCCTTTCCTAACTGTATCTGATCCGTACGAACCACCTGCCAGAATATCTCTGCTCCGATCAGCATATCAATAGAAGCTGGCTGGTAAAACTGCGGATCAGCTAACTGGATACCGTCTGGAATGTTCAACATTTTTGGATTAATCAAGGTCTGCGGAAGATTGCAAGAAATCTCATCTAATACCAAACAAGATATTTCATCCCGGTATTGAGAACATAATGATTTAAATTTAATGTCAACTGTTTCCTTTACATGAATTAAATTATTATGCAAACCTGAAACAGGTATATTCAACTTTGTACAATGCAAATTTAATCTTTTACAAGTATCCTTTGTAATAAAATTAGACATTGAACCCGAATCCAAAAGTGCGCGTATTTTGTGTGTTCCACCATACGCGTCTTCTATTTTTACTATTACGGTAGATAGTAAAATTTCCCGCCCGTTCATGTCACTATGACATGTTAAATTTACTGGTGCCTCCGACTGACCCTTGCCAGCTGAAGTACCCGCTTGTACATTATCAGTATTGATATGTAACAGAGTGTGATGTTTTCGATCACAAACACTGCATTTTTCCTTCCACCTGCACACCTTTGAAGGGTGCCCCGGTTTTAGGCAATTATAACATAAATTGTTCTCTGATACGAGCTTTCTTCGTGCCGCTGGTTCTTTGTTAACAAATATTTTGCACGAATAAATGAAATGACTGTCATTACACAGCATACAATTAACGTTGCCCGACGCTAACATAACCTTGTTTGTAGAATTCCTTTCCTTAAAATTAAAAAACCTTGGTTTTGTTGCAACTGGTTCCGATTTCTGTTGCATTCCACCAATGTCACCTTGGATAGTTTCCAGGATCTGAGACCTTTGTGAAATAAAATTGCTAAACTGCACGAATGTAGGATAAATTTTGTCGCACTCTATTGATTCCCAAAGGCTACGTGTGTGATTATCTAACTTTGAGGTTAGAATATGTATGATTAATGTATCCCAATGTTCTGTTGGTAGCTTTAAGTTGTGTAAAGCTCTCAAATGAATGTTTGCTTGATCAATTAAATTCCGTAATTCATGATGATTCTGTCGTTTTAACGGTGTAAAATTAAATAAGAAATTCAAATGTCTATTCGCTATAAGTCGGACATTTTCGTATCTCGAAATAAGCATTGTCCAAGCTGCACTGTAATTATCCCCGGTTATTTCTAGAGAACTAATCAAATCAAGTGCCTCTCCGGACACATAACTAATAAGGTAATGAAATTTCTGAACATTATTTAATTTACTGTTATCATGAATTAAGGCAATGAACGAATTTTTAAAAGTCAACCATTTATGGTTGTCACCTGAAAACACTGGTATAGAGATTGGTGGTAAATTTACTGAGATATTTGGGACATTTTCAATCTTCTTAAATTTTGATAACATTTCCTGTCCTAATGCAATTATATTAAAATATGTACCTTCAAAATTATCCCTCGCGTCATTATCTTCTGATTTGTTCAATAAATCAATCTCCAGCTGAATTTTGGAGAATTCTATCAGAGAAGGCTTGATGGCGTCTAACCTCGATGACAATACGCCAGGTGTAATATCATTTTCGTTGCTTAAATAGGTTTCGAATCTCGTTAATGAACCTTTCAAAACCCCGCGCCGTTTAATCAACCTGTCGAGTTCCATTTTTTAACGAACTAACACTAACTTGATTTAAAAACTGAAAACACAATACGGCAGTTTGACGCGGTTTGACATAAACAAAAATGATTGATACTATAGATCATAGAGAACCCAATCACAATACTATGGCATACAAAGACGAAACTTGCAAACGCGTGGCTAGAAATGTAGGTAGGCAAAGCAAAGTTATTCGGCAGACTGAATACAACAATAAAAATTATTATCACCAATAAATTTATGCTATATTGAAAGCATCTGATTATGAACATCCGAATGTAATTCGATATAATCAATACGAAATAATGTGGCATCTACACAGATTTTTAGCTTTTTAAATGGAATTTGAAAGGACAATGAAAGGAAGGCTACAACCTGATTTTCTGTGCATGCGAGCGTCGTGATGAGGCTCGCTTGATCAATCCAATGATGGTGATGAGGACGCCGACTGGACCACTCCCGATGATGATGAGGCCTGACTGGGCCACTCCAAATAATGATCTTCCGTCTCAAATGGATCAATCCAAATAATGATCACCCAGCTTGAATGAATCAATCCAAATAATGATCACCCGGCTCGAATGGATCAATGTTCAGGATCTGTACTTCCGCTCTCCTGACAGAGCGATCCGGCGTGGTAACACCAGATTCCAACGGGAAGTGTGGCTGGAGTAACTCTTCAATAATAACTCCAGCTCTTGAATAATTGGTCTTTATTCACACAATAAAAAGACCCGTAGGGTAGCTCATGTAGGGTGAGCTCAATGATGCTATCTCTCTCCGCGGTTTTATAACCCACATGAAGTGAAAACCTGGCAGCAGACGTTTTGCCAAAAACGACCCGCCCAAGACGGATGGGAACAAGAGAAGAAGGAATTAAAATCCGTGGCAATACGAACTCGCCCTGGCAATTGCCAACACAAAAGAATGTTGCCACAACCATTAGGGTGACAATCACAAATATTAATATTTCAGTACCTGAAATCTTAACAGAAACCAAACACTTTCATAATGCCAGAGCTCTCCACAGGGTTTTTGTTGTTGCAGATAGATTGCAGATACATTTTAACTATCATTGTTTAGAAGACACTTGCAGCTTCGAAATGTTAATTTTATTTTATGCAATTTTCATAACGAGATATAATATTATATTATATGTAGGTACTTAATTGGTACCAGTTTTCATTTAATTAACGATAAATTCTTTGATTCTTTAAGATTGACTAAATATTTAGTTAATATGAAAATGTTAATCAGGTTTGAATCCAGCGATGCGGTAAAAACTTGCAATGAAAAGTTGGAAGTTTCTATTAACCTATTTTACCGATGTAAAAGTTCTGATTCTCGCGCCTTGCATTGAGTCGTAATATTTAACTGTGTTGCTGAAAACTTGGCACAGTTTTCTATCAAGTCATATAATTTTTTGCAACATGCAATTCGAGAGCAGCCTGCAGGAAATGCTTGATATTTTTCTTTACTCAAATGGATCTGACTGTTTTTGGATAAATATAAAAAAATCAAGATTTGCGCGACAAAGTGAAATACAGCTCCACTGGTAATCGCTTTCTATTTTTACGAAATGTATGTTAATTTTTCTTTCTCTATGAGTTAAAGGTTAGGAAAATCTATGGAAATGGAGAGAAACAAGAATTAAATAAACATTCATGATTTCTGATTTTTTTCTTCGTATGAAACCCTATCTTTAGTAAAATCGGTAAGTCTTTTTTATAAATTGGGATCTTATAGCATTTTACAAAAATCATACGGAGTATCAGAAATGGAGGAATGAAAAAAATTAAAACAAAAAGATTAAAAAAATCTACAAACACAATTTGGCTAAAAAATATCTTGTTTGAACGACACTTTATTGAGCACCCTTATACACACAAGTAAAAACACACCAGTTTCGGTTCTGCCTGAGGTTGTGAATATTTCATTATACTCAAGAAAGTGGTGTTAAAACAAAACATTTTTTATCCAAATTATAATTATATTTAAACACGTGAAAGTTTTCTACAAATATGAATTCAAAAAAATTCATGGTTTGAATAACCTATTAATTCATTTCCGATACTTTTGATATGTGAAAGTTCTCATCAAATTCTGTTGTTGTTTCAGTTATGTGAAACTACTGGCCAATAATGATACACCAGAACTTGAATAGCACGTTCACAACACCTGAAAATTGACTTAGAAATTTGATGAATTGTTCAAGTTCTGTGAAACAACTGGCCCTAAGATATAGTGCGTATTTTCAAATTTTACTTTAAAATTGTCACGGCCAAAAGTACAGTCAAATAATTCTCATTTTTTAATTTTCATGTTTATTTAATTTAAATAAAACATACAACGAAGTTGCATTCCCATGAGTTATCAAAGGGATCGCCAATTGGTACTTTTTGAACAGTTAAACCCAACCCAACCCAATATGCCGACATAATGTATGAAGAAAAATTTTACAAAACATTTCACAGAAGCAACATACAGACACAACACATGAAGAATCACTTTACTAATATTTCACAGAAACATGACTTACAAGATTTTATGAATTATTATAACCACTCATTTAATTTATGTACTGTTGGTGTCAAAAAGTTAAAATAAAGTATCCTCCATGATGGACTATAGAAATGCATAAAAAACAAAATCAGGAAAATACAATAACAGGTAACGGGCTCAAAAATATACAGACCTAATACAAGATGTTTACATACAAAATACATGACAAGATTTAAAAAAGATATAAACTGCGCCCATCATATCTGGATGTACAAAGTTTTAAGAATTAAACCCATTTCATTTGCTCAATTTGTTATGTGCCAACGATTTCTGGGTCCATATTTTTTTAAAACATGAGTGCTTATAAATTAATCTTTTGACTTTTGTTAAAATCCGTAATTTCTCTCTAAAAGCCTCTTGCGAAAGTCCCATGTTCCCGGTACAATATAGCCCGAGCCAAAGTAGTTTGAACAGGGTCCGGGAAAGCAGGAACAGCGAAGCGGGAACAGGGCGATTAAGAACTTATCGACATCAGCGATTTGCTTCCCGGAGCTTTCAACCCGGCAAAAGTCCTAATTAGAAATAGGTAGCTACCGATAATTCAAATTCTCCTTCGCTTAGTGCAATTATCTGATTCCCGCTGAAATCCAATTGATTTATTTTTGACGTCCAAGACAATTCAATTATCATTTTCCCCTATTGTCAGTCTTTGGAAGGCTTTATCTGTTCAATTAAATCAATTCATACTCGATCACTGGTCTCCTCACAATTCATTGTGTGGAAATGGAGGATTAATATTTCCATTGTAATATCCACGTTTATTTTAATGGTACCTTATTTTAGGATTTTTAAAGCTGAAACCTATAAAGCGTTAAGAAAATATGAATGAAAAAAGTAGAGTTTTTTAAATTAATTCATTATCATTTCATTATTATCGGAAAAATTGCATTCAATTTATTATTCCAAATGTATTTGTCTTATAAAAAAATAATACGTGAAATAACTTTTCGAGATTACACGGGTTATCAGTACATACAAATAATACTGAATAAACTTCCTCTTTAATATAAGGTAACTAATGTAGAACATATTATACAGGTAGGTCCTGCTAAATAAAAAAATCTTTTCCTATTCAGATGTTAACACACCAAGATCTTGTTTGACCTTTTAAATATTTGTACATGAGATTATGAATTATTATTTTTTGTTCCTTCAATAATTATTGTACATATTTACAAACATAAACGGGTTTCTTTAAATTTACACATACATAGGGATCTGTAGTATTTAATTAGATATCTGTATTGAAATTTATACATACTAAGGTTGGTTGTTGAAAAAAAATTTACCGATTCATCAAATATTTTAAGATAATTTTCACGTTCTAATCAGAGATAAAACTGAAATAATCAGAGAACTTCACATGTATTTACAAACATAAGCGTGTTTCTTTAAATTTACATATACGCAGGAATCTATAATACTATTCAAGGTCTGTTATTATATATAATAATAGCAGTTGCTTCATAAAACTGAAATAATCACAGAACTTGAACAGAACATACACAGAACGTGAAAATTAACTTAAAATAATTAATGAATTCGTAAATTTTTTCTAAACAAACCATCCTAAGAGTACTGTTAATAATATATAAGGAACAGAAAATATAAACGTATTGTAATATATATATATATATATAACAATACGTTTATATACTTTTAGATTGATATATAAATATATATATAATTTTAGATTGGGTTATTAATTTCACAAATACGCCCAGATAGCAAACATCCAAGCACCATTATTAGTAATTGCGTACCTATTATCATAAGGCTTTTTTATGTGAACAAGCGTCCCAACACAAGAGTCCCAACTGCTTCAGTATGGAGCCAGTGAGACTACGGCATTCTGTTATGAAAATATTTAGCTTTCACATTGGCAGCTAAAATGTTAGGAATATAATACATGGAGAGCAAGAGACAAGTGTAATTATTACTGGAGAATTTGTATCTCAGGCGTGGACCTTATGAGGATAGGTTATTTAATAAAAGAGTTTAGTGCTTTGAGACAGTTTAATTAATTTGTTTATAAGTACAAAAAAAACAATCAGGGCTAGACTAAATCTGAATGGGCATATTATGGAGCGTTAGTACCGTTTAATCTTGAGTAGTTGATGAATGGGTGAATGCCATATGTAGGCGATCCATGCTGCTGCTTGCTGCCTTCGGAGATGTGCGGTCAGCTCCAACGGCAGGCTGGAGCGACGAACAGGCCTCCAGTCCCGCGGTTTCCCAGCGACGTCCCGTCCCAGGGCGGTTGCCAGCCAGCCGACTATGTTGATGACGGCCAAGGTCAGCGATCTTCGGCCGCATCTCTGCGAACACCTCTGGCTCCAGGTGCAGTCGGAAGGTCTTGTCATGACTGCGTCTGCAGATGCTGGATTTGAGTAAATCCAGAAGAAATAATGTGCTCCCATGGTACTCCGCTGCTGATCCAGGATTTAAATGATTGTCCTGATGGTCTTCAATAATGGATGCCGCTGATGGGTGCGGATTTATCAATCTTCACATGTTGTTAAAATAATGGCGAACTACTCGTATTACTATGTGATTACGTCGACCCGCCACAGGGACGGTGGCCAAGGTCACCTGTGGCTGCTCAAAGAATGAAGAGCTCAAGGCCAGTCCTGCCTAGTGAACCCCTCTGTGCAGATCCTCAGTATCACCAACTGAGCAAAGGTAAACATTTCAATGCTACCAATATAAAGATGTTGAATGTTAACAAACTTCACACCAAAAGTACCCATACACAGATAATTCACTTGTTACATTATTTTTTATGTAACAATCCCCAAACTGGGTTATCTTGTGAGGCTGAAGGTGATGGGGAGGGGAAGGAGACGGAAAGATGTGGTTATTCAGATCTGGTCACTAAACACGACCAAAGCCATTTCAAGTAACGATTCAATTCTGAATAATGGGTTTACACCAGGGCGATACTAAGACTCTCTTTCAGTCTGAAACGTGTCGCAAATATACTATATATAAATTAATTAATTGTGAAATAACACAAATTAATCAAATAAAAATAAATTACGCATGCCAGAATTCGATACCGCGACCTTATTGGGAGTCGAGAGCCTTACCCCACGACCACGGAGGCCGTTCAATTTCTTATAATTATATTAAATTACTGTAAAGATCAACGAAGCAGTTTGGTTATATTTTGCGCCGTCGGAAGATGGATTTTACAATCCACCTGACTTAAAAGCTATACAAATTGTGGAAAATAAAAGGGCGAGGCGCATGTCGGTATTAAAAGTATTATGAATCTATAATATATCTAAGTATAAAGCTTCAAAATTATCAGAATAAGGAACTCCAGTGAAAAATATTATGGCTTTAAAAAATATGTTCATATAGACCAATAAACGCTGATTCTGAATATATAAGTTTTATTCAATAATATTAAACGCAGAGTTTTAAAAAAAAATTAAAAAGTCCATTTTTAATCGAGTCGTAAAAACACATTTTAGTGGTGACGTCACTGTTTGACGTGTCGTGACGTCACCGTAAAGTCATTGTATGGGAATGTATGATATGACACAAGCCATCGTATTAATTTATTCGTTTATTTACATACAGTTTATAGAGATTTAGATGTTCTGTTTGTTGAAACATTATTTAGGCCTAAATAATGTTTCAAAAATAAAGATATCTCCTATTAGTTTATCTCTATTATTGAAAATATTCAAAAACTACTGCACAAAAAAAATAGTAATGCTACTTATAGGAAGAATACTTCGAACAACGAAATTCAAAATGGCGACAGATGATCAGCTGATTGCCCGATCGTCTAATTTTTCAGGAGTGATGACGTCACACAATTCACCATACGTACGGTGGTTTTCGAGGGATCTTGAAAAATTAAAACTTTGACAATTATTTTAACCATTAAAAGTAACGCTAAAAATAAAAATACGGTTATTTAAGTTAGAAGGTCACTAATAATAAAAAAATAAAAAATTGGACTGAGTTCTCTATTGTATAAATGAATGCCCGATACTCATCGACATATATAATGACGTGATACACGAATAACGTCAAATCTTGAATGGAACCGGTAACTGCCGCAGTTACATACTCGTATAGTTAGTGCTCTTAAAGTGATTTTTAGTTTATGCAGACCTCTTAGATTCAGTATAAGTACAAGTGTGTGCTGTACATATAAGCAACGGTGCACGTACCATATCGAATCTCTCGCAAACCCAATGGGCATGCTATCACGGGGCGATTGTCGCAGGTTTTAGATATAGAAAGCGGGCGTATTAAACGACAGCGCATTCGTAATCACACGACTGAGATCGTTTCTGCAGGACAAGGTCTAAGATCAAAAGACTTTATAAAAAGGGATTGAGCAAAATTGATGCGAACCTGAAGTATATCATATATACCTGGAGTTATCTATTACACTCAGCGAATCACGAGATATAAAGGGCTAGGAATAATGTCGGTGCCTTTATGTAAAACGGTAAGCTCAAATTTATGGCATCCCTTACCGACTCAGGGGTTGAAGAAAATGATCCTGGCAGAGGGGTGGAGGTGGCTATATATTTACGAAAACAGCCTACAATAAGAATATCAATTGTCCTAATAGGACACCTTACCCACATATTTCATACGTAAAATTTCCCTTTTTATGAATATTGAATTTTTCACTAGTATTTACGATTTTTTGGCGTGCTGTGAAAGAAATGGTAATACAGGATAATTTGTGAGGTGTTTTTTTGGTGAAATATTCCTCAAGGATGAAAATGACTATTTTATTGTATTTGTTTCTGAAACACTGCTAAATGCACAGTGATCGGAATACTTTCCTGCACGACTCCACCCTTTTACAATGGCTCATTGTTCTGTCGAATATTGCACCGCCTACTCTAAGACGAGAGACAGCAACCCTCAGGGAATTCAAAAAGATCTTTGATAGCAACATTCCACTTCAAGATGACCTTAAAAACCTTCCGGCCAGACGCCTTACGTTCAGGAAATCCTCCTAGATTGAGGCGAAACTCTGCTCCTATCATGTTACTCCCCTGAAGATTCGGGGCGAATTCAGTGGCATTCTTCAGACATGAAAAATAAGCACCTCGTTGTGGATTCAACTATTATTAACCTGCCATCGGAAGACGCTGAACTTATTAAACCGCATCCGTTGAATTCACAGCTGTTGTGTATATATTACAGGAAGAAAGAAGCCCTTTTTTGCTACACGTTATATTATGATGCATACATGGGGTCTAAAGTATTCTGAATTATGTAAATGTGAACAATGGACACACATTCGAAGGGGCTCCATCGAAGCCAGAGTAAAGTTAGCCTTTCAAAAACTGGGCCTACTGTACAGGGCCCGCAGATATTTTAATAGTATCCAACTGCTAACCCGGTACAAATCACAAGTGCGCCCCACGGTTGAATTTGCAGCCATCTCTGGTATGGAGCTCCAAAATACCTGAAAAATACCCCCAACTCTGTAGAAACGGGCGGTCCGTTTGATAGGTTTTCCCATTTTAACAGACAGATTGCAATCTTTAGAGCACAGGCGTCAGGTGGGAATGCTATTCTTGTTCTACCGGTATTTAAATGGAAGATCCTCCCAGGAACTAGCGTCATTGATCCCTTCTGCTTTGGTGCATAGTCATATGTACACGGTTGTGTGCCCAACATAATGTACACGGTTGACATTTGTCACATGAGAACCGGTCGCTTCTTCGACTCGTTCTTGTGTTCAATAGCTCGGCTGTGGAACGATTTGCCGGCCTTTGTGTTTCCTCCTTCCTACAATATGGGTCTCTTCAAGACCAATGTTCATTCCTTCCCCTGCTCAAAAAGACCCTCCACACAGCATCTCAAATGACATAGGCCCTGAGGGAAATTATTTTCCTCAATGCCTGACTGATTGAATCACCTCAGCATTCTATTTTGACCTCCACCAACTTACCTCCACCAAACGAATAACTTCCGAAACAAAAACAAAAAATCTATTTGTTTAAAAAATCATTTTTACCCTACGAATTTCACAATAAATGCATAGTTATTGAGCATACGAACCGTAGATTTACGAGTACGTATATTGATGTGACATACATCATGAATTGTGCTAAATTTATCATGCTAAAGGAGACAAATTATCAAAGCCTGAAGACCAGGCGTAATGCCGGACTCATGGTATTCGAATTAAAGTTAATAAAAAACCTTATTGATTGTCCATATCTCCTGTCATGCTGTGGCTTATTTGTTCCTGACAAATACTGTCGAGCTCGTAGCCACGACCTATTCTACATACCGCAGGGTCGGACAGATGTCATGGCTCAACACAGCATGACAAGAGGTATGATATTGCTTAATGCCCTACCAGCGGATATAGATGTGTTTGATATCACCATACCATCTTTTAAAAAAACTATATACATGTATTGTTAGTTGTAGAAAATTGTACCATAATTGGACTAAACTGTCTGTTGTACAATAAAAAAAAATATATCGAAACCTTATTCGGGATTTGACGTGAGTTATCTTTCTAAAGTTTATTTTTTAACCTATTTGTTAAAACGGTTAAATACTTGAATAATAAGATAAACCGATTGAAGTATGTTGTGGCGTGTCCGTGCGCTTGAAGTAAGCATAATTTTTCCCCACTTTTGCTGAAATTGTTGAAACATTTCCGAATATCAACATTTTATCAATTTTTTAAGAGATTAATATGTTTGTCAAATTAATGATTTATTTAGATAATCCAGGTCGACATTCAATTTCAAACAAATTCATTGTTTTCTAAAATGAAATAGTATTTTTAAAGCAGATTTTATAAACGGACTTATTCAATTAAAACCGATATGACCAACTCCAGCAATTACCGGCCAATATCCCTGGCAACTATAATTGCAAGACTATTTGAAAGGGTAATTCTGATTGAAATAGAAGGTAAACTCAATTCTAAACACAATCAGATGGGCTTTAAGTACAGATTATCCACTAATATGGCAATATACTCCGCTAAGCAAATAATAGAATATTACAAGAAACGAAAAACTACTGTATACGGATGCTTCTTAGATCTGAGCAAAGCGTTCGACAGGGTCTGTCATAAAACCTTATGGGAGAAATTGAAAGCTAGAAATATACCTACTATGTATATCAACACACTATCCCGGTGGCACTCTCAGCAGGAAAACGTTGTACGGTGGGCAAGTACGTACTCCCAACCGATATATTTGCGATCAGGAGTAAGGCAAGGAGGGTGTATGTCCCCAATCCTGTTCAATGTATACATGGACGAATTATCAAATCGCCTGGACACCAGGGCGGGCTGTCGTATTAATAATTTATGCCTAAATCACATAAGTTATGCGGACGACATGATTCTCCTAGCTCCGTCGATCAAGGGGTTGAGAACATTATTAAAAATCTGTGAAGAATATGCAAATGACCACAACATGATGTACAACCCCAAGAAGACAGAACTAATCGCATTCCACCATGGAAAAAATCCCGAGAAAATGCTCCCTGTAAAACTTAATGAGGAAAATATAAACGCATCTAAGAATGTAAAATACTTGGGACACATTATTACTGAAGACCTCTCGGATGACGGTGATATTGAACGACAGCGGAGAAGTATCAGTATACTGTCTAATATGATTGCCCGAAGATTCTTCAAATGCAGTAACAATGTAAAAAAAACATTGTTCAATGCATTTTGCACTAACCTATATACATGTGAAACATGGTGTCACTACCGTACCAGCTCAATAGAACGACTGCGGATCCAATATAATGATGCTTGCAGAATTATATTTGGATACAGAAGATACAGCAGCGCATCTTCAATGTTTACGGAGCTAGGACTACACGGATTTGCCGGTCTGATGAGACACCGGGTCACTGGAGCCAGGATGCGGCTAATGGCTTCCGATAACAAAGTGGTGATCGCAGCCTTCCAGCACCAAGCGCCACTCCTAAGCGAGCGCTGGGCCCTAGCTCACTCCAGACCACGTCCTACATTATAATTGATTATTTATTTTATTTCTATTATCGCTTATGTCTTTTATATTTGTTTGTTCTATTTACTTTTTTTTTTACTTTATCTGTTCTGTAAATATGTACAACTTTATGGGACGTGTGGGATTGCACAATCCTCCCCACATCCTGGAATAAATTATTATTATTATTATTATTATTATTATAAAACTATTAAAATTATGATTTAAAAAATGGAAGAATTTCTTGTCGGTTCCGATAGTTTTTTCTTATTAACTGTAAAAATATCACTCCATACGAAACAAAAAGCTTCATAATTTATCCCGATTGGGGATGCGATAATCATACTAACTCCGGTTAGCAGGGAGCAGTTGTGACTATTAAACATGAAAAGCGAACTTCAAGCATCCCCAAAGATGACATAGGCCCTGAGGGTAATTATTTTCTTCAGGGCCTCTTGTGTGGAGCTCATGTAAAAAAAGAAGTTATTTTTTGTTTTTGATTTCATATAATCTATGTTGCAAAGTAATAGTAATAAGGAAGGTCACTACTTATTTATTTACGCCCTAGTGGGCTTTTACAAAGATAGGTAATAATAGTTAGGCAGGTACGTGGAAAAAATAAAATTAATTAAAATTAAAATCATACATTTCATTAAAGTAATTATAAAGACTTCGTTTTACAACTAATACGGAATCTGCAAACATGTCTACAATATTCCCAAATTTATTGCCAAAATGATGTAATCTGTTTATAGATGACTAATATGGTCATTACCCACGAATAATATTGCCAGGTAAATTGAATGTTATTTTATTTTTAAAGGTTTTTTTTTAATTATCAAAGTTTTCAAAAAGGAAAGAATAAGTTGTATCCATTCGAATTCGGTTTTCCGTGACCTAATAGTATAGAGTAATTAATGTTGTCTGCACGGCATTACCATTCGCGATTTTCTTATTAAATCTGTATAAATAAACCATTTGGGGCTATTCCCAAATCCCCGTCCTATTCCCGGCCTGATGCCCTGTGAAGATAGTCCGTTTTGAGCGAAACGCCAAAGTAATTTCCCGCCTCCATGTTACTGTAAGAAAGATAATGATGCAATAAATGTTAACGATTTTCTACAAGGAGAACACGGTCCGGTTTTTCAACGCATCTGGAGAAATTTCATGCTCCAGGGAAGATAACACCATTCAATTTAGAATTTCACCGCTATGTTACACATGTTATTATAATCATAATTTACTACTTACGGGTAGAATATACGGTGAAATCGAAACAAAGCAAAATTGATTTAAATAAAGGATATTATCTACAGAAGGTATTGCATTTTATTTCAAACGTAACAAAAATTTACACTTTAAAGTTTGGCAATGAATTCGCTAGATGGCAGTACACGCTATAAAACTAATATTAATTTTTCAAAAGAAGCAAACACATTGTGACTTGACATTTTAAATAAATAAAAAGAAAGTATGTTTCCCATTATCCCACTCGCTCCTCCCCCACTTCCTTCCCACAACTGACGCACTGTCCCACTCTAATTTACTGTCTCTTTCTTGCATAAATATTTCCGCACTGTCCCACTCTAATTTACTGTCTCTTTCTTTCACAATTTGTATATATATATATATGTATATGTGTATTACCCTGTATTTGTCAGTATTTTTATATTCAGTCCTGATGAAGGTACGGAGGTACCGAAACCGGTAGACGGAAAAAAATAACAATAAAGTGACGTAAAACAAAGTATTTTCTTTTTATTTACTAATATTAATATTGATAATGAGACCCTCTGTCATTGGTGACCAAAACGCCTTTTCTTTGAATGCATCGTTATCCAGTGAATCTAATAATTGTATTATATTCTAATAGGTTATCCATCAGCGAAATACTTAAGAACTTCTACAGTATGCTATGCAGCTGATCGTAAAATCAAAAAATATATATTATAAAACAAAGATTCCGTCCAGGTAAAACAAAAAATCTAACATTTGGTATATTTATCAGAAATTATGGATAATAATTGTTGTATTTATTTTTATTTCATTTCTATGTGTTAACTTTGAGACAGAAATGCATTTATAAGCGTAAATGCTCTCGGAGTAAAACGCTGCAAAACTTGAAAAAGTTTTCTACGTATTTTTTAAGAGAAAAATTAAGATGAAACTAAACTCTAAATGCCAGCCACATATCACATTGTTTCGCCCCAAGGAAGAATAGTACCTTTTACCTTGCCAACTATACCATTTTGGATAATGGATAGAGATAAATAATATTTATATAGGGCAATACTTTACATGTGTTAACGAGGAAGAAAAAAACATAAAACTTCCATTCGAAATGAAAATCGATTCTCTTTCATGCTTTTATTTAAATAACATTTTATAGTACCTATACTCTGCTATAGAGGGTATGGAAAAAGATACCGAATTGATGGTCGAACAAAACGAATAATTTCGAACATGATGTTAATAAATAATGCTGGCCTTAATAACGGCAAATGGTTGTTTATCAGTTATGTAACTTTTAAAACACATTTATTAGTAAGGGGGAGGGTATATATAGTTTATATGAGAAATTACCATCAGATATATTCTAACCCGAATAGTGCTGCACACTGCATATTATTATATGAATAAGCATAAATTAATTCGAATAGATAATAATAAGAATTATATTACATTAATTTAAAACAAATCACTTTGTATGCACCACGTATTTAAACAAAATTATCAACATGCTTCGAAACTTTGTTTGGTTCCTTCGCTAGGATAAAATTAAAATTAATAAAAATAACAACATACACACCCGATTGGACTTATGCACCAGATTTAAATGTCCGGGTTAAATTTTCCCCACAGGAAAAACTTAACCCTTTCACACACTTCCTCAAATGATCATCTAGTCAATCCACGCTATGCAATTGCACTGTATAAGTATTATAAATACAAAATAATACAAGAACAACATGTCATCCTACCAGAGACCAAATGGGAAAATAATTCAACGACCCCAGATATTTTCAAATCAGAGGGTTCGGCTCTGTGGAACTCCTAATTGGACCTATAAATCCTACTGATCCATGAATATAAATATTTTTTTGTATTATTATTATTATTATTAGATATTATTTACAGACATTTGAAGAAGAAAATCTCCATTTCTGACGACGGAGGGAAATGAAAAAATATGGATGAAATAAAATTTTTAAATTTTAGATATTAGCAAAAGTGTCAAAATTCAGTTAGGTAGGTACCTAATTTTATGAATACCTATATATCCCCAAATGTTAAAAAAAGACAACTCTTAAATTTATTTTCAAAAATAAATAACTTGTATATTTATAACTACGTTAATTTTATATAGGTATGTATCTCGGTGGCTGCTGGATTCTGTTGATTTAATGTATAAAAGTTTTGGTTATATAAATACAATAATTATTTTATAATAAATTTATTTTTTAAATTATTTTTTACAAAAATTACTCTACATTAATTTGTCTATTCTTATTTCTTATTTTCTTCTTTTATTTCTACCCTGGTGAAGAAACCTTTGGTTTTGAAAGAATATTGAGTAATTAAAGAAGATGGAAGAAGATGCCGGGATGCTGGAAGACATGGCATTATCATGAGTGAATCACATACTTGTGTTTCTAACGTGTCAAGAGTTAGAGTAACAGAAGCCTATGACGAAATAACGAAATGAAAGAGATTAAAATAACAATGTTGTTGTGTGTCAACAGAGTTGTGTAGCATTTCGTCCTCTTTATCCATCCCAGCGGAAAAAATGACGAGTGGATCAGTTATTTTATTGCACACTTAAGCCAAGAATTTTTATGAAGAAGATAGGTGCGCTTGTGTACGAAGCCGATTGAATATTGGGAATAATAAAGCGGTGTACGCGGTGTAATAGTTTTAATAACTTTAATATTTAGCCGCTTCTCATTAATTGTGCTGTCTTTGAAGTGAATAAAAGAGCAGCTCTTGAGAAGTTAGTTCCCTTTGATATCGACTCGAATAAACTTCCCGCCTTCTCTTATCGCCGAAACTTTCACATGAATAAATTAAAGAGAATTATAATTCGAATAATAATAATATTATCAATTTGATTAAGATGGCTCTCAGGGGAAATAATATAACGCCACTTAGTTGGAATGAAAAATGCCTTGTAATATTAAATATAACGCTCGTTTATATCTGCGCAGCGTATTTTCAGACGAAACGGTGATTTAAATAATGGAAACAACGTTTCAGGAAACTTGTTCTCCGAGAAAAGCGAGTAATTGGTTTTCACACGAATCTGTTTCAGAGACCATTCAACAATTCTAGGTGCCCGTGACTTATGAGTATCTACGATATATTTCTATCAGCATATTGACCATACAATCCCTAGTGTAATTAAAAAAAAAGAATCCGATTATAGTGTTGTAATTATACATACCTATTTTTTGAAGTGAAACTTCTTTAGCGCCGTTAGAGACTTGAAATTCGAAAAAAATTCGAAACGTAAACGCGTCACAACTCAGTTCTACACAAATACTCCGCGGTAAATTCGCACTTTGGTGCGTGCCTTCCACAGCGTAGTGGGCAAGGTGCCTGACAAGTCTTGGCGGCCAGAGAGACAGACATCAAGCGAACAGTGGTTCAAATCCTACGAAATCCAAAAAAAAAAAAAATTTTTTTGTGAAATAAATATCCATCTTCATAGCACTTTAAAAAAACAAGTTGTAAAATATTCAGGTCTTCACAAAGGAATAAAATGGTATTTGACGTATTAAATGTATTTATTTTATTTTTTAATAAATGTATTATAATGACTGGTTTTTTGAATGAAGCACTTTTGGTAACTAAAATTCTTCGTTTTTTATTTTTATGATTTGATGTTTATAAATTGACGACAATAACCTTTTCCCCACCCAACGGACAAGGGTTTAATGGTATTTTAATTTTTCAGTGCAAGTTTTAGTTAAGAAGTGAGGTTTTATAACTAGCGTAAGGCTTTTTGTAAATGTACTTCCTTGTCTGTGGAGAGAGGGGAGAAAACAAAAATTATTCTATTACAGAGACATCTGCTGGACAAATGAGATAACTTGTTGATAGTAATATTCTCTTAATTTAAATTCATAATGGGTTTGAACCCTGGGTACAAATTAAAACACAAGTAAAAGAAAAGAAAGCGATATCGAGCCATTTTTTTTATTAACTGAGTTTGTTAATGAAGATTAATAGTAATGAAGATTGTTTATCGATTTCTTAATACTTAGTACTTTTTTGTAGGTATTTTTTTCACATTAGCTTCAATGGTAATTGTTTTCACTTGAATTAATCTTAAAAATATCCTACATCTAATTAATTCTCTGAATACATACATAAAATTCAAAATTATTAAATGATAGACACAATATTGTTACTTTCAATACATTATCACACATACCTTTTTTCTCTTTCTAATTGCAATGTACCTACTACAGCACTTAAATATATAAATTAATGCAAAAATAACTTCACTTCCAACGACAAGCAAAAACTTCTAATGAAACAGTTAGTAATAAAATCTCACATGTACGATTAAACCATATTTCTATATCTGTTTTATACGTACGTACTACGTATCTTGAATTTCTTTAATAAAAAAAATAAATAAATTGATGTTATAGTAGGAAGAACACCTTTAAAATATTTTCACGTTTTTATTAACCCAGGAATGTTTCTATATATTATTTTGGTAGGCGGATATGCGTACCGCCGCCGAGGGACCCATTTATTGCATAACCGTAGGTTACCCCTTATGTTAGCTACATTTGGTGATTTCCTAGTGATGCTCGGGTTCAGTTTGGTATGGTTAACCGGGGTAAGGTAAGTCTTGGCGGCGGATGCATTTATTCACCTACTGCGTGGCGGGCCGGATCGGGAGAGACTGGTTAAGGGAGACCTTTTGAAGTCTCCAGCCGGACTCTCTCGACCCGTCGCCGTGCACTGCAGCGGGAGGAATGGATTCACACGTCCGTCACTCCTGGATCTCATTGACCTCAGTTTCTTATCAACCCGTTCACTTCATTTTCCTTCCCAAAACATCCTCTTTTTTCATTCCTAAAAATACGCTCCACACAGCATCCCCAAAGATATACTTTTTCCTCAAGGCCTACTGCATGTAGCTAATGTAAAAAAATGTACATTTAAGTAAATTAATTGCATGTTTTATTTTATAAAAAATATTTATAAAAAAAGTCATTTGATCCCATTTTGTCTGTCGAAATGTCAAAAAATCTATTTTAAATATTCTTTACTCCACCTTGAGCACTTAATTATCTGGTATACGGGCTGTTCTTTTTAACCTACATAACTTTTACCACTCTGTCACATTTCCACCTAAAGTGAGGAATTTGTTTTTACTATAAATGGATCCTCTCTGGATCCCAGAAAGAGGCCTAAAATGCTTATCGGGGGTGACAGACATGAACTGCGTGTATACCTATTTCGAATGACAACCCACGTGACAGAATTAACGTACGACATAAAAGTTGTAGGAGATAAGTTATTGAGATTTAAAAAAATATTTTATTAAATATCATAAAAAATAATAATCGCTGTTACTTGATAGGTTATAACTTTTGGAATTTCAATTTTTTAATATTTTATGCCGTCATTTAATTTTTTTGTAACATTATACAATATTCGCAAATACACTTTTATCATGAGGAGTTACAACTCTGTAGCGTAATTTTTACTACAAAAATATAAACACACACTTTTTTAAATGCACACAGTCGTAACGTCTTTAATACGGTAACCGACGAATTCATCGAAAATCAATTCATCGAAAGCAAATTCATCGAAAACGAGTTCATCGAAGATCAATTCATCGAAAATCAATTCATCGAATGATCAATTCATCGAATCGTCAATTCATCGAAAAACATTTTTTTTGTAGATATTAGAGCTGTCAAAATTAAATACCCAAAAAGGTCTGTTTAACTGAGTTAAATATGTTTAGCAACTGTCAGTTTCGTAGTGACAATGTAAAATTTATAGGTTATCTCTTCGATTTCCGATTGTCTGATACTGCAAAAAAGGGATATCTAAGGAACGGTGACCAGACAACTCATAATGTTAAATAGGTTAAGTTAGGTTAGGTTAGGTTCGGTTAGGTAAGGTTAGGTTAGGTTAGAATAGGTTAGGTTAGGTTAGTTTAGGTTGACCAATGCTTTTTTAACTTCTCGGTCTGCTCGGCATTTCTCTCAAATATCAAAAAAATATATTTTTTCGATGAATTGGCGATTCGATGAATTGATCATTCGATGTATTGGTTTTCGATGAATTGATTTTCGATAAATTGGTTTTCGATGAACTCGTTTTCGATAAATTTGCTTTCGATGAATTGATTTTCGATGAATTGTTTTTCGATGAATTCGTTTTCGATTAACTCACCGTGAACCCTTTAATACAATAGATTTTATAGTAATTATAAAATAATAATATTGGTTATTCTGTTGAATTTTTCTCCACTAACTGGTGGAGACAACTTTATGTAGGTAAAAAAGAAGAACAACCCTCTTACCTACTGTTATTATTTTCAACACAAAACCCCTATTATAAATAAACATCGTTGCTTGTACACATACGTACGGGAACCTTTATTGGATAACCAACACCTGTTATAGGTCACCCCAAGTGGTTCGCTACGTTTGGTGATTTAGCAGGGGTGCCCGGGTTCATGGGGCGAGGTTTGTCTAGGTCTTGGAGGCGGATGACCAGGACACACTGAACCCTATATTCCTACCCACCCCTTAAACCCTTTTCCTTCCCAGAAATCTCCTCTCCTTCCTTTCCTTAAAAAACACTCCACACAGCATCTCCAAAGATGACATAGGCCCTGAGGGAAATTATTTTCCTCAGGGCCTCCTGTGTGGAGCTCAAGTAAAAAAAAAAAATTTACACTCACACAATAATTGTCTCTCCAAAATCAACTTGTCTAGTTGGAAAGTTTAACAATATGCTGTTCATGTGTTCATTACCGCTAATCTCATTTCCAACAACTGAATGAAACTAGGACAACATGATATTCCCTTCGTAGTAAATTCAGTGAAATTCATATTTTTACTCTGGATTCCGTTGAAAAACTATGGTTGAAATGTTTTGTTGTGCTCATTACTCGTAAAAAGCTTTTTTCATAACAATTTCCTCGCACGCGACTCTCAAACGAAGCGCAAGGAATATAATAAACGCAATTGAAATCTCTACAAGGATTTTCACACGAGGTAGTAAAAATTTTTGCTTTGGGGCGATGTAGAATAGGCGAGGGCGGCCTTTGCGTTATCAAAATAAACACTAACGATGGGTTGTTTAAAAAAATTGAATGATTCATCAAATATTTGATGCTAATTTTCACGTTCTGTGTAAGTTCTATTCAAGTTCTGTGATTATTTCAGTTTTATGAAGCCACGGGCCGATAATGATTTGATGATGAACTTGAATAGAACTTACACAGAACGTGAAAAATAATTTCAAATATTTGATGAATCATTACATTTTTTTTAAACAACCCGTCCCAATCAAGCAATATATTAGTCACAAAAATAGGCAGTGGAGGTAATCCACCTCTTACCCGCCCTGGTATAAGTAACTGATGGTTACTTCTTCAAGGCTCTCGCAAGATTCTAATTTTTTTGATTAAACGAAGCTACATTTATTTATTTTGAACGAATCTAGACCTCCAGTGTCCATGCATACGTTGTTAGTAAGCAGTATGCAAGTGCTTAACAGGAAAAACAAAATGCAAAAAAATAGGTTAGTAAGACAAAGATAAATTAAACAGGGCAAAAGAAAAACTCATTCATGAGACTCCATGACGCGGAATTGCATCTGTAAAAAACCTGCAAGCACCTGCATAAAATAGAGAACATAAGAAATACAATAAATCTCATATCAATTGGCAAGTACCAACAAAAAATGTGAATGGCTTTCGGTCTGACCATAAACTACACTTAGCTTCCGTGTCCCTTAGCGAACCACTCAGTGAAGCTTCAAAGAATGTTACCTGAATATTTGGGGTAAAATACCCGAAGACTAAAAGAAAATTCAGCGTTGGGTAGTCAGAGGCAGGACAAAGGACAGTCAAGGTCGTGTGATCAAACCTCAAGCCTGCACATGTCATCGGGGGAGGCGCAGATAGATTTGAGAAGGATCTGCAAAATTAATAATGTAACTAAAGATGAAGCAGGGACGAGGTCCAGCACACCCCCATACGGGGATAGGGAAAAAAAATAAAAATTTGGAGTTCAGTTCATCCAAAAAAACATTGAAATAGTTAAAGACAAACAAAACAAAATAAGGAACATGGCATAAATTAACAGGTTGTATAGTAAATATAAACAAAGCAAATCGCAAAGCAATTATATACATTTTTGAAAATATAATGAACAAAATAACATAACGCAAATGTAAAATATAACATATAACTTATAATATATAATAAAATAAAAGAAATAACATATTACAGAAACACAAAACACATAAATCATAAAAAAATAAATCCAAGCGCTAAATGTAAAGGAATAATGAAGAGTGTCCGTGAATTCAGAAGCAAAATACACCTGGTACCTCAGTTATTTTACAGCTACTCAGCGACTCTAAGAACAGGTCATCTCTCAACCCAGATTTTCGTGAATTTCCTCAGGCACTCAAAATTCACCTTATTCGAGACGAGATCTGTATTCCAAGCAGGTCTCGTAATAACTTGTAAACCATCAATCATTTCGTCTCGAGCATCCGTCAAAATCTCACAGTGCCACAAAATGTGCTCGGCTGTTTGGTCGGTATCACCACAAGCGCAATTGGGATGGGATGATAGAGCCAGTCTGTGAAGTCTACCTCTAAACTCCCCATGTCCAGAAAGCAATTGGGTGATATGGTGGTCCATTAAAAGGTATGCCCCTTCCATTCTGATTTTAACTGATGGAAAGAAGGAGAAGGTCCATCTTCCCATATTCGATCTATCCCATCTCATCTGCCATTCACTCAGCGTTTTTATTCTCATCATCTTTAGAAGTTCAGGGAGAGGCACTGCTCCACCAGGTATTAATTCAATACCAAGGTGGTTTACAGGTCTTCCTCTTTTCAGACACTTCTTTGTCAAAACTTCCCTAATTTCTAAATCAATTGGCAAAATGCCGGCCAAAATTGGCAAAGCATCCAATGATACTGTTCTGTAGGCTCCTGAAAGCGCCAGTAAGGGGATTCGCTGGCCCCTCTTAAGCGCTGAATGAATAAGTGAATTACCCAGTCGATGTTCCCATACACAGGCACCATATGAAACTTGTGCCACATATACGCATCTGTATAATAGACGGAGCGCAGGGAAACGTAAACCCCATTCAGCAGTTGAGATTCTTCTTAGTTTTAAGAAGAGAGCCTGGGCCTTACTAGAAACGCTTTTAACGTGAGTCAAGAACGAGGATGATCTGTCTAATGTAACGCCTAAATATTTAGTACTCTCTACAAAACGGATTGCAGTATCTCCCATTTTTATGAAAGGGTTTCTACCTCTACTGAGGGAGCCTTTCATAAGGAGACCCACGGTCTTATGGGGAGCAAAAGTCAGTCTGTTTTCCTTTCCCCAGTTAAGAATCATATTCAAACCTTCTTCAGCTTTATTTTCAACTTCTTTTCTACTGTCCCCAGAGACCAAATACAATTTGTCGTCTGCGTAATCAATCGCAATTGTGCCTTCAGGTAAGGGTAACCTGGAGGAGTCATCGAATAAAATATTCCAGAAATCCGGTGCAAGGGGAGAACCTTGGGGACAACCCATGTCCACATCTCTTTCAATGATGCAATCACCAAAAGAAATTATAATTTTTCTATCTTTAAAATAATCGCAAGATATTTGAAAAAGTTTTCTTGGACAATTGCGATTCTTTAATTTAGTTAAAATCATCTCCCACCATGCATTATCGAAGGCACCAGTTATATCTAAGAAGATACCGATTACGTACCTCTTTGTGCAGACCTTCACCCAGTCAAGCGCAGTCATAAGGGCGTGTTCCGTGGACTTACCTGGGACGAATCCATATTGATGTACATATGATGGTGTTAATGTTTCTCGTATACGATTTTGAATAATTTTTTCCAATATTTTCCCCAATACTGGAAGAAGTGTTATTGGTCGATAAGCTTTAACATCAGTTCTTTCTTTGTCGTTCCCTTTAGGTATGATCCTGAGCACGCCTTTCTTCCATACAGAAGGGAAAACTCCTCTTCTCATACACGTTTCCATAACCTGAAAGAGTTCTTCCTTGGCATGGATCCATACATACCTCACAATTATACAATTCAATTTATCATGCCCTGGTGCCTTCCTAAGACTCAAACCCTTAATTATAATTTCTATTTCAGCTCTAGTAATTTTAGAAATTTTTTCCTCCTGGGAGAGGATTGGAGGAATCCGTGATTGATTTCTAATCTGTTGGTGGTGGTCGCTTTCCCCAATGACTGAATCTAAGGGAACTAACTTTCCCAGAAGTGTATTGAGAGTAGTCATCACGTTAATACTCTCAACGTTCCCGTTATCATTGTCGATAACACTAGATAAAAACCGATCAGAACCTTTACCCGTTTTTTCAATGGCGCTACAAATATCCCATGGGTTAGAGTTACCAACATCTTTAACCCAATTATGCCAAGCAGCTCGTTTCGCCAAAAGTACAGCCGATTTGAAAGCTTTACGAGAGCTACTAAGTTGTCTCTTGAGGGTGGATGTCTCCTCCTCCGTACATCCAACCCGTCTAGAGACACCTAAAGCTCTGTAAGCTCTCTTAAAGGTGCCCTTTAGCAAAGTCAGCTCATTCGACCACCACGGAGACCTAATAATCGTCTTCGGGTTTGTTCTTCCCAGAGCCGATTCAGCAGCTGATACTACGGCTGCGTTGAAAAAATTCCCCAAATTGTCCGGATCTCTTGCTGCTACGTCATGAAAACCCCTTAAAGTATCACGTAGAGCATCCCCAAAGTTATCCCAATTCGCCCGAGTAGTTTTGAAGTTCCAGGAGGATCTTGGAGCTTCGGTCTTCTTGACACCTACCACATAAGTTATTAATCTGTGGTCAGAATTAATAGCACATTCGTGGACCTTCCATTTAGAAATCTTGGCCGCAATCGATCCAGAGCAAAGAGTTAAATCAATATTGCTCTCACCATGTGTGTTACTGAAAGTAAAAATACTACCAGATTCATTTATTAAAGAAAGACCTTGCGTCGCAATAAGGTCTTCGACGGCGTCTGAACGTTCCGTCCGTTGTTCAAAATTGTCAAACCACATCGGTGAGCGAGCATTAAAGTCTCCTCCAATAACTATGTTACGTCCTTTAAGCACGTTTAGTGCGCGCGTCAGGCTCAAGATATGAGGTCCAACTGGATTACAATGTTTGAAATAGACTGAAATTAAAATAATTTCAGTGTCTCCAAAATTAAGTGAAACACAAGTTTGGTACTCGTTTGACAGTCCCACTAGAAGAAGGGGACTAATTAACGAAATGTTAACCAGGACTCCCGCCCCCGGTGCTGGGCCAATTTCGAGTACCGCACCCGGATATTGAACAGGCGTTCTACCTAACCAGGTGTATTGCTCCTGAATGAGCAAGATGTCAATTTTTTTGTCAGTCATAATCTTCAGTGCCTCAAGCGTGGCCACTCTAGACCTCTGAAGATTTATCTGACCAAGGGAAAGAATGCTATTAGAAGCCATAGTCGGTTAGTCTGACTTGTGCTTCAATGGCAGCAATTTGTGCTGGGCATAGCCGATCACCAGTAACATGTGAGGCAGGTTTTTTAAATCTTGTGCAGGTTGCACAGACAGCAGCTTGCGCTTTCCTGGGGCAATTCTCCACATCGTGGCCAGTAGTTGCACAGTGGCGACAAGTAGAATTCTCCTGCGTGCATGCCTTACTAATATGCCCATATTGTTGGCACTTAAAACAACGGGTAGCGCCAACATAGTCCCGAGCACGGCAGGCATTCCACCCAAGGAAACACAAACCACTATCAATTAGAATTTTCCTTACCTCGGGATGACATGTTAATATCATATTCATATTGGCACTGTCTCTCTTACCAAAGAGTGAAACTCTTCTCATGGTCCTCAGATGGTCTTCTTTGGAAATATTACATTTGTCGACAATATTATTATTATAGATTTCCTCAAAAAGAGCAGCGTCCAAAGATAAATCTCCTTTCGGCACATCATAAAGGACAATTTTAGGTAGACGGCCCTGTGGACTTACTAATTTAATTCCTTTAGCAGAAAGTTTCTCAACTGCCTTTTTAATATTATTAACTCCCACTGAAGTGGTAGTTTGTAGTGCAATACCCCCTCCTTTTATTTTCCTAGTGCGGACAACCTGAAAACCATCATTATTAGGATTAAGTACAGAAGTTAACTTTTTTTGGAGGTCCTCCGATGATTTACCCTCCGGAATAGTTGGGTAAAAAAGAATAGTCGGCTGTAGGGAAGGAGTAGGTCGCTCTGTTCCATTTAGATATAATTTTTTTGATTGATTTTCACCAGAAGTGATTCCCGCATAAGTATTTCTCTTTGGTTGTTCTGAAACAGATGAATTATTCGCTTTGTTTATTAATACATCAATTTTATCGGTAATGTTCGATTGAATAATTACAACTTTAGAAAGCGTTTCCGCTTTTGAAACTGCCGCAGCATGTGAGATTGCTAATGATGTGAGGCATCTCCTCATCTCCTCAATAGAACTAAGTATGGAGGATCGGTCATCCTTATTGAGTTTGTTTTTACCGTCAATTACAACACTAGAAATTAACAACATTTGCTCAAATATTGGTTTAAGAATGTCTACTGAAAATTCAACATCGGTATTTATTTCAGAATTTTTGGTTTGGTTGGTAGTTTCAGGAACTGATGATGTAGAGGTTGATTGTCGAACAGAACTACTAATGGCTAAATTAGGAAAGTCATCTTTTAATTGTTTGAAACTCGCATCATCTTCAGAGTCAGAAGATGCCATTGTTTATTACAAATCCTATTTTTCACAGTAAAAATCAAATAAAATATTAAAATTAATAATAACAAAACAACATTGACAGTCGGTTGTTATGGTACTTATTTAACGCAATTTATTGTCAGGGACTTTAGTCCCCGACACGAAAGAACGAAATTCAAATTCCAAATAGTTGATGTTGAGCAGAATGTCAGAAAAAAATATATTACGTCAAAATTAAATTAATTTTGACAAAAACTAATAAAAACACACACTATTTTGCACAAATTATTTAAAAATGGTAAGTGAATAAGTTTTAAAACCCAAATAACACAATTTTGCACTACGAAAAGCGTCAATAAACAAAAATAGGCAGTCAGATCATGAACGGTTGCTTCCAAAATTAGAAGGAATATGATGATATTATGAAAGAATTATATTACGGTATAATTCTTTTTAAGCCGTTACAAATAACGATTGTCTTATAGATGGCCAAAAATCATATTGATTTTTCTTTTATTACATACGTATCATTTTGAGTAGAATGATAGTAGACAGTTGACGGCCTCCGTAGTCGAGGGGTAAGACTCTCGACTCACAATCCGAAGGTCACGGATATAATCGAAATTTTGCTTGATTAATTTGTGTTAATGAGTTAATTAAAAATAATATATAATATATTTGCGGCTTGTTCAAGAGTGGAAGATAATCTCAGTATTGCCCTGGTCTAAGACCACCATTCAGAATTGGTTTTGGCTGTGTATGGTGACCTAACCCCCTAGCATGGTCGATCGATATAGGTTTTATAGAAAATGTCGGTAACTTGCGATCGCTCCCGAGCACGACCGCAGGCTACTAACGAATAAACAACAGTTTACATCAAATATATTAGGAAACCCAAGTCATTGCGAACTATTGTTTGTTCATTAGCGGCCTGCAATCGTGCTCGGGAGCGATGGCAAGTTACCGACATTTTCGATAAAACCTATATCGATCGACCATGCTAGGACCCCAGATCCGAATAGTCAGGAACTTCCCCATCTTCATCTCTCCATCTCCTTCCCCTCTTCACTATCGTCAGCCTCACAATATACGCCAATTGGGGATGAGCAGCTGGGACGCTTGTGAGGTATTTACATAAAAAAGGAACCTATTTAACTTTGTACTACGGCAATGGAGTATATTTAAAATATTTTAAAAGTGTTGGATATTTGATTTCTTACAACTGTGATCGAATAAAATAAACTGTAAATTATTCCTTGATTCTGTGAAAATGGCTATTAATTTATTTTTATTTATACACTTCACAAGAGCACCCCTATCTGTTAAGTGCAAAGACAAGGGATATATAACGTGACCCGGTTGGGCAGCGTTCTGGTGGAGGCTGTGGAAAGGGATTTATTAAAGTGAGTCTTGAAGAGACCCAGATTATATGAAGGAGGAAAAACAGAAGCCAGTAACTCGTTCCACATGCGAGCCGACTCAAAACAAGTCGAAGAAACGGTTCGCGAAGCAAGCATAAATAATTGTGGTCGGTTGTTCCGCTTGAGTACGTCGAGCGTACATAAGTATGTATGTCTATCTTCCATGTAAAAGGCTTCTACAGTCTACAACACAAATAAAGTATAAAATGATATTATAATTCAAATGTTTCAATGAATTACAAAAACTAGAGCACATTTGGGTTAAATGCGTGGACATAGGAATATTTTTTTGATTAAGGTCATATAATTTCTTCAGTTATAATGTCGCAGTTCATGTAGAATCTATAAAATTAATTGAAATTTTGTTAAAACACACAAAATTGAACTGTTGGGAAGTTGACTTATATTTTGGTTATTGATATTACAATACTGAGAGAATACAAGAAGACGCTGTAAATTAAGCACAATACCTTTGTTCGATGATGTCGTTTCTCACTCGGCATGAAACATGAAATTCCGAAAACCCTTCTGGATGGAAGAACAGAGGATCCTTGGATTACCTCTCACTCCAGAAGATGGAAACTTGAGTGGCAAACTGCTAACGTTGAAACGGTTATTTTTAACCGTTTAAAGGCATCAAGAAATGTTTAAAGAATCATTAGTTTTGAAGTAGCAATATTGCAGAAAATGAAAGTCATATTTTTATTTTTTATTTTATTTCTTTTTATTGAGGAAACAAACAGTTATACAGTAAAATTATTTTATAACAATAAAATTCATGTGTTGTAGACCAATTAAGTTCCATTATGTTAAATATTGGTTTAGTATTTTTACCTACTCAACTTATTAAATGACAAAAAGAAAAAAAAGAAACATAATAAAGAAAAACATAAAAAAGAAGAACATAAAACGTAATAAAGAAAAACGTCAAATTATTAAGAAACATGATGAACAATTGAATATATCACATATTTATATTTCACATATCAAGTGCACATTATGTTAGATTTTCTGTAGGTGTAAATTTGTACATAAAACATTGAAGGTGTTGTTTAAATAATTGATTCTAGTTCTTTATCATTAATTTAGGGATGGGTCCGTACTCAAGCGTCTTTTCCCCGTGGGATCGCAAGGTAATATATTCACTTGCGTGAATAATAAACTACGCATGTCAGAGAAAGTCCATTTGCAAATATGTCAGTGAATCTAAGTTTAAAAGACGCCATTATCACCGAATGGTGATAAAAATATACAGTGAAATGATATTGGTGATCATTATTATGAAAACTATGCCAGCCATATCACTCCTGCGTTCTGGAAGTGTCGCCTCGTCCTGCCATACAGAGAAGCAGGGATCCAACCTTCAAAAGCACTTCAAGAAACTAACGCGTAGAAAATTGCATTTCGTAAATCCAACGTAAATGGCGTTTCAAGGAGTATCGATTTCATAGAATCGATAATTGTTCAATGTTGTTTAATCTGTTAAAACTTACATGATAGACAGCCTAGGTTCTCATTGCCTCGTAAACTCTGCTCCGCCATCAATAGGATAAGGTGCTCCAATAGCCGCTGTTCCAACGTGATGCATGCGTGTGAATGAGGTGCGGTGAAGACCACTGAACATGTGGTCAACGAATATCGGCTCCATTCATTAGGAGGTCAACAGGGATAGACTGGCTAGCAGACCTAAATGTCCCCCCGTGACCCCTCCTAATATACGAAAGAAAAAGTGAATTTAGGTTATTTACACAGTTCCTGGTGAAGCGAAAAAGTTACATTGCTTCATTTCGCCCTAATGGAAGGATACATAAACGGTAGGTTCATCTAGAATATTCTATATCAATGACTGTATATTTAGCAAATTAGCTGGTTAGGTGTGTTCCAGGACTGAATATTCATTATCATTCCTACGTGTTGATAATATCAGTTGGTGATTCCGCGCCGTAATATGCTCTTATGCAGTATGAAGAAAACCAACGAATAAACACTAATGGAGAACGTGTTATAGTTATTGAAATAAAAACATTGCAACTGTTATTAAAAATACTTTTAAGAATACTTTTCCCCTTTGATACCTTATGTCAAAAGTCCCAATGTGGAGCCAATGAGAGGCCTCCCAATTATACCGTTCAGATCTGGTCACCAAATACGTCTAAAACCTTTCACCAGGGCAATACTGAAAGTGCCTTTTACTCAGAAACGTCCCCAAATATAGTGTATATCAGGGATGGCCAACCGGTCGATCGCGGCCATTAGTCCAGTCGATCGCAGGCAAGGGTCCGGCCAAGAACTCGATCCCAATAGAACCCGACCCGCACAAGAACTCGGACGCATAGCCGAACAAGAACCCGTACGAGAGCTGCGCGTATCATCTTGTGTGATTATCAAATGCCGATCCATCATTATTATTATCAAACAAACTTTCTTGAAGAGAGGGGTGACGATTATCAGCAACTGTGTGATTTAGACTGGCGATGTGATTTAGACCTTTTAGCAGATTTTACCGGAAAATTTGGAATTACAAGGCAAGAATATATTAAAGTCAAACGGCGTCTATGAGAGTCGACATCGAAAAGTAAAAAATTCAACAATTTGAAAAGAAAACGTAATAAAATATTACCTACAATTTCATTCCCGACAAGTACACAAAATAAATTTATGCAGGGGTGTATCAGACTTCGAAATCGAAATCGAAATTTTCTCGAAATCGCTTTAGTGATTTCGAGAAAATTGAGAAGTTGGTGGAATTCACCATTCAGCCCCCCTATTTAGGTTCTTCAACAGCAGATTTTTAAGCGCCGGGGGTGGGGCGGAGGTAGAAATCCATTTTATGCCGATTTTTATATCACATCACCAGTATGCTTCCAATAAAAGTCATGTTATAAATTCTACTACAAATTTATAACTGCTCTCGGAAATCGAGAATGGTATCCATGTAATAGGATTTCGCATCTAGAATTTTTACACTGTGTTTAGAACACAAGGCAGGTTTTAAGATAAGATTGATTTTGCGTAAGATTAATTTTGCGTAATTGGGCGAGGCGAACGGAAGTTGAGCGGGAGATATAAGTTAGTGAAGTTTTACTTCAGTCGTGTGGTCTAAAGCACACTCGTTTTTTTCCGAAGGGAAATTTCTTTCCTCAGGACCTCCTATTTGGAGTTAAAAAAGTGTAGTTAAAAGAGTTAAAAAAAGTGTCCTAGTTTAGTGTAAAAAAAAATAAACATGATTTTTATTGGAAGAGTACTATTTTTTATGTGTCGGCATAAAATCGGCATAAAATGAGGTGGTAAAAAAAAATCCATTTACCCCCCCCCTTCCCCCCGGCGCTTGAAAATCTGCGGTTGAAGTACCCTACGAAGGGGCGGCGAAATTTTCGGCTGAAACCCACGCTACGCCACTGGGTAGATCGCACAAGGTTTCGCCAGTGAACGGTAGATCTTGGGTCTAATCAAGTTGGCCACCCCTGGTGTATATTATTGTAAATTAATACATTGTAAAAACACAAATTAATCAAATAACATTTACTTGAGCACGCCGGGATTTAAACTCACCAACTCTGGATTCACAGCCAAGGATCGTAACCACTCAACCACGGAGGCCGCCAGGACCCCGTCATCCCCTAATAAGTGAGAGGGGCGGGAGAAAAGGAACAATGAATTTTTAAAGCGTTATTTTATTTACCTACCTAAGTAAGGATTGTCAATTGCTTGCTCAGAAATTGTACTTTTTACGAGTCTGGCAGTACGGTCACGGTACGGCTGTCTCCGTGTTTGGAATGAAAAAGATCCCAGGGTTTCTTTCTCGCTAATTAATTTTATCTTTATTAGAAAACTCATGATGTTATGAACGAATAAACACATTTTTGGGTTAATTTTTCATTTTGAATAATTGTTAGATATTTGTCTGTTTTATCCACAGTGATGTGATCGTTAAAAGCAACCGCCAATGTTTTAATCCTATTCTCATAGATATATACTCCTTGTGCATTACATTACATGAAATATGTGCCACTTAAGTACCTACCAAGTAGTAGGTACAGTTTTCGCCGCATCTTGACGTAAACTCTTGTGCACTCAACATTCTGAACAATAATATGCATGCAGACTTCGTCTAAGTACTGTACGGACGAAATACGAGAAGCGGATACCGCAAAATCAAAGAAATTTGTCATATAAAGGCCTGGTGTCGGAATAAAAATATTGTGTAAAATTAATTAGGACTACCCTCTTCGATATATTTAAACATATTGGGAAAATTAAACTTTTCAATCACGAAATAATGAAATTTTTTTCGTCTTTTCATCTTCAAATATTGTAACGCATTAATTATTGCGAGTGTTAACTACGCGAGTAGGTAATGTTTAATTTAATTTATTTTTATTATTTAGTTTGACAGTCTGTCGACGGTGAAGTTGGTAGCCTCGCACCGGAAGGAGGGCGGCAGAGGGGGGATAAACATGGCGGCAGACGTAAATTTGGGTTCCCTGACAGAACGTTTTTATTTTTGGATCGTGTTAGAACAAGGCCTGCCTTATTTTTTGGATTGACGAAGGGGAGTGTTATTGGCGAAGGCGATGCAGTAGCGTCAAGTTATTATGTCAGTGATTTGTCCGTGTCCGTTGGTCTCACATTTGAGATGCGGAGGCATTAATGGAAATGTGCCGGTCATGGTGGTCCGGATACTGAAGTCAATGTGACTTACATTTGGATTTGTCCCGAAACGGGTTTCAGCGAAGACTGTCTGGTTGCGGAGGTCTTCGGATGTGGCTGGAAAGTGTGATTTATTATGCTCCACCATCCTATCTGAGGTCTGAGACGTCAAGGCGCGCGTGCTGTTTGGGAGTGAGAATTCTCGGTTTGAGGCTTCTTTACGCGGTTGCGGAAGAGCCACCCACCTGGATGCTCGAGGGTTTCGAGAGGAAGATGTCCAAGACGTTATTTGTGTTCAAGAAGTTCTTGCATCGGTTTTGCGGATAGTTTTGTGAAGCTCTCTTTCTCTCACCTGTTACCGTTTTCACCGAGTAGCATAAGGTATTTTATTACATGTGTTTGTTTACTTTGCTATAAATAAGAATCGCTCTCTAACAAAATCTTTCATTTGAGATGAACATTACAGTTTTCCCACTAACTTGAGATGGATTTACCTACTTAAATTTACATTACAACATCATCAATAGCAGACGCTGGATAATGGATTCTCATTATTTTGTTCGACGGCGACATGGGAGAGGAAACTTTGGAAAAAGTTCGCTACCAAAATTTTCGTAATATAAACAACAAAAATCATATTCAATCTTGCTTCTTTGATACCGACGAATGACGTTACAATAACATACGTTTAGGACCTAATACCAAGTCCAAAAATGGTATGGAATCCAAAAATATCCAGAAAACTGAAAATCAATGGGCTTGTTCCAGTAACAAAGGGACGAAAACATATTTGTGGATAAGACCTACTGGGGAAAATAAAAAATGCGTCATTGATCTAAATCTCATGTTGGTGTGAAAATGTATTTACTTTGTTTTTCAAAAATTATCATAATTATGATACATAGAATTGTTTACAAAAAATGTTGTTGAAATTATTTTGAAAAAAAACAAGCAAAATTTAGCATCTTTCATCCAAGATGGCGGCTCAAGCTCTCCGCTTCCTCCTTCCACCAGGGACAAAAATTTTTTTTCTCAAGAAATGCCGCATTCTTACTGAAAACTATAGTCTTTATAGGAATCAAAAAATCTGCAAAAAGTAGCCTTTTTGTAAGAATCATCATTTGTACGATGTAATGTAAGGTTTGGGGTCGAACTTCAAAAGTCGTTTCCTCTGCTGCCGAATACCCCATGCCGTTGAATCGACCGAAATTTTGGATTCTTACTGAAAACTGTGGTCTTTGAAGGAATCTATGAAATCAAAACCTGTAAAAAGTAGGATTTTCGGAAACATCATTTTTACAAGCGTAATAATGACCCGTAACGTTACCCCTATATTTGTGCAACATCCGCATCAGAACAAACTTGTCCGAGCGCCTTGCCTTTCGTCGTAAATTTTCGGTACTCAACCAGATACACTTTTTCTTCCAACTCTAATATGTCCTGCAGATTCGGATGAGCAGATTTTGCTTAATGAAATTACCATTTAGGATTTGCTATAACAAAAGTCATGTAAGTTATTGCAACCGGACTATACCGATGATCACACTGATTCACTCTCACTGCCCGAACGAGGACTGCAGGCAAACGGTATGTTGCTGTCTCTTTCTCTACTCTACGTAATATGAAAAATCTCTTTTATTGAAGTAAAACTTCATTAGCCCCGTTGTGATTTGTAATTCGGATGAAACGGAAATGACGCATTACAACACCTGCGAAGCAGCAAACAGCGCACATTGACCTCTTAGATTATGATGTCACTTTTCAAGGCTCCTAGTGGTTGAGATATGAAACGGAAATGACGCTAGGTCTGCGCTTATTGGCTGCTTTGATTACGACCTTACTTTTCAAGGCTCGGTAGAGATTGTTTTGCTAAAGCTTCGTTTCTACCGCGTGTGAACTGCACTCGATTTTTTTAAATAGATTTTTCTGTATAGTAATATTATGGTATGGAAAGATGTTATAATAATATAATGTATTTTGATCTCTTAAAATTTATCAAGAAAAAATGAGTTGTATCATAAAACGATTATTTTGAAAAAAATAATATTTCGACCGCTGTAACCAGTCTTTTGACATAAAAATTGGGATAAAATATGGATATTATTCCTCTCTTAGTGTGCCAAATCCATTTTTGTTGAAAGATCAAATATTGATGAATTAAATGAAAAAAAAATATTTTAGCATCTTCCTTCCAAGATGGCTGAATTTATTTTCAATATGGTCTAAACCTTAACAACACATATCAAAATCATTACTACTTGACCTTTGGAGGGCAAAACTCCCCACTGACTGGACTAAAGGTCCATTGTGTAAAGTTCACTCGATGGAAGATGTGAAATTTTCAAGGTTCTTTTGTTAGATAACAGTTGCTTAGCATTATACTTTATGTAGGCATTACTTTGGTGGGCTGCTACCGTATGGGTATTAGGTATGTAATATAGTTTAGAAGTGAAATAACAAAAACACTGCACTATACAAATGTTACGTTGCTATTTTTATTATTTATTGAATCCACAGATAAATTATCGTCAAATATTTAATAATAAAATAAATGACCAAAATCATTTATTAGCATTAAAAAAACTTATTGCTAAGAAAACCTCTTTCATGTATAGTATAGTATAAGTTATCAAAAATTCGTATCATGTAAAAGATAACAAAAAAAACATTTATGATTAAAATTTTTTAAAGGTTATTTGCTTGAAAAAATATTTATGTTAGGGTTGTGTAACTGTGGGTGTATAATAGACATGGGCAGAATGATTCCCGGAGTGAATTGAATCAATCTGATTCCCCCGGACTTTTGAATTGATTCCTTTTATACATTCCTTTAATTCCAAAAAAAAAGAAAGAAAAAAAAATTATGAAAAACTAGAATGAATGGGGAGAGACTACGAAACACTGCACAGGAGACCGGGAGAAAGAGGAGACTGATAGGATACCAAGCACCGCACAAAGAGGAGACCGATTATTCTATATCATTATCTCGCAGGCTAAAACCTATAGATTAATGTGTTTGTCTCTTTTTAGTGTCGCTTTTTCGTTTCATTTCAAATCGGAATAAGTGGGGCGGCTACGAAGTACCGCACAAAGAGGGTACCGATTATTCTATCTCATTATTTCGCAGGCTAAATCCTATAGATGTATGTGTTTGTCTTTTTTTAGTATCGTTATTTTTCGTATGTAAAATGTATTTATAGCTAGCAATTAAATCTTTAAATTAAACAGTTTTTTGTTTCATCCCATTTTATTTATTAAACTTAAAAGTATTTTATGACAGCTGACAACAGTTGATTGGCCTTATAATATATGCAAATTTACATATTACATCTAACCAAGATCTACAAGTAGGTAGGTACTTGTATTCCAATATCTTTCATACGTGCCAAAAAAACGATAACAAGTGCACTATTTTTGCTTCTCACTTTTCTAGCCGATGCCGCGATGTTCGGATTCAATGTCGAAGGTTTTCGGCTAACTATGTAATAAAATTGAAGGCTTGGCCCGCCGAGGAATTAGTGAACCGCACGGACGGATTAAGGGCCGAAATTGAGGAATGAATTAGTAACTTTTGACTAGTGTCTTGTGTCTTACCCCGCAGTGACTTGATCAAATCGCGAGCTGCGTTTCGGATAGACCCGAGCCGAGATTGACGTGGAACGATGTAAGACGATGACATCTGACGTCATTTTTGGGTCTGAGATTAACTAGAGACATAACGTCACAAGTGAAAAAGACTCAAGTTTTAATTCCTGAATAAAGCGCTTCGGACAATTTCCGATAGCGACAGACTAGCTACGAGTACCTGGGACGCGGACGGGACGGGACGCGCGGGGACCTTAGGACAATCTCAGGATTATTGACTACGACAAATAATGATTAATTCCTTGCGTGAAAGGGATGCTCGGATAATTCGGCTAAATCGCGGCCGCGTTTTGATTTACGGGTTTTTAGAACGGCGGCCGGCGGTAGCGGGATACGAGTCGTTCACAATACCGTCGACAACTTCGCGGCGCGCCGCACATTGAATAATATTTAAATACATGTTTAATAGAAAAACTTTATTTCTTGTATATAAACATGTAATTGATACCATTATATTATATTAAATAAAAAAAATTATAATATTTAAATCGTTTACGGAACACATTACTCATTGAAATAATTTAACTGCAAAATAAATGGAAATTAAAAAATTATGTTGCCGTTAAAAATCGTCCGATACAAGGCCAAAGGTAAGGAATGAAGAATCAATTCCTTTTGAAATTGAGAATCAGATCAAGTGTGTCACAAGATTGAATTTATTCATTTAATTTGGTCATTCAATTTTGCCCACGTCTAGTATATAACCGATTTAATTGTGCTTCATAATCTGATGTCCGATTTCTCACGCCAAGTGGTCCGATACGTTTGGCGACGTGAGATTTGTATTGGTCTTGGAAGCACATGCATTTACCCGCCTGCTGCGTGGCGGGCCGGATCCGGAGAGATTGGTTGAGGGAAACCTTTTTACCTCTCCATCTGGAGTCTCTCGACCCATCACCTTGTACCGTAGTGGGAGGGATGGATTCATGCCTCTACGTCACTCCTGGACACGTTGACCCCCAGATTACTACCCACCCCTCTTACCTCTTTCTTCCCAGAACTTCCTCTCCTTCCTTTCCCTAAAATGGCCCTCCACTAGTACTGTATTAAAATATAACTAGCCGTTGGAAACAATAGTTATATTGTTTCAACGTCCAACGCTGTTCAAAATAATTAGCGCCAACAGTTGAAATATAATACCTACATGCGAATATTATTCAACGCAGTCAACGATTTAACTGCCTAATAAATAAAAAGGGTAAAGAGTTTGTACTTCGTGAACAACATTACTCGATATTTTAAATGGTCTTTTGGTTATGTACGTGCCTACTGCACTTTTTTTTATTATTTTCCCATCCAATACGGCCGATACGCAGCGCCATGGAACAATAAAATTTATCAACGACAAGTAAAAAATAACCTATTGATAATTATCAACGCCGGTCGCCTAACAGCTAAGTTTTGTACCTATTGTTTTCAACGGTATTGGAATGATAAATCAAAAGGGTCAAGAGATCAAACTTCGTGAACGATATTATACCCAATTAGACAAGGTCTTTTGGTAATGTACGTACCTACTGCACGTTTTTTTTTATTTTGCCGTCCAATACGGCCGATCCGTAGCGCCAAGCAACAAGCGAATTTTTTAGTGACAAGCAAAATATATCTTCAACGTCTTTTAATATTTCAACAGGGTAATATTTTCAACACCGAAACCAACGTCTTCCAACAGTTTCAACTTTCAACGTTATTATAGGATTATTATTACGAGTGTGGGGCGTGGGGCATAGAAATAATAATAATTAATAATACATCAATGATTCGGGGAACCACCCGTTAAAAGGGATTCATTAATACGATTTTGATATATTTTTTTGTTTGTTTTTTTGTTAGTATCGTGTCGATCACCTATTATAATCTCCTAAATGTTACTGAAATGAAATACTTAGGAGTTATATTAGATTCCAAACTAAACTTCAATAGACATGCTGAATACACCCAAAAGAAAATTGGCAAAAAGATATCTTTTTTTGGAAGAATTCGGCCAAAAGTTTCTAGAAAAAATGCAATCACCATATACAATTCAATTATTGCTCCACACTTCAACTACTGCTCAAGTATACTTTTCCTATGTAACGAAAGAGAACAAAATAAATTACAAATTCTCCAAAATAGGGCAATGAGAATAATTCTTCGACGAAACAGATTTTCAAAAATAATTAAAATGTTAACGGAACTAAATTGGTTGACCGTGAAACAGATGCTGACATTGAACACGATGGTATTTATCCACAAAATATTGAACAACACGTTACCAAAGTACTTCTCAAATAAAATTTTATACAATAAAGACATTCACAGATATAACACAAGGACGTGCAAGGAAATTAGGCTACAAAAAAGGACAAAGCGAATACGCAGAACAGTCTACTGTACAAGGGAATGAAGTTGTATGACAAACTACCAGAAACTTTAAAGTCCACACCAATTGGAAAGTTCAAGATGTATTTATTGTAGGAGCTACATAAAACTTGAAAAAATATAGTGAATATGAAATATTATAATCAATTAGAAATTTGTAAACTTAAATGAACAAATTACTAAAATAAAAATTATTATTATTATTATAGTTGCGTCAACGTCGACGTTATTTTCAATAGCTATTTTCAACAGTTGAAAATTGCCAACGATAACGACGTTGGCATTGGATAGAATTATCGTCAACGCCCAGTACTACCCTTCACACAGCAGCCCCAAAGATTACATACGACCTGGGGGGGGGGGGATTTTTTCCGGTGCGAAGCAAATATAAAAAAAAAAATCATGTAATTCTTCATACTTTCAATAAAAAGAGTCCAAAATTGAATGACAACATTTTTTATTTTAATTTGACAAGAAATTTTTTAAAATTAATTTATTGAGGACGTAAAGTTATTCCAGAGTTTATATCAATCTCAATTTTTTAAAATTCGTTTTGTTTCTCTAGTTAAAAAAATGGTGCATTTAAAAATAAAGGTGGCGATCCTTATTACTTATCGGATTGTGATAAGTAGATATCCGAATATTTATAAATATTTACCTACTCCTTTCTAAATTTAAAATGTTAGAATGTAAGTATGACGTTCATGGTTTTTAACAGGATATAAAATGTAATGTTGGTTACGATTTTCTGTTAACTTTTTTCAAAATATTTATGTAATAAAAGTAATAAAGTGCTTTAGAGTTAGTTTGAAAAGAAAACCTCTTTTAGTATAATAATATCTCATATCGAGCATGCGCCCTCCAATAATAGTTGCAACCTCCGCAGTAATTTTCTCAACTTCTTCGCAATAGCACGACGGTTCATTCTGGAGCTGAACTATTCTACCAAATTCAATAGAAACGTACTTAGATACTTGAATTCATCGAAGCAAAGCGAATCAATTGAGAATTATGGTAATTTTGTATTATTTTAAGGTCGTGAAAACACCACTCAAAATTCGGTTAATTAGAAATTGTGATAATTGTATATAACGTAACAAGATAAAATCTTGAATAATGTATCTAGGAAAAGCACAAACGTCCAACAAATTGTATTTTTCTCATTTTTTTCTGAAAGTATCCTCATTTGATATGCGACGGATGAATTCCCAGAAATATTGTAGAGATTGCGGATGTAATAATAAATCGCTTTTTGTTCCCGGGGCGACGAGATGAATTCATATTGTATTCCTTTAGAGATTAGAACGTGCGTATCAAGATAATTTGCAAATGATTCCTTATATTAAATGTATGTCTTATTTCCTTGTTTGGATTATGTTAGTTACATCTCTCGTGTTTAGGACACCCGAAGAATTTAGGTATGGTATTTGAAAGAGAGGACTTGCAAACGCCGTGTAATATAGTTGTGAACAGGGGATTTCTGGAGCAAGTGGATGAGTTTGGGTACTTACTGAGTGGGAAGTACGTAGGTAGGTACATATTATTATGTTCGCGAGAGACGGGAAAGACGATAAGAACATTGGCAGAAGGGTGCAGGAAGTTCACTTAATGGAGAGATTGCAGTAGTCGCTAATAAAAAGTTGTCAAACGAAGCGAGGCTAGCAGTCTACAATCGAAATCTGATACCAACACTGATGTAGATTTGGTTGGGAGGCATGGAACTGGTAGAAAAATAATAAAAGTCGACTGACTGTAGTCCATATCAGATCTCCGAAGCGTAATAATAATATACGAATGAAGAGAGTATGGTATGACAGTTGCTTGAAGATTCATATTATCTGCCTACCCATGCAAGAAATAGTGTGACGGTTAAGTTGTGTTATTTTATTCTCTTACAATAATTTATATCCTTTTTGGCCAAGAAATTCGACCGTTTTCTCACTTGATCGCTTGCAATGTTTTAAAAATATTACTAGCTGCTTCCCGGCATGCGTTACTATGCCATTTAATAAAGATTTTTTTTCCTGTGTGTCCTTTCCCATTCGTCCCGTTCCCCTTCCGCCTCCCCTTCATCTCCCACGTCTCCTTCCCCTCTGGCGTTCCCACTCCGTTTCCTCCATCTTCACTCTCCCTACTCCACTCCCCCCCTTCCACCGTCCCGTTAACTCCCGAGTTCCACTCCCCCCTCCCAGGTTCCCCTCCCCCCTCCCGTATTCGCCTCCCCCTCCCGAGTTCCCCCCCCCCTCCTGAGATCCCCTCCCGGGTTCCCCTCCCGCCTCCCGCATTCCGTACATTTATTCCCGGTACATTCGGTACAAACAGTTCGCGTGCCACCTATTGCAATTTTTTTATACAAATTTAATAATGACAGAGCTCGAATATGTTATTCTGAAATATGATCCATATTATTGTAAAGTTTTATTAAAATCCATTCACCAGTTTTTGAGTGAAAGACTAACAAACAATATACATACATACAAACTTTCAACTTTATAATATTAGTAAGATTAATCACGAAAATTTGGAACGTCTACTTAAATTTATTTTCACAAAATATCTAACACTTCCGTAAACCGTTTGCTTTCCATTTAAAATCTAGGCATTTTAAACTTGTTTCGCAAATTTTGACCTCTTTGTAAAAAAATTGAATACCTAAATATTACTTAAATTAAAGCTTTTCTTAGCTTTAAAAAACGCCCTTGGATCACACTGAACAAAAGGCAAAATAGAAAATAAGCTAGTCTTTAGAAAAAAGTCTATTCTGTCTAATATAAGAACAAATTAACAATGCAAGGATAAAATAAAGCCTATTCTGTTTAATATAATAACAAATTAACTATGCAAGGGTAAAATAATGTAAATAATGATTTGATCGTTCAGAATAACATCGGATAGGCTTACCAGAAGACAATTTTTTTTACCCTAGCATGTTGCCTTTCTAAGCATATTTTAAGCTATTTTTTTAAAGTGCATGTTTTCCACCCTTTTAAAAGGCTAAATATTTTTTATTAAAAAACAGATATCCTTCTAGGTATAAATAAAGGTCATGTAAAATACAACCTCAAATATTATGGTTTATAAAAAAAACCTCTGTGGATTCCTAAAATACCCACAGCTAAGTAAATATATGGGTTACCTATGATCTAGTCGCTTGATCAAATGAAATTATAAATAATGTAATAGGTTTTAAATATACGTTTTTAGGTTCACATTCGAATCAAGTATAATTTATATTTATTTTCAGTGTAGACAATATCAATTTTTTAATACAAATTTTTATTTTTATTTTATAAATTACATTTCTCAGCTACCACACAAGCTCATGCCCGTATTATTGTAGTCATAGATGTTTTAAATCAAAATTAAAGAACAAGAAAAATAATATTTTGTAGAAAAGAAAAAAAGTATTTAAGGAAAAATAAAACAAAATATGTATTACGTAGATCAATTTTCTCGGTTTACCCGCGTAACGTAGTCTTGAAAAGGACTTTTTAACTCCCGACGTTTCGGACAGATCTCACTGTCCATCTTCAGAGGCCGTATGTCTTGAGTTTTTGTCTCAAACTGATCGCTTTCGCGTGTCTGTTCGCATTTGAATCTTTTAGTTTTTTTAGCTTAGGTTTTGGACCGAACAGATCCGCGAAAGTAATCAGTTTGAGACAAAAACTCAAAACATAAGGTCTCTGAAGATGGACAGAGAGATCTATCCGAAACGTCAGGAGTTTAAAAGTCCTTTTAAGGACTACGTTTCGCTGGTAAACCAAGAAAATTGTTCTACAACCAACATCTTACAACCGTGAAAACCTTAACCATAACATATAATTATATAATAATATCTTAAACACGATAGAAATAAACATTAAATATAAAGATAATTTTTTTTCTGTTTTATATTAGAGGCACCGCTGAAAACCACCTGTATTCCAGGAGCAATCCTGAATTGTAGCTGAGCACTGACTTTTTCGTCAATAGAATCGATGATAAAAGAACAAAGTAAATAATATTGTAAAAAGATCTTTTAATGAATAAACGTTATTATTATTAGAATGCATATAAATAATACCAATTATTTTCTATACGACAAAAATTAATCATGTTAGGTACTGACATAGAAGAGTAAATGTTTATAATCACATTGTCACATTATTTCTTCTAATATGAATATATTTTGAGGTGGTGTTTGCGTTCCCTCCCTCTTCTTGAGTCTTTGTTTCGAAATTTTTTTCCGGGAAAATATTACCTTATTAATTCACAATTTAAATGTGTTTCATGATGGTGGCTGATCAGCTTTGTCTATCAGAGAGGAAAATGCGAAAATTGACAAATCCAGTGTAGGTTTCAAAGGGTTTTGAAATTTAATGATTTAGAGAACCTTTTGTTGAAGCACTTCGTAAATAAGGTTTCCCTTGAAAGCGATGTGTTCTGAAAAGGTACCTAGTTTATAATGAAATATTTCTGAGAAAAGATATTTTCATATTAATTACTACGCAGCGCATCATTGGAACTCAGTGGAAAATCTGAATGTAGAATTTTACTCAAAAGTTTATTTTATCACAACCGAAACCACTTTTTATAAGTACAGGTATCTACATATATTTTTTACACTTTCAATATATATTATACTAGCTGACCCGGCGTCTTCGTACCACCATATTTTTTTTCGTGTATATTTTCAAAATTCCTGAAAGACTTGATTTACCATTTAGCCCGCCTCGGCTTCACACGGGTGGTGTACAGTCGCGGATTAAGGAAATGTAATACTTCCGGTAAATTCAAATCAGTTGCATTTTCAATAATTCCATACATCGAATGTTACACGTTACGTACTTCATGAAAAAAAATGAGACAAAATCTTCCGTTTACAATACGACTATATAATAAAATAAAATTACAATTAAATAATCCGACCATAACTATTGTAATGCCTTGTAATGTACAATATTTTTCGTTTTTCCTTCTGGAGAGAAAACAAATAGCGCCAAAAGGTTTGCCGACTCTCGAGCACGCAACGTTAAACTAACTGCCCATGCGAAAAACACGGCAATTCAAGGTTTATTCCACACAACTCTAACGATTGGGCGGATTTATTAATTGGCATTGCGAATGCAAGACGCACTGGAAACTTGACACGTTTAAATTCAGGATGAAAGTCAGTTGGCATCATTGGTATTCTTGGAATAAGCACATTTTCGCCTTTGAATTTTCCGATGATTATAGTAGCTTCAATCAAATTTTACATAATTTTTTAACAGCGAGTCTTATTGCGTTGCACAATTTTGGCTGATTCAGATTGCATAACATAATTATCATAGAGCCAATCTGCAGTTGTAAATTGTGTGGCGGTAGTTCTGGCAAATCCAATGAATTTAGGAATTCAGTAGGATAATTGACTACTTCATTTGGATCGATAATGGAATCGATCGACTTCAATGAATGCACTTGTCTTGACTCTGAATTTTTATATTTAAATCTTCTACATCCTTATTTTTCGCTGCTGAAATGGTTTGTTCGCTCAACAAAGCATGATTTTTATAATTCACACCATTTTTGGGAACACTTTCGATATTAATTCTTCCTCTGACGTTGTAAATTGACAAAAAATCGGTGGAAACGAAATGAGGCCAGTAGAGGTGTTAAAAGAAATTTTTAAATTGCCAATGTCTACTAATGCATTTGCAAACGCTTCCGCCGATATGTCATTTTGTAACGACACTCGCATATTCATTATTAACTTGAGATTTTTCATGTATATCCATAAATTTAATGCCTTCTTGATCTGGGAATAACTGGCAGCGTTTGGCGAAAGTCACCGGCCATTAGAACCATCGCGCCTCCGAAGGGGTTCTGATTGCAACGCAAATCTCTTAATGTTCGATCGAGTGCCTCTAATGCTCGCTTGTGCGCCATCGTAACCTCATCCCAAATTATTAATTTACAATTTTGTAGCACTTTTTGTAGCACACAGGCTTCTCGATATGTTGCACACAATTCACCATTGATCATTCGTAGAAATTCGAATGAAGTTGGTCCACGAAAATTAACTAATAACAAACGCAAGTAAAAACTTTCGTCATCTTTTCTTAAATGAAGACAATATTATCAAAACTCAATCGAAAATCTGAAGACAGAAAAAGATATTGACACCTCTGGGACTGGAACGTAGAACCTTCTGCTTTCATGGCAATAACTCTACCAACTGAGCTAAGGTGCCTATATCCAATTCGGTCACTTTTAACTGTATAATACTTCGGCTAAGAACTATCAACATTATCTTCATTTTCTTAACGCACATATTATCAACCGAATCTCTACATCTCTTACATATTATAAATTAAAGTCCTCGGCGTTGTCTGACTGTCTGCCTGTCTGTTCGCAATAAACTCCAAAACTACTAAACGAATTTTCATGCGGTTTTCACCAATAGATTGAGTGTTTCGTGTGAAAGGTTTATGTATATAATTTGTCAATGATTTGTGTAAATTGGTTGAAACATAACGATAATTGTTAGAAGTGTCGGAAAAAGTCAAGCCGCCTTGTCATCGAAAACACTGCCTTTGCCTATAAACAAATCAATGCATGGTGGGATATTCCTCTTTTATAGATCTACTGTACCCATCTCTATCTTCGTTACATATTAGAGTCCTCCGCGTCGTCTGTCTGTCTATCTGTCTGTTCGCGATAAACTCTAAAACTACTGAACGGATTTTCATGCGGTTTTCACCAATAGATAGAGTGTTTCGTGAGGAAGTTTTAAGTATATAATTTGTCAATGATTTGTTTAAATTGGTTGAAACATAACGATAATTGTTAGAAGTGTCGGAAAAAGTCAAGCCGCCTGGGAGCTTTCATCGAAAACACTGCCTAATCCCTTTGAGATATAACAAAACAATGCATTGTGGGATATTCCTCTTTTGTAGATCTTCAAAATAGTCTATGATGGCATATATCTATCTTTTACGGATAGCTTACTATACCCATTCTGTCTTCAGAAAAAATGGTCACTTACAATGCGGTAATTGGAAAGTTATTTAGACGGATACAGTATTAATCCTTATCAACTTAAAAACGTTAGTCACCTCAAGCATTTCATGCACATTATAATCATTCGCACCATCTCTACGTATTATTAATTAAAGTCCTCCGCGCCGTCTGTCTGTCAAAAACTCAAAGATGGCGGTGGTTATAAAGGTTGGACGACCATCCAGTAGATGGCGTCGTGTTTAGTTAGCCACAGCAACGCGTGGCTGGGTCAGCTAGTTGGATTTAAACACTGATGACACTTGTGCTGTCTGTAATTCCATAAACAGCTGTGGCCACAACCTGAACAACTTTTTAAAATTTTTGCATTGATACATAAAAATGATTCACATTTTGGGAGGCGGGTATGGGTACCGCCGCCCCGGGAACCATTTATTGGATAACCAGCGCCTCTGCCATACGTCACCCCAAGTGGTTCGTAACTTAGTAGGGGTGCCCGGTTCATGAGGTGAGGTTTGTCCAGATCTTGGCGGCGGATGCGTCTGCCAACCTGCTGCGTGGCGGGCCAGATCAAGAGAGACTGGTTGAGAGAGGCCTTTTGACCTTTCCAGTCGGACTCTCTCAACCTATGGCCTTGCACCGCAGTTGGAGGGATGGATTCATACGTCTGTAACTACTGGGCACACTGACCCCCAGATTCCTTCCCACCCCTTATACATTTTTCCTTCCCATGACTTCCTCTCCTTCCTTTCCATTAAAATACCCTCCACACCGCTTCCCCAAAGATGCAAAGGTCCTGAGGGCAATTATTTTCCTCAGGGTCTCCTGTGTGGAGCTAATGCAAAAAAAAAAAAAAATACCGGTAGCTGGATTAATCATCTTGACCAAAAAATGATATTCATCCTTTCCTCTGCAAAATATTAAGGGATTTTGTAATGCCTACTTTTTGTCAATATATTGAAGACCTCTCACAGTCTTCTGTCTCATTCACGGACTCACTTTTCGTATTAAGACATTTAATTTTTTTTTCTGATTTTTAAATTTTTTTCTTTCATACAAACCTTGTCCTGACAATAACAAACACAACAAAGAAAGAATTATCCAATTTGGTGCAGTAGTTCGGAAGTTATGCGCGTACATACATTTCGGCGATTCATTTTTATTTATATAGAAGATAGATAGATAGATAGATTTGAAAGATTTAAAAGCACATTTAAGATGAAAGTCCAACATTCTTCATTAACTGCCCACCACTAGCTGAATACACTTCAGAGGGAATAACTAGACACAACCGGAAACATGTATTGACTTTTTTCCACAAAAAAGCATCTATAGATCGATTTTGAAAGATTGTTCTTTTATCTAGTAAAAGTATGTTTTAAATTTTGAAAAAAAAAGTTTATTTGTAGTATAATATGGTTATACCGTAGGTCGTTGGCAGATTTGTTAAATTAAAAAAAAGGATTATACAACACACATTTCAAATCAAATAATGCATGCCGTAAAATAAATCAATAAATTATCTACTAAAGCAAATTTTAATTTCAGTTTAAATAAACTTTAAAAAAACGATCCGCGCACGTGTTTTGTGATGAAAATACTTCTGTTTGTTTATTTGTTAACGGTCTTACAAACTAACATATATCAGTTTGTTACATTCTTATTTTGCTTAGACGTTATTGAAAAATTATAAATACTTATGATCAAAAAATAATTACAAAAAGTACATAATTTTAATGGATGTTTCGTCACACGTTTGAATATTTTTAAACATAGGTATATTTTAAAGCAAATTTTGATTGAAATAAAATAGACTCAAACTGTACATACATTAGTAGTAAAGAAGAAATAAAATATCTTGGAATAATTATCGATAATAACATCAAATGGAAAAGTCAAATAAATTCCACAGTAGACAGAATGAGAAAACTGATCTATATATTTTTTAGATTAAGAAATACTGTATCATTAAAAATACTAAAAGATATTTATTATGCACTTGCGCACTCTGTACTACAATATGGAATCGTGGCTTGGGGGGGGGGGGGTGCATACAAAGCAACCCTTCTCCCATTGGAAACAATTCAAAAAATATTAATAAAAATCATCCTAAAAAAGCCCTATTACTATCCAACTATAAATGTTTTTCAAGATTTCCCGGTTCCCCCACTTGCAAAAATTTATGACAAAATTGCACTATTACAAATACATAAAGATTTCTTTAGTAAAAATAATTTACCACAATAAAATATAAGCAAAAGAATAATATCTGTTGGAGGATTTTCCGTGCCACTTGTGCGAACCACAACAGCACAGCATCACTATACATTCAAGGGTATAAAATTATTTAATAAATTACACCTTGATATACGATCGGAAGAAAGCTACGAAAAAAAAAAAAAATAAATTAAAATATTCTAGTACCACCTCATAACTTAACTTATTGTATATTGTATTTAGAAATATGTATTGAATATTTAGAAATATTTTTTGCCTTATCAATACTTCAAATCATTTATTAACTAACCTTTAATTTATTACTTTTATCTGTATCTTCCATGGAACTATGATTCTAAGGTATCTTCTCATAAAATCACTAATGTTTTTTGTTGAATAACTAATATTTTTTGTTTTAATTTAAACAAATGTAATTTTTTTTTAGTTGTCCTCTCCTAAACACAAGCAGCTGCTTTATTAGGAGAGTGATTGAAATGTTGTTGTATATATTATGTTGTAAAATTTGTAACCTTGTTATATGTTTCAATAAAAAAAAAAAAAAAAGATATTGAGGTATTATTTAAAAATGCTGGCACGCGGAATAATTAATATTTCTCATTGGAACCGCCCTGTACAGTTGCAAGGGTACAATCGCAAGACCGTCTTTCGATGAAATTAAAATTCTCGGCCGCTGGTTACTTGCCCTTAAACATATTTCTTGAAAACCATTCAAAACATAGTTTGTAAAGGTTTCTAATGTAATTGGAAAGAATCACTCTAAATAATATATTATATTGAAAACTTAGGATAGGCACTTTCACTGTAAAAGCTTAGCAATCTTCATTAGCCGCCCATCGCGAGTTCTGACGTGTAAGCAGCGTCGAGAATTTGCCCTTGTTTATTAAAGGTCTCCAGCCTGCTTCTGAGCGCCGTTGGAACTTCTCGAATGTCTACTACACCTCGTTGAAGTCAGGTGTGCTTTTAGTTTTGCAATTTCGTTTTAAGTTAAATAAGAATGTCTCGAAATGAACGGTTCGCCCGTCGGTCGGGAGAACTGTTTGCTCTCCTAAGGCCGATGTCACAATGCAGATGGTTTTCATTTAACGGAAACGGATAATGTAACTTCGAACATGTTTCTTTATGAGCAATGTGCCATTATTGGAATGGAATCGTAATCTCAGTGGAAAATTTAAATTCAATTTTTTTGTAAGAAAAACTCTCGTTTTATAACTTTTGTAGGTTATTCCCATCAATGTAATATATCTTTTTCCATTTTCTGTATCTTGTTCTCTTTCATATTTTCTTTTAGATTATTATTGCTGTCTTCTTCTTCAATGATATATTAAATTGGTGGGAATAACCTTCAAAAGTTATAAAAAAAGAGTTTTTCTTATAAAAACATTGAATATTCATTCAGACTATTATAAAAAGTCAATAGTTTCTAGAGACTCTATCCAGGATACAAACCAATTCTTAGAATGATTGTTTCCAATAAAAAGGGTGGTTGCCCATAATATGGAAAAAGGATTAGTTGAAGATAATATTGTTAAATCTAAAATTTGAAATATAAGATTGATCAGAATGATGGTTCGACAGAAGGCGGCAATGGCGAAATTGGTTAACGCGCACGTCCCAGTTAGACGAGAGGTCTGGGTTCGAGTCCCAGTTGCGACCATTTTCTATTTTTTTGTGTCTTGATTTCTTTAATATTTCGTTTAGATTAGTATGGTTATCATCTTCGTCAATAATAAAATATGTATATCTACTTAGATACAATATTGTTTATTTACAATTATATTTTGATACAATATGGATTAGTTCGAAAGCTCGTTAAAGTTTTTAAAGTTTATTTATTATTTAAACCATATATTTATGTTGATAAAATATAATTACAATTCATTTTTCAATGCCAGTCTCATTGGGCAATTCCAGTAGGAAGTATGGCACATATCTTGATAATTTGTATGGGTTCTATGGTTGAACACAGTAACATAATATCATTTCTTTGACGATGGCAGACGATTTTTTTAATAAATAAAAACGTAAATGCCCAGAAAGTCACTGAAATATATTGGAGGTCCGTGATTGAAAAAAAAATAATGAAAAAAAAAAGTTTTGTCCAATCACAGGTTTCTTCACGTATTTCATTGCATATTTTATTTCAAGTTTCATCGCATGTTTCATCAATTTATTTATCGCCAGTTCTAACACTTATTTCATCAAAGATTTTTATCGCAGATTTCATCGCTAGTTTCATAAATGATTTCATCGCACCTTTCATCGCATGTTTCATCACTAGTTACATCGTATGTTTCTGCAATATTTTCATTTCACGTTACATCACTGATTTCATCACAGATTTCATCACGTATTTCATCTCTGGATTCCTAAGTGCTTTCTTCGCACATTTCATCTCAAATTCACCGCCTATTCCAACACTGACTTCATCAAAAGTTTTGAATTTAGATTTCATTGCTAGTTTCGTCAGTGATTTCATCGCGTGTTTTTTTAAGCTGGGAACATACTAGGCCCACGCCACGCCACGCGACGTAGGTAGACGTCATCATTTCCATATCTGAACTACTTACCATCCATACATTTTCTATGGAAACGGGTGCTTTAGAATCACACTAGCCCCACGCAACGCAAACCGACGCCCCCTACGCGACGCGGATCTGCCGCAGCCAGATCGGCGTGGGCCATGTGGAAGGTGGAGGGGGTATGGTCACGCCTACTACGAGATGATTTTACATCTTTCTGGTGTTATCTAAGCATCTAACGTTATGTTTCGCAATATCTGTGGTTGTTTTTTTGACAGATATTATTCAAAAATGGATGACGAACAGTTCATTGAAACTGGACGGCACGAAGTTATTTATAAAATCAAATTACAGGATTATAGAGATTCTGCATACGCAATGCAGCTTGGGAGGAAATTTCAGCCATTCATGGCATGACTTTCAATATTATACCCCTATAATGAATGACAATCAAACATGACATAGACACACTGCCAGTCTTTCTCTGATCCGAATGGACTTTCGTGTTTTCTTTTTTATGTCATATTCAATTATGCTGTGAAGCTCTTCAAATACCATACTCATACGGAAGTACATGAAGAATCGTCCGTCATCAGATTCTAGTAAATTAGAGTACTAAAGTATGGAACTCTCCAAACATTTGTCTTTGTTTGTTAATGTTGTGGACCCAAATACTTCTCACTTTTTTCTTTTTACGAGAATATTGATTTAATAATAATAATCGTAGCAAATCATCTTCAAATTCACTTTCAAGACATGGCAAAGCTGTCATCTGCTGAGAAGAGAATCACATAAACATAACCTAAAAAATAAATGTCAAATGTGTCAAATCAAACGCGCCTGCGCACAACCAGAGACCCCTTGTCACGTGGTCACAGCGACGCGTACGTACGTCGGCCAGTGTGAACGGGACAGGAACGTTGCGTCGCGTTGCGTCTGCTCAGTATGATCCTTGCTTTTCTAGTTTCATCACGACTTTCATCACTCACTTCATCAACCGTTTCGTCGCCTGTTCCGAGACTGATTTCATCAAAGGTTTTGAACTCCGATTTCATCACTAGTTTTATAAAGTTTTTTCGTCACGTGTTTCATCACTAGCTTCACCGAATGTTTCATCACTCGTTTCATTGCCTATGCACATCTCGATCTTTTAGTGAGACGATTTAAAGTAAGTACGAAATACCGAATAGGCCACTTGCATGGATTTCATAACGACTTGGAAAAAATCGTGTGGATAGATCTTTTTGCTAAGATTACGAAAATGTTAGTAAATTTTTTTAGAAATGTTAAGTTTTTTTTATTTTTAAATAAATAATCCATTATTTGGGCTCGTGACGTCACTACATGAAAATGTCCCGTCTCCGAAAATGTTCCTATTAATTTTGTAAAATTTCAAACTTATTTATTTTTTTTATATGGCATCACTTTGATTTCAGGAGAATTTTGGAATTCGTTCACTAGATGAACCATTGAAATTCAAACCAAATGATAACATTTGGTTTGATTTTTTGACAGATGTTATGAAGAGAACCCCGTACACTTTAGATATCGGTACGTGTTTTAGAGGTATAATGGTTATGGTGCTGATTTTATCAAAATAACATTTTCTAATATTCTATTATTATTATAATTTACAAGAACAAGTATATTACATTGGATTTATTAATATAGACGTTGTACATTATAATGATTTATGATCAATCAGATTTATGAGATGTAATATTTTTGGTATGCCTCGTTATTCTTCTGTCCGATTCGTGTGGAAAACGTTCGTTTTTTTTAAATGATTTGACGACCTCCGTAGTCCAGTGGGTAAGACTCTTGACTCACAATCCGGAGGTCGCGGGTTCGAACCCGGCATGCGCAAATAAATTTTATTTGATTAATTTGTGTTATTTCACAATTAATTCATTTAAAATAATATATAGTATATTTTCGGCATGTTCCAGAGAGGAAGATACTATTAGTATCGCCCTGGTGTAAGACCACCATTCAGAATTGAAACGTTACTTGAAAATGGCTTTAGCCGTGTTTGGTGACCAGATCTGAATAGCCAGGTACTTCCCAACCTTCCTCTTCCCCACCTCCTTCCCTTCCCCACTACCTTCAGCCTCACAACATACCCCAATTGGGGATGCCATAGTCTCACTGGCTCCAGACGGGAGCAGTTGAGATTCTTGTGCGGTATTCACTGAAAAAAAAAAAAAAAATATATTTCCGGCTATGTAATTATCGTTTTTTCGCACCAATAAAATTATGTCCCGTCTTTCCGGTTTATTAAAAAAATGGTCTGTTTTTTCGGTTTGAAATTTTCCAAAAATCCCCAGGGTTTCAAAAATAAGATTAAAAAAAATTAATAAATACGGAATGTTTTAGAAGATTTGCCTAAACCGGATTTTTTTTTTTAAATGTGATGCAAGTGGCCTATTATTCAAGGAGTTTTTTCAGTCCATTTAATATTTAATTTACATGTTCTTCTATGATTTAACCTCAAATATTTTTAACGTTACTAAAAAACTAAGGGCCTATTAAAAATATTGGAATATAAGTCACAAAATCTTCAGCCCAACACAAGGCTTCAGTGGGAAGATGAAGGAAGAGAAGAAAACTAAATTAAATCATTTTTGGAATTGAAAGATTCACAAGTAAAGGACATTGGAGGGGACCCACCACTTTCCCAACGGCGTTATAAGGAAACATATGGTTTCCTCCTTCACCGCACACGTCAAGACTCTACTTTTTTTTGAACGAAGCTACATTTATTTGAACGACTCTAGACCCTCCAATGTCCATGCATACGGGGTTAGTAAGCAGTATGCAAGTACTTACATTAACATTATACAAAAGATAAATAGAAGTAGCAGCCCGTGGAATAATTCTTCTGAAATAGGTAACATCAAAAAGAGATAATAGTGTTAGTAAAAGAAAAAGAAAAATAAAAATAACGGCTATGACCAGTCGAAGAAACCTTCTGTGAATAAAATAAGTAATGAGGAAAAAACAGTTATATGATTATGTTATAATGTAAGTAATTACTATAGTAGCGGAAATAAAATAAAATATATTAAAAAAAAAAAAAAAAGCCAGAGAAAGTATTCCATAGACCACCGGGCAGTCCCAATGAGAATGCGTATAGCTATCGGCCCAACCGCAGACGATGCTCGAAGTCCGCGTCCTTTAGCCGGTTCCCCGATTTTGCCTCGAAGAAATGTACTTGGGAGAGAAGGGGAAGTTTTTGAAGACCTTGAGGAAAGATGAGCGTCGGGTTACCGGAGGGGGGACGGAAGGACATCGAGACCGCACGGTTACGCCTCAGGCCAACGCATGTCGATGGGGGAGGCGCGGGCGGATCGCGGGAAGACCGCTCTGTTGTATGTTCGCCTGGCAATGTGCATGGACAGGGTCTATCCCACCCCCTTTTTATGGGGGAATGACGATACATAACATGCACAGTTCAGTTGCGCCACCAAAGAATGGAAACCAAAACTAATCGAGAAAAATAGAAAATAATAAGAGCATTTATACATGTAAAACATAATTTCAGAATCAGTACAGAGTGATAATGTATCAAGCGATACTGTCATCACTACCATCGCTCACCAAGATGACCTATCGAGGTAAAAACATAAATCATTGTTAGCAGAGACCAGAGAAGAAAAAAAAAATAGTCAAACATAATCAGCAATTTATAGGTCACATAAGTTATATTATAGATAGTTCAAATCATATTCACTAAATAAAGAGTAATGGAGGAGGACCGAAGAAGACGGGAGCAATACGTGTAGCACCTGAAACAAAGATGAATTTAGTCTAGGTCGGCGACTCTAAGTACAGGCCATCTCTCTACCCAGGACTTGACAAACTTTTTCAAGCATTCGAAATTCTCTTTGTTCGACACAAGGTCAGCATTCCACGCTGGTCTTGTTATTCCGCGCAAACCATCCAACATTTCCTCTCGTGCTTCCTTCATCAACTCGCAGTGCCACAGAATGTGCTTGGCGTCTTGGTTAGTATCACCACATGCGCAGTTTGGGTGAGGAGAGAGGGTCAAGCTATGAAGCCGACCCCTGAACTCCCCATGCCCAGAAAGCATCTGCGTCATGTAGTGATCTAGTTTAATGTATGCCCCTTCCATTCTGAATTTAACTGAAGGAAAGAAGGAGAAAGTCCATCTGCCCTTCGTCGACCTATCCCATCGCTCTTGCCATACACTCAGCGTCCTCTCACGCATCGCTTTGAGCAAGCCAGGGAGGGCCACTACTCCTCCCGGTGTCAGCTCGACTCCCAGGTGGACAGCAGCCCTGCCTCTAATAAGTTCCTTTTTGGTCAATATTTCCCTAATTTCAAGGTCAATCGGCAGGACGCCGGCCAGAACCGGTAATGCATCTGAGGCCACAGTCCTATAAGCGCCCAAGAGCGCCAACAGAGGAGTCCGCTGACCCCGTTTAACAGCCGAGTTTATCAAGACGTTATCCAAGCGATGCTCCCACACAGAGGCAGCATATGAGACTTGCGACACATATACCCCTCTGTACAGCAGGCGAATCGCCGGAGAACGCAATCAAAATCAAAAGAGAATCAAAACAAGTAAAGGACAAAAAGGCATATTCTATTCACATCCCAATAAGTAGTTAGTGAACTAAAATAAAAATCCTGACGTATAGTGGTAGATACTCTCAGTATCGCCCTGGTGTAAGACCACCATTCAGAATTGAAACGTTGCTAAAAAATGACTTTAGCCGTGTTTGGTGGCCAAATCTGAATAGCCAGGTACTTCCCCACCTTCCACTTCCCCATTTCCTTCCTCCCACACTACCTTCAGCTTCACAACATACCCCAATTGGGGATGCCATAGTGTCACTGGCTCCAGACGGGAGTAGCTGGGACTATTGTAAGGTATTCATATAGAAAAAAAATACAAAATTATTTACTGATATTATCGAATAGAGCATTTTTAACCCTTTAACCAGGCCAATTTGTAAACGCCCGCGAGCCTACGCTGACAAAAATGTATGCCATTTGAAGAGAGAAATTTTAAATTATTTTTTGGAATTAATATACATACATTTAGTCTAATAATAGTTGTTACACGGTTTGACATATCGTCTGAAATATTTATATTGACATTCCTCGAAATTATTTAAATATGTTTTTCATCAAAATCATTGATCACTTGTCTACGTATTAAAAAATGCACGTTCGAATTTAAATTTATATCTGAGACTAGCTGACACGGCAAACTTCGTACCGCCCCAGAAACAATAACTGTTGTGTTAACTTATTAGCTGAATTAATTTCATTTTTTAAAGTTAAAATGAAAACTCAAAATGAATTAAGAAATGTAATTCACGTGGCAGCAAGGCATATTTGCTTTATTAAAGCGAATCGAAATGATTCACGTAGCATTATTGTACTACTTTCTGTTAAACTATTTACTGGATGGGTTGCACTTGGGTCGATTCCCTTCATTGAAGCACCTCGTGATATACGACATTTTTCGTTTTGTCATTACTCATTACCGATAATCAGCAATTGCTTGGAGAAATCTTCGACAGATGGATTGTTTAGCTATGCAACTCGCATATGTATCATCATTTGAAGTTTCTTCACATATCTCCGCAGAGTCGATGATTTGAGGAAATTTATTTCATCGGCAGCGGTCGATTTTGGAATGACTGGTAGTGTTTGGTGGAAATCGTCAGAAAGTAGAATCATTGCTCCTCCAAAACATCTTGACTTATTACGCAGATCTTTCATAGTTCGATTGAATGCTTCCAATGCGCGTTTGTTCGCCATTGTGCATTCATACCAGATGATGATTTTACTTGCTACCAAAACTTTGGCCATTGCTGAGTGTTTCGTAATGTTGCATATCCGTATTTCGGTCGTTTGAAGGTTAAACGGCAATTTTAATGCTGAATGAGCTGTTCGATATCCGCTATTCCTGAAGAAGCGAGTGCTACAGATATTTCGGATCTCGCACGAACGGTGACCAAAATCAATGACATGAGGAATGTCTAGTTCCAATTCCACCGGGCGCACCGAGAAAAATAAGCCACCATTTCCATCATCAATTGCCTTGATTAACGTACGAGTATCGTATATTTCGAACTGATTGATTCAATGCATCTTGATCATATTCACGTTCAAGTTCCAATTCTTGATAGAAAGCGACGTTCATTCCACGATATAGCGTTTGCCAAATTGACCTGCTTACATGCAACACGAAATGTTGGGCACACTACACCATTGACTTGTGATTCAAACAATGTCGGCCCACGAACATTCACCAGCAACTACCCAAAGTAGAAGCATTCGTCACTTTTTAGAGGAACTGTGTAGTTTGAACGCCAAAAACCGCCATATCGCAGAATTTTGTGACAAATTTGAAGATGTATTTGATTGACTTCAACGAATTGCAATACTCCACGTTGAAAAACGCCTTGGCCCTTGAATGTTTTGGAAAGAAGTGGTGGTTTTCCCAGAGTTGTGCAGACATACGTTCACCGTTTGTCTCATTATCGACTGTTGACATTGAGTGTGTAAGAAAGAGAGGCAGCATTATATGTTTAAGAACAAAACAAAAACAATCAGCACATTGACATTTGACGTTTTTGAATTTTTGGAATTCAAGCAAACTGCAATATTATACCTACCTACCACAATATTCCTTCAGCTCTTTCAAAAGATGAAAATTCGTTCCATATTAAATGTACGAGGAAATGAATTATCGTCATAACTTTCTTTTTCGTGAATTTTTGCGATGTTTTAATAGTTATTATCCTATCCGGGGCGGAGACAAATCCAACAAATCAAAGATCTTCAAAATCGGTTCAGCCGTTCTCGAGTTATAAATAGTGTAACTAATCCGACTTTGTTTTATATATTAAGATTATCAGCTAGGCCATTTAAAACACACAAAAGTAATAGTATTTATTATTATTCCAAATTTGTACTACAAGCGGCAATTTTAAAGTTTTTACTTTAAGCAATATTAAATATTATTAATTCTGTATATTTTCTGCCTAGTTGTTAATAAAAGATATATATTTTAATTTGAAGATGCATTTTTTTAATACGTAAACTATATCTTTAAATGTATGTAAACTCTGCATATTGTTTATTACGTAGAATTCACGTGTTTATAAATTTAACCATTTATTTATAACGTTTTTTTATGAAACCTGAAAATAAGGGATAAGTGCATTCAATGGATCTCTAACATTAAAGAAACTACTAAAGTCTGAGCTACGATTTGTTAAAATAGGGCGGGAAATTTTTTAAACCGAACGCTTAAACATTTCTTAGCGCTCAAGGCTGAAATTGTTGAAATAGCGAAATGCCCCAGTGGATATCTATATTTGTACCCGGCGAACTCCGTACCGCCTCAAAATCAACTGTTGTGTTAACTTATTAACTGAATTAAATTCATTTTTTTATTAAGTTAAAAATTATACAATGAAGCAATTATTGATGCGGAACTGTCCGTGTTTTGTTTTTGTCAGTATCAAAGATGGCGTTGTGTACGGATTTATATTTTTTGTGATTTTCTTACTTTTTCACTTGCTTACGGGATTTGCGTTTCATTTTATTTATACATGTGAGGGAGATTTATTATAATTAGATATTGTATTTTTACTTTGCAGGGGTGCAGACATACGTTCACCGTTTGTCTCATTTTCGGATATTGACATTAAATGTGTGAGAAAGAGGGGTAGCATTATATGTATAAATTTACGCACTATTCTTTATTATATTTATCACAATATGGCTGCAGCTCTTTCAAAAGACAACAATTCTTTTCATAAAAAAAGTGTGAGGAAAAGAATTTTCTTCATAATTTTTTTTTCATGAATTTTTCTGATGTTTTAATAGCTATTCTGCTATTCGGGGCGGAGACAAATCCAACAAATCAAATATCATAAAAATCGGTCCAGCCGTTATTGAGTTAGAAATGGTGTAACTAACTCCTACTTTGTTTTATATATTAAGATGTATATATAAAAAAAAATTGATCAATCGAAATTTTAATGATAATTGTGTTTATTTTGAAGTTCGTGATGTGATGAACTCGCCTTAATAATAATAATACGTGGATAATTTGTATGGAGCCATTTTGTAAGAGCGCTAAAATAATTTCTGAAATCCAAATAACTACGGGGTTGATGAATTTATGAAGACCCCCGGCGAAGGCCATTCTGAATGCAAAAAAAGGGCTTGGAGCCACGTGTGACCGTGTCGTTTTGGGATACATTCTGGCCTTCAAGTACATGATAATTAATTACTATTTTGAAGGTCTGACACTGCAACAAAAAACTAAAAAACATGAAATAACGTCAGAATTCTTCGAAAATGGTGATTAAATTTGACAAGTTCGGTCATTAAGTTAAATATCCGCCATGAGAGTTAACGATATTTGAAGGATTTTAGAGAAAAAGATAATAAAAAAAGGGTACTTGGACGACACAGACGGGCAGGGAAGGAAAAGAAGTGAGATCAAATTTTAAATAAAGACAGTCAGGATAGTTTCGGTCTCGGGGACAGACGGATTTTGAGAGTCAGGGTAATTTCGGTTTCGAAGACGGGCGTGTTTCAGAGTCGCGGTTATACAGGGAATAATAACAGTAGTTCGGACGTGTAAACGGAAAATAAGTCACTTATTGACAAAATTCAAAGGAAATCAAATTTTAAATAAAGACAGTCAGGGTAGGTTCGGTCCCGGGAACAGACGGATTTTGAGAGTCAGGATAGTTTCGGTCTCGGGGACAGACGGATTTTGAGAGTCAGGATAGTTTCGGTCTCGGGGACAGACGGATTTTGAGAGTCAGGGTAATTTCGGTTTCGAAGACGGGCGTGTTTCAGAGTCGCGGTTATACAGGGAATAATAACAGTAGTTCGGACGTGTAAACGGAAAATAAGTCACTTATTGACAAAATTCAAAGGAAATCAAATTTTAAATAAAGACAGTCAGGGTAGGTTCGGTCCCGGGAACAGACGGATTTTGAGAGTCAGGATAGTTTCGGTCTCGGGGACAGACGGATTTTGAGAGTCAGGATAGTTTCGGTCTCGGGGACAGACGGATTTTGAGAGACAGGGTAATTTCGGTTTCGAAGACGGGCGTGTTTCAGAGTCGCGGTTATACAAGGAATAATAACAGTAGTTCGGACGTGTAAACGGAAAATAAGTCACTTATTGACAAAATTCAAAGGAAATCAAATTTTAAATAAAGACAGTCAGGGTAGATTCGACCTCGGGGACGAACGGATTTTTAGAGAGTCAGGAAAAGTTCGCGGAGGAGGACGACCATTTTGCAGTTATTCAGGGAATAATAACAGTAGTTAGTTCGGTGCGGGTGAACCGGAGATAATTCGTTTATTGGCAGAATTTATTCAGAAAATTGAGTTTTATAAATGAGAAAGGTCATGAGACGGAGATTCTATTTGAACCTAGGCGCGAGAGTTGGTTTTGAAATGAGTAGTTGCATGACGGTTTGTGGAAATGGCTTGTGTTTTCAAGAGTGCTTTCAGTGTGTTGTGCAGCATGGAGGACTTGGTAAGTTTGAAAAAATTACATATTTGCATTACGTATTTAGTACGGGCCTTGCGAAAAAAAAGAAACAAAAGCCAAGTTTAATTCTAGGTTTCGGGGAGTGTGCCTACCCAAGGTCATGCTGAGATACCTTATAGTGAGCGATTGTTTTGGGTTTTGGTCATAAATTTAGACTGCCTTTCTTTTGACACTTCGGGCAACAGCTAACATTTAATTTTGTGTGACTAGACACTTTAGGCGGGTTCCCTGTCTAGTCGATGGGGTGTGCGGAATCAGAGTGCAATCCGCATGCGGTAGAGGTGAAACCTTCTGAAAACTAAACTTCGGAAGAGTGACGAATTTAGGACTAATGTAGATTATCAGGAATACGTTAATTGTGAGGTTTATTTATTATAACATCGTTACCAAGTGTTAAAATTGTTTCACATTTTATTCTACGAAGCACCGCACGAAGAGAAGGTCGATGGGCTACGAAGCACTTCACAAAGAGGAGACCGATTAAAGTACCTCATTCTCTCGCAGGACAAATCCTATGGATGTGTTTAGTTTCGTTTCATCTAGTTTCAAATCACAACGGTGTTAAAGAAGTTTCATTTAAAAAAAAAAACAACTGTCAGCATTTTAGAAACAAAGAAATTACAGTTGTGCAGTTTACATGCGGTAGAAGTGAAACCTTCAGAAAACCCAAGGAGACAGGAGTGGGGAGGCTACGAAGCACCTCACAAAGAGGAGACCGATTATAGTATCTCATTCTCTCTCAGGATAAATTCTATAGCTGTGTTTAGTATCGCACGTTTCGTTTCATCTAGTTTCAAATCACAACGGTGCTAAAGAAGTTTTCAAACCAATAACCATAATGGTGTCGCCGAAGTGCAAAGATTGTAAGGGGAGAGGGTCTTTTGGGGATGTTTTGTTAACTTTAACGGACAAGAGGTATTTATGTATCTTACGATTGTGTTGCGAGACATTACATCAGAAATACTAGGTTAGGGGTTATATGGATATAATAAATTACATTACATTAGGAATACCTATTCTCAAAACATTTTAGAATTTACTCAGTAATTGAAGATATTTGTTAAGGCAAGGTCTGTACGTACTAGGTATATTGATTTGGAAAAAGGATGCATTGCATGAGGTTTCTGTTTACTAACAAATGTATACAATAGAATTCCCATTCCCAAAAAAAAATAAAATCCCACGCCTTTTACCTCAAATTTCAGGGATCTCAGAAAAACTGTTATGTAGAGACCTACATAAGCTAGCTTTTGACTTCGTTTAAACTCACGCTTGGAAGTGTGCATAGCACTTTACGATAGGTATATTTTATACAGAATTTACTTTCTAGCTTAAATCCTTAGTATTTGCGATTGAACGAGACCAACAGTAGGTATTCAGACATCGCGCGTGACGCGCTCTGCTATCATTATTTAGCAAATTTCCTTCCTTCAAATTTAACCGAACGAGTTACGGCGCTGAAGCTGGTGATTGCTGGAGTAATTTTTGAGTTAAGCTTCCCTATTCCATGTATGTAGGTTACACCTATGCAGTTATGATCGGGGGCGAAGTGAACGATTTGCTGGTGGGCTACACTATTTCCCAAATGTGGGGGCGAAGCAAGCGATGGTTACAGGCTTTGTACAATTAAATTGGAATCCTTTGTGATGGAGGCTTGGAAACCTGTGTCTCTGGACGGCCCTGAAGCAGTTGAGGGCGAGGCAGGAGCCGTCTCATGATGTCGACGTATATGCTATCACATGTATCGTCATAAAGGCATTGGGGGACGTCTGGAAGGCAAAGGACGTGCTCCCACAACCCCCCTCTTTAGCCCCCTCCGGAGGTATCAGCTGATAAGAGTCGCTGTCGCGGGAGGTCAATTAAATACAGGACGGAGAAAACGATCTGGCCGGGCTACCTCCGTAATGAAGGAAAAGAAGTGACGAAATTCGCGATGGCTTCACTACCCTTTGGTTACGCTCGTGGGGAGTTACTTTGTCAGCGGAACGAAGAGAACATGACATACAGAGTTGTTTTAGCAATCGATCGGCGGCTCATTGTCGGAAACCGGATAAATTTTCATAATCTTCCCCAAAATTAGAATTAGGGCATCATCCAGCATCAGGTTGGGAATGTGCTTTGGACGAAAGCGTAGCAGGGGAAATGGATGGGATGGAAGTCGGATTCACGACCCGGTGCCATTCATTCCTGGACCCAGCACCCTGGAAGCCGAGCTTGACATTCCTTCTTCGAGCTGATATTTGAGATGAGCTTGGAATATCACCTATCGTAGGGCGGATGGCCGTGACGCTAAATGGGGGACCGTCCCCGTCACGCCTGTTTCCGTCATGCGAGGGGAGGTATTTTCATTCAAATCAAATACCGATGATCACCGCGGCTGAAGGCTGACGCATGTTTATAACGTGCCTAGGAAAACGTAAGCAGCATTTCTACTGGTTCGAGGCGGTATGCTGGACGGAGAACGGGACTGTTGAGGAGCTGTGTGACTGCAGAGGCGAGGGTCGATGACATCAAAATCCACCTTTACTAAATTCAAACTTCACGAGATCAGAGGGGGGAGCGGCTCCACCGACCTCCTGACATTGCCGCTTGTCTAATCCACTTCGGTTTAATGTTCATGTTCGATGCTATAGGAGTGAACGGAACTCTAGTCATTGACATGCTGAAAGACTTCTACAGTATCATCATCATCATCATCATCATCAATTCGGCTTAGAGGATGTCACGATCTAAAACCTCGTGCCACCCACGCAATCCTGAATACTTCCGGACACCGACTACCACACCATAAATCGAAGCAGATCCTCACATCAAGCGATATGAGTTGACATTTCATCAGGCAACATTAGCATTATCACCATTATAATTTGGCGGCGCATTGGTTGAGAACACTCCCACTATCACCATACGAACCGGAAATACACATCAAACCCTTTCCCGACAGGAAGCAAAACATGTCGATTTTTCATCAGTCGCTTGCGACCATCAAAATATTCTCTGGAGGTGTTGGAATTGGAGACTGACCGGGCGGTTTTAATTGAACCTCACCAAGTCAGTTGCGGAAATGGAGGAGTCCAATTGTAGCAAGACATATTTTGTTTCATGTCAATCCCTAGTAATCTCCCAAAAATACCTACTCAAACTCAAAACTAACTAACAAGCTTCACTTACAATGGTGCCTGTAGAATTTGTGCATCCCGGGCCTGTTTTGATTGAATTTTGATTGAAAATCCGTAACTAGATTACAAATGTCAAATTATTTTATGTGTTAGCACCCCAAGAACAGCAGAGGATACGCTGCGTCACGCTAAAGGTAGGATCTTCCCAATTAAATGTATAAAAGTATATTTTTGTACTAGGTACTAGGGAAGATGACGCGGGTTAATTCAGAAGAAGTAGTCATCAACGAACAAGTATAGAACGGACGTTAGTAGGGGAGGAAGTTGCACGAACAATAGCATTAGTTATTTTCAAGTTAGCTAGAGTCAGTCATTGTAAATCGGACCCTAGTGAATTGTAACACGCCATACCTAAAAGAACAAGGGTTTACCACAAACAAATTATTAATTAAATTGTATTAACCATATCAAACCTTTAAAGCAAAAAATGACACAACGTTAAGGGGTTAATTACAAGTTGATTAATTGAGAGCATCTCGCCACGTATACCTAAAACGTATTACGTAAAGGGGTGTCGAGGCGCTGCCAAAGGAATGAAGAGGAGAGAAGAGTGAGCGACGAAACTACAAGGCTACGAATACGAATTCGAGGCGACGAACTCTACGTACAGAGCTTTCGTTGCAGAGCCTACGAACGATGTAGAAGGATAGAAACCATAAAATCAAGTTTTAAAAGAAAAGGAAAATTAATTAATTACAGGTGCAAGGGTCGGATTTATTACAGTGGTGCCGCGACCAAGGAGAGAGCGTCCACACCGAGCTTGTTCTAAATTTTCCTAATTCGAATGTGCTTTGAAGGAAAAGCATAAAGCTTGTAAAGTTTTATTATTAATTAGGGGGGGGGGGTAAGAGTCTTTAATTTATTACAGTATTGCTAAGTGACCAGGAGGTATGGTTTTAAAAAGTGTTGCATTTTGCTGGGGTTTTATACAATGACATTCACAAGAATAGAAAAAAAAGAATACAGTAGGTATGACGGTTCGGTTGTCATCGAAAATGACTGAAAACAACAATAAAGAAAATACAAAGTAATTACTAGGACAATAATAGATGGTTAGCAGAGGAATTTGAAATAATAATGTTTACATTAGCTTAACCAGATAAAAATAGGAAGGGTAGGCTGATGATATCCAACCTTCAATAAGCCACCGGATAAAGGTATCATATTATTAGGGGAGACGCGCCGCAGGTCAAAGAAAAAAAAAATTGAACAAAATTAATCAAGAATAGTTAGTTCAGTAGCGTCTACATTAGCTTCACCAGATAAAAATAGGAAGGGTAGGCTGATGATATCCAACCTTCAATAAGCCACCGGATAAAGGTATCATATTATCAGGGGAGACGCGCCGTATGTCAATAAATATTAGAACAAAACTAACCAAGAATAGTTAATGGTATCCAACCTTCGATAAGAAACAGGGAGAAAGGGTGTTACATTATTAGGGGAGATAGTCCTTCAATAAAGTACATTCAATATCAATTCACCGTGGTGAGAATATTGAAGTTAGTCAACTTTCAAAGTTTGAACGGTTGTAGAATTCGGGTTTAGGCCGGACGATTAGTCAAAATAATAACGATACGAAATAGGTTGTAAATATTCAAGTTTTGGTACGGAAGATAGTATATGGCGTAGTTGGAAATAAATAAATAAACAAAAGAAGTAGGTAGTTGGTCTATTCAAGCGTCATGTAACCCGGCTTACAGAATAAACGTATCCAAAATGTTTTATTTAAATTATGCACGAGGTTAAAGGGACAACACTAATAATTACTTGCTTAAGCGTATGAATCTTTGGGAATAAAATGATTACTGCAGACAGTTGGCATTTCTTAATCAGTTAAAACCTACATTTAGGGTGATACTGTTCACCAGTAATTGTAAAATTTAAGACAACCGTAGCAAAAAATTAAGATAAACACTGACCGCTATGTGTGAATAGAACAAACACACAAAACGAAAGGTCGGTCACACTCGAATGTTATACAGGATGTTATGAAAAAAATACACTGCACCTTCGAGGCGCTTGCCGGTTGCAATCCATTATTTAAAACCGAAAGCACTAGTTTAAGGGAGGACACGCCGTCTGGGAAGGGGCCTTATGTTAAATGCTCGGCTTTGAAGGAAAAATACCATACATCGTGTGAGTTAAGATGTTAAGCGAAACCTCACCATGTCGCCTCTTAAAATTAGATAAGAGATAACAGCGGACGAGAACTATAAGAATGCGAAAAAAAAAAGGTTTCACCGGACAATAATACTGACGGGTGGCTGGCATTGTTTTGACGTAGGAATGCGGGTGTAATTGCTATGGGGCTATGGGACAGTTCGGCTTGGGGGATGAGGACAATAGCAGAAATAGGTCAGTTTCATTTTGAGGGGAGATCATAAAAGAAACATTAAGTAAACACTCAGCTTGAGAAGATAGGTCATTAAACCGGGTGTCGGGTAATAATAATAATTGGATAATTTAGTGACGTCGTTTTGCGGTGCATTATGAGTTCTTGGACGGTTTTAAACGAAATAAGTTCAACAGGATAATTTAAAAGAAACGAGATAATAATAGTGATACGAACAGAAAAAAAAATACATTTGCTCTTTGAACTTAAAGTGCTAGTGGTGAGAAGTTAGTAAGAGAATTAAAGTTTTAGTGAGTTCAAGTGATAATAATCAATCATGGAAGGATCAGTGTCTAGAGGGAAAGGACGTGGGCGGCCTTCGGCAAGAGAGGAGGTCACCGCCGCAGTTGAGACCGTGGGAGAGACGTCGTTGCAGGTGAGCTTGGGGCAGGTGACTAGCATCATTCGAGACGCGTTAGGACCGCTAGTGGAGAAGATACAGTCCATTGAAAGACAGCTAGAAGTGCGAGAGGCAAGACCGGAAGCGGGAGAGGCGGAAGTGCTCCTGGGGTCGGGGAATCGGCGCCAGATTGTAGAGTTGCTCCCAGCTCAGGAGAAGCCCGCTTTTAAAGGAGGGAATCAGCATCCGATTTCCTTCCTGGAGGACCTGCGGGAGTATACAAGGAAAACGAGGCGGACAGACAAGTTAATGGTGGCCCGAGAGAGTCTCAAGGGAGAGGCTAAAAGGTGGTCGAAAATCTACTGTAGCAGGTGGAAGACGATTGAAGATTTCGAGAGGGACTTCTTGGCGAATTATTGGGGCGAGGTCTGCCAAAATAAACTCAGGAGAAAGTTGTCAGATGCGGCCTGGGAACCGAACGGTGGCAAGACGATGCTAACGCACTTTGCTGAATATAAACGAGAGGATTCGGTCACAAAGGTAGGAGGCCATCAGGACGACGCGGGCGGGTGCGTTTCCAATAAAATAATCTTGAAAGGATAAATTAGCAAGAAGGAGTAGTCTTACATAGGGGTGTGACTTTCCATCCGTAAGACGAACGAGTAGTAAAAATATTTATAGAAAAAAAAGAAAACGCGATAAATTGGTTAAATTACAATGTTCTGCAAGGGTCGGGCACCGTCTGCGGAATAATTTAAAAGAAAACAAGAAAACGCGGACAATCAAATCGAGTTGCACATTGTAAATTAAATACAGGGAGATGTGAGATTTGCAACAGGAGGCAGTGAAAAGAAATTATGACGCAGTTGTGATTTGGGCCGCGGGGCCGAGACAAATTCCTGGAAGTATGGGGGGGCGACGCAAGGAACATTGACCGTAGTTTCGACAACAACAAAAAAAAATACTACGCAAGGTCGGTGGAGTAGAGCAATAAGAAGGAAGGACGACGGTGTACAAGACAGGGCCGGATTGGGAAATATTTGTCATAATAATTTTGGAAACAAAAAAAAAAAAATTAAAAAGATTTGAGGCGAGTCCAAACGGGCTGACTACTGCTAGAGTTCTGTAACAAAATATGTGGCTGTAGTTCGTGATTACACCTACAACAAATATTTTGTTTCATAAAGGGGAGACTGTGATGAACTCGCCTTAATAATAATAATACGTGGATAATTTGTATGGAGCCATTTTGTAAGAGCGCTAAAATAATTTCTGAAATCCAAATAACTACGGGGTTGATGAATTTATGAAGACCCCCGGCGAAGGCCATTCTGAATGCAAAAAAAGGGCTTGGAGCCACGTGTGACCGTGTCGTTTTGGGATACATTCTGGCCTTCAAGTACATGATAATTAATTACTATTTTGAAGGTCTGACACTGCAACAAAAAACTAAAAAACATGAAATAACGTCAGAATTCTTCGAAAATGGTGATTAAATTTGACAAGTTCGGTCATTAAGTTAAATATCCGCCATGAGAGTTAACGATATTTGAAGGATTTTAGAGAAAAAGATAATAAAAAAAGGGTACTTGGACGACACAGACGGGCAGGGAAGGAAAAGAAGTGAGATCAAATTTTAAATAAAGACAGTCAGGATAGTTTCGGTCTCGGGGACAGACGGATTTTGAGAGTCAGGGTAATTTCGGTTTCGAAGACGGGCGTGTTTCAGAGTCGCGGTTATACAGGGAATAATAACAGTAGTTCGGACGTGTAAACGGAAAATAAGTCACTTATTGACAAAATTCAAAGGAAATCAAATTTTAAATAAAGACAGTCAGGGTAGGTTCGGTCCCGGGAACAGACGGATTTTGAGAGTCAGGATAGTTTCGGTCTCGGGGACAGACGGATTTTGAGAGTCAGGATAGTTTCGGTCTCGGGGACAGACGGATTTTGAGAGTCAGGGTAATTTCGGTTTCGAAGACGGGCGTGTTTCAGAGTCGCGGTTATACAGGGAATAATAACAGTAGTTCGGACGTGTAAACGGAAAATAAGTCACTTATTGACAAAATTCAAAGGAAATCAAATTTTAAATAAAGACAGTCAGGGTAGGTTCGGTCCCGGGAACAGACGGATTTTGAGAGTCAGGATAGTTTCGGTCTCGGGGACAGACGGATTTTGAGAGTCAGGATAGTTTCGGTCTCGGGGACAGACGGATTTTGAGAGTCAGGGTAATTTCGGTTTCGAAGACGGGCGTGTTTCAGAGTCGCGGTTATACAGGGAATAATAACAGTAGTTCGGACGTGTAAACGGAAAATAAGTCACTTATTGACAAAATTCAAAGGAAATCAAATTTTAAATAAAGACAGTCAGGGTAGGTTCGGTCCCGGGAACAGACGGATTTTGAGAGTCAGGATAGTTTCGGTCTCGGGGACAGACGGATTTTGAGAGTCAGGATAGTTTCGGTCTCGGGGACAGACGGATTTTGAGAGACAGGGTAATTTCGGTTTCGAAGACGGGCGTGTTTCAGAGTCGCGGTTATACAAGGAATAATAACAGTAGTTCGGACGTGTAAACGGAAAATAAGTCACTTATTGACAAAATTCAAAGGAAATCAAATTTTAAATAAAGACAGTCAGGGTAGATTCGACCTCGGGGACGAACGGATTTTTAGAGAGTCAGGAAAAGTTCGCGGAGGAGGACGACCATTTTGCAGTTATTCAGGGAATAATAACAGTAGTTAGTTCGGTGCTGGTGAACCGGAGATAATTCGTTTATTGGCAGAATTTATTCAGAAAATTGAGTTTTATAAATGAGAAAGGTCATGAGACGGAGATTCTATTTGAACCTAGGCGGGAGAGTTGGTTTTGAAATGAGTAGTTGCATGACGGTTTGTGGAAATGGCTTGTGTTTTCAAGAGTGCTTTCAGTGTGTTGTGCAGCATGGAGGACTTGGTAAGTTTGAAAAAATTACATATTTGCATTACGTATTTAGTACGGGCCTTGCGAAAAAAAAGAAACAAAAGCCAAGTTTAATTCTAGGTTTCGGGGAGTGTGCCTACCCAAGGTCATGCTGAGATACCTTATAGTGAGCGATTGTTTTGGGTTTTGGTCATAAATTTAGACTGCCTTTCTTTTGACACTTCGGGCAACAGCTAACATTTAATTTTGTGTGACTAGACACTTTAGGCGGGTTCCCTGTCTAGTCGATGGGGTGTGCGGAATCAGAGTGCAATCCGCATGCGGTAGAGGTGAAACCTTCTGAAAACTAAACTTCGGAAGAGTGACGAATTTAGGACTAATGTAGATTATCAGGAATACGTTAATTGTGAGGTTTATTTATTATAACATCGTTACCAAGTGTTAAAATTGTTTCACATTTTATTCTACGAAGCACCGCACGAAGAGAAGGTCGATGGGCTACGAAGCACTTCACAAAGAGGAGACCGATTAAAGTACCTCATTCTCTCGCAGGACAAATCCTATGGATGTGTTTAGTTTCGTTTCATCTAGTTTCAAATCACAACGGTGTTAAAGAAGTTTCATTAAAAAAAAAAAAACAACTGTCAGCATTTTAGAAACAAAGAAATTACAGTTGTGCAGTTTACATGCGGTAGAAGTGAAACCTTCAGAAAACCCAAGGAGACAGGAGTGGGGAGGCTACGAAGCACCTCACAAAGAGGAGACCGATTATAGTATCTCATTCTCTCTCAGGATAAATTCTATAGCTGTGTTTAGTATCGCACGTTTCGTTTCATCTAGTTTCAAATCACAACGGTGCTAAAGAAGTTTTCAAACCAATAACCATAATGGTGTCGCCGAAGTGCAAAGATTGTAAGGGGAGAGGGTCTTTTGGGGATGTTTTGTTAACTTTAACGGACAAGAGGTATTTATGTATCTTACGATTGTGTTGCGAGACATTACATCAGAAATACTAGGTTAGGGGTTATATGGATATAATAAATTACATTACATTAGGAATACCTATTCTCAAAACATTTTAGAATTTACTCAGTAATTGAAGATATTTGTTAAGGCAAGGTCTGTACGTACTAGGTATATTGATTTGGAAAAAGGATGCATTGCATGAGGTTTCTGTTTACTAACAAATGTATACAATAGAATTCCCATTCCCAAAAAAAAATAAAATCCCACGCCTTTTACCTCAAATTTCAGGGATCTCAGAAAAACTGTTATGTAGAGACCTACATAAGCTAGCTTTTGACTTCGTTTAAACTCACGCTTGGAAGTGTGCATAGCACTTTACGATAGGTATATTTTATACAGAATTTACTTTCTAGCTTAAATCCTTAGTATTTGCGATTGAACGAGACCAACAGTAGGTATTCAGACATCGCGCGTGACGCGCTCTGCTATCATTATTTAGCAAATTTCCTTCCTTCAAATTTAACCGAACGAGTTACGGCGCTGAAGCTGGTGATTGCTGGAGTAATTTTTGAGTTAAGCTTCCCTATTCCATGTATGTAGGTTACACCTATGCAGTTATGATCGGGGGCGAAGTGAACGATTTGCTGGTGGGCTACACTATTTCCCAAATGTGGGGGCGAAGCAAGCGATGGTTACAGGCTTTGTACAATTAAATTGGAATCCTTTGTGATGGAGGCTTGGAAACCTGTGTCTCTGGACGGCCCTGAAGCAGTTGAGGGCGAGGCAGGAGCCGTCTCATGATGTCGACGTATATGCTATCACATGTATCGTCATAAAGGCATTGGGGGACGTCTGGAAGGCAAAGGACGTGCTCCCACAACCCCCCTCTTTAGCCCCCTCCGGAGGTATCAGCTGATAAGAGTCGCTGTCGCGGGAGGTCAATTAAATACAGGACGGAGAAAACGATCTGGCCGGGCTACCTCCGTAATGAAGGAAAAGAAGTGACGAAATTCGCGATGGCTTCACTACCCTTTGGTTACGCTCGTGGGGAGTTACTTTGTCAGCGGAACGAAGAGAACATGACATACAGAGTTGTTTTAGCAATCGATCGGCGGCTCATTGTCGGAAACCGGATAAATTTTCATAATCTTCCCCAAAATTAGAATTAGGGCATCATCCAGCATCAGGTTGGGAATGTGCTTTGGACGAAAGCGTAGCAGGGGAAATGGATGGGATGGAAGTCGGATTCACGACCCGGTGCCATTCATTCCTGGACCCAGCACCCTGGAAGCCGAGCTTGACATTCCTTCTTCGAGCTGATATTTGAGATGAGCTTGGAATATCACCTATCGTAGGGCGGATGGCCGTGACGCTAAATGGGGGACCGTCCCCGTCACGCCTGTTTCCGTCATGCGAGGGGAGGTATTTTCATTCAAATCAAATACCGATGATCACCGCGGCTGAAGGCTGACGCATGTTTATAACGTGCCTAGGAAAACGTAAGCAGCATTTCTACTGGTTCGAGGCGGTATGCTGGACGGAGAACGGGACTGTTGAGGAGCTGTGTGACTGCAGAGGCGAGGGTCGATGACATCAAAATCCACCTTTACTAAATTCAAACTTCACGAGATCAGAGGGGGGAGCGGCTCCACCGACCTCCTGACATTGCCGCTTGTCTAATCCACTTCGGTTTAATGTTCATGTTCGATGCTATAGGAGTGAACGGAACTCTAGTCATTGACATGCTGAAAGACTTCTACAGTATCATCATCATCATCATCATCATCAATTCGGCTTAGAGGATGTCACGATCTAAAACCTCGTGCCACCCACGCAATCCTGAATACTTCCGGACACCGACTACCACACCATAAATCGAAGCAGATCCTCACATCAAGCGATATGAGTTGACATTTCATCAGGCAACATTAGCATTATCACCATTATAATTTGGCGGCGCATTGGTTGAGAACACTCCCACTATCACCATACGAACCGGAAATACACATCAAACCCTTTCCCGACAGGAAGCAAAACATGTCGATTTTTCATCAGTCGCTTGCGACCATCAAAATATTCTCTGGAGGTGTTGGAATTGGAGACTGACCGGGCGGTTTTAATTGAACCTCACCAAGTCAGTTGCGGAAATGGAGGAGTCCAATTGTAGCAAGACATATTTTGTTTCATGTCAATCCCTAGTAATCTCCCAAAAATACCTACTCAAACTCAAAACTAACTAACAAGCTTCACTTACAATGGTGCCTGTAGAATTTGTGCATCCCGGGCCTGTTTTGATTGAATTTTGATTGAAAATCCGTAACTAGATTACAAATGTCAAATTATTTTATGTGTTAGCACCCCAAGAACAGCAGAGGATACGCTGCGTCACGCTAAAGGTAGGATCTTCCCAATTAAATGTATAAAAGTATATTTTTGTACTAGGTACTAGGGAAGATGACGCGGGTTAATTCAGAAGAAGTAGTCATCAACGAACAAGTATAGAACGGACGTTAGTAGGGGAGGAAGTTGCACGAACAATAGCATTAGTTATTTTCAAGTTAGCTAGAGTCAGTCATTGTAAATCGGACCCTAGTGAATTGTAACACGCCATACCTAAAAGAACAAGGGTTTACCACAAACAAATTATTAATTAAATTGTATTAACCATATCAAACCTTTAAAGCAAAAAATGACACAACGTTAAGGGGTTAATTACAAGTTGATTAATTGAGAGCATCTCGCCACGTATACCTAAAACGTATTACGTAAAGGGGTGTCGAGGCGCTGCCAAAGGAATGAAGAGGAGAGAAGAGTGAGCGACGAAACTACAAGGCTACGAATACGAATTCGAGGCGACGAACTCTACGTACAGAGCTTTCGTTGCAGAGCCTACGAACGATGTAGAAGGATAGAAACCATAAAATCAAGTTTTAAAAGAAAAGGAAAATTAATTAATTACAGGTGCAAGGGTCGGATTTATTACAGTGGTGCCGCGACCAAGGAGAGAGCGTCCACACCGAGCTTGTTCTAAATTTTCCTAATTCGAATGTGCTTTGAAGGAAAAGCATAAAGCTTGTAAAGTTTTATTATTAATTAGGGGGGGGGGGGTAAGAGTCTTTAATTTATTACAGTATTGCTAAGTGACCAGGAGGTATGGTTTTAAAAAGTGTTGCATTTTGCTGGGGTTTTATACAATGACATTCACAAGAATAGAAAAAAAAGAATACAGTAGGTATGACGGTTCGGTTGTCATCGAAAATGACTGAAAACAACAATAAAGAAAATACAAAGTAATTACTAGGACAATAATAGATGGTTAGCAGAGGAATTTGAAATAATAATGTTTACATTAGCTTAACCAGATAAAAATAGGAAGGGTAGGCTGATGATATCCAACCTTCAATAAGCCACCGGATAAAGGTATCATATTATTAGGGGAGACGCGCCGCAGGTCAAAGAAAAAAAAAATTGAACAAAATTAATCAAGAATAGTTAGTTCAGTAGCGTCTACATTAGCTTCACCAGATAAAAATAGGAAGGGTAGGCTGATGATATCCAACCTTCAATAAGCCACCGGATAAAGGTATCATATTATCAGGGGAGACGCGCCGTATGTCAATAAATATTAGAACAAAACTAACCAAGAATAGTTAATGGTATCCAACCTTCGATAAGAAACAGGGAGAAAGGGTGTTACATTATTAGGGGAGATAGTCCTTCAATAAAGTACATTCAATATCAATTCACCGTGGTGAGAATATTGAAGTTAGTCAACTTTCAAAGTTTGAACGGTTGTAGAATTCGGGTTTAGGCCGGACGATTAGTCAAAATAATAACGATACGAAATAGGTTGTAAATATTCAAGTTTTGGTACGGAAGATAGTATATGGCGTAGTTGGAAATAAATAAATAAACAAAAGAAGTAGGTAGTTGGTCTATTCAAGCGTCATGTAACCCGGCTTACAGAATAAACGTATCCAAAATGTTTTATTTAAATTATGCACGAGGTTAAAGGGACAACACTAATAATTACTTGCTTAAGCGTATGAATCTATGGGAATAAAATGATTACTGCAGACAGTTGGCATTTCTTAATCAGTTAAAACCTACATTTAGGGTGATACTGTTCACCAGTAATTGTAAAATTTAAGACAACCGTAGCAAAAAATTAAGATAAACACTGACCGCTATGTGTGAATAGAACAAACACACAAAACGAAAGGTCGGTCACACTCGAATGTTATACAGGATGTTATGAAAAAAATACACTGCACCTTCGAGGCGCTTGCCGGTTGCAATCCATTATTTAAAACCGAAAGCACTAGTTTAAGGGAGGACACGCCGTCTGGGAAGGGGCCTTATGTTAAATGCTCGGCTTTGAAGGAAAAATACCATACATCGTGTGAGTTAAGATGTTAAGCGAAACCTCACCATGTCGCCTCTTAAAATTAGATAAGAGATAACAGCGGACGAGAACTATAAGAATGCGAAAAAAAAAAGGTTTCACCGGACAATAATACTGACGGGTGGCTGGCATTGTTTTGACGTAGGAATGCGGGTGTAATTGCTATGGGGCTATGGGACAGTTCGGCTTGGGGGATGAGGACAATAGCAGAAATAGGTCAGTTTCATTTTGAGGGGAGATCATAAAAGAAACATTAAGTAAACACTCAGCTTGAGAAGATAGGTCATTAAACCGGGTGTCGGGTAATAATAATAATTGGATAATTTAGTGACGTCGTTTTGCGGTGCATTATGAGTTCTTGGACGGTTTTAAACGAAATAAGTTCAACAGGATAATTTAAAAGAAACGAGATAATAATAGTGATACGAACAGAAAAAAAAATACATTTGCTCTTTGAACTTAAAGTGCTAGTGGTGAGAAGTTAGTAAGAGAATTAAAGTTTTAGTGAGTTCAAGTGATAATAATCAATCATGGAAGGATCAGTGTCTAGAGGGAAAGGACGTGGGCGGCCTTCGGCAAGAGAGGAGGTCACCGCCGCAGTTGAGACCGTGGGAGAGACGTCGTTGCAGGTGAGCTTGGGGCAGGTGACTAGCATCATTCGAGACGCGTTAGGACCGCTAGTGGAGAAGATACAGTCCATTGAAAGACAGCTAGAAGTGCGAGAGGCAAGACCGGAAGCGGGAGAGGCGGAAGTGCTCCTGGGGTCGGGGAATCGGCGCCAGATTGTAGAGTTGCTCCCAGCTCAGGAGAAGCCCGCTTTTAAAGGAGGGAATCAGCATCCGATTTCCTTCCTGGAGGACCTGCGGGAGTATACAAGGAAAACGAGGCGGACAGACAAGTTAATGGTGGCCCGAGAGAGTCTCAAGGGAGAGGCTAAAAGGTGGTCGAAAATCTACTGTAGCAGGTGGAAGACGATTGAAGATTTCGAGAGGGACTTCTTGGCGAATTATTGGGGCGAGGTCTGCCAAAATAAACTCAGGAGAAAGTTGTCAGATGCGGCCTGGGAACCGAACGGTGGCAAGACGATGCTAACGCACTTTGCTGAATATAAACGAGAGGATTCGGTCACAAAGGTAGGAGGCCATCAGGACGACGCGGGCGGGTGCGTTTCCAATAAAATAATCTTGAAAGGATAAATTAGCAAGAAGGAGTAGTCTTACATAGGGGTGTGACTTTCCATCCGTAAGACGAACGAGTAGTAAAAATATTTATAGAAAAAAAAGAAAACGCGATAAATTGGTTAAATTACAATGTTCTGCAAGGGTCGGGCACCGTCTGCGGAATAATTTAAAAGAAAACAAGAAAACGCGGACAATCAAATCGAGTTGCACATTGTAAATTAAATACAGGGAGATGTGAGATTTGCAACAGGAGGCAGTGAAAAGAAATTATGACGCAGTTGTGATTTGGGCCGCGGGGCCGAGACAAATTCCTGGAAGTATGGGGGGGCGACGCAAGGAACATTGACCGTAGTTTCGACAACAACAAAAAAAAATACTACGCAAGGTCGGTGGAGTAGAGCAATAAGAAGGAAGGACGACGGTGTACAAGACAGGGCCGGATTGGGAAATATTTGTCATAATAATTTTGGAAACAAAAAAAAAAAAATTAAAAAGATTTGAGGCGAGTCCAAACGGGCTGACTACTGCTAGAGTTCTGTAACAAAATATGTGGCTGTAGTTCGTGATTACACCTACAACAAATATTTTGTTTCATAAAGGGGAGACTGTGATGAACTCGCCTTAATAATAATAATACGTGGATAATTTGTATGGAGCCATTTTGTAAGAGCGCTAAAATAATTTCTGAAATCCAAATAACTACGGGGTTGATGAATTTATGAAGACCCCCGGCGAAGGCCATTCTGAATGCAAAAAAAGGGCTTGGAGCCACGTGTGACCGTGTCGTTTTGGGATACATTCTGGCCTTCAAGTACATGATAATTAATTACTATTTTGAAGGTCTGACACTGCAACAAAAAACTAAAAAACATGAAATAACGTCAGAATTCTTCGAAAATGGTGATTAAATTTGACAAGTTCGGTCATTAAGTTAAATATCCGCCATGAGAGTTAACGATATTTGAAGGATTTTAGAGAAAAAGATAATAAAAAAAGGGTACTTGGACGACACAGACGGGCAGGGAAGGAAAAGAAGTGAGATCAAATTTTAAATAAAGACAGTCAGGATAGTTTCGGTCTCGGGGACAGACGGATTTTGAGAGTCAGGGTAATTTCGGTTTCGAAGACGGGCGTGTTTCAGAGTCGCGGTTATACAGGGAATAATAACAGTAGTTCGGACGTGTAAACGGAAAATAAGTCACTTATTGACAAAATTCAAAGGAAATCAAATTTTAAATAAAGACAGTCAGGGTAGGTTCGGTCCCGGGAACAGACGGATTTTGAGAGTCAGGATAGTTTCGGTCTCGGGGACAGACGGATTTTGAGAGTCAGGATAGTTTCGGTCTCGGGGACAGACGGATTTTGAGAGTCAGGGTAATTTCGGTTTCGAAGACGGGCGTGTTTCAGAGTCGCGGTTATACAGGGAATAATAACAGTAGTTCGGACGTGTAAACGGAAAATAAGTCACTTATTGACAAAATTCAAAGGAAATCAAATTTTAAATAAAGACAGTCAGGGTAGGTTCGGTCCCGGGAACAGACGGATTTTGAGAGTCAGGATAGTTTCGGTCTCGGGGACAGACGGATTTTGAGAGTCAGGATAGTTTCGGTCTCGGGGACAGACGGATTTTGAGAGACAGGGTAATTTCGGTTTCGAAGACGGGCGTGTTTCAGAGTCGCGGTTATACAAGGAATAATAACAGTAGTTCGGACGTGTAAACGGAAAATAAGTCACTTATTGACAAAATTCAAAGGAAATCAAATTTTAAATAAAGACAGTCAGGGTAGATTCGACCTCGGGGACGAACGGATTTTTAGAGAGTCAGGAAAAGTTCGCGGAGGAGGACGACCATTTTGCAGTTATTCAGGGAATAATAACAGTAGTTAGTTCGGTGCGGGTGAACCGGAGATAATTCGTTTATTGGCAGAATTTATTCAGAAAATTGAGTTTTATAAATGAGAAAGGTCATGAGACGGAGATTCTATTTGAACCTAGGCGCGAGAGTTGGTTTTGAAATGAGTAGTTGCATGACGGTTTGTGGAAATGGCTTGTGTTTTCAAGAGTGCTTTCAGTGTGTTGTGCAGCATGGAGGACTTGGTAAGTTTGAAAAAATTACATATTTGCATTACGTATTTAGTACGGGCCTTGCGAAAAAAAAGAAACAAAAGCCAAGTTTAATTCTAGGTTTCGGGGAGTGTGCCTACCCAAGGTCATGCTGAGATACCTTATAGTGAGCGATTGTTTTGGGTTTTGGTCATAAATTTAGACTGCCTTTCTTTTGACACTTCGGGCAACAGCTAACATTTAATTTTGTGTGACTAGACACTTTAGGCGGGTTCCCTGTCTAGTCGATGGGGTGTGCGGAATCAGAGTGCAATCCGCATGCGGTAGAGGTGAAACCTTCTGAAAACTAAACTTCGGAAGAGTGACGAATTTAGGACTAATGTAGATTATCAGGAATACGTTAATTGTGAGGTTTATTTATTATAACATCGTTACCAAGTGTTAAAATTGTTTCACATTTTATTCTACGAAGCACCGCACGAAGAGAAGGTCGATGGGCTACGAAGCACTTCACAAAGAGGAGACCGATTAAAGTACCTCATTCTCTCGCAGGACAAATCCTATGGATGTGTTTAGTTTCGTTTCATCTAGTTTCAAATCACAACGGTGTTAAAGAAGTTTCATTTAAAAAAAAAAAACAACTGTCAGCATTTTAGAAACAAAGAAATTACAGTTGTGCAGTTTACATGCGGTAGAAGTGAAACCTTCAGAAAACCCAAGGAGACAGGAGTGGGGAGGCTACGAAGCACCTCACAAAGAGGAGACCGATTATAGTATCTCATTCTCTCTCAGGATAAATTCTATAGCTGTGTTTAGTATCGCACGTTTCGTTTCATCTAGTTTCAAATCACAACGGTGCTAAAGAAGTTTTCAAACCAATAACCATAATGGTGTCGCCGAAGTGCAAAGATTGTAAGGGGAGAGGGTCTTTTGGGGATGTTTTGTTAACTTTAACGGACAAGAGGTATTTATGTATCTTACGATTGTGTTGCGAGACATTACATCAGAAATACTAGGTTAGGGGTTATATGGATATAATAAATTACATTACATTAGGAATACCTATTCTCAAAACATTTTAGAATTTACTCAGTAATTGAAGATATTTGTTAAGGCAAGGTCTGTACGTACTAGGTATATTGATTTGGAAAAAGGATGCATTGCATGAGGTTTCTGTTTACTAACAAATGTATACAATAGAATTCCCATTCCCAAAAAAAAATAAAATCCCACGCCTTTTACCTCAAATTTCAGGGATCTCAGAAAAACTGTTATGTAGAGACCTACATAAGCTAGCTTTTGACTTCGTTTAAACTCACGCTTGGAAGTGTGCATAGCACTTTACGATAGGTATATTTTATACAGAATTTACTTTCTAGCTTAAATCCTTAGTATTTGCGATTGAACGAGACCAACAGTAGGTATTCAGACATCGCGCGTGACGCGCTCTGCTATCATTATTTAGCAAATTTCCTTCCTTCAAATTTAACCGAACGAGTTACGGCGCTGAAGCTGGTGATTGCTGGAGTAATTTTTGAGTTAAGCTTCCCTATTCCATGTATGTAGGTTACACCTATGCAGTTATGATCGGGGGCGAAGTGAACGATTTGCTGGTGGGCTACACTATTTCCCAAATGTGGGGGCGAAGCAAGCGATGGTTACAGGCTTTGTACAATTAAATTGGAATCCTTTGTGATGGAGGCTTGGAAACCTGTGTCTCTGGACGGCCCTGAAGCAGTTGAGGGCGAGGCAGGAGCCGTCTCATGATGTCGACGTATATGCTATCACATGTATCGTCATAAAGGCATTGGGGGACGTCTGGAAGGCAAAGGACGTGCTCCCACAACCCCCCTCTTTAGCCCCCTCCGGAGGTATCAGCTGATAAGAGTCGCTGTCGCGGGAGGTCAATTAAATACAGGACGGAGAAAACGATCTGGCCGGGCTACCTCCGTAATGAAGGAAAAGAAGTGACGAAATTCGCGATGGCTTCACTACCCTTTGGTTACGCTCGTGGGGAGTTACTTTGTCAGCGGAACGAAGAGAACATGACATACAGAGTTGTTTTAGCAATCGATCGGCGGCTCATTGTCGGAAACCGGATAAATTTTCATAATCTTCCCCAAAATTAGAATTAGGGCATCATCCAGCATCAGGTTGGGAATGTGCTTTGGACGAAAGCGTAGCAGGGGAAATGGATGGGATGGAAGTCGGATTCACGACCCGGTGCCATTCATTCCTGGACCCAGCACCCTGGAAGCCGAGCTTGACATTCCTTCTTCGAGCTGATATTTGAGATGAGCTTGGAATATCACCTATCGTAGGGCGGATGGCCGTGACGCTAAATGGGGGACCGTCCCCGTCACGCCTGTTTCCGTCATGCGAGGGGAGGTATTTTCATTCAAATCAAATACCGATGATCACCGCGGCTGAAGGCTGACGCATGTTTATAACGTGCCTAGGAAAACGTAAGCAGCATTTCTACTGGTTCGAGGCGGTATGCTGGACGGAGAACGGGACTGTTGAGGAGCTGTGTGACTGCAGAGGCGAGGGTCGATGACATCAAAATCCACCTTTACTAAATTCAAACTTCACGAGATCAGAGGGGGGAGCGGCTCCACCGACCTCCTGACATTGCCGCTTGTCTAATCCACTTCGGTTTAATGTTCATGTTCGATGCTATAGGAGTGAACGGAACTCTAGTCATTGACATGCTGAAAGACTTCTACAGTATCATCATCATCATCATCATCATCAATTCGGCTTAGAGGATGTCACGATCTAAAACCTCGTGCCACCCACGCAATCCTGAATACTTCCGGACACCGACTACCACACCATAAATCGAAGCAGATCCTCACATCAAGCGATATGAGTTGACATTTCATCAGGCAACATTAGCATTATCACCATTATAATTTGGCGGCGCATTGGTTGAGAACACTCCCACTATCACCATACGAACCGGAAATACACATCAAACCCTTTCCCGACAGGAAGCAAAACATGTCGATTTTTCATCAGTCGCTTGCGACCATCAAAATATTCTCTGGAGGTGTTGGAATTGGAGACTGACCGGGCGGTTTTAATTGAACCTCACCAAGTCAGTTGCGGAAATGGAGGAGTCCAATTGTAGCAAGACATATTTTGTTTCATGTCAATCCCTAGTAATCTCCCAAAAATACCTACTCAAACTCAAAACTAACTAACAAGCTTCACTTACAATGGTGCCTGTAGAATTTGTGCATCCCGGGCCTGTTTTGATTGAATTTTGATTGAAAATCCGTAACTAGATTACAAATGTCAAATTATTTTATGTGTTAGCACCCCAAGAACAGCAGAGGATACGCTGCGTCACGCTAAAGGTAGGATCTTCCCAATTAAATGTATAAAAGTATATTTTTGTACTAGGTACTAGGGAAGATGACGCGGGTTAATTCAGAAGAAGTAGTCATCAACGAACAAGTATAGAACGGACGTTAGTAGGGGAGGAAGTTGCACGAACAATAGCATTAGTTATTTTCAAGTTAGCTAGAGTCAGTCATTGTAAATCGGACCCTAGTGAATTGTAACACGCCATACCTAAAAGAACAAGGGTTTACCACAAACAAATTATTAATTAAATTGTATTAACCATATCAAACCTTTAAAGCAAAAAATGACACAACGTTAAGGGGTTAATTACAAGTTGATTAATTGAGAGCATCTCGCCACGTATACCTAAAACGTATTACGTAAAGGGGTGTCGAGGCGCTGCCAAAGGAATGAAGAGGAGAGAAGAGTGAGCGACGAAACTACAAGGCTACGAATACGAATTCGAGGCGACGAACTCTACGTACAGAGCTTTCGTTGCAGAGCCTACGAACGATGTAGAAGGATAGAAACCATAAAATCAAGTTTTAAAAGAAAAGGAAAATTAATTAATTACAGGTGCAAGGGTCGGATTTATTACAGTGGTGCCGCGACCAAGGAGAGAGCGTCCACACCGAGCTTGTTCTAAATTTTCCTAATTCGAATGTGCTTTGAAGGAAAAGCATAAAGCTTGTAAAGTTTTATTATTAATTAGGGGGGGGGGGTAAGAGTCTTTAATTTATTACAGTGAGAAGATGAGTAGTTTTTTTTAATAAAATACTAACAGTAAAAATGGATGAACGAAGAAGAAGATTACTTATAATCTTAAAGACAATATGATAAATAACAATATGTATAAATTACTTCGTTCCTTTATTTCCAGCAACCTCACACAAAAGACACATAAAAGTTTATATCTAACCATGAACGTGTTCATTATTCCTCCTGGTTTTAAAATTGAATATTCTAACGCGAAGCATTGGAGTTCAAGTAGTCCTTCCATCGAAGTGTGAACTGGCCTTTATCGAGCTTCCCACACCGTACTACGTGTGTATAAGGGGTACGTACCTATGTTCTGACTTAAAGTCCCGGGCCGGTAAAATCAAACAACCAACAGACAAGTTGCCGTGAGTTTTGTTTGCCCGTATCGCTGGTATTATTTTAGTATGGCATAATTGAAATATGTTTGTTTCCCAGAAGTTTTTTTGCTGACAAGATTGTACTCTGAATATTTTTTGTCGGGTTTGGCTTGTTCAAAAGAAGTAGATACTATTGAGTTTGATAGTTACCACTGGAACCGTTAGATAGGTACTTAAAATTTCGATCCTTTTCCATTTTCCTAATATCTTAAAAAATTTTGCAACCTTTAGGCCCCGGGTGTCAGGTGGGAATGCTGTCCTATCGTTTTTCTACCGGTATTTTTCTCCGAAGAACTAGAGCCATTTTTCCATTCTTCGGCACCGGCGCGGCGCATCGAGAAACACGCCGAGCGCGCGCCCAACATTTGTACATTTTGTACATTTGTACCTATGTGGTTGACATTTACCACATGATAATTTCTACGACTTCTTCTTGGGTTCAACAGGACAATCTACACAGCATAGCTAAAGACGACATAGGCCCTGACGGAAATTATTTTACTCGGACTTCCCATTTTAAGTTATTATATAAAAACAGAAATCTGTTTAATAGATCCCCTTCAATGTTTAGAACTTTAGATTGCAGTCTTTAGACCATGGACGTTCCTTGTGTATATTTTAATGGTTTGTCAATGAAAGGTTTTTTTCAGATTTTCATCATTAATTCGTTCGATACCGGTGCACAGCCGGGTGACACGTGCCATTATGCGTACACGAACATTTAAAAATAGCCTGTTGTTATGTATGCTAACACTTTGTGAGCATATGTAATTATAATAATTAGAATGAAATAACTATGTTTAAATACCATTTTTTGTATTCATCCTTAATATTATATACAACCAACCGATTTCAATTCAACCTGAACTTTCGGAAGGGTTATATAAGAACATTTAAGTGAATTGCAGAGTTATAGTGTATTTATAGGTAACATAGAGGCCTCAGCACAGGTGAAGCCAACATATAAGCCACTCAGTGAAGCTAACCTTATTAAATTATACTACAAAATGGAAAATAATATATAAAAAAAAAACAAGATGGAAAGAGAACATCAACTTTGGTGGGTAGAGAGGGGTATAGAGATAGGTAAGGGGAATATGTTTAAAATGGGGCTATTTGGTCATCAGTACAGTAGATAGTTGTACTGCATAGAAATGGGATAGGTCACCGTCTTAATAATCTAGAATCTCTTGAAATTAGAAAAAAATAAAAAAATAAATAAAACCAATTTATTAAATGAACAATTAAATCTATCAAATAGTCTCATTTTAAACATATTCCCCTTCCCTAAACTTTCTTTTACCCACTCTCTCTTATCTTTCCCACTTCTAGGTAAGGGAACGTACCCATACTACGTGACCAACTTTTTGCAATTTTTAACCCCCCCCCCCCCCGTGGCGACCAAAAACCTAAGGCCTCCGCCGCTCATTTGTACCAAGCGTGGTATTTTGAAGACCCCCCCCCCAAAAGGGTCACGTAGTATGGGTACGTTCCCTAACCTCTATATACACTGAAATCCTGTAATAAATTTAATATGTTTTAAAAACCCTTCCGAAGGTTCAGATTGAATTGAAACCGGTTGGTTTTATACAATTAAAGATATATACAATAACGTGGTATTCAAACTAAGTTATTTTATTTTATTAAAATATTTCAACATATTGTTAGAATTAAAGAAATATTACAGTATGTTTACGATTGTTGCATGTAACTAAAACTTGCAGATTGTGGTGCGAATTTCAACTTTAGTAGTTTCGCTACTTAAGATTAATGGCGAGATTGACTAACATAGTTTATGTCACGATTCCTCTGAAATATTCTTTGCTCTCTGTTGTCGCAGTGAATTTAGTAAACAACGTTTTGGGGGCATTTGTCAGAACGTCAAAGTCCTGTCTCATTATTCATTTATTAGATTCTAAAGTTCCTAGAATAAGAGCTACTGCATATTAAAAAAAAATATAGGTTTGAAAGTAATCTTGAAAAATGTATAAGTATATTGAGGTGAATAATTTTCATTTATTTGCATAATGGTAGTATCTATTCTCTCGGTTTCGTAAAAAACTTTGGATTCCGAGAACCAAATATTTATTGTTTCAAAAGAATTAGAGCATTTTAAAAACTTATTATTCGGAGGAACTGCATTATGTAGACGTTTGAACAGAAGAATCGTAAAAGATTCAGTTTGCAGTCAGAAGTTTGGGCAAACGAGGCAAATCTGTCAAAGTTTATTCCAAGAATGCAACCACGTTAGATGTAAATGCCAGTTAATAGTTTACAAGTTAACGCCATGACAGAAATTTCTAGAGCTATTCCGTTTACTGTCTTTCTGAGACTAACTCATAGAGGAACTAAGACAAGCATTTAATTTACATTAATGACCATAATTATTGCCATAAAATTACTTTAGACTAACTTATTGTACCGTTTTTAGATCTTGTTGCATCCTTCAGTCATTTTAAAATATTGATTTAAAAAAATTGTTTATTGAACAAGGTAAAATATAATACGTACAAAGTTATTCTTGTATAAACCACCTCACTAGGCTTAGCCTGTTCCGAGGTGACAGGAATTTAATCTAATTTTAATGTAACAAGAATATGAGAAGAAAAAAAAATGATTAATAAATAGAAATCAAAGAAATACAAAGAAAAGAAGTGAGAGAAATAGAAAAGAAATGAAAGAAAGGAATAAGAATAAATTTAAAAAATGAGAAAAAATTAAAAGAAATGAAAAAAAAATAAGGCATGGATGGTGTTGTTATAATATTGTAGAAGTAAAATAACTGGAAGTTAGATTGGATAGATATCCGCAGTATACAATGCCTTTGTTGACTATCCATGTATCCATGTGTGAATTTTGTATTTTAGATTTACGTTTTTTGGCAGGTGAATGTTTTTAATACATTTATTAATTAAATTAAACATTTTGGAGTTTATGGTAATGTCTATGACCATAGGTTGTGTTATTTTTCGGAATCACAAGTTGATGTCTGTCTTGTTTGGTAAACGTTTTGTGCAGTATTTAGTTTGTCTTTTTGGTAATGGTTCAATATATATATATATATATATATATATATCATTTGGATGCATAGTTGCTGTAAATTGTTCTGAAATAACTGCATTGTCGATAATCTAATGGTTTTTTTGTAATAATTTAAAATGCACTTTGTCAAGAGGGTCCATATTATTTTTAGGAGCACTATCCAAAACAATCGTACCATGAGTGATACCACCCAAACAATCATGCTTTGAGTGACAATAGAGAACTTAATTTTATTTTTTTTTTTTAAATGCATTATGACCTTCTAACTTAAATAACTGCATATATGTATTTTTAGAGTTAGTTTTAATAGTTAAAATAATTGTCAAAATTTTAATTTTTCAAGAAACCCCGGAAACCACCGTATGTGTAGTGAATCGTGTGAAGTAATCACGCTTGAAAAGTTGCTATAAGATCGGGCAATCAGCTGATCAACCACCGCCATTTTAAAATTCGGTGTTCGAAGTATTCTCTCCAGAGAAGCATTACTATTTTTTTTGTGCAGTAGTTTTTTAATATTTTCAATAATAGAGATAAACTAATAAGAGATACCTTTTTTTTGAAACTGAATTATTTAGGCCTAAATAATGTTTCAATAATCACAACAACTAAATCTTTTTAAACAGTATGTAAATAAATGCATAAATTAATACGACGGCTTGTACCTTTCTGAGGTGTTTCTGAGTTGGTTTCATTCTGAGTTGGCATGGAACTCTTATGTCTTACCTACATTCCCATACAATGACTTTACGGTGACGTCACGACACGATGAGAAGTGACGTCACCACTAAACATTTTAATACTACCAACTTGACGGCGTGTTTCTAGGACCCGATTAAAAATGGACTTTTTAATATTTTTTGTAAAAACTCGGCGTTTAATGTTATTTAATAAAACGTATATATTCAGAATCAGTGTTTATTGGTCTATATGAACATATTTTTTTAAAGCCATAATATTATTGATTGGACTAATGCATAGTAAATTGTTTTAAGAGTCTTCATTGGCATTATGTTTCGTATATTCATAAAAATATACGAGTATAAAAGTTTTCTTACTTTACCTGCTCTTTCATTTCTTTATTGTCCGTCTAAAAAAGTTGTAAAAGTAAATGCCTAAGTATATGATTGAATTTTAAATGTGCAAAATGTCACGCTCCATACAAATGAGCGGCGGGTTGCTTAGGTTTTTGGTCACCGGGGGGGGTTAAAAATTGCAAAAAAATGGTCACGTAGTATGGGTACGTTCCCTTAGTGGGTTGCACAGGCAAAAGGGTTCCAAAAACGCAAAAGGGTTCCAACTGCAAAGGAAGTAGATCTGTCGCGTCGCAACCTTATTTTGGTGAGTGTTGTAAGGCTGAAGGAAGAGAGGGTAGAAAGGGTGCTAGGTATATCATAAATAGCATGCGTTGGGAGCTATTTATTATAAGTTATGATTGAAATTACTCCTGCTCAACATAAATCAACTTTGACCTTGTATGGAATCTTGGACACCAAACTGCGACTATATAGTGGTAGTATGTCAATCTGAGGTAGACATGAATCCCGTCCATCAGGGCGTGCGCATTAAATCTTTTGACACTCCTGGAAAGATTTTGGCAGGTTGGTTTTCACCATTGAAAACAGGTAGAAAGATGAGATTGAAAATATAAATATATTGTACAATATTTCACAGTGTTACACACAAAATAAGATGGTAATGACTCACCCCGGGACCAAGGTTTTCATCTAATATAATCTAGCTAACTACACTCGTTTGCGGCTGGTGGGGAGTAGGTTCATCCGGCCTCCTAACGGCGACATCTGATGTAGAATCTTGATGAAGGGGAGGCCCAGACTTCTCTCCGCCTTTAGCAGACAACGGTACTGGAACTGATCGTCTGGTATGAAGGGATCCCTTGACCCTCTGAGGAATGACTGGCTCTCTGCTTCCTTGTCACTACATGCGATATACTGAAGGAATGGTGGCGACACGCTCCACTAGGGAACGGCGTGTTTCCGTACAAAGGAGTTCCCGACAGGATCCGCTAGCCGCGGATTGTGAAATTAAATGACGTAATGCCTTCCTACGCGTAACGATGGTTTGGATCTTTACCGATCATTATTTAAAAAAAGCCCGAGTCCGTAACACGAGGTAGAATACGGCCCGCGTTCAATCTCACGCTTTTAAGCTGATTTATTGTTAAAACTTCCAAATTCACGAACTAGACATATAATGTCACCCGCGTGTCTTCGATCACCACTCCCGATCGATTAAAACATTATTTAATAAAATTAAGTGACCGTCGGTTTGAAAGCGGCTCGCTTTCGCTCGGAGGAAACGCCTGTCACGCTTCGCATGGACAAGAATGGAATTAAGTGTCGCCAACATTATTTTTAAAAGCCGCAGCTTAAGAAGGTACTTGACCAAATGATAAATTAAAATCGCTTCATAACAATGGTCAGGAAAATTGAGGAATGTTGGAAAAACCTGGCTATTTAGATCTGACGGTTCCATGCCAACTGAGAATAAAGTCAACACAACACCACTTTGAAAAGTTTTTCAAAGCTATGAAAAAAATTATTAAAAAATATCCCATAACCGTAACCCAATGTAACCCAATTAACCATTTAAAAAAATAAATTTCATCACTTCTAATGACTTTTCTGAGGTGGTTCTGAGTTGGTTTCATTCTGACTTGTCCGGTCACCAGATCTGATAGCTAAAAATTATTACAGTCACTTTGATTTTGATGACGGTTACCAGGAAGATACTTAAATCATTTGGTACCGCGAAAGTCGTGCGTACAGGCGTACAAACCCTTTAGGATTGAACCCATGACCCGAGGATCTTAAACAAAGGAGCCAACAATTCTGCCATCAGGGTCGTCAATCTGATTATGCAAGAATTTCGGTGTGGGTATTGCGATACTATTGTGATTGTAATGTCAATGAAATGGGAAGAATTTTAGGTGATGGCATTTTAACAAAATAAAACGTTGTTTTATCTCAGTGTTAAAAAACCTAATCGCACAATTCTATCAATATTTAATTGATATGATTATGATATTTGGCGAAGTTGGTTGGATGAATATTATCATTTATGGCATCTCTGTCCGCTCGGGGTATTTCAATGAGCCGAAGACTGGTCAGTGAAGGCGGAACTCGTTAAAACTTTGGCCGGAAGTCCCGCCGTATCATTTTCCCGCCAAATAGGGCCATCAGTGCTTTCACACGCCCCGGCGGCCATCGCACAAACTATATCTCCAAGTTTCGCCTCGCCATACAAGATGGGTACCTAATTACGTCATGTAAGATTATAATCCTGATATTATTTGTGATGTTATTTATCTTTTCGTTTGGAAAACTGTGAAAATGAATTGTTTTGTGCTTTGGAGATAGTGTATTTGATAACACGCGGGCTTAGTGTTTCGAACATTCACAGAAATGTTTTCTGAATAAGAAACCATGGAATTTTTACATCTGGATTTAAAAAATATTTGTGCTTATCTACTGTACACTATTTAAAACTTATTGTTTTTCCTAGCATTTTTCATCATTATTGGATATTAAATGTCTTTTTTTTACATTAGCTCCACACACGAGGCCCCGAGGAAAATAGTTCCCCGCAGGGCCTAAGCCATCTTTGGGATGCTCGGTGGAGGGTCTTTTTAGGAAAGGAAAGAGAGGAAGTTCTGCGAAGAAAAATTGTATGATGGGTGTGCAGAAATATGGGGGTCATATGTCCAGAGTGACGGACGTACGAATCTATCCCTCCCACGGCGGTGCAAGGCGATGTTGCGAGGGAGTCCGTTAAAAGGTTGTCCCTCCACCAGTCTCCCCTGATCCGACTTGAAATACAGTTGATGGGCAGACGCATTTGTCACCAAGATTAACACAAACCTCACTCCTTGAACCCGGGCACCCCTGCTACGTCACTATTTTGAAAGTCAAAAGCCTTTGAAATACAATATTGGCAATTTGTCATTATCTCAAAGTCATTTAATCGAATGGCCAAAATTACGAAATCTTAATGGATCTGAAATAACATATATTTTTAAAGTATAATCCGTCATATCATCAGGAACAACGAATACTTGAATACTCAAACGCAATTCAGCAGAAAGCTGGCGGGGACACTTGGTAATAATTTTCAAGCACTTTCGTTGAACCTAAACACCATGCAGCTCTAAAACGACACGAATGTAACGAACGTAGAAAAATAAATGTATATATTATATATATTTAAATTATTTGAATACCGCATAAGAGTCTCAACTGCTCTCAACTGTTTGGAGTCAGTGAGACTCTGGCATCTTCCGGTGAGGTATGTTAGATTCTGAAAGTTTCGGGTAATGAACATAGATGGGGTTGGAGAAAGGTGGGGAAATACCTGGCTATTCAGATCCCGTCACTGTTTCAGTTCTGAAAGGTGGTGTTTCACCAGGTCATCCACTCTGGAACGAGTATCATCTGGAGGAGTATCATCCACTCTGGAACTTGCTATAACAAAAACAAAAAGGCATAAAAAATGCGAAATAAAATTGAGGAATAAAAATATATACCATTTATATGTATACACATATACACATTACATAAAAGCACATGCCTACTAGTACAAGCACATTATATAATTTTTAGTACCCGGTCACGATAGAAGCTTATTGAAGAGAGATGGGAAGGCTGAAAGAGATATTGAAAGAAGGGTGAATGCCGTTAACTCCATTAATGGTGGACTGAATGCCGTTGGCGCTAATAAAAAACTGTCAAAAAAAGCGAAGCTAGCAGTCCACAATGGAGTCCTGGTACCTACCCTGATGTATGGCAGTGAGGCATGGAACTGGCAGAGGAAGGATGAAAGTAAACTGAATGCTGTTGAAATGAGATCCCTGAGACGTATGTGTGGTAAAACAATGTATGATCGTGTGAGAAATGTGGATATCCGCAAAGAACGTAAGGCTGATGTAAGCATAATGAGTAAGATTAAGAAAGGGACCCTCAGATGGTTTGGGCATGTAGAGCGAATGAACGAAGGAAGTAGTGTAAGAAGAATATACGACGCGAATGTGAATGGTAGAAGAAGTCGGGGACGCCCGAGGAAGACATGGCACGATCAAGTTAATCAGATACTTGAGTCGGGTCATGTCAAAAGTCAGAATAATAGAAGAGAATGTATGAGACGATGTATGAATGTGAGTGAGGCAAAGAGTGTGTGCCAAGACCGAGTTGTTTGGCGGTCCGTCCTCTCTGCCTACCCCTGCGGGGAAACGGCGTGATGGTTAGTTAGTTAGTTAGTTAGTTATCAACGATCTTACTTTTGAAGGAACTTTTGTATTACATACCTACCTATTTCTAATGTAACCAGGTATGGAATTGAATAACATAATGGCATTATATTTAAAACTTCATTGTCAACATTTTTGCAGTAGATGTTCGCTTTTAGATAGAATTCCATAATGCATAATGCACTATTATATTGTGTTTAGTTTAGTTTAGTTTCCATTACCGTTATAGGTATCGTGATTCTCTACATTGGGAACATGCTCAGAGAACTTTGTTCGGGAATAATATCACACAGCCCTAGATTCGAGTAATTTCCCCTACTCACATTTGTCACAAACAATTTCCTATTTAGTATGTAGTGGATGAGAAGCAAGACAAAGGAAACTGGGGTTGCCACAATCTTTAAACCAGACTGGCTTGTCCGGGGACACGATTAACAGGTGTCAGGTGGAACTCAAGCATCGTGTGGTGTTGTCCTTGAGACCTTGATTAAAGAGGAGAAAAGGTGGTCAAGAATTTGAAACCGGTCTTGTTAAATTTAAAAATTAATCAATTTGTTAGGATTATTTCGTAGAATTTAATAATAAAAATAGTAAATTATGTCAATTACAAATTTTCCACTGCTGATATTAAATGATATATTTTTTTTTTTTTTTTAATTGTACAACAGATTTTTATCCAATTACTGAACAATTTTCTCATTTTAACAGTCTTAACACCTAGGAAGATGATTAATATACAAAAAAAATCTTAAGGCTATCTAAAGAAGAGTTATATATATCTAGTGTTTCCGATATTTCGTTCAACAGCACCATTCCTCTTGTCATGCTATGCTGTGCTAGAACATCTGTTCTGCCGTATGGTATTTTGAACAAGTCGTGTCGACGACTACGGCTGAAATTTTCAGGTACGTATAAGCCATAACATTCCAAGAGGAATGGGCTGTCAATACGATTATGGATTATGTTAAAACTAAGAATTGCAAGATTTGCATAACGTCTAGTTTCCAAGCTAAATCTATTTGTTGCCTCAAGTAATTCCATATGGTGCATGAATCTCGGGTACGTTCCATTCATCCGCATATAGACATACCTAAGGAATTTTTTCTGAACTTGTTCTAGCATATTAATATATTTCGCTTGGTGCGGAGTCCACACACCACTGGCATACTCCAGCTTACTTCTTATGAGTCCATCAAACATGGCTATCATTGCATCTGGGTCATCAAATTGCTTACATATTCTGATGATGAAACCCAGGAGTTTGTAGCATGCTGGAGTGAGCCGTGATATATGATCCGAGAATGTCAGTTTGGGATCAAAGACGATACCGAGATCTTTAAAGCTATTGTTTATTGATATGTTTGAACAAACCGCTTAGCTCTGCTTTGACCTATTTAATTTATTTATTGTATCTACGACTATTACCTGTATAATATGTACGTACACTGAAGTGATAAATTGAGAAAAATGTGATCTATGCGGATTATTTCAATTATTGGAACTTACTTCGGGCAAACCAGCAAAAAAAATCTCTAGGCTAATCTCTTTGGTATTTCCAGTAGTGTTTCAGAACCTAGTATGATATAAAATTTGTGTTTTTATTCCCTGTGATGTATGTGTGTGAGTGTGACGGCATGAGAGCGAGACAGCGAGTATGGAGATGTATAAAAGGGATGTACTGGCTGTTGTGCGCTCTCTCCATATTAACCTCTTCGACAATAAACAATGTAACATTATCGGATATTATTTACTACCCGAAGATATTATTTACTACCTTACGTGCATAGATGGGCACGTCAGTCAATGAGTTTATCAATAAATTATTTTCGTTATTTGTTTTTGGGGTGTTATGCCATGTTGCGCTACCTCCTTCTTTAGCAAACGTTGGGTAAAGAAGGAGGTAGCGCAAAACGGCATAACACCCCAAAAGCAAATAACGAAAATAATTTATTGATAAACTCATTGACTGACGTGCCCATCTATGCAAGTAACCAATATCACCAATAGGAGTCGCGAATAGTAATGAGTTTTAGTAATGAGTTTTGTCGTCAAAGATCGATTACTAGCGCAGGTCCCATTTCATATTAGCACTGAATATTTACATTTCTGGTCTACATAAGGCAAAATATATTAAATTCAATTCTGATGAGTTTCGAATTGACATCTTCTGGAGACGTTTGTGGAATGCATTTGAATAAAACTGGACTCCAGAAGACTCGTGATATACAAAATAGATTACCACACACCGTGTAGGCTTTTTCTAATAACCTACACAGTAAAATGGTTTTATTTATTGTATTTGAATGATAATATCTTATTATGTAAAAAGAATATTCTTCTTCCTACATGCATTCATAAATAAGGTAACAAACTGTCGTGACACAATGTAAATTGTGTTTTTATTTAAGCCAGACAGGATTTATAACAACATATTACATTAAAAGTCAACAATGCCGTCTGTTGGTATTATCATAACGTTATTTATCAAACACTAACAGGCACGGCGAAGGACGCAGAAATAATATAATAATATGTTATTTAAGTGAATGGGATGGAATGTAATATATTATTTTGTTGACAGGGGGATTATACATATTTCAGAGGGTGAAAGAATATATTATTAAGGTTCTTTTTCTTGGGTAAATGATTAGCAAACTGTCACACAAAGGTGTCGGTCGTAGACTATACAATTTGCCCGAAACTTTTATGATGGATAAATATGGCAAACATCGCTTTTAGGCTCTTGTCTCCTACATCCATCTTTGCTGTAAAGGTTGGCAGATGGGATGTGACAGAAACGAGGCTAAAACGCACTTTCTGTTTTCCTGCCAACCGATACATCTTCCTAAAATTTTACATTAATATTTTTGCTACAAAAATTAAAAATACAATATGATTTCTGAACACATCTGACAATTATGATGGTTATCATTTTCAGCCATTTTTTTTTTGCTTTTTTAGTAATCATTTTCATATCCATGAGATAATATTAATTTAGTAGGCGGGTATGGGTACCGCCGCTCTGGGAACCATTTATTGGATGACCAACACTTCTGCCACAGGTCACTCCAAGTGGTTCACTACGTTTGGTGACTTAGCAGGGGTGCCCGGGTTCTTGGGGTTATGTTTGTCCAGGTCTTGACGGTGGGTGCGTCGGCCCACCTTCTGCGTGGCGGGCCGGATTGGGAGAAGCTGGTTGAGGGAGACCCTTTACAACCGGTTACCAACGGCAACACAACCAACATAAATTAAGTGCATTACAGCGGCGAGTAGTAGGAGACCCCGGCGCAGACAAAAAATGTTGGTGAATTACACCAACATTCGCGGCCTGCATACCAATTTTAACTCTGTCCACCACCACCTTTTTTCTCAACACCCCAACCTACTATTCCTGTCTGAAACGCAGATAGCCGATGTTATGAAAATATTTAGCTTTCACATTGGAAGCTAAAATGTTAGGAATATAATACATGGAGAGCAAGAGACAAGTGTAATTATTACTGGAGAATTTGGACTTTAAGCAGGCGGCTATAAAATACTTTGTATGAGGATAGGTTATTTAATAAAAGAGTTTAGTGCTTTGAGACAGTTAAATTAATTTATTTATAAGTACAAAAAAACAATCAGGGCTAGACAAAATCTGAATGGGCATATTATGGAGCGTTAGTCCCGTTTAATCTTGAGGAGTTGATGAATGGGTGATGCCATATGTAGGCGATCCATGATGCTGCTTGCTGCCTTCGGAGATGTGCGGTCAGCTCCCTCCGCTGCTGACATGTGCTGAACGGCAGGCTGGAGCGACGAACAGGCCTCCAGTCCCGCTGTTTCCCAGCGACGTCCCGTCCCAGGGGCGGTTGCCAGCCAGCCGACTATGTTGATGACGGCCAAGGTCAGCGATCTTCGGCTGCATCTCTGCGAGCACCTCTGGCTCCAGGTGTAGTCGGAAGGTCTTGTGATGACTGCGTCTGCAGATGCTGGATGTGAGTAAATCCAGAAGAAATAAGGTGCTCCCATGGTACTCCGCTGCTGATCCAGGATTTAAATGATTGTCCTGATAGTCTTCAATAATGGATGCCACTGATGGGCACGGATTTAACAATCTTCACATGTTGTTAAAATAATGTCACCTGTGGCTGCCCAAAGAATGAAGAGCTCAAGGCCAGTCCTGCCTAGTGAACCCCTCTATGCAGATCCTCAGTATCACCAAATGAGCAAACGTAAACATTTCAATGCTACCAATATAAAGATGTTGAATGTTAACAAACTTGACACCAAAAGTACCCATACACAGATAATTCACTTGTTACATTATTTTTTATGTAACACCGAGCCTGTAGACGCCTCCTATCTGGACTGCCCGGGCTTCCCCCTCGCAAGCAAGTTCAGACCTAAAAGAGGTGTCTCTCTCTATAGTCGAGCTGACGTCAACTGTATGCGACTGTTGAATCTGGAAAACTCCAGATTCGACGTAATGTGGGTACGCGTCAATCTTGCCAGTACGGTAATATTCTACGCATGTTTATACCGCTCACGCTCGCTAGCGAATCAGACATGTCCGAGCCCTTCAAACATTTAAGCGACACTATCGATGACCTCTTGCCCCGCTACCCTACGGCAGAGTTTGTGGTCCTGGGGGACTTCAATGTTCATAAAAAACCTTGGTTGAAGTTCTCAGGATCAACAGACTCGGCTGGACGATAAGCGGAATCCTTTGCCCTTTGCTACGGATTGGAGCAAATGGTTCAGGCGCCTACAAGGGTTCCTGATGTCCAGACTCACCGATTCAATCTGTTAGACCTATTTTAACTACTGTGCCACACGGTTATAAGATTGAAGTCACAGAGCCTTTAGGATCGCCCGACCACTGCCTGGTGATGACATCAATCCCTGTAAACTTCAGACCGCCAAACGAGAGGCTGAAGAGAAAAGTGTGGCACTATAGGTCAGCAGATTGGTTCGGTCTGCGGGCACATTTTAATGCTTGCCCGTGGTCAGATGTCTGTTTTCGGACTTCGGATCCCTCAAGATGTGCCCAGGAAATTGGTGAAGTCATCACATCCGCGATGGATGGTTTCATCAAATCTACTGTTAAGGACACTGGTGAAGGCTCAAAGCCGTGGTTCAGTCGACAATGCGCTGAAGCAGTGCGACGAAAAAACGAGGCTTCGCGAGCCTACAACACATCTAGAACATCCGAAGACAGAACAGCTTACAACAAAATGGCAAAGGAAACAAAGAGAATCATAAATAGGTCAAAATTCGAGCAAGACCAGCAGATCAGCAGAAAGCTGGCTGCATGCCCGCATGGCAGCAGACAATTCTGGTCACTTGGGGGCTCAATAGGTCGCAATTTCTGCAAATCCAGTCTGCCATCCCTCACCAGACCTGACGGCTCACTAGCAAACACCGCCACCGAAAAGGCAAACTTATTAGGTAAAATGTTTGCGGCTAACTCAACCCTTGATGACCAAGGTGCTGTCCCGACGTCGGTTCCTCGCTGCGGTTTTCGTATGAAAAAGCTGAGGATCCGGCATCGGGAAGTACTCCATGTTTTATGAGGGCTTGATGTTAATAAAGCTAGTGAGCCTGACGGAATACCTGCCCTGGTACTGCAGAGGTGCGCTGCAGAAATAGCTCCAATTTTGACGAAGCTTTTTAAAATGTCCCCGAAGACTGGCTCTGTGCCCTCTGGTTGGAAAAAAGCGGTTATCCATCCTATTCCAAAGAAGGGTGACCGCTCCAACCCAGCCAACTACCGCCCCATAGCGATCACATCAATTCTATCTAAGGTGATGGAACGTGTGATCAACGACAAACTGCTCACATACCTCGAGAAGAACAAAATTATTAACGACCGTCAATACGGATTCCGACGGAACCGCTCGTGCGATGATCTTCTCGCGTATGTGACGCATGTTTGGGGGCGGTGCCTGGAACGTTTCGGTGAGACCCTAACGGTTGCACTGGACATTTTCAAGGCTTCTGACCGGGTTTGGCACCGAGGACTTGTCAACAAACTGCCTTCTTACGGACTTCCCGCATCCTTGTGTACGTGGATTGCCGACTTTTTGAGGGAGAGGTCGATTCAGACGGTAGGTTTCACCTCTTCCTCACACTCGATAAATGCTGGTGTCCCACAGGGATCGGTTCTGTCGCCGACTTTGTTTTTGTTGCACATCAACGACCTTTTGTCATGTGCACCGATTCACTGTTACTCGGATGACAGTACAGTCCATGATAGCTTTTTATTTGACAAGCCCCCAAAGGGCTCACAAACTCCAACTGCTCATAGGACTTTGAAGCAAAGAATGGACGGTTACCTCGAGAGTGTTTTCTCTTCGGGTAAAAATAATCTTGTTGAATTTAATGTTTCAAAGACCCAATCTTGTTTGATTACGTCTAAAAGGAAACGAAATGAAATTCTAGTATCTTTCAACGGAAGCAATCTTCCGAACAGACCCTCCATTGATATGCTTGGTGTAACCCTAAGTGACCAGCTCAGGTATGGGAGCTCCATCGAAGCCAGAGTAAAGTGAGCCTCCCAAAAACTGGGCGTACTGTACAGGGCCCGCAGATACATTTGTACACGGTTGACATTTGTCACATGAGAACGGGTCATTTCTTCGACTCGTTCTTGTGTTCAACAGCTCGGCTGTGGAATGATTTGCCTGCCTCTGTGTTTCCTCCTTCCTACAACATGGGTCACTTCAAGACCAATGTTCATTCCTTCCTCTCCTCAAAAAGACCCTTCACACAGCATCCCAGATGACATAGGCCCTGAGGGAAATAATTTTCCTCAGGGCCTCCTGTGTGGAGTTAATTAAAAAAAAACAAATCTCTAGGTAGGTTTTCTTATTTAACTATTTATCCTATGAGATGTCGCTGAGATCTTAGGCTCCCTAAAAATAAATTTACGTGTAAAAAGAGCGTTTTTTATAAAGGCCAGAAACTTTATAATAACCTACCAGCAGCCTTAAAGAAACCCACAAGTATTGAATTTTTCATGGGGCGTGCTATACGCGATTTAAAAAATGATTTGTGGACATATATATTTTAGTTAAATTAAATATGTAGATAATATATTATTAAATATAAGTTATATTAAGTTAAAATATTTTATTGTATTTTTAATATTTTTCCTGCCAGGTCTACGCAAACAATCTTGATTAAGTCTAAATAAAGGTTCAAAAACAAAAACAATAAAATGAAGTGATGAAAATCCATAATTCTTTTTATTTAATTGCGTTTTTTTGTTAGAAAATAGAGTGGCTATTAGATATTTAAATTTAGTAATTAACGATTGGAAGGAAGACAAAGATAAAAAATATATTTTTAGATTTTCAGAGAGCGTTTTGAATATTTTGATAAAAAATTTTTTTAAAAAAAATAAAGAAATATGAAATAAACGGAAAAAAATGAAAATGATTTAAAAGTTATTTAAGCAACAGACACAAAAAGAGTAGCAAATCCGATTAAAAATACGCTGGGGGTACCGCAAGTATCGGTATTGGGCCCAATATTATTTATTCTCATTATAGTAAAAATACCAAAACAATGAAAAATAAAACTGTTTGCAGATGATGCACTGATTTACATTAAAGAAGACAAGTAATAGAAAGCAATCGAAAAGATAAATAGTGACTTGTATGCTGAGTCAAAATGGCTCAAACTAAACAAATTGTTAAACGTTAATAATTCAAAAAAAAAATGAAGGCAGAAAAAATGCGACCGAAAACCCAATGGTTTACATTAATGATGAAATTATAAAAAAATATGGAAGAAATTAGACATTTTTGACTAGTAATAGACACAAAACTGAACTTTTTAAAAAATACTGACATATTCAAAATCATTTCTTGGCAGAATCAGAAACAATAAATAAAGAAACATGTCAGATAATATACAATACAATTATAACAACTGTTCAAGAATTCTTATTGTCTACATTGAAAAGAAAACGAAAAAATGCAAACACTGGAAAATAAAGCAATACGAATAATACTCAAGCGTAACACATACACACTAATCAAGGAGCAAGATTTTATGACGGTGAAGCATACTATTTTGGATGTACTTATTTTCATACATAAAAATCATATTGGGTTGGTGTCTAAGGAACTAAACTGAAAAATAAATTACAATCATGAGGTACACAGGACGAGAAATGCAAAATAAATTAGGTTATCAACAAAGAAGAAAGAACCCAGAAATCTCTTGTGTACACTTGTATGTAAAATTCTCACTAAACTCGAATAAATCTAAAAAAGATTACCCCTGAAAATAAATATTCATAACCCATAACCAAGTAACTACTAGTATTTACCTATAAATACTATTTACTCAGCAATATTAAATTTGAATTACAAGCTTTCAGCACTTGTATGCAAACATAATATCTCTCTCGAACACTGAAAGATTTCATATAATTCCTGATTCAATGGAAATCAGTACACAGTATATTGCTTCAACCGTGATTTCGAATTTACAGCCCGGAATGCATTAGCAAATTGATTCGGCCTGATGCAGTTCGGTATAGCAAGTTCACAACGGTATAAGCCCATATTATAGCCCCGACACTCGGCCTAACTGTCCATCAGGTGGATAGTTGCTAAACGATTGGTCCAATTAAAACTATATCGGTCTGCTACAATGGCGGTGGTCGGACATTTGACACCGCGGTGTTCACTGCGACTAGTTGGGCATGCGATTATTTTTGCTTTTCAATAATGCAGCTAGGGCTGCCAAACTGTTTAATAAACCTAAACCAGCGTTTATCGGGCAGAACTAATTATTTGTTTCAAGAAATTTGGCACCGCGATCATTTAGATTTTCAATCGTTCGTCCAAAATCAATCCTAATTACAAAATTTGTATATTAATCGAAACCGGTTAAGTACCCGATTAGATAATTTTTACGGGTCGAAAAACAATCTGTGTAATGAGGAACACCAAATTATTTATATATTTTATGCATTTATGGTTAGGAACATTTAAAATAGAGTAACAAATAATACATATTGATAGAAGTGAAGTTAAGTAAGGTCTTCAATCAATTTACAAAATGTTCTTATCATTTGATGCGTATTTTTATTTTCTTATTTCGAATAGAGGAGATAAGAAGAAAAAATAATAGTTAAAAGTGAAAGTTCACGGATAAAATAATTTGAAAAGTTGAAAAAGCTATATCTTGCTTCCGAATATTTCTAATCTAAATATTTGTTATTTTCTTTGTGGTCCGATCCTTATATTAAGATTAATTTTAGAAATTTTGTTATATCCGAAATAAAGTTCTGTTTTAGTTACATTTTTTTTAAATTTTGTAAAATCTCACGCCTGCCAATAAGCTATTCCTATTATACATAATACCAACATTTTTCGAAAAGAGAAATGCTTGAAAATTTGCATTATATTATACCAATTAGAATTTCGTGTTCTAATAGAAAGTAAGTTTGAAAGTATTAAACATTTCAGAAACACTTAGCTAATTAATGTGGTTTAGTTACTATTGTTTCTTACACCTACTTCTTCATTATTTTAAATCTTTAAATATGTGAGTACGTTTTGGACATCATACCTGTTTTAAATACCAAAAAATATAAATATGATACAGAAAATAAGTTCTGTTTTAATAACATTGTTTAAAATTTTGTAAAATCTCACGTCTGCTATTCCTATTATACATAATACCAACATTTGCCTAAAAGATAAATGCTTAAACCAATTAGAATTTCGTGTTCTAATAACAAGTAAGTTTGTGAGTACTACACATTTCAGAAACACTTAGCCAATTAATGTGGTTTAGTTACTATTATTTATTATACCTACTTCTTAATTATTTTAAATCTTTAAACATGTGTGTACGTTTTGGACATCATACCTGTTTTATATACCAAAAAAATACAAATATGAACCGTTATAATCGGTTGTCATAATAAACGGATTCCGGGATTGGCAGCCATAAATGTAAACAAGTAGTATTGCAAATAGTGATATTTTCATATTTACTTTAACGCAATGGGGTGCACAGTGCACAGTCACACGTCATTTCGGAAATTACAAAATTTGTGATAAAAAACTATAGTTCAGGAGATACATATAGTTTTGTTTAATAATGCCTATTGTTTAACTGCCTCCCTAAGATCAGGTGTTAAAACTTTATGTCCAATTAAAGTTACTTATTTCCGTAACAGGGATTTGAACTCTGGACCTTTTCATAGTGTTTTTTATTATCCATGTGATGCGATCATTAGTAATACTGCTTTAATATGTCGTGCCATCAAACGGCGCCACGAAGGCTTTGAATTTTATTTTTATTATTTTATTTTAAAGGTAACATGACATTTAAGAGTTAAAAAAGGATAATTTTATTTAATAGATAAGATATAAACATACAAGTGACATAAAAATAAATACCTATACTGCCATATTTCTTCCAAATCAACGAAAACATTAATAAAAACGTATAAAATTGTAGTTACATTTTTTTAATCTTTCTAATACTATAAAGAGGAAAGATTGGATTGTTTGCATTGAATAGGCTCTGAAACTACTGAACCGATTTGAAAAGTTTCTGTCACCAATATAAAGCTACATATGCTGTATATAATGGTAAGCTCTGGCGTTATGAAAATTGTTTGAATGAAAATGTGTGTATTTCATATATTTTAGTGGTAGGGTGGAAAGGCAGGGGGAAGGTGGGATTTGCGGAGAGGGAAGACACTAAGGAGTGGGAAGGTGGAAGGGAACGGGGATGCACGGGAAAGGACATGCATGGAGAATCAATTTATTTCTTTGAATGGCATAGCAACGCATGCCGGGTACCAGCTAGTACTAGATAAAATAGATCCCACGCATGGCCGGCGCGGCCTTTGAAGTTTACCGAGTTCAAATATTGTCAAATTCATCAATGTGATTTAAATATTTGTTACCAAGACTATGTATGTAAACGTTGTAATAGGGTATGTAAACTATAGCTGAAATGAGATGTAGGAATATATGTATACATAAAATGTTAATGTTTGTCTAGTTGTTAGTATAGATGTTACATGGTACAAGTAAATTTAACAAAAAATGTATTTAACACGAAAATAACAAATTTATAATGTATTTACATGCATACAACATACAACGTTAACGTTTGATATATATATATATGTATAACAACACGTCCTTAATAAATGTCATAAAATAGACTTTAATAATACAAAAACAATAGCTAGCATATACAATGAACCAAAAAGAATTTACCGCGAAGCAATAGAAATTTATAAACATAAAAATAATATGAATACTAGAAATGACTCAATCAGAATTCCCAACACATGGAAAGTCTTAATCGATGAAAATCCCCCAAAAACGGCATTTCCAAAATTACCAGTAGTGTCTCCAATTAGCTTAAGCAATCAGGTATCTACTGCCAGCCCCGCCCCCACCCCCTCCACCATCAATCACCTGCAACCCGGGTACTTCGTTCTAGACATAAGAAGTGACTTGCACTCACTTAAGTTTTAGCTTTTGAACCGAACAGACATGCGAAAGCTATCAGTTTGAGACAAAAACTCAAGACATAAGGCCTCTGAAGATGGACAAAAATGGGTTAAAAAGTCCTTTTAAGGACTACGTTACGCGGGTAAACCGAGAAAATTGTTCTACAAATAAATATATATATATATCAAACGTTAACGTTTCTGTGATAAAGATACCTACATGCAGATTTTTTAATTTAAAAAATGTGTTTAACTTTACACTTATAAGAATTCCTTTTCCAAGAAGTGGAATGTACAAAAACACGATCGAGCGAATAGGTACTCGAACCAGAGAGCAGAGATACTAGATACAAAGTAGATTGTAGAAACTCACACCTCCTAGGAAAGTTGGAGAAAGTTCCACTACTAAACTGTCTGTTGCCATCTGCTTACTTTCAAGGAGTCGGGTACCGACGGCATCTCAAACCAGAATGTTTCTTTACGACTTTTAAACTACAAGGTGTGAATGCAACAGGAAAACCCGCCAGCTTTCTCCTTAAAAAACTTTTATAACGCTTTTCAGTTAGCGCCGTAAATTTTTTTGCCGCTGGTTGTATGAGTTGTTCACTAGTTTACACACAGCACTTAAAGCGTACTTTTACGATTACGATTACCTAACAACACGACTTTATTCCGAACTTGTGATGTTTGCTTTGATAAACATGTTCCTAGTTAACCAAGGTTTTTATTGGCTACCAAAATTGTTAATCGTAATTAAGAAAAAAATATATTTCATATCTTTCGTGTATCGTAAAAGAAAATCCACCTTATCAAAATTATTTTTAACTAGCGTGGACCAGTGAAAAATCACAGGATATTGTAATTTTAGGATATTTGAAGTATTATTTATAAATAATATTTGCATCAGGGTCACTGCCTTTCAAAAGAAGAAAGTTACCTTTCGAATGTTAGAAAAACTTGAGAACATTTAAAGAAAAGAAAAACACATTTCAAATAAAACAAAAAAACAAACTAAGAACAAACAGATGAAATATTTATATACATTATCATATCTTGTAATTCTCATCAAACCTGTAATTAAATAGACACTAATAAAAAATAAAAAAATATTATTAATGAATCAAATATTTTGACACCGCTCGCTGGTCTGATATGATTTATACTTATCAGTTCCAATTTTGAAAATTAAAAGTTCATTAAACTATAATTTACGCATTAAGCAGGAATACCCATCATTTCAGGCATGCACCGACAACTGAAATTAGTATATTAGGTTCCCATTATTCGATTCAATAATGTTTTTTTTACGTTAGCTCCCCACAGGAGGCCCTGAGGAAAATAATTTCCATCAGGGCCTATGTCATCTTGTGTGGAGGGTCTTTTTAAGGAAGGGAAGGATAGGAAGTGCTGGGAAGGAAAAAGGTATGAGGGGTGGGTAGGAATCTGGGGGTCAGTGAGTCCGGGATTGACAGACGTATGAATCCATCCCTCCAACTGGTGTGCAAGGCGATGGATCGAGAGAGTTCGGCTGGAAAGGTCAAAAGGCCTCCCTCAATCTCGATCCGTCCTACCACGCAGCAGGTAGGCGCATTCGCCACCAAGACCTGGAAAATCCTCACCTCGTGTTACTGTATTAGAGAATTAATCCCATTGATTTTTTCCTCGCACGCAAACCGCGTTAGAGCATTAAAATATGCCCAATAATTCTGAAGGGACAATTAGGAAAAAAAATTCTAAAGCCGAAATACCAACATCAGTTTTCCCGAAAGCCAAAACACTTGAAAGTGAAGATTTACACAATAATATATTATGTAGTCTATAAATAGGTTAGGGGCATTTAGTTATCATATAATTAGATTAGTTATACATCATTAGATTAAAACAGGAAAATGGAAATATATTTATAATTTTATTTTAAGTATAGAATTTTCATTATTAACATACCATATTTTTATTATCACATTGTGGAAAGCCGATAAGTCATTCAGGATTTCGTCGTTAAAGAAATCGATGAAAACTGATGAATCTGAAGCAACAAGGCAATAACGTCGTTTCCAATGTCGTGAATAATTATTAATAATAATTTCCAATGTTCACCACAAGATGTGTACTATTTACGCCCTTACAATGCTAATATAATAAGGTAGTTGCTTATTACACCGTAGTTTCAAAGGATATATAGGTTTAATCCTTGATTGTATTAAGATTAGCAACATCTGGGAGCTAAGTAAGTGCACCCCTTTGTGCTTCGGCGTCCCGGGTGAAACGGGACCTACCCCATTGTAACGACGTATTCGTACATACCTTCCCCCGTATCGCAAGGCATTGGCACTGCTGTGTTTATTAGGGCCGAAGTATTGCGTTGACGAAGGTGCTGATATTTATAGGTGTGTTGTATTGACACATAAGAAGGTGAATGTGTCCATAATTATCTCATATTTATACAATACTAGTGAGTTCCCGGCATGCACTGCAAGGCGACTAATAAAAAAAATTGTTTCTCGCTGCGTGTTTCTTCCCATTCATCCCGTTCCCCTTCCGCACCCCGTTCCCCTCCCATGTCCCCTTCCCCCCACGCGTTCCCGATTATTATTAGATTTATAAATAAAAATTAAATTCAATTAAATTCTGTCAGGCGTACATACACCGAAAACAAACTGTTGGTAAAAATTCATTTACTTAATGAGTTTATTCAAAAATCGATCAAGCAAATTTGGGACCTAACATACTCGTAGGTACTCGTAGATACCAATTTAAAATATCTCTAATTCTTGATTCGATTCCAAATTTTCGGCTAGTACTTCTAATAAATTCATCAATTTAAAGAGTTTCGTAAAATGTAATTATAAAATTTGGAAATTTTAGACAGTTTTGCAGAGGTTTTTGTAATGATTAAAAAACTTATCAGTTTTATTGTCATGTAAGGGTTAAAAAACTTTTCAGATGTATTGCCATGTGGTTGTAATAATCCAGAAACCTTCGCAGAGTTTAACGAAATTATTTTGAAAGTTTCAAATGTTTTGATTTATATATATATATAGATAGGTAATTCTACAAGTAAAATATATTAGGAATTTCTATTATTAATCTATTGCAAACACTTCAAATTGATATTTTTTATAGAAAGTAGTACAACTACCTACTCGTAACTCAAGATAGCAAAAACGTATATATCTAACATATTTTTTTTAATTACAAGAATACCGCACCAGAGTCGGTACGAGTAAAAGATTTTTTTATTTATTTTTATTTATTGAAAAATATAACAAGGTTACAGTTTTACAACATAATATATACATCAATATTTCAATCACTCTCCCAACAAAGCAGCTACTTGTGTTTAGGAGATAAAATCAATATTTTTATATTACACGAATAATGTGTAATAGTACAAAATAATTCTGTTAATGATATTATTCAAAACTATCAAATAAATAAAAAATCAGTCTACAGTTTTTTCCACAAATCCTAATCTTTTCATTGCGCGAGGAATCTACAAACTTTATTTAAGATATTTAAAACGCCTCGTTTAATTGCGAAGGAATTTGAACGATTTTGTTACGCCGAGTATTTGTAGGGAAAAAATTATCTCATCGCCATTACAACTTGGCTATTTTTTTCTGCAAAATGTAGCCTTGAGGAAAGGATTGAGAAAATAAATATTAACAGGCTATGCGTTAATTCTGAATCTATTGTCAATAGCTGAAAAAAGAGCTGTATTGGTAACCTCAAGTAATAGAATTTTTAGTTTAGTCCTCAACAGTCATTTAATAATTTTTTTTTAAAATATGAGAACCACACGGAAGTACGAACATGTCGAACATGTCTGGAGTCTAAGGAGAAATATAGGACTTTAAATTGAGTGGGAAAGGAAAGAGATGCGGAAGAGAAAGGACGGGAATTAGATGTGAACACGGCTTGCGACGCGTTGCAAAGTTCTAACTCTGAAAGGTGGTCTCACCAGGGCAAATATTTACCACTACGAGGATAATAAATGTTATTCGAACGTTGCAAAATTTAAATCATTAACAGTACTTGTATATGTGCACGTCACAATCTTAATACTAAAATGTTTTTTGTAATTTAGTACCCATTAACGGTAGACAGAAAAAAAACTAAGTCTGCTCTTTATTATTGAAGAAGAAGACAATACTAATAATTTAAACGAAAATATTAAAGAGAACAAGACACAGAAAAATAAAAGAGAACGGTCGCAACTGGGACTCGAAATAAGAACCTCTCGTCTTACCAGGATGAGCGCCTTACCAATTAGGCCTCTGCCACCTCTTATCAAACCGTCATATTTGTCAATCTCATATTTAACATTTTTTTAGAATTAACAATGTTATCTTCGACCGATACTTTTTTATCTTTTTTTTCCTTATTATGGGCAACTACCTTTTTCATCGGAAACAATCGTTCTAAGAACTGGTTTGTAACCTAGATGGCTTCTCGAATAAATATATCTGATTTTATTTTATATGGAAAACTTACGTGACCTTGAACTTTTTGCAAAAGTTTAAATGAATATTCAATTTTTATTAGAACAACTCTCTTTTTATAATTTTTTAAGGTTATTCCCATCTATGTAATATAAATATATCATCGAAGAAGAAGATAACACTAATAAAATCTAAACGAAAACATGAAAGAGAATAAAAAGAACCTGTAAGACAAGAGATTCTGGGTTCGAATTCCAGTTGCGACCGTTATATTTTTATTTTTATTTTTCTTTTAAATTACATATTCTTTTAAATTATTAGTGTCATTTTCTTCTTCAATGATATATTAAATGGATGGGAATAACCTCCAAAAGTTATAAAAAGAGAGTTTTTGTAATAAAAAAATATATTCTTTATTATCTATACTGATGGTACTTTCTGATCCTATTAACCTGCAGACCAATAGGTTAACTTGCAAAGTGTACAATTGTATGTCATTTCTTTGTCCCACTGAAATGTAATGAATGTCTTATTACTGTTCAACCGCAAGGCTTTACCCCGTGACGTCTCCGGTGAAGCAAATGTCATATTGTCATGTTCTGTCTAATTGCCGGTGATGGCATTTACATGGAGATTGCATTTGGGAGACATACATTATATTATGTTGCGTTATGTGACTACGATATGCAGCGGCGGAGAACAGCACACTATAGATGCAGCAAGAAGAGCTCTCTTGACTCCTTCGAGAGTATAGTTCTGACAACAATTCATTAATCGAACCATTTATTTGACTCGATAAAATAATACAATTAAAAATGATTGGAAATATTAGACAATCCTTTTAATTTCAGTCTCATGAGCGAGAAGGAGGTTAATTATTATGGAAGAATAGGGGTCAGCTATGTAATTGCAACTAAAGTATAGGTACAGGTCCGTGTTATGAAAATCATTGTTCGATTGAAGAGTTCAAGAGATATACGAGACGAAACGATTGTACTAACCCAGCCAGGAGCACACCTCTCCCGGTAAGACCGGTACATTAGGGGGCATTGATTTGTTAGGATGGGAAGGAGGTTGGAGTTCAAACTACCTGTATACATGGCAACCTAATAAGCTAATATTGGAATATAGGATGGGCCGGATGAGTCTTATTGCCTCTTCTTGGCTCTGCTTGACGCTTTTTAACGCTTCTCGGTTTGTCTTGGCTCGCCTTGACTCTTCTTGCATCTTCTCGTCCTTGTGGGCTCTTCATGGGGCATGCTGGTACTTCTTGTTTTTCTTGTTTCTGCTTGTTTTTCTTAGAAGAGTAGAGTCTTGACGTGTGCGGTGAAGGAGAAAACCATATGTTTCCTTATAACGCCGTTGGGAAAGTGGTGGGGTCCCCTCCAATGTTTTTCTTGGTTCTTCTTGTCTTATTCATAGCTCTTCTTCAATCTTCTTGGCTCTTTTTTTTCTCTTCTTGGCCTTTGACTCACATTTTCTCTTATTACATCTTATCGTCCCTTTTTGGCCCTTCTTAATTCTTCTTGGCTTTTTTTACTCTTCTTGGCTCGTCTTAGCTCATTTTGACTCTTTTTGGATCGTTTTGGCTCGCCTTTTCTCTTTTTGCTGCTTTTTGCCCCTTATTTATTCTTCTTGGCTCTTTTTGTCTCTTCTTGGCTCGTCTTGGCTCGTCGTGCCTCTTATCTTATTGCCCTTTATTTGCTCTTCATAGCATGCCTAGGCTCTTCTTGAATCTCCTCGCTCCTTCTTGGATATTATTGGTTAGTATTGGCTCTTCTCGCCCCTTCCTGACATTCCTTTGCTCACCTTAGCTCTTCTGGCTCTTTTGGAATTTTCTCGTCCCTTTTTGGCTTTTATTTGCACCCCCTGGCTCGTCTTTCATCTTTATACTCTTTTCCTCCCATTTATTGTTCTTCCGGACTCTTTTTGGATTTTACTAATCTTCATGCAGAGGGAACAGATTGCCGCACCACTCGAATTCACACATCGTCTCACTTCTCACTTTTTTCGCTTCTTTTCCCGTTCTTATCCTGCCATTACCCTACCGAAGCTCCTGACGCAACGCCATATCTCCTTCGGGCTTTCACAAACACCGCTGCCATTTACTTCCGGGTCATATACTCTTCTGGCACTCTCCTCCTCGCCTTTCTGCTCCACACGCACAAACCATACCAGACAAAGCAATGTGGCCGAAACTGACATGAACTATTTGAACCTAGGATTACCACCGGTTGTTTACCACCTCAGATACACAAATGTTTGTTTCGTATACAAATCATCTGAAACAAAAACCAAAAAATATTAAACAAAATATTGCTTATCTGTTTATCCTTCAAACACAGCTTGTAAAAATTTAAATAAAAATTTTACTGTAGATATGTAATAATATTTTGATAAAAATTTTAAGACAAGCCTCATTACATCAACAGTAGGTAGGTACTAAACGACTATAACAAAACTTTGCTGCGTATCTAGGCGTATGAAAACCGCTACTGAAAATATTTCAGAGTTATACCAGCCATTAAATTTGCACAAAGTTTGCAGGCAAGAGATAAATTAATAACAGACAGGATGTATCAGAGATAATACCATTTCAGAACCAAACTCATTCCGAATGCTTTGAATATAACATTTCGTATTTATAGGAGGCAAAAAACGGCCTCTGGCATACCGACACATTTACATTTCATTTTTAACGAGTGGTTGAGGTTGTAATAACCCAATTAGTAAGAAATTACTCCCCGCTAACGAGCCGGTTATCAACCGGCGCCCGTTATCAACTTTATAAAGAAATTTTTACCGCCATAAAAAGGTTGAAATATGTTTCGTTTCAGCAAGATGGTGGCAAACTGAAACAGCCGCTATTTAAAGATGGGGGCAGAAACAAGCGTTGACAAGCGGCATTGAAAAATGTTTTTAAAAATAAAATGTTATGTTTTCAGACCACCGAGCGCATATTAGTCAAACGAATTGAATGGCGGGGAATACGTTACACAAGCTGGGTAGTTGTCATAGGGTGGTTTTTAAAAATAAATTTATCTGAAGGTTTTAAATTAATTCAGTTGCTATTTATAAACGAACGCACATTTAAATGGTAAGGGTTTACAATTTTATCCTTTTTCAAGACTCGTCAAAGTGATAAAAATACGTTTTGCTTATAAAAATACATATTTTAACAAATACATACCGACGTTATTTGAAATACATAGCTTACCGTCGCAGATTATTATGTGAATAGCTTAATTGAAGTAAATAAAATATCTAATTAATTGAAGACAATATTAGCGAAAATCAATCGAAAAACTGGAGACAGAAAAATCAGAAAAAGATATTGGCACCTCTAGGACTCGAACCCAGGACGTTCTGCTTTCATGGCAACCGCTCTATCAACTGTGCTAAGGTGTCTATATCCAATTTGGTCACTTTTAAGTGCATATTACTTTGTCTAAGAACTACCAACATTATCTTCATTTTCTTAACGCACATATTATTGGCTGCTATCTTTATATATGATTGCAACATTCAAATCGAACTAAATGCTAACTAGATAGCGTCTGGATACGTTTTTATCCATATTATTTTTAATATGCGACATCTTTTGACTTTTCTGCAAGTCTTGGATAAATATTTATCAACTAACTAACTAACTAACTAACCATCACGCCGTTTCCCCGCAGGGGTAGGCAGAGAGGACGGACCGCCAAACATCCCGGTCTTGGCACACATTCCTTGCCTCGTTTACAACGTCATACAACGTCTCATACATTCTCTTCTATTATTCTGACTCTTGACATGGCCCGACTCAAGTATCTGATTCACTTGGTCGTGCCATGTCTTTCTTGGGCGTCCTCGACTTCTTCTACCATTCACATCTGCGTCATATATTTTCCTTACACTACTTTCTTCGTTAATTCGCTCTACATGCCCAAGCCATCGGAGCGTTACTTTCTTGATCTTACTCATCACGCTTACATCAGCCTTGCATTCTTTGCGGATTTCCACATTTCTCACACGATCATACATGCTTTTACCACACATACGCCTCAGGGATCTCATTTCTACAGCGTTCAGTCTACTTTCATCCTTCCTCTGCCAGTTCCATGCCTCACTGCCATACATCAGGGTAGGTACCAGTACTCCATTATGGACGGCTAGTTTCGCGTCTTTGGACAGTTTTTTGTTAGTGCCAACGGCGTTCAGTCCTCCATTAATAGAGTTATCTGCATTCACCCTTCTTTCAATATCTCTATCAGCCTTCCCATCTCTCGTAAACATACTTCCCAAATAAACGAACTCATCCACCTGCTCCAAGTATTCATCATTCACAACTATATTGCATACTGTTTGCGTACTCTCTCTTTCAAACACCATGACTTTAGACTTACTTACATTCATCATTAACTCATTCTTCATACATAATTCGTTCATCCTTGACACGAGAGACTGTAGATCTTCCATACTGTTAGATATCAGCACCGCATCATCAGCATACAAAGGCAACATACTTCCAGATTACTCAATTTTGCGCCCAATCCCATCTCTTTCAATTCTTGCATACAATTATCCATATATAGATTGAATAACCACGGCGACATTACGCAGCCTTGTTTAACACCTTTTGTGATGTCAAACCACCCCGTAAAATCACCGTTCACCCTAACACATGCAACGCTTCCCTCATACAAAGACCCAATTGCCTGAATGAGATACTTATTCACTCCATACTTGGACAATACCTTCCATAGCTTTTTCCTGTCAACTCGGTCGTATGCTTTTTGTAGGTCTACAAAGGCACAGAGGAGTTCTGTTTTTTTGCAAGAAACTTCTCAGTGAGCATACGCAATGAGAAAATCTGGTCCATGCACCCCCTTCCACTCATAAAAGCACCTTGCACATCCCATATTTTATCTTTTGTTTCCATTCTTACCCTTTCAATCAATATTCTACCATACAACTTGCCCACTGTACTAAGAAGACTAATAGCCCTATGATTCGCACATTCCATACGTGACCCTTTACCTTTGTACAATGGCATGATTACAGCCCTTCTCCAATCAAATGGCGTGTAACCCTCCTCTAAACATTGGTTAAAAAGTCTGCACAACTATGTGAGAATAATACGGCTATCTCCTTTAAAGTATTCAGCAGAAATGTTGTCGAAACCCACAGCCTTACCATTCTTCATACCTTTAATAGATTTTTTTATTTCATCCATGCTGATTTTGATAACATTCACTCCATAATCGCTCATAACCGATTCACCGTTTGGATGACAGTCACTCGGGTTACTTTAGAAGACTTCCTCGAAATATTTCATCCATCTCTCTTTAATTTCATTCTCATTCGTCAACATTTGTCCATATTTCGATTTTATCAGTTTCATGCTTCCGTTCTCTGGTCCACTCCGGGATCTTTTGACCTCCTTCCAAAACAGTTTTATGTTTTCTTGGAAGTGGTTTGTCATTTTGATTCCCTCTTCTTCTTCCAGTCGTTTCTTTCGTTCTTTCACTCCAACACTTACTCTTTTCTTGCATGCCTTATACACTTTTTAATATTTCTATTTTTGAGAGTGATATTTCATGGTGGAATTCCATTATAATATATTATAATAAAACGAATATAAAACTTTATTCCACTTAATTTTATTGGACCGTAACCGGTTTCAGCTCGTCAAAGCCATCTTCAGACTGGTGAACCAGTCTGAAGATGGCTTTGACGAGCTGAAACCGGTTACGGTCCAATAAAATTAAGTGGAATAAAGTTTTATATTCGTTTTATTATAATACCTTATACACTTCTTTCGCTCGATCTCTCTCTTCGCTTGAAACACTGCCAGTCGCTATCAGATGTAACCATGCTTTCTTCTTTTCTGAGACCAGTGCTTTGATCTCATCATCCCACCATGCATCACCTTTTTTCCTACTTTGCTTACTTATTCCACACACGTCTCTAGCAGATTCGCATAGACTCACCTTAATGTGGTTCCATGTTTCCTCTACGCTTAGATCGTTCATTTCAATCTCATTCAATCTCATTTCTGCACAATTCTCATACTCACCTCTGACATAATCGTTTTGTAGTTTTTCTATTTTGACTCCTGTTGGAGCTGATACCGTTTTCACCTTAGAGCGCCAGCTGCGAAAGAGGTTTACTTTTGACACCACCAGAAAGTGGTCAGTTTCAACCTCAGCCCCTCTGAAAACTCTCGTGTCCTCGGTAACGGCTCTCAACCTAGAGTCAATTACTACAAAATCGATTATTGATCTTTCATTTCCTCTTTCCCACGTATTCTGATGGATACCTTTATGATCGAAGAAGGTATTCGACACAAAAAGGTTCCACTCTAAACATACTTCAAGTATTCTGTTCCCATTATCATTTATTCTTTTATCCCCGAACATACCTAAGGCCGAATCAAATCCGTCAAATATTTATCAGTTTTTCGATTTAGTTTCGCTGGTATTATCTTCATTTAATTAAATAGTACAATTTAAGGTTTTACTCATAAAGTTAAAAATAAAAATAAATAAACAATATAAGATCGAATTTGATAATTTTAAGTGTGCTTTTGGAAGAAATTAACCTAAATTACCTTTACACTCTACACCAGGGATTCTCAAACGGTCGATCGCGATCGACCAGTCGATCGCGAGTGCTTTTTAAGTCGATCTCGAGAAAAATTTTCCGATATAAATAAATCTATTCACAGTTTTTGTTTTAGTTCATCCTAAATTAGGCTTCAATAAGACCGTCCATTTTTCATGCCTATTTGTTTATTATTTATTTGTAGCTTATATTGTCATAAATAGAAAAAAAGTCGTCAAACTATTGCATATTCATAGTGAAATATTGTCAAAACTTGCCTTCGAAACCCCGAAGTTATCGATCGAGTTTCTAGTGTGTGGTTTTGGTTTATATATGAGTCCGAGTTGTAACTTGAAGGCGATACGAAGTTTATTAATAAATAATACAAAATGAGTGCGGTAAAGAGATTCACTCTTAATTTAAAACCAGTTTTGTGATCAGAATGTCAAATTCCAGTTGCGGATTCATCTGTTGACATATTTCGAAGGAAAACATTATCTTATTCGACATGAAGTTATAAAATTCTAGTTGCAGATTATGCATGCGCTGCCAGAATAAAGAAAAAGCATTTTTATCTGAATATAGTTTTAGTTCACCGCACACAGGTTTAATTTAAACCAGTTCATAATGTAAAATTTCTGTTGTAATATTTCGAAGGAAAACATTCTCTTATTCGAAGTGCAGTCATAAAATTCAAGTTGCAGACTGTGATGTTTCGTCTTTTATCGTTTTACTTATTTATTTCTGGGCACTTGGCACCAGTCGTAATATTTTCGTTTTCTCTTTGCTCTGATCGATATTTAAATTCTTAAGGCTTTGCATATGTGTGGTAGGGATGGAAAATTCCTCCCCTACGTCACACAAGCCTTTATGAAAATTGGACCCTTATTTCCTCTGATAACTACAGAAAGCTACTTAAAGCTCCCTTGTACTACATATCTTTAGAGATATATGTACTTAACAAATTAATACGTTATTTACGACTTTGAACGTAAATATTTTCGTATTTAGGTTGTAATTAAACTCCATCAAACGTTGTATAATTTTTTGATTTATGATATAGGACTTTAATTACTTTCATTTTGTGGTAACCCTTTTGATTCTAAACGGAGCGTTGAGTTTCAAACTGTATTGGTCTCTCTCTTGCAAATCTAACTTTAAGTAACTTCTCTAAATGAGCTAACTTCCCTTTGTCGTTTATTATGATTCCCTACATTCTAATGAATTCGTAAATAAACAGTACTAATCGAAACTACACATGACTAATTGAACAGATAATTAAATATAACTCAAATGGTTAAATGTTAGTAAATTTGATTATGATTGTATCTTGTATCTGCTTGGCGCCCCTCCATTTTGATTCAGCTGCTATAAGGTACATATAAAGATGGATTTAGTAGGTTAATGTAATTAGTTAATTGCATATGTGACGAACTCAGAATAAACCTTTTCTGGCAAAATTTGGCTCCTGCCTCCATCAAGTAAGCAAGGTGATCAGGTTTCAACTAGAAATTCGCACAATCTTTTGACACGGTTCGATTGATTGATACCTAAGTTATCGCGTCCCAACCGAACCTTCCTCTCGCCATCATGCACTGCCTTCAGGTCTTCACCCGAGCCTAGATACCTCCAAATTCCTGCTCCTCCAAAGTTTACTATTTACTTAGGGAGAACCGGTTTCGTCCTATATGCAATCATATACTAACGGGGTTGTGTGGAGTTACGGGTCGTGAATCCTCCCTCCACGTTCAAGAAATGAGACGAGAGTGACCCGACAGGTCTAAAGCACTAATTGTAAGTGAGTTCGTTTCATCCAATGAACAGTACATAAAAAGATATATATATATATATATATATATATATATATATATATAAACATACATTTTGGGAAGGTTTATAACTTCAATACGAAACTACTTGCATCGCATTTCAAGCTCGGATCTCGCCCATAGAATTCTGCGAAATTCTAAGATTGATACCGAATACATACGTAAGAATAGTGGGGAATATAAATAAATACTAGTATATTAAGATCTTATCTGGCGATGTGTTCTGGAGATTCGCCAAAACTCCAAGCTTTTGTTTGGTTTTTTGACGGTTTTATTTGAGAGACCCGTCATCTCTATTGTTTGGTTAATGGTCCTTGTTATAGAAGCGACCACTGCCTTCTGTTGGTTGAACTGTATTTTTTTTCTTTCCCTCCCCTCTAAGGTCCAACTTTTGATAAATTCTTACTATCCCGTGATTCTCAATTGATTCATGTAAATCTTCATTACACCTTATTAAGCTATCCCGTGATTTATCAACTGCTTCATGTAAATCCTCAATACACCTTATTAAGCTATCCCGTGATTTATCAACTGCTCATGTAAATCTTCAATACACCTTATTAAGCTATCCCGTGATTTATCAACTGATTCATGTAAATCTTCAATACACCTTATTAATTTGCTATAATAAATCTGTTTATTTTCAATTGTTTAGTTCTATAGATATCTCTTTACGTTCAAATTAAAGATTGTGTTTAATTTATTTTGTTTCTCATAATTGCGCAATATCATAATTTTATCACGTTCCTAGAAGTTAATACCAAAGTACGATATCCACTAATCAAAGTCATTTTTTTTTCTTCTTTCTACCGTATTCCAACTAGTATCCCAGTGACCAACTTATTTTGTAAACAATTTTAATTATGTAAACATTCCCGACGGCCTCGTGACCTAGATTCAAAGCGTATGATGTGTTTACTTTAGACATTCCCGAAGACGTGTGCGATGGCTCTAATTTTTTTCTTTGTTTGATAATGACCTACCTTGCGCAATTGTCTATTCTGATCCCCGATAAGTATAGTAATTACGTATACATTTATACTCAATTATATATACTTTGTCTCAATAAATAATTAATAATATACTGGTATATATAATTATATTATGATTGAAATAATTTCTAATATCATAACTTATTTCAAATGCTCTGGATTTTCTGAAGTTATATTAATACATATATAAAATTAAATACAAAACATTGACTTGGAAATTTATCAAACACATAACTATTTTTAATAGTTATTGGTGAATTCAGAGGTAGGAATCGATACCCCTTTTTTTCTTTTTATATAAGTGTTTTTCTTTTTGATTAAATTTTTCTTGGGAACAATAAAATTATATATATATATATAAAATATACCTATTATATTTATAATATTTTAATATAGTTACATATCACATATTAAGCGAGTAATATTTTGTTATAATAATTAATTCAAATACCAACGTTTGCTGCATTCCGCTTTCTCCTTGGAATCTGGAAAATTTTTGTAATGGGAAAAACTTACCCCTACAAGATTTTACGACCCGGGTTCTACACGGATAAACCTTGCTGCAATTTTCCTAAATTAATTTTCATTGTTCTAAATTTAAATAAATCTTTTTGACTTCAATTTTTTTTTTTTGTTTAATCTAATTAATTAAAATGATGTATAAACTCTATCGTTCTAAACTGTATTTTATTTCAAAACTCGTTGGTTAAATAACACTTTAAATGATAGTTACTTCACGATTAATTTCGAGATGGTAAATTGTTGTTAAATTAATGTTTTATCCCTCCGAACTTTTATGTATTAATAAAATATTATTTTGTTTTATTATTATTATTTTAAATAATTAATTTAAATATTTATTATTTGTTAGAATACTTTTCATTTAGGTTGGACACACGTATTTAATTATAACTTCTTCACACTTAATTTTCACTGGTACTAGACGCGAAATTTCTAGGTCTGAAAATACAATATTAAGTGATTATAAAATCCGAATTTTCCACTAAAACAAATTGTATTTATCACGAGCACTTTTATTTTTTCACAAGTAATTAATGCGTTGACTTTATTTATATTTTCACTGACTTTAACTGCAAACTATTTTTTTTGTAGATCACTGGCTTGAATGTGAAATTTTTCTAAGTCTCATAATAATTATCACTTAGAATTTTTCAACTTTAAATTACCAAACGTTTCGTCGTGTCTCGCGAACCTTCAACCCTTTCAACAACCGCCGTAGACTATCTCCAACTGGCATTTGTCTTCCCTTTTATACCTCTCTCAGGTCCAAAAGAGAGTATCTGAATTTCCTGTAATAAACCAATCTAATTTCTATCAACTCGTAATTTCTTGAAATTTCCTCATTATTATCGAATGCTGTCCCTTAGTCCCTTCCGCGATTGTACCTTTGACTCCTGTCCCGTACTTTAATACTTACAAGACCCGGATTCAGTAAGATCATGTTAAATCGCCCCAACTTCCTTTGTTTAGATGTTCATACAAAATTAGCTTGAATTTAATAATTTTAAAGTTCTATTTTCATCTATTTCGCAACATGTCCATGCGTACGGCATCTACCATATGTTCCAAATCTGTTCCCAAATTCGCCTATCAGAGATATCTTCATGTCGAAGCCTTTCTCGCAAATTGTTCATTTTTATTTTATTATTTTTCCTCGAGTTTTTCTGTATTCTATATGAACCTTTCCATTTAAAACCGAATTTTCTCTATTTACGTCGTATATTTGAATTTTCCATTTTTTTCTCGAATTTTCTTTTATTCACGACACTCTTTCCATGAATTTCCTTATTTATTCTCACGCTATTGTCCATATCCCTATAATTTTTTACATTTCAAGCCGTATTTATTTTATTCACTGTTAATCTAAGATTTCCTTTGTTTTTCTCTGTCGTATCTCTCTGTACTCTCCTCATATAACCATATCGTTTTTTTGATGTTTGCTGCCTCTTGGAAAATTTCATTTTCTATTTGTTATTAATTAATATATCATTAACATTTTTATAGGAGATACCCCCACTTCGGCCCTTAAATTTCTGTCATTTTTATTACTCCATAGTGAACGTCCCCCAAATTTCGTCTCTCTCTTACCCAGAATCTCATAAATCATAAGCTTTGACAGTTGTATACGTTAATATCTGTACCCACCTCGCAATAAATTCTCTTTTATTTCAGTGTCGTTAACTTTTATGTGAAATTCTATAATGTAAATATTACGTAAGACCAATGTTAATCTTTATAGCCCTTTTAATGACTAATTTCTTTAATCTAAACTATTTTCATGTTCGAACATTCCTTGTTTATATCAACAAAATACATGTGAGATCGACAACCATTGTAATGTCTCATTTTTTTGTAATGACTACTTTTCCTGAGTTAAATCTATCGCAATGTTTTCAGCATTTTCCACTCCCCTCCGTACTCTCTTCTATTTTCCTCTCAAACACTTGTTACTGCACTAAACCTCTGAAATGTACCCTCGTCCACTCTTTAAAACTCTCATTTTTTTTGAAGTTTTCTCCCTAAATCTTTTATCGTAATATCATCGCTCCGTCTAGAATTGATAACAATAATTTTCCATTGTTTTTTCAACATTTACATTTCCTTTAGAACGTTTTCCCTCGAATTTGGCATCTCGGCCGTCATACATAGTTATTCTATAGTTAAAAATCCTCCCGCAGACGTGCCTCTCGATCCCTGCATTTTCTACTCAATATATTACTGATAAAAATTTTCCATCGTTATCCAAGTGTGTTTTTCCGCACCTAAAATGCTCCAATGCATTCGAGAACTAAGATTCCCGATCTCTTGAATGTACCCGTTATTAATAACATTCCTTGAGTTCATCGTACTAAAATCCTTGAATTGTTCGTTATTTACATCTCAGTGCCTTAACCCCCGTTCTCCGTGGGAACGTCAAACCCATTAATTATCTCACTAATCACTCTGGTCAAAGTCCAGGCCTTTGTATTAAAAATGGGCTCGGCCCTCTTCCTGCTGATAGGCCGACTTGATTTTTAATTGCTTTTCCTGCTATTTAATTGGTTGTTTCAATCCTCGTATTTGGAATTTGGCCTAAAAAAATTTGGGAAGTCCCTGTTCGTGGTTATTTGTTGATACCATCTGTGATTTTTTTAATCAATACTCGTCTCACTTTGTCTATAGATCCCTACCGTTAATATGAATTCACTTGACTCTGATCCGATAGATGTCGTAGGTGTGTACGTTTTATAAGTAATTGATATTTTCTTTTTAAATTAAAGTGGGAAGCTACGATATTTTTTAATTTTCACTGTTGATCAATGCAATACATCACAAGACACATTTCGAAGGAAAACATTCTCTTATTCGAAGTGCAGTTATAAAATTCTGGTGCTGACTATGCACGTGCTGCCAGAATAAAAAATCATGTTTTGAGTGCAGTTCTAATTCGCCGCATACAGATTTAATTTAAACCAGTTTGGTGTTCACAATGTAAAATTTGAGTTGTGGATTTATCTGACACATTTCGAATGAAAAAAATTCTGTTATACGAAGTACAGTTATAAAATTCTAGTTGCACACTATGTATGTGCTGCCAGAATCTAAGAGAAACCATTTTGAGGTTCTGAGTGTAGTTTTAATTCACCGCACACTGATTTAATTTAAACCAGTTTTGTGTTCAAAATCTAAAATTCCAGTTGTAGATTCATCTGCTGGCATATTTAGAAAGAAAATCATTATCTTATTTGAAGTGTAGTTATAAAATTCTAGTTGCAGACCATTTATGTACTGCCAGAATTAAAGAAAAACCATTTTCATGTTCTGAGTGTAGTTTTAATTCACCGCACGAAGATTTAAATTAATAATAATTGGATTCATCTGCTGACACATATCGAAGGAAAACAATCTCTTAGTCAAAGTGCAGTTATAAAATTCTAGTTGCAGGCTATTTATGTACTGCCAGAATCAAAGAAAAAAAATTGTGTACTGAGTGTAGTTTTGATATAACGATAAATTTAATAACAAGTTGCCGATTCATCGTGAACGGAAAGAAGCTTTGCATTTGAGTTGCATGCCATAGGCTGCCAAATTTCGAGAAATTGACTGTTCCGCGTTCAGCTATTATTTCGGGACTTTTACGCAGAACCAATCTTAAGTTAAAACCTGCCTTGAGTGATGAAGATGCGAAATCCTATAATTTGAAGAATACTCGTCACATGTGATGTAAAAATCGGCATAAAATGAGGTCGCAATAAAAAAAGAAGATTTCTTTGCACCCCCCCCCCCCCCCGGCTTTGGAAAAATCTGCGGTTGAAGTACCTAAATATGGGGGCGGCGAAATTTTCCTCCGCCCCGGGCGGCTGACACCCATGCTACACCACAGCACCTTGCCTACCTATAAGACAATCCTGCATCACACATACTTGCAGCCTTGGTTTTGGTCAAAGTCGATCGATCGGAGTCTTGTTATATTGAGGTAGATCGCCAGCAGTTCAAGTTTGAGCACCCGTGCTCTACACCATAGAAATTAGTTAAATAACAAATAATAATTGACATAAATTATCTACACTCTATTTCATAGAAATTAGTTAAATAACAACACAAATAATCCATTTTAACGGAGAAATTAAAAGAGAAACTAGTTGTTCACGCCTTTATTGTTACATGTTGCCTTTTTAAACTACATATTGGGTGCCCACTGCCTCAGTTCAAATAAACCACCATAAAGGCCACAAGTCCCAACAATCGCATCGCTTTGAAATAATCACGCCGCAGAACTCATAAACCGCAGTTTAATTCGCAAAAATATCGCTAGCTTACCATTAACTCCACGAAGCAAATATCACCAATTTCCCTTCCTCATGTTTACAAACTAACAATTACCTTCCCGGTGACATAAACTCAGTGCATGGGTGTACAGTAGTTTGGAGATATTGGTAAGTCAACTCCAGAAATATAATAAAATAGATAAGAACCCCAATTTTACCGTCCACAAAACGCAGCATTTGATCTCTCGATTTCTTGAGAGGGAACACTTGCTCCCCGCCGCAACACTAGTTAAACTGGTATTTTAAATTTCTAGAAAACCCAACAGAATAAGATGATTTTTTTAACCAGCTCTAAATTGAATTTTGTGGAAATGACGTAAAAGAGTTGCAGCAAAAGCTGTGTTTATCAAACTTTATGTAAAGCTGTATTTATCAAATGAAAAGCTTTATGTATCAAATGTAAGGCTGTATTTATCAAATGTAAAGTTTTATGTATCAAATGTAAAGCTGTATTTATCAAATGTAAAGCTGTTTTCATCAAACGTAAGGCTGTATTTATCAAATGTTAAGCTGTATTTATCAAATTTAAAGCTGTATTTATTAAATGTAAATCTGTATTTATCAAATGAAAAGCTGTATTCATCAAATGTTAAGCTGTATTTAACAAATGTAATTCGATCATCAGATGGCTTACTTATATAGTAGGACTTTCTCACGAAATGTGTAGCGAAATGTATTTGTTCTTTCCCAACATTATTTAGAGGCGAGTATGGGTACCACCGCCCCGGGAATCATATATTGGATAACCAACTCCTCTGCCATAGGTCACCCCAACTGGTTCGCTACGTTTGGTGACTTAGCTGGGTTCATGGGTTGAGGTTTGTCCGGGTCTTGGTGGTGGATGTGCCTGCCGTTGGTGACTTAGCAGGGTTCGTGGATTGAGGTTTGTCCGGGTCTTGGCGACGGATGCGTCTGCCTGCCAGGTGCATGACAGGCCGGATCGGGAGAGGATGGTTGAGGGAGAGCCTTTGACTTCTCAAGCCGTACTCTCTGGAATGTATTCATACGTCTTTAGGGGAATTATTTTCCTCAGGGCCCCCTGTGTAGAGGTAATGTAAAAAAAACGGAGGGCAAAATTTACAGGTAATCCAAACAATTGTAATATTCTTGTGGTGTTGAAATCATACCAAATGTAGTAGGTACCTACCTATATATAAAATCACATAATAAAAATGAAAATGTTATAGGTCTTTATTTCAGAAGGTGGGGAGGTTAGCGTAATCCCACACATCCCATATACACTACAAAAACATACAGGTATTTACATACAGTAAGTAAGATTCAAGTAAGAACACACACACTCTTTGCGACGAATGGGAGATCGGGCCGGATCGGGAGAGACTGATTGAAGAAGACCTAACTGAAAACTCTCCAGTTGGACTCCCTCGATCCGACTCCCGACGGTTGGAGAGATGGATTCATACGTCCGCTACCCACCCCTCATACCATTTTCCTTCCCACTACTTCCTCTCCTTCCTCTCCCTAAAAAGACCCTCCACACAGCACCCCATAAAGATAACGAAGGACCTGAGGGGAATTATTTTTATTAGGCCTCCTGTGTGGAGCTAATATAAAATAAGTCACCAAACACGTCTAAAGCCATTTAAAGCAACGTTTCAATTCTGAATGTGCGGACTAACGCCATTGGAGGTTATCCACTACTTACCCGCCCTGGTATAAGTAACAGATGGTTACTTCTTCAAGGCCCTCGCAAGATTCTAATTTTTTTGAAAGAACGAATCTAGACTTCCAGTGTCCCTGCATATGGTGTTAGTAAGCAGTATGCATAATATACAAAATGCGAATAATTACATTATTAAAAAATGGTGGACTTGTGTGGTGGAGATACTGAGAGTATTTTACATTCTGAAAGGTGCCGCAAATATACCTTACGTATACTGTACTGTACTTACGTATACTGCGTGTGTACTGTGTACGTGCAAGCCGGTGCTTAACACTTACCTAACAAATAATAAGGGACAAGTTTGGATGCCTCCATTCTTTCCTAAGTATTTTATCTGGTCCCGTGCTCCATAATTCAACACTACATGCGAGCTTTTACGTTTCAATTCGTATGCAAGTTTGCATAATCCGACCGTAGTGATTCTATTAGCGAATTCTAGTATTTTGGGTACATTTGGTATTCTGTTAAGCTTTTCAGGGTAACCAAACGCGACTTATAATATTATGTCGATTAACTTTCTCAATACACATGTGGATATACGTATGTAGGTATTGGTTCTATGACAACTCAACCAAGTGACATCTCAATACCCCTTTAAAACGTAATAAAAAGTGATGTGTTTTTCAAAAAACCCTTAATCTAACCTAATGTCACACATAAACCAAGTTTTTAAATTTTTTTTTCAGCTTTTGATATTATATTACGTTGAGTTGTCCGGTCACCGCATGTGGTGCCATATTTTATAAAGAATGCAATTATTTTAAAAATTAGCACTGCCCTTTTCTGGGATGAAGTAGACCCCCGTGATTGAGTGGTCATGATTCTTGTCTAAGACTCATTATGTAGCAGGATCAAATCCCGACGCACGCAATAATTTTATTTTTTTCGTGTTATTTTACATTTCATTAATTTAAAATATGGTATATTTACGACACATTCCAAAGTGGTAGATGCTTTCAGTATTGCTCTGACGAAAGATCAACATTCAGAATCCAAACACCGTTTAAAATGGTTTTAGGCATGTTTGGTGACTAAATATGACTAGCCTGGTACATCCTCAACTTCCTGTCCCTATTCCCCACTACCGTCATTTTTACGATTCTAATAAAACAAGTAAATAAAATACCTAAATCAAGTGGCATTCCAATAAAACCTACGTTGGAAATAAAAACATTTCTGATAAAAAAATAATTTAAGTAGGGTAGATAGGTGGTACATAATATAACGTTGCATATACATTTGCGAACCGAAACGCCAGTCGAGCCACGAATTATGGAAAAGGAACGAAGCACCTGCAAGAGGCCTTTCGCGCAGCCTAATATGTATTACGTGTTTACCAAATTTATTAATACTCACATTTGCATCAGACCATTATGATCGTCCAGGTCACGAGGAGAGAAAATTAAAATATTTTTCCCTTTCACTAAACGTAATTATAAACTAATCAGAAATCAGATTTATGAAGTAATAAAAATTCCTGGACGTTGAGCACTGGTGTCACGAAATTGAATATCTTTACAGTTAACTATTTCTCTGCTAACGCAATCATTTTGAGTACGCAAATTCATTACCATCACGTTTAAAATAACCATTTAATTAACAAAATTATGACACCGCATTGTTTGTTCCTCATTTTTAAGATGTTCCATAACAAAAGATTTTCTTAGTAACTATGTTGTGTAGAATAACCTTTTTAACTAGAATTGAAAATTTATATACAAAGCTTAAGAAAAAGCACAATGTTTTAAGTCAGTTTAAACAAATCATATTTTATGATATCATAATATTACCAGAGTATCAAACATTGACCAAGTAAGACCCTAATACAATATTTAAAAGTATGCTCCCTGATCCTTAATCACCTCGCCACGTTTGGTTGCCCTATACTTCGGGCAAAGTCTTGTGGCGGAAGATTTATCTGAGATTGGTCTGGATTCTGCCAGATCAGTGGGAACTTTGCTACAAGCTGGATGCTGTATGCTGGAGATGGCGTACGGCGCGGGCGGTACTGTGCAGGGGATTGTGGAGGGTAAACCACCATTGGTGCAGGGCATGGGAGATTATAGAATGGGCGTAGGGTGCTTTCAGGAGTAAGCCATGGTAAACTGTAGGGCTTGGAATGGCATAGGCACGGTAAAATGAGGTCACGGAAATCTATAGGTCACAAAAAGTCTAGAGTTGTAGAGCATGGAAACATTACCTACATATTATTGTAATTGCTTATGATACAGAAGTTAGTAGTTTATTGGGACTTTTATTTTTTGAGTTGCGAAGATGTTACGACACCATTCCATCAATTGATGAAATTCATTGAGGGTATCAATTTAACTATATTTTTTTTATAATGATATAAGCATCCCAACTGCCTGAAGCCGGTGGGACTAAGACAAACGATACTTATATGTTTTGAGTTTGAAGGAAGAGGGGAAGAAAATGAGATGGGCAAGCCGAAGATTGGTAAGTACTTGGATATTCAAATCAAGTAAATCACCAAACAATTGAAAACTCATTTCTAGCAGCCTACCATTTTGAATGGTTGTGGAGGTATTTCAACACTAAAGAAAGAATCGCCCTTAAGAAAGAACAAAATTCAGAATCCAAAAACCGCTTGAAATGGTTTTAGGCATGTTTGATGACCAAACATGAAAAACCAGGTACCTCCTCACCTTCCTCTCCCTCTACTACTCACATAAAAGGGACGTTGGAAATAAAAAAAATTAATTAAATAGTGTAGATATGTAGTACATAATATAACACTACGTATACGTATACAATGAGCTCTATACTTTGTTTAAGGAGCTAAACGTCGCGAAATTTATAAAACTGGGAAGACTTCGGTGGCTGGGTCATGTGGAGAGAATGACCGAGCACTAAGCACCAAAGTCCCTGCTGAACTCAAGGCCAATAGAGCGAAGGAGCCTGGGAAGACCAAGACTAAGATGGAGCGACAACGTCCTCAAAGACATGTCTATCTTGGAGCTTCTAAACTGGAGAGAGCTGGGACAAAACCGAGATGAGTGGAGGAAGATTCTTGAGGAGACCAAGACCCACCAGGGGTTGTAGAGCCAATAGTGATGATGATGATAATACGTATACAAACCGAAACGCGAGCCGAGCCACGAATTATGAAGAAAGAACGAAGCAATTATTACTGCTTATGATGCTTTTGTCGAAGTCAAAAAGAGAAAAATTAAAATATTTGGCCCCTTCACCAAACGTAATTTTAAACAAATCAGAAATAAAAGTAAGTAAAAACGCAGTGTCTTCCTAAGACTCTCAAGGAAGTCGCTGTGTTTTACTAAGTCATTGAAGATGTCAATAATAATAGAATTTCACTATGGTGATACCTAGATTGCCTTCTACTATTTTTTCATGATTATTATTTTGCCCATTAACTCTCACGTCAAAAATAATCATATTTGGATGATTTGTAGAGCGCCGTTATTGAGAAATCGCCTCTAATTCGTGTAAAACAATAAAAATATATAGTTAGTAAGTGAGTTATGTGTAAAACAATGCATCCTGCTGATACACTGTTTTCTCAGAGATAATATAATTTTTAAAATCATAAATCAATAAAAAAATGTATAAATTAAAAATCAAAGAAATGAACTTTAAAAAAAGTGAACAGCAGAATCAACGGTATTAATTAATTTTTAGATCATATTAATCTTGAAATGGCAATAACAGAATATTGTAATTATTAATTGTTTGAAAACGTAAAGAAATGGTACTGTATTAGTTACTGGGAGCAGTGTAGGGGAATCAGGAAGTGGGGGAAGATAGAGTTGAGGTTGGCCAGGACTAAGGAAGATTTACGTCGTATCGGCAGTGCTAGACAAACAAAAAACACTGTCTAACGAGTGCGCCAATTTCTTTAAAAATAATTTGCAAAAATTTGGAGTTCAGAATAATAAAATGGCCAATCAAAGGATATTTTGAATTAGGTTAACCAAGATCGGCTTTGAAGCGGTGCAAAATATAGTTTTATCCCACCTTTGTGAGATCGTAATAAAGAGAATTAATATCAAAATTATTTTTATTTGTAACCGATTAGTTGTTGAAGTGAAACTTCTTTAGAGTGATTTGAAATTCAGATGAAACGGAAATGACGCACTACGGCACCTGCGAAGCATCAAATTACGCTCAAGGCTCCTATTGGTTGAGATATAAAACGGAAACGACGCTAGTTGCTACTATTTTTAACAGAGTACAACATACTACAAAGTTAAGAAATAAAACAAACTACAAAGGTAAGAAATAAATTTGCTCTTTCATTTGCTGAGATATGTGTGCATTTGGAATAATTTGAATATTTGAAATCTGACAGAGTTAAAATAGTATAATTATAAAAAGTCGTTCAGTGAACTCCATGAAGTGACCTGTCAGACATTATATTATGATCACCTTTATCAAGTTTTGAAGGTTTGCGGGGAGCAACAATTTGATTAAAATTACTGGAATATATTAATACATTATTTGCTTACATTCGTTGAGTGTTGCGAATCCTGACAATTCAAGGATATTTCATTTTCTATTATGCAAGGTAATTGATAAATATTGAACGAGGATCGTTAAATTTGGTAAATACGAGTATGTATAGAGCAAAGAGGGACACAGTTAGTACGTTAGTAGTTTCACTTCTACCGCGTGTGAACTGCACACATGTTTTTTAAAAAAAATTTTGCAAGTTTTTTGGTTATTGCATGGTTAGAAAGTGCATAAAAATCAAACGAAATAAAATAAAATAAAATAATTAAGTTCAATAGATGATTTTTCTTGTAAAAAAATAAAACACACCGATTGTGACTTCACGGAAGACTATTGAATCCATTTTATCAAGGTTCACTTTGAAAGCTCATAATTTATTGGCGATATCGAAAAATTAATTTACTGTCGGTGTTCTCTGATATATTATATTTTCATCAAAAAGTAAATAAATTAATAGATGACCTCATTAAATCAGACCGTCATGCAACATCATCACGGTGTGAGATTCGAGCAGGTACCTAGTACCTACCATTCTGAATATAATATTTGAGTTGATATGAGTGCAGTGCTTCTAAAACCTCTTGACGATGTCTGGTCTACACCCACAGCAGATAAAGAAAAATATCATTCTCCTCCAAGCATCTGTGATACACTTAAATGATGATATTTTCAAAAGATTTTTCCATCCTTTTGTGCGTGAAAAATAATTCTCTCCTTCTCCTTTGAGCTCGGACAACATCCAATTACGAGTACGTTTCTCGAAGCACGCATATAAAAATGTGATTACCTTGTACCTTGCCGCTGTGTTATGATAATCCATATCGTGCCCTCCGAGCAGCGTCTTTCTTGGCGATGTATTAGGGAAAAATCTGAATTACCATATCAACGTTGTTTGATGTATCTACGTAAAAAAATCACAAAGTGCTACACCAGAATTCTGGAATTTGTATTATGTATGTAGGCTAAGCAAACTACCATACCGGTATAATTCTGAGATTTCTTCTTTCATACGAATCTACAGAAAGGTTTTGTTTTTGGTAAATTTCTCAACGGAAATTGTGCGAGCAGAAAGAAAAGATTTACAATCAAGAAAACCTTCATCTTATCATGCATCTTCCTACAAGGATAATGCATGATAAGAAGAAGGTTTTAATTTGGTAGGCGGGTATGGGTACCGCCGCCCTGGGAACCATTTATTGGATGACCAACACCTCTGCCACAGGTCACCCCAACTGGTTCGCTACGTTTGGTGACTTAGCAGGGGTGCCCGGGTTCTTGGGGTAATGTTTGTCCAGGTTTTGATGGCGGGTGCGTCGGCCCACCTTCTGCGTGGCGGGCCGGATTGGGAGATGCTGGTTGAGGGAGACCCTTTACAACCGGTTACCGCTGTCCGGGCCGCTCGGTAGCACAGGGACCCGACCCTCAGGCTCACGACTGAGGGTGGGCTGCCCCATCAACGAGTGTAAATACCCCGCCGCTGCTGTTGTGCCGGTTCGTGACCGGAGGGGACCCAGCAGTAGCGTTTGGGGCGCATTGGGCGACTTCTCCAGCCGGACTCTCCCTGCCCATCGCCTTGCACCGCAGTGGGTGGGTTGGATACATACGTCCGTCACTCCTGGAAACTCTGAACCCCAGTATCCTACCCACCCCTTATACCATTTCCCTCCCAGACCCTCCTTTCTCTCATATAAAAAAAAAACCAACAATTAAAATCATGAACTTGCAACCTACAATAATTAACGTCATTACAGCGGCGAGACGTAGGCGTCCCCGGTGCGGGCCAAAACTGTTGGTGAATTACACCAACATTCGCGGCCTGCAAACCAATTTAAACTCTGTCCACCACCACCTTTTTTCTCAACGTCCAAACCTACTTTTCCTGTCTGAAACTCAGATAGCTGAGCCTGTAGACACCTCCTATCTGGACTGCCCGGGCTTCACCCTCGCAGGCAAGTTCAGACCTAAAGGAGGTGTCTGTCTCTATAGTCGAGCTGACGTCAACTGTGTGCGACTGTTGAATCTGGAAAACTCCAGATTCGACGTAATGTGGGTACGCGTCAATCTTGCCAGTACGGTAAGATTCTACGCGTGTTTATACCGCTCACCGAACCTTGGCAAATCAGACACGTCCGAGCTCTTCAAACACTTAAGCGACACTATTGATGACCTCTTGCCCCGCTACCCTACGGCAGAGTTTGTGGTCCTGGGGGATTTCAGTGTTCATAACGAACCTTGGTTGAAGTTCTCAGGATCAACGGACTCGGCTGGACGCCAAGCGGAATCCTTTACCCTTTGCTACGGATTGGAGCAAATGGTTCAGGAGCCTACAAGGGTTCCTGATATCCAGACTCACCGTTCCAATCTGTTAGACCTATTTTTAACTACTGTGCCACACGGTTACAGGATTGAAGTAACAGCGCCATTAGGATCGTCCGACCACTGCCTGGTGACGACATCAATCCCTGTAAACTTCAGACCACCTAACGAGAGACTGAAGAGAAAAGTGTGGCACTATAGGTCAGCAGATTGGTTCGGTCTGCGGGCACATTTTAATGCTTTTCCGTGGTCAGCTGTCTGTTTTCGGACTTCGGATCCCTCAAGATGTGCCCAGGAAATTGGTGAAGTCATCACATCCGTGATGGATGGCTTCATCCAATCTACTGTTAAGGAAACTGGTGTAGGCTCAAAGCCGTGGTTCAGTCGACAATGCGCTGAAGCAGTGCTACGAAAAAACGCGGCTTACCGAGCCTACAACACATCTAGAACATCTGAAGACAGAATAGCTTACAACAAAATGGCAAAGGAAACCAAGAGAATCATAAATAGGTCAAAATTCGAGCACGACCAGCAGATCAGCGGAAAGCTCACTGCATGCCCGCATGGCAGCAGGCAATTCTGGTCGCTTGCGGGCTCAATAGGTCGCAATTTCTGCAAATCCAGTCTGCCACCTCTTACCAGACCTGACGGCTCACTAGCAAACACAGCCATCGAAAAGGCTAACTTACTAGGTAAAATGTTTGCGGATAACTCAACCCTTGATGACCAAGGTGCTGTCCCGACGTCGGTTCCTCACTGCGGTTTTCGTATGAAAAAGCTGAGGATCCGGCATCGGGAAGTACTCCATGTTTTACGAGGGCTTGATGTTAATAAAGCTAGTGGGCCTGACGGAATACCTGCCGTGGTACTGCAGAGGTGCGCAGTAATAGCTCCAATTTTGACGAAGCTTTATAAAATGTCCCTGAAGACTGGCTCTGTGCCCTCTGGTTGGAAAAAAGCGGTTATCCATCCTATTCCAAAAAAGGGTGACTGCTCCAACCCAGCCAACTACCGCCCCATAGCGATCACATCAGTTCTGTCTAAGGTGATGGAACGTGTGATCAACGACAAACTGCTCACATACCTCGAGAAGAACAAAATTATTAACGACCGTCATTACGGATTCCGACGGAACCGCTCGTGCAGTGATCTTCTCGCGTATGTGACGCATGTTTGGGGGCGATGCCTGGAACGTTTCGATGAGACCCAAACGGTTGCACTGGACATCTCCAAGGCCTTTGACCGGGTGTGGCACCGAGGACTTGTCAACAAACTGCATTCTTACGGACTTCCCGCATCCTTGTGTACGTGGATTGCTGACTTCTTGAGGGAGAGGTCGATTCAGACGATAGTCGATGGTTTCACCTCTTCCTCACACTCGATAAATGCTGGCGTCCCGCAGGGATCGGTTCTGTCTCCGACTTTGTTTTTGTTGCACATCAACGACCTTTTGTCATGTGCACCAATTCACTGTTATGCGGATGACAGTACAGTTCATGATAGCTTTTTGTTTGACAAGCCCCCAAAGGGCTCCCAAACTCCAACAGCTCGTAGGGCTTTGAAGCAAAGAATGGACGGTTACCTCGAGAGTGTTTTCTCTTGGGGTAAAAATAATCTCGTTGAATTTAATGTTTCAAAGACCCAATCTTGTCTGATTACGTCTAAAAGGGATCGAAATGAAACTCTAGTCTCTTTCAACGGAAGCAATCTTCCGAACAAGGCCTCCATTGATATGCTTGGTGTAACCCTAAGTGACCAGCTCAGGTATGGGGGCTCCATCGAAGCCAGAGTAAAGTTAGCCTCCCAAAAGCTGGGTGTACTGTACAGGGCCCGCAGATACTTTAATAGTACACAACTGCTTATCTTGTACAAATCACAATTACGCCCCACGGTTGAAATTGGCAGCCATCTCTGGTCTGGAGCTCCAAAATACCTGAAAAATACCCTCGACTCTGTGCAGAAACGGGCGGTCCGTTTAATAGATTCTCCCATATTAACAGACGGATTGCAATCTTTACAGCACAGGCGTCGGGTGGGAATGCTATCCTTGTTCTACCGGTATTACAATGGAAGATGCTCCGAGGAACTAGCATCATTGATCCCTTCGGCACCGGTGCACAGTCGGGAAACACGCCAAACACGTGCCCAACATTTGTACACGGTTGACATTTGTCACATGAGAACGGGTCGTTTCTTCGACTCGTTCTTGTATTCAACAGCCCGGCTGTGGAATGATTTGCCGGTCTCTGTGTTTCCTCCTTCCTACAACATGGGTCTCTTCAAGACCAATGTTCATTCCTTCCTCTCCTCAAAAAGACCCTCCACACAGCATCCCAGATGACATAGGCCCTGAGGGAAATTATTTTCCTCAGGGCCTCCTGTGTGGAGTTAATGTAAAAAAAAAGGATTCTCGTGTTTTGTTCAAAAAATCTCGATATAAGATTCTTTCTAATCTATTTATTTAGCTTGATTTTGGGGGGCTTTTATATATACACGAATAAATCTGAATGTTTCCAACTCACGAGCAGGTCACGTACGCTGTCTGTGTGAAAAGCATGGCTTTTTCAAATTTTCACCCTGCTGTACCCTACTACTAATACGTCTCCTTTGTAATCCCTCCCTCCGCCCCTCCCTCGTCCACTACCCCTCGTGTCCTCTCCCACGCGACCTCGTTACCGCCACGTTACCCTCCCGCGTCTCCTTCCCCTTCAGCGTTCCCCTTCCTCCTTTCTCGCCTTCCCCGCCTGCCGTGTTCTCATCACCCATCCCGCGTTCTCTTTCCATCTTATCCACCCTTCTTCCTCCGTAGTTTCCTATCCTGTGACTCCCCCTCCTTCGTTCCCCCCACCGGATTCCCCCCCCTCTCCCTCCTTTCCTCCTTGCCGCTGAACTATATGAAATACACCCACTTCTCACAGCTCTCCGTGTGAGAAGCATGGTTTTTCCAAATTTACCCCCTGCTATCACCTATCGCTACTATGTTTCCTTTGCAATTCCTCTGGTCTTTTCTCGTTCCCCACCCCTCCGGAATCGGATGAATGGTATAGCAAAATAAACAATAGGTGACAAACAAAGAAACATTCACTTTTACATATATTGATAACTGATCTGCCTCAGTAACAACATTTTGTATTTGTTTATTTGATAAATTTAGGATGTCCACTGACTCGGTAAAACTATTTCCCTCCATTTGTATTGACTTCTACTATTACGTTGTGCAAAATTCTGGATTATCGAATGCATCACTTAAAATTTTATGTAGAAATACAACGTCAGTGAAATTAGAAGAATATATTTTCGTTATTTGTTTTTGGGGTGTTATGCCGTGTTGCGCTACCTTCTTCTTTAGCCAACGTTTCGGACATCGTTGCAGTGTCATTATCAGGGCAGATCCGGTAGATGTGTAATTTTAGTGGTGAAGTGTGTGCTTATTTACTTCGAAGCGATACCGTGTCGATAGCTCCACTAACTTTCACCGGTACAAAATAACCGTAATAAGCAGTGGCGTCGGCGGAACGGAAAAGAAAGTTCACTATTCCGTTCCGCGGCAATGACGCCACTGCTTATCATGATGATAGCTATATATTTGTAAGGTTTCATTAAAATCCATTCAATTTTAGATATTACATCGGAGACACTCATGGTACACTGGGTAATATAAAGAGTTTCATCTAGAGTTGTTGTTGAAACATGAGCTTTATTTGATTCAGCTGAATAAATACATTTGAAAATTTTTGCAAGCAAGTTAACAATACCACTAGTTTTATTGCAATTTACATGATGCTCGGTAAATCAGAAAAATCCACTTTAAGTGATTTTGAGTATTTCCAAAAATTACAAACAATATTTACTAAGGGTTTTAAATTTTATTTATATAGTTACGATCTCAGGTCATGGAAATTTTAACACGATATTCTTATATCTTTGAATTCGTTAAAATTAGAATTTTTTGATATAATGAATATTTTACGTTTTTCACTTTATTTGTAATAAGTAGATTTGTTAGTTCTTAAATTTGTAAATTGTTAATTTATTTTTTTCGGATAATTCTTAGGCTTAAATTTCATAGTTCGAATAAATATGCTAATAGCCTTTCCCAAAATAGAATAAAATTTGTTAGTAACTGCATTGTTAACAACATATTGCATAGACGACTAATCAAATGAGAGAAGATAACTACAAATTTTCTCGCCAAAAATTAGCCTCGCAAAAAAATTGGTAACTGAAAGACAATTTACAATTATTAATATGTAGGTACATTAGAAATAATAATTTCCGGAGGATGATAAACATCAATGGGCACCAGCAGCGGTCCACTACATTTGGGTCGGTAACCAGCCAGCGGCCGAGAATTCAAATTTTGTCGAAAAATGTCCTTACGATCATACAGGGCGGTTCCAATAAGAAAGATTAATTATTCTCCGTACCAGCTTTTTAAAATAATTACTCAATATCGATTTTATTTCATTAAAAATGTGCTTTAATTTATACCTACATTCAAAAGTGCTGAAAGGAATGTCAATAAAACTGTTAAAATAATGTACTTTTTGTAACTCTTTTTTGATCATAAGTATTTATAATTTTTTAATAATATCTGAGCCAAATAAGAATGTAAAAAAATCTTAAATATGTTAGTTTGTAAGACCAAGTAGACAAACTGAAGTATTTTCGTCACAAAACACGTGCACGGATCTTTTTTTAAATGATTTTATTTTTACTAAAATCAAAATTCTGAAAAGTAGCTTTCCCAGATAATTTATTTTACTGCATGATTATATGATTTCAAATGTATGTTGTATAATACAAAATTTACTGTGAAATCTTATTGTACTAAAAATAAACATATTTTCTCAAATTTTAAAACATAGCTTTACTAGATAAAAGAACAGTCTTTCGAAATCAATTTATAATTATTTGTGGAAAAGAGTCAATACGTCTAAAATTTGATTTAAAAATGACATATTTCAGGTTATGTCTCCCTCCTAATAATGACATTCTTGATTGATTGATAAATTATTTCAGTCTTAATAATTGTTTGGAAGTATTGTGAGAAAAGCTATGAAGTAATAGATATAAACATGACAGATAAATGTGCATACAAATGTACATACGATGATGTTCTGCAACAAAGACATCAATCTCTAATTTTGTTTGCAAATAGTTAAATGCAAAAAAGTGAGGTGACAAAAGTGTTTATTACACAAATATACAATAGAATAAGTATTGTTGTTACATAATCTGTAATTTCTGTGATTTTAGTACCGTTTTCACATAAAAACATCACGTGAGTCATTTTTACGTATTTTTAATGTTTGCGTTCTAAATTTTATTATTAACAAATGCTAATAATTATTTGTAATATAATAATTTGAAAGCCTATTTTGTAACCTTTCTAAAACAGTTTTTACTATTCGACTACGTTCAGAAATTTTCATTTATAGAGCTTTAATTGTGAAGCGGTAATAACAAAAAGTTTTTGTAAAATGTCATTTTGTTAGATACACCAAAAGCGAATATTCTCGAAAATTCGGAGGGGTTAAACTAACTATGTATATCAATAAAACATACATGTATTTGTATTTGCAATCCAATGCCTCTCCCTTTCACACCGCTCCTAAGATTCTTCGAAGTACCTTTCTTTCGTAGGTGTCCAGCTGTTCCCGCCACACATCTACAGGTCAAGACCGTTCTAATAATTGTTTTATATAGGGTTTTCCTATGGACTTTTCGGGATTTGAAACTGGCAACAACGTGAAGTGTTATTAGCGCCTGTGATGCGCTATCTTACTTCTACTGGGTTTTCTTTTTCATGCGTTATGATGGAGCCCAGGTATGTAAGCTCTTCGACCCCTTCGAAATTATAAGTGTCTTTAAATTTTAATTTATCTTTTATTCTATTGTGTGGGGTTCTGGTTTGCATCATGATTTTAGTTTTATTCTCATTGATTTGCAAACCCACCTCTCTTTTCGAGTCTCCAAAAACCTCTCTTACAGCCTTAGGGATCTTTCGACAGTGAAGGTCAGTATGTCTATTGCACAGATATTCCAGCGATGGTATGGCGAGCCGCACAGAGTTCGACTAGTATTCGTAATTATGTTACATATTCGCTATAGCGTAATAATATTTTTTTGTTGATCCCGGTTAGTTGATATTGACATCTTAATAATAGTCTTTGTCATCAATGCCATGATCTAACTCATTGCCTGTGGTACTGAGATACTGGGCTTCCATTAACAAAATCTCTTCATATTCAATTGCAAGAAATAAATTTTAATTAAGTCTCGGGTGCAGGTTTCTTTGTCATTCTTACTGGAACAAGCCCATTGGTGCCACGTTTCCAGCCGCAGTTTTCTAGATTTAGCGTTTTCCTTCATCTGCTATGTCTTCTGGTTTTGTGAAGACGCACTGGCAGACCAGTTTTTTTAACGCTTACTAAACGTTCATTATCACTATAAAGTTGTTTCATCCATGCACTCGATTATGTCGGGTTTGACATAGTGGGATCCTAGCCTGTAGCAATATAGGCGCTGAGCTGGCAACGCTGCAGTCAGGACTGCAGGCACGTGGTATGTTGCCGTCTCTTTCTCTCCTCTATGTTACACGAAAAATTACTGTAATTTGAAATAGATTTTGCTATACGCGTTGTGGAAATACGTTAAAATGATATTGTGTAATATGTTCTTACAAAATTTATCATGAAAACTTGAGTTTTACGATTTTTTGTCAATTTTTTTTTCTTTCTACCGCTGTAAATCATTATATATTAGATTTATAAAAAAATTTCAAACAAAAAATGTAAATAATTTAGTCTTCTTCACATTTGCCATAGACATTTTTTTTTATAAAATCAACCGTTGAGGAATTATTTCGAAAAAAAAACTAAATGTTGGCACCTTAAATCCAAGATGACGGCTCGAGCTCGACCCCCCCAAGGTCGAAAACTTTTTTTTTTTTTAGAGTCCCAATCTAAACAACATATATCAAAATTGCTACTACACGACCTTTTGCAAGCTAAAGGCCCTTTTTATCCCCCACTGACTGGACTATAAACGCTGTGAGTCTAAACTTTAACTCTAAGGTGTTTTTTAGTATTTTCCCCAGCAAACTAAAGAACATACTTGTAAAATGATCTAAACATTCTCCCAATGTTAAGAGGACATCATCCCTACATTAGTCCCAAATTGTTTTGTTTGTGTAAATAATTATACGTTGTCTCTAGTTGAAAAGGTCTAGGTTTAGGGTCCAAGTTCCGAGGGGGTATGGGGGGGGGGGGGGAGGGTTAATAAGGCGGTGGAGAAAAGCGGGAGAAAATAAGGGCTGATTCTACATTATTTTTTATTATCGCAATTCCTTGGGTCTGCGTTCTTAGTCGGATGGGCGGAATTTAAATTTAATGCAGCCCTTGGAGGAATTTAGTAATCAACCCCATAAATAAATTTAAAATTACTCAAATAGCCTTTGTGCGTATTTAAATATTTTTCTTTGTGAACTCGATTTAAAGTACATATTTTTTTAAATTTATAATATATTACATTCATAACTGTATAACAATATCAAATAGCAATGGTACAATTGGTACAATTGCCATTACCTTTATTTTGGGTATGTTAAAATGCTTCCAGTTTTTTTTAGTTTTCATGCACAAAGTTCACTAGCAATGATACAGAAATTGAATTTACAATACAAAATAATACAAACAACATAAAATAGAGTTGTTAATAAATAATGTCCACAACGGAAAAGTCACGGTTTTCTCCGATCGAAAGCATTCCCCAGGCTAAATAAAGTCCGTGAGATGCAAGCTAGCCATACTGGCAATACCAGCAAACCCGGCTATAGGTACCAAGCTTCCTGGTTACCTGGTCTATCGCATCACCTCATTGCATGGAATCCGCGAAATAGCAAGCACGACGTTTGATATGTACGGGAAACAACTAATTTAAATGCATCGAGCGAATATCTGATTCCAGTCAAATTGCGGAGGCAGTCTCTAGTCTCAAACCTCCAAGCTAGGGGAAGCTTTCAATATCTTCTGAAAGCTACAAGACACCACCGCAAAAAGTTATTTAAAGTTTTAATGTAAGATCTCTAGTCAGTTTTATTAATATTCACTGCCTTTTTTTTAAAGCAGGTTTATTTTTGCCTAGTAAAAAAAATCTTCTCAATTTGAAGTGTTAAGAATAAGCTCGGGATCAGATTACGTCACATATTTGTCAATCTATTCGCATTGGCTTCGTGATCATTGACTTCGTCAGAAGCGTTGATCTATTTTTATTTTTTTATTTTCTCAATTTTTGTCTTTGTGGTTTGACACACTAATGAAATAAAACAATTACAATGTTGAAAGTGGTTATAAACAAAGTAATAGTTTTATTTGATTAATTAACAATTGTATGAATAACCCCAAGAGATAATCCCATAGAAATACGTTTTGAGCGTGTTTATGTTCCGGAAGAAAGCCCAATTTTATCTTAATCCGTTTGAAATTGATCACCGTTTCAATTTTTCTTGAATAGGTAATGAAACTTAATTTAGAAACTAATTCAATTTTAATAACACGTCGACATTTTTTGCTCAATCTGAAAGTTATAAAAAAAAACAAATTTCCTCTTTATTCCATAAAAACAATATTTTTGTCATTTGGTCTTTTCATTGATGTGGTGGTCTATTTTGGTATGTGTATTGTATGGTCCAGACATTATTTTAGAGCTTAATACAAAAATTGGTTTGAAGCCATCTTATAGCATGCACAATGCAAAGATCTGCTGAATTTCAGATGTCCTTGGCAGAACCGATACGATTGTGTTCGATATATGTTTTATGACTTTGAACCCGGCAAGTAGGTTAATATTGACTGTTCAAGTATCGGTTGTTTTATCCGTGACATCTAAAGTAATAAGTAAAGCAAAGAACAGTAAAATTTTTCACAAAAAACTAACAATGAACTCTGGCACAAATATAAATAGTTTTACTGTTTTGATTTTCTGGGTTGTTGCAACTATTTTATGATTTTTTAATAAAACCTGAAATGATTTCAACAAAACAGCCTTTGAACTCTAACGCAGCTAGGTCGTGACTAAAAGTTATTATTCTCACAGTTGACTAAACTATAGTTAAATAAATAAGTAACCGAATAAGTTCAAAAACAAAATTTCTTTATAATTAAACGAAACTACAGAATATCGCGATATCCTGAAGAAGAATGGACATTTTCTATTAAATTCACAAGAAATCAAATAATGTGATCTGAAAAGCGTATCCACTCTTTCTGCAGAAAAGATCGGAAAATGCATTTTGTCGATAAAATCTTCGATTCAATATACTTTTTAAAAGTGTGTATATATTTTGTGAATTGAAAGTAGGTCGAAGACTATGGAATAATAGTTAAGGGCCATTAACCAGCCAGCGGGCGAGAATTCATATTTTGTCGAAAGATGTTCTTACGATAGTACAGGGCGGTTTCAATGAGAAAGATTAATTATTCTCCGTACCAGCTTTTTTAAAAATAATAACTCAATATCGATTTTATTTCATTAAAAATTTGCTATAATTTACACCTACATTCAAAAATGCTGAAAGTCGTGATGATAAAACTATTGTACTTTTTGATATAATTGTTTGATAATAAGTATTTATAATTTTTCAATTATGTCTAAGCAAAATAAAAATGTAAAAAAATCTTAAATATATTAATTAGTTCGTAAGACCGGCATTTTGTAGATATTTTGTTTAGTCTTGTTAGTTTATTTATTCTTAGTTTATTCTTTTTATTATATTCTTCGAAATTGTATACTATGCAAGAACAGAATATCTAAGTAAAATTTTCAAAATTTTAAGCGACCCCCGACATAAAAAAGAGCTGATGACCTTGAAACACCTGAACAAATTTTAAATAATTGTAAATAAGAGCCATCCGGATCACGACAGCTTTCAAACAAAAAAAACGCATCCTAATCGGTCCAATCGTTTAAGAGCTACGATGCTATGTTTGGTGATTTAGCAGGGGTGCCCGGGTTCACGGGGTGAGGTTTGTCTAGGTCTTGGAGGCGGATGACCAGGACATACTGAACCCCAGATTCCTACCCACCCCTCAAACCCTTTCCTTCCCAGAACTCTCCTCCCCTTCCTTTTCTTAAAAAAACCCTCCACACAGAATCCCCAAAGATGACATAGGCCCCGAGGGAAATTATTTTCCTCAGGGCCTCCTGTGTGGAGCTCATGTAAAAAAAAAAAAAAATGCCACATACATACACACAGCAGACAGACCGCCCTTGCGTCGAAAAAATCATGATTAATTTAGTTGCTAGAACCAATACGTTTTCGTCAAACATGAAATAATAAAATAACATAAAATAAGGTAAAGCAAAAAAGATACAATTTAAAAATTGTCTTTCTTCAAATAACATCAATTTATATTTATGTGGCATTTTCACGAGATATGTCGTGAGGCGCACTGAAAAATAAAATAACGGCATTTGTTTAAAAAATGCATATTATAACCCGATATAAAATTCTAAATATTAATGACCAAATCGAACAGCTTTAATAGTAACCTCCCTTTAGCAGAAACATAAAAAAAAATAAAAAAACCAATGCTTTGTTTATACATTAAATTAATGTAAGCGTATGAAAAATTATTAACAACTATGTTTTTTGAAAACTGCACAATAAAATCCAAAACCCCTTACAGTAACGCTGCGTTACAAGATGGCACGTCGAGGGTATTTTTAGCATGATGTGGGAAAGGTTAAAAACGTTAAATGTTTCAATTGTAAAAATTTGGGTTATTCGAAAAAAAAATTTTCAAGCTTAACGAATTTGAAAACAGTACAAATAGTTAATAATATCAGTGAGGTATTCCAATTAAATCCTATAACGTTAACAAATATATAAGATAAGTTTAACTTAAATGCAATGTGAATACTTTAGCAAGTATCTCACCATTGTAGTACAGTTATTGGATAAATAATTTTAAAGACGTATAATTCATGAAGTAATATTTTTTATGGTAAGGTTATGACAAACATATTTTAAATCTAATAGGCTTTTTAATCTTGAAGATAGATTTCAATGGAAAATGCAATAATGTCGAATTTTGTATTCGTTGTTAGGAATTAAATTAAATTACCTTCAACGTTAGTCGGCAGGGATTTTTGGAAATAAACTTATACCTAAAACTAAAAAGAAAAGCTTTTCGAAAATTTTCTAATCCAAGTGCTTTACCATTTGCGATAAAGGACAAGGTTGAAACAGAAATTAAAAGGTAAGAAAGTGAGGCAATATTGATTCCAGTTGTTTCTAGTAAATATTCATTACTGATTGGGTGAAAAAAAGATGTTCGATAAGAGTTTGTGGAGATCAGAAAAAACAATAAATTCAAATTTTATTATTGAAAAATACATCTCAAATGTCAAGATGGGTCATACGAGTATTTTCTAAATTGATCTGAAGCAAGCGTGCATGCAACTCAAATTAGACGAACATAGTCAGGATTATACGACAATTTCTACCAATTTAGGATTAATTAAATACTCTAGATTGGTTTTCGGGTTGAATAGTTCACCGACAATATTTTGAAGAACAATTGTAACTTCTTTGCAAGGTTTAAAAAAGATCACAGTATTCATAGATGATATATTATTACAAGAGAAACATTAGAAGAAATATTTAATTTAATAAACGTAATTTCATAAACATTTTAAGAGTGTGGTTTTCTTGTAAAAAAAGAAAATGGCTTATTTTTCGTATGAAAAATCTGATTATTCAGGTTTTTGAAATTTCTAAAGATAAAATTCGATCATCGGTTAATAAAACAGATGCTTTCAAATTAGCATCGCAACCAAATAATATTTCTGAATTAAGATGTTTTTAGGTATGATAAATTTTTATCGAACGTTCATTCCGAATATTTTAATTTTGTTAGAACCCAAGGTTCGTAGAAAACGTTGAATTATATTTTCTATGAACGTTGATTAGAGCCATTAAACCGTTTGCCAAGGAAAGACACGAAGTTTGATTTCAATCAAGATTGAATGGATGTTTTCGGCAGAGTAAAGGGTTTATTATGTAGTTGCAAAGTATTAGCACACTATAATCTGAAAATACAATAAGTAGTTACGGATGGAAGTTTTTTTTTTACACGAGCTCCACACAGGAGGCCCTAAGGAAAATAATTTCCCTCAAGGTCTATGTCATCTTTGGGGATGCTATGTGGAGAGTTTTTTTAGGGAAAGGAAGGAGAGGAGAGTTCTGAGAAGGAAACGGGTTTAAAGGGTGGGTAGGAATCTGGGGTTTAGTGTGTCCTGGACATCCGCCTCCAAGACCTAGACAAACCTCACCCCATGAACCCGGGCACCCCTGCTAAATCACTAAACATAGCGAACCACTTGGGGTGAGCTATGGCAGAGGTGTTGGTTATCCAATAAAGGTTCCCGGGGCGGCGGTACCTAACTTCGCTTGTATGGAAACGGATTTCAAAGACCGATAGTATTATATAATTTATATATTATATAGCTACGGGGTCGATATCGGGACCTACGTGTTATATTATGTAAGTAAACAGTTTACCATACGTAATAAAACGTTGTAAATGCTACATGTTTGCAGACGATACTTGCATTATACGTGCTGACGAAAATCCCCAAAATATTGAGAAAATTTTACAAACAGACCTAAATAACATAATTAAATGGTCCCATGACAATTGCATTATTATTAAGGCAAAAAAAAAAACAAATATATGCTTATACACTCACCACATGCAAATTGTCAGGATAAAGAATTGCACATAAAAAGTCATTCATATGATTGTTTGCACACAAAAAACCAATCCCTGCAGTGTAATTGCCCAAATGTAGAAAAAGTGTACCAATATACAAGATGGCGCAAAATAATCATCCTATCGGAAGATGTTATAATTTTTGCAAATGGCGTCGTACGTCAATCACATTTGACATTTGTGAACCAGACAGCTGCAGAATACAAACAGACAAGCAATGGACCGCTAGAGTGGAATAATTGTGTTGATTTAAGCTTTAACGCTTTTAGCGATTTTGTGTCGAAAGTCACCATGAGCGACGAGGCGCATTTCCACTTAAACGGTTACACCAATAAGCATAATATTTGTTTCTGGGGCACTGAAAATCCGCGTGTGATACACAAAAAGCCATTATATCCACTCAAAGCCACTGTGGTGCGGCGTTGACGCGGGAGGAGTGGTCGGGTCGTATTTTTGAGGACGCCATTGGCATTACTGGCGAACGCTACAGAGCCATAATAAACGACTTCTTACTGCCGGAATTGGATGAGCGGAGCTTGGTGAACATGTGGTTTCAACAAGACGGTGCAACCGCATACACAGCACGAGCCACGATGGATATTGTGAAGGAAACGTTTCCTGGTCGCGTAATCTCTCGATTTGATTCCAGACTTCTTCCTTTGGGGCTATTTGAAGTTGCGGGTTTATGTCAACAAGTTTCAGACAATCGCAGCCCTTAAGGAGAATATTCGACAGGAATGCGAACAGTTATCACCGGAAATCTTGAAAAAAGTCATGGAAAGTGCGATAAAATGGGCACAAATGTGTATCAATTAAATGAAGACAATATAAGCGAAACTCAATCGAAAATCTGAAAACAGAAAAATCAGAAAAAGATATTGACACATCTGGGACACGAACCCAGGACCTCTCGCTTACCGGGCGAACGCGCTAACCACTGCGCCACCGTGTCGATATCCAATTCGGTCACTTTTAACTGTATCATACTTCGACTAAGAACCACCCACACTATCTTCATTTTTCTTAACGCATATACTATTGGCTGCTATCTTTATGTATGATTGCAAGATTCAAACCCGAACTAAATGCTCTCTAGATAGTGTCTGGATAAATCTTTATCCATTTTATTTAATATGCGACATCAATTGACTTTTCTGCAAGTCTAGGATGAATATTTTTATTTTTATTTTAACTTTATGAGTAAAACCTCAAATTGTAATATTTAATTAAATGAAGACAATATAAGCGAAACTCAATCGAAAATCTGAAAACAGAAAAATCAGAAAAAGATATTGACACATCGTGTCCCAGATGTGTCAATATCTTTTTCTGATTTTTCTGTTTTCAGATTTTCGATTGAGTTTCGCTTATATTGTCTTCATTTAATTAAATATTACAATTTGAGGTTTTACTCATAAAGTTAAAATAAAAATAAAAATGTGTATCAACACTGGCGGCAGCCACTTGACGGATATCATCTTTTCCACTTAACAGAAAAAATTGTAAAAGTCCAAATAAAGATTTTTATTACTCAAAATCAGTTTTTTTTTTATTTAGTAAAAAAGTTATTCAAAAACAAAATTGGATGATTAATTTTGGGCCAACCTGTACATGTAAATACATTGTTTTTACAATAGATGTCAATTTTAACTGGTCAATTCATATTAAAAATGTATGTAATAGATTAAGATCCATATTAGGGAAATTTTACCACCTAAAAAACTTTGTTAATAAAAATATATTATATTGCATATACAACGCATTAGCAGAATCAATTATAGGTTACGAAATAAATCGTTACGGATTAACGTACAAAACGTACTTAAATAAAATAGAACAACTACAAATCCGTTTCCTAAAATTGATATCAGGCAAAAAAAGTTCAATTATGTGATGGCAATTATAAAAAAATGTTCCTCCTTGTGTGCTCTCTATACATAGTAAGGTAGATTACCAATTAACGCTAGATGAATTCTGGAATACAGAATTCAAAAAACCTGTAAACCACAACTACCCTCCTAGGCATAGAGAAGCTGAAATGTTTATTATTAATATATCTCAAATTGTATACGGTGATAGAACAAAAAGGCATAAAATTCCGGTAATATTTAACGCATTACCTGAAAATATTAAAAATGAGACATCCTATTTAAAAATCAAAACAAAAGTTAGATCATTCTACTTCAATAGAACATGAAAACAAAAAAAAAATATTGTGTACAAATACCTCGATCTATGACAAACAAATAATATTGTGAACGAATACGTACCTAGATCTTTTAACCATTGTTCAAAATAAAATTAATATTTTAATAAGCATTATAATAATTAGTTAAGTATTTTAATATTAAGTATTATATTATTAAATAATTACTAGATATGATAATTACTAGAAAATATCAAACATTTTATTATATTGTAAGTAAATACATAGGAAAAATGAGAGATTTCTTACTGACAGTTTCGTAAGATTTAAGTAAGAAAAATTATTGTAAAATTAAAAACTAAATAAACATATTAAAAAAATATATATTATTTCATGGAATCTGAGAGACTTGAAAAAAGGTATTAAATTTTAGATCAAGAGGCAAATGCAATTATTTTTGTAATTGAATGTTTTTGACTAAATCTACGCTAGCATGCAATATATTGCAACGATGTGCCATTATACTGTCATCTATTGAGAAAAAGAGATTGATTGAGGTGTCATATGTTTCATTCAAAATAATGAGAATATACAAATTAACTTTGAAGAAGTAAAAGTGGAAATAGAAAAAGATATGCTCTTTAATTAAATCAAAAATTATATGAGGGTTGGCCAAAAATAATGAAAAACTTATATTTAATGGATTTTTGGTTAAAACGTAATGAATTATCCTCGGAATGGCATCACAGATTAGTAATTCCGGTTGACTTGGAAAAGGTGAAAGAAATACATTTAATAGACCGCACAGTGGTTCCAAATACCCCAAAAGTTGTAAACAATTCACAGGGAGGATTAACGGGGAAAAAAAAGTTATATTATTTTTCGGTATGGTTAAAAAAAATTATGATGTTAGGTTTTAGCAAGTTTTACTGGATTTTATTAACGATTTCTGGATTTTATTATATTTTTATTAACGAAAAAATAAAATTAAAAAAAAAACTTAAAATTGATATTATTTATGTCTATATCCATGTGAAAATAAAGGTCGAGTAATGTTTAATTTTGCTTTCTAACATTCTGAAGCAGACGATGAACAATCATCATCATCGTCGGTGCTAAAAATATTTGAAGAATGAATGAATATCCGGAGGAATTATTAAATCGAAAACTTAATAAGAAAACGATTTAATTGTTTCTTTGGGGGTTGCCTGCAACTAGTTACGATAGGACCAGATGTAACTAACATTAAATTCAAAACGTCTTCATAAAATTTATCACAAGAACATTTTCTAGAATAGTTCACGATATTTTAAAAAATCTTTGTTCCGAGCTTCCTGAGCCTCTTCAGATAATCTTAATCGGGCGGCAATATCTGATGGACGATGGGCAAGGATTCTACCACACTACGTTTATATTGTCAGACTTCCCGCAAACTAATCGCAAAGGTGGGTACAATTGACGATTTGAAAATACTAGAATAATCCGCATCCTCTCGCGTCCCAATGAACACCTGTTATTAAGAAGAGCGATTATCATACAATATCGTGTACACTTGTCTGTTAATAGATGAGCGCCTAGAATAATGTCTTCTAATAATTTTGATGCTACCGATTAACTATACCGAAAGGTATACCTCTTTCTGAAATACCAAATGAGGAAGAGGTGCACTTTTCCGAAGATCTTTGGCTTTCAAGCGTTTGGATTGGTCTGAACTACATTCAAATTGTGTTTACGACCACCACGTGCCGTTTTCAGGATAAGTCGGGTACAATATAAAACCAATCGGAGTCTCAAGTAATTTTTTATTTTTCATCACAAAAAATAAAAAATTAAGTTAATTAATTATTAATTATTTTATTATTAATAAATAATTATTAAGCAATAGTCCATCTTGTATTAATGCGAAATTTGTTTATATATTAAAATCTTTTTCCATCTTTTGACACTTCGAGTTTATCATTATGTCAAATAACTCATTAAATTTATACATGATTTTTTAACCTACTTATTATATACAATAGCCGTTATTACTAAATTACACGATCTTTTATTTTATTTATTTATTTATTTATTATTACATTTATTACATACAAGATAATAACAATATAAAAGGAAGCTTTGACTGTCCAACTAGGAAGGTTTCCCGTTTTAGGACAGTCAAATTGGCAGGTTGCATGTACATAATTTCACATTAATGGATTCAATAATAATAAACAATAATGGTACATATTGGGGGAGTTACTTAGATATTAGGTACAATATCAGATAAAAGTTGTGTTATTCTAGGTGTACATCAGTAATAAACAATAAAATCCAGGTAGGTACATGTAAAATATAAAATAAAATAAAAATATAACATATAAATGTAAGAAAGAAAAATAAAAAAAAAGTATTTTTTTAGGAAAATACTAATTAGCAGTAATAAACAATAAAATCCAGATAGATACATGTAAAATATAAAATAAAAATATAATATATAAATGTAAGAAAGAAAAATAAAAAAATATTTTTTAGGAAAATAAAAAATACAAAATCGAAGAAATCAACTCATACTACGTTTTTTAATAATTTTTCGGAATCTGTCCTACCTAATTCTAATAACCATTTTGTAATTTTAGTACCGAAGGATGATAAATCACACAGTTTAAATTGAGAGGGGATTTTGTTGTATATTTTTGGTCCCAGGTATGAGAAAACTTTTTGATAAGCCGCAGTATTGCTTGTAGGAATGGAAAGGTCGTTTCTGCTCTTACTTCTGGTTTGATGATTATGATCGACTGTTATCGTTTTGCTTATATTTTTGTGGACGCACATTGTTATTTTTTTTATGTAACACTGTCGAACATCAAGCACATTAAACTCCTTGAAGAGAGCGTCGCTCGAGTATCTGAAGGGTTTTTTCATAATGACGCGTAGAATGGATTTCTGTGCCTTCAGTAGCGGGTATAATATTGTTAATCCTGTTCCACCCCATTAGTATTTTAGTTTACTAATTGAGCCAGAACTCCCTCACCAAACACAAGAGCATTGTCTCTTTATGGTGAGGAAAGGCAATTTTTTTTATTTTTTTGTTAACCTTATGTAACTATGTAAAAAAAAATCCTTTTGTCATAAGAACAAATCCTTTGAAACCGAACCTGTGACAAAAATAATATTTATGAAGCACTCAAATTTTACAGTAAGTAAATTACGTAAAAATTAGTGGGCCGTAGAAACGCAAAAATGCGCAATATTTTTTAAAAAATATGATACGTTAATAATTCAGCTATAAAAGTACATCAGCACGTATACTGAATATTAGGGAATATCTAACTTTAACCTTAAGTATTCCAGAAATCTTCGTAATATTTTTAAAATTCATGAGAGGTTTAAAAAAAAATATCTCAAATTTATCGCATTAGGAAATGAAAAACATAAACTTAACATCTTTAGTACACACCTGAAGGTTATGAATCCATGTAAAAAAAAATTTGCCAGCAAGCGGTGTAAAAAGTTATCAGTCCCTAAATGTTATATAATAAACGTTGCATTTACACACAAACGTCCTGACTGCTCGGGAAGTCAATATTTGCTGACGTGTTACGCAGTGACGAAACGTTTTGCAGAATTTTGTGGTATGGGGAAAGATGCGCTGGAATGTGGTGTCAAGATATAGAAACCAAATTTCGAATTGTTTCCTACGCTCCTATACTAGTAAAACCATTGTGGACCGGTTCGAATAATATACTCTAATACTGTACTCTCAACAAATAATAGACCGCTTCGAAAAGTATACTCTAAATAAATTTAATAAGATCACTCAATGTTCTCGTCACGTTTCCATTTCAGTGCACGCAATGCAGCCAGTTGCAGGCATTGGCGTAATTACGAACTGGCCTCGGGGGCATCTTGCAGTCGAGATAATAATCCGATACAGATGGAGCCACGATGCAATTAATATTGTTTTGGAGGGGAACAATATTATATATCCGCAAATACAAAAAATGCACTGAAGCAAGCAGATCAATTTTATTGGGAGGATTGTGGGTTCATGCCACATATAATTAAAAATAAATTATTTGTTTTTATCATTATGTCAGCTTAACTCGGGTAAGCACGAAAAATAGTTGTTTTATCCAATTAACCATTTTTCTAGTAGATCAAACACTACAAAAATATTATAATTATTATCCTTCATTTTTTATTCCCAACTTTATTTCTATTTTCGATTCTACATTTAGTGGTTTGGAGGTGACGAAGTTGTTACGCTTTCGATTTTGAAGAGCAGCATCGTTATAAGGAGACACAAATTTATATGTGATATTGTCTGGTATTAAGTAATCTGAGTAGGTAAATGCGTCGGGTTCGATGTCGTGCATTTAATTCATCTTCTAGCTAAGTCCTCCTTCATTGCACAAGTAAAATTTTCCGCTTATAATGATGGTAGCGGAAGTTTTTAAATGTTGTCAGGTTATTCGTCATATTGGAATTTGATATATTTAAAAAAAAACACTTTAGTACAAAAATTATTATGTCGATCCCTAAGAAGTAGATACATGGAGCAGAAATATACTTAGAAAAATTAGAACTACTAATCTGATTGTTCTAAGAATGTTTCGAATATTGCAATTTATTCAAATATTCCTACTATTACAATCTAAACGACAAGCTTCTCTTTTCAAGCTTTATTCAGGTTGGTGGTGGTGGCCGTAATATTGAAAAAATACGAATAAGAAAATGTATCGAAAATATTCATGAATTTCAGATTAAATTAAAAAATACCTAAAACTTTTATAAGAGTCTATATCCATTATTATTATTTTTTTAAAGCTTGAAATCTATTGTTGAAAAATCTTACTTTTTTATTCTTATCTTTTGGTTATTATCTATAAAATTTTATAATTTACTTAAGAACATATGTGAGTACATATCTATTATATATATATTTTTTAAATCTTGAAAATGTTAGTGATAAGTCTGCATTTTTCTAACTCAAATGATTTTATATATATATATTTGAGCTAGAATTCCCGCGCCTTGTCTGTTTATGGTGAGGAAAGGCAACTTTGATTTTGTAAAAACACACAAATATTAAATAAATAAAAAAAAGAAAATCCGGATAGATACGACGATTACACATTTACAATATTATTTTTTTACTTAACGATTAAAATGGCCACCATCTTGGAACGAACAAACAAATTTACAGGCAGACGAAATGCAAAACGGTCGACACACGAGTAAATAGGGTATAGGTAGGTAAATTGACCGAATTCAATTGTTCAAAATGCAATTTTTCGAACTTCAATTTTTCCAAAACCATATTTTTCGAACATCAATTGACGGAAACACTAGTTTTTCGAATTGATATAAGTATGTATACAGTACGTACCAGAGTATTTTTATTATAGGATGGACAATATCAACTAACTTAACCTAACCTAACTTAACCTAACCTAACATAACCTTACAGTATCACGTTAGTCATAAGCAAGTGAAATACATATTTTAAAAGTTGATTAACAAATTTGAAAAATATGTCATTTGGGCAAATGGTGTACGAAAAATTAGTCTTTCGAAAAACTAATTGATTTCGAATAATGGATTCGAAATATTGAATTCGAAAAATATGTCTGCTCCCGAGTAAATCAGGCTTCGCGTTGAAACGGCAATAAATTGTTTTGGGATTAAGCTAAAACGACTGAACGACACAAAATTATCCATTCGACACCTCACTTTTCTCCTAACATTAGGTTCAAATAATCCCTTACCTCTGGTCAAAGAGCCATTATCATTAACCTTTAATAATTTTCTTGAACTCGCAAATTTAAGTAGATAATCTAAATGAATGCTTGAATATTATAAGTTGCGAGATCGGAAGTTTATTCTGTAATAGAGTCTTTGTCGCGGGGTAAATGGGATATTTTAAAAGCTGGTGTGTCTGGCCATAAAAGAAAATTAGGCCTGAATTATCCCCCATCGCTTTTAACACCGACTTTGTAAGCGCGCGAGGGATGGACTATTTATGGAGGAAAATTAAACCTCCACTTTGATAACGTACTTAAAGTGCAGAGTCAGCCTTAATTTGATTGCCTGACGCGGTTAATGTATGCAATATAACATCTTATGATAGAATATTATTATTAGCCCATCTTAATAAGATAAGTGAATCTATCTGGTTAATAAACTCACTTTACGGAGAAGCAGAGCCCCCGCCCTTACATCACGTGGAATTAGGTTTCGTTGACTCTGAAAAAGAGTATTATCAAATCAATATTATGTACCAGCGCCCTTGAGGTGATTTTTTACAAAAACGGCGCTATATAAATTATCCAAATATTATTATTATTACCATGAAAATGTTAATTATTATCTTTCGAGTAGTTTTCGAGATTTTAGGCTTCCTTTCTTGCTGTCAGAGCGTTTTGAGATTTGCGGTACGGACTCCAAAATAATACCAACGCATTCTGCACATCGCTGTCAAAACTGTTAATAGATTACACTGTACTCCAATCGCAAAAGTTAAAATAGCTTACAAAAATGCTTATCGCCAACTATTTCGCCTACCGAGATACTTAAAATTTTCCTGGAGGGAACTGTCAGAGCATATCTCTGCCACCGCATGGGAATCTTGTGGCGCATTTTTTCAAAAGCTTCACACAAGAGGCCCAGAGGAAAAGAAGGAGAGGAGTGCTGTGTGGAGGCTATTTTAGGAAAGGAAGGAGAGGAAGGTCTGGGAAGGAAAAAGGTATGAGGAGAGGGTAGGAATCCGGGGGTCAATGTTTCTAGGTGTGACGGATGTACGCATCCATCTCTCCCATTAGAGAGTCCTACTCTGCCAAGACCAGGACAAACTTTGCCTTATGAACCCGGGCACCCCTGCTAAGTCATTAAATGCAGCGAACCACTTGGGGTGACCTATCGCGTAGGTGTTGGTTATCCAATAAATGGTTACCGAGACAATGGTACCCATACCCGCCACCCAAATTGAAATGTAGTAAAGTGTGTAGTATGTATGATATATATGACGTGATGACGCTAACGAGCAATGGTTATAAGAGTTACGTAGCGTTCTGTCCTCTCTGCACACTCCTTCGGAGATTTTTAAGAAGTATAGTGAGTGTTTGAATTTGTGTTTTATACCAAGCAGACAAAACTAGAGGATTAAATCCTTCGATCCGAATACTTTGTAATATTTTAACCTTTTTATTTTCAGAGATTCATAAATTTAAACGTATTCATCACAGAAACGCTATAAACAACATCAACAACTTTGTTGATATTGTTTACACAATGTGTATATCTTACACGAAATAATAAAACCACCACGTTCATTGGTTTATTATTAAGAGAATAAAAATACAAAATTATCTCTGAACAAGAATTACTAACACCGTAGCTTCCTTATTTTAAATAAAACATTTCCTTTTCCTTCCTTTTCCGTCCCTCCGACGCGCCGCGACGCGTCGTTCACATCCCGACAATACGCGCGACTTCCACCGTATTACGCCTGCTAGAGGGAAACACGTGTCAAGGGTACTCGACACCTCTTATTTCTTAATTTTCTGATTTACCTTCAAAGGCGCAATCCACGTCAAGCCCTCTCGGCCGACAATGGGCTGGGTTAAGGGATCTCTCTCGTTGACCCTGTTTGTGTGATGATTTCTATTTTGACAATCAGGGAGTCGTGGTTTTTTAAATACATGTTTTTTTCTTGATTGAATGAATGTGCAAATAAATTGGAATCTTGGAAGTGGAAATTAACCCTCTTCCCGACATCTGATCAAGCTGAAACTCGGCAGATAGACTCGTTGTCGACGATAATGCATTCCATCAATTTAAGGTGGCAATTAGACGTATTCGCATTTGACTGAAATTCGAAGAAATTAAAGCTCTTATGCAAAATATCGATCTTACCAACTTCAGATTTGCAAGTAATCATATATACATATATCAGTAAAACAAAAACAAAAAAGTTTTAAAAGACATTTGATAATATGGATGGTAGCGAGGTTGATTCCAAACACTGTGTAGTAAAATTCAAACCTAAATCAAGTATTTTTTTATTTATTTCAAAAAACATTTGATAATAGATGTACCTATTTAGTAAAACAACTATGTTTTTTTACGTGGTGATTTTTTTAGGCATGACAAATTTATCGTTCTACATAATTAAACAATAAGATTGACATATTTTCTTTGATAATGTTAATCCCACTCGAGCGGCAACAGGTCGGGTTGAGGAGTGTAACGAGAAACGACCTGTTTTTTTTTTACGTGAGCCCTATTTCATCTTTGGGGATGCTGTATGAAGGGTTTTTTTAAGGGAAGGAGAGTTCTGGGAAGGAAAAGGATTTAAGGGGTAGGTAGGAATCTGGGGTTCAGTATGTCCTCACCCCATGAACCCGGGCACCCCTGCTAAATCACCAATAAACGTTCCCGGGGCGGCGGTACCCATTCCCGTCTCCCAAGTTGACTCGTTTAATATATTCGTAAATGCTGTGTATATTTAAGCTTGACATAATATAACTCATTTAACCCCTAAAACTACAAATAATAAAAAAAAATCCCTCACTTTAGGAATCACCACGCTACAAAAATAAACAAATTGTTATATTGATTTGTAATGTCAAAGGATAACAAATTACACAGGCGACGAAAATTTTCGATGACTGTCGTTAGTTAATAATAATCGATAATTAATATACCTAACGCCGTTTCTGTGAAAAATCACGTAAATGGCTTTGAGTTATTACCACTGACGGGTTTTAATGTTGTTTGTTGTGAAACAGAAATTTGACTAAATTTGGGATTTTTTTACGACACGCCATATTGGCTGCATACATTATTAAATATTTAAAACAGAGATAAAAATAAACTCCAAAAAATGTTTCAGAATTTTAAAAAAAATATCCCCATTCATAATGGGGTATTTTTACAAACTATGAACACCGTTAAAAATGCTTGGAAGATTTAAAGTTTATTTTTCTGATTGTGATCATTGTACTAAAGATCAGTAATTTAAATATTTAAATTCATAATTATTAATTTGAAAAACTGCAAATTCCGAATCAGTTTGGTTACAATGTCAGTATGACATAGAAACCGCCACTGGCTGGTAAGATGGTAGTTGCCCGGCCGCGGCGTGACGTCAACACCGTCGAGTCTAATCGAAAATGGCTGAAAATGAATTTAAATTGTTACAGAAAATGTATTCGTCTATGTAAAAAATACCTTTATTATTGTAATTTTTCCTTATTTTTTTCGATAATAAAAAAACGCAGAGCGAAGTTTTTCGAAATCCTAATATAAATCGGGAAGGTGGTTATTATATCTGCATTTAATGAAATTTGTAACTATACGTTGGTAGTCATCTTTATAAGCATTACTTATTATACAAAATACTGTTTCGATGATGTACTCGTATATCGACGATGCAGATAATTTTATTTATTTTCCGAATTATCCTGGAACATCGTTAAAAAATATGCAGACGATCACAAAAAAACAAAGCCTTCAAATATATGAATAAATTTTAAAAATGTTAAAATACATGGGTTAACGCAAAAGCGAACAAATCGTAATCATAATTTGCTACAACTAACACACAGGCCGTCTTTATTCCTTCGGTTAGTGTATGGAAGTGTGAACTGCGAGATATGAACTTAAGCTATAACTTTTCTCGCCCCCTCTTTTTGTAACGCCACTGGGTTCTCCCCCCCCCCACCAGGCCGCGCTTATCGCGCCCTTCGTTACGCCACTGCTCTGATTAACGTGAAAGTATCTCAATAATTATTCTTTGAGGAGTAAAAATACCACGGTTTTAAAAACGGAGGAAATCTCTTTGCGCGTTTCGGAATGTGTGGATTAGTTTGTAGTATTTTAAATGTATTGGCGTTATCCCGACCTCATCTGGGGTATCTTTATTGAAGTCCAATTTTTAATTTTTTTTTTTAATACTAACTACCTTTAATAAATGCATATTTATTTTTATTATTAGAGTTAGTTTTAATAGTTCAAATAATTGTCAAATTTTCTATTTTTCAGGATCCCCCGAAAGTATGGTGTGACGTCATCACTCACCAAAAGTTTATTCAATAAGTAAAAATATTATTTAGGTGGAATTATTTATTTATTATATTATTTGTTAATATTATTACAGGAGAGCGGTATAATTTTATTTTTTCAGCTTTACGAATCGAAATCAATATAATGGAAACCGAGCATCGTCTGCACATACAGCGCCGAATCAGCTGTTCAATGTTCGCCATTTTGGAGGATTGGCAGCAGCCACCACATTATCGGTGTGGTGTGGTGGTGTGCGATTTTTTGTACATTTAAAAGGTTTTGAATATTTTAAATAATAGGGATAAACTAATAGAGATAACTCAATTTTTGATACTGAATTGTTTAGGCCTAAATAATGTTTCAATAAATGCAACAACTAAATCCCTATAAACAGTATGTAAATAAACGAATAACATGAAATGTTGTTAATGCCGATGGCTTGTGTCATACATTTCAATCCAATGAATGGAAAATTATGGTGAGCAGTGACGTCAGCACTACACATTCAGTAATACCAACTTGACAGTGTGTTTTAATGACAAGATTAAAATGAACTTTTTAATAATTTTTTTAAAGTCGACGTTTAATATTATTTAATAAAACTTATATATTCAGAATTAGCATTTATTGGTCTATATGAACATATTGTTTTAAAGCCATAATATTTTTCACTGGAGTTCCTTATTGGTGCGTTTATAAGTTCATTAAAAAAAGATCAGTCAACACTTCTTCGGTCATGTTTGAAGTTTGGACGTTTAAAACTCTCGCCTCGTTTGATGAACACCAAATGGTCAAATTTCGATATTTTAACGGTGCCCGTTAAAAAAATTATTTTTGGTCCATTTCGAGTTATTGATTTAAATTTTGATCAGCTGATGAGCATAATAGCATAACATTAATACCTATCAGCTGATGCTCTCATTAAAAGCTTAAACGGACCGAGAATCGGCATTAAAATATTATTAAAATATATTTACATATTGTGCTGAGTATCGATTTGAATGTCATCAATAATTGAGATGGGAGAATACCCGAGATTGAGATGCTTAATTGAATTAAGCACTAATTTTTAAAAGATACTAAGAATACAAAATGATTTTTGAAGAGAAATTTCTTTAGTGCCGTTAATAAATTGAAATTTGGATAAAACGGAAGTGCGTCACAACTCAGTTCTACACAAATACTCGGTTCTAATATAGTGCGGTAAATTCGCGCTTTGGCGCGTGCCTTCAAGCAAGGCGCTTGACAAGTCTCAGCGGCCAGAGAGACAGACATCAAGCAAAAGGAGGTTCGAATCCTACGAAATAATATTTTTTTTTGTGAAATCAATATCTTCAAACCACTACAAAAAGAATCTAAAAAAACAAATAAAAGAAAAGAAAGCGACATCTAGCGACTTTCTAATTTCACTTCTAACGCGTGTGAATTACACACTCGGATTTTATTTTCTTTCTTTATAACCAGATCCACTTACTATTCAACATAAAATAACTTCCGTAAATTTTTATGATTTTAAAAATAATTTGAGTCCTGGACTAGGTTCCACTGAAAATCATTATTTTTGTTTTATTGTCTATGGTGTCTTTTTTGTATTCGAATCTAGTGTATGCCCATTTCCAATAAACAAAAAATATGTGGCCTTGAAAGTTTATTAAAATATATTGAACCATCGGCACTCAATTTAAAAAAAAATAAAGTGAAAAAAAATTAAATTAATGAAATTTTTGTAAAGTAAATTATTTTTTTGCTCGATTATTAAAACACCCGTGTCCAATTCCTTACGGCTCTTACTTGTTGAAAAAATGATTAATTTAATTATGTATTAATTTTCAATTAACCTTTTTTTCAATCTCCGGAAAAAAAACAATTTAGTTTTCCTTGATTGTCTCAGAATACGCTGGACTGAAGTATCGTTTATGAATCAGTGCGATAACGATAAATATTACAACCGCGATATATTTTTTTTCCTTTATTTTTTCCCATTATACATAAGTAAATTTTACAAGTAATTTTTACATATTTTCTAATATAACACAACACAATATAAAAAATAATGTAAAAAAGTAAAAAATATATAAAAGAAAAAAGTAGATAATGGGACCCCACTAAGGCACAGCCTGTGTGTGCGTAATATTAACTAAAGTGCTAAATTACACCAATAAGTTGGCGGTACAAGTAAAAAATGTAAATTTCAAAGTGAAAGTTTAAAAACATAAGTAATGTATCTTTGAAAATATTGTAGTAACAAAGTAACAAATACAAGTTAGTTGATTTTTTGTTATGGTTTCAAGAAGATAAATAAAGTCAGTCTTGAAGTTATAGTAGAATTGTAAAAGTGAATCGTGAAGGTTTACATAGAGTTTATAAAAAAAGTGTTACAACATCGGCATAATTTAGCCATAATTTTAATTCTTTTATGTAGAGTGATATTTTATCTGTCATTTGAATGTGTTTTGGTTTTATTTATTAAATGTACGAGGACCAATAAAACTGCCATTTGTTTGAATTAACTTGGTTTTGATTTGGGGAACTTTTTATTGGATAACCAACCCCCTGGTGTGGTGAGGTTATAGACTAACCCCCCCCCCCCCCCAAATCACGTGTATTTTTTTAGTACAAAGTATTTTGAAATTTTCAGAATATTATCACGAAAAATAAATACACGTGATATCTCATTATACCCCCCCCCCCCTCGTGATATTTCGTGATTTTTTCCGAACCCCCCACCCACCCCCTCTCGAGCCTCACATGATTAATGGACGACCCCTAAGTGGTTTGCTACCATTGGTGACTTAGCATGGTTGTTCGGGTTCATGGGTTGAGGTTTTGGGGTGGCGGGCCGTAGAGAGAGAGACTGGTTGAGGGAAGTCTTTTGACCTCTCCTGCCGGATTCTTCCAATCCATTGCCTTGCACCGCAGAAGGATTGATGGATTCATACGTTCGTCACTCATGAACACATTGAACCTCTGATTCCAACCCAACCCTCGTACCGTTTTCCTTCCAAGAAACTCCTCCCTAAAAAGATCTCCCAAACATCCCCAAAGGAATAAAAACCCCCCCAAGGCCTCCTGTGCGGAGGTAATGTAAATAAAATAACCCATGTTTTCCACTAGCTACTTCATTGCCTTTAATCATTTTTGGTTTTTATTGTTTTTAAAATATATTTTCGCTTATTTTTGACAATCTGATAAATCGTAAGTATAACACATTTTTTAGCTACTTCACAATAAAAGTGTTTTCTTTTACCGTTCTTCACAAGCCTTGTTAATTTATTTTTGAAAAACATAAATAAGTACATAAAATGCCTTTCAATATTGTTTTGTTATGAAAATCTTGCTCATTTGCCAGAGCCGGTAAGACGAAAACTTGACTTTCTCCGAAAATAATACAGGTTAAATTATTTACAATGATGCCGCATGAGTACTACATGATGTGTATAATTTAGAACACATGCCAATGCGTATCTAATTAAAACGTACCTTACCAGTAGTGAATATAAGACCCCTTGGGATCGCTACGCTTACACGGAGATATTCGGGAGAGTTGGAACAAGAACTAATATTTTATTTTAGGCGGCCCCTAGACGATCAATTATATTGCTCAATATTACGAATTGTGCAATATTATTGAGGTTTAGGTTTAATATTGAAGACCGCTCAATGATTGAATAAAAGTTTGAGTGAGTTTAATTTTTATTGCACCATATTTTTCCATTGCATCGTGTAGGTTCAGTATTGCACAATATTTTTACAATTTTTCATTTTATCAAATCGAAAACATTGAGCAGTTCGTTTATTGTGCAATATAATTAATCGTTGTATTGTGCAATATAATTGATAGTTTTATTGTGCAATATAATTGATCGTTTGGATTCTAAGCTAGGGTGTGTCAATTATTTCAACTTTTGAATTCGAAAACGCCCGGGGTCTCAAAAGTTGCGTCTAACAAAGAAAATGAGAACTGCATTTAATTTTTTTTAAAATGGTTATTAGCCCGCTAAAATGCATTGAAATAAGAAAATAAACCTAAAACCATTTTTTTTAATTGTTTTCAGTAATTTAAATTTTTTTCAGTAATTTAACCTTTAAACGTTCGCTTATTATTAAAAAAATGCGTTTAACTGACAAAAATGAAGAAAAAAAATCAAGTTTATGAATACAATTAAGTCAACAAGAATTCTGATTTTATCCAGAAATAGCGCTATTTTCCCCTTTTATATTTTTAACCAACACATCACACATGTTTAAAAAAAAAGTTTTTCTTGGGTTCGTTGTACTGCAGTTATGGAATTAAAAAATAAGTTTGGTATAAAATATAAAATATGAACCCTTTGTTTTATTTTTTTCCAAATCACGAAATCAATTTTTTTTTTCAAAACTTCCGGCCATTTTAGCGGGCTGATAGTGAACAATAATTTCATTTATACGTTTTCGAATAGCAACAGATCATACGAAACTTTTGAGACCCCGGGCTTTTAAATATAAGGCCATTTTTTTCTCTCTATGGAGAGCGACACAAGCTATTTTAAGCGCCTTTCAATCTTATTGTACAATAAAATATATTGTACAATGGTATTGTAGCGTCTAGGGGCCGCCTCACAAATTAATTTCGGTTCTATTTTATAATACCTATCTAGGTACAAAATCAGAAACAGACTGTATGAGAAAGCTTGGAAACTTAATTGACCGATTTGAGTGCAATTCTATAGAGCTGTTTCGGAGAGCTGCAGCATGTAAATTTCCCTGGTCAATTTTCTCTAATGGAGGGTACCGGAATAATTTATGGCTTTTAATATTTTATCTGACAGCTGAAAAGCTTTTTAAAAAAGGATTAAAACGAAATAAAAATTAAAAAAAAACATAAAGATTTGAGTAGCAACGTCAATTTTTGTATTGAAAATATATTAGGTGTGGGAATCCGTAGTCAAACGATTATATCTTTACGCTACGGGGTCTGATAATGTTTTATTCGTTTGTTTACTTGCGGGGGATTATATGGTGGATTTAAAATCAACGCAAAGCTGAAATTAGAAGATTAATCAGTAGGATACAGGATATAGGATATTTACATGGCGTCAATACGCCTCCCGCCGACGCCGGCGCCGGCGCCGGTGTCTCGTAAGACGCGGGTAATGCCGTCGTTTGTCGGTTGTCGTTCCTACCATGCCAATGCCAATAATACTGTTACATAAATTAATAATGTTTTAGCGCGAACTCAATGTTCATGCCGAACATTTCTATTACCTGTAAGTGACATCATGAACACATTCAGAGATAAGTACTTTAATTATTTTGTGCTCTAGCGGATTGATCCGCTCATCCTTGATATTTAGAAAAAACACCACTTTGAAATACGTGATGCATATAATACATGCATGGCGAAAAAACAGAAATCTAAACTTATGTTTGTTTTAAGTAAGAGTGATTTATTTTAAAATATTATCTTTTTTCTAAAAATATTAAATTTGATTATTGTTTCTTAATGACGAAAACCAAGTACTGAATTTGAACAATTCATAACATTACAAAGATAAAATTCAAGTTCTGTGAAAAATTTATTCAAGTTCTGTTATTATATCAACACGAGACAGTTGGTTCACAATGTATGGATAATAACAGAACTTGAATAAGATTTTCACAGATAATGAAAAATAACTTATGGATTAATCAAATTCTATGAAACAACCCGTCCTATGTCTCATTAACTTAATTTTTAGGCACACAATTTATACTTGCACTATGCAAGCAGGTTTACTGCACATGGAGTAGGGCTTTCAATCCAGGGAATATTTTTAGGGATTACGGTATTAGTATTATTCAAGCCCGTGATTCTTGTGCTAGCAGCACCAGGAATTTAAATGAATATGAAATGAGTATGGGTAATTTAAATGAGTATGAAAAACGGGAGTTGTAGAAAATGTTTTAGTTGTATTTTTCAGGTATCATATATAGATTAGGTAACACACATTATTATTAACTAAATTCTATTTATGTGAAAATAGCTGAACAAAAAAAAATTACAAATAAAAAAAAACCACTTATATAGTGTGCAAATCTGACCGGTTTCGGAACAAACGTTCCTTCGTCAGGGAAAGCTTATACTAATTTGACAGTTTCGAACAATAAATTTAGTATAAGTATATTATAATTATAATTTATATTTTTATTTATATTTATAATTTATATTTCAAATTAGTATAAGCTTTCCCTGACGAAGGAACATTTGTTCCGAAACCGGTCAGATTTGCATACTATATAAGTGGTTTTTACAAAGTTATATTGTTACATTTTTCTATAATGGATAACCACAAAGTAATAGCTACATTAAAAAAAAAAAAATAAATAACTCAATATTTTCATCTTCAATATTTTGAGGCTTATATTTTTGTATTGTAATATAAAAAATATGAGTTACATATTAAATACACATATATTTTACAAAATATTAAATTAAAGGTCGTTTCTAGTCATGTATACCGTATCAGAAAAGAGGGGTTCTTGTGCCTGATAAGGGAGCCACGATTCTTACTTGAGTTGTAAGTTATAATCTGTTTTCTATAAAATATTTACTTTTTACTGTAAGTTTTTTTGAAAAATTGTTTTATTTTATTTATTTGTTCTGATTGGTTGATGATACAGCGTAATTCAGAAGGGAGGTTAATATAGTTTTTTATGGCTTGGAAAATATAATAATTTTGCATTTGAGTTGTTTTAAAATTAGGTGTAATAAATTGGTTTCTATATCTTTAAAAAATTTAACATCTAATTCCGACACAGAGAAAGGTGGATCTTTTCTTCGGCTGATATCGATATGTCGGCAACAGTCTTTCGTCTTAATCTTCTTGAGCTCCTTTGAGTTGATTTTTCATAAAAATGACACTATAAAAATTATCTAATTATTAATATTATTATTATTATTAAGGCCTTAGGTTGAGATTTCTTTTAGGGAAAGAAAAAGATTTAATACTGCCAAATGAAGTGCACGGGCGAAACAAAAAGAAGTGAAAGCCCTAACTGTCTGCCTGAATAATCCCGGTGTGGTAAAGTCACAAGACTAAATTCTGAATATTATTCAGGCTTCAATAAAACTTTCCTTACTTCCATGAAACAACGCAATTTACATAACCTATCCCAAAATCATTATGACCTGTATCCAAAGATCTCAAGAATATTGTATCTTAGAGGACATGCTGCCCATGAAAAAAAAAATATTTGCATAAATCCGACAAAAATCCCGTAATCTCGGGACTAAGGCAACTACAGCACCGCGCCGGTATTACGGTGCCGAAAAAGGTCTGGGATTCCCGGTATTCCAAAATTGAAAACTCTAACATAGATCCCTAGTTTGTATGATTACGAAATTATAAATTACCTAGCCAAATCAGGTTTCGTACGGAAAATTGTGTTTTTTTTTAAGTTCTATTAAATTTGTCTTTGATACTTTTTATTCTTCAACACCGTAATTTTATTAATGTAAGTGCCTCGGAAAAATTAACCGCCAATAAGCAAGTGGATGAATGAATAAAATGGTAGGGAAAGTAAATGCAAGAAGCCATATATATAAACAAAATATAAAAATAATACACGAAGTTAATCTGGTATGAATTATTCAATTTCTTTTTTTGTCTTTCTTAAAATTTTAAAATGTTACGGTTCATGATCTGCAGTAATTGGCCAGATTTTACCTAACATACTTTGTTACCGTAATTTAATTTCTTTGTTCCAAAATCTTTTAAATCGTTTTTTCCCCTTGCCGGGCGGACAAGTGTCATTCGACTGTCAGTTAGCAGAAAACGTATTTTAAAGAAACAAAACAAATACCGCTTTATTTGATCGGCACTGTTGCCAAAAGTTTATCTTGTCTTTTGTAGAATTAATTTCCTTTTGCATTGCGGAATATTTAAATGAGGAATATTCGGAATTACCTCACCGAGAATTTATAATGGAGAAGTGAGAAAAGGCTGTCAACAACTTTGCTCTGTGAAAAGCTGGGCAAGATGTTCGCTGGAAATTTTGGATGAATGTTGTTGTTTTGCCTCGAAGCAATAACAATCTATGTAGGTACTTCCACACTTTATACTTGGATGTTTTTTTGTTTAAATTTAAGCAAATTTTTGCTGTAACATCTGTGCTTTTACATTATAAAAAAGTGGTTTCGTTAATTTTAGTGGAAGAAATGGAATTGAGAAAACGCCTGTCAAGAACTCTTGTTCAAAGCGTACCGCTAGTCAATTTTCTCCGAAAGATTGTAATTTATTTAATTTTTTATTTATTTGAATCATTAAAGCCTTTAGGCTTTTACAAAGTCAAAGTGTAACCTTGAGAAAAAGAAATAATCTAAAGTAAATTTTGAGCTCTTGCATTTTCTTATTCACTTGTGAACAAGAATTTTATAATATTTCTATTTTTGAGAGTGATAATTCAAAAAAATATTATACATTTCTTTATTTTGTAAAGATAAATCAATTAGATTCATTTGCTAAGCCCCCGCTTTTATGTCCAGTGTAATTTTCTTAATAATTTCGATATTAAAATATGTAATTAGTTTAGATCATTCCCACTCGAATATAAAACATGTATCCCGTCAAAAAGCAATAAAAAATACCATACTTCATAAATATAATAACAATTTGACAATAAAATTAGGTCATTAGTAACTCATATTACTTGTAAGGTTTTTCCCTAATCATCATTGAAGTGAGCTCCAAACCCAAGGTAATTAGCTTACTGGAACTACCAAAATATTTAGAAATTCGACAGTCTAAAACGACTTAGCAACAAATACAATTATTATAATTGATTAAAATCCTTGTAGACCACCCCTCTCCCCCACCCCAATATGTTGTGTAATAAACCGTAGACTGAGAATTATTTGTACCAGTCTGAAGATGGCTTTAACGAGCTGAAACCGGTTACGGCCAAATAAAATTAAGTGGAATAAAGTTTTATACTTGTTCTATCATAATATATAAGAATTTTAAGTTTAAAAATGTTTTATTTTATTCAATGGGTTCTGATCCAGTTATTCATACAAATAATATTATTGACAAGTGACCATATATTTTTTTTATTTTTTAATAAACTGAATATTTAAATTTCTCGAAATAAAAATAAAACTCCATATTTCACCAACATTTTTAACGATTTGCAATTGCACAATATTAATTACTGACAAACGGAAAAAAATTACAAAATGCACCCATATTTACTAGCAGAAAACCTCCTAATTTAATAAATAAATCTCGAAAGGTGAGGCATCATGAAAGTTTTCGAAGTGGAATGAGTTTCGAGTGACTCGAATTTATTAGTCAACGCAACAACATAATTCATCTCCTCACCGTATCACACCCACAAGGAGTTTTACAAATTCCATTTAAATAACGAAAAGTAAGAAAAAAAATCGCCCTAGTAAATGTTTACAACTTTTTTAAATATCCAAAAAAAAATGTTGAAAATTGGGTGAAGGCGAGTTCTAGCATTTATTTAAAATAATGAATTTCGCACATCGTTAAAAGACCTTTCTTGACTACCTTTTAGTATCTCCTAACAAAGAACAGGGAACTTGGCGGAGAGTAGTTTTTTTATTTTTTACATGAGCTCCACACAGGAGGCCCCGAGGAAAATAATTTCCCTCAGGGCCTATGTCATCTTTGAGAATGCTGTGTGGATGATTTTTTTTAAGGAAAGGAAGGAGAGGAGAGTTCTGGGAAGGAAAAGGGTTTAAGGGGTGGGTAAGAATCTGGGGTTCAGTATGTCCTGGTCATCCGCCTCCAAGACCTAGACAAACCTCACCCCATGAACCCGGGCACCCCTGCTAAATCACCAAACGTAGCGAACCACTTGGGGTGACCTATGGCAGAGGTGTTGGTTATCCAATAAAGGTTCCCGGGGCGGCGGTACCCATTCCTGCCTCCCAAATAGACCGTAAATTGAGTGGCTTAAGCATATATTTTATTCGTACAGGGTGCGGCAGAGAGGACGGACGGTTTTAAAAAAATCATAAAATATTTAATTTTTACTCAAAAACAAATTTATTGATGGAATCAGGTTTGCAAGGAAATAGCATTTGTGGCTAGAGTATACGAGAACAAGCCCCGAACTTTGGACGAATTGAAGGACGCAATTCGCGTGGAGGTCGCCCAAGTTGAGAGAGCGATGTTGGAGAGAGTCTACGCGAACTTCCAAGAACGCCTCCAGCACTGCATCAACGATTTCGGCTACCACATGCCTGATGTGATTTTCCACACTTGACTGTCTCAAATGTTATTTCCTTGCGAACCTGATTCCATCAATAAATTTGTTTTTGAGTAAAAATTAACTATTTTATGATTTTTTTAAAACCGTCCGTCCTCTCTGCCGCACCCGTTATAATTTTCCAGCAGGGTCTTACATTCCTAGTTTTTTCAGCAGTGTGATAGTCTACTTAAAGGGTATTTTAGGACTAGATTAATTATGATTACATACATGAACATAAACACGATATGTTATTCGTTGGTAAAATATAGTGAGGTCTGAAATGGGATCCTTACTAAGGAGCAATGACTAGTTCCACGAGTTAACTAATGAGGTCTAAGACAATACTTGCTTCTCAAAGAGCTCTAAGAAATTTTACCCTCTTCCCGGATGACGGCATCACCTGTTGCTAGGAAATTAAAAAATTATTATAATATATTTTGACAATCCTCTTAATTTTTCGCTAAATGGAGACAGTAAAATTGTAAATAGAGACCATAAAAATAGCAAGCTATCCTTCACAAATCTTCACATTTTTTTTGTAAGATGTCGAGTACTCACCCTTTTACAAAATTCAACTTGAATGAACACAGTACATCCGATTTTGACGTACACAACACGATATGTTTACATACGATATGTATACAGTTTTGCAAAACAAATAAATTATTATAATTGGTTCCCGGCATGCGTTGCAATGCCACATTCAAAGAAATAAATTGTTTCTCCCTGCATGTCCTTTCCCGTGCGCCCCCGTTCCCCTCCCACATCCCCTTCCCCTCCCGCGTTCACCTTCTACCTTCCCCGCCCACCATATATTCAGTCCCAGTACATTCAGTTTTCAAACAGCCCGCGTGCCACCTATTATAATTTTTTATTCAAATTTTAATTTTTCGTATATTACAAATATTAATTTTTGTGTGTTATAAGACCGATCAATCAAATTTGGTACCAAACGTAGGTACCTATCTAAAATATCTATAATTTAAAAAATCCATAACAGCTAAGTTAAGTTAAAATAGTCGTTAAGTTTTCTGAAATTATCCAATTTTCTTATTTTTTCTTTCCGTAAGAACCTTCTTTAAAGTATAAGAAAACTAAAATAAATAAAGATGAATAAAGTCATTCTGAAGTTATGGCGTGACCAAGGGAAACAGGGATTCATTTTATATATATGTATAGATAATTGTTTTTATGATTTGAAATTTTCATTTTAAAAATTAGTTCTGTTTACTTTAAATATAATTTAATAACCTGGCTATCTCATATATTTTTTTTTTCAAAATTAAAATTTTTCACAATTTTGTGCTCATTTTAACCTAAATAATATTTGAATACGTATTTGTTTATATACTGGAGGCCCCAAGGGAAATAATTTCCGTCAGAACCAGTAGGTATTCCAGCACCAATAAATGTGTAAAAAATGACGGGAATCTGTGTTCTGATTGCACAGAGCATTTCCATACGAATTATAACTAAATATAATTTTTAAATGGCATATGTTTTTTAAATTTCTTATTAATTACATTCATGTTACTACGCAAAGTATTTAATTTCGCCTTTATATTGAAATATAAGAGATGTGCGCAGTTTTTACTGGGGGGGGGGGGACTGTGTTACCTGGTGTCGCCGAAATTGTTACCCAATACACCAAGCCCACCTTAAAAAATCAACTAAATGAACGAATTCTTTCTGTATTCAAACTATATTGTAAACCAATACTACCGCTCAACGAATTATTTTTATACTTTTGAATGTAGCTATAACTTTGTGGTTATTCATCATAGATAAATGAAATAATTTAACTTTTAAATAAATGAAGACAATATAAGTTAAACTCAACCGAAAATCTGTATAATTTGAGGTTTTACTCATAAAGTTAAAAATAAAAAATAATTTAACTTTGTTTGAACCACTTTTATATTTGCGTAAATCCGACCGGTTTCAATTTACTCAAATATAAAAGTGGTTAAAACAAAGTTAAATTGTTACATTTATCTAATTCTTTTTGTATTCAAACTATATACCTAAATATACACTATTACCTAAAGGTAGTATCTAAAGGTAATAGCATATCTTCTTATATTTCAACATCTTTGGTTCTTAACTGATAATTTATAGCTAGCTGTAATGAAAAAATACATTGGTCCATTTACGCATGATGTATGTGATGCCATATCCCTAAATTCTAAAATGAACAAAAAAAATATTGTAACCTTTAACATTAAAATTTATTTATATTTTTTATTTATTCGTAGATTTAATAAGTCATGTGGGAAGATGTTAAACTGTTTGTTTTTATATTACATAAAAATATAATGTTTCTTGCTTGCTTCTTATTGCTTGTTTTTATTATATAAAATATTATTCTAACTTTCTATTGGTTTCTAAGAGCTCATGGACAATAAATACCTTCCATTGATTTTTTGTCAGCCCAAAGACAGTTTTTTCTTTCTATTGAGAATTAACTTTTTTTTTTAAACCCGATGGCCGATGAGTTCACCGGCCGACCTATGTTCAGACTCAAAAATATCGGCCATGTGAAAGAATAGAAATTTAAAACTTAAAGAACTTATTAATATTTTTTTGTACTTCTTGGGCATTAACTATATAACATTTCTAAAAATTTTATTTGAAGAGTTTTATTTCACATGTTCATTTGTTACTTAATTTCTATTTCCGTGCCACTCACTAGCAATCTTAAAACTATAAAAAATGTATAATTCCTGCTTCCAAAAGCAGCACAGGATAAAGATTGAAAAAACTTATTAGTGCAGGTGGACAAAAGAGGAACTAACAAATGAGCGAACTAATTTATTTTGCACAGATAACTACGATATCTGCAGTAGCATCCCAGATATTCCAGATCGCAGAGACAAGTATACCCGTACGTGATTGTATGGTATGAGCTGGTACTAATAAATACGTAAGAACATTTAGTAAAGCTGTTTGGATTAGTATGAATATTATTGAATGTATCCCGACAATACGCCCAATATGGTCGCCGCTGATTACAAAGTCGTAATAACAAACTTTCCCCCGCATCTGTACCCTGTGAGAGGACTTTCGGGCAAATCCTCGGCGTATCTGATTGGATGAATAATCACCGTGGTGGCCGGGGGAGGGGTCACAGGGACGCGGGGCTGGTGTCACAACAAGGGCGGGATCATTGTGGGATATCATTCCATCATATCTCGCGAAACAGGCGACGAAAACGAAAAAAAAAACATACACTAAGAATCGAAATATGGCATAGAAAAATTGGTAGATTTTATACAGAGCACGGAAAACTTGTGGTTTGAGCAGTATATTACATATTCTTTGTAGAACGTATTCACATTATTATTGCTAAGATCAATATATCAATGAAAAATATATATATATATCTGAAAAGTTTTTTTTAATAGAAATTCCCCACAGGAGGTTTTGAGAAAAATAATTTCACTCAGGGCCTATGTTATCTTTGGGGATGCTGAGCGGAGGGTATTTTTAAGGGAAGGAAGGAGAGGAAGTTCTGGGAAGGAAAAAGGTATGACGGGTGGGTAGGAATAATTTATCAGTGTGTCCAGCAGTGACGGACGTACGATTCCAACCCTGCCGTTGCGAGACCGGCTGGAGAGGTCATAGAATTTCTCCAAACCAGTGCTTAATTTTCCGCATCAGTATTGTTGGCTTCTATAGGAAGAAGCGTTTTGTGTCTGGTACGTCTACTGGGGTTCAATGTATCCAAGTCATCCACCGTCAGATAGGTAAACCTAACACCCCTAACCACTTGGAGTGACCTATGAGTTGTTGGTTATCAATTAATAAATGGTTCGGCGGTACCCACTCCCGCCTCCCAAACTGATGTATACATGCCTTATATTGAGGTGTAGTTTTATTCATGGTTAGGAATGAGTGAAAATTATGCTAGAAGAGATCAATGCTGTGCGAGTGAGAAACAAAATCACAATGGCTCAAACATTAGACATGTGCAAACAATTATTATTTTTCAAATCGTGGCCGTTTTTGAATATTTTTTTCACTTTCCGCATTTCAAAGGCAATGTTCAGTATAATTATTTTAAAAAGTGAAAACTTAAATCTTTCAAAAGAAGATACATTTCATTTTCGCAAGTTAGTCAAGAATTCGCAGTGTTCTATTTTGGTGTGTCTGAGTTTGTAAACCCATTCAACTAATGTACTAATGTACCGAGGGTACACGAAATGCTGCAATCTTGCACACGATAGTGTTTCTCCAAAGGAAAATTCTACGGAAAATAGTGAACCACTCTGCAACACATTCGATCATTGATATGTAATACCATTAGATCCTTGAAATACCAAGGGAATATATAATATGTTTTGCTAATTGAATTAATAACTAGGTAGATGTTAATTGGGAACTCGATGGCACATGGTAATGGGCTTGCATAGTCGTAGAAAGCAGTTGTTTCATATTGACAAAACAAAGCCGCGCATATTATATTGAATCAGGTAGATAATAATAAGCAATTGAAATAATTTTATCTACATAGTTATTATTTGCTCAAATCTTACAATTTAATAGACATATTAAATTAAGGATTAAATCATTTGGGAGGCGGGTGTGTGTACCAACTCCAACTATTGGATAACCAACACTCCTGCCATAGATCACCCCAAGTGGTTTGCTACGTTTGGTAACTTAGCAGGGGTGAGGTTTGTTTAGGTCTTGGCGGCTAATGCATTTGCCAATCTATTGCGTGTCTGGCCGAAGCGATTAGTTGAGGGAGACCTAACCAAGACCTCTCCAGCCGAATTCTTTCGTCCATCGCCTCGCACCGCAATGGGAGGGATAGATTCGTACGTCTGTCTTTCCCTTGACTCTGTCTTTCTTTTGACCCCCAGATTCCTAGACACCCCTCTTACCTTTTTCCTTCCTAGAACTTCCTCTCCTTCTTTTCCCCAAAAAAGACCTTCCACGCAGCATCCTCAAAGATGACATAGGCCCTGGGGGGGATTTTTTCCTCAAGGACTTCTGTGTGGAGATAATGTAAAAAGACCTTAAGTACGTAATAACCAAGGATATTGAATATTATTACTCCAAGTATAAAAGAAGTGAATTGATTGATTGCGATCACTGGACATTATAAGATATAATACGGCTGTAAATATATTAGCTGATCTGTGATTCCAATTGATAACAACCGTCAGTGAGACTATGGCATTGTGGGGAGGGCACGGAAATGAGGAAGAAGAAGGTTCAGATGCTATTCAGATCGTTTGATATTTGGTCAGGTGGCTATTCAGATCTGACCGACCACCTATCAAACACGGCTATTTAAGTGACTTTTTAATTCTTAATAGTTCTCTTTTACCAACGCAATTCTAAGAGTAGATACCTATCTTCCACTCTATAATATATTATTTTAGCTGAATTTTATGAAACAAAACCAATTAATTAAATAATTTTTCCTCTCGCACGCCGGGATTGCTAGTCGAAATACTTACGAGGACGTCAAAATAATCCTCCTTATACGAATAGCTGGCATCCTCCTAATCCCAAGTATAAAAATAACAAACCTTCCCCCATACCCGGAAGATGAGCGGATACACTAAGAAGAGCACTCTTTATTCTATGGACAGAAGGGAGGGTTGATAAAATCCCGCTCTTGGTCCACATTCCTTCCCCATAATCCATAAATTAATAATCTCAATATTTTTCCCTTTACCAGAAATTTCTGACAAGTAATTTAAGTAATACTTGCACTTTACTACGTACTCGTGGATATTGATATAATGAGAGTAAATGTATACATATTTATTTATTTTATTCAGGTTTTCCATAAAACATTTATGCACTAAAAAGTTATGGAGAAGATTACAAATTTAAATAAAAGTGTATGGGGGCAGTTTAACTATGTTGTGACGTATGTTAAGAGATAGTCACTGAATTCTCTGTAGGTGACATTGAGATATCGATGCTTAATGCAGTCGTTAAACAGTTGAGTCACCCTGCTTAATGGTGCATTCTGATAGGCAGAAGTTCTCGCTTTCGGATCATAAAAAAGTGCGTGGAATCTCCCACGATTATTCATGTTAAGGAAAAAGTTGATCTTTTTCAATATTGGCGGAGATTGACCTAAAAAAATGTTTGCCTACAAATATTAAAATCGAGCATTCCTGTCCATTAACAATGATGGATACAGGAATGGGTAGTATGTATATTCCCTCATACAAGTAACGCATAAACCTTTATTGCACTTTTTCTATTTCTACGATACGCTTTTGTTCAGAAGGGGCTCAAATAATGGAGCTGTATTCCAGGATGCTGCGGACATATGTTCTCATATGTTTCTTCGTATTGCAATTCCACTAGTAAATGATCTCGCATTACGAAGAACAAATCCAAGCATTTTGTTGGCGTGGGAGACAATGTCAGATATTAGGATTTGTATATAATATGTACCCGTGATCCTCGTTTCACTGATTTTTTCGAACGATTGAAATATTATACATTTTAAAACCCTTTATAAACTTTTACGGCTAGAAAGAGAGCGAAGTGTTTAAAGTTTCAATACTTATGTTAAATATGGTTTTACATATTAAACGAAATAACATAACGGGAATATAGTTAAGATTTTTTAAATGCTTGAAAGTTTTCGGGAATGAACGTGTTGCGCAGCATGTTATTAGACGATGTGACTCCTATCATCAAAGGCCTCCTTTCTCAGCGTCAACCCTTTGAGTCTCGATCCGTTTGTTGGTGGCGAACTTATCTGGCCCTCCCCGCACGAACCGGTGCAGGGTGCAGGTGTTTAATTTGTCCACAGTGAACTGCAATGGCTGCCATGGAGACGCTCAGGAGGAAATTTAGATGGAGCACTTCGAACGTGATTAAAGCGGTGAAGGTGTTAATTCAATTTAATGAATGGACTTCGGGGAACGACTGAAATACTACATTCAGGCGATGTTATGGTTTGGGATTAAATTGAAGTTAGTACTTACAGTAATCTACATGAGTTGCTGCAAGTTTTAATTCAATGTACCTAAGCGCTCCATGCGTTCACGTGTCCTTTCAATGTAAAACACTGTTAATTGTATTTAAAAGAGAATTCCAGCGGATACGATTGTATAATTCATGATTTGGAGATCTTCAATGAAATTTAAACTTAAAATAAAAAGGATGGTTACATACATGATTTCGAGATCTTAATTGAAATTTGAATTAAAATATAAAGGATTGCAAAATACATGATTTAGAGATCCTCATTGAAATTTGAATAAAAATATAAAGGATTGAATAATAATACATGATTTGGAGATCCTCATTGAAATATGAATTAAAATATAAAGGATTGTATAATATTTGTATTCAAACTAGCACTGAAAAAATGCCAAAACGACTGTGAGCAAATTCAAATGGACAAAATAGCAGGAGATTTACATAGTCGTGATTTCAAACAGTTTTGGCTGAAGACAAATAAACACTGCAACGTGAAATGTAAAATTCCGTGCAACATAAATGGAGAAACAAACACTAAAGCAATTGCTAACATTTTTGCAGATCACTTCTCCATCTCTACTCCGACCTCACCGAACACTGCAAGCATACCACCACCTAGTCCTATCCTAAATGAAGACAGTGGTCTTTTGATCACAGCAGACATGGTCAACACCGCCTTGAGATACATGAAAGCTGGAAAATCAGCTGGTCACGACGGATTGAGTATCGAACACATCAAACACGCTGGAGGACCAATTCTTCAACTGCTGGCGAGTCTGTTTACCGACATCTTAAAGAATGGATACCTACCAACTGACATGACAAGAACAATAATAACTCCCATTCTCAAATCAAAATCGTTGGACTCTACCTCCCAGGGTAGCTACAGACCGATTTCAATTGCCACCACCATCGCACGAGTATTCGAACGTCTACTACTAAACCAGATCGGTCCCATCTTGGAAACTAAGGACAACCAAATGGGCTTCAAAAAGCAAACGTCTACCGATACTGCTATATTTACTGTGAAAAGAACCCTGGAATACTACAGGAATAAAAAGACCACCACGTACGCATGTTTTCTAGATCTGAGCAAGGCCTTCGACAGGGTTTCTCACCCTCTACTATGGGGTAAACTAAGGGAAAGAGGCATATCACCGGCGGTGATACATATCCTCGACTCGTGGCATAGACAGCAGGAAAACTTAGTAAGGTGGAAAGATGGACTCTCCGAACCTTTCCTCCTGAAGAGCGGCGTTAGACAGGGAGGATGCATGTCCCCGATATTGTTCAACCTGTACATGGACGAACTCACCGACAGGCTAAACAATGCAGGGGTAGGCTGCCAAATTGGAGGACAGTTCCTGAACAACATCAGTTATGCGGACGACATGGTATTGATGGCACCATCCATAAGGGGCCTACGTATTCTTTTAAAGATCTGCGAAGAGTTTGCTGAAGAAACAAACATGCAATACAACCCCACTAAAACGGCTCTACTGGTCGTAAGATATGGACAAGGACCAAAAAATATTCCTCCAGCTACCCTGAATGGTGTGAACCTGCAGGTGACTGAAGGAACTAAATACCTTGGACACATAATCACCAGTAATCTGATGGACGATGACGACATCGATAGGCAAAGAAGAGCTCTCAGTGTAAAAGCTAACATGCTCAGTAGAAGATTCCGCCTTTGCAGTACTGCTGTAAAAAGGACGCTCTTCCTTTCCTTCTGCGCAACACTGTATACGTGTGAACTCTGGGCAAACTACAAGAAGAGTAGTATAGAAAGACTTCGGGTTCAGTATAACAACGCCTTCCGCATAATGTTTGGTCTCCCCAGATATTGCAGCGCTTCCCGGATGTTCACGGAGGGGCGAGTTCCTGGCTTTGCAGCCCTTATTAGATCCAGGGTGGCAGGAATTAGGGAAAGGATAACCAGCTCTGGAAACATCCTCGTCATGGAAGCCCGCCTCAGTCCATCATCCAGTATTGATGCACACTGGAGAAAAATACTGGCTCCTTACGTGCTCACAGAATCCTGAAAGCTTAATATTATTATTTCATTTGTTTTTCCTTTTACTACTATTAGCTTATTATCTTTTTTTTGTTTCGTGTACATTCATATCCACCTTCTTTTTCTTTTTTTTTCTTTTCAAATACTTTGTACATGTATGTGTATATTACCCTTATGGAATGTGTGGGATTGCACTCTCCTCCCCACATACTGGAATAAACACTTATTTATTTATTTATTTATTTATTTAATACATGATTTGGAGATCCTCATTGAAATTTGAATTAAAATGTAAAGGATTGTATAATACATGATTTGGAGATCCTCATTGAAATTTGAATTAAAATGTAAAGGATTGTATAATACATGATTTGGAGATCCTCATTGAAATTTGAATTAAAATATAAAGGATTGAATAATAATACATGATTTGGAGATCCTCATTGAAATTTGAATTAAAATATAAAGGATTGTATAATACATGATTTGGAGATCTTCATTGAAATTTGAAATAAAAGATAAAGGATAGAATAAATATGATTTGGAGAAATGAAATTGAAATTTGAATTAAAATATAAAGGATTGTATAATATGTACAAAATTTGAAGATCTTCATTGAAATTTGATTTAAAATAACTGCATAAAATATAAAGGATTGAATATGTAGTAAATGTTATGTTTTTTATGTTTGTTTAATCTTTGATATTCAATATCTATATGACGGTCTCCGTGATCGAGTGGTAAGACTTGTTGCCCGGAAAGCAAGAGGTCCAGGGTTCATGTCCCAGAGGTGTCAATATCTTTTTCTGATTTTTCTGTTTCCAGATTTTCGACTGAGTTTCACTTATAATGTCTTCATTTAATTAAACATATATTTTCACTCCAAAAGTTGAAATATTGTAGAGAATACGAAATTTCGAAAACATATTATTTTTATTTCGGGAGAATCTGCAAGAAAACCGTCACTCACTCTTTATCTTGCTCCCACAATGAAACAATATTTAAAAAATCTTATAATAATTCCTACAAATATATTGAGTAATACAAAAACGACATTTTTAGCTTTTTACAAACATTGATTTCCTAGATTTATGTGAATCTTCACATGCGAAGGGCATTTTCATCACTTTTATGAAATTATTGTTAAATTCACTCGATAACAGTGAATCAATAAGTACAGAAATAAGATAACTTTTTCAAGACGGAGAGCTGACGTGTCAAAATGCAACGTTGCCATCTCTTCAGCAACCAGTTAGACATTTTTTTATTAGTAAGAGTTCGAAATAAAAATTGTACTGTCTTCAATGTGCAACGTGCAACCACAACACCATTTAACTGTTGGGAACTATTTTTTTTTTCTGCTTGATTAAGAAGGAACGTCTATTATTTCGCAGTATAAATAATATCACATTACGCTATTAATGCACGAGAAACTCAAGTATCTCACACTGAATTCCTATGCTGAAACCTCACTGCCAGGTGAGAGTTCCAAGAATTTAGAAACAGAAGACATTTGATGAAGGCTTTGAGACGTGACTTTGGCGCTCTGAAGGCTGTTTTAGAAGGACGTTGGTTAACTATCATTTGGCAGAAATGCTAAATACAACTGAAACTAATGAGTAATTTGCTGTTGAATTGCCGGGTTGAAAAAACAATGAAGCAATAGGTCACTTGCATCACATTCTAAGACATTTTGTATTTTTTTTATCGTATTTTTGAAACCCTGGGAATTTTTTGAAAATTTCAATCTGAAAAATCAGACCATTTTTTTATAAGCCGGAAAGACGGGACATAATTTTATAGGTGCGAAAAAATGTTAATTACATAGCCGAAAATAATTTAAAAAAAAGAACGTTTTCCACACGAATGGCACAGGAGAATAACGAGGCCAACCAAAAATATTACATCTCATAAATATTTTTTCCTTGATCCATCTTATTGATCATAAATCATTATAATGTCTATATTAGTAAATGCAATGTAATATACTTGTACTTGTAAATTATAATAATAATAAGAATATTATAAAGTTTGATTTTGTTAAAATCAACACCATAACCATTATACCTCTAAAACACGTACCGACATTTAAAATGTATGGGGTTCTCTTCATAACATCTGTCAAAAAGTCACACCAAATGATAAGTTCGCAGAGAATAAACAATAAATCTAGTGAACGTTAAATGTCAAATTAAAAATTCGCCTGAAATCAAAGTGTTGCCATATTAAAAAAAATCAGTGTGGAATTTAACAAAATTAATAGGAACATTTTCGGAGATGGGACATTTTCATGTAGTGACGTCACGAGCTCAAATAATGGATTTATTTATTTAAAAAAAAAACTGTACATTTCTAATCATTTTCGTAATCTTAGAAAAAAGATCTATCAACACGATTTTTTCCAAGTCGTTATGAAATCAACGCCAGGGTTGCGGCACTGAAACTGATTTTTCGACGTAAAAGATTTTTTTTTAAAAATTAACAGCCTTACTAAAAAACCCAGCGAAAATTTTATTCAATTGACAAACGGCCGCGGATGTGAAAACATCACCAATTAAAAAAATTGTTCATGGAAAAAATACACATGGTTTACACAGCCTGAGAGGGTAGTTTATCTCTGTTTTATTAATGATGTCTGAACGAAATTTGGAATTTTTGAATGTTCTATATATTTCTTATTTTTGAAGGTGTCGTAAAAACAAATACCATTTTTGAAAACTAAATAAAATTAGCTTTTAGATTTGTGTATTCGAATTTCACTTTAGTTTTCAAAAACTGCCATATTTTAAGGTTCAAACTCGGAAAAAAATGGAAAAAAAAATTTCTTACCAAAACATTTTTGACCAAAATGTAGAGAAATTTAAAAAAAAACAAAATTTCAAAAACACAGTCCTTTTATGTAATAAATTTGAAAGAAAACTATCACCTCACTTTTTATTGCCAAAGTTTTTTTTATTGCCAAAAAAGAACTTAGAAATAATACCGACATTTAAAACAGATTTCTTGCATCTCTAAAGACGTTAATTTCTTTGATACGTTTACCAACACATGTATAAGATATTAATATTATAAAAAATATCACTTTTAAGAAATTCTCTTAAAATAAAGATCTTAAAATGTAAATTTTATATTTTAAGTAACCTATAAAACAATATTCTGACAGTTCAACATTGAAAGTACGGCGTTTGTACAATAACTTGATTAAACTGATGTATACCACACAGATAACATGGTAAACACATTAATTATGTGAATAGAAGAGTAAATTTGTCAATACAATAGAAATTATTAAGTAAAATCACAACATTTAGGTACTTACAAAATTTTCGACATCCGGCCATAAACACACCAAGCTGTTTTTTCATCGCGGGTCATTGAGGACTAATGCGCAGGCGCGCCAATAATGCCCCTTGCGGAGAAGAATTAAAACAACATTTTTTCCTAGTAAATTAAAACCATATACAACGTTGTCACATCTTCAATGCATTTTAACAGCGTGACCACGTAAGAAAGGTTATTGGTAATAAAACGTGTTTTAGTGTACACGAGGTTTATTTATGTTATTGCAATAACACAGGTTATCGGCCGTGAAAAGTTTTTTTTTAGTAAGGCTGTATATGTTTTCAATATTATAAAACTCCACTAAAAATGGTCTTTTACTATACTGATAAAATTTATTTATTAATTTTATTTTAGTAATTTGTAAATTTAAGTTTACAAATTTCTACTATTAAAACGCCTACAATACTTGGAAAAAACCTAAATTATTCTACTTAACATTCCAACATGAAATTCAGATTGGTCAGATAAACAATAAATTAACACAACAAAATTATTTAATACCTGGACAAATTAACCGCGTAATACATAATATATGTTCTCAATTCTATGGTCATCTCATTAAAATCAGAATTCATTTATTTTATTTATATATTTATTTTAATATAACATTTTTGATTACAGTAATGACGAATTGCCCGTCTCACTAGGCGTGAAACGCCTGTGTTGAGATGGCAATTTACAGAGTGGTTGTAATGTAGGTTTTTGTTTACATAATGTGACAATGACTGTTATAAATATAAAATAAAATCAGTGTTTTTTACATTTAACAATTAAAGTACTAATGTAGAAGATTAAGACAAAATAATTTCAAAGCAATTAAATTTCAATTTGACAAAAAGGCATATTGATAAACGATAATAAAAAAGGCAAATGAAACTTAGTCAAATGTAAATATATGAAGTACATAGTGTACAAATATGCATACGGTAGGCATAAATGTAAATATGTTATGAAATACTCGTGATAGATGTTTATTGACTTTTAAATGAACTTTTGGTTAGCGTGTTTCTAATGTCAGTAGGTAGAGAATTGAATAGCATTGTAGCATGATAATTTAAAAATTAAAATTTTTCTGGTCCCAAGACCACTGTAATTGTTATCAACCTGATTAAGTAATTCTGTCAAAGATGTTTGCTTACAATTTATTCCAAAATGTACCTAAAATTAAGCTTATTGAAAAGTGTGCCCATTGGTACCCAATCCCGCCTCCCAAAGTAACACCAAACCAACAACTTACAGTCATCAAACCCGAAGATGAGGTCCTCAAACTTAAAGATGAGGAAATCATCATCCACAGTCAATAAACACGAACATGATGAAATTTAAAAAAAAAATGATTTGAAGTCAATGCAATAAACTACAGTTCACCAAGGAACAGGAATTCCTAAAATTCGGTTAAACCAATTTGCTGAGAAATTAAGTAGATACAGTAGACAGTCTTAAGTTTAACCGGTAATAAATCAATTTAGACACCTTCAAAAATTGACATTAAGATTCCTATTTAATTCAACCACAGTTTAAAATGGTCTTGTAAACCGAAACAGCTGAAACAAAAATACTTTCAGAACTTGATATAACATTATCAAATTTAATTTTAATTAAATAAAAAAAAAAAAAAATGGAGTTCTACAAAAACACAAAAACAATTAGTAATTTATAAAAATGATCACTGCCGTCAATAGCTGCTTTGACATTTCTGGCGGAACCGGCACGGCGATGATAATGGCTTGCGCAATCTCATTTCTTTAATACAGTGAGGGAGAGGTAAGAAAAGTAATCATTTTATTATCTGTCACTCTTCTGAAAGAAATGAGATGGCGCTAACTATTTCCGTCACCGTGCCATATCCGCGGGTACTAAACTAAAGCAATTTTTGTCAGCATTACTGACTTCTAAAGCATTCTTGACTTCGTGTTACATATTATTATACATTGTTTATACATGCCACGCCCTTTAGGTGATTTTTCACAAAAAATGGCGTCATATAAATCATTCAAATATTATTATCAAAGCTGATGTCGCAAGAATTTCCCTTCAGTTATCTAGGTTTTTGTACTGGGTCAGATGATGAATTTCTTTTAATATTTCGCCGAAAATACATTCACACATTAATCGATAATCCGATCGAACTAAAATCATGTTTGTGTTAAATCTCTGCAGGTTTGAACCACATGGCCAACGTCACATTTGAACCAAATACCACATGATGGACGTTTGATAATGATTGCATTTTTCCTTTGAGGGAATTAAACATACGTACATCGTTCGTCTCATTTTCAACATTTTTTTTCTTTCATACTACCTATTATTTAGTGTTTAAGAAAAAATTCTGCATTATTGGGAAAAATAACGTAAGTTTTATGTTTTTTTCCTGCCGATTTCCTATCCATCGTTCATACCTTTTTCCTTCCCAGAATATCCTCGCTTTTATTTCCCTAAAAATACCCTACATACAGCATTCCCAAACATGATTTAGGCCCTGGGAGATTTTTTCCTCAGGACCTCCTGTGTGGAGATACTAGTAATATAAAAAGGATCTGAGCCTTTCCGAGACTTTCCTGCAATGGTTCAATTCCTTAGTGCAACCAAATCTTTTTCTGATTTTTCTATATCGAAATTTCTTTTGATAGTCATCTTTATAATCTTCAATGATTAAACTTTAAATATAATGTGGATAGGTATTAATCGCCTAATAAGTATTATTTATAGAGCTTTCGATTAAATCCCTAACGAGTTTCTTCTGATATCGGATGAATGGATTCATTATTTTAAGTAGGCCTCAAGGTTATACAATTAAAAGTGAATAACTCACTTTCATGATGGGAAGAATAATTATCTTTGAAATGAAATTCATTAAATACCTCGTTTTGATAATATATTAGGGATCCTCAGTTCTAGAAGTCGGGTAAACGGTTAGATTATAGAAACGCGGACGATGTACCTAATACAATGATGGAAAATTTGGTGACCCGACAGTTGATGTATGTTTACTATAAAATTATAATTTTTTATGCTTAATTTACAAATTTTAGACTATTTGTTTTGTAAATAAAAAAATAAAAAAACGTGCTAAAAGTAAAAGTGCTTTTTAAAGAAATTTTTATTGATTTGTTATTAATTATTATTTTTTAATTGTTAAACTAACGTTTAAGACAAGATTTTTATGCATAGCACAAAGGGTAACAATTATTATAAGCAATAATTATCAGCCTGAAACACTCATCCACATTGAAAAATCTTCCGAGAAAAGATACATGACGCCAACGGGACTTGAACCCGTACCCTTCTGATTACCGGTCAGCTGCTCTCCCAATTGAGCTATGGCGGCTTGTCTTATACCTACCAAATGATTCAATATATACTAGTGTTTCATTCAACAATTACTGCTTATTATATTTTTTCCACCTGAAAACAACCAACTTTTTTTTTGTCCCGTTGGCGTCAAGATTTTTCAATGTGGATGAGTGTTTCAGGCTGATAATTATTGCTTATAATAATTGTTACGATTTGTTATTAATTCGTTAGCAGTATTTTTTTTATAAAACCTTATTTGGTGAGCATCACTGGTTGTTTAACACTGCTGACATTTATTTACATTGTAATTAAATTTGTGAGGTAAAGATAGACAACATTAGTAAGATTAAAAAAAAGAAAAAAAATGTGACTCGATAATATGACTACATAAAAATCTAGTGTGTTTGCACTACGTTGCAGGGTATTACACATCTACTTTCAGTGCTGCCTTGCCGAAAGAACACCACTCGGAATCGAAACGTTCCTTGAAATCGCTTTTTCTATGTTTATTGGCCAGAACTGATTACACATGTAATGGGGAATGTCACAGTTCCATTAGCTTTCTTGCACCTCTTATGCAATCATGTAAATAAATCTACAAATAGCAATCACGTAAAAAACTATTTCTGTAAAACGGTAAAAATGGAACGTGTTAAACTGTTGTTTTGGTGCAGGCCGATGTTGGGGATCTTTACTGATCTTGAATGATAACGCACGCGGACGAGTATGTTATATATTTGCACAATATATCTATTATAACAACTTCCCATTAAAATTAAAAACTATCGAAAACGTGCAGAAATTTAAGCTCAAATTAAAAAAATTACCTTAAACTGCTATAAAAGTCCCAAATATGTTTACTTTTTATACCTTAAAGTCTGCTATTTTATAAATCGTTCATTCCTTCTTTATCTCTCATTTCTTAGTTTCTATATCTTTAAGTCCACTATTGTATAAATCTTGCGTTCTTTCTTACATATCCTTTACTTACTAATTACAATAATTTTGTTACTTACTTACAGGATTCATTAATTTATAATGATTTTTTAATTTATATTATGATTTACGATCTTTTAATTTACTAATTGAGCTATAATTCCCCCACCAAACACAAGAGCATTGTCTCTTTATGGTGAGGAAAGGCAATTTTTTTGTTTCTTTATTAAAACCTTATGTAATTATGTAACTGATGTAACTTTATATGTATTTTTAATCAGCATTGCCAAAAATAATAAAACATAAATAATGACACGTATGTGTTGTACAGCTATGTAAAGGAGCTAGCTGAAGGAGATGTAAGAGCAAAAGTAGAGCGGGCAGTAATAAATATCACCTTTTATATCATGCATCTGCCGTCTCGCTCTTGCATATTTGAAAGTAGGAGTACCACCAAAAACATTCTCACAGAACGTATCCTTTACAGTTCCTAGCTCAGCGAGTAAACGTCAGTCTTGTTTGGCAGAGTGTAGAGTGGTTGAAATATCTCCCTGCCTTCATTTACTTTTAAAAGTAATTTAACTTCTCACCACTTAGCGAAAAAGTTGGCAAAGCTTCCCGGCCAAGGTATCCTCTCCCTTTGTATTTCAATATTCCAACACTTTTCCTGCCACCCCCCTCTTGGCACCGCTACCCCCTCTAACGCGGAGGACGCGACGGACGGATAAGCGAAAAAAGGAAAGAACTTTCTGAATCTATGTTAATTCGCATTATAACTTCGGAGATATCTTAATTGAAGCATTTGCATTTTCCCCATTTCAAGTTCCAAACAATAATCATGCTAGTTAAACTAATAAATAATAACTGTTACGCGTCCAGCGGAAGAACATCTTTTTTTTTTTAGATACCTATTAAATCAATTGCACATAATGTATGCTCCAAATAAAAATATATGTATACTCCAAATACAAATATATCTACGTAATCTTCTTCAAAAGAGCAGGAAAACAAGAAATTATAAAAAAAATACCTGTGTGCAGTTCACACGCGTTAGAATTGAAACCTTCAGAAAACTAAAGAAGACAAGAGTGGGGAGGCTACAAATCACCGCAAATAGGAGACCGATTAGTCGCAGGCTAAATCCTATAGATGTACGTATTTGTCTCTTTTTAGTGTCACTATTTTTTGTTTCATTGAGTTGCAAATCACAACGGTGCTAAAGAAGTTTTCTCTTCAATAAAGGGATTTTTAATGTTTTTTTATATAATAATAAAAATACGCTTCTCCTCTCATCTTAGAAGTGCGAATGGTGTATTATCACTTCGGTGAGGAATCAGATTGTCATATTCTCTACCAGTCACGTTATTACGTTTGAATTTGTTCCGATTTTTAAAAAGTGTGGAGATATAACACAATCCGTCTAGTGGGCATGTTGTTTCCATCCTTGAGACAAATTTATTGCAGATACTGACTATAATGTTACCAACCAGTACGTACCTATCTACTGAGATCATGTCTTAATAGTGTAACTACTTATTCACGTGAAAGTAAAATAAATTACATGCTTAACACTCAGATTGTTTCCCTCTCGTAGAGTTCCTCTCAATGCAAAATAATAACTAATTTTACTATCACATGTGTTTATGATTAACTCTAACTTAAGGGGGGGTAGAGGTAAGGTTTTTTTCTAAATGTAAAACTTGTCGAGAGTATTGTGTCAAAATTTCAAGTAATTCGGAGCAAATCTAACGAAGATACAGCGTTTCAAGCGACCGGCACTCATGCTCGATTCAGATATATTTCGAGTGTAAAAAAACTTAAAATCGATTTTCTCGCAAACAACATTTTGAAGTTCGTGAACATCATAACTCAAAATCTACTCGACTGATCCGTGCTGTCAAAAAAAAGGAAAAAAAAACTCCTTCTGATTACCTAGAAAAACATATAACCTTCCAAAAGCATTTCGATTTTTTTGTTTCAAATGATCCGGTAACGAGATGATGTTCACCGCATAACGCCCTTTTTTCGAAGCGCCTCCGGAGATTCGCTCTCACGGACTTATTTATTGATATATTTAAATGGATTTTTTTCAAAGATACTGCAGATGTCTTACTATAAAGAGAATATGAAAAAAATAAACCAACATTATTCACAACTCCAAAAAAAAATTATGAAAATATGCTTTTTTTTCGTCTATAAAACCTAAACTAACTAAACCATCACGCCGTTTCCCCGCAGGGGTAGGCAGAGAGGACGGACCGCCAAACAACTCGGTCTTGGCACACACTCTTTGTCTCACTCACATTCATACATCGTCTCATACATTGTCTTCTATTATTCTGACTTTTGACATGACCCGACTCAAGTATCTGATTCACTTGATCGTGCCATGTCTTCCTCGGGCGTCCCCGACTTCTTCTACCATTCACATTCGCGTCGTATATTCTTCTTACACTACTTCCTTTGTCCCTCCCTTAAAGGCTTTAACGTAACTTTGCATGCTAACAAAGAAACCTTTGATTTTGAAACATATTGATAGTTTTCAATTAAAATTGTGAAAAAAATTGTGGTTCAAACAAAGTTGGTTATTTTTAATTGAAAAATAATGTCGCAAAGCAATTTCGCAATAGTTATTATACCAGATTGTATGCAATGAAAAAAACCTTAAACATGACTTCATTATTTATAAACATTATTTGCTAATGATAAATTAGATTTCTTCGACGTATTATCTTGTATTTCTATTATAAATAAATAAAAATTACAAAACTCCATAGAAACAACAACATTCATTTTTTCTGCAAAACAAATGCAATTCCATTTCCTTTGTTGGCATATTCTGCAAGTTTTCTTAACAAGAGTATTATTTGCAAAATTTTCTCACACAAAAGACTTTTTCATAAGATAAACAAAAGTAGCGGAATGTATAAAACAGAAATATTTGCTTTTTGTGCTTTTGGCTTGGTACGGTACACCTTGATTAAGTCCGGATTATGCATACAAAGCAATTCTTTCATATTGTTAAATATTATTCAAGAAAGTTAATGAACCATGGAGAAAAACCTCAGGACGAAGAAAAACATAGTTGTATTTCATTTATTGAATCGCATACTCTGATAATATATTTTTATTATTTTACGTAAAGATGAACAAGATTATCTACACGTGGGGCTAAAATAGGAACTGACGAACAAACGAACTTTAAAAAAAAAGTTAGTAATTACTTATTTTTTTGTATTGGCAATATATGCCGATAGACATCTACAGTATATTACAGTTGTTTACGACATGCATACTACAAACCTACAGTCCATAAAAATTTATTACGGTCACCTCTAAAAGTTATTTTTTTTAGAAATTGTATTAACTTGTTTAGGTAAGTTTTCTTCATTTATTTACTTAGTTAATTCCCCAAAAGTTTAAAGAAATAACGAAATGGTCTCATCTGCCTAGGTGGCATACACTAATTACGTGAGCTCAAAATAAGGGGGGAGGGCGGGGTTTGGTTTCTGAGAAATTTCCCAAATTTAACTTGTGACTACTAGATAATGTATTTTTTATACACTTTATAATATGTTTTGTTTTTGGATTTTGTAAGACTTCGAATAATATTTTTTTAATTTAAATAGTAAAAATTATTTTTTAAAACTATTATTTGCTATTTTTAGATACGGGAAAGGGTAAAAAACATAATTCTAAGAAAAACTGTGAGTACGTACACTATCGAGGGAATTATCATGTTACATAGATTTATGTTATTTAAAAAAAAAAAACTAGAAACTAAGATTAAGAAAATTAAAACGCTTAATACGTACGTAATATAATATTTAATTAAAACTTGGTTTTCATTTTATTTATTTATTTTTTTTATTCATTTTTATTCCAGTAAAAAGAAAATTACATTTTCACTTATTTAACTAGAAATAATAAAACACATTAAACTAAACTAAATATAACAATACAGCGCTATTCTATGTTTGTCTGATTGACTTTGATTGATATTTTATTTTTAACTTTATGAGTAAAACCTCAAATTGTAATCAATATCAATATATATCATAAAAGAAAACCCAAAAAAACGTGCGGAACGCAAAAACTCAGAAACGAGTGCCGGTACGATCAAGAGAGTTATATGGTATGGTAGATCTCTATCCCCCCTAGGGAACAAGGGTATTCGTTTTTACCTAAAGGGCTTGCTTTTGAAGATATAAGGGCTGAAAGTTCTAAGAAGACTCTAGAAACTTCAAGAAGAGTCTGGAAGATTCCGGAAACTTCTAGAAAATTCGATAAGACTCTGGAATGTTCTGGAAGAAATGGTGGAGTATGTCGGCGAGTCCAGAAGGTTCCGGAAAGTTCAAGAAGGTTCGATAAAGCTGTAGAAAGTTCTGAAAGGAGTGGAGGAGTGTGTCGGTGTGTCTAGAAGGTTCCGGAAAATTCTAGAAGGTTCCATAAAGCTTTACGAAGTCCTAGAAGGTTCGATAGGGCTGTACAAAGTTCTGGAAGGAGTGGCGGAGTAAGTCGGTGAGTATAGAAGGTTGTGGAAAGTTCTAGAAGGTTCGATAAAGCTGTAGAAAGTCCTAGAAAGTTCCATAAGGCTCTAGAAAGTTCTGAAAGGAGTAGAGGAGTGTGTCGGTGTGTCTAGAAGGTTCCGGAAAATTCTAGAAGATTCCACAAAGCTGTAAGAAGTTTTAGAAGGTTCGATAAAGCCGTGCAAAGTTCAGGAAGGAGTGGCAGAGAAAGTCGGTGAGTCTAGAAGGATCTGATGGTTCACAAATGCTTAGAAAATTGTGGATGGAGAAAGTTCTAGAAGTTTTCAGAAATAAATGACGTTAAGTCTAGAAGATTGCGAAAGTTCTAGAAGTTTCGATAGAGCTATACAAAGTTCTGAAAGGAGTGGAGGAGTGTGTCGGTATGTCTAGAAGGTTCCAGAAAATTCGAGAAAGTTTCATAAAGCTGTGGAAGTTCTAGGAGGTTCTATAGGGCTGAAATTCAGGAAGTAGTGGTGGAGTATGTCAATGAGTCTAGATGGTTCTGGAAAGTTCTAGAAGGTTTGATAAAGCTGTAGGAAGTTCTAGAAGGTTCGATAGGGCTGTACAAAGTTCTGGAAGGAGTGGCGGAGTATTTCGGTGAATCTAGAAGGTTCCGGAAAGTTCAAGAAGGTTTTTTAAAGCTGTAGAAAGTTCTAGAAGGTTCCAAAAGGCTGTAGAAAGTCTGTCGGTGTGTGTAGAAGGTTCCGGAAAATTCTAGAAGATTCCACAAATGTATGCTGTATGAAGTTCGAGAAGTTTCGATAAAGCTGGAAAAGGTTCTGGAAGGAGTGGCGGAGTAAGTCGGTGAGACTACAAAGTAATAATAAAGCTGTAGAAAGTTCTGGAAGGCATGACGGAATATGTCGGTATGTCTAGAAGGTTCTATAAAGTTCCATAAGGTTGATAAAGCTATAGAAAGTTCTGGAAGGAGTTACGTCAGTGAGTTTAGAAGGTTCCGGAAAGTTTTACAAGGTTCAGTAAAGCTGTACAAAGTTCTGGGAGGAGTGGCGGAGTATGTCGGTGAGTCTAGAAGTTCTATGAAAAATTCTAAAAGGTTCGATAAAGCTGTAGAAAAATCTATAATGAGTGGCAAAGTACGTCCGTGAGTCTAGAAGATTCCGAAAAGTTCTAGAAATTTCGATAAAGCTGTAGAAAGTTCGGGAAGGAGTGGGGGTGTACGTCGGTGAGTCTACAAAGTTCCTGAGTTCTAGATGGTTCGATAAAGCTGTAGAAAGTTCTGGAAGGAGTGGCGGAGTACGTCAGTGAGTCTAGAATTCCGAAAAGTTCTAGAAGGTTCGATAAAGCTCTAGAAAGTTCTTGGAGTGTTTCGGTGAGTCTAGAAGGTTCTAGATAGTTCTGGAAGGTTCCCTTATGCTCTAGGATGTTATGGAAGGAGAAAGTTCAAGAAGCTTTCAGAAATGAGTGGCGGAGAGTGTCAGTGAGTCTAGAAGGTTCTGGAAATTATATAAGTTTGGATAATTATATTATTAAAAAAACAATTTGCATGCCGCTAAAACTCAAAGACGAGTCCCGGTACGATAACGGGAGTTATATTGTGTGGTAGCCCTCCATGAAGAAAGTTCCCATTCTTAACTGAAGGGCGTGCTTTTAAAGATATATGGGCTGGAAGTTTCACCCCGTTGAAATTACTAGAACACTTCGAAAAATTCCAGAGTATTCTTGAGCATTCCACCACATTTCAGAACATCTCGGATTATTCTGGAACGTTCGGGAAGAGTATGTAACGTTCAGGAACATACCGGAACAGCCCAGATCATTATGGAACATTCCGGAACCATTTTTTGTATGGGGCTACCCATATGGGGTATGTAAAGCAAGATCCGTCGTGGATTCGAATGTCAATTCAATCTCACATCAACTCCATGAGCGATGCCGGACACCCCAGTCAGAGTATTTGAGAGCTTTTCACAACGTTCCAGAACATCCCGGAACCTTCTGGAAAATTGTGGAATGTTCAAGAATAGGGAATCGGGAACATCAAAGTGAAATATTCCAGAACACTCTCGAATGTTTGCGGAGCAAAGCCGGGTAACCCAGCTAGTATTTAAATAAATGAAGACAATATAAGCGAAACTCAATCGAAAATCTGGAAACAGAAAAATCAGAAAAACATATTGACACTGTCCCAGAGGTGTCAATATGTTTTTCTGATTTTTCTGTTTCCAGATTTTCGATTGAGTTTCGCTTATATTGTCTTCATTTATTTAAAGACTTTGATTGACTTTGTTAAATTGACTTTGTTTATCAAGAATAAACATCAATAATTTTTTTTTGAAATGTACCCAGCTTATTTTCATTTTTAATGTCCTTTGGGTTGCAATTATTTGATTTGCCCCCTACATAACCAATGGATTGTTTACCATAGTTAGTGTGGATGGTGTTTAAATGTATGTTATCGTGTTGTCGTGTAAAGTGTTTGTGTACTTGGGACATCGTAATGAATTCTGTGTTTGTACGTACGAGTTTATTGTTTATTTTGTAAATAAGGAGACACGAATTGTATTCATATAGTTTTCTTAATGTTAATAGTTTTGTTTCCATATGTAATGTTTTTGTGGATGTTCTGGGCTTGTAGTGAAACAGTTTTTTGATTACCTTGTTTTGTATTATCTGTAATTCATTTATGTATGTTTCACATGCATTTCCCCAGATTTCAATAAAATAATTTAAATGTGAGTGTACGAGACTATAATATAAACCTTTTTAAAATTTATTTGGCAACAGTTATGATAGCCGGCTAAATACACTAATTAAGGGGATGATTTTATCTTTAATACTTTGTATATGTTGTTTAAATGTCAAATGCTGATCAATGCATAGCCCCAGATATTTTTTCCTGGATCAGTATTTGCAGGTCATTATTTTCAATTTTTAAGGGTACATGAGGAGGAATTATTTTACGGGTCGAGCTTAAGATCATGTATCCTGTTTTTGTTTCATTCATTGTTAAAATATTTGAATGGAGCCAACTGTTGATTTTTTCTAGGTCTCTTTGTGCATTTTCTAGTAAGATGTCTAATTATTTACCCCAGTAGAAAATTGCAGCATCATCTGCATAAAAAAAAGATTTTACCATTTAAAATTAATTGCTAAATATCATTGATGTAAGTTTGGAACAGTAGTGGACCTAGTATAGATCCCTGCGGAACTTCATAGTTTATTGGAACATAGTTGCTATTTTGATTATTAATGCTAACGAATTGCTTTCTCATTAAACATCGAAATTATAAAAGGGACTGCTATCGGCCATTTTAGTTGCCGATATTACTATTTATAAATTTATTAGATATTACAACTCTTATATAATAAAAAACTTACATATACTCTTAATGGAACGTATTTTTTTTTATATTATAGCACCGCAAGTGCTGTTCAGTGAGAAACGTTTTATAAAAAGTCAAAAATGAACGAATACTCGTATATTGGTTTCAATTACTGGTTGACTACCATAATACGGGCATTTGCCTAGCTTGGTAGTCGAAAAACCATGTAAAACAAACCTGTGACAAACAAAATGAACAAAGAAAAAAAATAAAATAACCAAAGTTTTTTGCTAAAATTAAATGTCTTGAAACATTTTACTTAGTGCATCTGTTCGCGTGTTACGATTACAACTGTTCGAAAAGTTATCATCAACATGGTATTTATTCAACAACTGTGTGCATTGCCTGCTTGGTGCACTCACGGAAATTAGATAAACTTTCCGGTTTGTAACTAACCCCCAACTGCAGTACCTACATTGAGTCTCACTTGTGAGGTTCAACTGTTGACACGAAAGCGCAGTGGCAGCGGCAGCCTGCATGCTCGGTGATGGAATTGCAATATTTGTGTTTCAAACATTCTGGAAGAGTGTGTTTCAAAATTTTGAAAGGTAGGCGCTCCAGTTTTAAAGTAAGAAATATTAGTAAACATTTCTGTTTACAGTCAGTACCCACCTTCAAATGATTGGAAAATATTTGTAATTTTAAATTAAGAAATATGGAACGGGAGGGGAAATAGGACTAAATTGAAATCATTTAATCATAAGATGTATATTACAGGTATTCATAGTCTGGTAAATTCATACTTTTCTAAATTAAACGCAATTTGTTATAATTAGGAAGTTTACAAAATCAGCTTCAGTTCAAATATGGGTACATCATACCTACCTACATTTTTTTTCAGAATTTGTGAAATATTACATTATTATTCCTATAACTTTTTTTCGTGGAATTTGAATCATTTTCACAAGTCAAATATCTGCCACACTCTTCAAAAAATTATTGAGAGCGGTTAACGTACTCGTGGTCTAAAGCATCTCGTTCCTACCCAAATCTGTTGTGTTCGATCTTCTGCTAACTGAGCCCTCCATCGTTACACAAGCAATATTTTCCGCTTGGACTAATGGTAGTAGGAGGAATTAAGACATTGTTCGTCACCCTGGAATAAATCATTCCATAAAACCAAAATTCTTATTCGTGTCTTATTATATCTTATCTTTAACGTGCGGTCGTGGTCGAAGTGAAACTGAAAAGCAAGCACCGAAATATAAGGGATTGGTTTTTGCATTTCGATCACCCATCGTTATTTGGAAATTCCGTTCAAACCATACAATTGTTGCTGCAGTTACGACCTCTGGGGACATAATGCAAAGGACGGTACAATTTGCGGTGACATTTTTCTGGCAGCTATAAAAATATAAGCTTACATGCGAATACACTCCCGAAGGGTTCCGCCCGCGCTGGAAGCGGATTTGAAAACAAATTGCTCGCTTCGAATTTAATGTGATCTGTGTGCGAAATTCTGACTGAAGCTTTGTCTGACAGAAGGAAATGGTGGAATTCGATTGAAGTTTTCTATTCAATTGTGATATTGAATATGCAATGTAATAAATAAGGAAATAGTTATATTCACGAAACAGATATTTTCTGTCGGTTAACTAATAAATAAAATCGAAAATTGAAAGATTTATAAGAAAAGCTTCTCTTAATATAATTTTGTACTTAACTCCGAGAGTTCGAGGTTTATCATGAAATGACATGCGTCATGATTGGGAACAATATATTATGTTAATAATAATAATATAATAATAATGTTATTTACCGATTATTTTAATAAATATTAAAATTATCGTTACCCATTGTTTTTCCACTGCTCAAAGACTTAGCATCACATAATTTGTAAACCCTGTAGAGGTGGTATAAAGACTAATTAATAAAGTAATTTTCAAAAAGAACCATTCCTTTAAAAAACTAAACCCTTATAAAATCATTAACAAAAGCAGTAACATCATTTGAAATCACATTTTAATGTTACCACGTCTTATATTTAAGATATTAAATTATTGCACATTCTTTTATATTAATTTCATTGCACCTAACTCAACAACTTCTCGTCATCAGCGTAGAAATACTTAAAAATATGTGTTTCACTATTTCTTCTTGAGCCATTTTATTATGTATTATTATAATATTTATATATTTATTCTTAGTACATTTACATTACAAAGGAATAATATATTGTCCTCCACACTAGGAGTTCACCTGTGTTACAGAGGACATTTTTCAGTTGTAAATTATAAATTATAAATTGTGAATAGTAAAACAAAAGAGTGTTCATAGTTAATATAAAAAAGAGAAACAATAAAAATCAAAATATAAAGTCGACTTCAATTCGACAAAAATTATAAATTATAAGTTAAAAAGATTGGAAGTTGATTTTACATATATAAAATTATTGGTCCGCTGAACGTTTGATTGCTAAGGTTCGTCAGGCGCTTCATACCACTAGACCGAAGGAGTCTTCTGTGGGACCGTGGGTTCATCGTATTATATTGGAACCGACTACCCCTGAAACAAATAAATATTTTATTGCTATCCCATTCTCTCGCAGGCTACATCCTATAGATGTACGTGTTTGTCACTTTTTAGTCGCTAGCTTCCGTTTCATCGAATTTAAAATCACAGCGGTGCTAAAGAAAAAAAAAATGAACATAACTCCAAAAGGGTTATTACCATTTAACACTTTTAAATTCACAGAAAATAAAACAGGAAGAATCGACAAAAAATGGAAAAAATTCCTGACACGTGTAAATAATTTTTCAGTTGGCAGTTAAAAAGGTAATGACCTAAATAAAAGTGTTAAAAAATTGTTGGCTGTTTACGTCAAAAATTTATCTCGATAGTTACTTGGTGTTTTATAGCTACTACGGCTACAGGCTAGCGAATGGTCACGAAATGTAAATTAATCTAATTTGTCATGCAATTTTCCAATATTAGACTAATCGCAGTTTACGTACATAACTACATTTTAATTTGTTGCATTTAGCCGGTTTTTCCACTCTCCTCAAAGTCGTACCGATCTTTAAGCTAACGAATTAGTAATATATGCCAGATGCCAAACGGGGAGAATGGAGCCCGAACGGAACAAGGTCATAATAATTATATATTATGGTACCAGGATATGTGAACAACATGCAATTTGAATAGGCTGGAAGAGAAGAATTGCTACGAGCAAAGAGACGATGTAAAGTGGAAAGGTTTCATCAAAAAGCTGTACGTATATGTTACTAATTAAGTAAGAAATTATGGAACGGTAAATGAGAACTTCTCTATGGGTCCCATAAACATACTAATTTCGGTTTTTGGTATAAAATTAAAATTATTTAAACTCAATGAAATTTAAATTTTTATAATTGAAACAGATAAGTATTAAACGTATTAAATCATATCGGACAAAACAATGAAGTAAGTACACAAATTATTTGATTAATTAACCGTTCTATATTTGAAATGTGTAAATATTTGTTTCGTTTGTAAAATGTTTTTGTAGTAATTTTCCAAGTTCACCAGAAAAAGAATTTCCAAGTTTACCATCGAAAAGAATTTTTTTCTTTTTACAAATACTTTCAGCTTCGCATATCCCACACTAGTATCTCGTGAGTTTTCACTGATTTTCCGTAGTACATAGTAACGTTGTGTGCACCTAAAGTCGAGGTAAACCAGATTACTTGTCGATGGTATTGTTCCTCGAAATCCATAATGCCACCTTCCCCCCGATCCCAATTGTCTATTGATACCGACCGTTACAGCTCTACCGATATGCTCTGCGGTTCAACGCAACATTGATTCGTTCCTTGCATTAGTAATTATTGTGTGGAGATTTCTTAGATCATGTTTCATTAAGGATGCAGCACAGCGATCGGGGAAAAGGGGATAAATAATCCCCTTTTTGTGATGGTTTCACTTAAATGTATGACTTCGTATTATCATTTTACGAACATTTTGGAGTTCCCTTAGCTTTAAAGACACGAACTACTACAATTCTTTCTTCATTAAATAATCCATAAGCCACCGCATTTTTAAGCACAGATTTTGGAAATGACACTTCATTTCAACAATTACTACAAGAAACAACTACTTACGTATGCAAAACAGGTTATTAAGTTGTTAGTTTAGGTAAACTAAGTAATTCATACGTATTTAGTTTGAAACGAAACTTCTCAAATGTCAAATTCATACAAAAAAATGACGGAAATGTAAATTTTTTACTTTGAATGAAAATCGAATTTTAATGCACACTCTTCCGTCTATCCCGACTGAAACCGATGTTTCTTTTGTTAATTAAGTTTAAAAGTATTTTACTTTTCAAAATCTATGACCATTAAAAGTGTAATGGCATGCGGCGGCTCGTGGATTGTTTACCCTTTCTTCAACTTCTACTTCAGTTTGTCAAGAAGTCCATCGTGGATTTGACAGTAATTCAATTCACTTGCCTCGATTTTATTGATCCTTAAAAATGCTCCTGACATAAAATAAATTGTATTCGCTTGGCAAAGAAATAATATATATATTACATATAGGAAAAAATATTATTATTCTAGCTATGTATGTATTTAAATACATATATTTAAAATACACTCCTTCAGATACACAAAAATATTACAAGTAAATCACACCATGCCATGGTACGTGTTGAAAGCAGTAGACAAAACTTAATGGGTCGCTTATGCACTCCATTAATGTATACCAGCTTCGCACAACTACTACATTTACACTGGAATAATATATGGTTCAATCAACTAGCGACAGAGCTGAGGTTAGAACTTGATTATAATAAATTTAAAAATAAAATAAACTATTCTATCATAAATAATTTAGCTAATTAGAATCAATTGACATCTTATTTTTCTTATTCTATTACTTTTTAGCGTATTTAGTACTTTTTTATTTTTTATTTTTATTTTAAATAATTTGTTTTGAATATTTAATTTTATATTATTATATACCAAAAATACTTTTCACTTTTATATGTACAAAATTTTTTTGTTTTTTTTTTCTTCACACTGAATGTTAAGTTATTTATTTTTTCCCCTTTACACACGAGTTTTTAACTCTCGTAAAGGTAAATATGTCTAGTTTTTAATATGAAATATATATTGTCATGTTAATTTAAGTACCTTTAGGATTGTAATAAATAAATTTAAAAAAATCTTATTCTAGCCTCACTTGCAATTAATGTTTTTTTTTGTGAATTTTTGCGTGTAATTTTCGTGTCAATGTCATAATTTTTCATTATCAAAAAATTTTATTATTACGGGGAACATCCAAAAATTTTTTTGGACGGTAAGTCTCTCAAAATAGTAGAAGCAATAGTATATTTGTGGCACTTCATCACCAACAAGTTGACGATACGGACAGGCAGAGGCGAGCACCGAATATAAGATGTAACTTGATTAGTAGAAGATTTCGGCACTTCGGTCCGCAGGTGAAAAGGACCCTCTTCTTAGTTTTTTTTACTACCTTGTGTAGTCGCGAGCTCTGGGCCAAATTCAAAAAGGGAACCACGGAAAAGTATAGGGAGCGATACAAAAATACACACCGTGCGATATTCGCACTATAGAGGCACCGCAGTGCCTCCTCCATGTTCACGGAAGGGCGACTTCCCGGATTTCCCACAATTCTCCATCCGATTGACCCATTCGCGATGAATAAATGTTTTTTTTTCAAAACTTTATATGATTTTTCAAACGGGTATTGAAGTTGCATGATTCTGAGTTGTCATGGAACCATTATTATTATGTAATGAGCAAGCAGCATTCTGTTGATGTACTCGTGTGTTTCACAATAATTTTAACAGTAATTTGAGCTGTTCAAAACACGTTAGATCTTTCCTTTCTCCAAATAAGAATCCAATAGAGCTTTAAATTGATCTATTTTAGTGGCATTGATGACATGTTATAGTACTGTATTTATTAACAAGTTAGTCTTAAAAAACTGATTTTTGTTGTAAAGAACGCTTGGAAATAAAATAAAATATATATATATATATATTTTTGCATTTCTTTAATATTACTTTTTTTATAACTTTAGAGAAAAAAAAACATTTCTCTGAATATAAGTAGCTATTCAGGGGGAACTACATTGCAAATTTTGCAAAAAATAAGCAACTTATTACTGTTAGGCGAGTCCCTCGGCATTTTAGCAGGCAAACAAGGGCTTCACCAAGGGTGTTGTGTAGGTAGTATTAAATTGTCGTGAATGGTATATTAAATCGTTAAATTCTTTGCACGATTAAATAATGAGTGCACCGAAAATTATAAATAAGACGAACTTTTTCCTGTTACAGTTTCTAATTTTATTTAGCTATTATACCAACAAAATCAATCTTAACACATTAAAAAACTGTTCTTATCCTGAACAATTTATATTATCGCCAAAAGCATATTATTTGATCTATATATGTACACAAGTTGCTATCTCAATAATCTAAGGGCTCTACTTGATAAATTAAAAACTATCGAAGTAACTTATCCACATTTATTACCTCCCCTTGTTAAGTGCAACACCCTTGTAACGACTGGTAAGCAGCATTAGTCTGTTTGGAGAATCAAATCGTAAGCAGTGGGGTCGCAATGTCGATGTTTAACCTTAGTTCTAACGAGGTCTCGAACAACGGCGGTTAAGGGTCAGGAAGGGATTGATTCTTGGTAGGTATTCGGTGGAGAATGCCGATTCCAATTTATTTATTATAGACATATACAAAAGAAAGTATAAATTACATATTAGGAAGTTTTGCCTGTCCAACTAGGAAAGTTTCCCGTTCCAGGACAGACAAATTGACATGTTTAGTTCATATTATTCCTGAAATGTACATAATTACATAACAAAAACAAAACAAAAAGTTTCATTTTTATCTAAAACTAAGTTGTGTAATAAAGAAAATGTATATAAATATAAGTATACGTACATTTTTTTGTGACAAAGTAGAAAAAGGAATCTGGTAGCATATATTTTAATCGGATTTACCGAACTAACCTGGTAACATATAATATATTAAGATTTACGGAGGTATGTTAGTAGCATTGAAAGGTGTAACATGTACCTGATAACAAGATGGAGGAATTACAATAAAATTTACAAAATAAAGATATGAAATTATTGGATACGCGCCATAAATATATTTGGGCATTAATTTCTTTAAATTGATAATTTATACTATAAGACCATAAGGGCGCCATCTATGGGTTTTGTATTGTATTGAATTGAACCTATGTGACTTGAGATGCAGTGTATTCATGCGTTTCCTTACCTTTGTGAATCAAGCAATTACTTCTGACGGGAGTGTCAGTAAAAGGCCAAGAGATGTCTCTCCTGGTCAGTCTTAAGAATAATTCATCCAGTGAGTGAATTATTGTTGTACCTAAGATTGGATTTTTGGCACGCATTATTAATATGCAAATTTTTCATTGTTGAAACTTCCTTGCTGTGCGAAACATCTGTCAAGATTATGCAATATCGCCTTGACCTTTTTATTGAAAAGAAGTGTTTTTTTGTGTGGACATCGTGGCTGAGCTGCATTCTCTGAGTGAGTGTTTGTTTGTTTTCACTTTGGTTTTTGAGATTGCTGGGTCAACTGTTTTTTTGTGTCACATAAGGAAGAATTCAATTTTCGTTAAGTTTACATAGGGTAGTCATCCCTTGTGTCAGGGGCTATTTACACGCCCATACATATTTAATGGTCCTTCGTAGCCTGGATTATTAATTCATTCATACATTCAATTCGAGATTATAGCTTAATTACATGGATGTTTGAATTTACGTATTTTTTTTGGTAAATTTGAAGTACCTCTCATTTTTTGAGAACTATAGCTGGTCTTGTTTTTGCTTTTGGATGACATATTTGGATGTTCGCAGAATTATCGTAATTTTGGATAATTATTCGCAACATTATTATTATTAATTAATTGTTAACATTGTTCGCAGAATTGTCGTAATTTTGGATAATTATTCGCAACATTATTATTAATTAATTATTAACATTGTAACATTATTGTAAAATTTTGTGGTAATCTTTTCGCATATATAAAAAATGCCAAGAATTACGGAGGAGGGTTTTGATGAGGCTCAAGACAGATCGCTTATTCTTTTAACCGCAAAAAAGGAAAATCTTTTTTTTCGTATGAACGATCTGTATAATGCAACAAATAATATATCTAATTTTGAGTCAAGAAATAACGAAGTGTTTATGGCTCAGTCAGAGATGATTGATCAAATGCGAAGTCAATTTGAAAATATTATAGATAGCATCAATGATCGTCAGTTAACTTTAAATCCAGAATTTAAACCAGATTTTCAAGCTTTAAATGCTTTTGATGATCTTTTTTTGAAGGTCAAACGAACTAGATCGAATATGAAAACTTCTGTAAGAGAGTCACTGACGTCACAAAATAAGTCGCGGGAGCCGTGTATGATTAATCTTCCTGCAATAGATCTTCCAACCTTCGATGGTAAGAATGAAAGTTGGTCGAAATTTTTTGAGTCATTTAAAGCCAATATCCATAATAATAGACAGCTAACTGACTCGCAGCGTGTGCAGTACTTAGTCGGAAAACTCACACACGGGGCTTTGAACATAACCGCAGGCATTGTGCCTTCGGGTGATACATATCAGATCATTTGGGAGAGTTTAGTTAAAAAATATCAAGATAAACGTGCACTAGGAACACATTATTTAAATAATATTCTCGATGCGAAAAACTGCACGAATACATCTGCCAGTCTCAATTCTTTCATTGAAAGATATTCTTCGTCAGTGTCGGCATTAAAGCAGTTAGGTATTGAAGATTTAACTGATTTTATTTTGTTTCACTGCGCGGTAAGAAAAATTGATTCACAGACGGCTCAGAACTTTGAGCTGACAGTTCGTAATAAAGAAATTCCTTCTTATAATGAGTTAGTTTCGTTTGTACAAGATCAAGTAAAGATTTTAGAACGAACGAGTAACTCGCATGGTGTCGTAAATAAAACGCATCCCATTTCGTCCTCCCGATCAAATAATACTAAATCGTTCGTCGCGAGTAATGCGAATATTCCGCGCTTCCCAGCTCCGCCGAAAGGATGTATTCTGTGTAACAAAACTGATCATTTAATCAACGTTTGCTCAAAGTTTAAATGTATGAGTTCCCCACAGGCTCGATTTGAATTTATAAAATCGAAAAATGCCTGTGTAAATTGCCTTAGTGGTTCACATACAATCAAGTCATGCAAATCGGGGTTAGTTTGTGATTTGTGCAATAAACGTCATCATACATTCTTACATTTCGGCAGTGTGAATAATATGAAAACCAATACTCATGTACATACGTCGCAAGTACCTACCAGTGAAGAACCGTCAGTCCCCCCTCCAGTGTCATCCAGCATCAATGGAACTGGCATTGGTGATAAGCAAGTGGAGGGGACCGCGAATGTCAATCCTTCGTGTTCGCTTTGTGCCAAAGTAACACCGAACTCTTCTATTTTACTTTCGACCGCACAAGTATACGCGAAGCTTAAAAACGGAAATAAAGTTATTGTTCGGTGCCTAATTGATAATGGCTCTCAAAATAATTTGATTACGGTCGATTGTTGTAAAACTCTGAATTTACCAATATTTCCTTTGAGTAATTCGTTTGTCAAAGGAATTGGATCAACGTCTCGACCAATTTTCGGTTACGTGTATTTGGATATTGAGTCTCGCGTATACCCAGAGAATAAATATAATATACATGCGCTTGTCGTTGACAGTATCACCGACCAATTACCTAATCACTATATAGCCAAGGGTGATATGAGGTACTTAGAGGGCATACCTCTCGCAGACTTAACATGGAATATTCCTGGATGCGTGGATGTCGTCATCGGTGCACAACTGTTCCCATATATTTATTTAGGGAACAGGGTTGAATCGGGTACTAGTGCACCCCCCGCGTTATCGACCGCTTTCGGTTTCGTGTTGATGGGTAATTACCCCAATAATGTGCTCAACACAAACACATCATTCTCGGCACTCGCACTTAATGATTTAGTGCAAAAATTTTGGCTGTTAGAAGAGATACCTAATATAAAATTTCTAAGTCCGGAGGAGACAGAATGTGAGAATCTCTTTACTTCATCAATTTCTCGCACTGATGATGGTAGATATTCTGTTGCTTTACCTTTCGGTAAAGATCCAAGACAATTGGGTAATTCTCGTACTGCTGCCCAACGCCGATTTTTGGCATTGGAGCGAAAATTTAAACATTCCCCTGCTTTGCAGGAGAATTATAACAAGGTTATCAGTGAATATATTGAAAATAATTACCTATCAGAAGTCTCAGAGTCTGATATCACAGAAGATGGATATTACATCCCACATCATGCTGTCACTCGTCCAGACAAACCAATGCCTCGTATTGTGCTCGATGCTAGTGCTAAAACACACACAGGGCTGTCACTGAATGACATTATTCATACTGGTCCCAATTTGCAAGCCGATTTGTTTCTGCTTTTGCTTGACTTTCGTCTTTTTCCCATCGCTATGACTGCGGATATAAGGCAAATGTATTTACAGATTGAAGTTCCTAGTAAGCATCGCAGATACCTGAGGATCTTATTTCGATTCTCAAATAATGGTCTCATACGAACTTTTCAGTTCAATCGAGTTCCTTTCGGCTTGACGGCAAGTCCATACTTAGCAATGCGGACGGTTCGCCAGTTGGCCCAGGATATGAGACCACATTACCCGGATGCTGCCAAAGTGGCAGAGTCCAAGCTGTATATAGACGACCTGGTCTATTCTATTGCAGATGAGCCCAGCGCCATACGTCTTTCTCGAGAATTAATCTCGTTGTTTAAGTCCGGTGCCTTTGATTTAGTAAAATGGACTAGTAATTCTCAAGTTGTACTTGAGAACCTCCCGGATTCTCACCGCAGCCCAGTGGACTTCACTGTTGGTTCTAACAATACCTCTAAGGTGTTGGGCCTTTCGTGGGAACCAGCTGATGACAGCTTCTTCTTTACGACATCTTATGTTCAGGAGAAGTGCACAAAGCGGAGCATACTCTCCATAGTCGCCCGTTTATTTGATGTCCTCGGCTTGGTCGCCCCTGTCATTCTGTACGCTAAATTACTTATCAAAGAGCTATGGCTGTGCAACATTGGTTGGGATGATACACCCCCTGATAGCGTTATTCGTCGGTTTTCAGCGCTTACACAGGAATTTCCGCTAATTTCAATGATAAAAATCCCTCGCCATGTTGGTGTCCTGAAAGACAGTACGGTGTTCGTTGTTGCTTTCTGCGATGCAAGCATGAATGGTTACGGCTGTGTGATTTATTTGCACACCACTGATCTGTTTGGAAAAATTACAGTGAGATTGTTGTGCGCAAAATCAAAGGTTTCTCCCACCAAAGTGACGACCCTCGCTCGTTTGGAGCTCTGTGCCGCAGTATTGATGTCCAAATTAATACGGACGGTTCAAGATAATTATTCTGAGCGTCTTCCTATTGCAGGAACATATGCGTTTTCCGATTCTACCGTTGCGCTCTCTTGGATACATTCTTCACCGCATCGCTGGTCGGTGTTTGTTAGTAATCGCGTAGCTCAGTGCCAAGAAAATTTGTCTCCAGAGAACTTTTACCATGTTGCTGGTAGTGAAAACCCGAGCGACTGCCTTTCTCGTGGCATGCTTCCTTCCCAACTCGTTTCACATGATTTATGGTGGAACGGCCCATCATGGATTCGCAGCCCACCTTTGGAATGGCCATTAAAACCGTTTCACCCTACCAATACTGGTGAAATGCCTGAACACAAGGCTAATGTGCTCATTGCAACATTTCAGGGTGAAAAATCGGTCCTGAGTGAACTGGCTCAGCGTATATCCACTTGGGATAAACTACTAAGGATTGTTGTTTATGTCCTCCGATTCATAAAAAAGATATCACTTTCCTCTGGAACGGTCAATAATCTTATGACTGCTGAAAAGGCTGTGATTCGTGCTGTGCAGAGTATTCATTTTGCAGGAGATATTGCTGCACTCCAGGAAGGCAAATTTCATTCCAAAAGACTTCAGAGTTTATCTCTATTTCTTGATGGAGATAATCTGTTACGTATTGGGGGGCGGCTTTCTAAATCGGATTTACCTTTTGAGGTTAAACATCCGGTTTTGCTTCCCAAACATGACTGTGTTGTCGATCTGATCATCGCTCACTTTCATGTCGTGAACTGTCATACAGGCCCAGGACTTCTTATGTCTATCTTACGTCAACGCTATTGGATATTAGATGCTAGGACTGTTATTAGGGCAATGGTGCGGAAATGCAATTGTTGCTTCCGCTTAAATCCATCGCATCCTACACCGAAGATGGCAGATTTACCGTCATATCGTGTTGCAGAAGCAAAGGCCTTCGTACATACCGGTGTAGATTACGCAGGTCCACTCCGTATTACGCTGACTCGTCGGAGAGGACAACATTCTCAAAAGGCATATATTTGTCTATTCGTATGCCTTGTGACCAAGGCTATTCATATTGAGTTGGTCTCTGACTTAACTTCAAATGCTTTCCTGGCTGCTTTCAGCCGTTTTATTTCTCGGCGTGGCCCGGTAACATGCTTGTATTCAGATAATGGTACTAATTTTGTGGGTGCGAAGGCACAATTAGATGACCTCTACAAGTTTTTGGTTGAATCTGAATATGAGCCCTCATTAAAGCGCGAACTCGCTAAGCGTCGTATAGAGTGGAAAATGATTCCACCACGCGCGCCTCATTTTGGGGGTATGTGGGAGTCGAACATAAAGAGCATGAAGACACACTTGTACCGTGTGATTGGAACTCAGCTTCTCACCTATGAGGAGTTACAGACTGTGCTAGTTCAAATTGAGTGCATAATGAATTCGCGTCCACTTACAGTTATGTCTTCTGACCCTTATCCAGAAGTCCTTACGCCTGCGCATTTTTTAATGTCGACACCATTGCAGTACTTGCCTGCTTCTGTCCTGGCAGACGGTAAAATCAATTTGACTCAGCGTAAGCAATTATTAGACAGCATGGTTCAGTCCTTCTGGAAGAAGTGGCGTTCAGAGTATCTGCACACCTTGCAAGTCAGGCAGAAGTGGACTACTTCTGATCATCCGATTGATATCGGAACTGTCGTACTAGTGGGACAAGAAGATTCCCCTCCGTTAAATTGGCCTTTAGGCGTGATAACTGAAATCCATCCCGGAATGGATAAAATTGTTCGCGTTGCGACGGTAAAGACAAGATTTGGTTCTTTTAAACGTCCGGTTGTGAAATTATATCCCATTCCAACGCAATAATTATATATTTTATCTATTTTTGTTTATTTTTATTTATTTATTTCTTTTGATTTTAGTCATTGTTTCAATGATCTCTGACCCAGACATGGCATTACTTAATATCCGTTATCTTGGTCAATTTGAACTTTATTACATTGTATTTTTGGTTATTTTTCTTTATTTGTGAGATTCTGCGAATTTCCAATGCGTGTCATTCCTGAATATTACCGGTGAATAGTCACTTTATTTCTATTTCATTTCTTGTTTCATTTGTATTTTTATATTCTTTCTTTTGTAAGCTCTGCGAACTTCCAAGGCGGGGAATATGGATACGCGCCATAAATATATTTGGGCATTAATTTCTTTAAATTGATAATTTATACTATAAGACCATAAGGGCGCCATCTATGGGTTTTGTATTGTATTGAATTGAACCTATGTGACTTGAGATGCAGTGTATTCATGCGTTTCCTTACCTTTGTGAATCAAGCAATTACTTCTGACGGGAGTGTCAGTAAAAGGCCAAGAGATGTCTCTCCTGGTCAGTCTTAAGAATAATTCATCCAGTGAGTGAATTATTGTTGTACCTAAGATTGGATTTTTGGCACGCATTATTAATATGCAAATTTTTCATTGTTGAAACTTCCTTGCTGTGCGAAACATCTGTCAAGATTATGCAATATCGCCTTGACCTTTTTATTGAAAAGAAGTGTTTTTTTGTGTGGACATCGTGGCTGAGCTGCATTCTCTGAGTGAGTGTTTGTTTGTTTTCACTTTGGTTTTTGAGATTGCTGGGTCAACTGTTTTTTTGTGTCACATAAGGAAGAATTCAATTTTCGTTAAGTTTACATAGGGTAGTCATCCCTTGTGTCAGGGGCTATTTACACGCCTCTACAATTATGTTAGGTTATGTGTTTAGAAGTTTGAACTTTTAATACATAGTACACTTATAGGAGAAACTATATATATATATTTTTATTTTTATTTATTTATCTATAATAAAATATATTTACAATTTGGTTTTATTTGTATGCCTGTCTCACTAGGGTATACCTGTGTCGAGACAGGCGTACAGGTATATAAATGAATATAGTAGTTACAAGGATATTTCAGGTAAAATACATATTATGAATAGAATTAGAACAGAAGGGTGATTGGAAGGGTGGTAAATCTTTTAAAGAGAGTTATTTTATAAATGATGGAGATGGAGTAATGAAATAAATTCTGCCTAATCTATTTATAGGTTAAATTTGACAGGATTCCATTATTTTCATTTATTTTATATGGGTTAGGTTGTATGTGAATAGTTATTTCTGTCTATGTGTGATTTATTTTACAGATATTTGTGATAGTGTGGCGTCCAATACTTATAATCCATTTTTTAATATCTTGTTTGAATTTTGTAAAGGAGTCACTTTGTCTGATCGTTGTTTTTGGCTCGGGTATTGTGTATTGTTTGTGTAGCTTTGTATGGTGTTTTGTTGTTTTTGTGTAAATTAAGTAATATGGATCTTGAGTAGAGCTGTTTTATGTCCAATATAAAAATTAAAATTTACAATATTAGATATAATTTATGTATGTAATTATCTATATGATTTTTTTAAGCGTTGTAACTAGAATGTGTAATAAAGTAAAGTATGTGCAAACATGATTATTTTCACTGAATTAAAACATGAATTCAGAACATATTATATTATACGACTAACTAACTAACTAACTAACCATCACGCCGTTTCCCCGCAGGGGTAGGCAGAGAGGACGGACCGCCAAACAACTCGGTCTTGGCACACACTCTTTGCCTCACTCACATTCATACATCGTCTCATACATACTCTTCTATTATTCTGACTTTTGACATGGCCCGTCTCAAGTATCTGATTCACTTGATCGTGCCATGTCTTCCTCGGGCGTCCCCGACTTCTTCTACCATTCACATTTGCATCATATATTATTTTTACATATTCTTTTTACAAAATATTTAATATTCTGTAAAAAGAATATTATACGACAATACGAATATACACCGCGCTCATGTCTTGAACTACTCCTGCTAAAATATAAAAACTATAACTATAAATATAGATAGAAATATAAACTATGAAACAGAAACTATGAATATAAATACATAGTACCTGATTTAGTGCTACTTTGGTGAAATTAGTGCATTACTTCGTACGCCATATTGTGTTATGTATTAGAAGGATTCTATTGTAATTGACCTTTTCGTACTCATTCGGTTGGTACTCGGTTGATAAAACTCCTGACGATTATAAACTTGAATATCTCATTAAGTAAGTTTTCGGTGTTTTTCTTTTAGACTTTGTTATATATTACAGAGTTATACCATAGATTTAACTATTATCCGTAAGCTAGGTGACAAGAGTGAAATCAAAATATATCTTTAAAAAAAAAATAATCGAAAAAAATGAAAACAGAATCGACATAATAATAATGTATTTTATTTATTTATTAATTTATTTATTTAACTAATTACACTAATTACATGTCACAAATTCATATGAAAATTATTAGTAATAATAAAAAAAGTGTATGCATGACAGTTAATTGTGGCGTTACATTGGGAAGTGACACTAGGGATACATTTACATGCAAAAATCTATAATACAAATAAAATTAATATTGATTAAAAAAATGTGATAGCCTTTGGCCTTCTTGTACCTACGTTCCGTGAAGTTAAATAGATTTATTACATCTGCATATCTATTAGTAACTTCATGCAACCTAGGTAAAAGCGGGTGTTTCGTATACCTACTCAGTCCGATTTTATTGTTGCATTTAAAAAGGATTTTAGAACGAGTGGTTCTCATGAGAATATGAAACTCAATGAGCTAAACTTATACTTGTTCATATGAAGCGGATACTTTGTGATGTGACATTATTAATTTAAAATAAAACAATAACTTTGTAAACACCACTTTAATTTTTATACTTTATGCCGACCGGGTTTCGCTACAACCGTAGCTTCATCAGGGCAGTATAATACTCTACTAACATTAGGTTACATTTGTGTTATAATATATATTTTACCAAAAATGGGCTGGGCTGGACTCGTCAAGTGGAGGAGGAAGAGGGAGGCATAGATGGAGAATTGGGAAGGGAACGGACGTGTTCTTTATCAATAGGGAACAATCTTAGTATGGGACTTTTATTTAAATTAAGTTGGTTGGTTGGTAACCATGGGACTTTTATTCAAATTAAGTTGGTTGGTTGGTAACCAACTTAATTTAAATAAAAGTCCCATAGTGGTGTTTACAAAGTTATTGTTTTATTTTAAATTAAACTTATACTCCCCAAACAAAAACCAAAACAATGCAAACACACAGCAGTTTCATTGGACCTCGTACTTTCATTCTATTAACGAAAATTATTCAGGTGGCTAAACTTACCCAATACCTAAAGAGTTAAAAATATGGCTTAACAATGCAGATGTTGAAACTTTATTTTTATAAATGAAATAATTAAAAACACTTTGTTTTTACCACCATAATCTTTATTTAAAAAATCAACATTTTTCGAGGACGATGTTCTCTTCATCGGGACATTATATGTACTAAAAACTAAAATATCTAGTGTAGTGGGTAGAAATGGAAATAGTGGGTTGGGAGAGAGGTGGAAAGGGGAGGTGCTTAGAAGATCAACAGGGGGGAGGGGGGATTGGTGGAAAGGGGGGTGCTTAGAAGATCAAAGATAAAAATTACAATGGAAATATGTTTAAGATAGGGTTATTCACAAAATTTATTTTCATATATTTTTTTTTAAATTTCATATTTATAATTTATATCTCTTTTATTTTTCACACAAACTTTTACACTTATTATTAAACTATACACTTATACACTGTATACACTTTTTGTAGAAATTATTTAATCATATTTTTGCTTAATATGCCCACTGTTTTGTTTTTCCTAGGTACAACAAAATATATTTAACTGTATTATTTAGTGGGTCCCATTATTCTTATGATTTTCATAATACGTATTTATTTTTTTAAATGTAAAATTGGGATTTAAAATAAAAGAAACAATTTTTTATACGTCAAATTGCATCAAAATCTGTGAGAGTTGCGTTAAAGATTTGAAAAGCTGTAATATCTACTGTGAGAGTAAAATAATACGACATTAGATACGATTTTAGATTTTCACGGCCAAAAACATTTTTTTTTATTAGTTTTTGGGGTATTATGCAGTGTTACGCTACCTCCTTCTTTAGCCAACGCTGTCCGAAACGTAAAAAGAAGGAGGTAGCGTAACACAGCATAACACCCCAAAAACTAATAACAAAAATAATACGACATTGTCCACCCTTGATATTGTTCCAACTGTAAGTTAAAAATATTAAACTACTAACCAAATTTGCAAAGTTTTCTGAAGCAAACCCAAATCCAATTTCGTAAACGGAATATTAATTAAACAAAAATATACATGGTACAACATATTTTTTGCAATATTCGGATATTTCTTAATTTTTAACAATATTCATTTGTTAAAAATTAAGAAAATATCCGAATTCGTTGAATCCATACTACTTTTCGCTTCTGCAGTAAGAAAAGAAAAGAGGATGTCATGAGAATTATTATGAGAATTAAAAAAAGAATAAAAAATTATGATAAACGATAGAAAAATTAATCTTATTTTTACGGTCGAGTCTAACATAAAAACTGTATTATTCTTTTAATGAATAATATTTTGAAGATTCCACTTCTGTTACTAATTTTACGTATCTGGTCTTGACAACCGAAGTATGGTTTTTTCCAATTGTGGTTCGATGGCTGATATCACTGAATCTTCCTGGATATCTTTGAAATCGTCGACACATCCAGAGTGTTAAAATTAGACGGGTATGGCAGGGTAGTAAATAGGTGTACTATTTGTCATAAAATATAATTCTTAATTACGTAACAGTATCCGAACAGTAACTAATTCAGTACATTATTGCTTAGTTTGCCTAGTAACGTACATCGTCAAGGTATCAACCGTCTAAATTAGGACCCTCCGCGTGAATTGTGTAGAGTATCCAGTTTCCGCTTTGCAGGCCGAAGATGTCTCCTCCAGGCCCGGAGTTGGCGAAACTTTGGGTCTTAATTAGAATCGATGCAGGCCAAATGAATTAGCGCCTGGAGATCGAACTACGACCAACTTTGTCCGCAGACTCGGGCAGATGTCGCTTTTTCAATTGGCACCAAAATAAATCGCCTTTAAAAAAATATTTTAACAAGCGTAAATTTTTTACTGATTTTTTACAGAACCTGCAGGTGAAATTGGTTTTGATAAATGACATAAATTCGTGCATTCATAAAACTGTGTGGTCATAAATTCATCTTGGTAGTATATACGAGTGTAAATAAAGATCTGCGGAATCTGCTAAAAAAAAATCTTTCGTGGTGAATCGAATGAGAGCACTCCCCTGCAGATCTTCATTTATAAGAATATATGAGCAAAGTTGTATGAACGTATGAATTTTGTCATTTATTTTATGCATTTTGGTAGGCACTACTAACTGTTAAGTTTCGGATTTCAAATAATAAACTCTGAAAAATTTTATATTTATTTAATATTTTTGTTTAGTTAAAAATAATAACACAGGCCTGCGACTGTTTTTTCTTCTTTGAAATAAGAGGTAATTCCCATGTATTTTTGGTTGCTTAATTCGGGAAAATTATCGAAAAAATTCCATCACGTAAGGTTTTCCGGAAAACTCAAAATACTGTGGGATTGCCTATCTTAAGGCGCAAAACGGAGTTTATTGCCGAAATATATATATATATTTTTTAATTCCAACTTATAATAAGATAATGTTATGTTTTATAGACTGAAACAAAACATTTAGTAACTCATGACGATAAAATTAGTCAGCGTTGAATCACATACATCGGGATTTTCCATAGTAAGTATGATGAGAGAATGCCGAAATTCCCAAGTTGCCCACTACCTTCCATGCCCTTTTATTTATTATTTCTGTTCCAACTTTCCTAAGGTGCGTTTCAAAAATGACTTCAAGAGGTTGTGTAAATTCTTCTGAGAGTTTTTGCTATATTTGTGGTGAATTAGTAGTGAGAAAACAACAATGAAATATTACTGATTTTGTTGAAAAAGTGTATTTTGCGTATTTGGTGTAAAGATAGGGGGACCAGGACAAATCTTGGACCCCGCATGGAGTTTGTTCAGGGTATGTTGAAGGACTTAGAATGTGGTCAAAAGGTAAAGTTAATCTTTTCGTTTTGGTGTTCCCATGATCTCTGGAGAGAGCCTCGAAACCACAGCGATGACTCCTACTTTTGTTCGTGCAATGTGCAAGGGTATAGTACCAAAAAAAAAAAAAACAAATTTGTTACCCAAACATGGATTCGGCACTCTGCCCAGTCCCTCACGGACCTGGCATTCCTACACCACAAGCACCCCCAAAGCCTAGACGATTTGCCATCATCAGAAGAAACTTCTAGTGAGGATTTTCAAGTAGGCGACACTAGTGGACCTCAACAATTTTGCATATTTTATTTTTTTTTAACATTCCTTATAGAAGTGTAATTCGGGTTTTGCCTATTTTCGTGGAAAATCCTTTCGTGATGGGTTGAAATGGATAGCATACTCGGATTCAGCATACAGAAAAACATATAATTCACCCATTACCATTTAAAAAAAAAAAGTCAATTTGCAGACCTGTGATGCTCCATAGAGAACTTCCAGATGTGATGTTTCTCTTTTCTACCCTCTTATATTTGTCTGTATTTTATTTACTCCTGGGCACTTGGCACCAGTCGTAATATTCTTCTTTTCTCTTGGCTCTGATCGATATTTAAATTCTTAAGGCTTTGCATATGTGTGGTAGGGATGGAAAATTCCTCCCCTACGTCACACAAGCCTTTATAAAATTGGACCCTTATTTCCTCTGATAACTACAGAAAGCTACTTAAAGCTCCCTTGTACTACATACCTTTAGCGATATATGTACTTAACTAATAAATACGTTATTTACGACTTTGAACGTAATTATTTTCGTATTTAGGTTGTAATTAAACTCCATCAAACGTTGTGTAATTTTTTTGATTTATGATATAGGACTTTAATTACTTTAAATTTTTGTGGTAACCCTCTTGATTCTAAACAGAGTGTTGAATTTCAAACTGTATTGGTCTTTCTCTTGCAAATTTAACCTTAAGTAATTTCTCTAAATGAACTAACTTCCCTTTGACGTTTATTATGATTCCCTACATCCTAATGAATTCATGAATAAGCAATACTAATCGAAACTACACATGACTAATTGAACAGATAATTAAATATAACTCAAATGGTTAAATGTTAGTAAATTTGATTATGATTGTATCTCGTATCTGCTGGGCGCCCCTACGTTTAGATTCAGCTGCTATAAGGTACATATAAAGATGGATTTAGTAGGTTAATGTAATTAGTTAATTGCATATTTGACGAACTCAGAATAACCCTTTTTCTGGCAAAATTTGGCTCCTGCCTCCATCAAGTAAGCAGGGTGATCAGAAGTCAACCCAAAATTCGCACAGTCTTTTGGCACGGTTCAATTGATTGATACCTAAGTTATCGCGTCCCAATTGACCTTCCTTCGCCATCATGCACTGCCTTCAGGTCTTCCCCCAAGCCCAGATACCTCCAAATTCCTACTCCTCCAAAGTTTACTATTTACTTAGGGCGAACCGGTTTCGTCCTATATGCAATCATATACTCACGGGTTTGTGTGGAGTTACGGGTCGTGAATCCTCCCTCCACGTTCAAGAAATGAGACGAGAGTGACCCGACAGGCCTAAAGCACTAATTGTAAGTGAGTTCGTTTCATTCAATGAACAGTACATAAAAAGATATATATGTAAACATACGTTTTGGGAAGGTTTATAACTCGCAATGCGAAACTACTTGCAACGCATCCCGAGCTCGGATCTCGCCCATCAAATTCTGCGAAATTTTCAGATTGATACCGAATATATACGTAAGAATAGTGTGAAATATAAATAAATATTAGTACATTAAGATCTTATCTGGCGATGTGTTCTGGAGATTCGCCATAACTCCAAGCTTTTGTTTGGTTTTGTTGACGGTTTTGTTTGAGAGATCCGCCATCTCTATGGTTTGATTAATGGTCCTTGTTACAGAAGCGAACACTGCCTTCTGTTGGTTGAACTGTATTTTTTTTTTTTTTCTTTCCCTCCCCTCCAATGTTCAACTTTTGATAAACTCTTGCTATCCCGTGATTCTCAATTGAATCATGTAAATCCTCATTACCCCTTATTAAGCTATCCCGTGATTTTTCAACTGTTTCATGTAAACCTTCAATACACCCTTTTGAACTGCTAAAATAAATCTGTTAATTTTCAATTGCTTAGGTCTGTAGATACCTCGTTACGTTCAAATTAAAAATAGTGTTTAAATTTTTTTTTTTTCTTTTTGCTCCTAATAATTGCGCAATATAATAATTTTATCCCGTTCCTAGAAGTTAATACCTAAGTACGATATCCACTAATCAAGGTCATTTTTTTTTTTTTTCTTTTTACTGTATTCGAACTAGTGTCCCAGTGACCGAATTATTTTGTAAACAATTTGAGCTTTGTAAACATTCTCTACGGCCTCGTGACCTAGATTCAAGCGTATGAGGTATGTTTACTTTAGACATTCCGGAGACGTGTGAGATGACTCTAAAATTTTCTTTGTTTGATAATGATGTACTTAGCGCAATTGTCTAGTCTGATACCCGATTACGTATACATATTTATTCATTTATATATACTTTGTCTCAATAAATAATTTATAATATGGATATGTACATACATAAATTTTATGATTGAAATAATTTCTAATATCATAACTTATTTCAAATGCTCTGGATTTTCTGAAATTATATTAATACATACATAACATTAAATATAAAATATTGATTTGTAAATTTATCACACATAACTACTTTTAATAGTTATTGATGAATTCAGAGGTAGGAATCGATACCCTTTTCCTCTTTTTATATAAGTGTTTTTCTTTTTGATTAAAAATTTTCTTGGGAACAATAATTACATATATATATGTTTATATACTTACATATATAAATATAAAAAATATACTTATTATACTTATAATATTTTAATATAGTTACATATCACATATTAAGCGAGTAATATCTTGGTCAAATAATTAATCCAAATACCAATGTTTGCTCCATTCCGCTTTCTCCTTGGAATCTGTAAAATTTTATAACGGAAAAGACTTACCCCTACCAAGGTTTTTTTCCGACCGGGAAATACACGGTAACCTTGCTGCGATTTTCCTAAATTAATTTTTTATTTTCCTAAATTTAATTAAATCTTTTTGACTTCAAATTTTTTTTTTTTTTTCATTTAATCTAATTAATTAAAATGATGCATGAACTCTATCGTTCTAAACTGTATTTTATCTCAAAACTCGTTGGTTAGATAACACTTTAAATGATAGTTACTTCACGATTAATTTAGAGATGGTAAATTGTCGTTAAATTAAATTTTTATCCCTCCGAACTTTTATGTATTAATAAACTATTATTTTGTTTTATTATTATTATTTAAGATAATTAATTTAAATATTTATTATTTGTTAGAACACTTTCACTTAGATTGAACACACGTATTTAATTATAACTTCATCACGCTAAATTATCACATCACTTCAGTTATTTATTGCACTAACATTAAACGCGAAATTTCTAAGTTTAAAAATACGATATTAAGTGATTATAAAATCCGAATTTTCCACTAAAACAAATTGTATTTATCACGAGCACTTTTATTTTTCACAAGTAATTAATGCGTTGTCTTTAATTTTTATTTTCACTGACTCTAACTGCAAAGTATTTTTTTTTGTATATCACTGACTAGAATGTGAAATTTTTCTAAGTATCAAAATAATTATCACTTAGAATTTTTCCACTTTAAGTCACCCACCGTTTCGTCACGTTCCGCGAAGTTACAACCTTTTCGACCACGACGTAGACTGTCCTCAACTGGCATTTGTCTAGACTTTTATACCCCTCTCAGGTCCAAAAGATCGTATCTGAATCTCCTATAATAAACCAATCTAATTACTATCAACTCGTAATTTCTTGAAACCTCTCCATTATTGTCGAATGCGGTCTCTTTGTACGTTTTGCGTTTGATACATTAAATTCTGTCTCGTACTTCCATACTTACAAGATCCGGATTTAGTAAGATCCATGTTTAATGGCCCAACTTCCTTTGTCCTGTTGTTCATACAAAATTAGCTTGAATTTAATAATTTTAAAGTTCTATTTTCATCTATTCCGTAACATGTCCGTGCGTACGGCATCTACCATATGTTCCAAATCTGTCCCCAAATTCGCCTATCAGAGATATCTTCATGTCGAAGTCTTTCTCGCAAATTGTTCATTTTTATTTTATTATTTTTCCACGAGTTTTTCTGTATTCTATATGAACCTTTCCATTTAAAACCGAATTTTCTCTATTTACGTCGTATATTTGAATTTTCCATTCTTTCTCGAATTTTCTTTTATTCACGACACTCTTTCCATGAATTTCCTTATTTATTCTTACGCTATTGTTCATATCTCTATAGATTTTTATATTTCAAGCCGTATTTATTTTATTCACTGTTAATCTAAGATTTCCTTTGTTTTTCTCTGTCGTATCTCCTTTCCCCTCACTTCCCCGTACTTCCCTGATATAACCATATCGTTTTTTGATGTTTGCTGCCTCTTGGAAAATTTCATTTTCTATTTGTTATTAATAAATATATCATTTTTAACATCTTTATAGGAGATACCCCCACTTCGGCCCTTAAATTCCTGTCATTTTTATTGCTTCATAGAGAACGCCTTACAAATTTTGTCCCGTTCTTACGAAAAATCCCATAAACCATATGCCTTGACAGTTGTATACATTAGTTCTTGTACCCACCTGGCAATAAATCCTTTTTTATTTCAGTGTCGTTAACTTTTACGAGAATTCTTTAATGTAAATATTTCATAAGACCCATGATAATTTTTATTACCTTTTTAACGGCTAATCGTCCTTATCTAAACAATTTTCATGTTCGAATATTCCTTGTTTATCACAACAAAATACATCTGAAATCGACAACCATTGTAATGCCTCATTTTTTTATCTGCAATCGCGTACTATGTTACTCTATAACCTCCATTTTAATTACGTAAAATGACTCCTTTTCCTGAGTTTTTCTATCGCAATGTTTTCAGCATTTTCCACTCCCCTCCGTACTGCACTCTATCTTCTTCTCTAACACTTGTTACTGCTCTAGACATCTGAAATGTACCCTCGCCTATTCTTTAAACTCTCATTTTTTTTTGACGTTTCCTCCCTAAATCTTTCATCGTAATATCCTAGCTCCGTCTAAAATTGATAACAATAATTTTCCATTGTTTTTTCAACATTTCCATTTCCTTTAGCACGTTTTCCCTCGAATCGATCATCTCCGGTCGTCACAAACAATCGTATTATAGATGGAAATCTCCCTAACGCCTTACAATACGTTTTCGTCACTTGCTTTGCAATTTTTCACTTAAACTTTTGCATCGTGTTTACGTGTATCCTTTTTTTCCGCACCTGATATGTTTTAATGCGTTCGAGAACTAGGGTTTCTGATCCCTGGAATGTACCGGTTAATGATAACATTTCTTGGGGTCATCGTTCTTTTGTCCCTGAACAGATTATTTCTTCCCATGGAGTTTATTCACCTCTCGGTTTGGTGGGAACGTCAAACTCATTAATTACATTTCTAATTGCTAAGTCCAAAGGTCGTTCCTTTGTTCTAAAAATGGGCTCGGCCCTCTTCTTGTTGATAGGCTAACTCGGTTTTTAATCGTTTTTGCTGTAATTCAATTGGCTGTCAATATATCACGGCCCAAAGTATATGGGGAGTCCCTGTCTTTGATTATTTGTTGATACCATCTGTGATTTTTTTATCAATACTCGTCTCACCTTGTCTAATTATAGATCCCTACCGTAAATATGAATTCACTTTACTCTAATCCGATAGATGTCGTAGACGTGTCCGTTTTATAAGTAATTGATATTTCCTTTTTAAATTAAAGTGGGAAGCTACGATATTTCCTAATTTTCACTGTTGATCAATGCAATTCATCACAGTTCCCTCCTCTGAACTCAATTTGCTGTGGCTAACGTTGTATTTTATTTTAATGTCCTCTTCTTTTTTTTTTTTTTTTTTTTTTTTTTTTTTTTTTTTTTTTTTTTTTTTTTTTTTTTTTTTTTTTTTTTTCGTTAGACACCGAAATTGTGTTCAAATTTAGACTAGCTATCTTCCCCTCCTCATTTGGTTATCCCCTATCTCTACTCCGTGTCATATTACTTCCTATCTCCCCCTCCTCATTCTGTTATCCCCTATCTCTTTTTCGTATCCTATTACTTCCTATCTCCCCCTCCTCATTTTGTTATCCCCTATCTCTTCTCCGCATCCCATTACTTCCTATCTCCCCCTCCTCATTTTGTTATCCCCTATCTCTTCTCCGCATCCTATTACTTCCTATCTCCCTCTTCTCTTTTGCTCGGATTGTTAACAATCTTGAATTTGAATCTCATTGTATTCTTTATTTTCTTTTCGCGTAGATTTTACTTTATGAAATTTTCTTTAATTTTGATAGATTCAAAATTAATTTCTTTTTGCTGGAACACGCCCCTCGACTCGCGTGTTTTGGTGGTCCCCAACCAAATTGGACTAAGACCTCCCTTACAATGATTTAAGTAAAGATTGTTTACAATCTCGCGGCCTTTCGAACAACTGAAAAGCGGGTGGTCTCTTGGTGTGCAATTAATTGTTTTTTGTTTTGTAAGTATGAATATTTTTTGTGAAATGTGTGTTTTCGCACGACCTCACCCAATCCGACAATCAGTGGTATACATGTTTCATATAAATTTTCCAGCATTTTTTTTTTTTCTTTATTTATTTAAACTTTATTTTATAATTCTTAATTTCTAATTATAATTTCTTAATTCATCCAAAGTTGTTCTAGCCTAAGTGTTGTCCACTCTAATATTTAAATTTTTATAAATGTTCTTTATTATCCTCAAATTGGTTCAGCGTTCCCTTTTTTTTCCTTTTTTTTTTTTTTTTTTTTGAAATCTAAACTATTTATACCTTAATTCAAATGTTACCTTTTTATCTCTATACTTAATGTCTACCCTATATCTATAGATAAACTTTCTTATTTCAATATTTCAAAAAACAATCCCTAAGCATTGTTTATTTTTATTCAAAATGTCCCTTTTGTGTGCCATATAATATCTCTAATTCTCTCCTTTTGAGTGTTCTTACTTATCTAACATTTTTTTTTTTTTTTTTTTTTTTTTCTCACTAACACATAAAAAAAAAGTAAAATTTTTTTTTTTTCAACTAGAAAATCAAAATTAACGAATTTATTTGCCTTACTCTATTTCAATAATTGAATATGATTGTCGCTTATTAAGAACTTGTCCACTCACCCTCAAAGACTTAACGACGATCCGCCCCTCGCAAGCAATCTGATAATCTAATATTTTAGTAATTTTCTTTCTTCCCCCTCCCCAATTATAATGTATCCTAACATATTTTTATTTGTATTTCTCAATCGTTTATTTATTTATTAACATTTACAAATATTTGTAAACTTCGCACTCTATCCGTTGATTTCCACTAACTGTAAACCTGATTTTTGTTTCTTATTACTTGTGTAATATCTAGCTAAATGTAAAGCGCTATAATCTCCTTTTATCTCCCGAGTTACCGGATCAATTAGGGTATATGTGTTACTGTAAACTACTGAACCGATGACGTACGGTCCTTCGTAAATTAAACCGAATTTCTTGATCTGTTTGCGCAAAAAACTTGATTGTGTAATCTTTTTCAACTTGACCATGGTTCCGATTTCATAGGTAACTAGTCTTTTATTGAGATTATAATATTTCTGTCGATTTGTAGCGCTTTTCTCCAAATTCTTTTGAGCTGTTAACCTAATTTCATCTATTGTTTTCGTAGGTTTCCCACACCCTTGAGTATACTTGTCTAAACTATAAGTTGGCGATTTCCCGAAAGCTATTTCATTTGGTGAAAATCCTGTTGAACAATGTATTGAGTTATTGTAGGTCTGCTCTATTTCTTTAAGAAAAGCTGCCCATTTTGTGTGTTTCTCGTGACAGTAAATACGAAAAATTCTTCCTAGTTCTTTATTTACGCGTTCAGTTATATTCGGTCCAGGATTTCGCACTGAAGTATGTACGATTCTTATGCCCATCCTATTCATGTGGCTTTCCCATTTTTTTGATGTAAATTGAGATCCGTTGTCAGTTAACAAAGCATCTATTTGTATGGTTTTATTAAAATCCTCTACACAATTTAACACGGTCTTAGTGCTTGCTATCCTTAATTTATATAATTTTACAAATCTGCTGAAGGAATCTTGGATCACAAATATGTATTTCACGCCTCCCACTCCTCTCGGTAATGGTCCGTATAGATCTGCCATAGCCAATTGTCCTACTTCTTTGGTCATAATTGATTTACTCGGCCCTACAGTTGGTCGAATTTCGCGCTTCGCCAGCTGACAAAGGTGACATTCTCTTACTATGCGCTTTATATCTTGATTCATACCCGGCCAGTAATACCTGTCTCCCATAGCTGATCCTGTTTTAAAAATTCCCCCATGCCCAATTTCTAAATGTATCATTTTTATTAGCTCTTCAGTCAACTCCTGGGGTACTGCTAACACCGTTTTGTTTAGTCCTGTGGTGTAATACAAAGTCTTACCTATTTTTTTGTAATTTTTTAAATACTTATTTACTCTTTTTGTTGGTGGTCCGAATTTTCCCTTGCGCAAATACCCGAAAATTTCTCCCAAAAATGTGTCCTGCTTCTGTAGCTCCGTTATATTTTCTAAGTGTTTTCGAATTTGTTGTCTACCTTTAACCGCAAAAGCTGCTATTTCTGGACATGTGTTTTTCTCCTCCTGAACGTTTTCCGCATCACAAGAGTAACGAGATAAAATGTCAGGTCCTATATTTTCTTTTCCTTTAACGTACTCTACAGTGAAGTTAAATTGATTTAAATACAAAATCCACCGAGTCAGGCGACCACTGTACATCTTCCAGCTCTTCAAAAACGTCAGTGCTTGATGATCTGTTCTAATTATCAAATGCACCCCTCTTAAATATGTCTCAAACTTATGTAAAGCATATATTATCGCCCACAACTCTTGTTCCGATGTGGTCCATTTCAACTCCGGTCCCCTTAAAGCTTTGCTAATAAATCCAATAACGTGGTGATTTCCTTCGGCATCTAGCTGGTATAGCTCCCCCCCTATTGCGAATCCCGAACTGTCTGTCTGTAGGTAGTATGTACTATTTGGATCATGATGGTGTAAAATAACTGTCTCTAAAAATAATGTTTTCACCTTCTCGAATGCACGCTGTTCTGAGTCACCCCACCTCCAAGTTCTATTTTTCTGAAGTAAATCACATAAAACTCGTGTTGATTCCCCATATTTATTCGCGAATCTACGGTAATAATTGCAAAGTCCAAGGAAAGCTCTAACTTGTTTGATTTTCTTGGGTACCGGAAAATTTTTAATCGCGTCTATTTTTTCCGGATCCATCTGAACTCCCAAAGGCGTTATAATGTGTCCTAACATACGCACTTCGGTGAATAAAAATTGACATTTTTCGAGTTTACAAGTCATGTTTGCTGCCTCTAACCTCTCAAGTACCGCGCCTACATGTTCAAAATGATCTTCTTGGCTCCCACACGTATATATTATTAAATCATCCAAATAATTAGCGCAGAATTCTCTCAGTCCTGGTCCTAGGATTTTGTCAATTCCCCTTGAAAAACTCCCAACTGATGTCTTTAACCCCTGCGGTAATACCTTGTATACATATGATTTTCCATTGTATACAAACCCTGTATATTTGCGACTTTCTGGACTGATAGGTATCTGAAAATAGGCTGAATTGAGATCTATCGTGGTGATGAATTTTACGCCATGAAAACGCTGTATTATCTCAGAAGTTAAAGGTGGTTTCTCTACTTCGGCAATCATTCTAGTATTTAAAAACCTAGCATCCAAAAGTATCCTGACTGTTCCGTCCTTTTTTAAAGTAAATGTTAGAGGACTAGAAAACTGTGTGGCCTCTCTACTGATGATTCCGAGTAACTCCAATTCTCTAATTTTTTCGTCAACTTTATCTCTATAAGCAAAAGGTACAGGATAAGATCGCTTAACGAAGGGCGTCTCGTCCGTCATATTTATTTCGTGAGTGTATAAAGTTGTGAGACCCGGTCTGTCTCTAAATACATTTTTATGTTTGGTTAAAATCTTTTCCAACCCTTCTTTTCCTTTTAAATCTAAATCTAGCCCGGACACAAATGTCGTTATTCTACGCTCGAGACACGCCGTATTATTTTTTTCGGGGTTTACTTCAATGCTAATTAATTTTCCACTTGCGCAATTTTGACCGCTAATCTCACCTTTAGATTTCCTATAAGTTATCGATGAATTTACCAACTCTATATCCTTTTTACCATTTTCTGTTTTTATTTTTAACTTTCTATTTTCGCCACACTTAAATTCAGCTATATATTCGTCTAACCAATTGATTCCTAATATAATGGGCCTGATCAACTTGGGTATTATTAAACATGGTGTATTTATCGTAACATTTTCAAATCGCAGTGGTACCAAAACCAATCTAGATATCCTCTGACTTTTGTGTCCTACGGCTACCCTGATCTGAATAGCTGTTACAGGCATAATCGGATAAAGTGTTTGATCATTTAAATAATTTTCGTAGAATTCTTGTGCTATACACGTGACTGACTTCCGGTGTCTATTAAACAATGAACTTCCGTGTTATCTATATGTGCTTTGGCTTCCGGTAATGACGGTAAAGTGCTACCCTTTTCTACTTCCTCATAATCTCGGTCCTCAAAAATGTTGTTAAACCCCCTAACTTCCCTACCCACTTTTTCTTCAATCATTTCCAATTTATTCCATTCATCAGTTATTTGTTGTAGTAAATTGACGCATCCTTCCACACGCATTTCCTCCTCCGTTCTCGTTTCTTCCGCTCCATCCTTTCGTCTCCTTACATTCCGTTCAGCTTTTACTGGGGCAGTCATCCCTTGTTCACTCTTCCCCAATCCTTTCGTTGGATTCCATCCCCACTTCAGCATAATCTTCAATGCAGTGCTGTGTCTTGGTGCCGGCGTCCCTCTTCCTGTGTGAGTCGTATCCATCAGGACTAATGAATCAACCCCCGTCCGTTTCCCGAGTTGGCTGCGACCACTAGCTCCTTCCCGGTTGTAGTTATTGTAGAATTTCTTTTTGGTGAACTGTTAACTTCGGTGCACTTGCTGCAACTAGCGTTTTCGCCCACACTTTCAATTGCGTGTATCCTCCTTTTTATGGCGTGGTAACGGTCACGGTATTTGTCCTTCTTGCTGGATTCCTCCCCACTCCTCTTCTTCATGTTCCGTTCTTCTGGTGTACATACCATTGTATCTAGTTTTCGTAGAAACTCAGCGGCGACAATCTCATCTCCTGATTGCCCCGAAAACCATAGCGATTGAATTTCCTTCGGATAATGTCTCATAATTTCGTCAACTATGCCCAACGATGTGTCAGTAATCTTTAAAGCCTTCGCTAGCTCCCAATAGTTTGCGAAATGAGTAAGCATGGATATATTTTTCTTGGCATCATATACCCCTTCTGCAAGACGACGGCGAACTTCATTTTTCTTTATGTCTCCCCAATAGGTAGCTAAAAAATCTCGTTCGAAATCTAACATAGTCTCCCATCGTTTATTGTACAATTTTGCCCACGATTTAGCTTCCCCTTTCAAATTTTCCCGTACGACGACTAACGGATCCGTTCGTTTCACTTTTCTAGTGTATTCTTTTAAATCTTCTAGGAAACTAATGGGATTTTGATTTCCACCGGAGAATGATGGTCGTTCCTGCTGTGGTAACATTTCCACTACTTGGAGAACGCTTTTCGGCGCACTATCCTCTCCTATCACCGCCACTGTTGCTGGGCTTTCCAATTGTTTCTCGAGTTCTTGCATCTTATTGACGAGCGGTGCCAAAGCTGCCTGAATTATTGTAGTTATATCTCCTATGTTTATTGTTGAAGTCTCGGTTGTGACATTTTCCCCGATTGCTGTCACTAAAGCCTGGGCTCGCCTACTTGTTCCACGTTTCCCAACCATTTTCTTTATTTTCCGAGTGTCGCCCGGTTAATGTTTATATTTTATCTTATTAAGCGACAACCTTATAATCTCTATTTTAGTTTCCTAAATTACCTTATGTAAATTATGTTGCCTTCCTTATTCTATTTATTTACTTATTTTTTTTTTTTCAATTTTCTCGTTTTTCTATATTTTGTATTTTTCCTTTTACTTCGTTAACTTTTCTTGTTCCTTTTCCTCGGGTTTTTCCTGTAACATATCATGTGTGAGTCTCTCTTCACACTCTCGCTTATTTTCGCCCTGTTCCTCCGATTTTGTGTCGGTCTCCCCCTCTGGCTGAACGACTTCTATCATATCCTCGACTCGTAACTTAGACCTCTTTGAACGTCTAAATATCTCCCGTAATTCATCTCCCGACGGTATTTCTTTAGCTTCTAATTCCGTCGCATCCACTTTCCTTTTTTCCGCCATTTTTTGTTTAAAATTTTTAATGAATTTAACTCAATACCAACTATTTATTTTAAATATACCTATATATATTTATAATTTATTTTATTTTATTTTATTTTTATTTTTATTTATTTATTTTTTTTTTTTTTTTTTGGAACCTGTCCCCCTATAAAACACAATATTTTTAATTATTTATATTTGTTTGCATGATGATTGTAACCCAAATTAGATCAACTCTACCATCACTCTTCATTTCAAATGAATGTAGGTAATTGCAAAAAAAACGGAATGAATATTGTTACTCCAATGTTAATGAATATCCCGTGATTTTCGTTCAACCAATAATTACTCATTGTTTAGAATGCCAACCATTCCTTCAAGTTCCGCAATACCTACGATATTTTCGCAAAATCTATTTAGAGTTCGCAATACCTATCTTGATGTTATTTCGTCAAATCCCCTCCTTTTTTGGTCCGAATGATCAAATGTTCCCTTAAATAGGTATATACCTATAAAACATTCGTCTGTGATATTAAAGTTCTCAACTCGACACTATCCCCAATCAAATATTTTATGTTATTTTTATTTTATGTTCCTTATCTTTTATGTTATGACTTTTTATGTGATAATCCTCACATACAAACCCACAACATTAACTATAAACAAAGGGTCACTTTATGCAGGTAAGTTCCCCCGTTTTTATCTGTAAAGTCTGTTTATTTTTTCCGTAACCGAGTGTTGATATCATTTTCGAGTTTGTTTATTCTACAATCTCTTAAAGCGATGCGCGTTACCCCCGATGTCGCCTACTTCAAAATTTTTCGATGTTTTGTTATCACTTTCGATGCTTAGGTTATCAATCTTTCGATGCTTACAAACACCGCGGTATCTCGTATCAGATTGTTTACATTACGATCATTAACATTCTGGATTCAGGAATGTCAATACCATTATTCTGTCAATTTATGGCCTGCCTTGAATAAACTGTTTACGCTTGTATCTGACCTACATTCTTTGTTACGATATTTATAATCTCATAAGCAATCAACAAATTCATGGTCACTTGATTTAACTTTATATCGACACTTTTATAAATTATTTTAAAACATGTAGAGTTTATTCGTTAACACTTTTTTTTATATTTAAATGTATTGTTTATATATTTATTTTCGTATATTTATTTATTAATTTATATATTTTTTTCGTGTTTATTTAACGGCGCACTGTTCTGATTTTTATTTTATTTTTATTATCACTTCATTTAACATAACGTCCTACTTATTATTATTATTATTTTTTTTTTTTTTCACTTTTTTTTTTTTTTTTTTGCAATAGATTGACCAATAAAAGTTTTTTTTTTTTTTTTTCTAAAACAACTTGTAAAACTCTGATCTCCTGTCACGGCTGTGCAGTTGTGATGTTTCTCTTTTCTACCCTCTTATATTTGTCTGTATTTTATTTACTCCTGGGCACTTGGCACCAGTCGTAATATTCTTCTTTTCTCTTGGCTCTGATCGATATTTAAATTCTTAAGGCTTTGCATATGTGTGGTAGGGATGGAAAATTCCTCCCCTACGTCACACAAGCCTTTATAAAATTGGACCCTTATTTCCTCTGATAACTACAGAAAGCTACTTAAAGCTCCCTTGTACTACATACCTTTAGCGATATATGTACTTAACTAATAAATACGTTATTTACGACTTTGAACGTAATTATTTTCGTATTTAGGTTGTAATTAAACTCCATCAAACGTTGTGTAATTTTTTTGATTTATGATATAGGACTTTAATTACTTTAAATTTTTGTGGTAACCCTCTTGATTCTAAACAGAGTGTTGAATTTCAAACTGTATTGGTCTTTCTCTTGCAAATTTAACCTTAAGTAATTTCTCTAAATGAACTAACTTCCCTTTGACGTTTATTATGATTCCCTACATCCTAATGAATTCATGAATAAGCAATACTAATCGAAACTACACATGACTAATTGAACAGATAATTAAATATAACTCAAATGGTTAAATGTTAGTAAATTTGATTATGATTGTATCTCGTATCTGCTGGGCGCCCCTACGTTTAGATTCAGCTGCTATAAGGTACATATAAAGATGGATTTAGTAGGTTAATGTAATTAGTTAATTGCATATTTGACGAACTCAGAATAACCCTTTTTCTGGCAAAATTTGGCTCCTGCCTCCATCAAGTAAGCAGGGTGATCAGAAGTCAACCCAAAATTCGCACAGTCTTTTGGCACGGTTCAATTGATTGATACCTAAGTTATCGCGTCCCAATTGACCTTCCTTCGCCATCATGCACTGCCTTCAGGTCTTCCCCCAAGCCCAGATACCTCCAAATTCCTACTCCTCCAAAGTTTACTATTTACTTAGGGCGAACCGGTTTCGTCCTATATGCAATCATATACTCACGGGTTTGTGTGGAGTTACGGGTCGTGAATCCTCCCTCCACGTTCAAGAAATGAGACGAGAGTGACCCGACAGGCCTAAAGCACTAATTGTAAGTGAGTTCGTTTCATTCAATGAACAGTACATAAAAAGATATATATGTAAACATACGTTTTGGGAAGGTTTATAACTCGCAATGCGAAACTACTTGCAACGCATCCCGAGCTCGGATCTCGCCCATCAAATTCTGCGAAATTTTCAGATTGATACCGAATATATACGTAAGAATAGTGTGAAATATAAATAAATATTAGTACATTAAGATCTTATCTGGCGATGTGTTCTGGAGATTCGCCATAACTCCAAGCTTTTGTTTGGTTTTGTTGACGGTTTTGTTTGAGAGATCCGCCATCTCTATGGTTTGATTAATGGTCCTTGTTACAGAAGCGAACACTGCCTTCTGTTGGTTGAACTGTATTTTTTTTTTTTTTCTTTCCCTCCCCTCCAATGTTCAACTTTTGATAAACTCTTGCTATCCCGTGATTCTCAATTGAATCATGTAAATCCTCATTACCCCTTATTAAGCTATCCCGTGATTTTTCAACTGTTTCATGTAAACCTTCAATACACCCTTTTGAACTGCTAAAATAAATCTGTTAATTTTCAATTGCTTAGGTCTGTAGATACCTCGTTACGTTCAAATTAAAAATAGTGTTTAAATTTTTTTTTTTTCTTTTTGCTCCTAATAATTGCGCAATATAATAATTTTATCCCGTTCCTAGAAGTTAATACCTAAGTACGATATCCACTAATCAAGGTCATTTTTTTTTTTTTTCTTTTTACTGTATTCGAACTAGTGTCCCAGTGACCGAATTATTTTGTAAACAATTTGAGCTTTGTAAACATTCTCTACGGCCTCGTGACCTAGATTCAAGCGTATGAGGTATGTTTACTTTAGACATTCCGGAGACGTGTGAGATGACTCTAAAATTTTCTTTGTTTGATAATGATGTACTTAGCGCAATTGTCTAGTCTGATACCCGATTACGTATACATATTTATTCATTTATATATACTTTGTCTCAATAAATAATTTATAATATGGATATGTACATACATAAATTTTATGATTGAAATAATTTCTAATATCATAACTTATTTCAAATGCTCTGGATTTTCTGAAATTATATTAATACATACATAACATTAAATATAAAATATTGATTTGTAAATTTATCACACATAACTACTTTTAATAGTTATTGATGAATTCAGAGGTAGGAATCGATACCCTTTTCCTCTTTTTATATAAGTGTTTTTCTTTTTGATTAAAAATTTTCTTGGGAACAATAATTACATATATATATGTTTATATACTTACATATATAAATATAAAAAATATACTTATTATACTTATAATATTTTAATATAGTTACATATCACATATTAAGCGAGTAATATCTTGGTCAAATAATTAATCCAAATACCAATGTTTGCTCCATTCCGCTTTCTCCTTGGAATCTGTAAAATTTTATAACGGAAAAGACTTACCCCTACCAAGGTTTTTTTCCGACCGGGAAATACACGGTAACCTTGCTGCGATTTTCCTAAATTAATTTTTTATTTTCCTAAATTTAATTAAATCTTTTTGACTTCAAATTTTTTTTTTTTTTTCATTTAATCTAATTAATTAAAATGATGCATGAACTCTATCGTTCTAAACTGTATTTTATCTCAAAACTCGTTGGTTAGATAACACTTTAAATGATAGTTACTTCACGATTAATTTAGAGATGGTAAATTGTCGTTAAATTAAATTTTTATCCCTCCGAACTTTTATGTATTAATAAACTATTATTTTGTTTTATTATTATTATTTAAGATAATTAATTTAAATATTTATTATTTGTTAGAACACTTTCACTTAGATTGAACACACGTATTTAATTATAACTTCATCACGCTAAATTATCACATCACTTCAGTTATTTATTGCACTAACATTAAACGCGAAATTTCTAAGTTTAAAAATACGATATTAAGTGATTATAAAATCCGAATTTTCCACTAAAACAAATTGTATTTATCACGAGCACTTTTATTTTTCACAAGTAATTAATGCGTTGTCTTTAATTTTTATTTTCACTGACTCTAACTGCAAAGTATTTTTTTTTGTATATCACTGACTAGAATGTGAAATTTTTCTAAGTATCAAAATAATTATCACTTAGAATTTTTCCACTTTAAGTCACCCACCGTTTCGTCACGTTCCGCGAAGTTACAACCTTTTCGACCACGACGTAGACTGTCCTCAACTGGCATTTGTCTAGACTTTTATACCCCTCTCAGGTCCAAAAGATCGTATCTGAATCTCCTATAATAAACCAATCTAATTACTATCAACTCGTAATTTCTTGAAACCTCTCCATTATTGTCGAATGCGGTCTCTTTGTACGTTTTGCGTTTGATACATTAAATTCTGTCTCGTACTTCCATACTTACAAGATCCGGATTTAGTAAGATCCATGTTTAATGGCCCAACTTCCTTTGTCCTGTTGTTCATACAAAATTAGCTTGAATTTAATAATTTTAAAGTTCTATTTTCATCTATTCCGTAACATGTCCGTGCGTACGGCATCTACCATATGTTCCAAATCTGTCCCCAAATTCGCCTATCAGAGATATCTTCATGTCGAAGTCTTTCTCGCAAATTGTTCATTTTTATTTTATTATTTTTCCACGAGTTTTTCTGTATTCTATATGAACCTTTCCATTTAAAACCGAATTTTCTCTATTTACGTCGTATATTTGAATTTTCCATTCTTTCTCGAATTTTCTTTTATTCACGACACTCTTTCCATGAATTTCCTTATTTATTCTTACGCTATTGTTCATATCTCTATAGATTTTTATATTTCAAGCCGTATTTATTTTATTCACTGTTAATCTAAGATTTCCTTTGTTTTTCTCTGTCGTATCTCCTTTCCCCTCACTTCCCCGTACTTCCCTGATATAACCATATCGTTTTTTGATGTTTGCTGCCTCTTGGAAAATTTCATTTTCTATTTGTTATTAATAAATATATCATTTTTAACATCTTTATAGGAGATACCCCCACTTCGGCCCTTAAATTCCTGTCATTTTTATTGCTTCATAGAGAACGCCTTACAAATTTTGTCCCGTTCTTACGAAAAATCCCATAAACCATATGCCTTGACAGTTGTATACATTAGTTCTTGTACCCACCTGGCAATAAATCCTTTTTTATTTCAGTGTCGTTAACTTTTACGAGAATTCTTTAATGTAAATATTTCATAAGACCCATGATAATTTTTATTACCTTTTTAACGGCTAATCGTCCTTATCTAAACAATTTTCATGTTCGAATATTCCTTGTTTATCACAACAAAATACATCTGAAATCGACAACCATTGTAATGCCTCATTTTTTTATCTGCAATCGCGTACTATGTTACTCTATAACCTCCATTTTAATTACGTAAAATGACTCCTTTTCCTGAGTTTTTCTATCGCAATGTTTTCAGCATTTTCCACTCCCCTCCGTACTGCACTCTATCTTCTTCTCTAACACTTGTTACTGCTCTAGACATCTGAAATGTACCCTCGCCTATTCTTTAAACTCTCATTTTTTTTTGACGTTTCCTCCCTAAATCTTTCATCGTAATATCCTAGCTCCGTCTAAAATTGATAACAATAATTTTCCATTGTTTTTTCAACATTTCCATTTCCTTTAGCACGTTTTCCCTCGAATCGATCATCTCCGGTCGTCACAAACAATCGTATTATAGATGGAAATCTCCCTAACGCCTTACAATACGTTTTCGTCACTTGCTTTGCAATTTTTCACTTAAACTTTTGCATCGTGTTTACGTGTATCCTTTTTTTCCGCACCTGATATGTTTTAATGCGTTCGAGAACTAGGGTTTCTGATCCCTGGAATGTACCGGTTAATGATAACATTTCTTGGGGTCATCGTTCTTTTGTCCCTGAACAGATTATTTCTTCCCATGGAGTTTATTCACCTCTCGGTTTGGTGGGAACGTCAAACTCATTAATTACATTTCTAATTGCTAAGTCCAAAGGTCGTTCCTTTGTTCTAAAAATGGGCTCGGCCCTCTTCTTGTTGATAGGCTAACTCGGTTTTTAATCGTTTTTGCTGTAATTCAATTGGCTGTCAATATATCACGGCCCAAAGTATATGGGGAGTCCCTGTCTTTGATTATTTGTTGATACCATCTGTGATTTTTTTATCAATACTCGTCTCACCTTGTCTAATTATAGATCCCTACCGTAAATATGAATTCACTTTACTCTAATCCGATAGATGTCGTAGACGTGTCCGTTTTATAAGTAATTGATATTTCCTTTTTAAATTAAAGTGGGAAGCTACGATATTTCCTAATTTTCACTGTTGATCAATGCAATTCATCACACAGACATCCCACACAAACGGAAAAGCTCAAAACGGAGTTTTGAGGGAAAAAGATGTAGATATTATAAAGAATTATAAATCCTTATTGTATATACATATTATTTTTATCAAATTGTATTTAAAAATGTAAATAAACCACTAGTAGTAGATATTTTTTTTTCATTTCAAAATGCATTTTTACCTATATGTACTACGGGTTTTGCATATTCATTTTGCGGAAAATCCCTACGTGCTGGAGAAAAACTGAGGGCATATTTGGACTCAGCGCACCAAAATACATACGATTCACCCATTACGGTGAAAAAAAAATCAAAAAGTGTCAATTTGCAGGCCCGTGTAATTGAAAGAATATTAAACTTAAAAAAAATAACAAAATACGACGGAGAAAAAAAAGATTAGTTTGTGAACGAGACTGTAAAATAATTTTGATTAATTAACTAAAACTTTACATAAATAATAAAATAAAATACTTTTTTGTTTAAAACCATGATATTTATTAATTTTTTAACCGACCGGTTTCGCTTAACTTAAGCATCTTCAGGGTACAAATTAATACTGTATTAATTTGTACCCTGAAGATGCTTAAGTTAAGCGAAACCGGTCGGTTAAAAAATTAATAAATATCGTGGTTTTAAACAAAAAAGTATTTTATTTTATTAAATATGTCAAACCACAAAGTGATTGCTTTCTACAATAATATAAAACTTTACAAATAAATACACAAAATGCATTCTAGTATCATTATACGTATTATCACAACTTCTTGAAAGTAACAGCTAACAGGATAAATATAAAAAAAAGGTTTTTATTAAACATTAGCGAGTACCCGGTATGCTTTGCAATGCTACTCAAAGAAAGGTAGTATTTGTGTTTTAATGCTGTTTATCGAAGAGCTTTTCGAAATACAATTTTTTCCGTCCGGTGTGTAAACTTATAAAAATTAGAAGGTTTTCCGACGCGCGAGTAGGCGGATTTGTGCGGAAGCGTGGATTTTCTAAACTCACCCCCTGCTTTCCCCTACCGCTATTATGTCTCCTTTGCAATCCCCTATTTGCCCTTCAATTGTCCCAGCCCCCCCTTGCCCCTCCCCTGTGTCTTGCCTTTCCCATGCGTCCCCATTCCCACCCCGTTCCCCTCCAGCGTCCCCTTCCATTCCCGCGTTACTTTTCAACCATCCTCGCTTTCCCCCCTCCAGCGTCAACCCTGTCCTTCTAACTGTCCCTGTCCCCCTCCCACGTTTCCCCTCCCCTTTCTGGGGTCCTCTTCCACCTTCCTTGCCACCCCCCCCCTCCACCCCCCTCTTCCCACGACACCCCCTCCTCAGTTCGCTTCTCCCTCCGCCCTTCCCCCCTGTCGCTAATACTCATATAGTTTAGCGGCAGCTAAACAACTCATTGAAAAATTTCGTACATGTTTCATAAAACAAGAGCTCAACATTGTATATAGAAAGCTTCGCAGGCGTGTGCACAGCAACTCAACATAATTTCATCGCAATCGGATGAATGATAGGTATAGGAAAAAAAATCGAGTGCAGTTAACACGCGATAGAAGCGACACTTTTCCAAAACAATCTCAATAAATCCAAGGAGCCTTGGAAACTGAGGTCATAATTAAAGCGGCCAATGAGCGCCGACCAGCGACATTTTCATTTTATATCTCAACCAATAGCAGCCTTGATAGAAGTTAGGTTCTGTATGCGTTATTTACGTTTCACCCGAATTCCAAATCACAACGGGGCTGTAGAAGTTTCACTTCAATAAGGGACAAACAAAGAAACATTCATTTTTATATATTGTATACAGATTTGCGACGAAAAGTCATAATAATAATAATAATAAAAAGTAATTAATGGACATTACATAAAAAATAGTAAATTTATAAAATTTCACAAAGAAAATTATCTGAACGCATTATATAAGGGTAGTATTCAAATTAATAAAATACTTAGTTTTTACCACTTTTCTTGTTTACAAAAACCAATATGTTTAGTGAGCAATGCTCACTTCTTCAGGGTTATATTATAAATTCTTTGAAATTATTCATTTTTATCTCTGGAATCACTTCACTTGTATACAATACCCATGTGGAAACCTGTAAATGGTTCAATTATTGTAACTCAATTACTATAACGCCCTGTTATTAATATAAACTGTTGGTCTCCCAAATAAAATAAAATATAATATATGTATAGATTCCAGATATCGTGAAGAGTGTTGCAATACCGCGAGTTGCGTGTAATACGTAGAATATAGCAAAGCACGATTAAAAATATTGCACAAAAGAAAATAACAAAAAATAATGTTAAACTTTTCGAAACCTACGATATCAGCAATTGCCTATCGCTTGTAATTGGGATTCTGTCAGAAGTCCAGTGATGTCATCACAAAATCGTTTTGTTACAAGGGCTCGGAATCCGGTAACGCGCCCTTCTTCCAAAAACTCAGAGGCATTGCAGTACCAAGACATCTCAAAAAGTATTCGGTACGAGTTGTTATATTGTAGGTAATTCCATTATTTGTAGAGTTTCTTTATTTTAAAGTTGGCCCCTGCTCCCAGGTATGCAGGCCGTATAAATTAGCTAAAACGTTGGCTTTTTGCTTCTGGGCTACACTCATTGAAAGTTCATACTTATCAGTTCCAATTTTGAAAATTAAAAGTTCATTGGGAAATGACACGATTTTAACTGTTCACTCGCTTTGCGCATTATAATTATTTTTATAATACAAAGCAATTAAACGTTTCTTTCGATTTGTAGCAAGCTCATCTAGCGAGATCTACACCAATGAGTGAAATATTTGGCAGAACACATTTCCACATAAAAACGCCATTTCCCGTGTTAACTGTATCTTTCTGAATATGACAATGGCAGCTGGAACGATTCAGCGCCTCCCGCCGGCACGCAGAACTATAGACACAAAAGTTAGACTGGCCATTTAACACCACGCTTTGCGATTCCACTCCGCGTGGCGTGGCATGGCGTGGCGTGGTGGGCCCTTTGTTTCCACGGGACTTTTTGTTGTACGTATAGCACTAAAAGGAATGTGAAGGGAGGCTATTCATCCGTTAAAAACGAGGACGGTGAGAATTTAAATATTTTTTTTAATTAGTAACTTTGTGACGGAACATTATTAACAAAATACTGGTCCTCTGTATATTATTTTATTTTATGGCTCCGTTATAAGCGTTAAAAAAGAAGAAGAAGAAAACTGAAGATGGTTTGGAAGGCAAATATGTAAATACGAATAATAGAAGGTGCACGAATATTTAAAAAATGGTCATAGCTAATAGGCGTAAACCACAGATGACAAGATAATTTAAAAAATAATACTTATTATTTATTATTATTGATTTATTTAAAATAGAGCAAAAATGTCTTCATGTCCGAGTTAAGCCTTTTTTAAAGAAACTGTAAACTTTCTCATACCCGTAGCATAAAATAATAGATCCAGAAGTGTTTTTTTTTATAATTTTCGTATGTATTTTCGAATAGAGATTATATTACAAAATAACAAATATATATTTTTTAAGGGCTTAAAATCTTTAAGCCTTCTAGGGAATACGTTATAATATACCGGTAGAACTTCGGAATGCGGGGTCTTAATACGAATGTAAGAACTGGTTTTAGCAAAACCGTGATTAAAAAGTAATAGCACTATAGTTTTTCTGCCTTTGGTAGTCGAATTATGGCATCATGATTTTGGCAGGAACGAAGTTGGAAAAGGTAAGGAAAGAGAAAGAGGTAGGTTTTGAATTGGAAGATATTCAGATCTGGTATCTTAACTAAGCCATAGAAAAGCAATTCATTGTCTTTCCTTTAAATACTTAGAATTTTCTTACTCAAAGGTTTTTGTTCTTAGCAGCTATTCAGAATATTATTTTCAAGACAGATACTCATCAAAGAATTTATTAGACCTGTCAGTCTAAATACAGCCATATAAATATCAGTAGGTTCATATTGATATTAGCCAAACCTTATTTACATTTGAGTTTCATCGGAAATCAGAAATATGTACATTTGCTGAAACTATTGTGAGTAACAAAAGGATAACCATAGAGTGTTTGAAACATTATAGGTCGATTAAAAGACAAACCCCAGGCATCTAACAATAGGTGATGCATGCTTAGTTGACTCTAAAAAGCATGAGGCCATGAATTGCATTTTTTAAATTTATTTAAACGAACTTTCGTAAATAAATACGAGTTTTGCCGCGCCCGTTAGCAGCCCTTCTGCAGTGAAATGCGTCGCGAATGGTATTTTTCGGGCGCATTGCCAATAAATTTATTTATCGACTTCTGTACCAGGTCTGGTGTGGAAATTATCCAAAACATTGGCCCATTAGCGCATAAGCTTTCAGGATTTAAAAAGAACTTGACAAATTGCAGTATTATTAACGGCTTACCAACCCCAATATAATTCGTTGGGTAATTTGGAATTTTAATAAATTAGCATTTCGAGGAATAAAGCATTAGTTGCTTTTATTGAAAACATTTTGTGTTTTTCCACATAATAAAAATTAAAATAGTGTTTTAAAATGTTTTATTCATATATTTTTATTATTATAAACTATTTTTTAAACCAAAAATGGTGTCTGAAAACTCGCAGTAAAAGCAGAACTAATGGATTGATCGATTTTGTGGTACATTTTTTTATTTTTAGTTTTCATTTTCAGGTAAATCAGTCTGAATTCGGACTTCTTTAGGTCACATTTGAAAAAAAATCAATCGATGGGGGTTAATAACAGCTGTTTAATATCTTTTAAAACGCGTTGACCTGGCTCCAAAGGTTTTTGAAGTGAAAATTCTTTAGCCCCGTTAGTAATTTGAAATTCGTATGAAATGGAAATGTGTCACAAAAAATTATTATTTGACGGTCCTCGGTTCTGATATAATGTGGTAAATTCACGACTACGCGCGGGCCTCCAGTAGCGCCGCGGTATGAAGCGGCTGACTCTCAGCGCCCAGGGGGACATCCAGCGAACGGAGGTTCGAAACCTACCTAATCCAAAAAATAAACATTTTTATTTTTGTAAAATCAATATCCAATCTTCAAACCACTTTAAAATAACAGGCTAAAGAAAAGAAAGCGACATCTAGCGACTTTCTAGTTACACTTCTACTGCGTGTGAATTGGACAATCTGATTTTTTTTTGACTGAGACTGACTACTTTGAATTTCGTCTGTCTGTAAGTTTGTATGATGTGTGTTTTAGGTTCGGTCAATCATGTCAAGGTGATTTGTAGTCCTTATTTATTTCGTGTTTGGTGGTCCCTATTTATTCCGCTAGACATTACGCAAAGTCACCGTTCACGGAACTACCAGCTTAATCGTTAAATTGCAGAAAAAATGAAAAAGGAATAAAAAAATCAGAATACTTAGATTTAAAATAAATAAGTTTTTTGGGTTCTCTATTTGACGCAGGTTCACCAATTTCCTACTTGAATTGGGAGTTTCCGAACACCGTGTATTAAAATACTTTAAATGTTGCCTATCATAACAGAACCGTGATAAACCGTTTTTACTATAGCAGCTAAAATTCTTGAACGTTTAGTTTACGAATTTTGCATTTATGCAATTTTTAGCTTCCGATTTAACAAAATTCCAAGCCTCACTTGGTTTAGGCTATATTTAAACCAAATGAATATATGTTTAAAAAATGATTTTTTTTCTCTCTGGAGATGGCAGACGGTCAAATATCTTCCATAAGCGAGTATTCACCTATTTATATTTAATATTATTTCACTCCCTTTCTGTTTTTATTCTATGTATTGAGATTATTTATGCTTAATATTTATATTCTTGCCAAGGAAAAGAGTTTAATTTATTTAAAGCTGCAGATTAAATCATATTCAACCTGAGAAAAATCGTTCAGGAGGGTACCTATACCGGCGTCTCAGACGCGAACCCTTTCACAAAAAGGTTGAGATTTATATTAGGCCTTTTCAATTTGAATCGCCAATAATTTAGCCTAAATGGCCCTTACCGAAGGCATCAATTGTACTTACACAACGCCTTGGCCGTTCTCTATGACAGAAAAATATTCAATTATTATAAATATCGCTTAAGTCCCGGCTCCGAGTGTTTTTCAATATTACATCTTTAGTAAGGGAAGGCTGCGATGAAATAATTGGGGATGTTTTATAAATTTTCAAGATAAAACATTTTTTATAGTCAATTTTTTTAAGAAAAACTCTCTTTTTATAACTTTTAATAATAATGATAATATCTTTATTTGGAAAACAAACAGCTTTACAAAGATACATAAAAAAGAGTGCTAAAATAAAACAGTAAGCCTAAAAACATGTTTTCGCTGACAATTTTTTTAATTTTTTTTTTATTAGCTAGATAAGAAAAACATGAAGAAAAACTAAGAAAAAAATAGTTAAGAGAAGCTAAATACTTAAATATATGCTTATGATCTTACAGGAGTATAAGGATGATATGTAAGTAATTAGGGAATATGTAAATATATTGCAAATTAGGAAAAGAAATCTGATAAATAATACAATAAATATAAATATGGATGTTAAGTGGTGTGTTGTGATGCATTACATTTATCTAATGGTGTTGCTTTGAATTTGTTGAAAGTTGTATTGAAGATGATGAAGGTAATATATCATTGAAGAAGAAGATAATAATAATAATCTTAATGAAAATATGAAAGAGAACAAGACACAGAAAAACAGAAAAAAGATAATGGTTGCAACTGGGACTCGAACCCAGAACCTCTCGTCTATCTCGTTTACCAATTCCGCCATTATTTAGTACCATCACATCCAAACGCACGTCCCGGATAGATCATATTTTCGTTTAGATTATTATTATTAAATTCTTCTTCAATTATTTTTTATAGTCATCGTTTTTCACGAAGACCTAAAATACAACATCGATCGTCCAGTTGATTAGCAGACATCTTCGAAAAAAACTAAATATATGATGCGTTTGCAGTTATACATAAAAGCGTACCCTCTATCTGGTACAATGCTCATAAAAACCACTAAATCAATAATGATGTGCAATTGAATTAAACCAAATGATGTTTTGATGTTTTTTGGGTCACTAGTACCTATGATATTTTAAAATTTCATACTAATGTACCGGACCGTTAAGCCTTCCGGTGTTATTTTACAGCACATTTAATACGTGAAACAGTCACGTGTAAATGATGTTTGATTTGTGGTAAGAATCTGAAATTGCTTTCCTCGTTATCTCAAAACTCAGTAGTTGGAGATGTCTGACTAATCAAGTGGACGAACAATATATTTATAGTTTATATATCCAGTTTTTATGTGTAGATAAAAAATAATAATTATTTTTTAATTTAATTAATTTCCTAAAATTATTATTATTATTGTTATTTGAATTTTATGGCCGTCTACGTGTTAGTAATATTTGTATCATGTTGTCTCCCTCTATATTTTGTTATATATAAGCGCACATTATGTACTTCTTGTTTAGTATTAATTTGTACCCTGATGATGCTTTAATAAAGCGAAATCGGTCGGTTCATAAATTAATAAATCTCGTGGTTTTAAACAAAAAAGTATTTTATTTTATTAAATATATCAAACCACAAAGTGATTGTTTTCTACAATAAAATTATATTTCCGTTTATAACGTCAATCTTTTTGTAAACTTACACTTTAGTTGTGTTAAGGTAAACTTTTTTTGTTGCCGAATCCTGACAAAGAGCTAATGATCACTGTTGCTGAATCCTGATAGTGGGCTAATGATTTCGTGCTTTTCTGATATAATGAACTTTTATAATGCTGGATTTCTATGCTGCTGCTTTTAACTCAATGTTATTATCAATATTTTCAACTATATACACGCAGATAGCCTTTTTTATTTCAAAACATTTATGAACAAACATTTATGAAGATTTATGAAGAAACATTTATGAATCATTTAGACATAAATAAATTCTACCAATCGCCCAAAAATACCAATTTGGGATGCGGATTTGGGTACCGCCCCGCCCCGGGAACTATTTATTGGATAAACAAGTTAAGGTAAACTTTTTGCTGTTGCAAAATCCTGATAGAGAGCTAATGATCACTGTTGCTGAATCCTGATAGTGGGCCAATGATCACTGTTGCTGAATCCTGATAGTGGGCCAATGATCACTGTTGCTCAATCCTGATAGTGGGCAATTGTGGGCTAACGATATCGTGCTTTTCTAATGCTAATTTTTTATGATAGTTAACTATTATTATGTAGTGTAGAGATTTACCACGGGAAGTTCTTCTCATGTTGAGCTCTGTAATTTTCAGTGGGGGTTTATGATATTATTTTTTAGTAATTTGGTTTAGTTGAGCATTTCCTTGGTAAGGCTTTCAAAGCATTGAACTTTAATTACTCGTAATATTAAGCTTTTATGATATTCGGTTTTAAGGTTGCACTTTTAATATGTTGAACCTTAATTATATTGGCCTTTCGCCATACTGAACTTTTATCATGTCGAGTGAATTGGTTTGTAAAAACAGTACTACAAAATATTGAAAATATCACCCTTACATCCTTAATTCATTATTTGCGAATTTAGGAGTCTCGTAAAAAATAAAATAACGGGCTTCTTAATTTTTAAACTTAAATATTTTAATATCAATTTTTTGCTATGCTGCATCCCCTGAAGTTCGGTTTATAATCTAAAGGGAAAGGTTTTCTGAAATATGATCCTCAACGTGCCTTCTGCATACAAATAAAGAGCAGAAATGTTATTGCTTGGTTTATGGGAGTTCTTGCAAGGTATTTGCCAACATTGGATAAAATACCGTTCCTTATATATAATTTATAAGACAGGCAAATCAATGGTTATGGTAATGCTGTTTTTCTTGGATGTTTTTTTTACTGTTAATTTGAATTTAGGCTTTATGTACGTTTGGTAAAAAAAATCGTGCTTAAATATAAAAATATATTTTAAATATAGTTATGCCAATATAGTTCACAAGTACGCACTTGTGAATTATCCAAATGTCCTAATTTTAGGGACCATGGCAATTTAGGAGGCGGATATGAGTACTGCCGCCGCGGGAGCCATTAATTGTATAACCAACACTCTGCCATAGGTTACCCCGAGTGGTTCGCTACGTTTGGTTTATTGGCAGGGGTGCTTGGGTCCATGGGGTTAGGCTTGTCTAGATCCTGGCGGCGGACGTGTCTGGCCCCCAGCTGCATGGCGGGCCGAACCAGGAGGGAATGGTTGAGGGATCCCTTTTGACCCCTTCAATTTTTTTCTCTTTCACCGCAGTGAAATTGGATTCAATCATCTATCAATATTGGATACATAGAACCACAGATCCCTATCCACATCCCATAAATTTTTCCTTTCCAGAGCTTCCCCTCCTTTCCTTCCATTAAAAAATTTCTCCACTCAGCATTCGCATAGATGATACAGGCCCTGATTTAAATTTTTTTTCCCAGATGAAACATGAAGTCCCATCATATATTACTTTGTTGTTATCCAACATCGTTTGTAGCTATCTTATTCCACTGTCTGGTCATAGCGGGGTGATGTAATTAAAATCACGTATAACCGCGTTGTTAATTTTCGCATACAGCGGACAGTACGGGGTACCACTCTAAAACTAAAGTGGTCGAATATATCGAGAATAATACCCCAATTTGCATACAAATCTTCTCTTTCATAATAAACGGGCGTGTAAGGCGATTAAACAATCTTGTTTTACAGACCCGTTAACAAAGTACCGAGGATTATCCTCGGAGCTGACCGTACGGCTTCTGGGATTTCTCGTTCCCTGGAAGATAGGATGAGAGAGGCAGCGTGCTACTGTGGACGGATACAGAACCGAATTGATACCCCCAAGGGCCCTACAAACTAAAACATTTTGTGTCCCCATTCTGAGATAATAATTGATAGAATGACCGTTAAAAAGTTCATCATCGAACGAACAAAATTTGTTGTGATTTACCGTAAAGAGAAGAATACTAAAAAAAAATCAATATTTTAATTTGAAATTAAACAATAACTTTGTAAACACCACTTTTTTTCCATACTTTATGCCGACCGGATTTCGCTACCACCGTAGCTTCTTAAGGGCAGTATAATACTCTACTAAAATTAAGTTACATGTGTTATAGATACACGTTTTAAAACAAAATCGGCTGGACTCCTCAAGTGGAGGAAGAAGTAGGCGTAAGTGTAGATGGAGAATTGGGAAGGCAAAGGGAACGTTATTTGTCAATAGGAAACAACCTTAGTATTGGACTTTTATTTAAATTTGTTTGATTATTAATTACCTTACTATTAATGTTTTTGGCCTTCCTTAGTTCTAGTGCTCCCAATCTGATACCTATCGTGTTTCGCCCGATTTTTATGGAATTTATGGTCTGTTTCAACGAGATGGTTTGCAAATTTCGAGAATCCATTATTATACATACATTAATTTTAATTTTAATTATTTTAATTTAAAGATTTATGATAGATCCGGCAGAGAAAGAGGCTGCATTTCATGTCTTCAAAGATTGTCATGATGATAGCTTTTCATTACAAATTAAAACGTACTAAAGTTTTTCATTATACCTTTAAATCATGTCTTACGTAATAATTCTGGATATACTTGTACTTTTTTTTCCAAGATTTATTTGCACGAAAATATAAACATAATTGAAAACAGAGTAATCATATTTTATATTTTTTTATTTAAAGATGTACTTCCCCCAAAAAGCAATGTTGCGCTTGGTGGGAAAGGGGGAGTAGGGGAGGGGGTGTTATTTATTTAGTCAGGAATTTTTAAAAAATCATTTCATTATTTACTTATTTTTTAGCTTTCAGAATATTTTATTATTGAGAATACTGAATTATTTAAAGCTATTATTAAGGGCGCTTACATTTTCCAGTCCTTTATTAAGGAATTTTTAACATATCGGAATCAGTAACATGTATTTTTGTCCTAGATTAGATCTAATAATCTCCTTTATTTACATGTATATGTGGTATAGGAACAGAGTATTAAATCCAGAAATAAATCATCCAGCATTCCTTGTTGAATGATTGTTCTGTCCTGCATTTTTAACATTCTTCAACCTAAGTAACCTAAAACCTAATTCAATCCAAATTTATTACCATTATGTTAAATACGTCTAAAAGCTATATGCACTTTGGAAAAGGACGTCCCAAATTATACAAAATTTAAATGTTCATTCCAAAAGATTACAGTTGCTGAAAAATTATTCCCTCCTTTATCTTGATGCACTTGATTAATTTGCGTATATGTAGATAAATCCGGGCCTTGACCAGATAGGCGAATTGGATGTACAATGATAATATATAAGGACGAACGGTTTCCGGGAGAGTGTTATATTAGGATGTAGAAGGACCTTAAATTATGAATTAAGTGAGCTCTTGAGACAGGACCAAGTGACGAAAGCTTACTTAAGATAAGTTAATGAAAACATCAATTATGTCGGTTCTCAAACAAAGGACGCACAAAATTTTATGTGGGTACCCATTAAGTAAATTCCTTATAACTGTACGAGAAGAAAACTTATCACCCGGCTAAGGTCGAGTACCAACCCAGTTTTTTTTTAATCATAAAACGTACTCGTATATGTACCAACAAATAATGTGTGTCTATTTCTAAATAAACTTCGTGGTGGAATTTGTTACGGAGGCTGAAAATAGTTGGTTTGAACTAGTGATTTTGGGCACAACTGTGAAAATTTCGTCAACGAAATTTTCGACAAAGCTCGCAGCGTGAGAGTTTTTGATGCTTGGGTGTTTTTGTAGTCGAGTACGATGTGAGGATGGGTAAGTTATTGTATTAACATACATAAATAAAAAGTATATCTAGGCAACACCATATTAATTAATTAAACATACTAATTGGGTTGTCAGTGCTTGCATGATGTGAAAAATTCCTAAGTGAAATGTTGAAATTGATAAGTTCCTATTTAATCATATAATCAGACGAAAGTAGGTACAAACATTGATTTATTTAAATAAATGAAACAATTTAACTTTGTTCCGAAACCGGTCGGATTTACTCATTATGTAAGTGGTTCAAACAAAGTTAAATTGTTTCATTTATTTATAATGGATAACCACAAAGTTAAAGCTACATTCAAAAATATTAATTTATTTATTTACTAGCTGACCCGACGAACTTAGTACCGCCTCAGAATCAATAGCTGTTGAATTAAATTCAGTTTTTTTATTAAGTTAAAAATTACGCAATGAAGAAATTATCAATGCGCAACTGTCCGTGTTTTGTTTTTGTCAGTATCAGAGATGGCGCTTTGTACGGATTTATATTTTTGTGATTTTCTTACTTTTACAATTACTTACGGGAATTCGGGAGGCGGATACGGGTGCGGCCGCCCCGGGAACCATTTATTGAATAACCAACACCTCTGCCATAGATCACCCCAAGTGGTTCGCTACGTTTGGTGATTTAGCGGGGGTGCCCGGGTTCATGAGGTGACTTATGTCCGGGTCTTGGCAGTTGATGCGCCTGCCCACCTGCTGCGTGGCGGACCGGATCGAGAGAGACTGGTTGAGGGAGGCCTTTTGACCTTTCCAGCCGGACTCTCTCGACCCATTGCCTTGCACCGCAGTTGGAGGGATGGATTCATACGTCCGTCACTCCCGGACACACTGACCCCCAGATTCCTACCCACCACTCATACCTTTTTCCTTCCCAGAACTTTCTATCCTCCCCATTCCTTAAAAAGATCGTCCACACAGCATCCCCTAAGATGACATAGGTCCTGAGAGAAATTATTTTCCTCAGGGTCTCCTGTGTGGAGCTTATGTAAAAAATGCGTTTCATTTCAGAGATTTATTATAATTATTGTATTTTTCCTTTGGAGGTGTGCAGACATACGTTCACCATTTGTCTCATTTTCGACTATTGACATTGAGTGTGTAAGAAAGAAGGGCAGCATTATATGATTAAAAACAAATGCACAAAAATCAACGCATTGACATTTGACGTTTTTGAACTTTTGGAATTCAAGCAAACTGCAATATTATACCTACCTACCACAATATTCCTTCAGCTCTTTCAAAAGATGAAAATTCGTTCCATATTAAATGTATCAGGAAATGAATTTTCGTCATAACTTTCTTTTTCGTGAATTTTTGCGATGTTTTAATAATTATTATCCTATCCGGGGCGGAGACAAATCCAAAAAGTCAAAGATCATCAAAATCGGTTCAGCCGTTCTCGAGTTATAAATAGTGTAACTAACCCCACTTTGTTTTATATATTAAGATTATTCTTTATTATTTTTTTAATTTATAAACTAACGTTTAGACAAGATTTTTATGCATAGCACAAAGGGTAACAATTATTATAAGCAATAATTGTCAGCCTGAAACACTCATTTACATTGAAAAATCTTCCGAGAAAAGATACTTGCCGCCAACGGGACTTGAACCCGTGTAACAAGCAGTAATTGTTGAATGAAACACTAGTATATATTGAATTATTTGGCGGGTATTTGATAAGCCCCCATAGCTCAGTGGTCAGAGCATCCGACCGGCAATCAGAAGGACACGGGTTCAAGTCCCGTTGGCGGCAAGTATCTTTTCTCGGAAGATTTTTCAATGTAAATGAGTGTTTCAGGCTGACAATTATTGCTTATAATAAGATTATTCTATTTTGAAATATGTATTTGTTTTGTTTAAATGTTTGGTAGAGGCTTAGATGAATCAATTGAGTAAGGATACGTTAAGGAGACAAAGAACATTGTTTTAATGAACAAGGTCCAGTGGACATTCCTTAGCGGGCCGTTCTATATCTATTTCATTCATACATATATATTTTTGAACGGTTATCCTTTTCATAAGCGGAGCTACATTTTTTTTGTTCAATTAGTATAAATATAATGTGAGTTCAATTTTTATAATATCATTGATTAGATGTAGTAAATTTTGAAGTTAGTAACATTAATAAGGTTAATTTATTTTACAGGAGTTTTTTTAAATAAGTTTTCAGCTTAAAAAACCCCATCATTATTATAACTTTTATTGGTCAAACTGTGATTTTTCACGGGTCTGCGCTAGTTATTTTATAAAAATACATATCCTTTGTTGGTAAAACTTTACTATAATACATTTTTCGTAGAATATCATGAATAACAAACTCTTGAAGTTTCATTGTATAGCTATAAAAACAGTTTATAAACGTAAAAAAATACAATTTTGCTGAAAAGCTTGGTCAAGAAAAAGATTAAAAAACTGCAAACTGGTTGAAGTTTGTTGAACGTATGAGACAAAAGCTTTAAGTGTTTCAAAAGCTCCATAAACGTTAGCAGAAGGACCGGGTTTTCTGTTATAAACATTTCGCGATTAAAACCGAAATGTATCCTGAAAAACGACGCAACTTAAGCAATAAGAATTGTAACCTCAGCACCTTAGATGTAATAGCTGAAGTTTCAAGAAAAGGCTTATTTCAGAGGATTCTCACAGGGGTATACGACCATCACAACGTTTGCACCAGACCGTTAAATAAATTAAACGAATTAACTATAATTTTTATTGAAATAACTCTTGTAACAAATAATTTAGAATGTTATGGCCATAAATGTAACATACCGTTGAAGAAGAAGGTAACACTAATAAATCTAAATGAAAATATGAAAAATAATAAGGCACACAAAAATTATAAAGGTAACTGTCGCAACTGGGACTCGAATTCAGGATCTCTTGTCTTAATGGGACTAACATCTTTATCAACTCGACCATTGGAACCTATTATTTTTATTCATTTTGTTGAGCTCATTAACAATATTATCTTCGACAAATTTTTCCCATATTTTTGGCTTTTTTATATGAATACGGCACAAGAGTCACTAACTGCTTCAGTGTGGAGCCAGTGAGACTTTTGCATCCTCAATTGGGGAATGTTGTGAGGTTGAAGGTAGTGGGGAGGAAAAGGAGAGGGGGAAGAGGAAGGCGGGAAGTACTTGGCTATTCAGATCTGGTCACCAAACACGGCTAAAGCTATTTCAAGCAACGTTTAAATTCTGAATGGTGGTAAATATACTACATGTTCTAAAAATCCGATTGTTTTCGAATACAAATTAAATAATAATTGCCTAACAACTGTTCAATCTATTAAAGATCTTGGTGTCTCTCTTAATAGCAAGCTTTCTTTCCGGGAACATATAAATACGATTGTTAATAAATCTCTCAAACTACTTGGTTTTATCACTAGAACCACTTCTGACTTCAAAAACATAAATACCCTAAGAACTCTTTACTGCTCCTTGGTTCGCCCCCATCTTGAATATGCTTGTATTATATGGTCTCCTTTTTATGCTGTCCATATTCGTCATATTGAATCCGTTCAACATCGGTTCCTAAAGGGAATTGCTTGGAGGCTAGGATTAGAGCGAGGCAATTACTCGTATGCTGAAATTGAACAAACTCTAAACCTTTCTCCTTTAGAAGACCGTCGGATAAAATCTGATCTCATTTGTTTCTTCAAAATTATTAACTGTTTAATCGATTCGCCTACATTACTACAACTCATCACATTTAATATACCTTCTCGTAGACTCAGAAATAAAGACCTGCTTTTCCTCAATCAGCACTCGACTAACTATGGTTATAACTCACCACTGTCCAGAATGTGTAGACTGGTCAACTCACGTCAAGACCTTGATTTTTTTGGTATTAGCTTAAATGATTTCTGTCGCTCTTTAAACAAATGAAGATATGTAATATTCACCCTAATTTTTGCAATTTGTGACTTGACACTTATTTTTCTTCTATTTTCACTGTTTGTCTTTGCTTTCATGTACCATCCGAATCCTTACATTGTTCATTTCTATACTTCGTGATACTTTGTTTTAAATTGGACGTAAGTCCGTAAATAAATAAATAAATAAATAAATAAATGTTATTTTTACTGAATTAATCGCAAAATACCACAAATTAACCAAATAAAATTTATTTGCGCACGTCGGGTTCGAATCCGCGACCTTCGGATTGTGAGTTGAGAGTCTTACCTCGGGACCACGGAGGCCGTCGAAGCCGTCTAGCCATAAAGTTCTAAAGTGTTGGTTTGTAACCGAGAAAGTGTTTCCAATAAGCATATCCGATTTAATTTATACCCATGGTACACTTATTGAACTTTTATAAAAGTCTCAATGAATATTAGTAAAAACTTTTATTTCAATTACTTTTGAGATTATACCCATCAATATAATGTATCATTAAAGAAGACGATAATACGAGTAGTACTAAACATAAAAACGCGTAAACCAATCCGGACATTGGGACTTCTTATTTTAAATGATTTCTGTCAATCTCGTATTTCCAATTCAGAATAAACAATTTTATCTTGCATGGTATAAAGTCCATAAAGGACTTTGCCATTCAGATATTCACAGACATTTTAACATTTCAATTCTGAATGAGGGTGTCTAACTACATAGATCAACGTATTTACCACGTATGGTAGTGAAAGGAGTATTTAAAAACGTAAAGTAAACGTAATAGAAATAAATGGTCCAAATTTTATTGGTCCGTATAAAATATTCAGTTTTTTTATAAGAACAACTCTTTTTATAACTTTTGAACGTTATTCCCATCAATGTAATACATCAAAGAAGAAGAAAAAACGCTAATAATCGAAACGAAAATATGAAAGAGAACAAGACACAGAAAATTAGAAAAAGATAATGGTCGCAACTGGGACTCGAACTCTCGTCTAACCAATTCAGCCATTGCCACCTTCGGTCAAACCGTCATAATTGTCAATAACATAATTTCAAGTTATAGAATTTACAATAATATTATTTTCGACAAATTTTTCCATATCATAGGCAACTACCCTTTTCATTGGAAACAATCGTTCTAAGAACTGCTTTATATGGAACATACTCGTTTAATGACCTTTTAATAAAAGTAAAAATGAATGTTCAATTTTTTATAAGAACAACTCTCTTTTTATATCTTTTGGAGGTTATTCCCATCAATGTAATGAATCATTGAAGGAGAAGATAACACTAATAATCTAAAAGAAAATACGAAAGAGAACAAGACACAGAAAAAAGATAATGGTCGCAACTAGGACTTGAACCCAGAACGGAACCTAGTTTGGCGGAAGGTGGCAATGGCTGAATTGGTAAATGAGAGGTTCTGGGTTCGAGCCCCAGTTATCTTTTTCTAGTTTTCTCTGTCTTGTTCTCTTTCATATTTTCGTTCAGATTATTAGTGTTATTTTCTTCAATGATATACAATATAATTATTTAGAACGCAAATAATCCATTCATCGATTTGCTTTATTGACGCAGTATGCTAGAGGATTGATATTTGATTAATTTTACATCCATGGCGTTGTATGGCCGAAATGATCAGTTGGTTGCCAGTAATTCCGATGTGGTTAGTCATTTAATAGACGGGAAGGAAATCATAGAGAGATAGAGAGAGCAAAACACGTTGCCTTGGGCTATTGGGTCGATGGCAGTGAATGGCACCCCCAATATTGGGAAATCGTAGCCTTAGTTCTTAATTGTCCAAACGACCATTTGAAAATTTGACAGGAGGTGAAGGTTTTCTTTCATTATTTCAATGAAACATTATGATAGGTGTTTAAGATAAAGCTATTTCCGTAAAGGCAAATGTGTGATTAGTTTAAATAATTCTTAATTAAGTGATTAACTATTCTTTTTTATACTTTATTTTTAGTTTTAAAGTGGAGATTGAACAAAAACTAAAATGGTCGTTTGGACAATTAAGAACTGAGGCGACGAAATGTTGATGAATTAATGAATGTTGGTTAAGTCGCGAGAATCTGGCTAATTAGTTGCGAACCAAAGTTATATTCACTCAGAGTATTAAGATAAAATAAAATGGACAGATTGTAATCATTAGAACATAAACGTTTGAATTAGATATAAAGGGGTTTCCGAGCAAATAGCGTCAATGATCTCTTCGGCACCGGTGAATTGCCAAGTGCATGCTCGATAATTTCGTGCATTCAAGGTATGTTTCTTTATTTACTACAGTCTTTCTTCGAAAAAAATACATATGTGAATAATAAAATTAAGAAATATTATTTAAACACTTTATTATACACCGAACCATTGGCGTGGAAATATGAAAAAAATACAGATTTTGTAATTCACACGCGGTAGAAGCGAAACTAGAAAGTCGCTAGATGTCGCTATCTTTTCTTTAGCTTGTGTTTTTTAAGTGGTTTGAAGTAAAAATGTTTATTTTGGATTTCGTAGGATTCGAATTCCCGTTCCCTTGTTGTCTGTCTCCTGGCCGCTGAGACTTATCTGGCAACCTTTCCAACTACGCTATGGAAGGCACGCGCCGAGGTGCGAATTTACCGCGTTATATTAGAACCGAGTATTTGTGTTGAACTGAGTTGTGATGCATTTCCGTTTCACCCGAATTTCAAGTCACTAACGGCGCTAAAGAAGTTTCACTTAAAAAAATATATTCATGTTTATATTACAACCATTTTGTTATGACATTGTATTGTGTTTATTATTAAGACTCTCAACCGCTCCCGTCTAGAGCCAGGGATACTATGGCATCCCCAATTGGGGTATGTTGTGGGGCTGAAGGTAGTGTGAATAAGAAATAGATGGGAAAAAGAGGGAGTTGGGGAAGTACCTGGCTATTCAGATTTGATCACTAAACACGGTTAGAGTCATTTCAAGCAACGTTTTAATTTTGAATGGTGGTCTTACACCAGGGCGATACTGAGAGTATCTTCCCTCCTGAAAACTTCCACTCTGAATTTTAACAATATTATAATAAAAAAATACATTTATAAAAGGTATTAGATTTAATATGGACCTTCTAGCAAAAGTGAAAGTGTATTCAACCGAAAGTTTTTCAATTTTTATAATATAAAAAAAGTGACAAAAGTGTCTCGTTATATTTATTTCTGTCCTTTTGATAAAAACTTCTGTATTTATAGCATAAATAAGTATGAAGAAAATGTATTTATTCATCAATCTTTTTTTATGATTCACTAATTCATGAAAGTTGAAAGCATATAGAGTGAGCGTGGGTTTCGAATACCTGGCTGTAGGAAATGTCATATTTTGTCCCAGACGTGCAATAGAGCAAATGAATCCTCCAGCCCACGTCCTTAATGGGATGAATTCCACCAACAACAACTCAGGCAATAAGGCCAAACGAATCAACGAGATCTATTCAAACTTTGCGGAATTAATAATAATTTGAAGACCCGGCCTTATTACAAGACACGTCCCACGTTAGGTTTCGCTGACTTGGAATTGGACTTTGTTTATAGTTCTGTAATGTTTGCCATTCGTATATTATGAAGTTGGAATTAATATTATTGAACGGTGTGATGTGATGTAGAAAACTAATTATAAATTTTCATTTTATATGTTGTCAGTAAACTTTCCGATGATAAATTTTCAAATGGTACATTGTAAACGATTGTAATAAGCAATAATTATCAGCTTGAAACACTCATCTACATTGAAAAAATCTTCCGAGAAAAGATACTTGTCGCCAACGGGACATGAACCCGTGTCCTTCTGATTGCCGGTCAGCTGCTCTTGACCACTGAGCTATGGCGGCTTATCTAATACCCGCCAAATAATTCAATATATACTAGTGTTTCATTGAACAATTACTGTTTATTACATTTTTTCCACCTGAAAACAACCAACTTTATTTTTGTGAGAAAGACATCGTTAGTGTTAAATCTCTCGCTAGGTGGCGTCGAGACAAATTATGTCTACATTTTTTGGAGAAATACTTTAACTTGCCAAATATAAATTATTATTTTTATTTGATAAACTAACGTTTAAGACAAGATTTTTATGCATAGCACAAAGGGTAACAATTATTATAAGCAATAATTATCAGCTTAAAACACTCATCTACATTGAAAAAATCTTCCGAGAAAAGATACTTGCCGCCAACGGGACCGTTGGCGGCAAGTATCTTTTCTCGTAACTGTACGCAAATTGTTTAGTAGTAACGTTTTGTACGACACCTCACTAGACGAACCTGTGCTGAGGTGTTCCCATGTTTAGGATTAAGCTATTCTGTCGACATAAGTAGAAGCACCGTGAGTCGACCCATGGCGGCAGTATCACATACATACATAAATTAAAGATTAGTAGCAGTCAGGATCTATATATAGTTATTCTTAGCATCTAGATTATGTGCAAAAAAAACAATTGTCTTGATAAATAGAAAGGCATATTTTTCTATGGATTATACGATACTGGATTATGTATGTAATGTAAAGTTTTATTTTTACCAATTATGGAAAATGGTTGAATTTTTTCATGTTAACAATTGAAACAATACTAATAAAATAACATCCAAACAACATAATAAAAACCATATATTTGTGTACCACCTGGACTTGAATCCGGATGTACCGCTAGTTGAATGGCCGTGTTTCCAATTCCACCACTTAAGGGCCCGCAACCCGAATTTCTACCGATTTCTTACATATCTCCCTTCAAAACGTTAAATTTTAAAGCTCTTAAAAAAATATTACACGTTATGTAATATAAACCTAAAATTCCTAGAACTATCTATCCATTACACATTTCCTTAACATAAAACAGTATCATTGTATAAATTGGAAGATAGGGAGTTTTTTTTATACATTATGGAATCAATGAATAAACCGCACAAGCAAACAAAAAAATCCTTCAATAAATAAATAAAAAAAACCGTTCGTTTCGTTGTAAAATGAATTATTCCGTGATCTCATTTTTGATTTAACTTTAGTATTTTGATAAATGAAAGGTATTTAATCAAATAAGACGTAAATAGAATATTCCTTATTTCTTTTTGACGTTAAAAACAGTGCAGAAAATCTTTCTCCGCCTAAAAAATGATTTCCAGTGTGTTTTCAAAACTCCCGGGAAGGGTAAATACGAGTACAAATAATAAAGGTTTTAATTTTATTCCAGCTTATACGTGGGAGTAGACAGAAAAATACCTTCCGTAGTTTAAGTCTCCACAGTTTATCTTATCGAGCAAGTCATTCAAATCTCTATCAGAATTCACCCAGAACGACACACTATCTGTACACGGTAGATAACAAATTCAACGTACATGTGCTTTGAAAACTACAGTGAATTTACAAGATTTTTTTCACTGGATACTAAATGTATAAACGTTACTTTTACAACAAATTAGGAAACGTTACATAACCTCTAATGTTGTAATGTTACGTAGTTATCTTGGCGATTACAATGCAACTTTCAAATCTTTTTTCAAGCTTTGCTAGTCATATTTATATGTACTTTTAATTACTCTTCTATGAATTAAAAATTGTTAATATAATTAAAATTTTATACAATTTTTCAGTTCAGTCAGTTCACCTTCACACAACGTATCGCAGATTGAAATCTCTTAGCCGCAGTCAGGTAGGCAACGTTTGTGGCCGTTCAGTTCTTAACTATAATTCCCAAGAATTCTATTTTGTACCACCTAGCATTTGCATATCATAATATGACGGCGTAGAATAAAGAATAACACAAGTGCCTTATGAGCGAATTTCGACCAATATTTCCAAAAAAAAACTGTGTTTCACTATGATTACGAAATTAAAATTTCAGGAAAGCGTAAGAGAGACAGACCGCGCGCTAATTGGTTTAGGCCCAAAGGGTAAGTCAGTGGTACATTTTTTTCCATTCAAATTTATAGTGTTATATTCTTTATTCTGTGCATGACAAACATTCAGTCCTGTTCATTTGCATTGTACTGTACGCTCCAAACTCAAGTACCAACCTGAACTTGTTACGACCCATTCTCGCGCAGATACAAGTCACTTTACTGACTACAATGACCGAAAGCGAAAGAAAAAGATGCGTAAAACATACGTGCGACTGAGAAAGGCGTGGGCTGTGAGACATGCCACTTTTCGGACCACAAACTCGCCTACTGCGATGATTTCTGTGTCAATGTCAAATATGTATATGTAATTCGACGGCATCCGTGGTCGAGGGGTAAGGCCTTTGACTAGCAAACCGTGCGCAAGTAAATTTTATTTGTGTTATTTCACAATTTAATCAATTAAAATAATATGCCATTTGCGTATATTTGCGGAACATTCCAGGGTGGAAGATACTCTCAGTATTGTCCTGATGTAAGACCACAATTCAGAATTGAAACAACGGACAACTCGGAATGAAATCAACTCAGAACCATCTCAGATAATTAATTTAGAGTGATATTTTTTTTTAGTTAAATAGGTTACGTTAGGTTAGGGTTATCGACTAAATTAAAATTATTTTTTTCATAGCCTTTAATGAATTTTCAAGGAGGTGTTGAGTTGACTTTATTCTCAGTTGGCATGGAACCGTTTTGACATCAGATCTGTATAATCCAATTACTCCAATTGGGGATGCCATAATATTACCGGCTCCAGATGCTCGGGAGCAGTCGGTGCGCTTGTGCGGTATTCACATTTTACAAAAGTAGTAGGAAGAAGAATACGCACGGATTACAATGAAAAAAAAACACTAAAATCTGTTTGCGCAAACAACGAAACCAAACAAACTCATCAAATTTAAACGGTAGTTTTCAAAAGCAATTTACAGATCAACGCGTCGATTTTAACATCTTAACATTTCCATCATGAGCCTTGAAACTTTCAAAAAACATTTTACTGACCAAAAAAGACAAGGCAGCCAACTGTTGGTTCAGTAGGTACCAAGTTTGTAAAGCTTATGTATAAATAATGAAATGATAATGAATAAAAAGTTTTTGTGACATTTGGCAGATCCGTTACTCCCCGGATAGAGTTTCAATTTTCCAGAATTTTCAATAATTTGAATTTAAAACAATTAGATGAACGGAAGTACATTTTTTTTTCAATTAGTCTATTATCGAAAAGACTTTCTTTGAACATACCCCGGTTTTTCATTTTCTAACCTGTTAATTTCCCACTTGCGCGCCAAGCTCGAAGCACCATACCTGCACACTTGCCTGTGCTTTGTGCGTGGGCAACGGGATCTGACAAATCGACTGTGGTTACTTCTTTGAATGCCGGGAAGCGGATGTGTTTAGTGGCAGTTCTGGAGATATGTTACCTTGAGAAGGGATGGATTTCTCTTGTACATGTTCTGCTGTGCTTAGATTTTCCGAATTTGTTGCGCGTTTCATTCTGGAAGGGCTTCGATTTTCAGACGAGATACAATGTGTCTTTTACCTACAAGGAGCGTGGTACGCATATGCACAAAAATTCATTCGATAGGGAAGACGGAGGAAAACATTTTTTGCATTCTGATGAGTTTGTGCTTACGATTATACTTTCGAAATGTGAATACCGCACAAGAGTCCCAACCGTCGGGAGCCATTATAACCATGACGTACCCAATTTGGGTATGCTGCGTTACCGAGGAGAGTAGGAAAGGGCAGGAGGTGGAAAGCGAAAGGGAATTATCCGGCTCCCCAAATCTGACCACCGAACACGGATAAAGCCATTTAAAGTAACGCTACATTAATGAATCTCTGTGTGGTCTTTCACCATGGCGAAGTATAGAGTGTTAACCGACATACTTTAAGTACTTTAACCTTCAATGATAAACATAAAAATATCACTAGGCATTGGACATTTAGGGACGGGGTGTTACTCGGACTGGACTGGGTTACTCGATTGAGTGACCAGCGACCAGACCAGATTTTTGAGGTGAAACTTCTTTAACTCCGTTAGTGATTTGAAATTCGTATGAAACAGAGGTGCGTTGCTAAAATTTATTATTTGACGAGTCGTCAATTCTAATATAATGCCTCCCAAACCGCAGCGGGTAAGGCGCTTGACAAGACTGACAGACATCCGGCAATTGGAGGTTCAAATCCTACGAAATCCCAAAAAAAATCCTTTTTTTTTTTACTTTTGTGAAATCATTATCCAATCTTCAATCCACTTTAAAATAAACAGGCAAAAGAAAGAAAGCCTTTGGCCCTGAAAACTTAAATTCATATCTGTATGATTGATTACTAAAGCTGAAAAAAGAACAATTTTACGACACAATTTTTAAAAGATACCCTACCTCTTCTAAAAATATTCACCAGCAAATAATCCACAGGATGGTCCATATGAAGTTATATACCATAAAATATAACAAAAGTGTTCGTGACATGTGTTTTTCTCTGCATAAATTTATGAAAAGGTTCTTATTTCACATAATAAATACACGTATTAGTTTCAATTAATGACGCAAAACCTCATCGTCTGGCAAAAAATTAGTGGGCGTAATTTCTGTATTTATTTTTGCACTTTAATACGGCGATGACAAAAAATGGAACGTAACAAAAGGGCTCCGTACTACTACGTGACCAATTTGTCACTTTTTAATACAATACAACGTAACACGCCAGTTTCTGCGACGTGTCGGGGAGAACAATGGAGCCTCTGTTTGTTAATTGAGTAAAAACCTCGTAAATATTTTTATATTAAAGCGGAAGGGTTAATTTTTTTAGCTGTGAATTAAAAGGGTGGGACCGGGCAGATGAAGGTTGTGTTTCATTTTTTAAAGTCAGCAGCATTACGTACGCTTTTATTTTTTAATATGTTTTTTTTTCGGTGAAGTCCGCGGAAATAAAGATATTTATTAGGAAGCGCGGTGTTTTGAATGAATTGTAAATTTAATTCGGCGAATGTGTTTGCGCAAATAAAATAAAATTAGATTCATTAAATAACATTAATTAATGTTTCACTCATGGATTTTTACTTTTATCTGCTTAAATTTTTTTAAAGGAAAAGATATAATAATATATATATATTATATATATATACGAAGACCACTTTTATCGCAGAGCTCTAAACTGCTCCCAAAGAAAATACAAAAAAAAATTACCGATGAAAACGATTCTTTTACTTTAGTGCATCTATTTTAAATGCATTTTAAAACTTTGTTTTTTTTTGGTTTGACTGTGGATTGAACCTTCCTATCCTGAAATCGGAATCAACCGTACGAAATTCCAAGTTGAGAAAACCGACATTTATTTCGTATATTAAGTGCTGTAATGTCAACAAATTTCACTGAATTGTATATATTGCCAACAAAATAATGCGTTTTCATCGACACCGAATCTGTCTGCTGAGTTTCAGCTTGATTGGATGTCGGGAAGTAGGTTAATTTACTATTTCAAAATTCCACTTTCTTCATAAATTCAACTCGACCAAGGAAAAAAAGTAAAATTTAAAAAAAAAATAGATGTGTTCAAAAATTGTTTATGTTATTGTGAATGACAGAGATTACAAATGATAATTTGTAAGCATCTTATTCCAGAGTGTAAATTACTCTCTCTCATTATTTGCATTGAAATGTTGCATAACGACTACAGATTTGAAAAACCGAGTACTTCCCAACCATTTCTTTTCTTAACCTTTCTCTTCCTCACTGTTTTCAGATTAAAAACGTTTCTCAAAAGTGTGGATGCCGTAGTTCCACCTGCGACGTGCATTTGAAAATATCGTGTTGCTCAATAAAAAATGGCTTAGTGATGATCGAAAAAAGTATAAAACAGAAAGAAATTGTGTTATTTGGTTATTCTCAATGATGTGTTCTAAAGACAGCGTTGTTTTGTAAAGATTTACAATTTAATTTATGTATCCATCAATGCGTGGGAGTAATAATATTATACTACGATACCATGATGTGATTACGCTTGTATAAATGAAAGCAGTACGCGAAACAACGGGTTCAATGCCATTATTTAATTAAAATGTGAAGCCCCCAAATAACGACCCGCAACCATTAAAACAAAGCAACCTAATTTCACCAAATAAACTTATCCTCACAAATTAGAATATCCCTGACTTAATATTACCCTAAACGCAAAGTACGCATGAAAGAAATAATGTGCGGCCTCCGTTGTTATACGGTACTCTAGAAAAGCCCTTCAATAATAATATGCAAACGAATGGAAATGGTTTTACCAATTAAGTTTTATAATACCTTTACGGAATTTAAATTTATACAGTATTTAGTTAAATTTATTTGTTTGTTTTCATACAAAAATATTTTTTTGATGATTGACATTCAATTTGGGACGCAGGTATGGGAACCATTTATTTGATAACCTACACCTCTGCCATAGGTCACCCTCAGTGGTTCACTACGTTTGGTGACTTAGCAGGGGTGCCCGGATTCATGGGGTGAGGTGTGTCCGGGTCTTGGTGGCGGATGCGTCTGCTCACCAGCTGCATGACAGGTTGGATCGGAGAGAATAGTTGAGGGTGTCGCTTTGACTTCTCTAGCCGTACTCTCACGGAACATCGCCTTGCATCGCAGTCAGAGGGATGGATTCATACGTCCGTCACTCTTGGACTCCACACTGACCCCCAGATTCCTATCCTCCCCTAATACCCCTTTCCTTCCCAGAACTTCTTTTCCTTCTTCCACACAGCTTCCTCCACACAGCACCCTCCACACTGCATCCCCAAAGATGACATAGGACATGAGGGGAATTATTTTCCTCAGAGCCTCCTGTGTGGAGTTAATGTAAAAAAACACAGTGCTCGAGGGGCAAGGCTCTCGACTAGTGATCCGGAGGTCGCGGATTCAAATCCTGGCGTGCGTACGTAAATTTTATGTGATTGATTTGTGTTTTCACAATGTAATCATTTAAAATAATACAAGGTTTATTTGCGGCACGTTCCAGTATGGAAGACACTCTCATTATCGCCCTTGTGTAAGACAACCATTCAGAATTGAAACGTTGCTTGAAATGCCTTCAGCCGTGTTTCCGCCCCACCTTCCTCTTCCCCATCTTATCCCCTCCTCACTTATCTTCAGCCTCACAACATACCCCAATTGGGGATGCCAAAGTCTCACTGGTTGCAGGCGGTTGGGAGCAGCGGGGACTCTTGTGCGGTATTCGCATTAAATTTTTTTGCAAAAAAACTGTTTTGAAAACTTAATCTTCATACTTATTGGCGTGAATTTTTCTTCTAAATATTGACGCCGCTTATTGGGATATCGTTGGAGTATATATTTAAAACGAAAATAATTCACTAATAAATAGCATAGGAAAATAATTACACAAATAACATCAAAACCTTCGTCACAATCTTCCTTTTTCTCATACGCAGAAAAGATCATGATGAAGCTCTCAGTGGTAGAACAATTTTAGGGTTTTGAGTAACGCTTTGGTTTTGTGGTCTTTCACAACGGATATCTTTTTCCTTTTATTCGTGAGTTTATACTTTTATTTTTAGTTGGCGTTGTTTAATGTCTTCTGAAGTAAGTCACCATGCATGTCTGAAATATTTTCACTTATCAGGGTAGCCTAAAGGAAACTTAGTGGGTGTTTTGCAAAGATATTGAAATATAAGTAGATGTGCTATCTGCTGTTTTCACTATGTGGGTCTGCGCTTCCGGGTGTCGCCGATATTGTTTACCAATTAACAAATAAACTAAAAGAACAAATAATTAACGAATAAACCAAACGAACGTTAAACTAAATTAAAGAATTCTTTCCTTATTCAAAATATATTGTTAACCAATATTAATGCACCTTTTTTAAAAAATCAACGAAATGAACAAATTCTTTTTGTATGAAAACTACGCTAATTAGCGCGTAGTCCGGCGACAGTTGCGCGGACACCATAGCATATCTCTTCTGTATTTGAATATCTTTGGTGTTTTGTTTGCCATTTTGCAAAGGTCGATCCTCTGCTGACTATATCGATGTTTGCCACATGTTTGATAAAGTTGTGCTAACTTGAATACTGGCAAGAATAGGTCTCGTGCGGGTTGTGATGAACAAGGCGGGGGCTGAAAGCGCTTCTGAAGAAATAACGTAACACATTGAAATAAAGATAACTTGAACAAAACATTAAGTTTAAGCGTTGAAGAAATTTTATTTCTCTAAACCACTTATAGTTTCTCTCAACATCTCGGAGTGTTCCAATCTTCTTTGTAACTATTTTACTACATTTGATAGAGACACAAAATAACATTTTAGATATATCATCTAAATATTATAATACTTTAGTTATGGATTTAAAAAGCAATATCTTTACCAAAAATGTGTAGATATATGCAATAGCAACATATTTTCAATCTTTCAAGAATAATAATGGAAAACAGAATAGACATTATTATTCATTCTAAATTCGTATTTTTGTAACGAACTTTATAACTTTATACTTCTAAGGGCCGGTTTTATAAACGTCCGTTCGTTACGCTTGATACCATTTTTGGTTTACCGCCACAAATATTTGGTCTACCGCCCGATTTTGCCGTTTTATAAACGTTCGTTAGGTTATCGGTATGTTAAGTTTCGGTTAATGCTTAACCGACTGATTTTGACCAGTTAAATGGATAACGATCCGTTTTGTTGCTTGTCGGCGCTCAAATGTTATTTGACAGCTGTCAGTAGTAGTTGGTTGTTGCCCGACGATCGCTTATTTTAAAGAGACAGTATTTTATTATTTGCATTTGTGACATGGATTATTCATCGAGCAGTGAAAGTGAGGATGGGCGTTTGGCAATGCTTGAAGATGACACGCCATCGTCGTCATCTAATAGCAGTAGCAGGGAAGACGAAGCTGCGGGAGGACGGAGACGTCGACGTGTTTTTATGCATAGACCGGATTATTTTAATTGTGATGCGGACATCGATTTTAAAATGAGATTTCGGTTGTCAAAGAGAACCGTGGCTCAAATTTTAAATATAATTGAAGTTCAATTGGTGCCGGCGACACATCGAAACCAGCCAGTTACGCCCGCAAAGCAGTTGTCACTGACACTACGATTCTACGCTTTGGGATCAATGCTGCAAGCTGCTGGCGACTTCACGGGAGTCTTCAAGTCGACAGCGTGCGTCGTTGTATGGAGAGTTACTAAAATAATAGCCTCCTTGAGAAACAATTACATAACCATGAATAGTGACACAGTTCAGGACTTCTGCATAAATAACAATCAACTTTGACAGCAAAAGTAATACCCATAGATAAAAACAATATCAGAGACAATAATTTGCCAAAAACATTGCCAGTAAAAAAACTTTATGACTAAACGTAACCGATGACCGCTAGTAATGCAAATTTGTTTATAGTACGTAAAATAAAATAACGATCGGATAGCGGTCCGTTAACGAAAAATGGTTCGTTACTTAACAGAAATTTGGTACTTCGTTTATAAAACCGGCGCTAATTAAACTAAGCCTTAGCATGATGTTTGCAAATAAAACATCGACGTTATTTCAAGACAATGAAAATCCCTTACATATTTCAGAGACAAATTATAAATTCCAGTAATAATTACTATAATACTTTAAAATCAAATTTCATTAGTAATTACACAAAAAAAATTCCATTCCAATATAAATTTGGAAATGATTAATTCCAGTTTTATAAAATATTAATTAAAAAGCAATATTTTTTTCTAAAACAATCTCTTGAAAATGAAAACTGATAACATTGGTTTTATTTAATAATCGTTTTTATGAAATTAAAAAATGAAATTAAATTTAATAATTATAACAGTTTATACTTACCATCTACTGCCTACTCAATTTCTATCTACTTACTACCACTATACTCACAACTACTATTTACTACTACTACCTATGTACCATGCAGAGCCCCTCCTGTTGTGCAAATCGGATGCAATTCATCGAAAACGAGTTCATCGAAAATTAATTCATCGAAAATCAATTCATCGAATGATCAATTCATCGAATCACCAATTCATCGAAAAACATTTTTTTTTGTAGATATTAGAGCTGTCAAAATTAAATACCCAAAAAGTCTGTTTAACTGAGTTAAATCTGTTTAGCAGCTGTCAGTTTCGTGATGACAATGTAAAATTTATAGGTTATCTCTTCGATTTCCGATTGTCTGATACTGCAAAAAAGGGATATCTAAGGAACGGTGACCAGACAACTCATAATGAAACCAACTCATAAACAACTCAGAAAGGTCATTAAGAGTGATGATAAAAAATATTTAAAAATTGGTTAAATAGGTTAAGTTAGGTTAGATTAGGTTAGGTTAGGTTAGGTTAGTTTAGGTTGACTAAAGCTTTTTTAACTTCTCTCAAATATCAACAAAATATATTTTTTCGATGAATTGGCGATTCGATGAATTGATCATTCGATGAATTGGTTTTAGATGAATTGATTTTCGATGAATTTGTTTTCGATGAACTCGTCGTGAACCATGGGATGGTGAGTAGGCAAAACCGTCTGCCGACTTATTATTATTCCCTTTGTCGGGCCGTCGGAATAATAATAATTTGGTTGGCGCTTCAACATGCTATCCTGCAAGCTGTTCTGCAAATCGGAAAATGAGTATAACCTATCAGACCATCTCATCAATTTTATTAAACTGTCAATAATTGTGTTGAAAATGAGGGAAACAGTGAAGAGTCACGTGGTCACATTGATTTAAGTTTTCGCTACGACAGGCAACTAAAGCGGCACCACAAGTGTTTATTGTAAATACTTCCCAGGCACATTTGTTTATTTACGAGGGCAGTGTTGTGTATTACACCTCCTGTACACTGAAACCAGCAAATACACACTAGCCGTATTTGATGAAGTTCTAGAGGATGTGGAGTATTCTCTTCCATCCACTACAATCGACGATGCTTGAGTTATCCGACCAAAGCATATTAATTTAACTAAAGAGCGAAGTCGTACTTTCCGAAGCACTGAATTTGATTAATCCATAAAGACAACAGTTTTGTTTTTTCGTACATTACCATCTCTCCCTGAAATAGGGTTTAGATTCCTTTGAATATGGAAAAGTCACGCTTTAGTCGTTTTATTTATTTATGTATATTCACTTCCTTTTAATTTAGATATGTGTATGATTCTTATAATTGCTTTGATATTAATTGGTAAAACATTGCTAATACTTTTTGCGACATGGTTTATTTTTAATATTATCCATCTTTACAGATTTTTAATAGAAGACCTAAACCTAAGTTTACATAAGTTTTAAAGCACTTGTACCCGTAAGACATATTTGTGCCCGCTGTAAAATTCGATTTAAATCCGCCCGACTAGGCGACCGTCAGCCCAGTGACCTAGTAGGCACCTATAATAGTAGGTATATGATTATCTACCTATTGTCAATGAAAAATATGTGTAGGTTTTAATTACTTCGCGGTAAATTTCGCGGAACCAAAAATAATTTACTGCGAAGCGATAGAAATTCATAAATATAAAAATAATATGAACACCAGAAATGAATCAATCAGATTGATTTCTTAATTGATGAAAATCCCCCAAAAACAGCATTTCCAAAATTATCAGAAGTTCCTCCAATTAGTTTAAAACAATCCAATCAGGTCTCTATACGCAAACGTACGGGTACGGTTGGGGTACGGTTGGGGTACGGTTGTGCGGGTCTTTGCAGCGGATGTATCTGCACACCAACTGCGTGGCAGGCCGGATCGGGAGAGACCAGTTGTGGGAGACCTTTCGACCTCTCCACCGGACTCTTGGAAAATTGCCTTGCAAATCGGGATGGATTCATACGTCCGTCACTCCTTGACACACTGACCTTCAGATACCTATCCATCCCTCACACCTTTTTCCTTCCCGGAACTTCGTCTCCCTGCTTTCCTTAAAATACACTCCACACATACACTTCAATTTGGGAGGCGGGAATGGGTACCGCCACCTCGGGAACCTTTATTGGATAACCAACACCTCTGCCATAGGTCACCCCAGGTGGTTTGCTACGTTTGGTGATTTAGCAGGGGTGCCCAGGTTCATCAAGGTGAGGTTTGTCAAGGTCTTGGAGGCGGATGACCAGGACATACTGAACCCCAGATTCCTACCCACCCCTTAAACCCTTTTCATTCCCAGAATTCTCCTCTCCTTCCTTTCCTTAAAAAAACCCCTCCACACAGCATTATTATTTTCGTCAGGGCCTCCTATGTGGAGCTCATGTAAAAAAAAAAAAACACAGCATCCCCAAAGATGTTATAGGCACGTAGGGGAATTATTTTCCTAAGGGCCTCCTACGTGGAGCTAATATAATGGAACTGATAACAGTAGTATGTAAATCTCATAACATGCATAAATCTCACAAAATGAATAGGTAAACCTCATAATTCCCTCATTCACTCTTTCAAGTATTTTGCTTCCCCGTGTTCCCAACGCTTCCAGCTTCATCTTTTATTTACGTTTACGGTTCACGCTTCCTGCATCCTATTGTTCTATAATCCAAGGAAACTAGGAGCAGAGCACTTTCCGGATAGAATACGTAGGGATAGAGACTTGCGGCCAGTGGAAACACATTCAGCGTTTTATGAGCGGACCGCAACGTCCAATGTCGTAGGCCACGAAAACTCCTTTTACTAGTTCACATCTAGTGGGGATCAATTATTTTTTAATTGATTCGAGTAGCCAAAGTGATTATAGGGGTTCGGTATATTTTTTAACGACAAACTTTCCCGGTTTACGAATAACCTGAGAATATTTGAAAATCTTCCACTAAGGACGGGTAACAGAATTTTAATAATTCATTAATTTTTAAAGTTCATTTTCAAATTCTGTGAAAGTCCTATTCAAGTCCTGCTATTACCAAAGTACTGTGAAATAATGAAATGAAATTATAACTGAACTTGAAACGAACTTTCACAGAACTTAAATTTTGACTTTGAAATTTGATGAAATGTTAAAATTCTGAGAAACAACACACGATGTGATTGAGATGTGATCCTGCTTCAGTCGTTTTGCTTGGACTGGGATCCATTATTATTTTTCAGTTTTATTATATTATCTTTATATTTATGCACATTAACATTTAATATATATATTTTTAAAAACCAATTATTGTTTGTGTGGGAGATTTTTTCCCTTGCTATTAAAAAAATAATCACCGGATAAAATTATCCTGACGAAGAAAACATAGTTTTCGAAACATGTTGATAATATTGATTATATGGTAGTTTTTACAAACTTTTTATTTTTACATTAACTCCACACAGGAGGCCCTGAGGAAAATAATTTCCCTCAGGGCCTATGTCATCTGGGATGTTGTGTGGAGGGTCTTTTTGAGGAGAGGAAGGAATGAACATTGGTCTTGAATAGACCCATGTTGTAGGAAGGTGGAAACACAGAGGCCGGCAAATCATTCCACAGCATTGAACACAAGAACGAATTGAAGAAACGGCCCGTTCTCATGTGACAAATGTCAACCGTGTACAAATGTTGGGCACGCGTTTGGCATGTTTCCCGACTATGCACCGGTGCCGAAGGGATCAATGATGCTACTTCCTCGGAGCATCTTCCATTGTAATACCGGTAGAACTAGGATAGCATTCCCACCCGACGCCTGTGCTATAAAGATTGCAATCCGTCTGTGAAGATGGGAGAATCTATCAACCGGACCGCCCGTTTCTGCACATAGTCGAGGGTATTTTTCAGGTATTTTGGAGTTCCAGACCAGAGGTGGCTGCCAAATTCAACCGTGGGGCGCACTTGTGATTTGTACAGGGTTAGTAGTTGTGTACTATTAAAGTAACTGCGGGCCCTGTACAGTACGCCCAGTTTTTGGGATGCTAACTTTACTCTGGCTTCGATGGAGCCCCCATACCTAAGCTGGCCACTTAAGGTTACACCAAGCATATCAATGGAGGGCTTGTTCGGAAGATTGCTTCTGTTGAAAGAGACTAGATTTTCAACTTATGTATATATTAAGCGTATATGTATGCTGATGCAAAAATCCTTAAATGATTTTTTTTTTTTTTTTTTACAGTGAAAACCGCACAAGAATTTCAACTGCTCCCGTGAGATCGGACGGATGCTCAACGGATCCAGTGAGACTATGGCATCCCCAATTGGGGTATGTTGTGAGGCTGAAGGTAGTGGGGAGGGGAAGGAGGTGGGGAAGAGGAAGGTTGGGAAGTACCTGGCTATTCAGATCTGGTCACCAAACACGGCTAAAGCCATTTTCAAGCAACGTTTCAATTCTGAATGAAATGATACAGATTGTTAACAGTAACAAACTTAATACCCATTGCTCTGTACTTTTCACAGTACCTACTTACTTCTTTATTGCTGTGTACCTTTTATTTTATTTTTTTCCTGATAATAACAAACTAACGTAAAAATTCTTAAATATATCACATTGTTAACAGTAACAAACTTAATACCTACTGCTCTGTAATTCAATGAAATAACAACAACAATATAACTAAAAAAAATAAAAAAATTACATACTCAATGTAGTTTACAAATAGATTACATCAATCAGTACAGAAAAATTAACAAACAGAAAGTAATGTAAGAAAGGTTACACAGGAGTAGTATAGTTATACAGTATTTTTAGTTGTGCATTGCCTGCCTCACTAGGTGAACCTGTATTGAGGCAGAAATTTTGTTAATTGTTTCTCGCAATTTTATCTCTGGTTTTTTTATAAATGTGTAAAGTAGGTTTCCATACAGCAAAAACTTTATTTTAGTTAACATTATTGTTTGCATATACCTACACAATTCATAAACTGCAAGGTTATTACTACAATAACAACTGTCAATGACTGGGCGTTTGGGTGAGGGCACCAGTATAGGCTCGATCATTAGAATGTATCCATATTTTAACATATTTTTTAAACTCTCTCTGTGTTTGACTCAGTTTGATGTTTTCTGGGAGAATGTTGAATATTTTTGTGGCAAAGTATCTAAAGCTACGTTGACCAAAGGTGGAAGAGAGTGCTGGAACTTGCAATATGTTTTTGTTGGAGTTACGTGTAAACCTTAAGTTTATTTTTTTTTCGTAAAGCACATGTTTGTTTTTAAAGAGATGCATGAGGATAGTTTTTACATAGATCTGTCGAACATCAAATACTCTCATTATTTTGAATATAAGGTCACTGTCTGCAGTTAGAGGAAGTTTGAGAATAATTTTCATAATTGTTTTCTGTGCCTTTTCGACAGGATCTAGAGCTGATGAAGTGCCCCCTCCCCATGCAATGATACCATACTCAATGATAGATTGGGTGATTGCAAAATAAATCGTTTTTAAGAGTTGTAAGTTAAGAAAGTTCCTTATGGATCTGAAGAAGTGTATTGTTTTTCTAATTTTATTTGCAATGATCTGGGTATGTAGGTTCCATTTGAGGTATGGGTCAATGGTGAGGCCGAGGTACTTTATCTGTGAAGTGCGCTCTATACTGGGGCACTCACTACATTCATTGGAATTCGTACAGCTATGAAGTTTTATGGAGTAATCATCATTAGGTTGGCCTGTAGTATTGATGCTTGAAGTAACATATTTAGTTTTCTTCGTGTTAAGGGTAAGTGTGTTTATATCTAGCCATTTTTTAATGAAGTTAATATTTTCTTCAGCTTTTTTAAATACAGCTGACCAATTATTGTCTTCGAATAATAAGACGGTATCGTCTGCAAAGCTAACAATGTGTCCTTGACTTTCAAGGTTGCAAAAGTTGTTAATATACAGTAAGAACAGAGTCGGTCCCAAAACGCTTCCTTGTGGAATTCCATAGTCAGTTGAGCGCTGATTACTGAGAGTATTCTGTATTTTAACCTGTTGTTGGCGTCCATTTAAGTAGCTTATGAAGAAGTTTAGCTCTTTGTCCGAAATGCCGATGTTCTCTAGTTTTTTAATTAGTTTAATGTGTGATATTGTATCAAAAGCTTTAGAAAGGTCTAAAAAGATTGAGATACATTTATTTCCTTTATCAAGGCTTTTTACAATGAAGTCAGTCACACTGGCAATGGCATCTGATGTACTTTTGTTTTTTTGAAAACCATATTGATTAATTGAAAGTATTTTATGGCTCTCGATAAATTTTAAAAGTTGTGCATTAATTAGGTTTTCAAAAACTTTAGACAAGCTATTTAGTAGAGTAATTGGTCTATAGTTGTTGATATCTGTCTTGTTTCCAGATTTGTAGATGGGAATTACGATACTTTGTTTTAGGTTAGAGGGGAAGTAGCCCTGTGTAATGCTTAGGTTTATAAGGTATTCCAGTGGCAATGTAATCTCCGAAGACAGCATTTTAAGGATTTTGGTCGTAATTTCATCTGGTCCAGCGGAAGAAGTGTTTTTTAGAGATTTAATTGTACTGAGAATTTCTTCTTTTGTTACAGTTCGGAAGAGAAATTTTATATTTTTTTTATTTGCTTGTTTTTTAGAGATTTAATTTTACTGAGAATTTCTTCTTTTGTTACAGTTCGGAAGAGAAATTTTATATTTTTTTTATTTGCTTGATCCTCTGAATTGGTAGATTGGGTGATTCCACTCTGGGGGATTTGAGAAGCAAGATTTGGACCAATGTTAATAAAAAAATTGTTTACATGATCAGCAACGAGTTTAGGATTTTTTGAGGTTTCGACAATATGTCCATCAATAGAAAGTTTATTTATGCTTTGTTTCTCTTTTGTAGTTTGTGAGTTTGTGGCTTCTCTTAGTATTTCCCATATTTTTTTGGGATTGTTGTTACTTTCTGTAATTTTTGCTGAGTAGTAAATTTCTTTTGCTTTTCTGATGACGTTACAACACATGTTTCTATATCTTTTATAGTGGTTGGATGTTATTTGGTCATATGGATTATCTTTGGTTTTTTTGTGTAGCATGTTTCTCTTGTGTATGCAATTTATAATGGAGTGGTTAATCCAAGGTTTCAGGGGTTTCAGTTTATTTGTTATGTTTTTGGTCAACGTCGTGGAATGGTAGTGTAGTTCGTTTTTCAAATAGTTAACAAAGTATATCCATGCGTCCTCTGATTGTTTAATTTGGAAGAGTTTGTACCAGGATTTGTTCTTAAAGTTTTTTATTAGGTTTTGAAAATTGATTTTATTGTATGCTAAAGGCATGTTACATTTATTTATTTTGGTAGCTGTTTGTATTGCAAAAATTGTTGAATAATGATCCGTGATTGTTGATTTGTAGACGATACTTTTGGATGGTTTTTTGGACTTTACCATAATGTGGTCAATGCATGATATAGATCCATTCATGATAACTTACATTCATGATAACTACATTCATAGTACCTACTTACTTATTTATAAATGTAATTACTGTGTACCTTTTATTTATTTTTCTTTTTCATAATAATAACAAACATACGTACATTTATGATAGCAAAAAAAAAATAATTAAAAAAAAATAAACAACAAAAAAAATAATTACAAGAAAATTACCAACTTTTATATTAATCGTTAAAAATGTTTTACACCACTGCAATACCGGTATGCTTCGAGTATATTGTGAATCACATTTTATGTGATATTGTGACAATAATTATTGAATCTAATGTAGCGTGAGCCCAAATACGAATCCGCTGGTTGAACTCCTTTGGAAACAATTACTCGAATACTGATACCTACTTATGTTAGGCCTACTTATATCTTTCTAGCTCTGTTTATTATTTTATGTACTATATACTTATGATACTGCACACTTGTTATAATGCTCCTGTACAATTTATTTTATATGTAAAAGCCATCAAGGCGTAAACAAACAAATAAATAAATAAATATTAATACACCAAAATTTATTATTATAAATTATACACCAAAACTTTTCAAATGATTATTTAAGTTGTTTAATGCATAACATAGGTCGATATGTGGAAAAGTGCGTCACTGAAAGAATGAAGATGTGCGTTTGGCTTGTTGCTTTGTAATTTGATGAAATGTTCAAATTCTGTGAACAACCGGTTCTAAGGTGCTAACCCGTTAAGATGTACTTTGGAAATATTTTCCAATTATGTGATCACAAAGGCGTTTCAAAACATTATAGGGCCACGAAAGTCTTTTAAATAATCTGGATCTAGTGGGTATCAATTATTTTTTGATTGCATTGGATAACCGAGTTATTATGAGCTACATATTTATTATTATTTAGGTTCTGGTCTTATTTTTGTTTTCCAGGTTTTTCAATGATAATGCATCGTTTCTACAAATGCCATTGTCGTAGGCGCGTTAAGTCCTTTGGATCTAGCAGGAATCAATTATTTTTTAATTGATTCGGGTAGCCAAATGATTAATATACATTCAGCGTTGTTTGAAAGAAAACATATAAGTACTTTCAGGAAAGGTTTGTTATTTATTTTTATATTTATATTTAAATTTATATTTATTTTTTTTATTTCTGCGTCGATCTAATTGGGTCTCATAATTCTACGAATGTTATATAATCTCTGGTTTGAAATATACCATACTTTATCTGAACTTGACTAGTTTTTGATTTTGATGTTAAATCTATTTTGCTTTTGTTTGTTGTTTCGTAAATATTCTAAATCGTAGTTAGCTAGCAATTAAATTTTATAGAGAGATTACGGGTTCGGTACTCTTACACTGATAACATGATTTTGTTTACTCTACGTAAAACATAATCACATTTATAAACCAAACATAATATATTTTTGAATGTAGCTATTACTTCGTGGTAATCCATTATAGAAAAATGCAACAATATAACTTTGTAAAAACCACTTATATAGTGTGCAAATCCGACCGGTTTCGGAACAAACGTTCCTTCGTCAGGGAAAGCTTATACTAATTTGACGGTTTCGAACAATGTTTTATCATGGTAGGGGGTGGAGTCGTTGTTAGTTAATAATGTAGATTGGGTGGGTAGGTATTAGTGTAGAGTGGGTGGGTAGGGGATTTTAAAATAATAAAATTTTGTATATTAATAATTTTTCAGTTCAATGTTGCAAATATCTCCCTTCTAATATTAAACCAGCGTTTTATACAAGAAATAATATCGGTAATTTTTTGAGAAATGCTAAAGATAAAGACCATAAATTGACTAATTCCGGAATATATAAACTCAAATACAATGATTGTCCCTCATTTTATATTGGAAAAACAACTCGTAATTTTGAAATCAGAATCAAAGAACATTTAAGGTGTCTTAATAATAATAATTTTTCTGAGTTCGCTAACCATATCATTGAAAATAACCATAGTTTTGAAAAAAATACAGGGATAAATATTCTTCATATTAATCATAAAGGAAAACGTTTAGATAACTTAGAAGCTTTGGAAATTAAAAAATCCCTTAAAAATAATGAATCTATTATCAACAAACAAAAAATATTGTCGTATAGCCCAATCATGGATTTGTTCCCCTACCCACCCACTCTACACTAATACCTACCCACCCAATCTACATTATTAACTAACAACGGCTCCACCCCCTACCATAATAAAACATTGTTCGAAACTGTCAAGTTAGTATAAGCTTTCCCTGACGAAGGAATGTTTGTTCCGAAACCGGTCGGATTTGCACACTATATAAGTGGTTTTTACAAAGTTATATTGTTGCAATTTTTTTTTTCAAACATAATATATTCAATGGATTTTTGGTGTGAAATGGAGATTACCTAGTCTGGCCGGTGTAATGTTAAGTGATAACCTTATTGTACTTAATCATGTTATGAACATCATATTAACCTACTAGTCATGTAAAAAGTTGAACACATTAAATAAGCCGTACATCAGAAACCCTTTGTCTTGATCTTCGACCTTCCCCAGTACCATGAAATATCTTTAAATCAAACCTAAGTATGGAGTATGAACACATCGTATATAGAAAAACACAATATTTTTGACTATTTGTAAATCCATATTGAAATATGGATCGACCTTGGAAGCTGAAAGCATCTCCCACCCATAGCCCGTGCTGTAACAAATATTTCATTTAAATCCATAACATTCCTGAAATATTCATGATAACACGACATTTATTTCATGAAAAGGAAACCCGCTCTATTCCGTGGAGGTTTTCAGTTCGCCATATGTACGACCAGTTTATGAGTACTTTATATATTGATGCGGAAGGCACAAGATTGGTTAACCAGTATGAAAAAATAACCTATGCCGAATGGAATGTTAAACGTGTAATCGATAACATAAATATAAAAACATTTAGCTTTACTCACAAACTTCTCAACTTTCTTCTATAACGTCTTCTTCTCCTCTGCACTTTATTTAACCACGTATCATTCCCAGAATTAGGAATGTTCTAGTCCCACTGGCTGTGGGTACATATACATCAATCACAAAATTGGAAAATCAAGGTCTTCCAACATTGGCCGAATCGAAATATCGCTGAATGTTTAGTAAGTGAAATATTGACTTCAACCATATTGCGGAACTACGTCCGATACAAAACTCAAACCATGGATCACCGCTGGTATTCTTGACTGTATCAGAAAACGTGATTCATAACTTCTATGGGAAACCCACAATGATTATGCATCTCTCGTATTCTATAAATGTTATAGAAAAAATAATTGACAGTATTAAAAGGGATTAATACAAAAACAAATCGGTGTAGGTACCGATGATAAAAAATGGAATATCGTAAAATATATAGTCAATATTAATAAAACCGATGCACACATTGTTAAGATTAATATCGACGACCAAACAAAACATGTCGATTTCGACCCTAAACAAATATTATACAACATATCAAAAAAAATATATATACAAAAACAACGTTTTGGAGCAAGATCTTGCGAACAATGTACCTACCGTAACTCTCAACTATATCTGCTTTAATTAATCTCATCTCTTAAAAATAACAACTCCGCCGGGACACATCACATTTCAATGAAAATTATTAAACACATCCAAAAACGTATCGCATGATCTCTAAAACACGTTATAAATTTAAACTTCAATACTGACGTTTTTTCTGACTCCTTAAAACAGGCCACAATAATATTAACAAGGCCGCAATACACAACAATACTACTCAAAGTGACAAGTCTGTTTTCGTTTGCTCCCGCAAAATTTAATAAAAAAATATATATTTAAAGAGACAGAAATCATCAAAAAAGTGCACAAATTGCTTCTAGTATTTTAGTTCTGTGTCTTAAGTATCTTATGTGCAGTCAAAACCATACGGTTTTACACCAGTTATAAAAAATCAAAACCAACCAAGCCTCTAAAAAAAGTGATCTATTTATGACATTTTTAAATACAGCATAAAGTTTATTCACTCCTATTTTCAAAGTGTAAATATAACTTTAAACATAAAATTGATGGTATTCCATAATAAACAGTGACGAACTAAGTTGTACAAGTTAATTTATTCAACTTATAAAGTGGAAGTGACAGTTCGCAGAAAATCGGTAAAAGTTTTTTTAGTGCACATTGGATCATTTATTTAGCCCTATGTCCAAACCAACTAAGATCATGGAAACAAGGTCTAACAAAAATACCAAAGATGACCCAATATTCGAATTCATCAACTCAAAATTCGACGAAATGAAATCAGTTATGTTTAAAAAAATAGAAACCGAGCTTCAGGAAATAAAAACGTTTAACAACTTTATTAACGATAAATATGACGATATCATAAACAAATTGTCACAAATCATGGATTCACCAAAACATATAAACAAACTTAAGGAAGAAATGGCAGAAAAGGAGAAAAGATTGGCTATGGTGGAGGTTCACCTGGCAGATATTGAGCAATCAGCCCTGTTAAACAGTTTTGAAATAAGCGGCCTTAAATTACAGGAAAACATACCCCCAGCACATACTGTAAGCCAGATCGCTGAGCTCGCAGGCGTTACCATATCACCAGAGGACACCTTTAAAATTACAACTTCCAAACCAAACAACCAAAAAAATATCACAATTAACTTTGTAGACAATAAAAAAGTACACATCATGTTAGCTGCTAAGAATAGTGACCCTATAAAAAAATTCAACGGTGAAGGAGCCCAATACGTCTATCTAAATGCGGCATTAAACCAGTACTACAAAAACTTACATTGGAACACCAAACAAAGAGCCCTAGAAAAGGTTATCGAAATAAGACATCTCAACGATATACCTATTAAGATGATTTAAAAAAAAGAACCCGATACACACTCCATCTACTCTATATCTTTAAAATGGCCTCTTTCACAACAGAAACACTTGAAAAACTGATACCTGAACCAATAATCACCACAAATACCTGCATGTTAAACCGTATACTCCAGGACAAGTTACCGATCCTGAACATAATTCATCAAAAAATTCGAAGCATTAACAAAAACTTCGACGATTTCACTGTGCTGATAAATGAATTAAATTTAGAACCTGACTTATTAATCCTTACAGAATGTTGGATAAATTCCTCAACATATGTGCATAAAAACATCAACAACTACAAAGTCTTCAATACTAAACTTCACAAACATCAAAACGACGGAGTAATTGTATATTGTAAAAATAAGATGGAATGCAAAATAGAAGAAATCGAACTACAAGACGCAAACTGTTTGAAAATAAAACTCGATCAAGATATATGCATCTTCGCTTTCTACAGATCGCCTTCATCTACAAATTTATCACCATTTCTTGGATCACTAGACTCCATACTACTTCAAGAACGAAACATCAGGAACCTGTTCATTATTGGGGACATCAACATTAATATACTGGATACTGGACGGCAACATCCACAAACACAGGAGTACCAATTACTCCTCCTCTCCCACGGGATGTCTGCCGCAATAAGGGAACCAACAAGAGTTGATCACAAAATGAATAAATCAATCCCCTCACAAACCTGCATTGACCACATAATGACAAAAACAAATAAAAAATACTCCACAATCATACATCAATCCACCATCACTGATCACTACACTTTAATTCTTAACATTCATGCAAAGAAAAATCGACCATCGACTCAAAATTTAACGTGGAATAGACATGTTATAGACTACATAAAACTAACAAAAACACTACAAACTGAAACCTGGGAGTCAATATATAAAGCTAAAGATCTAAAAGTTGCTTGGAAAATATTTATTGAACACTTGCAATTAAAAATATAAAACCACACTTCAATAAAAACTTACACTTTTCACACAATAAAATTATCAAAAAAGCTTGGATCACACCTGGCCTACTTAAATGTATAAGGAAAAGAGACAAGCTCCATCAGCAAGTAAAAAACAATCCTTACGACCTTTCCCTAAAACTATTTTACAAAAACTATAGAAACATCTGCTCCAATCTTACTAAATCGGCTAAACAAAATTACTACAGATCTAAAATAGATCAATCCAATAATAATCCAAAACTTATCTGGCAAATAATTAAAGAAATCACCTACACAGATCAAAACAAAACAAACCCATTGGAAGAAATCAACACAGATAACGGTACACTCTCGCTCAACAAAAACGTACATAAACTAATTAACTACACTAACAACTTTTTTGCAAACATAGGCTCGAATTTAGCCAACAAAATAACCAAACCTCAACACTTTAACCCGAACGTGTTTGTTTATACAAACACGTAAATCCACAAAGGATTAAATTTGCTCTAAAACAAATCACTAAACAAGACCTATCACTAATGTTATCTAAATTCAAACCAACATCTTCATCTGGTAGTAATGAAATCATAATGAAAACAATAAAATTCTTACAAGACGAAATTACCGAACCGATACTCTTTCTAATAAACAAATCTATCACGGAAAGCAGATTTCCATCTCAATTCAAAATAGGGACTATTACACCAATCTTTAAATCAGGAAATCGTAAAGATATCAATAACTACAGACCAATCACAATTCTAAACACATTATCTAAAATCTTAGAAATTACAGTTAAAACTCAACTCGTCGACTACCTAGAATCAAATAAACTATTATCACCAAAACAATTTGGTTTCAGAAAAAATCTAGGAACATCAAACGCCATAGCCTTAGTAATTGAATATATTAAAAATTCTCTAGACTCACATAAAAAATGCATTGGCATATTTCTCGACCTTTCTAAAGCCTTCGATACAATAAATCACACACATCTTTTTGAAAGAGAACATAGGGATTAGAGAACATAGGGATTACTGATAAAGAACTGATATTTTTTAAAAGTTACATGGGAAATAGAAAGCAAACTGTGAAACTTAATAATATAACCACTGAGTGTATTGATGTCGAATTCGGGGTGCCCCAAGGAAGTATTCTGGGTCCGATTCTGTTCCTTATTTACATTAATGACCTATGCCACATAGAATGTGAAGGAGAAATCATCAGTTTTGCGGATGATACTGTTCTCCTAATAAATGGGAATAATTGGACAGAAACATTTAAGAAAGCAGAAGACACACTTAATAGGATTAAAAAATGGCTAGACTACCTTTCACTTACACTTAATGCTAATAAAACCAAATTCATTACTTTCAAAATAAAAAATAAGAAAAACTCTGAAGAAAACCTGAACTTGAAAATTCATAGCCCGCATCACTTTAATGAGAATTGTAATTGTCCCTCATTAGAAAACGTTGACCATATAACGTATCTGGGTCTAAAAAATGACCGAAACTTAAAATGGACCGAACACATTACCTATTTAAATAATAAAATTAAAAAACTAAGTTATTTTTTCAAATCTATCAGGAATGTCCTCATTAAAAAAGACTTAATCAAGATTTACATGGCCCTCTGCCAATCACTGTTAGAATACGGTATTATCGGATGGGGCAGTGCAAATAAAAACGTACTAAATCCACTAATTAAAACTCAAAAAGCCATAACTAAAATTATACTGAAAGTTCCTGTAAGAACTAGCACTGACGAAATCTTCAACAATCTTAACATAATGTCAATTAAACAACTATATTCTAAAACTATACTCATTTACATTCATAAGTACAAAACCCAAGAAATAACAACTGACACGTACATTAGAAACACTAGATCTCATGGTCAAAAACATATCCAACAAGTAACTGCTAACACAACATTTGGGCAAAAAAGCTTCTTATATTATGGCATTAAACTCTACAATAAAATACCACTCTCACTCAAAAACCTCAACATTATAACATTTAAATTTCAAATAAAAAGCTGGATACTAAATATAGGGAGATCAGAAATAGAAAATATACTGAAATCAAATACAGACTAAAATCGAATCTAATGAACTGAATTATAAAAAAACACTATCTTATTTACTTTATAATTATTAAAAAAAAATACTACATGATATATGTTATGTCGAATTCATATTATTCTTATAATTAAATTATAAAATGTAAATGAAATCCTCAGCACGGGAGATCCTAGTGAGGATATCATTATCTCTATTTGTTATTAAGAAATGAAGACAATAAATCATTAAAAAAAAAAAATAATAATTCCAATCTTCAAAGCAAGTAACAAATTATCTATAAATTATAACCGACCAATATCCGTACTTAGCGCAAAATCTAAAATTTTAGAAAAAGCGGTGAAACGTAGACTCTGTAATCTGTAAGTCCCTCGAAGATAACAAAATATTATCAAATAACCAATATGGCTTCCGCGTAGATAGAAGTACTTCAGATGCAATAGCCGCCTTCACAAAAATCGTTTCTTATATTCTTGACATTGGTCCTAACCCACTTGCTGTTTTTCTCTGGAGAAATGGAGAAATCGGCTGATTTTCGTTCCCAAAGACATTCCTTCCATCAAAATGGGAGACTCAAACATTCTCTTTGCGGAAAATGCAGGATACTTAGGCGTTTTTTTGGATCGATATTCATATTTTCTGGCGTATGTAAAGGGTGTTTCCAACATGGAGTAGGATTGCGTTCTCCGGTACTTCATCTCCTGTATAGGGGGGGTGTACGAGGCGCAAGTCACGTATGCAACCTCTGGATGATTTCTTGATCCATTCTGCCTATTCCAGTGTTCAGGAGCCAGTTGTTGTTGCTCCTGGCATCCACGGTCACACTTTTATTGTACTGCAAGATATTACGCACCAAACCTTTTGTTATTTCGCACTGAAACTGTTTATTCACGTATTAATATGTATCATGTTTTCTTAGGTACCATCTTTAACAGCTTTTTTAACATCTAAAATTTGTCTCTATTACTTGTTTAAAATCTTTTTACTTTCTCTTAACTAGATTAAAACTAGCAGACCCGTCCACACGTTGCTGTGGCTAACGAAACACAACGCCATTAACCAACCTTTTTAACCAACGCCATCAGTTAATTTGTAAACATATCAAATCCACACTTATATATTTCAACCAATTTACACAAAACCTTAACAAATTAATAAACCTAAACCTTCCTCATGAATGACTCTATCTATTAGTGAAAACCGCATGAAAATCCGATGCGTAGTTTAAAGGATCTAAACGCACAGTCAGCGGGAGCGACATTGCTTTATTCTATGTAAAAAAATTCACCAGAAATCGCTTAAAATGTATGAAAGAAAACCAAGCCATACAACTTACGCTAGTGTAGCATAACTGCCATAAGAATGTTTGGGAGATGTCAGAGGTTGGAGATTATTATAACTATTAAATTTTTTAACAACTTTTCCACAGTATTTGGTTTAGGTTAATTTCGAAATGTATGAAATGAGAAACACCTGTAGGTAAGATAATGATATAATATAATAATATAAGATAATAATAATAAAAAATTTTCAATGTTTCAGATAAACTAAGGATGTTTTCAGAGTATTTTAAATCAATGGAGCAAATGGCAAACAGTCTTGTAGACTCCTTTGGAGAAAGTTTCCCCCAGCCGCAGTCGCAGCCGGGAGGGCACATACGTTATAGAAGTGTGCCTACTGAATAGCATTTACTACAGATTATATTATATCTGTGTATATGAGATTGTGTCAAATGAAAGCTTTTTATCGCCGTGTGTGGAGGATTTTAGCATCATGCGTGCGAATTGTAAAACAATGGATTTAAGCGAAATACAAAATTAGAGACGATTATGACTGAAATAAGCTTGGATAAATTTATGACTGAAATAGAAATTAAAAAAAAATTAGCACGTCAGTGTTAGTATACAAATTTTCATAATAATTAAATAAATATTTTCATAAATAAATAAAAACTTGAATTTTACCCTTCGAGGCAAGGTTGTAACTACACCTCAATATTTGGCCACCGGGGATGCTTAAATAGAAAGTTCTGGTCAGCAATGAAAAATTGTGAAAATTTTATTTTTAAACGACGTTATTTTACAGACAATAATATGGGCAGAGGACGTAACTCACAAGAGTCTCGTGATAAGTAAATTCCATGCCTCGCAATTATTGTCTGCGCATAAATAGTAAATAATGTTTACCCCATTGAGTCCAGTATACACAAAATTCGTCAGGTGGGTTCAAGATGCGACTTTTAGCTGTGTGTGCTTCCACACGTAATCTATACGTGCTTATTGAAACGAGGAATTTTTATTATTCTACTAGTTATGGGTTCAGAAAAATTAACAAAAAACTAACAACAAAAGAGTCTGAGCATGATTTAATGTAGATGAAGCAACGAATCTATATCATAGCATGTTTGCATTATCACCACTTACGATAGTGAAATCCTTGAAATCATAGATATTATTTTTTCCTGGCATTATGAAAAAATTGAATAACATTTTTTTATCTTTGAAAGCGTCTTAAATACACTAATGTTTTGGCTTCTAACAACTTTAATGATATTTCATTTCTCTTAAGTTTCGATGCTTCACCTTAAATATACTGTCGGCTCAGGTCCAGAAATGACTAGACAAACCTTCTCTAACAAGTAGTGACAGCTGAAACATAAATTAGTTTAGTAATGCGTTGACACTTTATTTTCGTTTCGCTTTCGAATTTCTATAAGGATTCATTTCCAGACGGAGCCTCGACCAACTCGATTTGTCGACGAGAAGATGGCTTTATAGGTGAAGGAAGGTATCAAAACGAGGCTTTGCAATTCTCCGGTCAAGAACCTCAGCGAGATTTAAAAATAATAATATAGGTATGAAATCATTTTTTTGACATTTGAACGACATCTGAAATTTTTCCAGACCTCGTTAGTTGGTGATGGAAATAACGTCGTGAGTTAAAAAGTTGTTTCTTTGTCCTTAAAATTATTTCTGGAAAACTTTGCAAATTTCATGACGATAGAACCCACGGTTTGAGAATTTTTACTGCTTCAGACTGTGATGTTATGGTTTTTGAGCCTCAAATTCATATATATAACTTTCCTGTTATTTTCTTTTAACTTTTCTCTTGGCTCTGATCGATATTTAATTTTTTTAAGGCTTTGCATATGTGTAGTAGGGATGGAAAATTCCTCCCCTACGTCACACAAGCCTCCATGAAAATTGGACACTTATTTCTTTTGATAACTACAGAAGGCTACTTAAAGCTCCCTTGTACTACATATCTTTATAGACATATGTACTTAACTAATTAATACGTTATTTACGACCTTGAACGTAAATATTTTCGTATTTATGTTGTAATAAAACTCCATCAAACGTTGTGTATTTTTTTTTATTTATTTATGATATAGGACTTTAATTACCTTCATTTTTTGTGGTAACCTTTTGTTTCTAAACAGGGCGTTGCTCTTGCAAATCTAAATTTAAATAGTTCCTCTAAATGAGCTAACTCCTTTGTCACTTATTATGATTCCCTACATCCTAATGAGTTCGTAAATAAACTGTACTAAACGACATAATAATAATAATAATAATAATAAGCCTTTTTATTCTGGACTTCTATTAGGTATGTATTAGACATGATCTTATTTGTTATAGTATATCCCGAAGCTCAGTTTGCCTCTTGGCATAGGCCTCCTCTAACATTTTCCATTGGGACCTGTCACGCGCTACTCTTCTCCATTGATGTCCAGCAGTGAGTTTTAGGTCATCTTCCCATCTCATGTGTTGACGTCCTCTACTTCTCTTGCCATCTCTGGGATACCAGTCAGTGACATTTTTGCACCATTTCTCTTGTGGATCGCGTATCATGTGTCCTGTCCATCTCCACTTTTGTTGGTCTATTCGGGTAACTACATCGGCAACTTTAGTTTTCTCCCTTATTGTGCTACCTCTCACTCTGTCCTGTTTCTTTGTTCCTGTCAAACTTCTCTCCATGGCTCTCTGGCAGCGTTCCAAATTTTCTCTGTGGCGTTTGGTGAGTGCCCAAGTTTCACATCCACAGGTGATGACTGGAAGTATACACGTGTTGAAGACTTTCCTTTTTATTTGCATACTTAGCTCCTTAGATTTCAAGACTTCTTTCAAAGACCAGTATTTCTTCCATCCATTTGCTACTCTTCTCTCGATTTCTTTAGTGGTTTGATCTTTGTGAGATATTATCTGTCCTAAATAGATGTAATCTGACACATATTCGAGTGGTTGGTTGTCAATTTTTATAGTTACTGGTTCAGAGTTTGTAAGCAATTTTGTTTTGTCTTTGTTCATGCATAGGCCGACTTTCACACTTTCCTCGTTTAGTGATTCTATCATTCTAATTAGGTGCATTGGGTTTTCCTCAAATAGGACTATATCGTCTGCAAATCTTAGGTGGTTAAGTTTTACACCTTGTACGTTGATACCATATTTTTCCCAATCTAGTTTGCGGAAGATACTTTCCAGAGCAGCCGAGAACAATTTTGGTGATAGAGGGTCTCCTTGTCTTACTCCTCTCTCGATCTTGAACTTTTTTCCCAAGGTTTCTAGTTGGATCCTCGCTTCGCAATTCAAGTACATGTTTTTTATAATATTGATGTAGTTTAAAGGTATCCCCTGCTGTTCAAGGCTATCCCATATAGCTATGTGTCTTATGCTGTCGAAAGCTTTGGAGTAATCGATGAATGCCATGTATAGTTTCTTATTATACTGATTATATTTTTCTACTATTTGTTTCACCGTGTGTATGTGGTCCAGGGTAGAGTATTTTTGTCTAAAGCCGGCTTGCTCCCGTGGTTGATTTTCGTCTAACTTTTTACTTATTCTTTCCAGGATAACTTTGGAAAATACTTTGTATATATTTGACATCAAACTTATAGGTCTGTAGTTCCCTATATCTTCCTTTTGCCCTTTCTTGAATATAAGAATAATGTTTGATGTTTTCCACTGTGTAGGTATTAGACCAGTTATAAGTATATCATTGAATATTGAAGTTAGTATTGGTAGTAGTTCTTCCATGGTGCCTTTAAGAAGTTCGTTTGTCACTTTGTCTGGACCTGGGGCTTTTTCCATCTTCTGACTGTATATGGCTTTTTCTACTTCTCTGGAAAGTATTTTTGGTTCAGTTACAACGTTTTCCTGCTCTTTATTGACGTCTTTCTTCAGATCATGTTTTTGTTTGTCGTCTGGGCTTGAGTAGAGGTCCTGGTAAAATTTTGTGGCTATTTCGTTTATGTTTTTTCTATTTGAAGAAGTATTCCGACAAAACGACATTAAACATGTTTAATTGAACAGGTAAATAAATATAACTCAAATGTTAGTAAACTTGATTATGATTGGTTTTTGTGTCTGCTTGGCATCACTCCATTATGATTCTGCTGCTATAAAGTACATATAAATTGATTTATTAGTTATTTGTATATTTGACGAACTCAGAATAACCCTTTGCTGGCAAAATTTGGCTCCCTATCCTCCTGCAAGTAAGCAAGATGATCGAGAGTCAACTAGAAATTCGCACAATCTTTTGGCACGGTCCAACTGATTGATACCTAAGTTATCGCATCCCAATTGAACCTTCCTTTTACTATCATGCACGTCATTCAGGTCTTCTCCCGAGTCCTGATAACTCCAAATTCCTGCTCCTCCGAATTCTACTATTTACTTAGGGCGAACCGGATTCATCCTATATACAATCATATATTCACGGTGTTGTGTGGAGATTTGGGTCGTGATTCCACGCCACCACGTTCAAGAGATAATGCAAGAGTAGTCCGACAGACTTAAAATGCAAGATGTATGCAAGTTGGCATTTTCCAATGAATATTACATAAAAAGATATATATGTAAGCATACGCTTTTGGAAGGTTTATAACTTGCAATGCGAAGCTACTTGCATCGCATCCGAAGCTCGGATCTCGCACAAAGAATTCTGCACAATTCTAAGCTTGGTAACCGAATGAATACATTCTAATAGTGGGTTATGTAAATAAATACTAATATACTGAGATCTTATTTCGGTTTGGTTTTGGAGAGCCGACAACTCCAAGCTTGTTTGTTTAGTTTGATGATTTTATTTAAGAGATTCGTCATCTCTATTTGTTGTGGTTAATGGTCTTTATTATTAGGGGTGACCACTGCCTCCTATTGGTTGAAATGTATTTTGATTTCTCCCCCAAGGTTCGACATTTGATAAAATTATTACTATCCCGTGACTTTTCAACTGTTTCATGTAAATAATTGATGCCTATGAGAGTAATTATCCTATAATATTCAAATGTTTCATGTAATTCTTCAATGCATTTTAAATGACTATCCCGTGATTTTCAAACTGTTTCATGTAAATCTTCAATACATTTTATTAGGCTATCCCGTGATTTTTCTAGATGTTTGATGTACATATTGATACATATGAGAGTATTTATCCCATAATATTCAAATATTTCATGTCATTCTTTAATACATTTTATTAGGCTATCCCGTGATTTTTCAACTGTTTGATGTACACATTACTTGTCTAGCTATAATAAAATCTGGTTATTTTTCTATTGTGTTTAATTTTAAAGCTCCTAATTTCTACCCAGATGAATCAAATTTCATTTAATTGGTGTGATAACAGGTACTTAATTAATTCCCTCCTAGATATCGTTGATAAGACATTTCAATTTTTTTCATAATAGAGAACACCAGTCCATTTTTTTTATTTTTTTTAATGAATAAAGACCTTCAAACTTAAATAACTGCATTTTTATTTTTATTTTTATAGTTAGTTTTAATAGTTAAAATAATTGTCAATGTTTTAATTTTTAAAGACTCCCAGAAACGCACCGTATCAATGGTGGTCTTCACCCACTGATAGTTTTTTTTACTTTTTAAGTTGTCATTTTGAATCAGTGATGTTATGTCGAGGGAAATTTCCCTAGATATAGGGGAGATACATGTGACATCGTGTTTTGTGTCAGGTCTTACTTTGTAGGTACATTGTTTTATGTATAATACATACAGAAACACTGGTATTTATAATACACTGATCATGACGAGTGTGTAACAACTTGTATAAAAAGCCCTATACTAAAAACAATTTGAAAATACATAACCAAATGTCAAAATATGACATGACTTTAACCTCAAATAGACAAAATTTATTGCAGATTGTCCGCAAATATCGCCCTTTTCGTAAATTGTTGGCCTAAATTATGTTTCAATAAACACAATAACTATTATTTATCTAAATCTCTATAAACAGTATGAAAATAAACCAAAAACACGAAATGTTGAATTGCATAGGTACGTGTGTACTTCAAGTCATTTCAAGTCATTTCAAATGTCAATACAATACAATACACACTATCACCAGGTGACAGGTTAACAGTGACGTCACCGTTAACCATTTCAGTAATGCCAACTTAACGCTGTGTTTTGAGAAGAGGTTTAAAAATGCACTTTTTAATATTTTTTTAAAAACTCTGCGTTTAATACTATGAAATAAAACTTATATATTCAGAATCCGCGTTTCTTGGTCTATATGAACATATTTTTTTAAAGCCTTAATATTTTTCACTGGAGTTCCTTATTGCGTAATATCATATATTTTAGTCCCGTTCTAGAATTCAATACTTACATATGATATCCACTTCTGACAATTATTTATTCAAGATCCAAGGTCATTTTTTTTTAAATATTCGACCTAGTGCCTCAGTGACCAATTTATTTTATAAACATTTCAATTACGTAAACATTCCCGATGGTTTCGTGACCTAGATTCAACGCGTGTAATGTTTGTTTATTCAAAGACATTCCCAAACGCGTGTTTAGATGGTCCTATTTTTTTCTTTTGAATTGATAATTATATTCTCTGCGCGAATGTCTAATCGGTTCCCTAATAAATATGGGTCATACAATATATATATATAATTAATATATATATATATATATATAATTTTGTCTCAATAAACGAATTAATAATATACAAATATATAATTATAATAGTATATAAAATTTATAATTTTTTTTCAGATGATATTAAAATGACTTTTGGTTTAGACAAATGAAAAACGATCCATATAGAGAAAGGCAAAATTGTAGATAGAGACGAGGGTATATTTAGAAATTTCAAAATTAAAAGTATGAAAGGGGATGAGGTTTATAAATATTTAGGATACCCGCAATCGAATAGATTAGATCACACTAGTATTAAAAATGATATTAGGATTAAATTTCAAACTAGGATCAGAAAATTTTTAAAATGCAATCTATCTGCTAAAAATTTAGTAAAAGCAATAAATACTTGGGCAATACCTCTATTAACGTACTCATTTGTCATAATTAAATGGTCCAATACAGATTTAGATAGTTTAGAACGATTAATTAGAACTACGTTAACAAAGTTTAATTGCCATCATCCAAATTCAGCTATAGAAGAATTAATTTGCCTAGAAATTTAGGACACAACACAATCAGGTAGAAATGCTTAGAAAAATTTTCCATAGGAAAGCTAATAGCTCAGAAATGCACAAAATAATTTGCAAGGCAGATATAAACATTACACCTTTAAATTTATATGACGAGAATGCCAACATTCTTATAAATACTAACCAGGAATTATTAGATTCCTGGTCAAATAAAATTATTCATGCAAAACACTTCAATTATCTCAACCAAACGTATGTTGACAAACTTTCGTCAAACAAATGGTTGAGTATTGGAGAGTTGAGCGCAGATATAGAAGGATTTATGCTTGCCATTCAAGATAGAGTCATTAATTAAAAATTATAGGAAGCATATAATCAAAGATATAAATCAAATTGATGATTTATGTAGAAAATGTTTGGCTTTTCCGGAAACTATAGAACATATTATATCGGGATGTTCTATATTAGCGCTGTCCGAGTATACATTTAGGCACAATTAGGTTTTAAATATAATCCACCAAAGTTTGGTAATTAAACATAACTTGATCGACAGCCGTAATATAGTACCATATTAACAAAATAAATACAAAATATATACTCCTACATGAACTTGAAATTATCAAGTACATTACTATTTTCAATAGTATAGATACGTTCAAAGGTAGGTATTCGGATTCGATACCTTTTAAATCTAATATAAGTATGTGTTGATTAGATTTTTCTTGGAATAAATACATATATAAATATACCTATACACATTATTCATACATATTCTATAAACAATATTTTAAAATACATATCACATATATTAATCAAGTAATATTTTGTTATAATAATTAAACTCAAATACCAACAACCTGCTACCTTCCGCTATCTCCTTGGAATCTGAAAATATTTATAATAGAAAAACCCACCCCCCAAGGTTTTTCCAATCCGGGTGCTACACGAATAAAACCTTGTTGAAATTTTCCTGCCTAATTATCTATTGTTCTAACTAAATCCAAATAAATCTTTCCGACTATTAATTTCAATTTATATTTGATTCTTGTTTTATCTAACTAAATTAATTGATATATAATCTTTATCATTATAAATTGTATTTTATTTAAAAAAAACCGTTGGTTGGATAACCCTTTGATAATTTAAACTTTAAACAATAGTTACTTCACGATTATTTTCGAAGTTGTTGTTAAATTATTTTTTTATTCCTCCAAACTTTTATTTAGCAATAAAATATTATTATATATTATTATTTTTATTCTTCTTTTATTTTTTTATTAAATTTTTGAATTAATAGATAATTATTATAGTATTAATCTAATAATAGATTAATACTTTGTGATAGACATGTGCCATCCAATCGTAATTATTTAGCCGAATTATTCTGATGTTAACTTTAATATTAATGATACCGATAATTATTATTAACCACTATTTTTAAAATTTTGCTTATAAAGAACACTTTCATTATCGCACGATAAATTTTGATTAATCACTTTATTTATTCTAAATTTTATAATTTAGAATAAATAAAGTGATGTATTTCAACTGCACTATTTTTCTAAACACTTCATTAAATTAATAGATTTTTGTTAAAACTTTTCCGTTTACACTGGACGCACTTCTTTATTTATAACTTCTTTACATTTAATTATCACACCACTTTTTAAAACTCTTCACAAATAATTAAAACGTAAAACTTTATTTTTATTTTCACTGATTTTAATTGCAAATTTTTTCAGATTTGAACGTGAATTTTTACTAAGTCACTGATTTTAATTGCAAATTTTACAAGTTGCAAAATTCTAACCACTTAAAACTTTTTCACAATTAAATTACCAAACGTTTCGTCACGTCACACGAACCTTCGACTTTTCGAAACCGACGACTGTCTTCCTCCAAATGACGTCTGCACGGCTTTAAATACCTCCTCTCAGGCACAAAAGAGTGTATCTGAATTTCCTTTGATAAGACAATCTAATCCCTATCAACTCGTTATGTTTTGAAATTCCCACATTATTATGCCTTGTTCATACATAAGATCTTTTGTATAATTTCACTCATCTTGTGCTGGGAGGCAACTAGTTTTTGTCTCGTATTTTCATACCTATAGGGTCCGAATCTTTACTACGCATTTTTTGAATTTAAAATATCCTAAATTTCACTTCATTTTACTGCCACCTGCATGAACTTTTCCATTTAAAACTGTATTTTCTCTATTTACATCGTAGATTTGAATTTTCCTTTTTTTCTTGATTTTTCTTTTATGAACGACGCTCTTTCTATGAGTTTCCTTCTTTATCCTTACGTTATTTTACATATCCCTATAAATAATAATATTCCAAGCCGTATTTAATTTTATTCATTGTTAATTTAAGATTTCCTTTGTTTTTCTCTGTCGTATTTACTTTTACATAACTTCACTTTACCCTCCTCTCCTAACCATATCGTTTTTGATGTTTGTTGTCTCTCAAAAGGTTTCTATCTTCAATTTAAAATTATTAATTTGCCATTTTATGGCGTTTTTTTTCGCTCCAGTCACCAATTTGACTCTGAATTAAAGCTTAACGCCATGGTTTTATGTCTCATTCACTCAATTTTGACGATTAGTTTTTAATTAATGACGGTAATAATCATAAAATTTTTGGGTTGGTATTACAAATCAATTTAAATGTTGAGACCTGTCGGATTTATGTATGTTTCTTTATCTAAACACTATGTAAAGCCTGGGTTAATTTTAATAGCCTATTTAATGGCTAATAGCTCTTATCTAAATAAAACCCATGTTCGAATTTTCATTGTTTATAAAAAAAATACACATGTGAGATCGACAACCATTTTTTCGTGTTTATCTCATCAGTAGTCTTGTTCAATTTTATGATTCATCCACCATAAAAAATTACGTAAAATGACTCCTTTTTCTACATTAAATCTATCGCAGTGTATCCAGTATTATCACTCTACCCTAGGTATACTACTCTATCTCCCTCAGATCCTTGTAACTGCACTAAAACTTCTGAATCGTTCACTCGTCCAGTCGCTACACTTTTCATAAACGCCCATTTATTTATGAAATTTTCTTTCCAAATCATTTTCCTAATATCTCCGCTTCATCTAGAATTGATAACAATAATTTTCCATTGTTTTCAACATTTCCATTTCCCTTTAACACGTTTTACCTCGAAGTGGTCATCCTCGGTCGTCACAAGCAATCGTACTATAGATGAAAATCCACCTAATAGCTTCCTTTAAATTTTTCTCACCTTATTCAATTTTTCATTAAAATTTTTCCATCGTTGTTCACGTGCATTTTTTTCACAACTCAAAGTTTCTAAATCAGTTCGAAATCTATGGTTAACGATCTCATAAATGTAAACGTTATTCATAACATTTCTTTGGTTCGTTGTACTAAAGTCCTTGAATAGTCCGATATTTACATCTCAGTGCATTCACCCTCGATCTCCGTGGGAACGAAAAAGGTCATTAATTATCTCCTTAATTATTGGGTGCAAAGGTCAATCCTTTGTTCTTAGTTGGTATACGCCTCCCCACTTTCTGATTGACTTGTCTAATTTTTATAGCTTTTGTCCCAATTCTAATTGGCTGTCAAAATTTCATGTGTTTGTTTTCACGCCTCAAAAAGGGGAACTCCTTGCCCGTGACGATTTTAACACCCTCTGTAGTTTTTTTTATCAACACTCATTACAATTAGGATTATTATAGATCTCTACTGTCAATATGAATTCAATCAACTCTGATCCAATAGATGTCGTAAGTGTGTCCGTTTTATACGTAATTGATATTTTTTTATTAAAGTGGGAAGCTACGATATTTTCTTATTTTCACTGTTGATTAATGCAATACATCACAAGACATAGAACAACAAGTTTTCTGGTAGCGTTTGCTAAAATACAACGACTTTCGTTTGTATTGTGAATTTGCACGTTGTCGAAGACATAATAATATTAAACTAGCAGTTAAAAACCCGCTCCGCAAGTTTTTGCTGCTAGGCCCTGCGGGCGGCTTTTAGTTCGGCTTCACCCGATTTGAGTGTTTGTGACCATTTTATAAATCCGATAGGAACTGGTTCCTAAAATAGCCAGTTCCTCGGATCCACTGTGATCCAGTGACAGCTAGTCACCGTCGGTGACTCATCGAGTCAAAGTAACAGTGCCAAAGTAACTGTGTCGAAGTAACCGAGACACGCAATGACGTTATGTGTAATTTATAACAACTTCGTCAAATACTGCCATCAATCTTCCAAATCCGGAAGGATCCTTAAAATATATAAATCCGTATCAGTTATATCTAGGGGGAAACATTCACGTGCGAGCTGCTGACGGAAGTAGTGACGTCTTGTTTAGAATTCTTGAATTTGAAACCGAATTATAATACTGCTAACCCAGTACAAATCACAAGTGCGCCATACGGTTGAATTTGGTAGCCACCTCTGGTCTGGAGCTCCAAAATACCTGAAAAATACCCTCGACTCTGTGCAGAAACGGGCTGTCCGTTTGATAGATTCTCCCATCTTAACAGACAGATTGCAATCTTTAGAGCACAGGCGTCGGGTAGGAATGCTATCCTTGTTCTACCGGTATTACAATGAAAGATGCTCCGAGGAACTAGCATCATTGATAGTCGGAAAACACGCCAAACGCGTGTCCAACATTTGTACACGCTTGAAATTTGTCACATGAGAACGGGTCGTTTCTTCGACTCGTTCTTATGTTCAACAGCTCGGCTGTGGAATGATTTGCCGGCCTCTGTGTTTTCTCCTTCCTACAACATGGGTCTCTTCAAGACCAATGTTCATTCCTTCCCCTCCTTAAAAATACCCTCCACACAGCATCCCAGATGACATAGGCCCTGAGGGAAATTATTTTCCTCAGGGCCTCCTGTGTTAGTTAATGTAAGAAAAAATAATAATAACAGTAGCTTTGTGTGAAATTCCACAGATGTTATTTGAGGCGCGCGCGGCCATTGAGCGTGGCGTCCGACATGCACTCGTGGCTTGGTTCTGAAATTCAACCACACAGATGCTAGCCTATTAATACTGTTTGATAATTTACTTTTCACAATCTCACTTAACTTACCAAACTTACCAAAAAGGTCTAGCTACTTCATTATATATCAATGCCTGTTAGGTACAACTTGTAGTAATTAAATAATAATTAAGCAGCATTAATTTTTTTAGCAAATGCCGAAGATAGCGGAATCCGAAAAGAGTTTGAAGTTATTTAAATTACCGCCGAAGTTAATCTTCCTCGACTCCTTAATCCTAAAGAATGCTGTATTTTCAAAGAAAAAAGAATGCTTAATTATTTGCTTCATAACAGCCAATTATAAATTCTTTCATGGGGAAATATAACTTTTCTTGCAACACGTTAAGCCTGAAAAATAGAACAAATTTAAATTATTAATAATTTTTTAACGAAGTTTAGTTCTTTTTAATAACTTTATTTACTTTTTGTATTCTGTACATATCTTAAACAAAACTTGGAAGTTATGATTAGATAAAAGGCCATTTTTCTTTTTTGAAGTACTCTAAGGTACCTCAAAAAAATCTCGATTTACAAGTTATCGTTTATCGGAAGAGAAGATGAACTGATAAATAAAGTAGTCTTTGCACGTTCTCCTTTAATAAATTAAAACATGCATAATGTCCCACTTCGGTCCAATAATACCCAAATGGTTGATTGGCTTGGGTAGAGGGGAAATTGTTTCGAAAAGTAATTTCACTTAAAATTATAGTTAATTATAGTTACATTTTAATTAACCTTTAGTTAACACTTAGTTAAATAACATTTTCGGTGTGGTGTTTTCACGAACAGACCATCTGCCTTGCTAAAAACTAATATCGACCTGACAAGACGTATCTAATACCTACCTATCTGTGCACATTTAATTAATTGTGCACGATATTGAAGAATTGTTGCTTTGGAATGAAAAAGGAGAAAGATTTATATGTAACGACTTCTGTAGTAAATAGCCTCACAATATCAGAGCTGGACGACCACAATGAAAATTGTCTCTGGATAATATCGTAGTATCGTTGCGGCGGTGTATAAAACTGGGGAAACTATGATATTGCATGAATATGTATTTCATAAAAACCATGTTTAGAAATCATATTATTAATGATGTATATTTTTGGGTAATCTGTCATTACTTTATTCAGGTGTAGCTAATTTGTAGCTAGGTACCTACCATTTTCTTCGTTCATTTATACTGTTTTCCGGTTCGTATTATATGATTTGTACTTTTTTTATTATTTGGAAAGTCTGTAAACTTCTTCTTCCTTGCACTGTCCCAACTCTTTGCCTAAGTAAGCTGTTGGGGTCGGCTCTTCTCGTCCTCAAGCTATAACTTCTTTGGTTCTGGGTATCGCTTTCATCCAGGACGTTTCTCTGTAAAATTTTTAAGCATTGAATCATCCATGAGTTCTTTGGTCTTCCTCTGGATGACTGCAGTAGTCTCTAAACGAATGAAATATATAAATAAATGCATACTGGTAGATACTCTCAGTATCGCCCTATGAGAAACCACCGTATAAAATCGAAAACTTGCCTCGCTGGAAATACCATTTGACGAGTATGGTGCCCAATTTGAAGAGTCCCGTACTTCTACAATGTCTGTGAGAAATTATTTTCCTCAGGGCCTCCTAGGTAGAGTTAATGTTAAAAAAAGTGCACAAACTTCGGAAGGTGATTCTACATAATGATAGAAAGAAAAAAGATAAATTACTTTTTATAAAATTCCGACGGTTTAAAGTAGTTTTCTGGAAAAAAAGTTGAATTTTTTGTATGGAAAAGATAATATTCTTCTACGGAAAAATATTTTTTATGGGAAAAATAGTTAGAATTTCGCTATTAGTTTTTTTTTTGCTTTTCCCATCATCCAGAATCACCTCCCGAAGACTGTGCAATTTACCCGCGGAAATCCTGTTTATATTTGTCTTTGTGCTCTAAGAATATGTTTAAGTTGCTTGTTTCTTACAAATATACAAGTACAAATAAATAAATTACGATTCTCTAAATTTTTTTACTTAAAATTGTTTTTACCGATTTCAGAACAATAATTTCAGATAGATTTTTTACCCATGTTTTTCATTCATCAAAATACCAGTGTGCATTTCAAATAGAAGTTGTATTCTCGTACTATTTTGCGTAGTTGCATATAGAGAACAATTTATTTCAATTAGGGGAACTGCTTTGCAGTCTTCAAGTCGAGGTATATTGCCAGGGAAGATTTCTTATAACTTCACTAAAGCCCTTTGAAGTTTCTCGAGATTTTCTTCTCGTAGGCAAATTATATTGTACTGAAATGTGCAATCTTATACCATTCCAAGAACAAATTAAGTGGTAAGCCGCTTTAAGGCAATTGAAAACGAAACTGAAGAGTTGTAACAAAGCATTCTCGATCGGTATTTTATTAATCTTTATGAAGTATTTCGAAAATAGTGAATAAAGAATTTACCCAACTATTTGCCTATGTACGAGAATATCGCACAATACTAATTGCGTTCAATCTATGGCTTCATACTCACTAGCCAAACAACACACTTGAGCCGCTCCTTACTACCAAATAAATAAATAATTAAGCCGACCAAAGGCAAAGTGTATATAATCAATTATTTTGACTATCCCATTGATTTAGAACCTCATAGAGAATTAGCTCTTTTTATGGTGTCACCCAGTTTATATAATTATATTATTATTATTTGGTTTTACAAATTCCAGCTGCGTTAATAATAAAAATAATTCCATTTGCCAACCAATAATTGAACCCTTGCCCGGAAAAACGTTGTATCCAAAAATATTGTTTTTCCGAGAAAAATAGAAAAAACGAAACCAGTTACGTTTCATAACATTTCATGTTTAAAAGTTTTGAATGAAAAGTCGACTTGAAAGGAAATTAAATTAGAGTTCATTATTAGAATTTGTGGTGAATTTGTGGATTAATGTTGTATATAATAATTTCACACACAATGTTATTCCACAAAATGTTTTTTTTTTACTCTTCGTATCTCACAGAAAGCAACATGCTCGACTAATATGTATTTGAGCTTAAATAGTAAAAAAAATGGTACGAAATTGTCTTGAGATCAACATACAACATTATTCCACGAAACTGTTTCGACTACTAAAAAGCAGGCTAAATGTTTTTTCTGAACAAATTCTATTTTCGTGCATTCTTCAGCTTCTTGGCTAAGTCTTTTTAGTTGAAGCCATAAGACGTTCGTTTTATCCATTTATTCTCATGAATTAAGCCATGCTCTGTGATTTTCATAAACGGTTTTTACAAAATTCTTACCACAAACCAAACTTTGAAATGCTGCCAGAGGCCTAAAGAAATTTTCATTACCATATCTAACTTAAAAGATGCATATTAATGTGCCCAACATAATTCATTACTCAACATTGATAGTCTTGTTGGATACAACATTATTCCGGGCAAGGGCTCAATTACTTACGCATTTATAAAGAAGGAAAAACAAACATAATATCGGTCACAAACCACCTCAAACATTCCTTTGACCCTTTGCCGCAAACGTGTAAACAAATCGACGTTCCCGAATAACAATGTCGGATGTGCGATTTTGTAGTTTGCAGTAGGGGTGTTTAAAGTTTCGTTTCTTCATTTTTACTGTTTATGATATCAAACATCTGCTTTTTTGATATTTTGCATTTCATGCAATTCAAAATTCCGAAAATTAGGTTTTAAATCACCAAAAGGAAATTAAAATAAGCCAACAAAACGATTTTCAATTTTGCTCAAGATGTTCGTCGAAATATACTCGTACTTCGTTCCTTCGTGGTGTATGAGTGTATGAGGATGTATACAAATAATAATAATGATACCATAAAAATATAGGAAAACTGAGTGATGCCGTCAAAAGGGCTAATTCTAAGGGAAGACTCGAATACACTATTACAGTTAAAATTGATTTCACACCCTTTATTCCCCCCTTTGACTGCTTCATTTAATTGCTTATTTGGAAGCTGGGAGCTGCTTGGTGCGTTGCGGGGGCGTCTCAGTCATCAAACCTACAAAGATTATCACAAGAGTGTTGTATTACAATGATTCACAAAAATCACAATTAAAATTACTATTCTAGCGATTGCGGCAACTTTTAATGTAGCAGTGGAGTCACGAAATAATTTTAACGATATTTTTGAAAAACGATAGAAAAATTACTTAAAAAGTATATTTTTACTGGAAGGCTTTCAGGAAAAATTTTCTTGGGGAAAACCTTTTTTTTAATAAAAAAAACTTACAAAAATAACAGTTGGCCCAACAGAACAACTGTAGGCATAATAACACTGAGTTTAGTATTTATACTGAATAAGTATTCTACGGTGTTTCATCATACAAAGTCGCCCATACTTTTGGCCGCGAATGTATAATTCAAAGTTCCCCTTTGTGCCGCAAATAACATTGCACCAAACAGTGAACACGTTCGTGAAGGCTGCTGTACCTAATTAAATCATTTTTTAACATTACGTTGGCGCTAATGATAAACTGGCCGGGCTGTCATATCGCGGAGTTGGGGAGTTACAGAGTGTTGGCACCAAGATGGGATGGACATATATTTCCTGTCAGATTAAATGAGTTTCTTAATTTCCCAGCAGAGCGCGGCGCGGTGGGCTCACTCAGGATATATTAAACATTTCACTTTGTCTGAGCCTGGTACTGCATAGATGTATGGCGAAGCATTACGATGAAAGAATGTCATAGCTAATTTCAACGCGTTATTATAGAAAAAACTATGTGTCCAGTAAAATCACACGACGCCCGCACAACGCACTGAGCCGCTCCTAACTAGGATTTAAATTAATAAATACTTTGGTGGCACAGCCCTCACTATTATATTCACAATTAATTATATACACTTTATTTTGAACTGTGGGAGCGAACAATACAGCGTCTTTCACGTCAGATACTTTCTATTGGCTGCTTGTACACCAATAGTAGATACGGGCCTTTTATCGTCAGCGACGCGACCTGCCAAGCTAAAAAGCGAATCGTTCTGTTTCCGATTGCCGTCGACTCAACTGCTCGCGAATTGCTCCAGTGTACGCTTTCCCACCTTTTGATAAATAATCTCTTATATAAATATAAATTATGTGGTTGAATACTGTTCATTTAATTAACCTGGTAGTACAAAGTCTTGTTTATTTGATTTACCATTTCAATTATTCATATCACCACATAGCTTTTGATTGAGAGCGGCTTCGTTGCGTTGTACGGGTGTCATTTGAACGAAACCATAGAAATAGATAGTCAATATAGTCATTAAACTTTAGATCATCAAGATACAAGATGGTATTTTATTGCTTTAACATAACAATAAACCAGATACAACGAGAAAATGGTAAAAAAGATTATAGCGAACAACTAAGAGATATACTTTTGAATGTAGCTGTAACTGTTTAACTTTGATTGAACCACTTTTATAAAGTTACATAAATTGTTTTATTTATCTATAATGGATAACCACAAAGTTATAGCTATATTCAAAAGTATAATATTGGCAAGTCCAGCCACAAAAGCTAAAATAATATAAAAGTGGTTCAAACAAAGTTAAATTGTTTCATGTAACTAAGAGATATTTTAGATTTAGTTGGTAGTTACATCTCTCTGTTTATCCCTTCAGGCCTCAGGCACATTCTGTGCATATTCAGGCATATTCAGGCATGTCAGATGGTCGGAGTATTTATACTTTGTAAAAATATCCGATAACTAAATACTGTTTTTGAAAGTGATTATTAGTAGTAATAAACACATATTTTTTTAAATACAAATTTTTTCAGTGCAAACACAAACAGTTTTTAAAATAGCTCACCATTTGTTTTTTGTAACTAAAATACTGATAAAGAAAACAAAAACACCCACCCCATCGCTTTATTAGACAAATATACTATAAACATAATTGTCGGTGCACTGTTTCATCGTTTCATGTAAAAGTAATTGAAAAAAAATATCACAAAATTTCATATTTTTTTCCTCAAATTGCGGCCGGAGACTTTGGTGTCATAGTGGTGCATATTTTAATTTTTCCGTGGTTAGCTTTTAGAAATGAATGTAAAGTGTGGTGAAAAAACTCTTAAAAACAATGTTTACATTATATTTCGGACCCCGTCAGTAAGAGAGATACTTTTTCACACAGATTTCTGTGAGACCTATGTGAGCTGTTCCCAAAAGCGAACAAATTAATCTGAGGGGTTGTGGGCGTATTTGATGAAATAATGTTCACAAAGGGTCATATTTTAGTACCTACATAAGTTTTGTACCTAGGTTTTACCCTAAATTTCTGGATAACAAATTGTATGTAATTTGTTAAAATCAGGTATGTAGTCGTGAATAATGAGAAGGGAATTTTGATTGAAACAACAGATCTCGAAGAAGGTAAACAATTGTAGACTCGCATTAATATCAAAACCCATCCATTATCTTTTTTTTTTTACATGAACTCCACCCAGGAGGCTTTGAGTAAAATAATTTCCCTCAAGGCCTACGTCCTTTGAAGATGCTGTGTGGAGGGTCTTTTTGAGGAGAGTAAGGAGTGAATCTAACTCTAACGATTGCAATCCATCCGTTAAGTTGGGAGAATCTATCAAATGGACCGCCCGTTTCTGCACAGAGTCGAGAGCTTTTTTATTTTTTAGGTAGTTTGGGGCTCCAGACCAGAGGTTGCTGCCAAATTCAACCGTGGGGCGCACATGCGGTCTGTGCAGGGTTAGCAGTTGTGTACTATTAAAGTATTAGTTTCTGAGAGCCTAACTTAACTTTGGCTTCGATGTGCTTCCGTACTTAAGCTGATCACTTGGAGTTTCACCAAGCATATCAATGGAGGACCTGTTAGGAAGATTGCTTCCGTTCCGTTATCTTAACTGACATTACCAATTGAATCTCGAACTAATGACCTGTAATTACCAATCCTCCTTTGCTATTACATCATCGTTCTGAGCATCCTCTTATTTGTGTTTATATTTCATTCGGAATTATTAATTTATCCATAACACCTCGATAATTCATTCGGGCAAATAGACGTTCAAGTGTTCATCATCAACGGAGGAACAATGGGATAGACAAATTGGAACCAAAAAATAGAGTAATTGGGAAATTTCACATATCATTTCCTTTATTGTGGGAAAAATTGACAATATTATTAATTTTTCGTCCTTGAAATTATGTTTTTGCTCTCTAAAATCTGTCAAAATCATAAAATTTTTAATAATACTCGAAACCAATTTTTGAAAATGTATTATTAACTTTTTATGCAATGTGTAAGACATGTTGTGTATTTAAAAAAATGGGGCTCACAAATCAACAGTCAAAGATATATTTTAAGAAATCGTTGTTTTTTTGGCCTGCCGAGCTATTCTCTATTTTTATTTTTATTTTAACTTTATGAGTAAAACCTCAAATTGTAATATTTAATTAAATGAAGACAATATAAGCGAAACTCAATCGAAAATCTGAAAACAGAAAAATCAGAAAAAGATATTGACACATCTGGGACTCGAACCCAGGACCTCTCGCTTACCGGGCGAACGCGCTAACCACTGCGCCACCGTGTCGATATCCAATTCGGTCACTTTTAACTGTATCATACTTCGACTAAGAACCACCCACACTATCTTCATTTTTCTTAACGCATATACTATTGGCTGCTATCTTTATGTATGATTGCAAGATTCAAACCCGAACTAAATGCTCTCTAGATAGTGTCTGGATAAATCTTTATCCATTTTATTTAATATGCGACATCTATTGACTTTTCTGCAAGTCTAGGATGAATATTTTTATTTTTATTTTAACTTTATGAGTAAAACCTCAAATTGTAATATTTATTTAAATATTAATTAAATATTACAATTTGAGGTTTTACTCATAAAGTTAAAATAAAAATAAAAATATTCATCCTAGACTTGCAGAAAAGTCAATAGATGTCGCATATTAAATAAAATGGATAAAGATTTATCCAGACACTATCTAGAGAGCATTTAGTTCGGGTTTGAATCTTGCAATCATACATAAAGATAGCAGCCAATAGTATATGCGTTAAGAAAAATGAAGATAGTGTGGGTGGTTCTTAGTCGAAGTATGATACAGTTAAAAGTGACCGAATTGGATATCGACACGGTGGCGCAGTGGTTAGTGGTTAGCGCGTTCGCCCGGTAAGCGAGAGGTCCTGGGTTCGAGTCCAAGATGTGTCAATATCTTTTTCTGATTTTTCTGTTTTCAGATTTTCGATTGAGTTTCGCTTATATTGTCTTCATTTAATTAAATATTACAATTTGAGGTTTTACTCATAAAGTTAAAATAAAAATAAAAATATTCATCCTAGACTTGCAGAAAAGTCAATAGATGTCGCATATTAAATAAAATGGATAAAGATTTATCCAGACACTATCTAGAGAGCATTTAGTTCGGGTTTGAATCTTGCAATCATACATAAAGATAGCAGCCAATAGTATATGCGTTAAGAAAAATGAAGATAGTGTGGGTGGTTCTTAGTCGAAGTATGATACAGTTAAAAGTGACCGAATTGGATATCGACACGGTGGCGCAGTGGTTAGCGCGTTCGCCCGGTAAGCGAGAGGTCCTGGGTTCGAGTCCCAGATGTGTCAATATCTTTTTCTGATTTTTCTGTTTTCAGATTTTCGATTGAGTTTCGCTTATATTGTCTTCATTTAATTAAATATTACAATTTGAGGTTTTACTCATAAAGTTAAAATAAAAATAAAAATATTCATCCTAGACTTGCAGAAAAGTCAATAGATGTCGCATATTAAATAAAATGGATAAAGATTTATCCAGACACTATCTAGAGAGCATTTAGTTCGGGTTTGAATCTTGCAATCATACATAAAGATAGCAGCCAATAGTATATGCGTTAAGAAAAATGAAGATAGTGTGGGTGGTTCTTAGTCGAAGTATGATACAGTTAAAAGTGACCGAATTGGATATCGACACGGTGGCGCAGTGGTTAGCGCGTTCGCCCGGTAAGCGAGAGGTCCTGGGTTCGAGTCCCAGATGTGTCAATATCTTTTTCTGATTTTTCTGTTTTCAGATTTTCGATTGAGTTTCGCTTATATTGTCTTCATTTAATTAAATATTACAATTTGAGGTTTTACTCATAAAGTTAAAATAAAAATAAAAATATTCATCCTAGACTTGCAGAAAAGTCAATAGATGTCGCATATTAAATAAAATGGATAAAGATTTATCCAGACACTATCTAGAGAGCATTTAGTTCGGGTTTGAATCTTGCAATCATACATAAAGATAGCAGCCAATAGTATATGCGTTAAGAAAAATGAAGATAGTGTGGGTGGTTCTTAGTCGAAGTATGATACAGTTAAAAGTGACCGAATTGGATATCGACACGGTGGCGCAGTGGTTAGCGCGTTCGCCCGGTAAGCGAGAGGTCCTGGGTTCGAGTCCCAGATGTGTCAATATCTTTTTCTGATTTTTCTGTTTTCAGATTTTCGATTGAGTTTCGCTTATATTGTCTTCATTTAATTAAATATTCTCTATTTCTTGTGGGAACGAGATCGATATCGCGCGAGATCCCCTGTCAGATTTGTGTGTTTTTCAATGGCTGTTATTTGCTTTTTCTACGGGCCGATGTCAGAATTTCAGCTGTGAGCTGACACGTTTGTTAGTTTAGGTCATTTAAAACACACATTTCTGCAAGTATGCATGCTAATTTGTTCATTTAACAGCGATATAAAATCACACAAATCTGACAAGAGATCTCGCCCGATATCTATCTCGATCGACATAGATCTCGGGCGAGACCTCTTGTCAGATTTGTGTGATTTTCTATCGCTCTTAAATGACTAAATAAGCATGCATACTTGCAGGAATGTGTGTTTTAAACGACCTAAACTAACATAGACAGCTCACAGTTGAAATTCTGACATCGGCCCGTAGAAAAAGCAAATAACAGCCATTGAAAATCACACAAATCTGACAGGAGATCTCGCGCGATATCGATCTCTTTCCTAAAAAAAATAGAGAATAGCTCGGCTGAAGTAGTTTTCATTGGCGACGTCCAGACTAAGCTGCGCAACGCACCAAGCTGATCCCAACTAGACAATAAATAATTAAGCAGTCAAAAGAGCAAAATAGAACTCAAGAATCTATTGTGACTATAATATGATACACACATTGGGGAAACCAAAAAAAAAATCATATGCAAAGATAAGAAATAGATTAGAAGAAAAAAAGCGATATTACAAAAAAAAATATTAAAAGAATTGTAACATAACCGTACCTCATAATTACATTCCTATTGCCATTTTTTTAGTACTGCTTTTAGTATTTTCTTTTTATTTCTTTGTTTTATTATTATTTTGTTATTTTATTTTTTTCTTTATATTTTATTTAAGTATTTTAATTTTATTTCATTTCAAGTCCATTTTAGACCATACATTGAATTTTATAAACTTGTAAAATGGGAGCTAAGCACTAGGAGGCACCCAGTGTGTCCCACATTATCAAATAATGTTTTTGGAAAAAATATTACTCGTGCATGTTTCAATAATTTTTTTAAAATGTGTTCGGGCCTTCCCATCAATGTTCAAGTGTAATTTAAACTTACCTTCTAGTTGCAAACAAATATTGAGCAATCAAAAAGGCAAAATAAAGTGTATGAAATCAATTAGGACTATAATAGTTTTTAATTAAATGAAGACAATATAAGCGAAACTCAATCGAAAATCTGGAAACAGAAAAATCAGAAAAATATATTGGCACCTCTGGGACGTCCGGAAAGCAAGAGGTCCTAGGTTCATGTCCCAGAAGTGCCAATATCTATTTTCTGATTTTTCTGTTTCCAGATTTTCGATTGAATTTTGCTTATATTGTCTTCACTTAATTAAATATTACAATTTGAGGTTTTACTCATAAAGTTAAAATAAAAATAAAATAAAAACTATGATAGTGCATTTGGACCTTCTATTAATTGCCTTAGGTAAGTATTTATTAACTTGTTTGTTAGTTCGGAGCGGCTCGGTGCGTTGTACAGCTTAATTTGGCCGCAACCATTGAAGGAATGAATTTGAGTTTGTTTTTACTTCGGGATTTATCAAAAACTATCTTTGACATTGGATTGAAGGCGGCAATATTGCCGAAAGTAAATAAACATACAAAAAGGTTATTAAAACAAATAACGAACATTAAAATTACTAAACCAATGAATATTGTTATGTCAGCCTTTTTTTTTTTACATGAGCTCCACTCAGGAGGCCCCGAGGAAAATAATTTTCCTCAGGGCCTATGTCATCTCTGGAGATGCTGTGTGGAGGGTTTTTTTAAGGAAAGGAAGGAGAGGAGAGTTCTGGGAAGGAAAAGGGTTTAAGGGGTGGGTAGGAATCTGGGGTTCAGTATGTCCTGGGCATCCGTCTCCAAGATCTAGACAAACCTCACCCCATAAACCTGGGCATCCCTGCTAAATCACCAAACGTAGCAAACCACTTGGGGTGACCTATGGCAGAGGTGTTGGTTATCCAATAAAGGTTCCCGGGGCGGCGGTACCCATTCCCGCCTCCCAGATTGAAAATCCCTACATATTAACAATAATGTAACGTATTAGCTTTCTTCAGCTTAGGTAGGTACCCATTATTTGTGGGAAACACTAATGTAACAATAGTGCTCTCTCAATATAAATATTGTGTAAATTTTATTATTTTATAAAATTATTAACCTCAACACAGGCTTGTCCTTGTGAAATTGAAAACACCAAACAGCAAAAAAAAGATAAAAAGCGGTGAAAAGGTTTATATTTTGAATTTTGAAATTAGAAATGTTAGACAGAAAACACCAATAAAATTCCGTGAACACCATTATAAACATGTTGAACTACCATCATATTCACATCGGGGCTGTTATGTATTTTGTTCCACTTAAATCTGCTTATGGAGGGGGTACGAGGGTTCAAAGTTCCCTTTGTTCAAGTTCCATCTTCACCAAGTAGTCTCGTGTAGGAATCCTTGTTCGATGGCACATCGCTTGCATGTTGTATTGAAATATATTGCTTTTCAAATATGTTGTAATTATTTATTACCTTTTAAGACATTAAAATAGTAATAAATGGATGATTATAAACTATAATTTTTTATTGAAAAACTTTTAACGATTGAATCATTATTTTATTACTTTTTGTCTTTATTAATTTGTGTTTTTCGCACAGAATTGAAAATAAAAAAAAAACTCACATTAATGATTGTACCATACACGCACACGTTTTGGTTAATGTGTAATATAAAAAGAAGTTTCATTATCTGTATCTGATCATTTAGTTGCGATCCGAAATTTTTTCAAATTCTGTTTAAAAACTCAATCCTGATTGTTTGCTTGTGCATTGATGAATATGATGACACTTAATTATTTACTACTTAAAAATTTAATGATGAGTTAGAAAAAGCAATAATTGCATCCATCTACAAGAAAAAGAATTTTATAATATAATTCCTTCGGGTCAAGGTAAATTGACCGAATTCAATTGTTCGAAATGCAATTTTTCGAAAACATATTTTTCGAACATCAACTGACCGAAACACTAGTTTTTCGAATTGATATAAGTATGTATACAGTACGTACAAGAGTATTTTATTAAAGGATGGGCAATATCAACTAACCTAACATAACATAACCTAACCTAACCTAACCTAACAGTATCTCATTAATCATAAGCAAGTGAAATATTTATTTTAAAAGTTGATTAACAAATTCGAATAATATGTCTTTCGGCGAATTGCTATTCGAAAAATTAGTCTTTCAAAAAACTGAAATTTGGACAATTGATTTCAAAAAATTGAATTAAAAAAAAAAATGACTGCTTGAAATTCCTTCAAATAATACACGGTGTTAAGGGGCGTATTTGACTTACTTAACCAGTGATTTCTGACATTATTTGGTAGATGAGTCTCCGGTGTCTTTTTGATGTGTTTTTTTTCAACTAAAAACATCAAATATCAGTAAGAATTAGGCAGGTAGGGGCAGGGTGAAGGGTTCGGCGGTTACTCGGCTGAGTTAACAGATTTTTTTTTTAATAATGGACGAAATTTTTTAGTTTGATTTTGAAGAAAAAAAAAGAGTCACAGGAGACCAACATTTCATCTACATTTTTCAATACAAAAAATGTTAGGAATCACTATTTAAATTAGGTCAAGTACGTCCTTTGACACCCTTAATCCAATATATCCTTATATTGTAATCTGGCGATCACAACTATTATCGCCATGTCATAGACGACAGCAGACAGCAGACAGCACCTTCCTTTTTCGTCGATTTATACAAGCTATACTAAACCAAGTACTACGATATTTATCAACAAATTAAACAGGAAAACCAACATGTTTTTTGTGAACTTCAAATTTTTTAAATGTAAATTTTTTTGGTTTAAAGAAATAGTTTAACATGGTCCAATTGAATAAGAATTGAGTAAATGTTAGTCCAGCATTATATGACTTATGACGAGATAATAAAATAATATTATATAACTATAATATTTTTTAAATTGACTACATCCCATTTAACTTCCCGGAGCCGGTGGGACAATGGCCTCCCCATTTGGAGTATGTACGTTCTGATACTGAAGTGTTTGGGAGGAGGAGGTGATGGGAAAGAAAAATATGGGAAGAACGTGGTTATTCAGATACGGTCACTAAATATGTCTACAGCCATTTCAAGCGACGCGATGACGCACGTTTAGATTCTGAATGCCGGTTTTATTTATAGTGCGTAGTTACCAAATATTTCAGTAGGCAGAATGTGATCAATCCACTCTATATTTATATTTATTGTAACACTAGCGAGTTCCAGGCATGCGTTGCTATGCCACACAATAAAGATATTGTTTCTCCCTGCGTGTCCTTTCCCATTCATCCCGTTCCCCTTCCGCCTCCCCTTCCTCTCCCGCGTCCCCTTCCCCTCACGCGTTCATACTCCGCCTTCTCCGCCTTCCCTCTCCCGCGAACTACCCTCCAGAGTTTCCCTCCCCCTACCGCTTTTCATTCATTCAGTCCCGGTACATTCATTGCGGTTTTCAAACAGCTTGCGTGCCACCAATCGCATTTTTTTATACAAATCTCATAATGCCAGAGCTCGTTAGTATATATAGAAACCATCGCGGGCATGCACACATCTAATCCCCAAAGTTTCATCGCAATCGGATGAATGGTTAGCAATGCATAATTTCATGATGCCAGAACTCACTGTAAGATACATAATATAGAAACCATCGCAGGCATGCGCACATCAAATCCCCGAAATTTCATCGCAATCGGATGAATGGTTTAGCAACACATAGACATCTCATATACATACTCATATAAATACATATTTTGATTTAGATATATTCATTTTCTTTCTATTACGTAATCATTTATAGAGATCACATCGGATGTGTATAGCATTATTCCCGTATTGTGAAATATTATGCATGAGATTTTGAACTGGAAACAAGGTTTATGATAATACCTTCCAGGACATCGCTTCTAATTAATTATTCGTTGTATTCCCCATTTTCCTGTTACGCCAGAGATCCAATTTTTCACAAACTTGATTAATTGGTGTTCTTGTTTATCAAATGTCCTTTGAAATAACTGTGTATTAGTAGCATTACGATAATAGTTTGTATCTATCTAGCAAACTGGAGAAAAACAAAATTAGTTTAAATCTTTCTGATATTCATTTTTTACGCTTTATGCAGGATCGAAAAAAAATAATTAGCTTATTAAACTCTCAGGGCTCGACAATATTTTATCAGAGGATCAAAATTATTCCATTTTGCAATGAAATCCAAATAAATTGAATATTTATGAATGGATTCAAAAACTAAAAACTGTTCTGAAAATAAAATAAAATTCCCTTATAATTCAAACTGTACATATAATTTTTGGAATATAATTTTTTTTTGCAATCATAAAAAGTTTTTTAAAATGGCTCACCTTACGTTTTGTCTAACGAAAATTACTGATAACCAAAAAAAACACTAACAATTTTAATTTTATTTATTTTGTGCTTAATTTTTATATTTGAATTCAAAGCGTGGTGGTTTCTCTTTCCAACACCGTTTAGATCATACTTCTAACCATTATTGTAAGGGAGATACAACGATTTCTATGAGACCTATATGATTTATTTCGAATACCGAACGTTAACGTTTTACCGACAGTATTATTTTTAAAAATAATATCAATAATTCCCAATGAAAGTACGAAAAAAGAAGACACAGAAAAAAAAAACTCAGAACCTCGATGCGGGCGTAACATCTGTGACACCGAGTTACTTTCACTTGATCTACGGAGACCTTATTGCATTCCTTATTTTGTATCAATCTCAAACTTCCCCTTTTATTTCATCTTTCATTCAATTTGTGTTTGCTGTGAGACAAAAGATAATTGGGGAGGGGGGGGAGATAGAGAGAGGAAGGTGATCTAGATCTAGAAGATCTAGTCACGAAACACGGCTAAAGCCATTTTAAGCATCGTTTCAATTCTGTATGGTCGTATTAAACCAGGGGATACTGAGAATATCTTACACTCTAGAACGTGCCTCAAATATACGTAAAATTATTTTTAAATGATAAAATTGTGTAGTAACACAATCAAATAAAATTTACTTGCGCACGCCGGGATTTGAACCCGCGGTCTCCGGATCGCTAATCGAGAGCCACTAGCTAACCTCGACCATTGAGCCGTCAGATATTTAACGAGAATTATTTATTAATAACTAGCTCGTCCCGGCAAGCGATTTAACATTTTGCAAAATGTCATTCTCAAACACATGAACTGTCAAACGTGCGATAGTCGTTAGGTTTTCTGAAATTATCCAATTTTCTGCGCAATTTTCTTAATTTCCTCCCCGTAAGAATCATCCTCGTACTTCAAGGAATATCCAAAAAAAAGAAATAGCGAAATCGGTTCAGCTGCTCTCGAGATTTGCGCTTAGCAACACATTTAGCGATTCATTTTTATATATAAGATTATTTGAATTTTTTCCAATGCACCGGTTTCTATCTTTGTTCATCAAAGTTCTGCCCGAACGAGAACATGGTTCTTATTGTTTTTGGTCACGTTTGTGTACGCCGTAATGTTACCCATATGTCGTTAAACGCTAAAACGAGTGAGTTCGTATTCAGAAGTTTTATTTTTAAAACAAAAACAAGTTTTCTTTTAAAATTGTGACAAAGGATTTTGTGAGTTTATGCGAAAAGACAATATTTTAAACGATTTCGTCTTATAACCACTTACTGTAAATCTTTTCCTTCAGTTTTCTCTTCCGCAATGAGATGATTTATTTATAAAAACTAACAAGGATAATAATAAAATAATAATAATAATATTTTTAAAAGATCACAATATCAGTCATTCGACAATTATACACTAAGATAATTCTCTTATACACATGAAAAAAGAATTTGATGCAAAAACCACAACCAAAATTTACACCTGGTACTCGTCACACCTAAAACGCACACATCCTGCAACAAAAACAACCTTTGCCCAGCAACAGTTCTCTTAATTGCTCCTAAAATGTTTAACTCACTGAGTATTGATATCAGTACATCGATAACTGATAATCTTATATCGTATTGTTCAGAATTGGATATTTATAGAGGGAAGGAACTATTTTATAGAATGACTCACATAATTATATTATGTTAATGTGCTTTATTTATTTATTTATTAACGGCCTTAGTCCAATTTACAACAAAGTATCACGAAATTTGGAAATTAACATTGTAAAGATAAAGGAAGGTACATGAAAGCAAAGAAAAACAAAGAAAATAGAAGTGTCAATTCAAGTCAAGACTTTGCAAAAATTAGAGTAAATATAAAATATTTTCAATTGTTTAAAGAGCGACAGAAATCATTTAAGCTTATACCAAAAAAATCAAGGCCTTGACGTGAGTTGACCACTCTACATATTTTGGACAGTGGTGAATTACAGCCATAATTAGTTAAGGAAGAACAGATCTTTATTTCTGAGTCTATGAGAAGGTATATTGAATGTGATGAGTTGTAGTAATGTAGGTGAATCGATTAAACAGTTAATAATTTTGAAGAAACAAATGAGATCAGATTTTTATTATTAATTTGCTTTATTATATCATATTGTTATTTATAGAGGGAAGGAACTATTTTAAAGATTGCCTCACGTAATGAAATAAGGTTAATTTGCTTTATTATTAATTTTTGAAGTTAAACTTTTTTTAGCCCCGTTAGTGATTTGAAATTTGGATGAAACGGAAATGGGTCACAAAAATTTATTACATGATATATGACGGGTCCTCGGTTCTAATATATTGCTGTAAATTCACAACTCCGCAGCGGTATAGCGCGTTGCAAATCTCAGCGGCCAGAAAAATCCAGCAAACAGAGGTTCGAATCCTACGAAATCCAAAAAAATAAACTTTTTTTTATTTTTGTAAATCGATATCCAATCTTCAAACCACTTTAAAATAAACAGGCAAAAGAAAAGAAAGCGGCATCTAGCGACTTTTTAGTTTCACTTCAACGGCGTGTGAATTACAGACTCGGATATTTTTTTACATTCAAATTGTAAATAATTTATTTTGTCGAAGTATCTTTTTCATTATTTCCACAAGGTCATATATTTATTTAGCTATTTTTATTTATTTTATTTTAAGGAAATCAATAGTCTACATGCAGGTTTAAACAAGTGGAATTTTAACTGAGAAACCGGTAATAACCCTATTATGCTAATACAATGTATTTAAGAAAACAATATAATTAATGAATTAACACACATTACACATTATAATTAAATTCACAAATTTCGACTACCATAATACGGGCACGTGCCAAATGTGGCAGCCGAGAAGCACGTAAAAACTGTACATACAACACTTATTTCATGAATATATTAATAAAAATATTACCCACTAAATGTACACATTAAAATCATTATAATTGATTATTTTTAAGCCCGGTGTTTTTATTTTCCATATTTCAATTTATTTTATTTTATTTAGTTGCGTTAGGAATTTTAGGACCAAGTTTGAATTTTGCGTAACCGATTGACGTGTGATTTTGACATGTTACTCATTCACGCGCGACCGCACATTCGAAATAATTCTAGTATTAAATTAATACAACGTAGAAATGGTGCAGTAACGTAGCAATGTTAAATGGTTTGATTAAAACAGTTTGGCAAAATTATGTGTGGCGTAGATTTTGTATTGTTGTGTATGTTGGGGTCGGCTTGTACATTACGCGGTGTATTAAGTGTTGCCCCAATAAGATTTAGTGTGGACCATACATAAAGTCAGTATAATGCGGCCTTTGATAGAGAATTCAATGGGTGAGCTATTCGGCAGCAAGTTTACCATGAGTAGAAGAAGCCTATTTTTTTTTTACAAAATATATAAATGATATTTTTCTGTGCAATTGTTCCAGTTCATGTGGTTTATAGTACCCCCATGTCATGAGGCAGAATAAAAATAAAATATTTAAAAACAGTGGTTGGACATAGAAAGAGAGGCTTAACAAGTACTAACATGTAAAAAATGGTAAGGGTAAGAAATAATAGTAAACATCAATATCAATATGTAATTGATTTTTTTTTGTGGTAGACTGGAGCCAAGGAATTAAATTTAATTTTAATATTTAGGAATCAAACAGTTATTTATAAGATTACCAGCGGGTACCCCTTTCCACGTTCCCTTTCCACCTTCCCCGCCTTCCTCCCTCCATCCCTCCCCCTTCCCGCGATATTCCCCTTCCTTCGTTCCCCTTCCTTCTCCCGGATTCCCCTCCCCCTCTTGAATTCCTCTCCCCCTCCCTCCTTCCCTCCCAGCCCACCACCATGTACCATATGAAATGAACACCTTTTTCAAATAAGGGAACGTACCCATACTACCCGTTTAGGTGGGGGGGGGGGGAATCTTTGAAATACCACGCTTGGTCACAATGGGGGGGGGGGGATGGCTTAGGTTTTTATCACGTATTCAATCTAGAAATCTTTTTATATTTTTTCCACTAATAATAATATTGTTTTTCACTTGTAATTATAGGTGCACATGCACTCTTGCCGTCACGCAGCAAGCGCCGTATTAATAAATACAAATTTAAACCAAATAATTTATTCTTTTCTTTTGTAAGCAAGAAATGATTCAAAACCATATTTATGATTTACTACGTGAAAACTGTAGAGGGAGAGTGGGGGTCTTGGAATATACTACACGTGGTCGTGGGGACGGGGGGGGGGGTTAAAAATTGCAAAAAGTGGGTCACGTAGTATGGGTACGTTCTCTAACTCGCGCGTTACGTGTTGCAAGATTTTTACACACATTTCATAACGCCAGAGCTCCTCATTCTATTTATAAATAAATACATTTTTAGGAAGTAATTGAAATACTGCCCAGCCCTGAGTGTAGGTAGGTTTATACAGTGGGTGGCCAAATTATTATACTCAAACAAAAAATCGTCGCTATCTGTGAAAGTGGTGGCTATAATTAATTTATTATTGGAAAAATGTTATTGTTTTTTAATTTACTGATTAGCCACTATATCTGGCAACATTTTCATTAATGTGGCAACACATAAATGTTTTTTTTTTATCAAAATGGCGGCCACTAGTATCAGTACATGTCAAAAATTTTACTGTGCTGCTTCGAAAAAAATCTTGGCTTCAGTGTTATCGACTTATTATTCAGTAAGTGTTGTTCCATACATGATATTCTCAATCAGTTCTCTTTTGTTTTTGTTTGTTATAATTTTATCCCTTGACATTTCAGTTTTCAGGACTGCCCACACATTTTCTATAGGATTCAAGTCGGGCGAGTTTCCAGGCCAGTTCAGGGTATTAATCTGTTTGTTTTTTTTATGTATTCTGTGATAGATTTGGCTTTATGACAGGGAGCTGAGTCTTGCATGAATATAAAATTCCTATTAGGGAACCATTCTGCCACCTGTGGGATCAGTTTTTCCTCCAGAACTTTCTTATACTGATCCTGACGCATAGTTCCTTGGACAATATACAGCCTTCCAGTCCCTTTGCTGCTGATGACGGACCATATCATCACTGAAGCAGGATGCTTTACACATTCCACAATGCAGTCTTCATTGAAGTTTTCATGCGTCTTTTGCCGAACAAACTCAGTTTTATCTTGGAGAATCTGTATTGACAACTCGTCCGAGAAACAAAGCTGCAAGAAATTGTTTTTGTATAAATGTGTAAAAAACGATACTCTAAACATGTGTATTCCTGTATTAGGGTTATGCAAACCTTGCTCCAGTCTTTCTGTGTCCAGTGTCGATGCTCCTTGGCCCAGGCCAGACGTTTGAACTTCATGGCAGGAGTGAGTTTTGGTTTTTTTAGTGGCCGACAACATTTCAGTCCCATTTCTACAAATCTTCGCCTGAGAGTCCGCTCCGATATTTGTACTCCGTTATCATAAATTTTTTTTTTATGACGAGCCGTGGCTTTTGACGGTTTTCAAGTGTAATGCGACGTATTTCTCGCTCAGTTCGAGGTGTTGTAATGCGTTTTCGCCCGCATTTACCGACTCGATCCTCCTTGATCGGTATTTCGGCATCCACTTCTTGCTTGATATTACGCACACTGGACTGTGATACATCACACAAATCAGCAATTTGACGCTGGGTATATTGACAATGCCGTAACATTGTCGAAATCTGTGCTTTTTTCCTTGGTGTAAGGTCAGCACACTTCCCCATATCTGTTAATAAACATTTTTAGGTTAGGTCAGTCGACAACCAATAAAAAAACAAAAACTTACTAAAACATGACCACAATGTATTAATCGAGTACTAGAATAATTCTAAATGTAAAAAAATCGAACACTTACTGAATAATAAGTCGATAACACTGAAGCCAAGATTTTTTTCGAAGACTTCTCACAAGCCAGGACAGTAAAAATTTTGACGTGTACTGATACTAGCGGCCGCCATTTTGATAAAAAAAAACATTTATGTGTTGCCACACTAATGAAGGTGTTGCAAGATATAGTGGCTAATCAGTAAATTAAAAAGCAATGACATTTTTCCAATAATAAATTAATTATACCCACCACTTTCACAGATAACGACGATTTTTTGTTTGAGTATAATAATTTGGCCACCCACTGTAAGTATTATAAATTGATTTAAAAATTACTGCCTCAACACAGGCTAGCCTAGTGAGGCAGATTACTGAAAAACCAAAATTTATAACTATTTTCTATTTTTCATTTATCTACTGTTCATATTTATATTTTTTTCTGTTGATATCCTTTTGTACTTATGTAATTTTAAACCACTGTAAACATTATCACTGAATATGTACTTTTTAGTTATAATCTTGCAAATTTCATTCAATAAAGATATATATTATTATTATTATATATGAACCTTCGCGGGTTTGCGCACAACGACTCACCAAAGTTTCATTGCATGGTATAGGAAATAATAAGAGAAACACGAAGAAATATATATTTTTTTATGTATACGGTTACATTGTAAAATCAATATATTATATTATGGACCAATATGATAAACCAATTCCGGGATTCCCCAAAAAATAAGAGAACAACCAATTGAAATCATAAGGAAGGTTGCTGCAGCAGCTGGGATAACTATAAAACATACAGATATTACTGAAGTCATCCGAGTCCCAGACAGACGAAATGGAGCTCCACCCAAACTTCTTGTCACCTTTTCCGAGAAAAGACAAAGAGATTCACTCCTTGATAAAAAAAAAAGAAATAAACTATGAAGAAATTAAGGATCTGTCGACCTCTCAAATCTTCATCGGGGAAGAACTAAGCCCTTATCATAAAGAAATACTATGGAAAACAAAACAATTAGCCATAGAAAAAAAATACCAATATGTGTGGTACAAAAATGGTAAAGTTATGATTCGTAAAAAACATGAAGATAAAATAATCTACATTAAGCACCTTGATGATATGGTGAAAATAATTTAGTAAGTAATATAAAAACATAATTAATTTAGATGGCAAAAATGGATAACACAATAACAACAAACTTACCTAACTTATCATCCATAAGAAATAATTTTAACATAATGCATCAAAACATTAGAAGTATTAATAAAAACTTTGACGATCTACAAATATTGATAAAAAGTTTAAATCTTAACTGGGATATAATTATTCTTACTGAATGTTGGTTAACTGATAAGTTCTATCCTCTACAAATCGATAAATATGTCCCTTACTCTACAATTATGAATAATACCAAAAATGATGGTGTCATCGTATATATTAAAGAAGATATTGAAGCTGATGTCATAGAGATCGGTATTAATAATGCGAACTGTCTAAGGATATCAATCGGCAATGATACAACAATACTCGCAATTTACAGATCTCAATCTACAAAAAATCTGGAGCCATTTCTAAACTCCTTATCATTTGAACTGAGTTTACTAAAAAACACTAAAGATGTATTTATTATCGGTGACATAAGTATTGATATTCTTGAAAATGGCCACCCAAAAAAATATGATTACATGCAGACACTTGCATACCATGGATATGAAAGCCTAATTGAGGAACCTACACGTGTATTTAATGATAGCAAAACTTGCATTGATCATATCTTTAGTAAAACTAATAAAAAAAACTCAAGCCATTATTTATACTACCACACTGACAGACCATTACACAATAATTCTATCTATAACAAAAAATAACTCTTATGTAAACCTAAATACGAAATCACTCCTAACGAAGTCTGAAACAAATTGGGAAAATGTCAAAAGGGAGTTAACAATGAATGACTGGACCGCCCTTCTGGAAAAAGATGATACTGATACTGCTTGGAGTTATTTTGTAGAAATTATACAGCACAGTATTCTATCTAACACCAAAACCACAGATAAAAAAGTATCTCATAAAAATATTCACATTAAACCATGGATCAGTCAGAATATTATAAACTCGATCAGAAAAAGAGATGAACTGTACAGAAAAGTAAAAATCAACCCTTATGATGTCCATACACTTAGATTCTACAACAGATATCGTAATACATGTAAAAATGTAATTCGTTATGCTAAAGAAACATACTATAAAAACAAAATTGATGAATGCAATAATGATTACCGTAAACTCTGGCAGATCATAAACGAAATTACAAATACTAAAGCCTCGCATAAAGACAAAAACATTAAAGAATTAAACATTGATGAGATTCCCACATCTTTTACGAAACACCCAGACAAACTTCTTGACTTTATAAACAACTACTTTTGCAATATAGGCTCTAACCTTGCAAATAAAATTAAACAAAATTCTACTACTGTCGAAAAAACAATGAGGAATGATGATATAAATCATGAAAACAGCCTCAATATAGTCAAGATAACAAGTGATGAAATAAGAAATATTATAACCTCCTTAAACACAAATACCTCATCGGGAAATGAACTGATATCAAGTAAATCAATTAAATACCTACAAAATGAGTTAATTCAACCACTGACATACCTTGTAAATCTATCATTATCTAAAGGTGTTTTTCCCGCTTGTCTTAAAATTGCTACGATCATACCATTATATAAAAATGGTCCCAAAAATGATATTTCAAATTATCGACCAATTAGTATTTTAACTCCTCTGTCGAAAATATTGGAAAAAGTAATAAAAAAACAAGTTCTTACATTTTTGGATACCAATAAAATATTATCACCTAGGCAGTATGGCTTTAGAAAAAACCTGGTACTGGTGACGCTATAGCTAATGTAACTAATACAATTATTAGAAAACTGGATGAAGGCAAAAAATGCTTAGCTGTTTTCCTTGATCTTCAAAAAGCTTTCGATACAATTGATCATGAAATACTGTACTTAAAACTAAAAAAAATGGAATAACCGAAACAACTCTAAACCTACTTAGAAGTTATTTAACTGGAAGAGAACAAATTGTACAAATTGGTAAAAAAAAGAGCAAATCTCTTCCAATTAAATTCGGGGTCCCCCAGGGAAGCGTATTAGGACCTATACTATTTCTGATATATATAAATGACCTTATGAATCTTCCCATTAATAGAAATATAATGAGCTTTGCAGATGACACTGTTATTATATTCCACGAACAAGATTGGACAAGAACCTACAAGGAGACGGAACATGGCCTGGCTGTACTTCAAAACTGGCTAAAAGTAAACTCCCTTACATTAAATGTTAGTAAAACTAAATATCTAACTTTCTCCAAAAACAAAAGAGGACAACCAATGAATGTGCATACCCTCAAATTACATGAATGCAAAATACTTTTCCATAATGTTCCTGCCCGTCTATAACCCAAACCAAAAGTATTAAATATCTTGGGATTGAAATTGATGAAAATCTACAGTGGAATTCACACATTGAGCTTACCTCAAAAAAGCTAACAAAACTCATCTACTTCTTCAAAAAATTAAGAAACATCTTGTCGATGAGGGATCTAAAGAGAGTATATTATGCTTTATGCCACTCTCGATTGGAATATGGAGTAATAGGATGGGGCTCAGCAGCATCTAATCACTTAAAACAACTTAAGATAACTCAGAATTGCATTATAAAGACCATTCTAAAGGTCCCCATAAGAACGTCAACAGCAGAAATTTTTAAACAGTTTGATGTTCCAAGCATACAGAAAATCTATGCCAAAAACATTCTAGTACATCACCACAAAAATGATTCAGAGGCAGACACTTCACACGCTCATAAAACCAGAGCTAAACAAACAGACATACTTAATATACCAAAGTGTAACTCTTCATTTGGTCAAAGAAGTTCTGCATTTTTAGCAGTAAAGTTATATAACAAACTCCCACTTAGTATCAAACAAATAAAAATAAAAAATAGCTACATTAAGGACATTAAATGTTGGCTGAAGAATCTATCGGAAAATGAACTTACTAGTATACTTAAAACATCATAGAAGTTTCTGGAAAACCTTATCCAATGAAGTAAAACCATAGAAGTCGCTGAAAAACTTATCCAAAGCATAGTCCCCCTCAGCACAGGATCTCCTAGTGAGGAGGACTACGAATATATTTTATATATACATCTAACTAACATGTTTCATATAAAAATGTAAAAAATATTATATAGTTACTAAATAAAAAAAAATAAAAAAAAATAAAATTGAGTTAAATTAATTATCCAAATATAAAAACAAATATTTATACACAGGTACTAATCGATATTTGTGTCGATATATATACTTTAATGTAAACAAACATAAAATAAGCAACAGAACAAATAAACAATGCGAACAATTAAAGATTGTTAAATTATTTGTAATGGTCGAGGTCTGCCAACCTTTTTTCATCTCTCTCCTTTCTACATATTATATTAATTGCATAACATGTTGCATAATTTTTATTTAATTTAATTTTTTTGTCTTTGTTCTTTTTAAATCAAGAGTAACAAAGGTAATATATATTATCGATAGTAGCGAAAGTAATATATAATATCTGTAACAGACGTCTTGATGCACTTGTTCCTTTAAAATATTATTGCCTACCACCTGTTCAGAGAAGAGTAAACAGCATATTGATAAGTCGATTCTTGCGAAATGTTACATGAAAAACTGCACGTGTTATACAAAAACCAAAACACCTTGCATTATAACAAACAACAGGTGCGCTCACGCACCTGGAGAAATGAGGTCAACTCATGCAAGAAAACACTTCGTGTCCAAACCAGTTTGTTATTCAAAATAGCAAACTAATATACCGGACACCTGCTTCGGAACACCTGGGATAATCCAGATAAACGGCAGGTGCAGAAATGAAAACATGTTTACGTTTTCCTTCAAAACAGGTGTACACAAAAATTAGTATAAAAACCGTCTGAAAATAAATATTTGATTATTACCCAAGAAGTCTCTGAGTTGTTATTATCTCCCGAAAAAGAAGTGACGATCGGAGTCCAGCGCCCTATTTTTTATAGTATTTGTATGGAACAAATAAGTGGTCTCATACAATATCGATAGTAACGATAGTTATATATAATATCGATAGCAATATATAATGTCGATAGTAATATAATATAATACCATAATATGGCTATAAATTTTTTTCTTTTCATCTTTTTCTTTTAAAATTAAAAGTAAAATATATTATGTCATCGAAGAAGAAGATAATCTAAACGAAAATATGAAATAGAACAAGACACAGAAACATAGAAAAAGATAATGGTCACAACTGGGACTCGAACCCAGAACCTCTCGTCTAATCGGGACGTGCACGTTTATCAAGCCATTGCCACCTTCTGTCAAACCGTCATATTTGTCAATCTCACATTTAAAATCTTAGAATTAACAATGTTATCTTCGATAATTTTTTTCCATATTATAGGCAACTACCCTTTTTATTGGATACAGTCATTCTAAGAATTGGTTTGTAACCTAGATAGCGTCTCGGATAAATATGTACAATTTTATTTATATGCTACTATTGACCTTTTAAAAAAAGCCTAAATGAATGTTCAATTTTTTATAAGAAAAACTATCCTTTTATAACTTTTGGAGGTAATTTTCATCAATGTCATATATCATTGAAGAAGAAGATAACAATAATAATCTGAAAAAAAAATATGAAAGAGAACAAGATACAGAAAAATAGAAAAAGATAACGGGACTCAAACGAAAGAGCTCTTTATCTGCTGTAGAAAACTGATTTCAGCTTTGTTGCAATCGCAAATACCAATCTTCTGTAGAATTTATTAACGATTAAAGCCCAGCGTCTTTGCATAGATCAGCGGTTTTCAAATTTTTAAAAGGCGCGACTCCATTATAGTAAACAAAAAACATCGTTTCTCTGGCCGTTTTATTAAAAGATATTGGACTTTGCACAATGCAGAAGCGCACATTTCTTTTAAGTTTGCGATATAAACGAAATATAGAAGAAAGTAAATTTGAATGATGACCTCATATATGTATTTCGAACACAGAAAGCCACATAAATTAGTTAAAGAGAAACAAGTGCGCCCGTCGGATTTTTACATTACATGGGTACAACTTTTATTTCTGTAGTGTCCTACTTCTTCAGTTAAATTATATCCATTGTTTGCTTGTTGTAAGATTGAAAGAATTCAAAATAAATTTTTAAGATTATTAGCTTATCCTAATAAAAATGGGTATTTCACAAGAGGATATGTTAAATTTATTAAAATTATCCGAAAGTAGAATAGTTAAGAGAGTATTTACCAGAGAAAACCAGAAATATGTCAGTTTTAAATCAGATTTTAGACGTATTGACTCTTTACAACAAAAAATAAAAAATGGATTTCGAAAGACTGTTCTTTTATCTAGCATTCGCATGTTTTAAATTTTGAGAAAAATGTTTATTTTTAGTATAATAAGGTTATACCATAGGTCGTTGGCAAATTGGTTAAATTTTCAAAAAAAGATTTTGTATTATACCACACCCATTTCAAATCATATAATAATGCAAAATAACTCAATACATTATCTGTGTATCGCATGTTTTAGAATTTTAATTTTAGTTTAAATAAAATCATTAAAAAATATATACGTACATGCGTTTCTTGACGAAAATTGGTCCGTTTGTGTACATGTATTTGCGCACTTACAAACTAATATATTTCAGATTTTTTAACATTCTTAATTAACTTAGACATTATTGAAAAATAATAAATACTTCTAATAAAAAAAAATAATAACAAAAAGGACATTATTTTAATAGTTTTGTCATCACGCATTTCAGCAATTTTGAATGAAGGTATAAATTAAAGCAAATTTGGAATGAAATAAAATCAATATTAAGTCATAATTTTAAAAAGCTGGTAGGGAGAATAATTAATATTTCTCATTGTAACCGCCCTGCACGATGGTAAGAACAACTTTCGACGAAATGTGGATTTTCGCTCGATTTCGGTTAAACGCTCTTAATGTCTTATCTTGTTATCTTAAATGAAATGATGGACAGTCTAGGAACTATTTAATACGCTTGATTACTTTCTATATACTCCGCAAATCAAAATCGAGGTAACGTACACTATATTATTGCGACTTGAACTCCTACACGGAATCACAATTGTATACTACCGTTCGACTTTGGGTAATGATTATAAGGATGTTGTTGACAAATTTAACATATCAAACACTCCGCGACCGGGCCCGAAAAGTAGAAGATGTAGAGATACGAAATTACGAATGTTAGAAGAGATCGCTAACATTAACAGCAACAAAATCGATGCGAAAATTGGGAAAATGTTTAATAAAACACGACTCGTTTAAAATAGAGCAAAAATCTCACGGGCATTGTCTTAAACAGCTTTTAAAGAAACAATGTGATTTTTTTCTTACATACAACTTGTAAAATAACTGAAACAACTTATTTATAATAATTTTTGGAGCATACTTTGCGATTTTTTCTATCGAGGGAATTTTATATAATTTGCGTTTCGGCGCGGGCAATGTCTAGATATTATCTTCAAGAATAACATATACTTTTTTAAGAGCTTTAAAACTTAACGTGTTTAAGTCGGTGGTAATTCGGGTAGAGGGCCCTTAATATAAACAGGTCTAAGTAGAATTGATATCGGCCAGCAGAACGACAAATCTTAAGTAAAATACTTAGCACTGTTCGACATATTAAAATTATTTATTCAATTATTCCCAATCTACTATTTTTCCTCTTGCATGGAGGAGTATTTTGTTTTTGTGATACTTTGCTCATTTGGATGTTCTTTTTGTTATACAAATAAAACACAGGTTAAAGCCCAGTTGGGCATGAAATTCAAAATAAATAACTAAATATTATAATATATTTTCCAAATTATATTTATTTATATCTTGTGACGGTGGACTCTTACTTTGAAGATCAGTGGCCAAAATTGTTCGTGTTCAGTAATACAGAATATAGAGTCTTACTTTACAAAGATGGTAAATATTGAATAAGCTTACTAATTTTGTAACAAGTTCACTTTGTTCTAAGAAGGGTAGGTAAATATATATTTTTTCAGTGATATCATAATTCCCTTTGAAGCGCAACCCTTCCATGAAATTAATTCATGGCCTGTTTTGTTTCTGCCATTTTTATCATTTTATTCACTATAGATAGCGGAGTCAACTTAATTTCAGCTCTTCCTTTCATCAGATATTTATGAAAGGGGTGAAAAAATGTATCTCCTTTACGGAATCCTCCGGGGAAATTCTTAAATTTGTTTAATGGAAATACAATCCTCGTAACTTATTTAGAGATTAAATCAATATTGTCGTTTGTCTCCAAAATCATTGTTTTTTATAGGTACGTTGAATGACAGTTTGAAGTGGATGAAAGGGGTGGAAGTATACACTAAAAAGAAATAAAAGCAGTATAAAATATGGTCATTACTATAGAAGCTACAAAAACTAATGTCATAATTTCGACGTAGAACCCTTCACGTATTTTCACAAACCACGAACTACGGATACCGGATATTGCGAAAAATGTGTATAAAAATTTAAAGATAATTTTTTCAGTCTGATCGTCTTTCTAAAAAAGTGCCTCTAATATTTTAATTCGTGGTTGTTGATTATAAACACGACCTAACCGAAACTGTTATCGATTCCGAACCAGCTGCTGGTTGGTGAGCACCGCGACGTTGTTCTGCATGACGCCAAACTCACGATCAAAAACGAAGATGAGGTTTGGCGGAAAATCACAAAGGGCCATAGAAAAATAAAATACATTTCAAATCGCTACAGAAAAATAAAATAAACAAGCAATCATTGTCGTAAATTTCATCTGTATTTTTTTTGGAAGAAAATGAAAAAATACTTTACATTATACTCGTATATTAAGGCCCCGCAACACGCATTTCTACCGATTTATTACATATCTCCCTTAATTAGGCTTTGTGCGCACTAGCGGCTAGCCGCGTAGGCGGTCAACCGCGCGACCAGCCGCGTTTTTATTTTAGTATGAAACCGCTCATATCCGTACGCACCCAACCGCCGAAAAATTAGCTAGCCGCTAGTGCGCACAAGGCCTTAGACGTGGTAAGTTTTAAGGCTCTTAAAAAATATATGTTATTCTTGAAGATAATATCTAGACATTGCCCGCGCCGAAACGCAAATTCTATAAAGTTCCCTCGATAGAAAAAAATCGCAAAGTATGCTCCAAAAATTATTATAAACACATTTGTTTCAGTTATTTTACAAATTACATGTATGAAAAAATTCACAGTCTTTCTTTAAATGCTGTTTAAGACAATGCCCGCAAGATTTTTGCTCTATTTTAAACGAGTCGTGTTTTACTAAACATTTTCGCATCGATTTTGTCGCTGTAAATGTTAGCGCTCTCCTCTAACATTCGTAATTTCGTATCTCTCTATCTTCTTATTTTCGAGCCCGGTTGCAGAGCCTTAAGTTAATCGTTCTTTTTTATCTTACCTTCACGTGGTTAGAGTCTCAGTGTGAGGGGTTTGGTTTATAAATGGACTCAGTGTACATTGAGACACTGGAGATTATGGCATCTCCGATAAAAATTCTGTGAGCCTGAATAAAGGAGGAGGAGGAGCCTGAATAAATGAGGACATTTTCATTCCCCGAATTAAATGCGGTACAAATATACAAACCATTATTTGACTTGATATTCATTGTGAATTATCCACAAATCTTTTAAAATTTTCCAATTGAAAATGAACTCATGAACTCTCAATTTCTGGGTGCTTTCTAAAAGATTTTTCCGCTCTGACCCAAAAATCGTTAGGCCGCCGCATCCCAAATTTCTACCGATTTCTTACAAATCTACCTTAAACATTTGAAGTTTTTAAGCTCTTAAAAAAATGTGTGTTATTTTTGAAGATAATATCTAGATGTGTCCCATACCGAAACGCAAATTATATGAAATTTTCTATATAGAAAGAAATCGTAAAGTATGCTCCAAAAATTATTACAAACACTTTCATTTCACTTATTTAAGAAGTTATATGTAAAAAAAATCTCAGCTCATTCAATGTTTCTACGATGCTCTAAAAATAAAATAAATCGAAGACTATAAATTATCAACCAGGAATAGGAGCCAGTAGTATTATGCCAAAAACATCAAGCATCTAAAAACATCTTATCTCACCACTAAATATTCTAAATACTCGTAGTTTGAATTTATGCAAGAATCACGCCATTGAAGGCGTCGATTAATTGATAGAAACATATATTATCCACCTGCATTATAAACCAGGTTGATCTTACTTGCAATTTGGATGACCTGGCTGATTTGTGCAGCAAGTACTGTGCACTGTGCGGCAGTGTTCTCTTCGGTTGACCAGAGCACGTTTCCCAGTTCAGCCGTGTGCAGTGTGCAGTTGCATCGCTGGTTGCAGTCGATGAACAATAATTACAAAGTGCAATATAAGCGAAGTCCAGAGACAAGTTGCCTCACCCACTTGCAAAGTAGAGCTTCTCTGAAACTCTCTCTCCCTCGACCCTACTATCTATATTATTAACAATGTACTAATGTTCTAAGAACTATTTAATACCAAGTTTCATTAAGGTATTTGAAATTTAATTTAATAACCATTTTATTCGCTAACGCACAGAATACACTCATACGGAAAAACACGTGTTTTTTTAATTCAAGAAAATTTTATAATTCAAAAGATTTTTTAATTCAAAGCGATTCATAAGTGAAAAGGTTTTGCACGACAAGATTTTAGCGTCGTAATTTTCAGCCAACTAGGTGACAGCTCTAGGCACTCAAAGCGGAATCATCCAGAACTCGTGTATTTTTATAAAAATCATTTCTAATTTTTTATTCGTTTTCTTTTTTTTATTTATAACTTTTGTCAATTGTGATAAAATGTTATTTTGAATATTCGTACCAATTTACTTACATACATTCGTAAATCCCCCGTGGTCGAAGGATAAAACTCTCCATTTCGAATCCCGGCGTGTACAATTTTTTTTATTTATTTTATTATTTGTTTTGTTTCACAATTAATTATTTAAAAAATAATGTAGAGCATTTTTGCATCACCTTTCTGAATTGAAGATACTCTTACTATCGCCCTGGTAAAAAAACCACCTCTCAGAACTAAAACGTTGCTTAACTCTCGATAGGCCAAGATGCCAAACATAACGTCCGTTACCATGTGGGTCGGCCGACGACCCCATGATTTTTTGGTTTTATGGGTATTTAAACCATAGATATCCCTTTTTTTGTTATTTGTCCATTTATTGGGCAGGGAATATTACCTATATTTTACAAAATATTTTTTCACATTTTCTAAACGACACATTATGCATTAATTCCTTTGCGCAGGAATACCTAAAATACTAAAAATATATTTCATATCTTAAAGTATATATCTTCGGCCCAGTTGACTGCGGGAGAGTTAAAATAACTTTCGCAGTGTTTAGGGACCAGATTTGAATAGCTAGATACTTCCCCATATTTTTTCCTTCCTCACTTCACCACAGCTTTAGCGTCACGATATTCCTAATTGAGGTTATCAGAGTCTCACTTGCTGCAGAGGTTGGGAGCATTTGGGACTTTTGTACGGTATTCACAAAAGAAAGAATAAATCAATAATTCCTGCCAGTAAATGTAGAACTCTCATATTTCTATCCCACAACAGATAATATATAGTTCAAAAGAAATGGTTAAACCGCACCGAATCAAGAACCGCAGTAATTGAAAGCACTGCAATCACACCGCTCAAAAATAAAACAAGCGGGCGTTTAATATTCCTAGAGGTGGGCCACATTAATGGATCAGCCCCCGACACAGGGGCGGTGCGGGCGGCGCGGGCGGGCCGGGGTAGGTACGTGTTCCACCTCTCTGACAAACCCCCAGATTTAATACCACGTTTTATAACTCCTGGTGGAGGCGAGTTTTACGAGTATTCATTGAGCTTGTTGCGCTTCCCGTAGATGCAGCAGCGCGATACTCGGCCGGCAAAAGCGCATTTGTTTAAGCTTAAGCTGATGCATTAAACGACTTGCAGTATATCATGCAAATTCTCTGCCAAATTTTTCGGTAAATTTGAATTTTTTGGTGTGCCATTTAGCCAAGTAGCTGGCTTGGGATTGATTGCGATAAAAATTTGAACGTTATGTTTAATACCGACCCAGCGCACCGCGTGGATTAGTATGGTTTGGTGTACCTAGATCAAATCAAATAGTGCTATTTTTATCTTTCAGCACGAATATGTTGATCTTAAGGTGACTCGCGGTGGATTTATGTTTAGTTTTCAATTAACATGTCGATGGATATGAGTTTAGATTTTCACGGCCAAAAGTATTTTGTTATTTGTTTTTGGCATCTGCCCTGATGATGGACACTGTAACGCTGTCCGAAACATTGGCTAAAGGAGGAGGTAGCATAACACCCCAAAAACAAACAACAACAAAAAAAACCATGTCGATGGTTTTAGAGCACGGAATGAATTCCATAATCCATTGTTTTGGGAAAACTGTTGCCTAAAATTCTGGCGTTGAGTTCTAAAATGTAAATTTAACATTTTTTAATACCAATATTTTGAATCCACCGCAATTGGAAATTCAATCATTACATTTGATGCCTTGAAATCCCTTTAAAATGTAAACAATTAATAATAATAAGCCTATATACCTAGTTTTACAATAGTTAATAGTTACAATATTACAATAAATTCAAATTTGATTCGTATTAGTAAGTTAACTTAGATTATGTTAGTAATATAAGTATATGTTTTAGAAATATTTATGAATTAACAAGAACCCCCGGTTCGGGTAAAGGCCTCCTCCAAAGATGCCCATTTTTGTCATTTTTAATTGTAAACAATTATGACAATTTAATTAATTGATACAAAAATACATTAAAAGTTTAAAAAAGACTGCCAAAATAAGATGACCGCCCAAATAGGAAGTCAACCTGTCAAACTTTCCCATTTTAGTACAGTGAAATTGACAGGTTTAGTTCATAATTGTTGCTGTTATTTATAAAACGAATTACAGCACAAGTGCCATTTACATAATTATCAGACTGATTATAGGTACTAAAAGCAATAAAATAACAAAACGCTATATTATAAGTTATAAATCTACTGAATATATCCTAGTAAAAATTTCAAACGATAATATATTTAAGCCACAAAGAAAAAGTAAACTCAATGATTCATAAAACAGAAAGATAAAAACATGTTTCTTTGATGTCTTTCTCCACTCGAATTTTCTGCTATACTTTTATGAAAATGCATGATAGATTTGGGTAATGGTAAAATTATGTATGATATTAATGTAATATTTTCGTGATCTCTCCTCTGTTTTCTTATAACAAAAAAATATTATTTAAGTAAAGTGTACGAGTTCTTGTCCATAAACGGAAACTAAGTAATGACATGTATCTAATTCTAATTATGATTCTCATAATATATAATCTTAAGGGGTTACACGAAGTTAGGAGGATGAAAAAATGGGATTTTTCAAGAATTTTTCGTGAAAGATATTTTAGTTTATCAACGTAACAATTTATGTTAATGTTATTGTAACTTTTAACTACTACAATGTGTTATTTTTGTTTTAAAAAAAGTTTTTTTTTAAAGCTGCTCTAGCCGGTCTCCGGGAGGTATAATCTAGTATTTGAACAAAAGGAATAAGCAAAATATTAGTTTTTAGCAAAATGGAGGCTTCTAAAAAGAAACTATTTTTGATGAAAATTTTGGCCTTGAATTGTTTATAAAATGGAAAATATTTATTCGTAAGAAGGAAATATTCATTCAATTACTAAAAATATCTATTTAAAAAGCATGTTTAAAAATTTAAATCTGGTCGTTTTAGCAGTTACCGAGAAATCTTTCTTACCGATTTAAACACAGTTTTGAGAAAAACGCGTTCAAACTTTTAAAATCACTAATTAATGCTAGTACGGAGAATAATCAATCTTTCTCATCGGAACCGCCCTGAACAGTTACAGAAAAGGTACGATAGCGTGGGAATAAATAGTTGCTTCCTTGGCTTCCCAAGTACAGGGAGATAACCGGGTATTTAAACCATTGTAGTAATTAGGCTCCCTCTCTCATAATGTAGCTCTTGGCCAGATAACTGTGTTCATAAGTCTAATAAACCTAATAAATCAACCACGCGCTTTATTAATCCAAGTTTTGTTTTTTAAATGTGAATACCTTACAAGTCTCCCAGGTGCTCCCGTCTGGAGTCAGTGAGACTATGGCATCCAAAGTAAGGCTGAAGGTAGTGAGGGGGGGAAGTAGATGGGGGAGAGGATGGTGGAGATGTTCTTGGCTATTCAGATCTGGTCACCAAACACAGCTAAATCCATTTCAAGCAACTTTTCAATTCTGAATGTGGTACTAAGAGTATCTTCCACCCTGGAACGTGACACAAATATACACATACAATATATTATTTTTAAATGAATGTCGTGAAATAATTCAAAATAATCAAATAAAATTTATTTGCGCACGCCGGGATTTGATCCCGCGACTTCGGATTGTGAGTCAAGAGCCTTACCCAAATACAAATATAACAGATCTCAAGATCATCTTTCGACCAAATTTGATTTACTAGCCGTTGGATAATAGACCTTAAATGAGTGTAATAACAGCGATAAAAGTTTCGTCAGTAGAACAATTTTATTACACAGGTAAATGGATCACCATCTAAAAGAAATTTCGGAAACGTGAAATATTAATGTCGTGGTTCGAGTATCGTGATCCTGGATTGCTGACGCCAGTGCACACGGCACGCGGCACGCGGCACACGGCACACGTCTTGCTTGCAGCGAGGCGACGGGCTACGCGAGGCCCCATTCCGGAGACCTCATCTCAATTCCTGACCCATGTTCGCCGTTTAAGCTATTTCCATTTTAAACGTACAGTACTTCCTTCAATTCTGCGGAGTGACTTCCGGGGAACACGTGACTCCTGGCGGATAGAATGGAAGCTGTTTAATAAAATTTTCCACTTAAATTGCGATGTCTATTAAAATGAAGAAAGAAAATTATTTGCAGGAATTAGATAAATCTTAGGTTTTACCTGTAAATGCCATCACATGGGTTAGTTGCCAAAGTTGGTCTATGAAAATCTGAAAGGGATATGTTTACAAACCTTACCTACTGTTATTTGAACTGTATTTGATTCCTAACTTATTTATTCATTTATTAGAGATAATATATTACAAAATTATTACATAAAATTTACAATACATTACTCCCAATGAGTTTAATGAAACTCATTTCGGGAAGGACAACGTTATACATCTAAAGGAAAATTATTTTTACATAAGAACACGGAAATCAATGAGCAATACATAGATTTTTAAATGGACTAGACACACTTGATACAGTTAATTGAAGAATATACAAGAGTTACAAAGGAAGGCAGCTAAATTCGTCTCTGGTTAATAAAGTTGCTGAGAAAATATCCTTTTAGAGCCTTTGCCAATATTTTTTTGTTTGATTCTAACTTAAGAGCGTTTAACCAGCCAGCGGCCGAAAAACCACATTTTGTCGAAAGTTGTTCTTACGATCATGCAGGGTGGTTACAATAAGAAAGATTAATTATTCTCGGTACCAGCTTTTTAAAATTATAACTCAATATCGATTTTATTTCATTCCAAATTTGCTTTTATTTATACCTACATCCAAAAATGCTGAAAGGCGTGATGACAAAACTATTAAAATAATGTACTGTTTGTAATTATTTTCTGATTATAAGTATTTATCATTTTTAATAATGTCTAAGTTAACAAAGATTTGATATGCATGCAAATTAACAGATGGCGTTGGTTATAAAGGTTGGGTAATTGCGTTGTCAGTAGATGGCGTTGTGTTTCGTTAGTCACAGCAACGTGTGGTTGTGGATGTTTAGTTTTTTGGTGAAATTCGCATTCTGCGACATCACGTGACCCCCCCCCCCCCGCATGTCTCATGTGGAGAATCATCATACGTAACTTGATATGAAGTGGCGGAAGTATAATTTTTTCTCTACTTGCAACGGCTCATTAAGAACATTGGCTTTACCAACAGTTAGGCATGCTGGAGGGGGGGGGGGGGGTCACGTGATGTCGCAGAAAGCGTATTTCACCAAAAAACTAAACTCCTATTAATAACTCTAGTTCTGAAGAGCCAACTTACACTGCTAATTATTTTTAACTAGCAGACCCAACCACACGTTGCTGTGACTTACGACGCCATCTACTGACAACGCTATTACCCAACCTTTATAATCATCGCCATCTATTAATTTGCATACATATAAAATCCAGATCGCCCGCTTGCCAGCCCGCTGCCTATCGCCCGCAGCCCGCTGCCGCTGCCACATATATTATATATTTTAACCAATTTGCACAAAACCTTGCCTGACTATATGCCCAAAAACCTTTCCCATGAATCACTCTATCTAATGGTGAAAACCGCACGAAAATCCGTTGCGTAATTTAAAAGATCTAAGCGTACAGGCACCGGGAGTGGCTTTACTTTATATGGTTTAATGATGATATAAGATATGCCGAAATCCTAAAAACCAGATCCAATTCAGTACTTTCATGAATATATCCGTAAACTGGGTACTTAAAAGTATAAAAATCCGCAGAGATATCCAGGACAACAAAAAAAATTACGTTTTTTGTTGAGCTGTGTTATAATTAATAATGCATCAATACGTAACAGTCATGAAAGGTCCATATTACAAACAACGATGAAACGATTATTGCGGAAATATAGTAAAATACATTTTTTTTATAAAACGAGAAAAGGGTTCGAGTAAAAAATACAACGTCGATTTGTGACAATTTGTATCCATCACTCACTGGTTTGCGGCAAGCGTTGCAATGCCATATTTAAAGAAATAAATTGTTTCTCCCTGCATGTCCTTTCCCATGCGTCCCCGTTCCCCTCCCGCATCCCCTTCTCCTTCCGCGTTCCCATTTTCCTTTCCCATTCTATCCCCTTTCCCGCTCCCCGTCCCGCCAACCTCCTGGAACCTCCCGCGTTCCATATAGTCAGTCCCAGTACATTCACTTTTCAAACAGCTCGCGTGCCACATATTACAATTTTTTAATTCAAATTTTCTTTTTTCATGTATTACAAATATTCATTATTGTATATTATAAGAACAATCATTCTAATTTGATACCTAACAAAGGAACCTATTTAAAATATATATAATTTAAAAAATCTATACTTAGACAAATCAAAAGTGGCAAATAAATTTTATTTGATTAATTTGTGTTATTTCACGATTTATTCATTAAAAATAATATATAGTGGAAGATATTCTGAGTATCGCCCTAGTGTAAAACCACCATTCAGAATTGAAACGTTGCTTGAAATGGCTTTAGCCGTGTTTGGTGACCAGATCTGAATAGCCAGGTACTTCCCGACCTTCCTTTTCCCCATCTCCTTCCCCTCCCCACTACCTTCAGCCTTACAACATACCCCAATTGGGGATGCCATAGTGCCACTGGCTCCAGACGGGAGCAGTTGGGACTCTTGTGCGGTATTCATCTAAAAAAAATAAAACCTTTTGTTACAAAAAAAAAGCTGCCTGCTTAATTCACATTCATCATACATGCGAATTGTTAAACGTGCGACGTTAAAATAGCCGTAACGTTTTCTGAAATTAACCAATTTTCTGCGCAATTCTCTTAATTTTTCTTTCCGTAAGAACCTTCTACAAATTATTAGGAAACTTTGAAAAAAAAAATGAATTAGATTGGTTAAGTCGTTCTGAAGTTTTGGCGTGATCATACATGGATTTCTATTTCACTAAAAATAAAATTATTATACCTCACATTAAAAAAATAACGATATTTTAAGAACTCTCGTAAATTTAAAAACTTAAAGTTTTTTCTCTTAAATATTTTCACGTGATAAAATCTTAATTACCTACTAACATATTTTGAAAGAAAAACTTGTTTGAATTTAAGTAGATACTTATCACAGCAATAAAGTATCGGTGGTAAGCTTTCATGTTCTGTAGTCGTAACTATCGAGCAAATGCTGCCAATCTTTATTTAACGTGATTGCAAAACGCTAAAGATTATTACCGTCTACAGTTGCAATGCAAATCACGAATGGTTTACTAATTATAATAAAAACCGAGTTTTAAATTTTTCGCAGTAATTAGTTCTCCACTGAAATTCCACTTTTCCAATAATAATTATTCCGACTCTTCTTAAAATAAAGCTGCGGGAATAGCCGTATCAGTATCATGCATTAATAATTAGTTTTCTTTTTTGTAGCTTGATAGCAACGAGTAGCATATTTAGTCAGATCGTTCTTTTTGAATGTCCAGCGAGTATAATCCTTAACGGGCAGTTAGACATCATTAGGAACAATTTGAACAGCGCTAAATCGCGCCCTCTAGTCAACTAAAAAGACCTGGATTGAACACAACAATTTCCACACGTAGTACATTACCACTTTATAAAAAGAGTCCTAGAAAAATATTCGGGAACGGCAAAAGTTCAGGAGTGGATGCATCTTTTTTGTTCTTGTTTCGTTTTCGCTGGCAAATTGCGTATTGGGCTTTAGCTCTTAGATCAGGCTTAATGCTCCACACACGCCGTAAGTTGAGAGCAAACAAATTAACCTCCATTTAGTTTCCCAGTTGGAAAAGAGCTGGAAAAACAAACTTAATTATCCTGCATACTTAAAGGCGAGCTCATAAATGTTAATATTTAAGGGGTTGCTTTAATCAAAACCGTGCCTAATGTGTACAAATCGGTGGGGAAGTTTCTTTTGGAATGAATGATCATATTCATATTTTGCTGCACGATTGCATGGTCGTATTTTACTTTTGACGATTTTAAGATATTTTAAATTTTTTAAATTGTATTACTATACAGGACAGGGTATCCGGGGGTAAAGTGCAATAACTTCGAGAGGTGATTCCACATGATGGTAGGAGTAAAAAAGATTAACAACTTTTTCCGAAATTCCAACATTTTTTTCCCACACAAAAAGACGTATCTAATAAAAATCCTGAGGCCCTCCGTTCATGGAGATACTTACAATCTACGTAATTGTGACGAAACCACAAGTACCCTGCTGATATACTACTTTTTAATGCTAGTCTCCATACACGGCGCTATCCGAAATGTACTGAACTATATTTTTCACGTGCAGCCGTGGAGTGAACACGCTGTCATGCGATGCCATATGATTTTTTTTCCAACATCAATCCATGCCTTCTCCACTAAATCGTTTCTTACGTATTCTGGTAAAGTATAGTTATGTAAACATGCATTTTTTCCACTTTCAGAACAAATCTAACATTACTTTCATGTTCCGACGCCATTTCTGTCAAACTTCAAACGAATAAGTATCGGACGCAAATGATGCGAGCGTCGCGTGCGATCAGCACTGTCGGAATCGTGATACTAATTGGAATCCGACAGCCACTGCGTAGCGCCGTGAACGGGCACCAGCAAAATCATACGGGGGGTACTTACGATCGGCGCGTATGATACGCGCACGAGGATCGAGTATCTTGTAAGTATCTCCGTGAACGGAGGCACTTAGAGTGAGGTACGATATTACTTGCTGAGCACCCGCCGGGCACGATTGTGGCAACATTGCATGGTTGTGACTGGCCCGTATTGAAACAGCGGAAAATAATAAAGCTGGTGGCACACGCTGGTCTATTTTTATCTTTTTACCATAAAACAACCCCTAAAAGTTGGAATTTCATCAAGAGTTATTAATCTTTTTTATTTATAATATGATATAGAATCACCTCCCGAAGTTAAAGCTGGGTCCACAAATTTTCTTCTGTCTGTTCCGTTCCTCCGTTCCGTATCAGCGTCGCGATCAAGAATGCTAGTTTGGACGCCCGTTCGGAACCGTACGGTGTTACGGAGGGACGTTACGGGTAGAGGTACTCCCCTATCCATCGGGAGTCGGTTTTTTCGGCCCGTTCAAAGGCGATACGATACGGGTATGCGCCAGTCTGGACGCGATCGCGGCATGCGCAGGTCGTTGTCTCTGGAATGGAATGAACACGCGATGATGCCGATGATCGCAGCGACGTTACGGAGGTACGTGCTATTTTTACTAGCGTCCAGAGTTTTTGATACGGAACGGAGATACAGAACGGAGGAACGGAACGGACAAAAGAATATGTGTGGACCCAGCTTAATGCACTTTACCCCCGGAAACCCTGTATATAATAATCTCATTGTCACTAATGGAATAATCCATAATACGGTGGATTAATATAGTGAAACATCGAGGTAAAAAGAAATGCATTGATTGCACGGAACAATTAAATTTAGCAAAAAATAAAGTCATTTATTATAATATGTATATCTTCATAGAAAAAATCATTATCACTTGCCGTGACATCTTGTCAAAAAATTGATGAAACAATAAATTAATAGTAATTTATCATTGAAAAAGAACAAAACACTAATAATCTAAACAAAAATATGAATGAGAACAAGACACAGAAAAATAGAGAAAGATAATGGTCGCAACTGAGACAAAATATTAATATTTGTCGAAAATAATATTGTTAATTCTTAAGGGTCGGGTATCAAACCGCGCTGACGCTGCAGTTAGGTATTTCTTGTACTTGTAGACAAACACGGCCGCAGCCGGCCGCCTGCGTCTGACTAGAGGAGATGTGGGTATACTAGACACTACGGACTAAATAAAAATACACTTGCCTTATAAAATTTAGTTCCTACTATAATAATGGATACAACTTAACATACTAAGAATCATATTGTGGAATAGCGTGGATAGCTCATAGAGACATTTGCGCCTAGGTCAAACTGCCCATTCACTGCAGTTAGGTATTTTTGGTAGTTGCAAACAAGCTCGGCCGCCGCGATCTACTGTGTATTTCGGTTATGGGCATATTAGACCTTTCAATTCTGCTGCGCAATTAGGTTGTAGATACCAAATTGCACCGTGTAAACAAGACATTGCATGTTTCCATGTCATTGCGCGTCATCTTTCCACCGCATTGAAAATATTCAAATTGTTTAATATTTTCAATGCGATTGGTTCTGTTGTCCTTCGTGCGCATGCGCGAATGCGGCGTTGCATGCGCGCGCAGCACTGTGCGCGCGTATTGAAGTGCCAAACTGTGACTGTTTATTTTGTAGTGAGTTGTCAACATAGAAAATGGTTTTTAAATGGAGGGAAGTGCATACGCCTCTCATTAACTCGTTAATTAAATGATCACAAATTAACTTAATTCCCGCGCGCACGACCTGTTTCGAAGACATTCTAAAATCTATGACAGCAATGTGATTGAATGGTCCACTTCTGTCAAGTACGTGTAAACAGTACACCCTTTCAATTATACGCCGTTCAACCAAATCGCATCAATGTGGTTGACGTGTGTAATTTCGCCATTTGATTCAGGCACGGCTGCTCAGCATTTTGATAAAATACGGAATAAAAATACACTTGCTTTGTATAATTTTAATTTATTTCCAACATAATTGATACAGCTTGACAGACTATAAATCATATTATGCAAGGGCAAGGATACATAGACTTTTTTTAGCCCCTGGACCTTTACAGACGTCTTAGTTTTTGACTCAATGTGACATAGAATCTAATGGTGTTTTGATGTGGAAAAAATTTCTGGTTCATATATGGTTTGTATAATGTTATTAATTTTTTTATAATTTTACCAGCAAATAATGGGTGTGAATAAGTTACGACAAACAGTTTTTACTCTGTGCCTTAGAAATTAAAAAACAGGTAGTTTTGTTTTTGAAAGTTTATTTATATGCATACAGATTTTTTTTAATACCTAGTAAGAAAGAATATATTTTACAATTTATCTTTGATATACATAAAGTAGAACGAAGCACATTTAGAAAAAAGACAGTCAAAAATATAAAGAAGTTCAGACAAATTTTTATAAAACAACTAAATGTTTTATTTTTATTTTTATGTAACTTACAAAGTCCCAACTGTTATCAATCGTGGGGTATGTTGTGAGGCTGATTAAGGTGGGAGGGGAATAATATAGGGGAAGTACGTGGCTATTCAGATTTGGTCACCACACACGGCTAAAGCCATTTCAAGCAGTTTTTCAATTCTGAATAGTGGTCTTACACCAGGGCGATACATAAAGTATCTTCCACTCTGTTTTTTTATAGAAGGCTATTGACAAGTTTTTTTTTCTTTGTATAAAACACGCTGTAACTCGTGTTGTGCGTGTTACAGGTAAAATTGCAAATGTTATATGTAAGTTCAAAATAAATTAATTATTACCCACAATTATTATAGTTATTTCACAGCATTATCCAAAAATAACAAAGTTACTATTATATACTTGTTTACTATTATATAATTTTACAATTGAAAAATGTCATCCACAACACAGGTGAATTCCTAGCGTGGAGGACATTAGACTATACATTTGTAATGTAAACTTATTAATAAAAAAATACAAAACAATACAGAGTGATAAGTGTTAGCCCCTCATTTATTCACAAGACTGTCATTTTGTAATGACATCATCCTTTCTCCCGGTCTATTATCGATAATTCATACAGCGCCCTTGAGCTGATTTTTCACAAAAACGGCGCTATATAAATCATCCAAATATTATTTATTAATTCTAAACATTCACAAAAAGTGTGGTAGATCATTCATTATAGCAAAAAGTTTATATGGAAGGCCGTTACTCCGGCCGCTTATGTTTATTTAAAAAACTTACATGTTAACTGATAGTTTCTGTTATAACGACGTCATTTATATTGCTTCTGCTGCTTTTCTAAAAAAACATATAAAATAAATTTATTTGTAATAATACGACCCAGAATTTACCCAACATCGAAATTCATTCGATTTATCAATGGATCTAACAGTCGTTGTTTTCAATAAAACTTAGTGACAATTTGAACGGAATCGGTAGAGAACTCAAAATAGTCGTCGAAATTATGCATTTTGAAATTAAATTTTGTTAAATTAAATTTTGATATTAAGTTCGTTGAACCCCAAACTCCTTAAACCTGATTTTGAACCAAATCGTCAAAGTACTTAAGATATTCAAGATGGATGCCGAAATTTTGCATTTTGACATTAGATCCGAGTTCAGTGCACGTCCAAACGCCCTAATCCTGATTTTGAACCAAATCGGTAGATAACTAAAGAAATTCAAGATGGATGCCGAAATGTTGCATTTTGACATTAGATCCGATTTCAGTGCACTTCCAAACGCCCGAATGCTGATATTGAACCAAATCGGTAGATAACTAGAGAAATTCAAGATGGATGCCGAAATGTTGCATTTTGACATAAGATCCGAGTTCAGTGCACGTCCAAACGCCCTAATCCTGATTTTGAATCAAAAAGGTAGATAACTAGAGAAATTCAAGATGGATGTCGAAATGTTGCATTTGGACATTAGATCCGAGTTCACTGCACTTCTAAACGCCCGAATTCTGATATTGAACCAAATCGGTAGATAACTACAGATAAATTCAAGATGAGTGCCGAAATTTTTAGATGTCAAAAAGCAAAATGACTTCAGTCCACCTTCAAACTACCCTTGATAGAAATCAGTAAAAAAAATGAAATTTTGACTTTATTACCTTATTCTCCTATTCTTCCAGTGGGAGGGTCTATTTTTTATGGCACGGTAAGCAAGAATTCCTTTATTTTTACCCATTTTGAAGGTACCTGAAGTTTAAAAAAAAAATAATAATAAAATATGTAAAACTGTAAATCAAGTTAAAAATAATTTATTAGATAATAATAAATATATTTTATTTCTACTTACCCGGTTACTGTAACACCTATCTCCTCAATGATTCCTTCAAAAATCGAATAAACAGCGAACAAAATTGCTGCGAAAAAAATATGCGTGCTGTCGCCTTGACCGCTATCTCACAACTGAATAAATTCTGTGAAATTCAACCGTTATATAAGACATCGCGCGGCGTAATATTTTGCCATACATTTTTGTATGGCGGAGAATAGTTGAAAAATTCAGAAAGTTTAGGCGAATTACAATAAAAATCTAGATACACTGAAGAGCTTTTAATTTAATAGCTTGATTTAACATAATGTTTACTCTGAGATTACGGAAGGATTTTTGGTAAAAATGTTTACAACAGGTTCAGGAGAGATAATCGCGAAGGCCTTTTTCAGCGTTTTAACTAAAGTTGCAGTATGTATAACTTATAGAATTTGTAAGATTACAGTAAAAAAAATTTAATCACTAGTAACTTTACACATTTTTCTAACTACCCGTATATAATTTTCTAGTATTGCTGCTACGAGACGCGGATGCTACTGCTAATGCGGAGCGATGTTTTCCAAACCCGACCCTTAAATTTGAAAATTTGAGATTGACAATTATGACGGTTTCATAAAAGGTGGCACTGGGTGAATTGGTAAAAGCGCACGTCCCGGTTAGACGAGAGGTTCATTGTTCGTGTCCCCGTATTTCTATTTTTCTGTGTCTTGTTACCTTTCATACTTTCGTTTAGATTATTTATCTTCTTCTTCAATGATAAATTATATTGTTGGGAATACCCTTCAAAAGTAATAAAAAGAGAGTTGGTTTTATAAAAAAAATTAGTAGTCATGTATTCAGATCGCTCGAACAGTAGGAAATAAAGTTTTTCGAGACACATTTCAAAACACCTGGCTCTGCTATTGAATAATCAGGGAATCAACATAAATAGTGTGTCCTGTTCGTATTTGATCAGACTCATTATGAAGCGACCCCAAAAGGATGAGCATAAGCAGGAGTTTTTAGGGTGATAATTTGTCATTGATAAAGATGACCGATATATTTTAGGAAGTTGACAAAAGACTGACGGAAGGTACCGTACTATTTGAAGGAAGAAATTGGAACAAAAAGAGAAACTATTTTACAAATGGGTCGCCTTAATAAAATAAAGAATTTAAAAAATCATTCGTTTTCATATTGCCAATTTTAAAACAGATAAATAATTTTCTTGCGCAGATTAAAGATAACAATTCACCCGCCCAGAAATGCACCCACAACGATACACGTACCATTAACGTCAAGGGTGAAACTACCTTTATCGACTGATAGCAATTGGGCGGAGATATGAAAGTAATTGGATATGGTACCGACTCGACGGTGGAACTGAAGTTCACGTAATAAGCTACTTAAAGGTTTTAGGAATTGCCGCCAGAGAGAGCTTTCAATATTTCCCGGTAATCCGACAAGACATGTCACCTCGCACGCATGAAGTATCAAATATTTTTAATGACGTCGTTTGCTTGCTCTTGCGTCAAAATACAAAGTCTCTGAGAGTAACACTTTCGCATACCAGATCAGGGACAAAAAAAGAATAAAATAATAATAAGAGTTGCACAAATAAGTAACAATCCCTTGGATTACTAATACATGGCGCTATTTATGCACAATGTCATTAGACACGATGGAAAAGTGTAACTTCGGACACAAAGCTCAGAATGTGAGCACCGATAGTGAATATTTAGATTTTGTGTTTGTTTCGCTTTTATTGTCGCTAACTTTGTATGGAATCGTAACGCTTCGAGTAGTAGAGAACGGAGAAGAACGTTTTTTTATGCCGTAGTTGTGTGCTATTAGTTGCCATTTTCTAATATTCTTGCGGGTGGAATATTCAAACTGTTTACAATAAACCGGCTACCTTTCAAGTGATAAACATTGTTGCCAAATTTAGATTGTGTTTTTTCATAGCATTTTCGGAACCCCTAAAAAGGCTCGAAGAAGAAGTCCTTGATCGGATTTCTATGCATTGACTGTGAGTTATTATTAATTTTATGTTTCAAAATTTATGGGGATGAAATATTTAAACCGTTCAGAATCAACCGACAACCTGTCAACTGATAAATTGTTTTTTGAGTCCTTGTGAACTTTGGAAATTTAATGCAAAATGGTAATGAAAATATTCTGTTCAAATTTACACGTAGAAGAATATTTATTAAATAAAGCCAAATGTTTTCGTGCTATTATAAATATAAAAGTAAGCTTTAAGGCGTGAGATGAAATATGAAATGCTATGTTAGGAACTGAAGTTAGCACATAATTAAATATTTCAAGTAAATCAATATCGAATATATCCCTTTAAAATTTGACGGGAGAGCCTGGTAAATATTTATGCTCACACCAACGCAACATCAGCAAAAGCAACCCTTTTCTAATGATGTCGTTATATTATTATATAAAAAAAATAAAGTGTAAACATTTTATGTCTGAAGTAGCACTAAATTTTATATTTTTGAATATAGCTATTACTTTGTGGTTATCCATTATAGAAAAATGCAACAATATAACTTTGTAAAAACCACTTATATAGTGTGCAAATCCGACCGGTTTCGGAACAAACGTTCCTTCGTCAGGGAAAGCTTATACTAATTTGACAGTTTCGAACAATGTTTTATTATGGTAAGGGGTGGAGCCGTTGTTAGTTAATAATGTAGATTGGGTGGGTAGGTATTAGTGTAGAGTGGGTGGGTAGGGGAACAAATCCATGATTGGGCTATATGACAATATTTTTTGTTTGTTGATAATAGATTCATTATTTTTAAGGGATTTTTTAATTTAGAAGCTTTGGAAATTAAAAAGTTCCTTAAAAATAATGAATCTATTATCAACAAACAAAAAATATTGTCATATAGCCCAATCATGGATTTGTTCCCCTACCCACCCACTCTACACTAATACCTATCCACCCAATCTACATTATTAACTAACAACGGCTCCACCCCCTACCATAATAAAACATTGTTCGAAACTGTCAAATTAATATTAGCTTTCCCTGACGAAGGAACGTTTGTTCCGAAACCGGTCGGATTTGCACACTATATAAGTGGTTTTTACAAAGTTATATTGTTGCATTTTACTAAATTTTATCATTATCTGCATAAAAATATTCATTTCAGCGGGGGTGAAAAAACCAGAACCGCGCCAAGTCTAATGAGCGACTTCATGGAAATGTATATATAACGTCTTCAGAATATAACAGTGTTCTATGAGGTACATGTTAACAGATCTTCGGGTTTTATGGAGATTTTAATAAAGTGTGATTGCTATGCGATTATCATATATATAACGACACTTCAAAATATTTTAATGTATCAAAAAGACAAATTTCTAAACAAAATGCAGAACACAGCAGAAATAGAATAGATACATATTGCAGATGCTTGATATCCGTTTTCCGCATTGATGTGCGCAATCTCGCGACTGGGAAGGGGAACGCGGGAGGGGGGAGGGGAACCCGGGAAGGGACCTCGCGGGATGGTGGAAACGGGAGAGGGAAGAGGGAAGGCGGAGAAGGGGACGCGGGAGAGAAAGGTGAGGCGAAAGGGTAACGCGACGAATGGGAAAGAACACGCAGGGAGAAACAATTTCTTTATTAGAGGCATTGCAATGCATGCCGGGAGCTCGCTAGTTAATTATAAAAATGCAAATGATACCAAAGTCTTTCCCACGTTTTCTAATGAATAAATATTTAAGATTTGTTTAATTTCAGCACACGAGTACTCGCCCTAATATCCATTCAATTCCACGCAAGTGATTCATTATCAGTATGTGTACCACAACAATACTAGCGAATGAATATTCAATGATAAAATAATTAATTATAGTAGCGAAAATCAAAGACGACTCGTTGCAAACAACACTTACTATTTGAGGAGATCCTAATATTATCAATAAAGTTACAGCAAAAACAAAGATTTAATTTAAAAAAAAAACGGTTGTTTTCTTTTATATTAATATTGCCTTTTTAATATTGGCGCCGTGTAACTCTATTAATATCACAATCGGGCAGATATCAGTGACAGGATTTCTCATCCCCGGGCAGCGGGCCGCGGGCTGCAGATGACAGAGGCGGGTTGAGTGCACACGGCGCGGGCGGTCGGAGCGGCGCTCCGAGACCGCGGGCCGCAGTTGCCAGCCCTGCGGTTTGTACCCAGGCAGTGACGTACGCCCAGGCGGTGACATACCAACCCTTTGTTTGCCGCCAGTGCGTGAGACAAACCATAACTTTGAATAATTATAACAAGCTAATTTGAAAACTAGAAAATTAAATTCTTATGTGACAAAAATCAAGAAAAATATGCACTATGATCTTGTCACAAGTAAATAACTACCCAACTTCGCTAGAGGTTTTCATTATTTGAAATATTTTTCTTATTGAACAACTGATTGAAAAATATGAATTAGAGCGCCCACAGTCGAAAGACTTTAGCCAATTTGAGAGGCCGATATGGGTACCGCTTTATTAGATAATCAACACCCCTGAAGGTCGCCCTAAGTGGTTCGCTACGTTTGGTGACTTAAGGGCCCGCGACTCGGATTTCTACCGATTTATTACATATTTTCCTTAAACACGGTAAGTTTTAAAGCTCTTAAAAAAATATATGTTATTCTTGAAGATTAATATCTAGACTTTGCCCGCGCCGAAACGCAAATTATATAAAATTCCCTCGATAGAAAAAAAACGCAAAGTATGCTCCAAAAATTATTATAAACACGTTTGTTTCAGTTATTTTACAAGTTATATGTATGTAGCAATCTGTACGTGCTACGTAAACACAGTTAAAAGAAAACTCTAGAATCATCGGTTGATAGTTTTTTTATGTGCCATTAAAATTTTCACAATGTTATCAACATATGGAGTGTGACAGACTAAAAAATAAAATAAGAATAGGTACCATTTGTTTCAGCTTGCTGTTCAAAAGAATTGGAATTTGAATTGCTTTAATTTGAATTCTTAAGTAAGTACTTCTCAAGTAAGTACTTCTCACAGCGCAGGTAGTTAAGTTGACTCGCCACATATCGATCGTTTCGGGCGTAATCCAATACGTGACGTAGCAACAATGCGTGGTTGCTACAGGACTCCCTCCCCAGACAACGCAGACATGGCTGCGGTGGAAAGAGGAATAGTCAGATATCGAGGTGATCGGGAAATCGAACCCGCCTTCCAGAACGAGTGGTTGTGTGTGTCCGATCCTTACTGCCATCGAACAACGGAAGGGTTGGTTGTGATGTGGCGGCTGGTGACTCTGATGCGGTTTGCGAGTGTGATGTGAAACTCTCAAGATCTTGAGCAACGTATGCTGGTTTGAGGCGGTCGATGCTCACGGTGATTTCCTTCCCTTTTACCAGTATGGTATATGTTCGTTCGTGCCGACGAACGACTTTATGAGGGCCGCTGTAGGGTTGTTGAAGCGGACTCTTGACTGTGTCGTCCCTCAGAAAGACGTGAGAAGCTGTGGGAAGATTTTGGAAGACGAAACGATGTCCATAACCATGGCGGGTACCTTCAACTGGTCTCAGCTCGTTGAAATGTTTCCGTAGTTCCTTTAGAAAGCTTCCGGTGTCGTCGTTAACATTAGGTCGTGCTGTACATAGAAATTCGCCGGGTAAGCGGAGCGGCTCGCCGTACACTAGCTCGGCTGAGGTTGTAGCGAGGTCATCTCTCCAAGCTGCTCTGATTCCCATGAGTACGGTGGGAAGTGTTTCCGTCCAACGGTTATTCTGATGGCACTTGATCGCTGCTTTCAGTTGACGATGAAATCGTTCCACCATGCCATTTGCTGCGGGGTGGTATGCAGTTGTATGGATTTGCGTCGTGCCTGCCAGGAAATTCAACTGCCTGAACAACCTCGACTCAAATTGTCTCCCTTGGTCCGTAGTAATGCGGAGTGGAGTGCCGAATCTTGTTATCCAGCCCTCGTAGAAAGCACGCGCCACTGTTTCAGCCTCTTGGTCTGGGATCGGGAATGCCTCTGGCCATCTCGTGAATCTGTCTACGCACGTGAGGCAGTATCGGCATCCTTCTGAAGAAGGCATGACGATTATGTCGATGTGGACGTGCTCGAATCTAGCGGAGGGTCTGGGAAAGGCTCCCAGGGGTGCTGACACGTGCCGTGTAATCTTGCTTCGTTGGCATTGAAGGCAATTGCGTGCGAGCTTAATAGTCTCAGCTTTAATGGCCGGCCAGACATAACGTTGAGTTATGAGCTTAACCGTGGCCTTAATTCCAGGGTGAGCCAGCTGATGGACCGCATTGAATGCCGCAGGTCTGAACTTCTTCGTGACGAAGGGTCTGGCTATGGTAGTTGAGACGTCACAGTAGAGATGCGCGTCAGTACCCGGAATATTAATCTTTTTAAGTTGTAGGCTAGAACTTCCTTGCAAGTGTTGTTCCAGTTCAGGGTCGCACATCTGGTCAGCTGCCAGCGCTGCGTAGTCCAGAGGAGTATCTATCGTCTCGACCCTGGAGAGAGCATCCGCGACGATGTTGTCTTTTCCGGAGACGTGTCGGATGTCAGTTGTGAACTGGCTGATATAGTCCAGATGACGGAATTGCCTTGGTGAGCATTTGTCTGCTTTTTGTTGGAAGGCGAACGTGATAGGCTTATGGTCTGTAAATATGGTGAACGACCTGCCTTCCACCATGTGGCGAAAGTATTTCACAGCGAGATAGATGGCTAGTAGTTCTCTGTCGTATGCGCCATATTTCTTTTCACGGGCTCCCAGTGACCTGCGACGAATTGGTGGAGTGCGGCACCGGCTGTAGTATCAGACGCGTCGCTGACGATAGAGAGTGGGGCGTCGCACTTCGGGTGAACGAGCAGGGTTGCCTGGGCCAGAGCTTCCTTGCACTTGCTGAAAGCTTCTACTGTTTTGGCAGTCCAAGACACGAGTTGTTTGCCTTTTTGGTTCCCTTTTAGGAGGTCATTGAGTGGAGCTTGTGTCCTCGCGGCGTTGGGAATGAATCTTCTGTAAAAATTTATTGTTCCCAGGAAACGGCGGAGATCCTTGATGGAAGCTGGTTGGCTGTAGTTGTTGATGGCCTCCACTCGATCTGGGAGGGGTGAAGTGCCAGCGTCGGACACCAGGTATCCTAGGAATTTGACTTTAGTCAGGCCGAAATGGCATTTGGCGGTGTTGATGACAACACCATATTCCTGCAGGCGCTGGAATAATATCTTGAGGTGGGCTAGGTGCTCTTCCTCTGACGTTGAGGCAATAAGGATGTCGTCTATGTAGGCGTAACAGAAATCTAAGCCTCTGGTAACCTCGTCCATGAAGCGTTGGAAGGTCTGGGCTGCGTTGCGGAGGCCGAAAGACATCACCGGAAATTCGAAGAGTCCGAATGGCGTAGTGATTGCTGTTTTCGGAATGTCCTCGGGAGCCACAGGGATTTGATTATATGCCCGCACCAGATCAATCGTTGAGAAGATCTTGGTGCCGCTCAGTGCCTGTGCAAAATCTTGGATGTGGCGTACGGGGTATCTGTCCGGAATAGTTCTGGCGTTCAATCTTCTATAATCGCCACATGGTCTCCACTGGTCGTCCTTCTTGGGTACCATGTGCAAGGGAGATGCCCAAGAGCTCTCGGAAGGTCGAGCGATTCCGAGACGGACCATGGCTTCGAACTCCTTCTTGGCGCGTTTTAACTTGTCAGGAGCAAGGCGTCGTGGGCGTTCGACTGTTGGAGGTCCTGGCGTGGTGTTAATATGGTGCAGTGTTGCGTGACGAACTTCCCTCCTGGCGCCGTCAGGGCGAGTGATGTCAGGAAACTGTTGAAGAAGCTTATGATACGGGGACGTTCCTGTGACCGTCTTAATGGAAGCGATCTTATTGTCGCTTCGTTTTTCCGTGATGGTCAAATTCGTCACCTGGTCCAGCAGCCGTTTATTTCGGACATCCACCAGTAGCTCGTACTTGGCGAGAAAATCTGCCCCGATGATTGGCCTGGAGACGTCTGCAATGACGAAGCTCCAAGTAAAGTCGCGTCGCAATCCCAGATCCAGGTTGAGCGTTAGGCTGCCATAAGTAGCGATTGTGCTGCCATTTGCTGCTGCCAGTTCGTATGTCACTTTAGTGGGGCGTCCCTGGACAAGGCGTCGTGGGAAAACGCAGAGATCTGCACCGGTGTCTATAAGAAATTGGGTACGGGTTACCCTGTCGGTAACAAAAAGGCGACTGACTTGGTTGGGGCTAGTGCTGGTCGCCATCAGTTTGGGCCCCGCGCGTTTTCCTGCTGGAAGTTGCAGGGTTTGGTGCACTTGCTTGCCTTCGTCCCATACTTCCAGTGGTACCAGCATGTTCCCTCGGGCTGACGACCTCTGGACCGACTGCGGGAACGATTGCTCCAACGATGCGGGGTGGCGCTCCTCCCCTGCTGGCCAGAGCGTAGTGTCGAAACTTCGCGCCTCAAGGTAGCGAGCTCTTGTTGGAGAGGCTGCATCAACCGCGCCATCTGTGTAACCAATGAATCTTCGGACGATGGAACAGCCACTGAGTTAACTGCCGGTCTACCAGCATAGTCTGCTATGGCGTCGGCCAAGCTGGCCACCTTGTCAAGCGGAGTGTCTTGCTGCGTAGCCAGAACCATCTGCATACTTCTAGGAAGACGACCCATCCATAGGGTTCTCAAAACCTCATTGGGCACAGCGCTGCCGGAGAGGGTGCGCAGGTGTCTCAAGAATTGGGAGGGTTTACGGTCTCCGATTTCTTCATGTTCCAGAAGTCTCCTTATCTTCTGCTCCTGCGTGGAGCTGAGGCGTCTGGTTAGTTCACATTTTAATAGTGCATATGCACCGATCTCAGGAGGCTTCACAATGATGTCCCGGACTTCTTGGGCGTGGGCGGGCTCCAAGGCTCCGAGAATGAAATCAAATTTTGTGGCATCCACGGTCACTCCTGCTGCCTCGAAGCTGCGCTCCACCATAGCGAACCATAATTCTGGGTCAGTAGGGCAAAAAGGCGGAATGCGTACTGCCACTCGGTTGACCTCAGGCGGTGGATTCCTGATGTTGGGTTGCTGGTTACTTGGTTGCTGGCTGTCCTCAGATGTTCCGCTCACAAGAGACATGATGATGATTGGTGCGCGAAATTTATCACCGAAGAGTTTATTTCGTGCGCGACGTGCTCGCGGTAGACGTACTTGCACGCGTCGTGCTCACTGTCGGATTCACAAATGTAAACTTCGTGGTCACTAATGTGAACGTCGGTGTCACCAATGTAGCAATCTGTACGTGCTACGTAAACACAGTTAAAAGAAAACTCTAGAATCATCGGTTGATAGTTTTTTTATGTGCCATTAAAATTTTCACAATGTTATCAACATATGGAGTGTGACAGACTAAAAAATAAAATAAGAATAGGTACCATTTGTTTCAGCTTGCTGTTCAAAAGAATTGGAATTTGAATTGCTTTAATTTGAATTTTTAAGTAAGTACTTCTCACAGCGCAGGTAGTTAAGTTGACTCGCCACATATCGATCGTTTCGGGCGTAATCCAATACGTGACGTAGCAACAATGCGTGGTTGCTACATGTATAAAAAAAACACAGCGTTTTTTTTAAATGCTGTTTAAGATAATGCCCGCCAGATTTTTGCTCTTTTTTAAACGAGTCGTGTTTTATTAAACATTTTCGCAATTTTCGCATCGATTTTGTCGCTGTAAATGTTAGCGCTCTCCTCTAACATTCGTAATTTCGTATCTCTCTATCTTCTTCTTTTCGAGCCCGGTTGCAGAGCCTTAAGGGTTCTCGGATTCAATGACGATTCAACGATTTGGCGACTAAACTGCTTAACGACTGTGCATTGAGCATCGACATTTTCAATGTCACCTACAGAGAATTCAGTAACTATCTCTTGACATACGTCACAACATAGTTTAACTGCCCCCATGCACCTTTAGAAAAAAATTGTTATTGTCTCCATATTTTTTTTAGTGTATGAGAGGTATGGAGAACCTGAATAAAAATAAATTAATGGGGTGAGGTTTGTCAAGGTTTTGGCAGTGGACAAGATCATAATACAGCTTTTGCCCACTTCCTGCGTGGCCGGCCGGATCAGAAGGAACTGGTCGAGGGAGACCTTTTGACCTCTCCAGCCGAACTCTCTCGACCCATCGCCTTGCAACCGTGGGAGGGTTGGATTCATACGTCCGTCACACCTCAGCAAATTCCTTTTTCCGTCCTAGAACTTCCTCTCTTTCCTTTCCATAAAATGACCCTGTACACAATAAATATATAGAGGGATTTTTACTCCATGGACTGCTGTATGGGGCTAATGTAAACAAAAAAATAATAATAAGGGCATAAAAATCCATTATGATAATAATATATGGAGGTGCGCATGTGAACGACGCGACACTAGGAATAATTTTTTTTAATTTCTATGAATTTTGAAATAGTTTCCAACTACTACCGCTATCATATTTTCCTGTGTTTTTGATCCAACCACATTCTACTGAGTGTAATTAAAATTTTAAGACCTTGGATGAAAGTCACCTATCTGATACTACGTACTACGTCTATCAGGTGTTATTGCACTCCACCTGAGTCTAGGGTTTATTAAGACAGATTTTTTTTATAGTTATAATGCTGGCAGTGCCCATAGGTACTATCTAAGAATTCTTTCTTCTCAAATATTCTAATGAAAAATGTTTGCAAACCCTTTCAATGACTTTATTGTCGACATTATTGAGCCTGGTGATTATAGAGTAAATGTTGGAAAAAATTTTATTTAGAGAAAAACGAAGAACTGGCATGGCTTTGATTTAATTAAATAAACGTTTTATTTATTTAAAATGTTGTACGACAGCTTAATCATTCTTTACAAGTAAGTACAATATTTCGGTAAATATGCAGAGGCACGCCACATCCAATGCTCACAAACCAATTAAAAAAAACATGAAATTGGTTCTAAGGCTAGTTTTTTCTCTTCCTTTTTTAATTAAGCATTTAAGAACCTACTTCACAAAATAGATTTGTGGTTTGGGTTTAATTAAAAAAAAAAACACAAAAAAACACAAAAAAAACAACAAAAAACTTACCTAAAAACTCACACGTCATATGTCAAATCTTGAGAAAGTGACCACAAAGATCTTTTCAAATTTAATTAAAATTTATGTCGCTTCTCCGTGAACTGAAATCGATTTTCATCATTGTAATTAAACTTATTGGACTGGTTGTTTCAAAATATTTGAACAATTCATCAAATTATCGAAGAAAGCAAACAATTATTGGTGGCTTGACATTATACAGATTAAACAAGTTCTTTGTTTAAACCCACATCATTTTTGATCTATATTTGTCGACCGGTTTCGGTTGACCTCAACGTTCTTCGGGACAATAATACATAAACAGGTTATGTGTTTATTGTCCTGAACCTTCTCAACCTCAACCGTTACCTCAAATTTCCTACCGTTTGACCTCAAACTTTTTTAATCAATAAACATGAAGAAGATTGAGATCAATTGAACTTTCACAGAACGTAAAAAATTAACTTAAAATATTTGATGAAAATTGTTTGAATCAACCCATCGATGGTGTTTTTTTTTGTGCGCATTGAGGATTTTTCAGTTTTTCATTTGGGAAGTTAGGTTTATGTACAAAAAATATTACAGGTAATTTAACGAGACTTTAATGCTGGTAAATTATGTTATAGAAATTTCATTCAATAGCACCATTCTATGTTAGAACGTCTCTTCTGCCGTGTACTATCTTGAACAAGTCAAAATAATAAAAATAAAAAGTTACCAAGTTGTAAAGGATTCATCTTAATTACTCGTAGTTCCGTAAGATCAGTCCTAAAATGTCTGTTAATGATTTTAGTGTAAGTGGATTGTATTCCTAACACATAAATATATCAAACCACCCACTCCTAACATATTATGTAGGTATTTCAAATAGTTACTGGATAGAATAACACGCGTTAGGTTTGAGTTTTGTTACAGTATGACGTGATAATAGCAATTTGTTAGGTAGGCATCTTAACTTCAACTAAATAAGAGCAGCAGATAGTGTAATTTTAACCCAATTTCACATATTCGTTAATTAGTGCCTCAATTTGATATTTTTCTCTTCTTTAACTAAATTGAGTCAAGTACGACACTTAAAACCCAGTATAATATATAATATTTTGTAAATTTAATATTTTACTCATATTAATTTATAAAACAACAACAATTTAAAAAAAAAAAACATGTGACATCGAGGTTTCTAGATCGCGTTTAAAAAAAGTTATATTGGGTACGTGTTTGTAATAATTTTTTTTTTATCAAAATGAAATGATATCGTTTATTTATTTGGTACAATAATTTACATTTTATAACATGAAAGAAGGAATTTATTATCTTAATTATATTAATTACATGAAGATTTTTATTGTAGACTTGAAAATAATACTTTAACAGGATTTTTTTTTTGGTTTTTTATTAAAATATTATTTTTTTTATATTATATTCTTAAATTTTGTGTTTCACACGCTTTGTTTTGAAAGAAAAACTAAAATAAGTATCGAGCTGCGAGATGGGTCGATTATTTATTGTTCAAGTTAAATATTTTAAATATGAAGATTAAATGAAAATCTTGAACTTTTTAAAACATACTGACATTATGGTTTCAACTTTTTTGAAAAACATATTTCTTAACAACATATTTTTTATTTATTTGAAGGTATTACCAATTATTAAATAAAATATATTCTATATTCCACGGGTACTACAAGAGCTTTAAGGATAATTGAGTACAAAAAATAATGCATTACTTTTAGTTACAGTTGCATGTTGCATTTTGTTAGATGTTGCCGAAACATTTTATAAAATAGCAAAAGTTTTTAACAGTACAATCTAAAGCATAACCCATAGAAAACATTGATAAATCAAATAATTCTTTTTCGACGAGCTTGTCGTCTTTAGGAGGTAACCGGATGGCGTTTGTCCATACAAATGTAATCCCAATTTCCTCTCTGGATTTGTACACTAATGCAAATATTTTTAAAAGTAAAATAGATATCGCCGATTAGCGTTTCGATACGTTTAGCTGTTTTTAGAAATTAATATAAAAAAATATAAAAATCGTTAAAACAGACGTTCAGTTACAAACTAGACAACATATTTAAAAAAGCAAATAGTACGTTATTTATAGAAAGTTATTGATTTCTGCTTTATAATAAATAAAAAAATAAAATCGTTGCAAAATCAATTCTAAATTATTGATTTCCAAATTCAATCGAAACATTTAATTCATTTTCTACTAATCAAATGAACCAAAAACAGAAACAAAAATGACTAGTCTGTCTTTCTATTATTTCAGAGTACCATTATCATTTTTTTCTAAATCACAATGTTTCGATTGTGTTCGCTAGGCCCACACAACAACCTGAAAAACAGTGGCGTCATCCGCAAAATAAATTCCCGGATAAGGCGTCTGAATCCTGGCGATAGTCCTTCAGTCTCTGAGTACAATAAGTTTTACGCGTCATTTGCCTGATCCATACAACAAAAGGCGATTTCTTCTAATCTCCGGTGGGGGCGGGAAACAATGGGAGTCGGAGATGGGAAAACAGAGCCGGCTACACGGGAGCTTTCCAATCAAATATCGGGAGGTGTAAACGCTGCTCATAAACAGGGCTGCCACTGTATATCGAATATATTTTTGAAAACTAATCGGCTATTAGTAATTCTGAAGTGAACAGTAGACTTCGCGTCCAAAAATATGTTTCTAATTTTATCTTATTTAATTAATCAAAACTAAAATTTCTGCCTAAGCGAAATTGAATAATATCAAGAAAGAAAGGATTATATGATATTAAGAGTCCCTACTGTTCCCTGCTTACAGGAGTCAGTGATAGTGTGGCATCCACAATTGGGGAATGATACTGAAAAGCGGATGAATGAAGGAGGACGGCTAAGAAGAATACATGATGCGAAAATTAATGGTAGAAGTCATGGCATAATCAGTGAATTCAACACTTGAGTCGGGTCATATAATGAGTTAGAATAAGGTATGAGATATTTCATATTTTTATTTAGTGAATTTTTATTTTTTTGATATTAAACTTTTTTTTTTTTGTCAACTGAAACACTGAAACATTTATTATAATTACAATTTTACAACATTATATAACAACAATGTTTCAATCGCTCTCCTAATACAGCAGTTGCTTGTGTTTAGGAGAGGACAACCAAATACTTTTACGTATATAAATTTTTAAAGTATATAAATTAAAAATATTATTACAAAAACAAATAGTAATTTTATAGAAAATACGATACATGTCATAAAATTATTGGTTAGTTAATAAATGATTCAAAGGATTGATAAAGCAAAACATATTTCTAAACAATAATTAAAGTTATGAGGTGGTACTAGAGTATTTCAATTTAATTTTTTTTTTTTTATGTGTCGTTGTTTTCATCCGATCGTATATCTAGGGGTAATTTGTTGAATAATTTTAAACCCTTGAATGTATAATGATGTTGTGCTGTTGTAGTTCGTACTAATGGTACGGTTAATCCTCTAACAGATATGATTCTTTTACTAATATTTAATTGTGGTATAGTATTTTTATTAAAGAAATCTTTATGTAATTGTAGGAGTGCAATTTTGTCATAGATTTTTGTTAGTGGGGGAACCGGGAAATCTTGGAAAACATTTATTGTTGGGTAGTAATAGGGCTTTTTTAAGATGATTTTTATTAATATTTTTTGAATTGTTTCCAGTGGAAGTAGGGAAGATTTATACGCACCCCCCCAAGCTATGATTCCATATTGTAGTACAGAGTGCGCAAGTGCGTAATAAATATCTTTTAGTAATTTTAATGTTACAGTATTTCTAAGTCTAAAAAATATATAGATCAGTTTTCTCATTCTGTCTACTGTGGAATTTATTTGACTTTTCCATTTGATGTTATTATCGATAATTATTCCAAGATATTTTATTTCTTCTTTACTACTAATGTGTATACAGTTTGAGTTACACGTTGCGATCCTAAGAAGGCAATTTTTTTCGTGAATTTTTATGTTTACCTTTATATTTGAGATATTCCCTGCTAGGCTATAAGGTATAAAATGGGTTTTTTCGACATTTAGTGTTAATAAGTTTTCGTCGAACCATAGTTTTACAATATTTATTGCATTGTTAGCTAATACTTCGACCTCATTCCAAGAATTTCCTTCAATAGTAATCACTGTATCATCTGCGTAAGATATAATGTTTCCAATGATTGGGACAAAAAGTTCATTTACATACAATATGAAAAGTAAAGGTCCCAATACAGTTCCTTGTGGAATTCCAAAATCAATATTTTCTATTTCACTTAGTTCGTTGTTTACTTTTACCTGTTGAGTTCTTTGATGGAGATAACTTTTTAACCATGTTTTAGCTTTGCCAGTTATTCCTATATTATTAAGTTTATTAATTCATTTTGAATGTGAGACACTATCAAAAGCTTTACGGAGGTCAATGAAAATACTTAAGCATTTTTTACCTCTATCTAATGTTTTGTAAATAAGCTTAGTTAATTCTGCAATTGCGTCTTGTGCGCTAAGTTTATCTCTGAAACCGTATTGACTAGGGTTAATACATTTTTGGTTATCTATATAATCAACAATTTGTTTTTTTATTACTTTTTCGTATATTTTTGCAATATTGGATAATAAAGATATTGTGCGGTAATTGTTTACTTGTTTTGAATCTCCGGATTTATATACTGGGATTATAATGGCTTTTTATATGAGATGATCAAAGAATGTCAATGAAGGAAAATTGATGATTTTGAGAAAGAAATAAAAAGAACAAATGATCACCAAAAAAAAAATGAAGCAAAAATCGAGGAATTGCAAAGAGAGGTAAAAAATCTCAAATTAACTGTAAACCACATCCAACAGAGCGCGCTTGAAAATTCTATCGAAATACAAGGAATCGAAGTACAGAAAAATGATAATGTACGAAAACCCATTGAACTACTTATGTCGGCCCTTGACTGCAGCGACCTTTTAAAAAATAATTCTTTGGTAAACTACTATAACAATCCGGCCAAGCGGACTATTTCCATCCAATTCAATTCAAAAGAGACAAAGGATAAGGTAATTAAACAAAAAAAAATTAAAGGAATACTTACCCCTCAAGAAATGAAGTACTCGGAGTCAACACAGAAAATCTTCATCAATGAAAAATTAACGCCAGCAAATAAACAGCTCCTATGGTTAGCCAAATCAACAAAAGCATTCGGATACAAATATGTTTGGACGAAGGACGGACAAATCTTACTTAGAAAGGGCGACGACTCGCCTATAATACGCATAAAAGATGCAAACGACATACCATTGCATTAATCACATACTTGGGACAAGAAAAAGGAAGAATTTTTATACTCCGTGAAAATGGATCTCACTGATGATTTTACGTTAATAGACACAAAGGTATGTGAAGATACTACAGAACTAAATAACTACATAAGTGAAGGAAATACTGACTTCAACATAATAAATTTAAAAATCCGCAGTATTCATAAACATTTTGATGAATTTTGTCTTTTCCTTAACTCTCTAGGATTTCAACCAAATGTTATTATACTTACGGAAACGCAAATGCGTGAACTAATCCCTTACTCCATCTCTGATTATAATACTTACTCACTTCCTTCTAAACATACTTCGCATGACGGTCTAACGATTTTCTATAGTGCACATAAAATAACTGATGTAATAATAAACATCCCAAAATTTAAGTTTTCAAATGCCATACATTTATCATTCAAGCTAAACAATAAAAAATACTCTATAATTGCTGTTTATCGCTCCCCTTCTTTAGATTCTAAATCTTTTATCACAGAATTAAAATATTTCATAAACGAAAATAATTGCAACCAATCAGATTTCTCATTTATCGTGGGGGATATAAATATTAACATAGAACATTCCATCCTGAGCCCAATTGCAAATGAATATCTAAATATTATATACAGCGAAGGATATCTATCTTATATAAATAGCCCTACCAGATACGGTTCTTGTCTTGATCACATATTTCTTAAAACCAATAAAAATTGTATACCCAAATCAGCTGTCCTAAAAATTGATATAACCGATCATTTCCCAACTTTTTTCGGTCACAGTACCTTAAAGTATCATCATACAACTAAAGCCCAACAAGTGGGAAAAAATAAAATTAACTATCAAACCCTAAACAGTTTTTTAAAAAAAGAAACTTGGAACTCAGTTTTATCCAATGATGACCCAAATCAATCACTAAACACCTTCTATTCAATATTAAATGATAATATCAAGAATAGTCTTGAACCAACACCAATACCTAGAAGCAAACATAAAAAAATTAAACCATGGATCACGCGTGGCTTGATAATTGCAAGCCAACACAGGAACAAACTGTACAAAATTTACAAAAATCATGAGAATTATTGTATGGCTAAAAACATTCCACCTAATGAAAATTTACGACAGCAATACATCATTTATAGAAATTTTTTCAATATTCTTATAAAAAAATGTAAACAAGAGTATTATACTAAACAATTACAAACAGCTGATAATGATTCTAAAAAAACCTGGCAAGTCATAAATGAAATAACTAATAGAAAACATAAAGTAAAAACAATCCCTGAAAAAATTGTTACAGATGATAAAATAGTCATAACGGATATAAGAAATATTGCAAATTAATTCAATGATTTTTTTACAAATGTTGCTTCAGATATAATAAATAACAATCCCTCATTTCAAAACCATATATATCAACACACTCAAATGGATGAACACTCTGAAAATAGTCCTAATTTAACCCAATTTAAACGTATTACCGAATCTGAAATAATAAAACACATTGACAATCTTAACACAAATACAGCCAATGGTCCAGATGAATTGAGCGCCATCGCTATCAAATCGATCAAACAACACATTTCGAAGCCCTTACAACACATTTTTAATTCCTGTTTTGAAAAAAACGTTTTCCCAGACGCATTTAAACTCTCCAATATTGTACCGATACATAAATCTGGATCAATCTCTAAACTTGACAATTACAGACCAATATCGCTAATATCCCAACTAGCGAAGATATTAGAAAAAATTATTAAAATACAAGTACTAGAGTTTCTAGAATCAAATGCACTTTTGTCCCCAAATCAATATGGTTTCAGAACAGGTCTTAGTACAGATGACGCTTTATTTAATCTAACAAAAAATATATACACCAATCTTGACTTAAATATGAAAAGCTTAACAATCTTTTTAGACCTAAAAAAAGCATTTGATACCGTTAATCATAATAAACTGATTAGAAAACTAAATAATATTGGGATTAAAAATAATTGTCTGTCACTATTAACAAATTATTTACTTGATCGCAGACAATGTACAAAAATTGGTGATAATATTAGTAAACCAGAATATGTGAGACATGGGGTTCCACAAGGAACAGTTATCGGTCCTTTATTGTTCCTAATTTATATCAATGACCTGTGTAATATCAGTATTCCGGGAAAACTATTCTCGTATGCTGATGATACTGCAATCACAGTCCATGGTAAATCATGGAAAGAAGTCTCTGAAAACGCAAATAAGTGCACATCCATTGTCAAAGAATGGCTAAACCAAAACCTCCTAACTCTGAACTGTGAAAAAACTATGTATATTCCATTCTATAATAACAAAAGGGCGGCACCCTTAACTCACCTAAATATAAGATTTCACAACAATTCTTGCAACCCTGTTTTGTGTTCTAACTGTATAGAAATGAATTCGGGGAACACAGTTAAATACTTAGGAATTATTATAGACAGCCAACTAAAATGGACAAATCACGCAGAAAACCTTGTAAATAAACTTAGGTATTTGACTTACATTTTTAAACGATTAAATAACATAGTTGATATTAAAAGAATGAAACTGGTATATCATGCATTGGTGCAACCATCAATATCTTATGGAATAATTGGATGGGGGGGTATTTATGATACCCATATTAAGCAACTAGAAATTACTCAAAAATTAATAATAAAAATTATGTTGCATAAAGATGTTACCTACCCCTCCTTGCAATTATTCCAAGAAGCTGAACTCTTAGATATAAGAAAAATCTACTGTATGCAATGTCTGAAATATATATTTTCACGAAATGTATATTTTACAAAAAACGAAAATCGCTCCAGCAGTACAGTAAATAATGCATTTGAGGTTCCCCTATGCAAAACTAGGCTTGCGCAGAGACATGCTTTTTCCATTGCACCAAAAATCTATAATGCACTGTATCAGACTATAGAAATTAAATCTAAAAACATATCCTCTTACAGCATATACAAAAAATTAATAAAGACTTGGGTAACTACAAATGACACAAATACATACCTGCTATAACATCATACCTGTTATAACTTTACAAATCCTAATTTTTATTTAACCTTTTTTGTTTTTCATATATATATATATTTTTTTTCTTCTTTTCTTAACTTTAGTTTTGTAAATACGGAATTATTTGTTCTATAAATATGTTAAACCATAATTATGTTTTAATTTACTAATTTAAAGTTTAATTTGCCATGTTGTAACTTAACTGCATTAAAAAAAACTTAAATATACCCACGAACTGGCGATGCCTATGTGGGATTTTTTTTTTGTTATCATACAAGTATGTATACTATTGTAATATCTTTTGTTTTTGTTAAATTGTAATATTGTTTATCTTTAAGCTACATATTTAATTGTATAGTTCCTTTTTTTTTTACTTCTTATCAAAAGAAATGTTTTTTGTAATATTTTTATGTATGTAACAAAAAAAAATTATTAATAAAAAAAAAAATAAAAAAAAAAGTGTATGAGACCACTTATTTTTTCCATACAAATACTATAAACAATACGGCGCTGGACTCCAATCGTCACTTCGGTTTCGGGAGATCTATATTAATAAAAATGAATTGCCGAAACGTATGTACGCGCATAACTTCCGAATAACTGCACCAAATTGGATAATTATTTTTTTGTTGTGTTCGTTATTGTCAGGAAAAGGTTTGTATCCCAGAAAAAATTTAAAAATTCAGAAAAAAAAATTTAAATGTAATGATATGAAAAGTGAGTGCGTGAATGAGACAGATTACGGTGAGAGATCTTCAATATATACAAAAGGTAGGCATTACAATACCCCTTAATATTTTGCCGAGGAGAGAATGAAAATCATTTTTTGATCAAGATGATTATTAATCCAGCGACTGGTATTTTTTTTGCATTAGCTCCACACAGGAGACTCTGAGGAAAATAATTGCCTTTAGGGCATATGTCATCCTTGGGGAAACTGTGTGGAGGGTCTTTTAATGTAAAGGAAGGAGAGGGAAGTCGTGGGAAGGAAAAATGTATGAGGTGTAGGTAGGAGTCTGGGGGTCAGTATGCCCAGGAGTTACAGACGTATGAATCCATCCCTCCAACTGCGGTGCAAGGCGATGGGTTGAGAGAGTCCCACTGGAAAGGTCAAAAGGCCTCCCTCAACCAGTCTCTCTTGATCTGGCCCGCCACGCAGCAGGTGGGCAGACGCATCCACCGCCAAGATCTGGACAAACCTCACCCCATGAACCCGGGCACCCCTACTAAGTCACTAAAGATAAAGAACCACTTAGGGTGACCTATGGCAGAGGTGTTGGTTATCCAACAAATGGTTCTCGTGGCGGCGGTACCCATACCCGCCTCCCAAATTGTTATTCATTGGTATGTATCAATGCAAAATTTTTTAAAAAGATGTTTAGGTTGTGGCCACAGCTGTTTATGGAATTACAGATAGCACAAGTGTTATCAGTGTTTATATCCAACTAGCTGACCCGCCCACGCGTTGCTGTGGCTAACTAAACACGACGCCATCCACTGGATGGTTATCCAACCTTTATAACCGCCATCTTTGAGTTTATCCCGAAGAGACAGACAGATACCGAGGAGGACTTTAATTTATAATACGTAGAGGTGGTGCGAAAGATTATAATAAAGTGCATGAAATGCTTGAGGTAACCAACGTTTTTAAGTTGATAAGGAGTAATACTATATCCGTCTAAATAACTTTCCAATTACCACATTGTACGTGACAATTTTTTCAGAAGATAGAATGGGTATAGTAAGCTATCCGTAAAAGATAGATATATGCCATCATGGACTATTTTGAAGATCTACAAAAGAGGAATATCCCGCAGTGCATTGTTTTGTTATATCTCAATGGGATTAGGCAGTGTTTTCCATGAAAGCTCCCAGGCGGCTTGACTTTTTCCGACACTTCTAACAATGATCTTTATGTTTCAACTAATTTACACAAATCATTGACACGAAACACTCTATCTATTGGTGAAAACCGCATGAAAATCCGTTCAGTAGTTTTTGAGTTTATCGCGAACAGACAGACAGACAGTCAGGCAACGCCGAGGACTTTCATTTATAATATGTAGAGATTCGGTTGATAATATGTGCGTTAAGAAAATGAAGATAATGTTGGTAGTTCTTAGTCGAAGTATGATAAAGTGAAAAGTGACCGAATTGGAAATAGGCACCTTAGCTCAGTTGGTAGAGTTGTTGTCATGAAAGCGGAAGGTCCTCCTGGGTTCGATTCCCAGAGGTGTCAATATTTTTCCTGATTTTTCTGTCTTCAGATTTTCGATTGAGTTTTGCTAATATTGTCTTCATTTAATAAAAAATGACGAATGTTTTTACCTGCTATTGTCATTAGTTAATGTTTGTGGACCAACTTCATTCGAATTTCTACGAATGATCAATGGTGAATTGTGCGCAACATATCGAGAAGCCTGTGTGCCACAAAAAGTGCTACAAAATTGTAAATTAATAATTTGGGATGAGGTTACGATGGTGCATAAACGAGCATTAGAGGCACTCGATCGAACATTAAGAGATTTGCGTTGCAATCAGAACCTCTTCGGAGGCGCGATGGTTCTAATAGCCGGAGATTTTCGCCAAACGCTGCCAGTTATTCCCAGATCAACAGCTGCTGATGAAATAAGTACTTGCTTGAAGGCATCAAATTTATGGAGATACATGATAAATCTCAAGTTAACAATGAATATGCGAGTGTCGTTAGAAATGCATTAAATTGTTAACAATGTCTACTAATGCGTTTGCAAATACATGACATTGTAGACATTGGCAATGGAAATATTCCCGTTAACACTTCTACTGGCCTCATTTCGTTTCCACCGATTTTTCGTCAATTCACAACGTCAAAGGAAGAATTTATATCGAAAGTGTTCTCAAATATGGTGTCAATATAAAAACCATGCTTGGTTTTTTTTTTTTTTTTTACAGTTAATACCGCACAAGAATCTCAACTGCTTCCGTCTGGAGCCAGTGAGACTATGGCATCCCCAATTGGGGTATGTTGTGAGGCTGAAGGAAGTGGGGAGGGGAAGGAGGTGGGGAAGAGGAAGGTTGGGAAGTACCTGGCTATTCAGATCTGGTCGCCAAACACGGCTAAAGCCATTTTCAAGCAACGTTTCAATTCTGAATGGTGGTCTTACACCAGGGCGATATTGATAGTATCTTCCACTCTGGAACATGCCGCAAATATACTATATATTATTTTAAATGAATTAATTGTGAAATAAAACAAATTAATCAAATAAAATTTATTTGATTAATTTGCGACCTCCGGATTGTGAGTCAAGAGTCTTACCCACTGGACTACGAAGGTCGTCATAAGGTTGAGCGAACGAGCCATTTTAGCAGCGAAAAATAAGGATGAAGAAGATTTAAATATAAAAATTCAGAGTCAAGACAATTGCATTCATTTAAGTCGATCGATTACATTATCGATCCAAATGAAGTAGTCAATTATCCTACTGAATTCCTAAATTCATTGGATTTGCCAGGATTACCGCCACACAATTTACAACTCCAGATTGGCTCTTTGATAATTATGTTAAGCAATCTGAATCAGCTAAAATTGTGCAAAAAACGCTGTTAAAAAATTATGTAAAATTTGATTGAAGCTACTATAATCATAGGAAAATACAAAGGTGAAAATGTGCTTATTCCAAGAATACCAATGACGCCAACTGACTTTCCTCTTGAGTTTAAGCGTGTCCATTTTCCAGTGCGTCTTGCATTCGCAATTACAATTAATAAATCCCAAGGCCAATCGTCAGAAGTGTGTGGAATAAACCTTGAATTGCCGTGTTTTTCGCATGGGCAGTTAGTTGTACGTCGCGTGCTCGAGAGTCGGCAAATCTTTTGGCGCTATTTGTTTTCTCTCCAGAAGGAAAAACGAAAAATATTGTACATTACAAGACATTACAATAGTTATGGTCGAATTATTTAAATGTAATTTTATTGCATTATATGGTCGAATTATAAACGGAAGATTTGGTCTCATTTGTTGTCATGAAATACCTAACGTGTAATATTTGATATATGGAATTATTGAAAATCCAATTGATTTGAATTTACCGAAAGTATTACATTTCCTTAATCCGCGACTGTACACCGTGTGAAAATACACACGAAAAAAAAATATGGCGGTACGAAATTCGCCGGGTCAGCTAGTAGTTTATAAAATAACAACTCAGAGACCTTTTGGGTAATGAATGAAATATTTATTTTCAGACGGTTTTTATACTAAATTCTCCGCACACTTGTTTGTTTTGAATAACAAACTGGTTCGGACACGCGCAGTGTTTTCTTGCATGAGTCGACCTGATTACTCCAGGTGCCCCGGTGCACCTGCTGTTTACCTCGATTATCCGGTATCAATATTAGTTGCTAAGAGCGTTTATTTTGAATAACAAACTGGTTCGGACACGCGCAGTGTTTTCTTGCATAAGTTGACCTGATTTCTTCAGGTGGACGTGCACCTGTTGTTTATGTCATAAAATATAGAATTTGTCATCAATAGACGAGCTGATTGCTGAGTGCTTTGTTTTGAATAACACCTGCAGTCTTTTACGTAACATTTCGCAAGAATCGTCTTGTACAAAGGTGATCAACATGTTGTTTACTCTTCTCTGAACAGTTGGTCGTCAATAACATTTTGAAAGAACACGTGCGGCGATAAGCTGCAATTTTTCAAGTAAACAAGATCTGGCAAGTGCATCAAGAGACGTCTGTTACAAGTAGTGTTCGCTGAAACAGATGTGTGGCGGTCTACGTCTACCTACATGTCTGCAGAGAAATGGCGTGATTGTAAGTTAGGTAGGTAAAAAATTTCTGATAGAAGAAAACTGTTTAAAAGTGACACAACCTGACAGATTTTCTAAAATATAGTGAAGATTATTTATATTATGCGAACAAGTCTACCGCGCTGACAAGGAATATTTTAATGTTTTTTTTTTATTTTTTTTTTTTTATTTTTTTTTTATTTTTTTTTTTTTTTATTAAGGAGAAAATACAGATACAGACGTCAATTGACAAGAATATACAAAACAATTAATAGAGAATTCGCCTGCATCCAAACTATTTCTCACGAATTAACATTGACAGCAGATGAAAACATATACAAATATTTTTACCGTTAAATACGGAAAAGACGTATGTATATACATAAGTAAATATTATTTTACAGAGTGATGAAAAAAGAATGCGCAATATCCTTATAAAAGTTTACAAATTGTTTTTGGAAAAATTTTGATGGTAAGACCAAATATATATATAGATAAAAAATAATGTCACAGAAATTTAAAAAAAGAAAGGTAGTTAAAATTATAAACCAAGCAATGTCTAAGGTATTGTACTTTGTAGGAAAACGGCCTTCAATTTTCTACTAAAAGTACTGCGTGTATCAAAAAATAAGTCGGAATCCTTGATGTTTTGATTTTGATTAAACGATTCGCACATTCTTCTGATTGGATCCCTGACACCAGCATTTGTACGCGTCCGGCTAATGTGGAATAAGTCGTTAAGCCTTGTTACTCTGGGTGGTATTTTGAAGTTTATTAGTTTCAGTAGGTCAGGACAGTCGATAAAGTTATTGCAGATTTTATAAAGCGTCATGAGGTCAAGGTATGTTCGCCGGTTAGTTAGAGTGGTGACGTTATAATTCGAGAGCATATTTATGTACCCCCGTTTAGGTGCGCTCATTCTAAAATTGAGGTATTGCAGAAATTTCTTTTGAATACTTTCAATGTTGACTTTATAGACACCGTAAAGTGGTGTCCATATGGAGGTGCAGTATTCAAGTTGAGAACGGACCAGCGTGTAGTAAAGTAGAAGATAAGTTTCAGGTTTTCGAAATTCGCGGCTGTTTCTGATGACAAATCCTAGAATGCGGTAAGCTTTATTCACAATGTTCTCAATGTGCGCATCGAAATGGAGTTTAGAATCAAAAAGTACGCCTAGATCTTTTATACAGTAAACGCGCTCGAGTAAATAGTTACCAATACAATAATTGTGTATAATAGCGTTGTGATTTTTAGTGAAGCTTATTTGTTTACATTTGTTGTAACTTAGGTAAATTTTGTTTTCATTGCAAAATGCTTCGAACCTTACTAAGTCGCTTTGGATGAGCAGACAATCGTTTAAATTCCTAACAATGGCAAATATTTTTATATCATCGGCGTACAAAAGAAATAAACAATGCATGAAACATTTAGTAACAGTGTTAATAAAAAGTATAAATAACAGTGGACCCAGGATTGACCCCTGTGGTACGCCAGAGGTAACTGGTTCCCACGTAGAAGTATGTCCTCGTAATGATACAGCTTGCTGTCTTTTTGTCAAATATGAGACAAACCAACGTAATAAGTTTCCCCTAATTCCGTTGAACATTATTTTTTTAATAAGAATAAGGTGGTCAACCTTGTCGAAAGCTTTTTTGAAATCGCAGTATATTGCATCTACCTGGTGGCCTCGATCCATGCTAGTGAATAAGAAATTTGAGTAAATTAGTAAATTACTCATAGTAGATTTGCCTTTTACAAACCCGTGTTGTTGTTCTGTAATTTTGGCGGCAAGCTGGGGATATATATTATCATGGACAAGTCTTTCCAAGAGTTTACTTGTTTACTTGTTTAATTTATTATATTCATTAATACTGCGGATATAATTCTCTTCTTAAAAATAAACCAGCGAGGGTCAAAACCTCTTATCAAATTTTAATGAAAATAATACCTCATTAACTTTATTTTCGCTGAAGTGAATACTCTACTAAGTAAATACTAAATAATATAAAAATAAATTGCTGTTCGTTTATCTCGCTAAAACTCAAAAACGGCTGGGCCGATTTAGCTGATTTTGGTTTTGAAATGTTTGTCGTAGTCCAGGGAAGGTTATAATGTTATATGGAAAAATTACTCGGAAGATAGTAAAAACAACAATTTCATTTTCACATCTGAATGGTTCTACATCCTTTCCTGTCAAACACAGACTCGGGTCCACTCGAATTAAAGCAAATAAAATAATATTAATAAGTTTTCTAATACTTTGTAGAAGGTTTTTACGGAAAAAAAAATTAAGAAAATTGGGCAGAAAATTGATTAATTTCAGAAAACTTCGTACGTTTGATAGTACGCGAGTTAGACGAAATAAATTTAGCACGCTGCTGTTTTTTTTTTTTAATAAAAAGAGTTGTCTAGGGATTTTTTAAATCATTGATATTTTAAATATATACCTGTGTTAATTACCAAATCTTGATCACGCCATTAGTTCAGAACGACTTTACTTATTCCATTCAAACATTGGGGATTTGATGTGTGCGATAGTTTTTATATACAATAGTGAGTTCTGGCATCATGAAATTATGAATTGCTAACCGTTCATTCGATTGCGATGAAACTTTGGTGAGTTTTTGTGAGCACGCCCGCGAAGGTTTCTATATATACTGGTGAGCTCTGGCATTATGAAATTTGTATAAAAAATTGCAATTGGTGCCACGCGAACTGTTTGAAAACTGAATGTACCGGGACTGAATGTATGGAATGCAGGAGGGGGAGGCGGATGGGAGAGGGGTGAGGGAGGAGGTAGGGGAGGGGAGGGGAACTCGGGAAAGGGGGTTCGACGGAGGGGTGCCGAGGGGAACCCGGGAGGGGAGAGGGGAACTCTGGAGGGGGGAGGGGAACTCGGGAGGGGGGTTCACGGGAGGAATGGGGAGAGGGAAGGCGGAAAAGGTGGAAAAAGCGGATTGGGAACGAGAGAGGGGAAAGGGACCCGAGAGAGGAAGGGAAGGCGGAAGGGGAATGGGACGAATGGGAAAGGACACGCGTGGACAAACAATTGTATCAAAATGTATTACAATGAACGATGTGTTTTTGAAATAATATTTTTTTTCATTACTTATTCCAGTTCGGGGAGTAGAGTGAGGAGAGGTAAGGTAAAGGAGGAGGACCGGGAACGCGTGAGAGGAAGGGGATGACGAATGGGAAATGATGCGCATGGAGAAACAATTTCTTTATTAAATGGCATATACAACGCATGCCGGGTACCAGCTAGTACTAAATAATTATGCAAATTAAACATCAATTTATTGAAATAAGGCGAAGATTTTTTTGTAGATGTTATAGCACATGTGTAATCGAAGATTGTGGTGAAGTTTGTGTTTATGTATATAGATGCGATACCGTGTTGCCACCTCCAACTCTCTAAGAACTGGTATTATGGTATTACTTAAAATGGTTTGATCAAGCCGTCAATTACCGGAAACGACTCGTTTTTTTTAATATTAAAGTGATTTTTGTGAATTTCAATTGCCTAATAAGGAATGCTCTTATTGATTTGTCAGGCAGACTCAGAGGTGAAGAAGGTCATTTATCAGAGGTCAAGAATCTCTTTTAAATGATTTAGGAATCCGAAGTAATGATGAGTTGAATTGGAGAGTTCGAAAGTACGAACTAAAAATCAAATGACTGTTTTTTTTTAACATAAATATTTGGCTATTAATAACTGAGAGTCTAACTTTAATTAGAATTATCTACTTGTCACTATTCAACAAAATCTCGGTAGCCCTGTCCTCAGGTTGAATGTGAAAATTGAAATTCACAAAGCAAAATTCCCAACGATAACAAAGCGATTGCCCGAGGGGTTGAAGTCGGGTAGCCTCCACCTCTCACTCCCCGTGCCCCCTACCCACGGACGGGGATAACGACTCAGAAATGGATGCTCCCTTTCCATTGGCCGATGGAATTCAATCACCAAACCTGTGATCCTGCCCACGTGACCTGCACCTGTAATTAGGTGGGTACCTACAGCCCATATTGTTATGATTTATGTATGTAATGACATATTGTTATGTGCGTGTGTAATATTTTAAAGGGAAAAGTAACGTTGAGCCTTGGTCGGGCTCGGGTGTATTCTGCCAGTCAACTTTGATTTCTTCTCAGGAAATCTTGGACGCCAAACCCAGTCTAATGTCTGGGTATGTCAACTAGCGGAGATCACGGTACTCAATTCTCAGAGTGTGGGTCATGGTTTTATAACATTCCTGAAAAGGCTGCACAAGGAATTCTACATAATAAAACACAGAGTAGAGTTGACAATCGGTACACTGTATTGAAATTATAAAATATAATAAAACAAATTGGATGGACTCACCCCGGGACCAATGTCGTAATCTATGCTATTCCTAGCTACACTAATTAAGTTTTACTGCCGCCGTTCCCCCGATGTCGCGTGAACCAACACCACCTCCTGGTGGCAAGGGAGGTCCCAACCTCTGCGGCCCAGCATGTGCCTGCGACCTCCACGGCGGTCGCCCGGAAGGGATGATGGACCTGGACCCTCAGAGAACGGGAGGAGTACCCAAACACTCCTCCAAATTGTATAGGAAGGCTCGACAGCAATCGAGGCGGGGTATCGTTCAACCCTGCGGTAATCTCGGGTTTGTTCCATAAATAAACCCCCGGTGGGAATTCGATGTTTGCCCTGCATTCAATGACAGGCGCGGCGGGTAATTATTTACACCGATCTCTCGGATAAAGAGGTACCTTAAACATAACAATCGAACACCGCCATTAACTCGTGTTCACTTTTGGGGACCCGCGCGAAAACTCACATTTTACGTGAATAATCTTCGAAATTATTATATTTTCTTTTTTAAAAAAACACAACGTGTTTCCTTCCCCCGGATGCAGATGCCCAAAACTTGGATTTCAATCACATCGTATTTCAAACTTAATAATTAAGTGACCGTTGTTTTCACGGCGTACCGCACATTACCCGTCAAAACCAGAGTGCGGAAACGGAAAAAAAACAAACGCCGCCTACCGACGCGTTGAACGAAACTCCCCCAGCTTTGCCAACCTAACCAATAAAAATGCATTTAAAAAAATAGTACCTAACTTACGATTAATACAATCGCTTCATAACATTACCCCCCTTCCCACAAAAATGTTTGCCCTCAAACAAAACTACCAAAAATCTAAACATGCCCTGAACTATCTACGTTGGTCCCAAGGAGTACCTGGTAATAAAATAAAAAGAAACAAACAGTAAATGTGAAATGCAAAATACAATTATCAGAAATGAAAAAGAAAAGAAAAATCCTTAAATAATACTCTTTTGACGAATGAGTGCATCGTAACCCCAATCGCGCCTATCCTGTGTGTAGGCCGGATAGTAGGTTTGCGATGCAACCATTCTCGAACTTAAAAACTAGTAAACCAATATAACCTAAGAACAACTTCTTGTAAGATGATACGTGAATGGACAACAAGAACCCTCAGCACTGGAAAAAAAACCTGGGTGGTTGTAATATTCATTCTTACCGAGCACTACCATTGACGTATCATCTGGAACAGAACACATAAACTAACTTAAAAGATAAGTCTTAAAATTAAAAAAACATACATTTTTCTCCAAATACGTCAAGTTAAATTCTATGCATTAGGCATCACTGTTCCAAACACTATCACTGAATTTATATAGCCTCTCTTAGGCCGAAAATATTTGATGGGTTTACCATCTACACTTCACTGAATTTATATCTTTTAGGATAAAAACTAACCCTCTTTTGGAAGAGTATTCCTAACTAACCTCCTATTCTGGTCCTTGGGTGAATAATATTTAACCAACAACAATTATACATTGTAAAGGTAATTTTAATAGTGTACAACCACCGCATCAGATGGTGCCAAATTATTTTTAATAGTATACAACCAACGCATCGGGTGGTGCCAAATAATTTTTAATAGTATACAACCAACGCATCGGGTGGTGCCAAATAATTTTTAATAGTATACAACCAACTGTTTTAGAAGGTGTCATTTGTTAATAAGATGTGCAGCTATAATTTAGTGCAAGTATACGTCCAACTCTATAGAAGGCGTAATCGGTAAGTAAAGAACAAATTTTATGGTTTTCACTGTAAACCGTTGTTCAACCATATAGTACATAATAACAATGTTATAAGTCTCTCAGGACAATAATAACAGAATACATCCAAAATCTTATACAAATATAATTGATTCTACTTCCTATGTTGGCTTAAAATGTGGAAGGATATGTGATACCATATCGTCCCACATTATAAGATCTCAAAAAAAATCTTATAAACAAGGTGGACATTACAAAACATTTTCTGTAACTAATAAAAACAAAATTAAAACGCTTTTCCAAAAGCTGAGGCTTAGCTGACGCAGCCTATGTTTATAGAGTAAAACAATATTTTGACTATTTACCAATAAAACAGAAGAAGAGCGAGAAAAAAAAATACTTTGAATTTTAGCAATTACTTGCGTAACCTGACAAAATAAGGTCTAATAGTGTCAATGCACTGACGGTGAATAACAATAATTCTTCATTTAAAATCACTTAGAAAACAAAGAGATACAATCCCTGCGTCTCTGTGTTTTCTATGTAATCTGGAACAACAAATAATGACATTATCAAAAGCATGAACATAACTCAAAAAAAAAAAGGTATGCCTGAAACTCGCAGAGATAGTGTGCGGATATGCCCGCGTATTTCAGGATACAAGACTTACAACTAATAATCCTAACTTAATCATCTGTTCAGCCGATATCCGAATTTGCGTCTGTTTTAGCGTTAATACTATTGACAATTTATACATACACTTGCAGATATATAGTTTTAAATACATTCTCAACTCGAGCATTAGTACCAGAGTTGAGGATTTTATTGTAAGAAACAAACCAGCATCATCATTACCAATGTCAAACTTACAAAACACCCCCCGTGAAGTAATTACCCCATATCCGTAGAAATGAGCCTATGACAGGACTAATGACTGTCTGAACGCATGGAATCTCCATCTCGGTTGATCAGGCCGGATGAAGTTCTGTGCATTGTAAAAAAAAAGAGAAAAAGAATAGTATAAAATTCCTCAAATCCAACAGTCCCCGAGAAAGATGGCCAGACTTTCTAAGGTACTGAAGAGGAGGGACTACATAGGTATGTTGTCCAATTTGACGATATCCTTTACATGAAAGTCGCCAGACACTTTACCATTCAAGTCTGCCAAGGTATACACTAAGTCCGATTTTTTTTTTATTATTACATTTTGCACGAATCGTGGGGACAATTTTTGAGAAAAGTAATTTAACGCGTTAGACTGAACAAAGTTTCGTCTCCACACGACGTCACCAACTTGATAAGTGACGTTTTTCCTACGCAAATTGTAGTGGTTAGCCCCCTTTTTGTATGCCTTGAGTAGAGCATCTGAAACTTGTTCATACACGTTTGCCAAACCTTGCAGCTTTTGTGCATATGTGGAAGGCGAAGCTTCCTTTTGCGCGTCGCTATCCCTATCATGAATAGGGTTACGGTGCAAATCCCCATCAAGTATCTGCTCACGGCCGTGCATTAGGAAATACGGTGTGAAGTTTGTCGCGCAATTGACAGTGTTATTCATCGCGGACTGAACCTGGGGCAAAAATTTTGACCAGTTACGATGGTCTGATTCGACCAAAATTGATAAAGCAGTACCTAATGTCTGGTTATACCTCTCAACCACGTTGTTCTGTGGGGTATACAGAGAGTTGTAAAACGGAGGTGGTATATTGTAACTTTGTAGTAGTTCTTTAAACTCCCGTGAGATGAACTGGCGACCGTTATCGCACACTATCGTACGAGGCACCCCGTGAACCAGGAAAACGTTCTCTTCCAAATTTTTAACTATGCTTTTCGCGGAGCCGTTGCGCAGCGGAAATAACCAAGTGAATTTGGAAAAAACGTCAACGCATGTCAATATTACCGTAAAGCCGGAGTAACTGCGCGGTAAAGGACCTACTAAATCTAAAGACAGCATTTGCATAGGTCTAGTGACACGTTTAGGGTTTGAGGATATTCCATTAGGAGGTGCCGTGCTTATCTTATGGGCTTTACAAGTTTGGCAACGATTTACAAATTCCTTGACATCTTTATACATGTTCGGCCAGTAATACCTAAGTTGAAGCTTTTTATAGGTTTTGAAGACCCCTGGGTGACAGGCGCGCGCGGAGTCATGGGAGTCTGAAATAATATTTTTCCTATCCTCTTGAGGAATTACCCGTTTCCATGCGGTGTCCTCGCATAAGTCCAACTGGGTTTTTGTGTGACGATACAACTCGTTGTCTTTAATTTGGAAGTTCTGAAATCGTTGAGGGAATTCCTGACAACCTTTCCAAGCATTTAGATACCATTTATCAGTGGTATCACTAAGGTTAGATCCCGATATAAGAGCTACATCCATACGCGAAAGGACGTCCGGTACAATATGTTGAGTTCCCTTACGGTGAACAACATCAAAGGAAAATTGCGATAACCGTGAGCTCCATCGTGCAAGACGGCCACTAGGATTAGATAACGAACCTAACCACTTTAAACTTGAATGATCAGTAACAACTGTGAAATGCGCTCCTTCAATGTAAGGTCTAAAGTGCGTTACTGAATCCAATACTGCTAATAGTTCACGCTCTGTAATTCCGTAGTTGCGTTCGTGAGTATTTAAACACCTTGAATAATATGCAATCGGGTGCTCCAGCCCATCAATGGTCTGAATTAAAACTCCGCCAATTCCACCGGAGCTGGCGTCGCAGTGTATCGCGAAGGGTTTTGAGAAATCCGGGCAACTTAAAACCGGAGCTGATGTCAATGCTTTTTTCAACACGTTAAAAGCCGTCTCGGCCTCTGGAGACCAAGCAAAGTTGCTGATTCCTTTTTTCGAACCAGTGAGTCTTGTAAGAGGGGCGGCAATGCTCGAGAAACCCTTTATGAATCTTCTGAAGTAACCACATAATCCAATGAAGGCTCGGATTTGCTTTGCGTTCTTGGGTACCGGGAAGTTTTTTATACTGTCTATCTTTATGGGGTCTGTACGAAGACCTTGCGAGTCAACCATGTACCCGAGGTATTTGAGCTCGGCTTTGCAGAACTCCGATTTTTTCAGATTTATGGTTAGACCTGCGTCTCGTAGTCGTTCATAGACACGGTTCAATAAACAAAGATGTGATTCTAAGTCTTCTGATACTAAGATCAGGTCGTCTAAATAACAGAAGGCATTGTCGTCAAATTCTGGACCGAACAAAGCGTCGGCCAGTCTTTGCAGCTCACTTGGTGCGTTTTTAAGTCCGAAGGGCATCCGGGTGAATTCAAACAATCCACGACCGGGTACAACGAACGCTGTCTTCTGACAGGAGTCCTTATCTAATGCAATTTGCCAAAAGGCTTTAGATAAGTCTATAGACGAGATGTATCGGGCACCGCCTAGCTTGTCTAGGATCCTTGTTATGTATGGTAATGGATAGGAATCGCGTGTTGTAACATTGTTAATTTTCCTGGAGTCCAGACAAAAACGACCCGTTCCGTCTTTTTTTTGTACTATGAGCACTGGACTCGACCATGGAGATCGCGAAGGACGGATGACTCCAAGTTTTAACATCTCATCTACTTCTGCGTCAAGTTGACGTTGTCTTGCCGGAGACAGTGGGAAATAACGTTGTTTAATAGGCGGACCTGTTGTATGTATTTTGTGTTGGACTAGATGAGTCAACCCTAATCCCTTCTTTTCGTAAGAAATGGATTCGAATTTTTTGACAATGTCCGAAAGGGCTTTGTTTTCCGAATTTGTTAGAGAAGAGGCAGGCCGAATTGCTCTCACCTCATTGATTTGACCTTTTTGTTGAGGTACGCGAACTTTTGAGAACAGTTCCGGCGCGATCCGAAACTGTTTCCAGAAGTTCACCCCCAATACGAAATTAGGTGTTAACGTTGGAATGACGTAAAAGATAACTTCTCTTGTGGTTGAATTGTACGTCACCGGCAAAGTTAAATACCCTAAAACAGGCTGGCTGGTACCGTCTGCTGTCGTAACGCTAAAATCTGTTTTTACTAATTCTACTCCTAACTCTAAAAAAATCTTATAACTATCCCCCCCTAAACAAGACAAGGAAGCACCACTGTCTAGCAGTGCTTTAAAATTATTATTTAGAATAAAAATGTCGGCATAAGGACGCTCATCCTCTGTACTATCCTTCTCCTGTGGCAGTGCGTCCACCGCTTGAGGAGACGGGCTAGAAAGGAATTGTTGCACTAGGCGGAGCCAACGCTTCCACTCCCTCTTTCTTTGTGCACAAGAAGGGGCGCGGTAAGATTGACTCGTTTCTAGTTTTTTGGATCATTGGTATGTTTCTTATTGTTAATACTACTAACATGCGGTTTCCTATTATCGCTATCTTTTTTCCAACAATTTGTTAATGAATGACCTTTGATCTTGCAATAAGTACAAACAAGAGATTTATTTTGTTGATTTTTTATATCCTGTTTAGCAAAATTATTCGTATTATTCCCCATAGGTCTTGAATTCCTAGAAGGGTTAAAATTATTATTATTGTTATTATTATTGAATGACCTGTAATTGTTTGTATTAGTGAAAGGCTTATTGTAACTATTGGGGAACGAGTTAAATTTTTTAAAGTTACTGGGCTTATTTTGAGTGTCAACTAATTTTGGAATTGCTGTGGATGTTGAGGCTTCAGTGTACGACTCGAGTTTAGCAGCGCACCTCGTAAGTTCCTCAAACGAACAAAAGTCTCTGGATGACAGCAAATTAGCATACATAGGCAACAATGCTTTCATGGCTACCCGCAAAAGTTTAACCTCAGGAATTTTGCAATCCAATTTATTGTTAAGCGCTTTAAGTCTCAAAGTGAATTCCAAAACTGACATTCCCTTTGGCTGTTTATAATTTAGAATCTCATTTTCCAGATCTAATTGTCTATCCTGTCCCTCGAATTGTTTTATTAATAAGCTGGATAAGTCATCCCATTCTAAGTCTGGACTATAAATTGACCTATACCATAGAAGTGCTAACCCGTCTAAAATTTCACTGAAAGATTTAACTAAGTCTTTGTGTGAAATGTTGCGTGTCCTACAACGCTCTTCGACCAAAAGCAGAAAATCTCTCACGCAGCTTTTACCATCGTACTTGACATCCCAATTTGTAAGCCCCCGCGATGATGAGTCTTTATAAATAACCTTGGTATGTTTAATAACCGTGACCTTCTCCTCTGTTTCATTGTCAGAATCTAGATCCGAATCACTTTCCTCCCTAACCACATCTAATGATTTCTTCATAGTTTTGTTAAAGGCGCGCGCTTGCGAACGCAACGCTTGGGCAGTGCCCTCCGGTTCGATGGATCGTGAAGTTAATTCCTTTATAAGTTCATCCTTGGATGCATTATTTACATTTGGAATCGGAGTAGACATTGTAACGGTAATGTGATAAGCTTGACACGAAAGCAGAATTGGAAAGAAAGAGAAGAAAATAAAATAAAATAACTTTATTCTTTGTTTTTGATGTTGTTGTTTTTGTTATTGCTGTTAATGAACGTTGTAGTTGTACGTTGTTGTTGTTATTGCTATATTATTTTTTTTTAAATGTGTATGTTGCCCATTTAAATGAATATTTTTTTTTTTAGTTTAATTAAATCAATATGTAAGTAGCTCATTTAAATATAAAATTTTTTGTCCATTTAAATTAATATGTAAGTAGCTCATTTAAATATAAAAAAATTTGTCCATTTAAATTAATATGTAAGCAGCTCATTTAAATAAAATTTAAAACGTCAGTTAGACATTAGTAAATAAACAATTTACAAGTATAATTTATAGTAGGTTTTGACAAAGCCTTATACAAATTTCCCACTCGAAGCAAAAATGAATTACCCGCATTGTCATTAAAATCTCAATAAATATCTTAAATATTTGAATAATCTTTAATAATCATCCTCCATTCCTATTTAAACACATAATAAATTGATTTGTCTTCGGCTATCAGGTATTTTGACATGTAAACACAACATAAGCCGAAGTCATAGATAAAATGTAACGAGAAACCGTCATAGACAATCCGAGGTATTCTTAGAACAGCTAGCACTGATTAGTTCCGAAAAGAAAAAAAAATATAGAGCTCTACCTAGCACATTGTCCATAGTCTATGACCGATTTCTATGCATTCAAACAATAACAATGAAAATGACAATCCATTTTAGGTTATAGGAGGTAGGTATTTCAGATACTATGAATAACTGTGTGGTATTGAAAAAAAAAACCAATAAATACGAGATTAATCATTTATAAGGTACCCACAATATTATTACGCATAGTATCTCTTTACGAATTCACGCCGGTAATAGTGCCAGCGAATTGAAATAATGAGATTTGTTGTCATTTCCAAACACCGTCACTGCAATCATAGGTTATGACAGCGACCAAGTATAATAATAACAAACGAAATTAAGACCTCCACTGAACAGATGAATAATAATTTTTTGGGCTCTTTACATTACAGGGCGAAGAAAACATTTTCAGGAATGCTATAAATCGTGACCAGACAGCGTATGGAGCGCCATATTGTTATGATTTATGTATGTAATGACATATTGTTATGTGCGTGTGTAATATTTTAAAGGGAAAAGTAACGTTGAGCCTTGGTCGGGCTCGGGTGTATTCTGCCAGTCAACTTTGATTTCTTCTCAGGAAATCTTGGACGCCAAACCCAGTCTAATGTCTGGGTATGTCAACTAGCGGAGATCACGGTACTCAATTCTCAGAGTGTGGGTCATGGTTTTATAACATTCCTGAAAAGGCTGCACAAGGAATTCTACATAATAAAACACAGAGTAGAGTTGACAATCGGTACACTGTATTGAAATTATAAAATATAATAAAACAAATTGGATGGACTCACCCCGGGACCAATGTCGTAATCTATGCTATTCCTAGCTACACTAATTAAGTTTTACTGCCGCCGTTCCCCCGATGTCGCGTGAACCAACACCACCTCCTGGTGGCAAGGGAGGTCCCAACCTCTGCGGCCCAGCATGTGCCTGCGACCTCCACGGCGGTCGCCCGGAAGGGATGATGGACCTGGACCCTCAGAGAACGGGAGGAGTACCCAAACACTCCTCCAAATTGTATAGGAAGGCTCGACAGCAATCGAGGCGGGGTATCGTTCAACCCTGCGGTAATCTCGGGTTTGTTCCATAAATAAACCCCCGGTGGGAATTCGATGTTTGCCCTGCATTCAATGACAGGCGCGGCGGGTAATTATTTACACCGATCTCTCGGATAAAGAGGTACCTTAAACATAACAATCGAACACCGCCATTAACTCGTGTTCACTTTTGGGGACCCGCGCGAAAACTCACATTTTACGTGAATAATCTTCGAAATTATTATATTTTCTTTTTTAAAAAAACACAACGTGTTTCCTTCCCCCGGATGCAGATGCCCAAAACTTGGATTTCAATCACATCGTATTTCAAACTTAATAATTAAGTGACCGTTGTTTTCACGGCGTACCGCACATTACCCGTCAAAACCAGAGTGCGGAAACGGAAAAAAAACAAACGCCGCCTACCGACGCGTTGAACGAAACTCCCCCAGCTTTGCCAACCTAACCAATAAAAATGCATTTAAAAAAATAGTACCTAACTTACGATTAATACAATCGCTTCATAACAATATGATCCGATATGCCCCGATTCATATCTATCGACTTATTTTATTGAGAATCCGATTGTGAGGCTTGAATGCTCGATGAAAACATGTCCTTGTTCGTTCTTGGCTTTATGGACTACACATTCGATTCGTTCCGATTTGAGATTTCTTAGTTTTCCGGGTTGAATTTTCTACGCAAGGAGAAAGGTCTTGTATCAGAAAATCCTTGATCTGATGATCATGGTAATATTGATAAGATATTTAATAATAAATCAGTACGCTTTTACGTAAAAATGAAAAATTATTGAACGTGTATTGTAGAATGGCGTTTTTTTGCAAGGTTTATACTGTTATTTTGGCACATAATTTAATCGATCTATCACGAATAACTTTGAAACACTCAAGAGAAATTTGAGAACCTTGCAGGCTCTTATATTCCTAAACGTGGCCACCCCCCCCCCCCAAAAACGCAAATTTTGACTGGTCTGAAATTGATCCATTATTAGTCCAGTGTTATTATTATGCAGTGCAAATATTTGCATGATATCTGCCAAATTAAATTATAAATTATAAAATCGGGCACTGTTTTTCATATGTTTTATGCACTGTTTTGCATGAGTGTGATAAATAATAAACTCCACGGTGAATACAAGGATATTTATAATAAAACATATCTGAATGGTAACATTAAATTGAAAAAATGTTTGACAGTAATGGTTTCGTAAACTTTTACTTACCTACAAAATGAAATTCGAAACCACTTTACACTCGATGACTTAGGCGGCATCTTGACTGTTTATTTGATAACCTTTATATTGTTTGGTCAATATATTATAAACACACTGATAATTCAAAAGAAATGGACCAACAGCAATGGCATTAAAATTTAGCAAAATGGCAGCAAAACTGGATTCAAATTTAACGATTAAAATTTGACAATGTAGTCTTAAAAAAGAACGAAGATGATGAAACTATACTAGTCTCTGCTTAACAAGGGATGCGTGATTGCAAGAGAAGAGTGCGACTATGCGTTACTAATAATACATTTATTTATTTTTTCTCTGTATTATTAGTGTATTCTATATTCATTGGGGAAAAAATAGGTAAAGTATAAATAACGTAGAGAAAATAGCATTTGAAATGGCTTAATGTGTTTAGACACATACAAATAAAACAATTGTGATTTAAGAAATAAAAGATACAACCTCCCGGGTAACGAATAATCTCCCAATATTTGAATTTTTCAAGCAAGATTTTCTACCGCTTTAAAAGAAAATGTTACTTATTCAATTATTAAATTAATCATTTTTTTAAGAAGACTTATTACACTTACACTGACACGGGATACATAATCTCTGGAAGTGTAATCATTATCGATTTGAAAGAGAACTAATGTATTTAGTTTCTGTAAGATGTTTAAATGTTCTAGGCACCAGTCTGGGATTTGATTTTGATTTTCCCTTTAAAACCAGCAAAAAAGTCCGAAATTTAATGGGTTACACTAGTAAAGCTCTTAATTATAATCCCTATTCACCTTTTCAGACAGTCAAATCCATAAAGTCTTCGGTCAAAAAAATCACCTTTCTTCGTCACCTTCACCTTCACCTAGCTAATTATTTAAAAATGTTAGCAAATAAGAGCTTGTAAGCCTTTAAATTTATTTCTTAAATTTCTCCAGTTCTAAAATCAGTCTTTCACCTAAAAGTACTAAACTCACCAGTCTTTCAAAATAAATATCAAATTCACATTTGGCACTAATCTTCTCATAAATTTAATACCAACAGTGATGTTTAATAAATTTAATGTAAAATCATGCAATGTCCAGTGTTGTAGCATGAAAAGTGGCATCTAGTCCAGTAGGACAACTTTCTAATTTTTGCTTTTTTTATTTGTTTATTCCCATGATTACAACCCACATTTCGAAAATAACTTTTTATATAATTTCGAAACAGGAAAGATAAAAACATTAGACACAATAATGTAAAAGTAAACAAAAAGTAAATTTATAAATATAATCCAAAAGTAAGCTATGTGAACCCACTAAAGCACTGCCTGTGTGTGTGTGTAATATTATACAAAAATTCTAAATTACACCTACAAGTACCTAAGTATTTAATTTTAGATTTTAAAGTAAAGCCGTAACAGTACTGATATCTATGAAAATATTATGGTAAAAAAGTGAAATATCAAAGTTTGACGACCTTTTTTTAATGAATTGGGCTTATCGGTTGTGAGCTGCGAGGTAAATATGTTTACTGTATCTGTTCATCCTATCCTTCCTATTATTATTATTATTATATTATAAACGCGAAAGTTTGTATGGATGTATGTTTGTTACTTTTTCATGCAAAAAATACTGAGGGGACTTTAAAAATTCTTTCACTAATAGAAAGCCACATTATTTGCGAGTAATATAGGTTGTATATTGGTAAGCTCTGGCGGTATGAATAAGCTCTGGCGTAATGAAATTATTTATTTTACGTTTATTGTTCGTTGGTAACTTCAGGTAATTATTTGACGTGCGCTGTCATTTGGTTATTTGTTTAGGTTACTATGGAGATCTCTTTGATAGTTATAATTATACTAATCTATCCTTAAATTATAAATGCAAAACTGCGTGTGTTTGATTGGTACGCGAGCTATTTGAAAAATGAATGTAACGGGTATGGAGAGGGCGGTGAGGGGTGGAAGAGGGGTGGGGAAGATGGGGAGAGAGGGGGAGGGGGGAGTGAGGAGGGATGGGGGAGGGGTAATAGGGAAGGAGGCGGAGTGGGAACCTCCCTAATACTATGCGAGCTAAGTCGGGGGCAAAAACTAGTAAATAATAATATTAGATCGAACCTAAGAACTCATAGTAATTGTAGAGCGTCTTTTACATGGTTTTTCACAAAAACGATTGGTCGACATCGGTTCCGAATCGAATAATTTAAAAAAAGTTTTTTTTTTCTGTCACGATTTTTTCAAGGACAAACACACGATAGTGTGAAGCCAGTTTTAAAGGAGTATCTAATAAATAAATAAATTCAAGCTTGATCATTGGATCCAAAGTAGGGAAGAATTGACTTAATTCGATTCCATCAGACATGTCCACTGCACACTGCCATCGGTTTATCTCTTCAGTGCTCCCTGAGTGGCATGAGCGTTAAAAGAGAACAGCAAACAGATATAAGCAACACATGAATAAGAGAGAAGATTTATTGAAGAACATTAATACATTAAACAGAATGTACAAACATGTTTACAGCAATTTCGGTAAAACCATTTCGCTTTCCAACCGAAGCGTATTCACGTCACGCAGCCAAAAGTTAAACCGAGTTTTTGCGTGTCGGTATTGAAACTTGTGTTGAACTAAATATTTCAGATCGCCCAGTAGTTGTTAAACACAAAATGCCGCAACAGTGAAAATGTACGCGAAAACATTAAGCGTAATTAGTAAACTCGCCTACGGATACCGTAGCGCCTACAACGGGCTACAGTTGCGCGGTGTCCATCAGGCCAGAATAATTCAAGACCTTTCAGCCTGTTTTGTCCACATAAAACAAGACTAAAAAAGTCTAGGACAACCTAACCAAAATGAAGGATTTCTTCGTATCTTGTAAGGATGTGAACAACCCGATTGATTCGATCATTTCTTCTCGGAGTGGTTTTTTGTCTTCCTTTCGGCCGGACTGGGTAATAGGTTGGGATGGGCGTGCGGTGTTGTGGCTGCATACACAGGGCCCTTTAGCGGGGGTAATAAATTAGTTAAGAAAAGCATTACCGCTGTTGGAAAATACGAGTGTGTATACCTCAAATAACTGTATTACAAACGGAGGTTCCGGAAATATCGCACAAGGAACCAACGATGCGAGTGGGTCGTTTTAATGTGTTACAGTTTAGAGAAATAGGTGTTTATTGTGCATTAAAATAGATAACATAAAAATATTGTTTTTGCCTATGAGGCATTTCAAACTTATAGTTTTAAAATCTTCATCTTAGCCAAATGCTTTTGTTATCATAAACACATTTTTAATGTTGTGTAGTCATATCATCATACCTTATTTCATATATTCTATTGTTTGCAAATGTATAAAAATTACATTTATTATCCTGACATCCTATTCAATTAACTGGAAAAATAAGTATATCATTACGTAAAACTATATTTTGAATTTTAATAAAGTAATATAATAAAGATTTGTTTTATGTACCACATTTTCACAGAGACAATACTCATATATAATACCTAAAATATTCAACGCACTAATAAAACTAATAAATAACGACATCAAAAGATAGAGTGCAATTACTCACTTTGCATTCGGTTTCCAAAAATGGATATCAGAAAAGGGTCGAAATTTCTTTAAAGAATTTCTTCTAAGAACGTACATAGATATCTACACCACCATTAAAGTTTTTGTATCTAAATTATATTTTAATAGCAGAAAGATTAAATATTTTTATACATAATATTTATTTGCCCTCATTTAAAACAAATATTAGAAAAAAATCCCCAATTCCTCGCGTATCTGCAAAATATACCTACCTAATACAAAATTTCACAGCATTGACATTTTTTGTAATAACCTAAAGAAAAATCGATATGAAGTAACGCTTACGATATTTATTAATATGAGAGTATGGAATGTATCGGGAGCATCTCCTATCCTTTTCCTATATTACTCTTCCTCTCCCGTTTCTATAACCCAAAATTAATTTTAAGATATTAAAACTTCTTTTCCAATGAACTGTATCATAAGAAACTTCTGTGGCTTGACATCAATTCATTTGAATATTTATCACTTTATATTATGTAAAAGCTGTTTGTTTCTTAAAAAATAAATAAATAGTTTTATACTCGTTTTCATTATTTATTTTCTTTAATACTTTATTATTTTATATTCTTAATATTATTTTATAATCTTTTATATTCCCTTATATAATTATGTTAATGCACTATATGTCAAATCAACCACCATAATACTGGCATGTGCCTAGCATGGTGGTCGAAAAAATCATAAATTACGTAACCACCAAAGCAATGAAAAAAGAAAAATAAAAAAAGTGTAAAAACTGACAGCCTTACTAAAAAAACCCCACAGCACGACCGATAACCTGTGTTGCTGCCGCACCATGAATAAAACAAATGTACACTAAAACACGAAACATTACTAATCAGATTTGTTCTAAAAATGCATTTTAAATCTGTCAACAATGTAATTTTTTATAGTGTACATAATAAATTGTTTGTTTTCCTTCATAACCGCTAGGTGGTGGCGCCTGCGCATTCCTCGTTCGCGCTGAAACCGCGAAAAAAATATCGCTAAAATATGATTGTAATTTCTATTAATGACTAATTCACTCTTATATTCATAAAATTGATATATTAACCATGTTTTTTGTGGTTTTTCATAAGTTTTATTCAAGTTATAATAACAATAATCGTACTTTGAAAATTGAAATATCAAAAAGTATTTTATATGATACATGAATATTCAAATTTACATTTAAAGGATTTTATTTTATGAGAATTTAATAAAAATGGCGTTTTTTTTAAATATTAATATCTAATACATGTACTCCTAAACGTATCAAAGAAATTAACGTCTTTAGAGATGCAAGAAATCTGTTATAAAAGTCGGTATTTTTTTTAGGTAACTTTTTTGGCAATAAATTTTTTTTTGAAATTTTTTATTATTTTTTTATTGTATGCACGAGGAAAAAGTGAGGTGACAGTTTCGTTCCAAATTCATTATATAAAAGGACTGTGTTTATAAAATTTTGTTTTTTTATAAATTTCTCTATACTTTCATCAAAAATGTTTTGGTAAGAAATTTTTTTCCATTTTTTTCCGCGTTTGAATCTTAACATAAGGCAGTTAAAGTGTTTTTTCAAATACACAAATCTAAAAGCTAATTTTATCTAGTTTTCATAAATGGTATTTGTTTTTACTACACCTTCAAAAATAAGAGATGTATAGAACATTCAAATACTTTGGAAAAATTCCAAATTTCGTCCAGACATCATTAATAAAACAGAGATAAACTACCCTCAGGCTGTGTAAACAATGTGTATTTTTTTCCATGAACAATTTTTTTATTAGTAATGTTTTCACATCCGCGGCCGTTTTTCAATTGAATTAAATTTTCACTGGGTTTTTTAGTAAGGCTGTTATGTTTAACTGAATATTCAAATTTAAAACACTTTCTATTATCCATTGAGCGCTTTTATAATTACCGTGACGATTCACGGTTACGGTATCGTGATGGCAAAAAAGGCAATTAACATACATTGCTTATCGCTATAATGCTGCAGCTCTTTCTTACACATTAAATAATGGTGAGACACACAAAATACGTGGGACTGTTTCCTCCAAAGTATTCCTTTTTTGCGACGGGAATTACATCTCATTTTCTTTATACGTTTGAGGGAGATGTATATAATGATTGCATTTTTTCTTAAGGGGGGGGGGGGGTGCAGACATACGTTCACTGTTTATTTCATTTTTGACTGTTGTTATTTAGTGTGTAAGAAAGAGTGGCAGCATTATATGTTTTAGAAGAAAAGAACATTGACAGTTGATGTTTTTGAATTTTTGGAATTCACTCACACTTCAATATTATCCTTGTAACTATATTCCATACTTTAAAAATTATCTTCACGGCAAGTAGTATTGATATGGGTTTACGGAGACGTCACGGTGCGGTGTGTGAGGAAGATGCAAGAAAATTATGACTTTTCCCTTTGGAGGAAACAGACCTACGTAGCGATAAGAACTTTATGTTAATTGCCTTTTTTTTGCCGTCACGGTACCGTAATCATGAATCGTCACGGTAATTATTTTTATTTTTTCATAAGCATTGTATTGTAACGAAATAAATAAATGAAAGAATTAAAAAAAAAATTAAATGAAGACAATATTAGCGAAACTCAATCGAAAATCTTGAAACAGAAAAATCAGAAAAAAATATGGGCACATCTGGGATACGAACCCAGGAACTTCGGCTTTCCGGGACTCAAGTCTATCTTCATTAAATTAAATATTACAATTTCAGGTTTTACTCATAAAGTTAAATATGAAAATATTTTTTACATCGTTATCAAGTGGTGGTAAACTCCATTTTATTTTGATTTTTTTTTATGTGCAATGAAATCATTAAATAAAAACAGTTTATTTATACAATCTATCATCGAACCTCTACTAAAAGCCCAAAAAATGGCAATACGTGTCATTAACAAGCGACCGACAAGATACCACTCCAACGACTCCTCATCGAGTATAACGTCTTAAACATACGGCAACTCCATTTAAAATTTATGCTAATACATTTCCTGTTCAAATACAAAAACAAAACTCTCTTACAACACAACTACACCACCAGAACAATAACCAACAGACACTACAATGTACCTACACTACACACCACGTCAGCTCAAAGACAATTTTTCTTCCTAGCTCCTAAAATCTTTAACCTTATCCCTGAAAACTTAAAAACGTTGAGTCAACCCCATTCCTTTAAAAAACAAATAACGAGATGGATCCTTACACATGGGATACATTACAATTTTAACACCCATTCACTCTACACTCTATCGATTTAATCACTTTTCAGACAAAACATAATATTACTCTATTTTCTAAATTAGCGGCATGTATGTACAAGATTATTTAGTATGATCTATATCTAACAACTCCTCAAATTTCTCATTTTATAATAATTCTCTAACTTCTCCATCTTCTTCTTGTAACCCAATCTAACTATAAGTATATCATTTTCTTACTATAGAGCAGGCAAAACATAAAATATCTTTATTTACTATCTAAGCAGCATTATATGTATAAGACTGATTACTGTGAACTATATATATATATATATATATATATCAATAATTCCTTAATTTACTAAAAATAACTTATCTTTTCCAATAATTCTTTAACTTCTTCACCTTATTCCTGTAATCCAATATAACTACATAAACTCTCTTATTGTAGGAGAATTTGTGTTGATAGTATCAATTAGTGAAAAAATTTCAATCTATACTAACGAATGTATATCCGCAAACTGTAAACTTCACCCGCCATAACACAGGGTCATCCCTAGCATGGAGGGTGAAATATCACAAAAAACTATATGTACTGTCGATAATTCATGTATTAAATAAATAAATAAATAAATAAATAAATAAATAAATACATATGACATACTTTTTAATAAACAGTTTTTTTTTAATTTAACCAACAGATAATAGTATCATGCATTTAAAAAAAAAATAATGGAAGTGAATTAAATTTCTACAAATTGTGGTATTGCCGTTTTGCAGTGATGAATTTTATTCATAATTAATATTATATGAATGGAAGAGTAACCTAATTTTATTAAATTATTTAAAATACATACATATAACAGATTTAAAAAAAATATATGGTTCTTAAAACTAATTACAATGAAGTAATTTCTTGTTAAACTACCCAACTCAATAGAGAAAAGACTTCTCTTGTTTGAATGGGAGAGTAGTGCCATTACAGAATAAGGTTAAAAAAAATATTATTTGAAGTAAGAAATAAATAAACTTGTGTAGCATGATAAAAAGCCATAAATAATGTTACAGTTACTAACAGATAATAAGAATTTATGTAACTTATCAGTTACTAAATTAGATACACAATATAGATAAATAAAAGTAAGACTATCGATGTTGTAGAAATAAAATTACATCATTACGTTTACTTAATACGAAGGTGAGGTGGTAAGTATTCGTACATAGAGTTGGTTTTATTATTAATAGAAGAGTATAAGACAATACTGTAAGAGTATCGTAAAAATGTTCACTTATAATTTGACCCATGACATCACAGCACCGTATAATATTTTTTTTCTTAACAAACAATAATAATCATAAAGCATTACAATATTGTCTTATTCTCTTGAAGTCTCCTACCCAATTAGGCAAGGCGTCAAGCAGGCCCAGTGAGGGATATTAAAAATGCACCCTAATTGATCCACATGAATAAGAGAAATCAAATTAAATCCTGTCAAGTTACATGCGCCCTTATCTCACTCGTTAAAGTAGGCACATTTGAATTTAAATTTTCCGCTGTTTCCTTTTGTGATATTTCCTCTTCTAGTGAATCGTTAATGGGGCGGGCGGGAGAGGGAGGGAAAGAGGAAGAGAGGGTGAAGTGATTTTGACAACAGGATCTTACACCGGTCTTATGTAAATGCGTTACTTTTTCCATTAACGTACTTTTTCTGTATATAATCTCATTTTAATGGATTCCTTTTCTCGTCTGTCGGAATCAAGGTGATGTGATAATTACGTTTTAGATCACTCCGCGTTGTATTATTAATGTGTACCGTCGCTCCTTCCTGTTTTCCTGCTCTCCGTTGGGGGCCGAGGGTTGGGACTTGGGGGTAAAACAGGTTGAGGTGTGGGAACACTGAAATATTCATTATACACTATTAGTATACAGTACTCAGTTGTCGACGGGAATTGGAAACATTCTTCGTATTAATATTATCAGAGGGCTTCATTTGTAGACATGAATTTATTGATTGGGTGTCGGAAATCTTTGCACTTTACGGATGATTAGTTGGTAAAGCTTTTTTTATCAATTGTTATTACAATATGCTTAAAACCCTTTAAATGCCGTAAGGCATTTGGTTTGGATGTACCGGCAGGCGAATTTTTTAGCAAAAAAAAAACAAATGAATAAAATAATCCTTTTCAGAAATAAATTAAAAATTATATTGAAGACTTACGAAATATGTACATTAAATGTCGTTTTTGTCGCCGTTCACCTTGAAAAATATCACAAAATTTTCATTTAACAAGAAAAATCGTCATTTAGAACTAATTTTGTATGGCCGGCCTCCTGAGCATGGCTACCTAGAGCGCGTAAACACACTTAACGTTCCAAGACAGTTGGTCCGGCGACATTTGGTCCGACGACAGTTGGCCCGGCGACAGTTGGTCCGGCCGACAGCTCGTCCGGCTGACATTTGGTCCGGTGACAATTGGACCGGCGACAGTTGGTCCGGCGACAATTGGTTTAGATGATCTTCGTATACTGACGAAAACCAAAATACGGCATACTTACATGTACAATATCTACTTAAGATTTAGGCGGTCGTATTTTGCTATTCGTCAGTATTCATTCAAAATTGTAACGTTACTTGAAATGGTTTTAGCCGTGTTTGATGACTATCTATGAATAGCCAGGTACATTTTCCATGTACATTCTACTTCCCCTCCCCACTACCTTCAGCATCACATCATACCAAAATTGGGGATGCCATAGTCTCACTTGCTCTAGATGGTTGGGAGCAGTTGGGACTCTTGTGTTATATCCAGATATAAAAGTTATATTATATGCAAGTAGGAATTTTTAGCGTTTTTTCGCTAAGCCGACTGCACGTATAAGTATGTCGTATTTTGTGATTGCCGCATGCTACTTCGGAGAGTCGAAATTATTAGTAAAAATTAATACGAAAATATTAGTAAAAATATTTTTACAACGGATTTTCAGTCAAGATGCCTTCAGATATAAGTATATCGACTTTGGTTGTACGGCCGTATATCCTCTTTGCATGCTTACTTGAAGAAAACATCTTCTAAACGTTCGGCCGGACCAAATGTCGCCGGACCAATTGTCGCCGGACCAAATGTCGGCCGGACGAAATGTCAGCCGGACCAACTGTCGCCGGACCAACTGTCACCGGACCAAATGTCGCCGGACCAATTGTCGGGTCACCGGTTTAACATAAGGTGAATTTTGTTGCATTAACGAATGAACTACTCTAATTATAGTATTTAGAAGTTCAATTAATAATGATTTACGGATTTAACAATTCAAATATTGACTCATTTTATAACATTTCTATGTAAAATTATATTTTTTAATGATTTAATATTAGTTTATTTTTTAAGTGAGCAGTTCACTCCAAAAATTTTGTTTTGTTCAATTGGTAGTCAGTAATAATAATAATAATAATTGGGTAATTTGTAGAGCGCCGTTTTTGTGAAAAATCACCTCACTGAGTTTCAAATACTTTAAAATTGGCTTTGAAAGTTTAATGGATATTTAAATGGATGATTGAAAGGAAGTTGCAAGCTGACAATAAATGCATTGTCCTGGGAACTTCAGACATCTTAACTTTTAGACGTCCCAACCTCAAGCTCAAATCCGTCCGTCAAGCTCAATGTTTGATTATTTTTAGTCTGGCACAGACAATTTATTAGCTTTCAAGTTAAGATATCACTGGATTCACTTTCCTTCATCTTTCATCTGATTTTTATAAAACTATTTTACATACCACATCATTTCAATTACTAATCTAACTTCACTTCAGAATATAATATATAACAACATTATAAATCGAAATCAGATTTAATCTACGAACGCAAAATATCGGTTAAATTTCCTCGACAATTCCCGCCGTAAGATGCAAACGATCAGCCGAGAGGACAAACGTATCTATTTCCTCGGGCCATTTATCACTTGAATTATTCCAAATTTACCCCTTACATTCTTAAAATTTGAATTTGGGACCGAATTTCAGGTTGCGCGTGCGCCGGGGCCTCCATGCAGAGCCTTCCCCGAACATAAGCCAGTGTGCGGCTGATAGTCGAACGAAATACTTGCCAGAGCTTCTAGGCCGCCCGCATAAAGCTTCCGAAGCTCGTAGCAAACTCTTTTCGGCGCCAATACTTACTGCAAGTCACGCGACGTATTATTATTAGTTACCGAATTGGCAGAATCATATTTGGCGATGTGATTTGTCACAGGAGGATATGGATGTGGACAATGAGATTTCATCTTACTTTTAAGGTAAGATATTTTATATAGCTAAGTACTTTTTGGATGAAATATTACCATTTTTGTCGTAAAACTTTTTGCTATTTTAAATATATTTAAAAAGTAATTAAAATATTTAAATTAAAGCTCATATCCATTATGTTAACTTTTTTGGCAATATAAATCAACTTAAACGAAGAAAACTGTACGTTGATATAATTCACTCTGAAATTTGGGATACGTATCACCTAACAATACAAAAAGTTTTATAAATTTCTCACCTCTATTTTTCTTAACAAAATTTTCTGGAAAATGTGTTTATTTAAGAATGATGAAAATGAATTCTTGCACTTTTGGATTAATTAGTTAAATTTATAATGAACAAATTACATAAAATGATGTTAGAAAAATCTCATGAACGTAGTTATTTGCCCATATTGTTTTATTTTTCTATTTATTGCGCGCGCATTACCCTTCCGGGTAAGTACTGTGAAAGCTATTATAACATTTTATGTGAAAATCCTGCACTATACAAATACCCGTAGAATCTACAATGCACATGAGATGCACAGAATGCAGCATGTAGAAGTGCAGCGCTTAGCACTACACAATTACACACAACTTCCTACACAACTACATACATCACTACACAATAACTACGTACTTGTGGGTGGTGTTGTTCATTATGCGCAAGATATGGCATTACTATTATTCAAGCAGTTAAATTAATCCAGTTAAATGAATTAGTCGTAAATTTAATTGAATGTTATCAGGCGATATATTTTTATTGGTGGTATTAACATTAATCTTTAAAAATTATGTTAAACGAATGGCGAGTTAACGTGCATACATTTTAATAACGTAGTAAAGGGAATTTGTTTATTAGTTTGAATTTATTAGTTTCAAAGTGCTTTTACACAAATAAAAATAAACTGAAATTAACTACTAACAATTGTTATAATTAATATCTGATTTCGCATGAATTTCTAGAATTTCAACACCGCTTTTAGCTACTGGAGCGTTCGGCTATTTGTAAGCCCTCGGTTTGGATATCATTAGAAATTAGAATCATATCTCTGAATTTTAATGTGGAGACATATAAACCGCTTGTAGTATTAGAGAAACATTAAATGCACCTACATTTGACCGCTTATCCCATATTTTTAGGATTCATATAAAAAATATTAAAAAATCGTTCAATTTGAAAACGCATGAATTCTGAATATTTATTCCTTTTATTATTGCCGTACGTAATACGTATTCGATCAATATTAAATATTATGACTTCTATATGTAGTCTATGACCTAGTTTATAGTCAAAGGTATAATTTTCAATTCGAATAAATATTTTTTTAATATGTAAACACCAATGATTTGTAAGAAAAAATATTTAAATAATTTTGGTTCACGGAAGGTCAATAATAAATAATTCAGAAGAGATACAAGACATATCTTATTAAAGAGTAAAACTGCTAAGTTTTCTTTGTAATTAATCGAAGTATGCAACGCGCAGGAACTCCTTACTAATATTATAAACGTGAAAGTTTGTATGGATGTATGTGTGTTTATTACTCTTTCACGCAAAAACTAAAGAATAGATTTTAATTAAACTTTACAATAATATATCTCATACATCAGAATATCAAATAGACTATAATTTATAACGCTAGCGGGAAAGGGGACGCGGGAGGGGAACGGGGACGCATGGGAAAGGTATTCAGGGAGAAACTATGTAATATGGCATTGCAACGCATGCAGGGAACCAGCTAGTTTGAAATAATTCCGATAAAACATCACTTCAAATTGGCCACATTTTGGTCAGCAAACGCTCTCGGGTATTTGCAAATTGACAAAAATGTGGCCAAAAATGCTCCAGTGGTAATAATTATTTTGTAATTTAGTGAAAAATAATTTTAAAAAAAGCAGAATTAACACAGTTAAAAAGTTGATGTCGAGCTCACTAACTAAAATTACACTACGAACTAATAGTAGTCGGATTCGGAACGGAAAACATGCTGTAACAAATATTATGACGCCAGAGCACATGGTTCACAAATTCTTAGTCAGACATACTAATGGATTTTCTTCGTTAATCATAAGACAGCATTGTGTTGACAGGGGAGTAAGCCGATATCCGCTGTGGAATTTAAATCAAATCTATTCGACTCCCAACATCGCGTTCCGGTAACCACGACTCATATTAAAACCACAATATTGAGAGCAATCGATTTCTTCAAAAATACGTGATCCTGATAACCTATATTGAATTATTATTAAAAATATAATTATTTTTTTATAAAATCAGCTTTCTGTCAGAAATTAAAAATGAATGAATGCTTGCATTTCTTGAGCTTCATTGAGAACATATTTATGAATGGAAATGTAAAAAGAAATGATAACAAAAATGAATGTTTTTTTTTTCTGAAATAAAACAAGTGTAGGTTAGCCGAAATTTTTTAAAGTCATCATTCAAATGCGGTGACCGGATAACTCAACAAAATGGAACTTCATCACTCATTTGAAAAATTTTTAAAAGTGACGAAATCTTCGAAATCACTTTTAACGACTTTTCAAAGGGATGTTGAAATGCCCATTTGCGGAGTTGTCATAGAACTTTTAAATGCAGTTTATTCAACTATGAACAGATTTTTAAATGAAAATTATTTAATTTAAACAAATTAAATCCAAAACAGCATTTAAACAATCTTTATCTTGACGAATTTGGCATCCTTTCTCCTCCCCTTCAGGATGAAATCCTTGATGTATTTAATTTCACGGGACATTGTGTTTCTCGTGTGCAAAGACAGTTCAGTTCGTGCGTATTGAACGTTGGCAGGAAAGACTAATCTTATCTTATCTAACGGAATGGATCTATAGAGGTAAGAGGTAGGTAGGCACTTGTTGAAAATGCATCAGTTCTACCCATTCATTGTTTGACAAATCAGAAGAGAAATAGAGCTAAAAATAGCCAGTTCCTCGCATCCATTGTGATCCAGTGACAGCTAGTCACTGAGTCAAAGTAACCGTGACAGGCAATATGTAATCTCTCTAAATCCGGAAGAAACTTAAATTCTATAAATCCGTAGTACTTATAGCTAGGAAAGAAAAGTTAATCGGAAATTAAAAACCTAATTACAATGGAAGTTTTGTTTGAAATTCCACGTACACAGATGTTATTTGTGGCGCACCGCGTACGGCGCGGCGTGGCGTCAACATGCACTCGAAACTGGGTTCTGAAATTCAACCATGCAGACGATGGGGTAATAATAACGTTCGATGCTTTAAAGCATGGAGAAAAAGTACGTTGAATGTATTCATTTTCATTTCCCTGCCTGTGTTGATGTATTTGAATCTGGTATTCTTCTTCTTCTTCTTCAAAGGTGCCACAGCCCATTTCGAGCCTAGGCCTCCTTCAAGATAATTCTCCTCCGCCCTCTGTCCTCTGCAATCGTCTTCCAATCTTCAACAGGGAGTAGACATCTTGCATCCATCCTGATATCATCCTCCCATATCAGCCTAGGTCTGCCCGCCTTTCGTTTACCTTCCGGGGTGTCCTGTCAGAACCTTCTTCGGTACTCGTGTGCTTGGCATTCGGTGCACATGTCCGGTCTATCTTAGTATTTGGAGCCTTAAATGTGTATAGAGTCTGGGAGCTTGGCAGATATTATAGAGCTAGAAAATCTGGTGTTCAATAGTTGTAAATAAAACAGTTCTTTATAAAATACAGAATTAAAAAATAAATATATACAAAAAAAATGAAACAATACAACTTTGTATAAACCACTAAGTGGTTTATACAAAGTTGTATTGTTTCATTTTTTTATAATGGATAACCACAAAGTAATAGCTAAATTCAAAAATATAAATATATACTTTTACTCACACAATTTTACATAAAAAAATGTATTTACCTGAATAATTTTTTGTTAAAATATTAAAATATTTTCAATACTTCTAATTAATAGATAAAATGTATCTAACAACTTTTTCGTTTGGCCCATCATACTTCTATCAGCAAGTAATATAGTACTGGCAGCGCCGATATAATACAATAAAATAATTTTAACATGGTTTCTGTGGCGCAGGAACCGAACCTGCCATTATCAAATGTTTAGATAAGAACATTCATAAGACCTATTTCACCGATGCGAACAAAATGCTGATTGTCATATGAATAAAATGGAAGATCGTGCTTTGGGGGCCGAGTTGGTAACAAAATGGGAACTCAATTCGGCACAGAAAATATGCTGTTTTCTCCTTGATACGATTTCTATTGTTAACGTCATCAAGGGGTGGATACGCGCCATAAATATATTTGGGCATTAATTTCTTTAAATTGATAATTTATGCTATAAAGACCATAAGGGCGCCATCTATGGGTTTTGTATTGTATTGAATTGAACCTATGTGACTTGAGATGCAGTGTATTCATGCGTTTCCTTACCTTTGTGAATCAAGCAATTACTTCTGACGGGAGTGTCAGTAAAAGGCCAAGAGATGTCTCTCCTGGTCAGTCTTAAGAATAATTCATCCAGTGAGGGAATTATTGTTGTACCTAAGATTGGATTTTTGGCTCGCATTATTAATATGCAAATTTTTCATAGTTGAAACTTCCTTGCTGTGCGAAACATCTGTCAAGATTATGCAATATCGCCTTGACATTTTTTATTGAAAAGAAGTGTCTTTTCGTTTGGACATCGTGGCTGAGCTGCATTCTCTGAGTGAGTGTTTGTTTGTTTTCACTTTGGTTTTTGAGATTGCTGGGTCGACTGTTTCTTTGTGTCACATAGGGAAGAATTCAATTTTCGTTAATTTTACATAGGGTAGTAATCCCTCGTGTCAGGGGCTATTTACACGCCCCTACATATTTATTGGTCCTTCGTAGCCTGGATTATTAATTCATTCATACATTCAATTCGAGATTATAGCTTAATTACATGGATGTTTGAATTTACGTATTTTTTTTGGTAAATTTGAAGTACCTCTCATTTTTTTGAGAACTATAGCTGGTCTTGTTTTTTGCTTTTGGATGACATATTTGGATGTTCGCAGAATTATCGTAATTTTGGATAATTATTCGCAACATTATTATTATTAATTAATTGTTAACATTGTTCGCAGAATTGTCGTAATTTGGATAATTATTCGCAACATTATTATTAATTAATTATTAACATTGTAACATTATTGTAAAATTTTGTGGTAATCTTTTCGCATATATAAAAAATGCCAAGAATTACGGAGGAGGGTTTTGATGAGGCTCAAGACAGATCGCTTATTCTTTTAACCGCAAAAAAGGAAAATCTTTTTGTTCGTATGAACGATCTGTATAATGCAACAAATAATATATCTAATTTTGAGTCAAGAAATAACGAAGTGTTTATGGCTCAGTCAGAGATGATTGATCAAATGCGAAGTCAATTTGAAAATATTATAGATAGCATCAATGATCGTCAGTTAACTTTAAATCCAGAATTTAAACCAGATTTTCAAGCTTTAAATGCTTTTGATGATCTTTTTTTGAAGGTCAAACGAACTAGATCGAATATGAAAACTTCTGTAAGAGAGTCACTGACGTCACAAAATAAGTCGCGGGAGCCGTGTATGATTAATCTTCCTGCAATAGATCTTCCAACCTTCGATGGTAAGAATGAAAGTTGGTCGAAATTTTTTGAGTCATTTAAAGCCAATATCCATAATAATAGACAGCTAACTGACTCGCAGCGTGTGCAGTACTTAGTCGGAAAACTCACACACGGGGCTTTGAACATAACCGCAGGCATTGTGCCTTCGGGTGATACATATCAGATCATTTGGGAGAGTTTAGTTAAAAAATATCAAGATAAACGTACACTAGGAACACATTATTTAAATAATATTCTCGATGCGAAAAACTGCACGAATACATCTGCCAGTCTCAATTCTTTCATTGAAAGATATTCTTCGTCAGTGTCGGCATTAAAGCAGTTAGGTATTGAAGATTTAACTGATTTTATTTTGTTTCACTGCGCGGTAAGAAAAATTGATTCACAGACGGCTCAGAACTTTGAGCTGACAGTTCGTAATAAAGAAATTCCTTCTTATAATGAGTTAGTTTCGTTTGTACAAGATCAAGTAAAGATTTTAGAACGAACGAGTAACTCGCATGGTGTCGTAAATAAAACGCATCCCATTTCGTCCTCCCGATCAAATAATACTAAATCGTTCGTCGCGAGTAATGCGAATATTCCGCGCTTCCCAGCTCCGCCGAAAGGATGTATTCTGTGTAACAAAACTGATCATTTAATCAACGTTTGCTCAAAGTTTAAATGTATGAGTTCCCCACAGGCTCGATTTGAATTTATAAAATCGAAAAATGCCTGTGTAAATTGCCTTAGTGGTTCACATACAATCAAGTCATGCAAATCGGGGTTAGTTTGTGATTTGTGCAATAAACGTCATCATACATTCTTACATTTCGGCAGTGTGAATAATATGAAAACCAATACTCATGTACATACGTCGCAAGTACCTACCAGTGAAGAACCGTCAGTCCCCCCTCCAGTGTCATCCAGCATCAATGGAACTGGCATTGGTGATAAGCAAGTGGAGGGGACCGCGAATGTCAATCCTTCGTGTTCGCTTTGTGCCAAAGTAACACCGAACTCTTCTATTTTACTTTCGACCGCACAAGTATACGCGAAGCTTAAAAACGGAAATAAAGTTATTGTTCGGTGCCTAATTGATAATGGCTCTCAAAATAATTTGATTACGGTCGATTGTTGTAAAACTCTGAATTTACCAATATTTCCTTTGAGTAATTCGGTTGTCAAAGGAATTGGATCAACGTCTCGACCAATTTTCGGTTACGTGTATTTGGATATTGAGTCTCGCGTATACCCAGAGAATAAATATAATATACATGCGCTTGTCGTTGACAGTATCACCGACCAATTACCTAATCACTATATAGCCAAGGGTGATATGAGGTACTTAGAGGGCATACCTCTCGCAGACTTAACATGGAATATTCCTGGATGCGTGGATGTCGTCATCGGTGCACAACTGTTCCCATATATTTATTTAGGGAACAGGGTTGAATCGGGTACTAGTGCACCCCCCGCGTTATCGACCGCTTTCGGTTTCGTGTTGATGGGTGATTACCCCAATAATGTGCTCAACACAAACACATCATTCTCGGCACTCGCACTTAATGATTTAGTGCAAAAATTTTGGCTGTTAGAAGAGATACCTAATATAAAATTTCTAAGTCCGGAGGAGACAGAATGTGAGAATCTCTTTACTTCATCAATTTCTCGCACTGATGATGGTAGATATTCTGTTGCTTTACCTTTCTGTAAAGATCCAAGACAATTGGGTAATTCTCGTACTGCTGCCCAACGCCGATTTTTGGCATTGGAGCGAAAATTTAAACATTCCCCTGCTTTGCAGGAGAATTATAACAAGGTTATCAGTGAATATATTGAAAATAATTACCTATCAGAAGTCTCAGAGTCTGATATCACAGAAGATGGATATTACATCCCACATCATGCTGTCACTCGTCCAGACAAACCAATGCCTCGTATTGTGCTTGATGCTAGTGCTAAAACACACACAGGGCTGTCACTGAATGACATTATTCATACTGGTCCCAATTTGCAAGCCGATTTGTTTCTGCTTTTGCTTGACTTTCGTCTTTTTCCCATCGCTATGACTGCGGATATAAGGCAAATGTATTTACAGATTGAAGTTCCTAGTAAGCATCGCAGATACCTGAGGATCTTATTTCGATTCTCAAATAATGGTCTCATACGAACTTTTCAGTTCAATCGAGTTCCTTTCGGCTTGACGGCAAGTCCATACTTAGCAATGCGGACGGTTCGCCAGTTGGCCCAGGATATGAGACCACATTACCCGGATGCTGCCAAAGTGGCAGAGTCCAAGCTGTATATGGACGACCTGGTCTATTCTATTGCAGATGAGCCCAGCGCCATACGTCTTTCTCGAGAATTAATCTCGTTGTTTAAGTCCGGTGCCTTTGATTTAGTAAAATGGACTAGTAATTCTCAAGTTGTACTTGAGAACCTCCCGGATTCTCACCGCAGCCCAGTGGACTTCACTGTTGGTTCTAACAATACCTCTAAGGTGTTGGGCCTTTCGTGGGAACCAGCTGATGACAGCTTCTTCTTTACGACATCTTATGTTCAGGAGAAGTGCACAAAGCGGAGCATACTCTCCATAGTCGCCCGTTTATTTGATGTCCTCGGCTTGGTCGCCCCTGTCATTCTGTACGCTAAATTACTTATCAAAGAGCTATGGCTGTGCAACATTGGTTGGGATGATACACCCCCTGATAGCGTTATTCGTCGGTTTTCGGCGCTTACACAGGAATTTCCGCTAATTTCAATGATAAAAATCCCTCGCCATGTTGGTGTCCTGAAAGACAGTACGGTGCTCGTTGTTGCTTTCTGCGATGCAAGCATGAATGGTTACGGCTGTGTGATTTATTTGCACACCACTGATCTGTTTGGAAAAATTACAGTGAGATTGTTGTGCGCAAAATCAAAGGTTTCTCCCACCAAAGTGACGACCCTCGCTCGTTTGGAGCTCTGTGCCGCAGTATTGATGTCCAAATTAATACGGACGGTTCAAGATAATTATTCTGAGCGTCTTCCTATTGCAGGAACATATGCGTTTTCCGATTCTACCGTTGCGCTCTCTTGGATACATTCTTCACCGCATCGCTGGTCGGTGTTTGTTAGTAATCGCGTAGCTCAGTGCCAAGAAAATTTGTCTCCAGAGAACTTTTACCATGTTGCTGGTAGTGAAAACCCGAGCGACTGCCTTTCTCGTGGCATGCTTCCTTCCCAACTCGTTTCACATGATTTATGGTGGAACGGCCCATCATGGATTTGCAGCCCACCTTTGGAATGGCCATTAAAACCGTTTCACCCTACCAATACTGGTGAAATGCCTGAACACAAGGCTAATGTGCTCATTGCCACATTTCAGGGTGAAAAATCGGTCCTGAGTGAACTGGCTCAGCGTATATCCACTTGGGATAAACTACTAAGGATTGTTGTTTATGTCCTCCGATTCATAAAAAAGATATCACTTTCCTCTGGAACGGTCAATAATCTTATGACTGCTGAAAAGGCTGTGATTCGTGCTGTGCAGAGTATTCATTTCGCAGGAGATATTGCTGCACTCCAGGAAGGCAAATTTCATTCCAAAAGACTTCAGAGTTTATCTCTATTTCTTGATGGAGATAATCTGTTACGTATTGGGGGGCGGCTTTCTAAATCGGATTTACCCTTTGAGGTTAAACATCCGGTTTTGCTTCCCAAACATGACTGTGTTGTCGATCTGATCATCGCTCACTTTCATGTCGTGAACTGTCATACAGGCCCAGGACTTCTTATGTCTATCTTACGTCAACGCTATTGGATATTAGATGCTAGGACTGTTATTAGGGCGATGGTGCGGAAATGCAATTGTTGCTTCCGCTTAAATCCATCGCATCCGACACCGAAGATGGCAGATTTACCGTCATATCGTGTTGCAGAAGCAAAGGCCTTCGTACATACCGGTGTAGATTACGCAGGTCCACTCCGTATTACGCTGACTCGTCGGAGAGGACAACATTCTCAAAAGGCATATATTTGTCTATTCGTATGCCTTGTGACCAAGGCTATTCATATTGAGTTGGTCTCTGACTTAACTTCAAATGCTTTCCTGGCTGCTTTCAGCCGTTTTATTTCTCGGCGTGGCCCGGTAACATGCTTGTATTCAGATAATGGTACTAATTTTGTGGGTGCGAAGGCACAATTAGATGACCTCTACAAGTTTTTGGTTGAATCTGAATATGAGCCCTCATTAAAGCGCGAACTCGCTAAGCGTCGTATAGAGTGGAAAATGATTCCACCACGCGCGCCTCATTTCGGGGGTATGTGGGAGTCGAACATAAAGAGCATGAAGACACACTTGTACCGTGTGATTGGAACTCAGCTTCTCACCTATGAGGAGTTACAGACTGTGCTAGTTCAAATTGAGTGCATAATGAATTCGCGTCCACTTACAGTTATGTCTTCTGACCCTTATCCAGAAGTCCTTACGCCTGCGCATTTTTTAATGTCGACACCATTGCAGTACTTGCCTGCTTCTGTCCTGGCAGACGGTAAAATCAATTTGACTCAGCGTAAGCAATTATTAGACAGCATGGTTCAGTCCTTCTGGAAGAAGTGGCGTTCAGAGTATCTGCACACCTTGCAAGTCAGGCAGAAGTGGACTACTTCTGATCATCCGATTGATATCGGAACTGTCGTACTAGTGGGACAAGAAGATTCCCCTCCGTTAAATTGGCCTTTAGGCGTGATAACTGAAATCCATCCCGGAATGGATAAAATTGTTCGCGTTGCGACGGTAAAGACAAGATTTGGTTCTTTTAAACGTCCGGTTGTCAAATTATATCCCATTCCAACGCAATAATTTTATATTTTATCTATTTTTGTTTATTTTTATTTATTTATTTCTTTTGATTTTAGTCATTGTTTCAATGATCTCTGACCCAGACATGGCATTACTTAATATCCGTTATCTTGGTCAATTGAACTTTATTACATTGTATTTTTGGTTATTTTTCTTTATTTTGTGAGATTCTGCGAATTTCCAATGCGTGTCATTCCTGAATATTACCGGTGAATAGTCACTTTATTTCTATTTCATTTCTTGTTTCATTTGTATTTTTATATTCTTTCTTTTGTAAGCTCTGCGAACTTCCAAGGCGGGGAATATGGATACGCGCCATAAATATATTTGGGCATTAATTTCTTTAAATTGATAATTTATGCTATAAAGACCATAAGGGCGCCATCTATGGGTTTTGTATTGTATTGAATTGAACCTATGTGACTTGAGATGCAGTGTATTCATGCGTTTCCTTACCTTTGTGAATCAAGCAATTACTTCTGACGGGAGTGTCAGTAAAAGGCCAAGAGATGTCTCTCCTGGTCAGTCTTAAGAATAATTCATCCAGTGAGGGAATTATTGTTGTACCTAAGATTGGATTTTTGGCTCGCATTATTAATATGCAAATTTTTCATAGTTGAAACTTCCTTGCTGTGCGAAACATCTGTCAAGATTATGCAATATCGCCTTGACATTTTTTATTGAAAAGAAGTGTCTTTTCGTTTGGACATCGTGGCTGAGCTGCATTCTCTGAGTGAGTGTTTGTTTGTTTTCACTTTGGTTTTTGAGATTGCTGGGTCGACTGTTTCTTTGTGTCACATAGGGAAGAATTCAATTTTCGTTAATTTTACATAGGGTAGTAATCCCTCGTGTCAGGGGCTATTTACACGCCCCTACAAGGGGCTAAAGTGAAACGACGCCATCTCCAATCAGCCCTCCGACCCTCATGCTTTACAAAAATATTAAGACATCAGTAATTAATTAGATTTATTACCCGTTTCTTCTCAAATTAATAGCCTAAACGAAGCTACTTAAAAAAGTTAAGTGATTCGAAAAAAAAAATCGAATACAACGTCTTCGTAGACTAAAACGAACATTTGACGTATCAGGTAGGTATATAATTCCTAGATTATTAAAGTAAGTTGTGTTAATAACCACAATTTTTTAAGCCAATTGTAAAGTTAAAACTAAAAAAAAGTTTAAAAATTTCAATTAATTAAAGTTAGAAAATTTGTATAAAAATCAGCACGAGTAATTTATTTATTTCACATTAGCTGCATACAGGAGGTCCCGAAGAAAATAATTTCTCTAATGGCCCATACATACAAGGCTAGTAGTTTAGTCGAGTAGCGAGTATTTTAGTAACTAAACGTGTCCGAACACCTTTAATTTAGTAGTAAGTAGTAGCATTTTGGTCAGTCAAGTGGCGAGTTACTCACTACTCGACTAAACTACTAGCCTAGTCTGTACGGGCCATAAGGGGGCATACATTGATTACGTGATCAGTTTTTCTTCCAATCTAGACCCTCCCCCCTTGGCGAGATAAATTTGGGCCACTTCGTATTTTCTTTTTAAGTAACGTGAGATTTTGCTGGACCCCCTCCCCTTTTTGAGCTCACGTAATTGATGTATGCCCTCTAAGGGCCTATGTCATCTTTGGAAAAGCTGGATGGAGAGTCTTTTAAGGAAATTCATGAGATGAGGTATTAAGAAGAAATGATGGCTGGGTAGGAATCTGGGTGCCAGAGTGCTCTGGAGTTACAGACTAATGAATCTTTCCCTCCCACTTCGGTGCGAGGCGATGGGTCGTGAGAATTCAGCTGAAAATGTGAAAGGGCCTGCCTCCGGTCCGCCATGAGCAAACGCATCCACCACAAAGAAGTGGAAAAACCTTACTTCATGAACCCGGGCACCTCTGTTAAGCCATCAAACGTAGCGAATCACTCGGGACGACCAAATACAAACGTTTTGGTAATCCAATTAGTTTCCAGGGCGGCAGTACCTAAATCCGTCTCCCAAAATGCTACAATAATATAGAATACGCCATTTGCCTATCCTTTCCTAAATAATACTTTAAAAAATACTGTGTTGTAATTGGACGGGGTTTTTTAAATGAAGTTAAAATCCGTTGTAACAAAAGTTTTTTGCTTCACAGAGTCAAAGCTTTTCCCCCAGAAAAGCTTGTTTTCCCAGTTGATAAACCTACCTTAAAAATAGCACGCTTTAAAAGCAGTTAACTACTGGTTACAGTAGTTTATCTTGCGAGTAGTTACTGAATGACCGGGCCCGCGTGGGTCGTCAACCGTTCGCTACAGCCGCAAATTTGTCCAAGTGACCGAGTTTCCCGCAGTGCAATCTATTTTCCCACATACTTGATACACACGAGACTCGTGTCTGCCATGTCATTGCGAGATCTTGCTGACACGATGTTGCGAATAGTACACTTACTACACGTCAAAGGAGGTATTATCTAGGTATATATAAAACTAATTAAAACGTATGTATTAAATGCACCGTGCGTTGTGCATGCTTTAAATTTTATGAATTTCGTTTGAGATCCCGCAAAAAATCTGTATCAAAGATAATGTAGTAGACCACTCTCAGATAATTTCTACTCTATGCTTTTTTTTTTTAAATCTGTTTTATATATTTGATTTTAGCTGTTGTCACCGTAACAACTGATAGGTTTAATGATCAGGATCAGTAGGAATTTTATAAAGATGTTATTAATAAAGCCACAGTTTTTCATATGGTAGTTATTAATAAAGCCACAATATTTTATAAAGTAGTTATAAATAAAGCCACAATATTTTATAAAGTAGTTATAAATAAAGCCACAATATTTTATAAAGTAGTTATAAATAAAGCCACAATATTTTATAAGGCGGTTATTAATAAAGCCACAATATTTTATAAAGTAGTTATTAATAAAGCCACAATATTTTTTGAATCTACAAAGAAGCGATAGAGAGTTACTTAAATTATTAACTTTACTAAGGACACATCTATTATGACTATAAAAAAGCCTCTCCCAGAGCGCATTATGAACATATTAATAATTTCATTTAATGTAGCAGTAAATCTGTTTCATGTAGTTGTGATTCAGCAAAAACTCTCTATCTAACGATATTTCTCTCTTGAATCACTAGAACAATGCAACTGATTTCAGTAGTCAACGTCATTTACTCATTTTTTAATCTTTATTTATCATTTCTTCATTGGAAAAAAAATCGATAAAATTGTTGAAAATCGTGCAAAGCCAGGTATTAGTTTTTTTAAGGTAAATAATATGTAAGAAAAAAATAAAGTTATTATTAAGCGATCAATTATTAAATTATTATGACCGCTGTTTGGGGTTAAATATCGTTATCACACATGAATTATTACAAAATAACATTAAATAAATAATCCGGGATGTAGCAGCATAACTTCCTTTTCTAAAATGCGCGCCATTCAGTCGGTTGATGTCGTAGCGGTGCGCTAGTGATCTCTCTCGAGACGCGGAACTATAAAGTTTTGTCCCGACACAGTTTAGACGCCATCATGCGTTGCAACAGTGAGGAGCGTGCGTTTGACGTTAAAGCCTACTTTCCAAACGGATATTCTCTGATCGCGACTCAGGGTGCGGCAGGATAACTTCCTTTTTTCAAAACTTAATAAAATCTATAGTACGAATCAGAATATTTTTTATTTGTTTTTTATAATGTAGGCATATACCTAAAGTTTGGTTTTATTTAGTTTTTGAAAATCAAATCAGATAGGTGACGTCCCCCATTCTCCATACACTGTGTAAACCGATTTCTGGTATTTGCTCTAGCCAGTATATCAGGCGTGTTATCCTGGCAATTTCTTCCTGGATGTTGGTCTTCAAACCTTCTAGTAAAACTTTATAGTTCCGCCTCTCGAACTAGATCACTAGCGCCCCGCTACGACATCAACCGACTGAATGGCGCGCATTTAAAAAAAAAGAAGTTATTCTGCCGCACCCTATACAATAAAACAACAAGTAATTTAACAGATATAACAATATAATAACTAGTTTTAAAATAAATAATTTTTTGCTTCTCATTTTGTAGATTGAAAACACGAATAAAACAGAGGTAACAAACAAAACTTCACAAATATTCGGGCCCGAATTGACTAGGAAGTGATTGGTTTGTATGGATGGCCTCCTTGGGACGGCAATACATCATTAACCGTGCGGTATTGATCTGTCACCCGTTAATAGGAGTAAACTGGTGCGGTAGCAAGTTTTGTAATTAACTCACCAAACACACACTTTGTCCAGACAAATGGGTCGAGCGGGGTGTCGATGAGTCCCCCAGGAGGGGAGGGGAAGGGCCCCGGGTAAAATGATCACCAACCCTTGCCGGGGTGGAAGGACACGGGGTTCATTTGCTTATTCTCCGTTAAATACCCTTTCAAAGCGATTTCTGTTCAGCGTGAATGAAAGGAAAATTAATGTTCCGTTTTTCTGATTCCACACTTTTGCGATAGGTTTTACGGAAGGTATTCATGATTGACTAATTGGATTTAAAACTCCTTCGACGAATTTCTTATTTGGATTAACTTGTGAATGACATTGAATTTTTTATATCGAAAACCGAATTTACTAACCCCGTGTAACAGTAATTAAAAATACATTAAAATCATTTCAGTCGTATCGCAAAAATAATTAACACCTCAGAGCAGATGTCATCTCTTTTGAGCATAATTTGATGTAATTAATGTGTGGTTTCACAAAAATCCATTAAAAATAATTTATTAATATTTATTTAATATCCAGGGTATAAATAAACTATAAACAACTATTGCGTATCACAGTTAAATACAAGCGTAAACAAATACTAGAAATATATTTTTTTAATTTAAAATAACATCAGAAAGTATAAAATGAATACTGGTTCTTGAAGAATGTAAAAGTAGGAAATACAAAAATTATAATATATTAGTAGACTTAGGATTAAAATTGGTTGAAAAGATGTGATAGTGTAGCGTTCTTGTACCTACCTTTCATGCAGTTAAATAGATTCGACACATGTGCATATCTACATATTACTAACTTCATGTAATCTAGGCACAAGCGAGTGATTGAAATACTTAGTCCTGGGAGTGTCACATTTGAACAGGATTTTGGAACGAGTAGCTTCGGTAAGTGTATAAAATGCAATGAGGTTTATTAAATCTCGATGACTATACTAATATTTACAATTTTGAACATAAATATTAAGTCGATTTTAATTAGAGTTGAGGGTTTTGGTAAATTTTATTCTTTTGTCAAGTAATTATAGTTTATGCTTTCAATGGGAATACCGAATTTAAAATTAATGTTTCTTAGGAATTAATGTTTCAATTTTTGAATTGAATCTGAATTTAGGTTAAAATGGATGGACTACATCGAGGAGCTATATTCGACTTGACTTCGAAAAATTTCAAGATTGAAATATTCCCAAAGCCTGCGGAATTTCGAAGAATGTAGCCAAACAATTTCATTCCCTTATTATTAATTGCATTTATATCGGATATAAAGTTTAATTTATAGTTTTCTTATGAATTATGCACAGGTCATTAATTTTTCAATAGTGGTAAGGGTTGAGTAATTAGATAAGTTCATATTGATAAATAATTGGCTGATTTATTTTGTAAAATCTTTATGAATTATTGTACTTTAAATAATCTGCAAATTTAAATTTTTAACGGCCGGTCAGTGATTGAGTGGGCATCGGGTTTGGGTTCCGTGTTAGATCCCTCGACTGGATAAGTCCTCCATCATGACTCAAGCAACATTTTCGGCTTACTTTGGTGGTAGCAGGAGATTTTCACACCCCGGGAATGTTTGTCTTTCTAAAACAAAAAAATAAAAATAAAAATTCATCAAATATATAAACAATATCGTTTCTAAACAGTAATAAGAAAAATTGGGCCTATGTGAGACCCTTGTAGTACACCACTAGGAGCTATAAATGGGTTGGAAAGGAATGAATTATTTTTTAGTGGTAGATCTTCCAGATCAGATGGATAGCTATCAAACCAGTCTAATAGTTTTACATCAATACCGAGCTAACAGGAAACATAAGAAAAATAAGGGCATACTATGTCAAAGGCATTAGTAAAGTTCGTGTATATGGAATCAACCTGACATCTTAGTTAGCTAATGCGTTCGGTATATAGTTGTTCTGCCCAACAATAATCCATGTTGTTTCGGAACAATTATTTGGTTAATGAATGGGGAAATTTTTTATCTGGCGATAGTTTTTTTTAAGTTTTGGTATTATGGATAGCTTACAGATTTAACTAACTATTGACAGGTATAGGTCAATAGTTAGTTAAATCAAATTTATTATTCTTTTTGAAAATTGGTATCAGATAACAACGTTTCCAAATGTTAGGGAAGCAACCTGTGTTTTGGGACTGATTAAATAAAATTGCTCAGCCGGTGGGACATTACGATTCACAAGGTTATTGCATATTATCGGGTCCGGCCTTCTTCATTTTGCCTAGAAATGTAATCTTAATTTTAACGTCATTTATATTGATGTGTGCGACAGGGATGTGTATGCTCTAATGTGTATGTATATAATCGTCTGGGATATCTTCGTCGTAGACACTTTTGATTTGGTCATCAAAATATTCAAAATTTGCATTCATATCGGTACTACTCTTTTCTTTGAAGTGCATTGTGATGAGAAAGTCGTGTTTGTTTTTTTCAAAGAGTTAACATGATTTAAAAAGTGTTGTATGTTATAAGGTACTGAATTTTCATTTCCATTTATATAATTAAAATACGATTTTTGACGGTTTTTTACATTGAGTTCCGTAGTTGTGAAATATCTTGACGACGTTAATTGAGTCGCCGTTGAACAATTTTGGGAACCTCGCTTCTTTGAAATGTAATAGTGGAACATAATTGAGTAAAATATTTTCAGATTATAATCATTATTATTGTTTTGGTGAAGAAAAAATGTACAGTTTCGGTATGATTCAGTATCGCACTGGTGAAAGACCTCAATTCAAAATTGAAACGTTGCTTAAAATAGTTTAAACGGTGTTTGATTACCAAATCTGAACAGCCATGTACTTCCCACCTTTATCTGCCACCACCTCTTTTCCTACCCTAGCACCTTCAGACTTACAATGTACCCCTATTGGGAAAGCCGTAGTCGCACTTGCTTCAGACGGTTGGGAGCAGTTTGGACTCTTGTGCAGTATTCACATAAAAAGATGATCATTTTTTTTTTTTTTTTTTTTTTTTTTTTTTTTTTTTTTTTTTTTTTTTTTTTTTTATTAAGGAGAAAATACAGATACAGACGTCAATTGACAAGAATATACAAAACAATTAAAAGAGATTTCGCCTGCATCCAAACTATTTCTCACGAATTAACATTGACAGCAGATGAAAACATATACAAATATTTTTACCGTTAAATACGGAAAAGACTTATGTATATACATAAGTAAATATTATTTTACAGAGAGATGAAAAAAGAATGCGCAATATCCTTATAAAAGTTTACAAATTGTTTTTGGAAAAATTTTGATGGTAAGACCAAATATATATATAGATAAAAAATAATGTCATACAGAAATTTAAAAAAAGAAAGGTAGTTAAAATTATAAACCAAGCAATGTCTAAGGTATTGTACTTTGTAGGAAAACGGCCTTCAATTTTCTACTAAAAGTACTGCGTGTATCAAAAAATAAGTCGGAATCCTTGATGTTTTGATTTTGATTAAACGATTCGCACATTCTTCTGATTGGATCCCTGACACCAGCATTTGTACGCGTCCGGCTAATGTGGAATAAGTCGTTAAGCCTTGTTACTCTGGGTGGTATTTTGAAGTTTATTAGTTTCAGTAGGTCAGGACAGTCGATAAAGTTATTGCAGATTTTATAAAGCGTCATGAGGTCAAGGTATGTTCGCCGGTTAGTTAGAGTGGTGACGTTATAATTCGAGAGCATATTTATGTACCCCCGTTTAGGTGCGCTCATTCTGTAATTGAGGTATTGCAGAAATTTCTTTTGAATACTTTCAATGTTGACTTTATAGACACCGTAAAGTGGTGTCCATATGGAGGTGCAGTATTCAAGTTGAGAACGGACCAGCGTGTAGTAAAGTAGAAGATAAGTTTCAGGTTTTCGAAATTCGCGGCTGTTTCTGATGACAAATCCTAGCATGCGGTAAGCTTTATTCACAATGTTCTCAATGTGCGCATCGAAATGGAGTTTAGAATCAAAAAGTACGCCTAGATCTTTTATACAGTAAACGCGCTCGAGTAAATAGTTACCAATACAATAATTGTGTATAATAGCGTTGTGATTTTTAGTGAAGCTTATTTGTTTACATTTGTTGTAACTTAGGTAAATTTTGTTTTCATTGCAAAATGCTTCGAACCTTACTAAGTCGCTTTGGATGAGCAGACAATCGTTTAAATTCCTAACAATGGCAAATATTTTTATATCATCGGCGTACAAAAGAAATAAACAATGCATGAAACATTTAGTAACAGTGTTAATAAAAAGTATAAATAACAGTGGACCCAGGATTGACCCCTGTGGTACGCCAGAGGTAACTGGTTCCCACGTAGAAGTATGTCCTCGTAATGATACAGCTTGCTGTCTTTTTGTCAAATATGAGACAAACCAACGTAATAAGTTTCCCCTAATTCCGTTGAACATTATTTTTTTAATAAGAATAAGGTGGTCAACCTTGTCGAAAGCTTTTTTGAAATCGCAGTATATTGCATCTACCTGGTGGCCTCGATCCATGCTAGTGAATAAGAAATTTGAGTAAATTAGTAAATTACTCATTGTAGATTTGCCTTTTACAAACCCGTGTTGTTGTTCTGTAATTTTGGCGGCAAGCTGGGGATATATATTATCATGGACAAGTCTTTCCAAGAGTTTAGGGATCGCCGAGAGAATAGATATTGGCCTATAGTTTTCGACTTTTTGACGTGAGTCACCCTTATGGACTGGTATAATATAAGCCAACTTCCACCTATCAGGGAAAACCCCGTCACTCAGGCATTTATTAAATATTATGGTAAGTGGAACATACAATGACGACGCAGCAGATCTGAGGAAAAATGCCGGTATTCCATCGTGACCCGCACCTTTGTTTATATCTAACGCCTTTAAACTTGATTGCACTTCTTGTTCCGTTAGTTCAATGGTGTGAATGTGCGTAAGTCCAGAGTCCCGAACGGCCTCAAGTTGGTCAATGTTAATTGAGTCATTGATACATGAGGGTTCAAATGTTGACTTGAAGAACTCAGAGAACATATTACAGATTTCTTGGGCATCATTAGATTTGCGCCCTTCGAAGGACATAGTAGCAGGATATCCATCAGATGATTTTAAGGAGGATATGTATGACCAAAAGCATTTAATATTATTTTGCAATGAACTTTCGATGTATTCAAAAAATAACTTTCGAGATTCACTAGCCAATTTTTTGTATGTAGCACGTAAGAAGGAAAATTTACGATAGTCAGAAAGACCTTTATATGTCTTCCATTTGAGCCAAACTTTATCTTTTTTCCGTGATAAGCTAATAAGTTCGGGAGTAAACCATATGGGGAATTTGTCATTTCGTCTGGCCAATACTGGAATAAACTCATCAATTATATTGTTTATTATTACATAGAATCGGTCTACTGCTTCTTCTGCTGATAAATTCGCGATTTCAGACTTCCAATCAATACAATTAATGTCATTATTAATTTGAGTATAATCAGCTTTCCTGAAATTGTGCCTACGCTCTTTGTTGTTTTTAATTTTTGGTTGAATCGCAGATGATATTTCAAATTCCAGGGCTGGATGGTGTCTGTCCTCTGAAAGGAGAGGGTCATCGCTATGTGTAACTTTTGTTTCGCGACTGTAAAATATAAGGTCTAAGAATTTATCGTTGTGGTTAGGTATACAATTATATTGAAATAAGCTCATCAATGCCATTGTTTGAAGAAAAGTTTGCGATGCAGCCGTGTTTGAGGAGGCAATACCATGATTGCAGCCTTCGGAAAATGTCCATGTAAGAGTAGGTAGATTCAGATCTCCAAGAACACAAAACGTATTATTTGGTTCTGATGAAAAGACAGATTCCAGGTTTTTGGAGAAAATATCATAAAGCATTATTGGCGAGACAGGAGGTATATATACAGCACATATGGTGAGATTTAGAGACCTTAACGGAATTGATATAAAGATTTGTTCAATTTGATTTTTTTCCCAATCGTCGAGACGGGAAGCTGCGAGTTCCTTGCGCACTGCCACTAACACACCACCTCCGTCCATCTTACCGGTAATTATACGGTTCCTATCTCGTCGGAATACCGTGTAACGCGAATCTATGAATTCGGCCGTGTTTACACTTGCTACAAGCCACGTTTCAACTAGAACTATAACATCATAGTTATTCGATGAAATATTAATAAGAAGCTCCTGAGTTTTGGTCTTAATACCACCACAGTTCTGGTAATAAACAGATATAGATGATGAGGTCATTTTTTTAGAGTAAGAGTGTTATTCGACTTATTCCACATTTGCGGGAGTGATAAATTAATTAGGACGTATGATGCAACAAAATTATATATAAAACATTGATTACTTAGTGTAAAATATGAATGAATATGCAGGAAATATGATAGTGCTATATGATTATGGAGGTATTGCGCTATAAACAAATATATTGAGTAATTTTGCAAGAAAAAAATTAATGACCAAGAGTGTAGGATAGTGATAGAAAGCTGGCATCGATGGCAGCAGTAACAAGTTTGTTCTAGCAGTCACATATTTTGTTGACCATGAGTGCTGATTTTTTTAAGGTCTCCCTCGCAACGAATGGTGACGACTCGAGAGAGATCATTCCTCTTCGCCAGGATACTGCCATTCCTCACCCATATGTATTTATAGCCGTTTTCTTTTCCGGTGGCACGTGTTTTGGCAAAGAGTATTTTATTTTTTAGTGTCAGGTGCTCATTTACGTAGAAATTAGTGGTGGGAGCTCCAAGTCCTAGTTGGTCCGTTGTGAGGCCGCGGCGAGTCCTTACCGCAGCGATGACATCATCACGGAGACGCTTTGTCGTGAGATGGACGGTTGGAGGGAGACGAGTGGCCGCGAGCGACGCGGTGCACCGACACCACAGCGCTACTAGGAAGTGGCACGTTGATAGTTGATCCCATTCTCTCCATTAGGGTGAACAGATTTTCACCATTCACCTCGGGAATGCCGTGGACATCTAAATTACACACTCTGCTACGCTGCTCCATGTCATCTTGAGCATCTCTGAGAGATTGGATTTCTTGTCGGAGGCTGGCATTTTCTTCCTGAAGAACAGTCACACACCCCATGATTTTGGTGTACTGGTCCTTCCACTCATTTGATAAAGTGTCCAATTTTTGATGAATAGCATCAATGGCATTCTTACTCTCAGTACGCATTGTTTCGAGTTTTGACTCAAAGAAGTTGATAAGGGAGTCGGTGTCAATGTTTATCATTGACTGGTGCGTTGCCGACGGTGATTCCATAGTGCCAGATGCGGTCAATAGAGGCGATGATAGTGTTTTCTTCACACTGCAAGTCTTGCTGCGAGATTTAGACATTTAGGTTATTTATTATATATATATATATATATATTTTTTTTTAAATTTGGGATTTATGGTTTTGCTCCCCTGAAAAGTTTGTTAACTTCAAGTAGGTACCTATATAGGCAAACTCGAGACAGTAAGGTTGACAATGTGGGTAGTAGTTTTAATTTAACAGATATTTACACAGATTCACTTTTAATTTTATTTTGTTTAAGCTTTTGAAACACTATAAACACATATATTATTAAGATGTAAGTCAAGTTAGATTAGTGGCCAATTTAAGCCCCGTTTTAGTATAGTTTTCACTGCTTAGAGCATAAAATTCACTGTTTTTTGTTAATTTGTGTGGAACGAATATTTAATGTGCTTGCTGTGTCACTGTTGTTATTGTTGATCATAGCGGTTATATCCAAATTATATTCGTGTTTTATTAGCTTCATACAGATACTCCACACAACGCACGTGAGCCGTTCCCAATCGGGATGTACATACGTTATTAAATACTGGGAAGACCCGAATACATTATTTTAGATACAATTGATTTCATACACTTTATGGTGCCTTTTTAACTGCCTGATTTCGTCTCTAGAGGGAACTTGGTTCTTGCAGCCCTCAGAAGGTCTTGCATTTTTGTCGCTGTTCCAAAGACAGCCTTGATACTTTCTTTCCTCAGTATTCTGGAAATTCTGTCACTTTGTGAACATAAAAAGCTTAGCCTTCTGACTCTTGCCCAATTCTGACTTTGTTTGGGGTGAAATTGGTTCGTAGGATTTTATTTATCGGTCTTACAAGGTTTATAATTATATGTTGTAAGTAAGTCCTAGTTGTACTAGTAAGTCATTTCTGATAGAGATAGGTATTTTAAATACGCATTTTTCAATTTTAGGATGTTTATGTCAATTTCGGATATATTAAGTTGTAAGTTGTTTAACTGTTATTTTTTTTTAAACAGTGAGTAAAATATAACAAACCTTTCAATAAATATTTACACAAAATATGTCCTTAATTTTGATCAATAATTTTATCTTAAGTTGAATCAAATCGTAGTGTGATATATAAAACAAACTAAGAAATATTCATATTGTACATTTTATATTGTGGAACATCTTACCGAATTTCTTAATCAAATTTTATAATATTTTGAGAAATTTCTGCTAAAATTTCACGACAGTATATAAAACAATAGAGATGATGTTCACGAAGATGAATAAAAACCTTATTTTCAAAGCATCGCAGTAAAATATCTATTGTTCTGGGATATTATCAAGGATCGATATATTCAAATAATACCAAGTCTTATTTGGAAAACTCAGGATGAAACGGGTACCAAATTTACTTCGCTTTCAAGGGAATATTCCAAACTTCGTGAATTCAGGTTGAGGTTTCGAACCTAATTGGTGGTTCCATGGTACATCAGGGCATCGCGTCTGCGTCGGGAGAAAGGCTCGTTATCGCTCCAGTTTTGGGCAAATATAGATGCTGCAAACACGCATCGTTTTACATTGAAAATTCAAATACCGAGATATTCACAGGTTTCGTGAAATTTCTGAAAATAACATCGACAAATCAAATTAGGTAGTGAAACATTTTTTGATATTGCTTAAGACGTAAATTAATTACGTACATAGAGTTAACTTGCGCATATCTGGTTTGAAATCCAGGACCTAAAACCTATATTTAACCAAAACTCTAGATTCTTTATTATATAATAAATATGTAATAATTCGGATTCGACTTAATTCCCTCCTACACATCATTTTACAGTTTCCATTAATAAAACTGATAGTACCAAGAAACTCCATCAATCAAAAGAAAGGCTACCAATCGGTTTCTAAAAACAATCATTATACAACACACCATAATATTATTAAACAGGCTATCGCAAAACCATTCCTAGCTCCCTGCGAAATGATAGAATAATCACCGCACATATTTATGCATTAACCTTTTCCCAAGGCAAAAGGACCCGCCGATTTTACCAGGAAAGCGTGCCGGACCAGAAGGGCCCAAGTCATATTTGGACGGAAGCGGGTATGGCCAGAAGGGCCCAAGCGCTATTTGGAAGGGAACGAACCCAAAAGCAAAAGAGCCCACGCGATATTTCCAGTGTTAATTAAAACAACACATCCAGGGTTAACAGAGTTACCAACGTTGGGCGTGAGTTGGTTGCTACGTGATCTGTTTCAAGGCTTTGTTGGTCTTCCGAGGTCCGCCGTATTGGCTTTTAGGCTTTCACGTCAGTCACCATATTGCCGAGCCTTATTTTGTAATTTTTTAAATAAAATAGAATATATATAAATTTGTGAACATACTTTAAACACGAGGAAATCAAATGTAAATATTTTTTTAGAACATAGTATATTATTTTATATCGTGTTATAATAGATAGTATTAAATCTTTTGTTTTTAATTTGATATTTTGTCAACAATTATTATTTAAAATGAGAGATATTGCGCCGTATAGTGAAGTCACCTTATAATACGGTGTAAATTTATTAGGAACGACTGGTCAGTAAAAATACTTTTAACCAACGCAATTTAAAATTTATTGGCTTTACGATGGCTTTCTAAGTTTCTTTAATTCTTTCTTACAATATTTTTTAGTTCAAATAACCTGCAATATTTCTGAAAAAAAAACTGTTATTTTCTAAAATTTTTTAAATGTCTTTAAGGTTTACTTTCTCTTTTAGTTGTTTTTATTTGTTTTTTCCATAATAGCAAAATCATCTTGTGGAGTCATTTTAATTAAATAAAATAACAAACTTTGTTTACACCACTGTTTAATCAAAACAGTGGTGTAAACAAAGTTCAAAACCAATCAATTCTTTGAAAACTTTTGAAGTAACCATTGGTTTTGAAACGTTTTGATAATTAAAAAAATAATTGTGGTTAAAACAAAGTTCGTTATTTTAATTAATTTTTATTTATATTTGCATATTTTCATGAAGGTCGACTCCGGGAATAATATTATTGCTATGGAATATAAACCAAAATAATCTGTAACACGTTTTTGTCTTGTTAAAAAACAATAATAGGTACTTTAAATTAGGTAGGTACATAATATTATAAAGTGTTTTTTTTTTGTTTATTTATGTCTAGCCCAATTGGGCATTTGACGCAATATTTTTATGCACCTATTATCATTTGCAACATCAGTTTACAAATAATTTTTACTAATTTACTTGCCAGAAACGCAAACCTTTAATGAAAATTTTTAATAATAATAATAATTTGATAATTTGTTGAACGCAATTTTTGTGAAAAATCACCTCAAGGGCGCTGTACAATTTTTTTGATTTCTTAGGATTTATTTAATTTTATTGTTTATAGATACAGAAAACATACTCTCTGCCAGGTCACTTTTATTAGAAAATTTGTGTTTGGAGAATACACGACTTAGCACGCGGAGGACACTTTGTTTACTGGACATTACATGATTTTACATTTTACACTCCCATCACTCTTGATATTACATTTACGCGATGAGTAGTGCCAAAAGTACAGTTGATATTGATTGGAGAATTTAGGACTCTTTCGGACTGGAGAATTTTTATGAAATAATGAGTTTTACAAAAGCTTACATATAAGAATTTGCTTACATTTTTACATAATTAGTTATTTACAATGTCGCGGGCTGTGAAGGTGAAAGGTTTTTGACTTAATAGATACAACTGTCTAAAAAGGTGAATTTTAAGTTTAGCTCTAAATTCCGCTGAGTCTGTGGTCATTCTCAAACCATGTGATAGTTCATTCCAGGCTTTAGTATTATAGCGAATTATGAATCATTATACTTCTTAAATAATAATTCAAAAATAAATCTTTCTCAAAAGCATGTAAAAAATATACCACATAAAAGATACTTAATTTTAACTAGTTACGAGGTAAGGTCATAATAATTTGACTATACAGAAAACTTTTGAAAAATGAATCTTTATATACTTTTGGAAAGTTCATGAAATGTTAAAAAAAAACAAAAATTCACAGTTCAGCGAAAGGTTTCAGGCTATTTAAATATCTTTGGTTTCGGCACATACTTTTTTGAAGAAGTTTTGTAATACATCTATGTGTCGATTATCCTACTGTCGGTTAAAACTTTGTTGTTACTAAAAAACAATATCCATTCTGATACGCCAGAGTGATATCCTTCATATATACATATAAGGGTGAAATAATTTTAAGTCCAGTTGGACTTTGATGTATTTAAAACATACGATGTTTCACAATATAAAGCTTAACATAATATACGACATACATTCACATATTCACATACACACACGCACACATATACTAAAACATATTATAACGAATTTACCCGGGCCTATAATAGTTATCGCTATTATATAATTAATAAATCTTACAACAAATTCACAAAATATCTTCATTTGAAATTGTCAAATTGTGGAGGAATTCCATTGCAATAAATTCGTATTACTATTACTCTACTTTTTTGTTTTTTAAATCAGACCGGTTTCATTGAAATATTTTGGCATGATGTTAATATTATAAGACTTCAATTGTACCACGGTGAAGCGAGACTGGTCGAAACTAGGCGGATTAAAGTTGTTTTCCTGGCATAACAAATTTATATGTTACGGGATGCAAATAACACAAAGTTCCACACAGCACAGTCGTAAGCAGTAAGCAGTAAGCAGTAAGCAGTAAGCTGACAAACAAGTGGAACAAAGAGGGAATGGAAGTAGAACAACATGGCTGGCTGTCCATTCCGGCCGACCCGGCCAGTTCCATTAAGGCGCGGGCCAAACGCACGTGCAAGTTCCCGGTCTCTCAACACCTCTGAAGTTGGTAGGGCTTGTTCGCAAGCCACTGGAGCTCCTCATTACTTATTCATTAGATAAGCTCCCTAACATTTGTACGTACAGATTTCTGCCGGCAAGATCGCTTTGTCTCCCTGATGATAATTGAGCCCCATGCGAGGGTGTGGGGTTATTAGGAAATCTTGAAAGAGACGACGTGTAATACGAGATATGGAACGCGCCGAACATTTTTTTCTGTGATGTTTCTGGGAAATGATTTCGCCTCTATAAGCATTGGATTTAGAAGTATCAGGTTTTTGTAATTTACTACCTAGCTGATATATTTTATGAAGTAGTTTTCGTTTGATGTTTTAATACTTTAACGGGGTTGTCACAGATGATATTATGTTACGGTAAAAATTCAATGCTGTTGCTAACACGTTAAATTTCATTAAACGTAAGTGTTTTTCAATTTTTTTTATACATTTTAAAGCTCTCTGACGCGTCTGTCTGTCTGTTCGCGATAAACTCAAAAACTGATGAACGGATTTTCGGGCGGTGCGGATTTGAATTGTATACAAATTAACAGATGTCGGTGGTTATAAAGGTTGGGTAACCATCTAGTAGATGGCGTTGTGTTTCGTTAACCAGAACAACGCGTGGCCGGGTCACTAGTAAATGATAATTGTTTTTTGCCCCAACCTACCTGCTTCTTGCAGATTTATTTCGGTTTTAATATTTTAATCGACAAATCTATCGCCGTTCCCCAACATCGATAGAATTGTGGACAATAACTATCTACGTATATGTCAATATTTTTTGTGGAAAAACTGACAAGAGGTATCAAGTCTTTCGAACCGTAGGCTAATTTATTCCATGATAAAGTAATTTTTTATTTAACAATTATTATAAGCAATAATTATCAGCCTGAAATACTCATCAACATTGAAAAATCTTCCGAGAAAAGATACTTGCCGCCAACGGGACTTGAACCCGTGTCCTTCTGATTGCCGGTCAGCTGCTCTTGACCACTGAGCTATGGAGCTTATCAAATACCCGCCAAATAATTCAATATATACTAGTGTTTCATTCAACAATTACTGCTTATTATATTTTTTCCACCTGAAAACAAACTTTATTTTTGCGAGAGACATTGTAAGTGTTAAATCCCTCGCTAAGTAGCGTCGAGACAAATTATGACTACATTTATTGGGGAAATACTTAAACTTGTCAAATATTCATTATTATTTTTAATTTATAAACTAACGTTTAGACAAGATGTTTATGCATAGCACAAATGGTAACAATTATTATAAGCAATAATTATCAGCCTGAAACACTCATCAACATTGAAAAATCTTCCGAGAAATGATACTTGCCGCCAACGGGACTTGAACCCGTGTCCTTCTAATTTTTTATTTATTTGTTTATCTATATAAGGTATGTTTGCATTACATTATTCGATGCCTGTCTCACTATGGTATACCTGTGTTGAGACAGGCGTAGCGGTACATAAATGAGTATCATACATAAGAATATTTAATTATAACATAAGAATATTTAAGGTAAGATACAAACTGATTTATACAATTCAAACAGAAATATGATTTAAATTGAGGGTTAATACCATAAAGAGAGCATTATATAGATGAAGGAAGAGATGAATAAAATAGTAAATCCTGTCGAATCTATAAAGGGAGTTATATTATACATATAGGATTTTACTATTTTAAGTTCTTTAATAAGGGCAAGGACATACGTGAGATGGTAATTCTGTCTATTTGTAATATATTTTACAGATGTTAGCAGTAGTGTGACGACCAATACTTATAATCCATTTCTTTATATCTTGTTTGTATTTAGTCATTGATTCCGTTTGTCTAATCGTAGCTGGAAGTGTATTGTGTAGTTTGCAAGCTATGTATTTAAAGTGTTTTTGTCCAAAGGTGGTTTTAGAAAAGGGAGTTTGGAGAAGTTTTTTATTTTTGGCTCAGGTATTGTGTATCATTTGTGTTGGTTTGTACAGGATTTTGTTGTTTTTATGTAAATAAACTAAGATGGATTTTGCGTAGAGCTGTTTAATGTCCATAACGTTGAAAGTATTGAAGATCGTATCGGTGCTGGTAGTGTGAGGAAGTTTAAGAATTATTTTTATTATTAGTTTTTGTGCTTTAATGATGGGGTCGAGATTAATAATATAAAATCGATTCCATTATCTATGTATACAAAAATGAATCCGTGTTTCCATTGGTCACGCCATAACTTCAGAACGACTTTACCTATTTCATTATCTTTTATTTTAAGGTTTTCTAATATTTTGTAGAGGGTTCTTACGGAAAGAAAAATTAAGAAAATTTGGTCAGAAAATTGGATAATTTCAGAAAACTTAACGACTATTTTAACTTCGCACGTTTGGCAGTTTGCGCGATTTTTCGCGCGATCAGCTGTTTTTTTTTGTAACATAAGAATTGTTTATGGATTTTTTAAATCCTAGATATTTTAAACAGGTACCTGTGTTAGGTACCAAATTAGATTGATTGTTCTTATAATATACGAAAATGAATATTTGTAATATGTGAAAAATGAAAATTTTAATAAAAGAATTGTAATAGGTGACACGCGAACTTTTGGAAAACTGAATGTACTGGGACTGAATATGTGGAACGCGGGAGGGAGGTTGGTGGGATGGGGAGCGGGAGAGGGGTGAGGTTTGGCGGAGAAGGTGGAAGGGGAACGCGGGAGGGGAAGGGATGCGGGAGGGGAACGGGGACGCACGGGAATGGACTTGCACGGAGAAGCAATTTAATTCTTTCAATATTATAGTTCCTAATAAAAACTAACCGTATACTTTTTGCATTAGACAGTAGTGAGTCGTTCACTATAACTGTAATCCTATATAATATGTAGTAAAAACAAACTTCAGTAATATTTTTTGGGTTTTGTAAAAATATTAGATCAAATACGGAGTCTGTCCCAGGAAAAAGGTTCCAAGCTGACTTATCGACGATAGTCAATCCGTGCATTTTGGCTTATTTGCCAACGAACCAATCAGGGTTGATGGCCCGGGCATTGTTCCTGACGTTTGATTTAGCTCTCCCGCCCATCGCGCCATCGCCCGCCCCCGCCCGCCTGCCGCCCCAGGAGAAACTCACCTGCCTCAAGAATAATACCCTCCGCCCACCGCATTTTATCCTCCTCGAGTAAAAAGCTGGAGAGGTTATCTTCACGAAGTATCGTATTATCGTATAGCTTATAGATGTATCGTGAACGTATTCCTAAGCATTAAGATTATTATATTTTTGAATGTAGCTATAACTTTGTGGTTATCCATTATAGAAAAATGAAACAATACAACTTTGTATAAACCACTTATATAATGCGTAAATCTGACCGGTTTCGGAACAAACGTTCCTTCTTCAGGGAAAGCTTATAATAATTTGACAGTTTCGAACAATGTTTTATTATGGTAGGGGTGGAGCCGTTGTTCGATCGTTTGTTCCGAAACCGGTCGGATTTACGCATTATATAAGTGGTTTATACAAAGTTGTATTGTTTCGTTTTTCTATTAAGATTATTTTTATCAAATTATTTTTCTATAACATTATAAAGTAACCCATTTGTTTAGTTCTGAAACAGTTTAAAAAACTAAACCCATGTTCCCAAGTCCTTCACTGTTCATTTATTCCTTTGCCTTCCTCTTTTCCTTGAAAGTCCCTACTTAGTTACTACAAAAGGAGAATATGTTTCATACCTACGTGGAACACATCTGCAATATTGGCACAAAAATCTAAAATTACTTACTTGTATGAGTTGAAAAATCGGATTGACATCATTCACATCTCACTAATGAAATCTCGCCATTAATCGCAAAAATTACTAATTAATGAACCCCAAAGTGTCAGTAGTTTTGAAGATGGGTCCAGAAACAGCGGATGAACCCATCAAAAGGTAGGGACTTATCCTTCCATTTGCCATTTCCTGTGATTGAGTTAAAACGCTGTCAATTGTCTTGTTTTCGCACAAAAATTGGATTTACAGTCCACACCTCTCTCGTGTCACGATATTTTTCGTGACACCATTGATGCAATTATTACTACCGCAGACCCTGCTAACCCTGCTATAAACCATGAAATATTCTGAAATTTTGACAAATCAGTTCCAACTTTTTTTAATATCTGTCAAAAGGTAGGTACCTGCTTTATAGGCAGACTCAATTTTTCACATTATCTCTTCCAATTTAAAATTTTTGAGATCTTTGAACCATATTTCACATTTGACTGCACTGACTAGATTATGAAATCAACCGTACTTATATATTTTTTACGTTACTTTTTTAGAGGAAAATAATTTCCCTCAAGGCTTATGTTAGTTATCATTGTGGAATCTTTCGTGGAGGGTTTTTTAAGAAAAGGAAAGAGAGAAGAAGGGTATGAGGAGTGGATAGGATTCTGAGAGTTAGTGTGTCCACGATTGACGGAAGTGTGAATCCATCCCTTCCATTGTGGTGCCACCCATTGGGTCGAGAGTCTGGCTGGAGAGGTCAAAGGGTCTGCCTTTATTGGCGTCTCCCTAATCGGCCCACCGAGTAGCTAGTGGGCAGACGCGTGCGCCGACGACATGTTAATCACCAAAAGTAGCATCCAATTGAGGTCACCGATGGCAGAGGTATGTTGGTTATCCAATAAATGGTTCCTAGGGCGGCAGTATCCATACCCGCCTCCCAAGTTGAAAATGTTATGATGACTAAAGACTTTGGCAATATTTATGTGGCAGTAAGAAGAATGTCCATATATTTTTAAAAGTATCTTCACAATTAATATAAATGAGTATAATATTACATCCATATTATTAGAGTTGAAAGTGTACATAACTTATATATTATTATCATCGAAGGACACTTTAGATATGTGGAATTTGAGCGATTTAACATGCTTTCTAAAGTTCTTTCAGTCCAGTTTGCTGTGTGCGTTCGGCGACCTATTTTCGAATAATCTGAAAACCCTCGGCTTTTTCATTTCCACATTGTACGTTTTCGTTTTGATATTATCTATGTTTGAATATCTAAGCGATTTTTATTTGTATAGGATCTTTTATAAGTGGACTGAAACAATAGCACATGGACTTAACCCTTTGAGGCAATCGACCGTATTCAATAATATTATGTATAATCGAAAAACGCTGATCTTCTTTTGAATTCGTAGTATATATTAAACAGTACAGAAATTCTAGAACACTTTACTTTGCTTATGAAAGTTAATAATTATTTAAAAACATTTTTGTCGGTCTGTTTGCAAATCGTAATGCCCCAAGTGATTTTTTTTATTATTTCTTTATGAACGAACAAGAAGATAAATTTTAGCTATGACCAGTAAAATTTTCAATTAAGCCCCGTAGATACTTTTAAGTGATGAAGCAACTCCATCGCATTAAAAAATGTCAGAAACAACAAATGTAGCGTAGAAACATGGCAGGACTAAAGATTGACTTAATAGTTAGAGCAGTTGCCAGGGGGTGAAAGCATTTTTCTTAGGATTTACAGGTACCCATAAAGGGTATTAAGAGACGTACGAGTACCTACTTGACTTACTTTAACCAATTATTCTTGAGTTTATGTGGAGTAAATGATATTCCCCAGTTACTAACTACAAACATTAAAAAAATCTGAAGGTATTGGACACATAGGGTCTGGTGGAGGATTAGGCAATTATCCTGCTGAGTGTCTAGTGATAAATACTGAAAAAAAAATGCTTTGAAAAATTAAAAAAAGGAGAATACCGAAGATCATCATTTTTTACACCAAAAAATGTCAGGAATCACTGGTTAAAGTAACTAACTGACTCAAGTATCTGATACACTTGGTCGTGCCATGTCTTTCTTGGGCGTCCTCCACTTCTTCTACCGTTCAAATTCGTTTCATATATTCTCCTTACACTCCTTTCCTCGTTCATTAGCTCTATACGCCTAAACCATCGGATCATCCCTTTCTTAATCTTACTCATTACGCATACATCAGCCTTGCATTCTTTGCGGATTTCCACATTTCTCACACGATCGTACATGGTTTTACAACACATTCGCCTCAGGGATCTCATTTCTACAGCATTCACTCTACTTTCATCTTTCCTGCCATACATCAGGGTAGGTACCAGTATTCCATTATGGACGGCTAGCTTCGCTTCTTTAAACAGTTTTTTGTTGACGCCAACGGCGTTCAGTCCTTCAATATTGGAGTTACCTGAATTTACCCTTCTTTCAATATCGCTATACCAAAATACACGAACTCATCCACCTGCTCCAAGTATTCAACATTCACAACTATGATGCACATTGTTTTCGTACTCTCTCTCTTTCAAATACCATTACTTTAGACTTACTTATTTATATTCATCATTAATTCATTCTTCATACATACTTCGTTCATCTAAAACACGAGAGACTGTAGATCTTCCACACTATTAGAAATCAGCACCGCATCATCGGCGTACAACAGGCAACATACTTTCAGATTACTCAATTTGGCGCCCAATCCCATCTCTTTCAATTCTTGCTGGTAAAGGCGGCACAATACCCTAATAACGGGGGTTTGGAATCCGTAACTAAAATAACTTTTTTTTTCAAACCGATGCTCGGGGATGTAAGTTATTGATATTTGACAGCGCCCTTGAGGTGATTTTTCACAAAAACGGCGCTATATAAATCATCCAAATATCATTATTATTATTATTATTATTATTTAGGACTAATATGGGAGGCGGGAATGGGTAACGCCGCCCCGGAAACCTTTATCGGATAACCAACACCTCTGCCATAGGTCACCCCATGTGGTTCGCTATGTTTGGAGATTTAGCAGGGGTGCCCGGGTTCGTGGGGTGAGGTTTGTCTAGGTCTTGGAGGCAGATGACCAGGATATACTGAACCCCAGATTCCTACCCACCCCTTAAACACTTTTTTCCAGGATTCTCCTCTCCTTCCTTTCCTTAAATAAATGAAAATAAAACCAGTACCTTATCATTAATATATTTTACGTAAAATGGTTTGAAAATTTTATAACCCGTTTTTTAACTGTAAATTTAGCGGTAAACACCAGATTTATATTTCTAGACTATGAATTAATAACTTTCGGAGAGATTCGTCTAGGAACATCTGAAATATTAGTAACACTTTCATCGGAAAGATCAAATTTTCAGGCCTGCCATGGCGAATTCGACCGTAGGTCCGTCCAATTCGCCGGGCCTCGCACTTATATTTGTATACACGCTTTTTTTTACTAACATCGTTAAGATTCTCACTGCGGGGTCGCGCTTCGCATATTTGTGGACACGCTTTTTTACTTAAGTCGATATTTTAGGGTGTCGTGTCGTTTTAAAGTAAGTATCTTAAAACCCTGTACATTATGTTAGTGTTTATATGATTCGATTAATACTTCTTTATGTGAATACTTCCCGAGAGTCGCAACTACCCGGTGCCAGTGTATGGCATCTCCAATAGGGATGTGTTGTGAAACCAGTGAGTGATTTTTTTTTTTTTAGGATGTTTATTCAGTTTTTAAATTTTACAATATTTATCATACAAATCTTACAAAACTGAGCAATCAGTTTGATTGTAAGGATTTAAGATGAGGAACCATAAGGTTGGGAAGTACCTAGCCATGATTATGCTACTAAACATGATTAAAGACTGATAAGTAGCGTTTTGACTCTGAGTGTATCAACCACTGAGAGTATCAACCACTGAGAGTATCAACCACTGAGATTATCAACCACTGAGAGTATCAACCACTGAGAGTATCAACTACTGAGAGTAACAACTACTGAGAGTATCAACCACTGAGAGTATCAACCATTGAGAGTAACAAACACTGAGAGTATCAACCACTGAGAGTATCAACCACTGAGAGTATCAACCATTGAGAGTAACAACCATTCTGGAATTATCAACGAAAATTAAGAAAATGTTTTCTGTGGAGTTTGAAGTATTTTCCGAATTCGTGCCCTTTTCTCTGCTTTTCTAAGGTATCGCCAGGCCACAAAAAACGTTGACTTTAAAAAAATATACTTACCTTTTCCAAATTCTAATCACACAAAAAAAACTCAGATTTATCCTTTTGTAAAAAGTTAAAGCTGAGAGAAAATGTGTAATAATTTAAGTAAAAAATATACTTATCTTTTCCAAATTCTAATCACACAAAAAAAACTCAGATTTATCCTTTTGTAAAAAGTTAAAGCTGAGAGAAAATGTGTAATAATTTAAGTAAAAAATATACTTATCTTTTCCAAATTCTAATCACACAAAAAAAACTCAGATTTATCCTTTTGTAAAAAGTTAAAGCTGAGAGAAAATGTGTAATAATTTAAGTTTTTTTAATATAAAGCTTTTGATATTTGACCGAAATATATGGCACGATGTTTTATTCAATCATTTTTATTCCCTGAACATTCCAGGTGTCCGCCACCCTCCTCATATTGGACACATAAAACTAATAAAACTTTTTAACCCAATGAAAATGTCGACACAAGTTTATTGGCCACACACCATTGAATCAAACATAAATTCACCCTCCATGTGAAGTTATATATTATTATATTGTTGAATATTGCGAAATTGAAGAAAATAATATTGATTAATACCTATACATAATATTCTTCTCTACATACAATCACATTCAATAACTCATAACAAAGAGTATGCATGCCTCTCTAGACTATGGTATGCAACAATTGAAATGTTGCTTGAAATGACTTTGCCGTTTTTGGTGACCAGATCTGAATAGTCAGGTAGTTCCCTACCTCCCTCTTCCCATCTCCTTCCCCTCCTCACTACCCGCAGTCTCACAACATTCCTAAGTTGGGGATGCCTCAGTCCACTGGCTCCAGACGTGAGTAGTTGGGATTCTTGCAGTATTAACATAACACACAATTTACAAATATTATTGTTTTTCATTAATTGATTCCGTACGCAAGACAGTTAATTTATCAGCATTCCGTTTATTCGTGAAAGTAAAAGGTGAAATGCTTAACACTATACTATTTTCACAAGCTACGAGAAGGTAAGGTACCCATGAATGAAAACTTTGGCAGACATAGAGATTTTCACGTTTGTGTTGATTTACTTTAACAGTGACCAATGAACCCCAGGAACCATTTATATTTAGATAACCTGTAACATTTGCTGCTAGCGACGTGTCTCTATTCGCAATTTTGCATGGTCTGGTTGGCTGCATTGTACACTGAATGGGGCTACGCATGGTTCAGGCGTGCTTCTTGAATCTTCGGCTCTTCAGTTGACGGAATTACCGCGGGTCGAGTGGTGGTGTTGTGGCACGGGCTGTCATTTGCTGGAACCCAATACATCATTATCGGACTACGAGATGTGAGATTTAAATTTTTTATTTAACAGATCGAGATATTGTTTTAGATATATTTAGAGATTACTGATATTAAAATATGTTTTGTTTATACGTTACAGGCGCCCATCAGTTTAATCTTATAAATTATTACATGCTAGATTCGTATTGACACGGTTAGAGAATTTACGATCATTTACAGCTGGATCGATCTATCGTATCCATCCACCCCTGATGAGTAGTTTTATTTATTATTTTAGAGTCTCATTGCTTATATTAGTATGTTCCCAAGGGCAGGGTTTGTAATTTACAATAAATTATTCAATGTTTCTGACATGGCATTCTTTTTATTACATACCTACCCTCATTGTCTTGCTTGCTATATCTGAGATTAAATACTCTATACATTGATGGATGACCAACCTTGGTGGGAATAAATTAAAGGAAAATAGTATATGCCACAAACCGACAATTCTGCCATGTGGTTCGCTGCGTTTGGTGACATAGCAGGGATGCCCAGATGCATCTACCCTCCAGCTGCGTGGCTGAATGGTAAAAGAAGAGCTTTTGACCCCTCCATCAGGCCTCTTTCGGAACATGCCCTTACACCGAAGTGGAAGGGATGGATTCATACGTCCGTCGCTCCTGATACATACCTTGTTCCTTCCCAGAACTTCATCTCCTTTCTTTTCTCAAAAGACCCTCCACACGGCATCACCAAAGCTGACACAGGTTCTGAGGGGAATAATTTTCCTCAAGGTCTTCTCTGTGGATATACGTATTGTAAAAACATAAACAAAAACAATGTCCTTGAAACTTATTGTACAGGAACATCATTCCGTTTAGAACAAGTCCCGAGTAACCTACTTACGTAAACACTGCAGTAAACTCGTAAAAAAAAAATTATAACTAGTTTGGTATTTCTTCTTTATTTTTAACTTTATGAGTAAAACCTCAAATTGTTATATTTAGTTAAATGAAGACAATATGGGCAAATCCCAGATGTGTCGATATCGTTTTCTGATTTTTCTGGTTCCAGATTTTCGATTGAGTTTCGCTATTTGTGTTCATTTAATTAAACTATTTTTGTTGCTTAAACAATCTAATTTGACTGTTAACTTAATCCATCAATGGAAGCAGTTTATATACTCGTAACATTGATTATTAAATTTTATTTATTTTATGTAATATGTATCTGTTCTTTATCATTCAGGGCCTTTCACAATATAAACTGCTATCACACCCTCCTCCCCCCTCCTAGAATACTGAGTGCGCAATGAAAATTCATAAACCAATTAACTCAGAGGACAAAATCAAACAAAATCTAATATCCCTGAAATGAGCATCCAAAATCGCCATTTGACATTTTATGGAGCTCGGTGAATATTTGAATCACACGATATCATTTTCGATTTTGTAGTATGAATTAAGAGTAAACTCACGTCGAAACCTTTTTGCAGCACAATAAAGTAGATAAAACAGAAAAATATTAAATTAATTATATAGGTATTGCCAGTGCGGCAGTTATTGAAAACAATAAAACATAATATGATTAATAATATACGTATTTCTTTTGAACGCTTTGAACGAAGATAATACATTTTTATAGAGCCGAAACGGTAATTATGTGAAATTCCGTCGATAGAAAAAAAATCGCAAAGTTTGTTCCGAAAATTATTTAAAACTCATTTGGTTCCGTTATTTACCATGTAGTGGGTATGGAAAAAATCACAGTTTATCTTTGAATGCAACTTAGGCATTTGTCGAGAGATTTTCATTGCTCTATTTTAAACGAGTCGTGTTTTATTAAATATTTCCACAATTTTCTCTTAATTATTATAGTTTTTTTTAATATTAGCGCGATCTCTTTTACATTAGTGTTTACTTATCTTCGTTTCAAACCATATTCTTCTACTTTTGGCTACGAAGGCTTAATGTATAAGTGCGTGGCATTTTCAATGGTCTAAAAACATTATGACAAATCAACAAATCTATTCTTATAAATTTGTTGACGGTTTACTCGTTCAACGATCAGGAATTTTTATATTCAACTACTGAAGACATCCTGTGGGTTGGAGGTGAAGAAGTCGTTTTGAATTTTGGGTCATTTCTAAAGAAGGTTTTTGTGATCGTGTTGTTAAGTAGAGCGTACAAACCAGTGGCGGTCCGTGAGTTTTCAGTGAGCTAGAGTGCTAAGATTGAAAATTACGACTATACTGATGTTGTCGTAGCTGAAAATGAATTTTATTTTTTTTTGAAAATTTCAACTTTTTGTATAAAGATCTTTCAGTACGTGGATGCGGTGCATCCCTTGACTGAAAGAATCCTGAATATCTTCGTACAAAAAGTTGAAATTTTGAAACAACATCGTTAATAACGTCATATTTTTCAATCTCAGCGCTCTAGCTCACTGAAAACTCACGGACCGCCACTAGTACAAACATGATGGAAAAAGATCAGGAGAATCGAGCGAATATGGAATAAATCAACACTTCCCTAGAATCTATAATATAGTTGTTCCAGAGAGAGATCGAATGCTTGAAAATCTTCCTTCTCACACGTCTTGTATGGAAACGAAAAAGACATAAGATACTTCATGATACATAAACCTTTTAGAATTTAAATAAATGAAAAGTTTAAAAAATAAATAATGTAATAATATCAATAATAAATTCAACGGCCCAATTGGTTGAGAAGTAAGGCTCTCGACTAGCGAGCCGAAGGTCGCGGGCTCAAATCAAATTTATTTGGATTAATTTGTGTTTTTTCACAATTTCTGTTATTTCACATGTTAAAATAACACATAGTATACATGCACGTTCCAGAGAGGAAAATACTCTCAGTATCGCTCTATTGTATGACAACCATTCAGAATTGAAAACTTGCTGGAAATGGCTTTGGCTGTGTTTGGTGACCAGATCTGATTAGCCAGTTCCACCTTTATTTATCTTGTCTCCTTCCCTTCTTCACTACCTTCAGCCTCACTACAGATTTACTTAACAGTGACCAATGAACCCCGGGAACCACTTATTATAAAACCAGCACCTCTGCCATAAGTAACCCCAAGTGGTTCGGTATTTGATTGGCAAGAGTGCTCGGGTTCACAGGGTGAGGTTTCTCCGGGTCTTGGCGGTGGATGCATGTACCCATCAGCTAGCTGACTTGTTGAATGAGACATTCAGCAGACTCTTTCGGAACAATGCCTTGGACAGCAGTGGAAGGGATGGATTCATGCGTCACTCCTGGAGAAACTGACCCCTAGATTCCTTCCCTACCCTCATACTTTTTTCCTTTCGAAAACTTCATCTCCTTCCTTTCCTCAAACGACCCTCCATACAGTATCTCCACAGATGACATATAATCATTTTCCTCAGAGATTCCTCTGTAGATCTAATAAAAGAAATAATAATAAAAACACTGTCCTTGATATTTATTTTAAAGGTAACGCAACATTCCCCAATTGGGGACGCCATAGTCTCACTGGCTCCTGACGGTTGGGAACAGTTGAGACTCTTGTGCGGTTTCACATAAAAAAAATTAATACACAAACCCTCTCACTAATAATGTGTTGAAAATTTTACACAACTGATAAACAACCATTTACCATACATGTTGTTACACAACTGATAAACAACCATTTACCATACATGTTGTTTATGAGTTGTGTAAAATTTAAAACATAATTTATCATACATGTTGTTTATGAGTTGTGTAAAATTTAAAACATATTTATTAGTAAGGCTTATGGTATAATGAAAAAGAATTAAAAATATTGTTTTCATGGTCGGCATAACGCTTCGAATAAAAGCATCAACACATTATTACCATCAGCAAAACATCAATTGTTTTTTACAGGGAAAAATGAAAAGGTGTTAGGATGTTTTCACCTTACTTTCTTTTAAATACAATTATCACCTTTATCAGGAAGGAGAAGAAAACAAAACCACTTTAAAATCGCTTTACGTCAGTTTTGCAATTACCGAAGCATTTGCGATGGAAGCGGCGCCGCCTAGCGGTAAACTTTTAAATTAAAAATTAAAAATGCAAAATGGTTGCAAAATAAATAAATATCCAAGCACTCCTCCCGGCTTATCGTGGGGCTTCCTCGTTTAAAAATAAATAGGTGGTAATAAGCGGGGATTACGCATAACATATAGCAGGGGAAAAATAAATAAAAACCAGCAAAAACACTAAATCTGTTAAGCCAATAAGCATATAAATGCATTAGCTTTCTAGAAATGAGAATGGATCCTTCTCGAGATCCTCGTCTGAGTCAAATCCGTAAGCAGCATTTTTATGTAACAATTATTATAAGCAATAATTATTAGTTATTAGCCTAAAACAGTCATCTATATTGAAAAAATCTGCCGAGAAAAGATAAATGCCGCCGACGGGACTCGAACCCGCGTCCTTTTGATATCTGGTCAACTGCTCTTTAACCACCGAGCTACGCCGGTTTATCTCCTACCCGCCAAATAATTCAATATATACTAGTGTTTCATTCAACAATTACTGCTTATTAAATTTTTTCACCTGCAAACAACCAACTTTATTTTTATATGGGAAAGGCATTGTAATTGCTAAATCTCCCACTAGGTGGCGTCGAGACAAATTATGTCTATATTTTTTGGTGTAAATACTTTAACTTGTCAAATATTAATTTTTATTTTTTTATTTATTTAAATGAAGACAATATTAGCGAAACTCAATCGAAAATCTGGTGACAGAAAAATCAGAAAAAGATATTGGCTCCTCTGGAACTCGAACCCAGGACCCTTTGCTTACATGGCAAGTGCTCTACCAACTGAGCTACGGAACATACATCAAATTCGGTCATTTTTAACTGTATCATACTTCGACTAAGAACTACCAACATTATCTGCATTTTATTTATGCACATATTATTGACTGCTATCTTTATGCGGTAGAGCACTTGCCATGTAAGCAAAGGGTTCTGGGTTCGAGTCCCAGTGGGGCCAATATCTTTTTCTGATTTTTCTGTCTTCAGATTTTCGGTCAAGTTTCGCTAAAATTGTCTTCGTTTAATTAAATATTATAATTTGAGATTTTACTCATAAAGTTAAAAATTAGAAATAAACATGATTTTTAATTGATATGTCCGGTCAACTGCTTTTTATATCAGATGGACGTGGGTTCGAGTCCCGTCGGCGGCATGTATCTTTTCTCGGGAGATTTTTTCAATGTAGTTGTGTGTTTCAGGCTAATAATTATTGCTTATAATAATTGTTTCCCTTTGTGCTATGCATAAATATCTCGTCTTAAACATTAGTTTATGAATTAAAAAATAATCAAAACACGTTTGTATGAATATTTAATGCACCGGTTTTTATTTTTTTTATTTATCATTCATCCAATTCAGTCATACTAGTTTCGGTCGTTTGTAATGAATTTAAATTTACTTTGAATTTAAGTGTCGTTATGAAAATTAGAATTATTTGTTTGAAGAATAATTCAGCAATGAAGTAGGGAGATACCGACATTATTTAATTTAAAAAATCAATTAAAAATTTATGTTTAAAATGTATATTTCTTTGGTTTTGATTTTGGATGAATTTTGGGATCATTGAAGTTGGCCAAAGTGTTTAGTCTAACTGTAAATTTCTGATCGACATCTCTCTAAATTGTCAACAAAAAATATGATTATTTTATAAAGAAAATTGACAATATCTGTTTTTGAAAGGCCATGATCCTGGGGCAAAAATTTTACAATTTTTTTCAGTTTCATTGATCCTATTACGTGTTTTTTTTTTTACTTTCGTATTTGTGTTTTTTTGAAAATATAACTGCTCCTTTACTTTGCTACTTCTTAGATTAGGTAAGTGAGGTAAAATTAGTTGTTGTTAGGTTCTATTGGTTAAGGTTAGGTTAGGTTAGTGTCATCAGCACCCGAGCCCTTGATGCTTGATATGCTCGGTGTAGAATTTCTGTGTTGTGGCCAAACCACTTATGGAGGTTGCTCAAAATCCACAGCAATGAGATTTTCACCTCGGGCGAGCATGTCATGTACCATTAATTTTTTTACTGTATTATATACAAAATACTTTTCGTTTCACATTATTTGCAGAATGGTACCTTATTACACTGCTGAGATAATGATAACTGATACTCTAATTTGGAATTTATTTACTTCTAGGGCATATTGTTATTTTACCTTATTTCCGCGAAACAGTAACACCACACAAATATGTATATAGGTATATTAAAAGCGAGAAAAATATTATGACATTATTATGTACCGCGATGAAATGGTGTCATAATCTAAACCGTCTTGCAATTAGTAAGGATTATTTCACAGCAATTTGAATGTTTGTTTAAGCGAGTAGGTAAATAAAGCAATTCGTATAGTTACAACTAAGAAACGAAGAACGAACCGCATTTAATAAACACCATCTTAACAGTGCTTCAAATCGTTAGCATTTAGCTTCCACGTCACAATGATAAATTGTACTTAAAATTTTGACAATGTCTTACTCTATCCGCTCAATCAAATAGGTTCGGATGGCGGAATAAATATATTATTCCCACGAAAGATAAAATAATAAAGCAAATCCCGCTTCGAATTGATAAGAAGTGTTTATTCGATATGAATAAAAATTACGAGACGTTCGGAATACCGAAGGCGAACTTCGGAAAATCAGAAATAAGTGCTTTGCGAAAAGGTGTCGGGCTTTTAAGCAGAAAAGAGTAAGGAATTGCAAAAAATACGCGGCCATTTAATGAAAATCACGATTTACTTTGAGGGCGGCTCGAGTGGATTTAAATTGAGCTCAATAAGGAAATTTCAGGCCTGTTTTTATTGAATGCTGCTTTTTCGCATTTCTTTATTTATTGCTTTTCTTATCACTTTTATTTTTTCTTACTCTTTTAGCTTTGTTTTTGTGGCATTTTGAAGATAGTGAAAATGAAGTAGGTATTGATTAAGGTTCATTATTAGATAAATTCCGCCACGGTGCCAGCAAAAGGTCAGACGGAATTTATTTTAAATTTTAATCAATGGATATATTTATGCCTTTTTTGTAATTTCTTACATAATTTATATTTCGCAGAACATAAACATGGTTTAAAACATTGAATTGTGAAGGTAAATAAAACGTTGTAGTCATGCTGTTTTTACGTATTGGAGTTCCCTTTGAGTCATGTAGAGGAATTTAGGGTCGTAAAATTCTGTTTCTCAATATAAATACCAATAGAGGAAACGTAATAATATTTAATGTTTGTTTCGCTGGTTGCAAAGAAACATATGTTTTAAAATGGAGATAATTACCGTAAAATTACCAATGATTCTGACCAAGTTATGCTTCAAGAAGACCTTTTCACATTACATAACTGGTGTATTCAGAATGATATGTTTCTAAATATTGAAAAATGTTACATTATGACTTTCACCCCTAACAGAATACAAAAGGATTATGCATATTCCATTAATAATGTTCGATTAAATGCAGTTTCCACCATCAGAGATTTAGGAATCAATCTTGATTCAAAATTTAAATTTGATGTACACGTCAGTGATATCACGAGTAAATCCTTGAAAATGATGGAATTTATACACAGAATAACGAAACCATTTAAAAAACCCCAATCCATTATAACCCTATACAACTCATTGGTCAGAAGCAAATTGGAATATGGTAGTGTTATCTGATTGTTATCATTTAAACTTGGACTAAATGCCTTACTCCAATCTTACGAGGAACGACTCCAATATTTTAAGTTTACAACTCTGGAAAAAAGAAGAAAAGTTGCTGATTTAATGAGTCTATACAAAATCATTCATGATAAACTTGAAACAACTGATTGTCTGAGCAATATTATTATTAAGGTCCCCAATAGACGTAATTTAAGGAGTCAGAATATATTTCATCGCGAATTATTTAAAAACAACATTGCATACTTCAATCCACTGTCTCGAATGTGTCGTCTCTATAATTCCATTGAATGTAACCATATAGACATCTATGCAAATAGTCTCGCTAACTAAGCAAATTAACAATAGACTATCTTGAACTTGAATGTGAATGGCTGTTTCTTACTGTATTTGTACTTTACTTTTTTTTGTTTTTCTTTACTTTTTTTGTTTTTCTGTTTTTTACATCGATCGATATTATCAATCTTTTTTTTTTATCTTTGTCATCTCTATATTTTATCATCACTATTTTTGTTATCTCTTTTTATACCTCTGTTTATATTTTGCTATTTCTAATTTCTGTTAACTTCTATGTATACATAGCGAAAAGCAACTATTAAACTGTGCATTCTGTGAACATTTTTAAGTGGACTATTAACATCTACGCTTTTTACAATGCTAATCTAATGACTTTTTTATGTTAATACTCTGTAAATGTTCCAAAACAATAAATAAATAAACAAAACAATAAATAAATAATCAAAGTAAAACACACAAAACATTCTCTAAAATACTTAAGAAGTGTGGAGAATGCTAAAAAAAAGTGTTTTCATAAATAGGTAAATTTAAAAAGAAAATAAAAAAAAAATACAAGCGGTAGCGGAAGCGGTAGCGGAAGCGGTTCCAATACAGCGATAGAAACGAAACTAGAAAGTCGTTAGATGATGTCGCTATCTTTTCTTTTGCTGTTTATTTTAAAGTGGTTTGAATATTGGATATTGATTTTACAAAAATAAAAATGTTTTTGGATTTCGTAGGATTCGAAACTTCGTTGGCTGGATGTCTCTGACCGCTAAGATTTGTCACGCGCTTTACTCCGCTACGCTATCGGAGGCTCGCGCGGAGCCGTGAATTTACCGCATTGTATTGGAACTGAGGAGCCTTAAAAATTTTTTTTTTGTCACGAACGGGTCTAAAGAAGTTTAACTTCAAAAATGAAAACGCACAGGATATCAGGTTTCATAAAAGTTAAACTGCTTCTTTATAAATTAGACATGAGAAAATCGCGTTGTTTCCGAGAAAACTCAATGTAAAAAAGAATAACAAGTCATTTAAGAGCCGTAAAACTTTTGTAAATCTAATATTACCATTGTCACCTCTCTTCAGTGTGAAACACTACGCGCTTTTATCTCGTGTATAAAATCAAATAACGTTGTTTAATCAAATTTGACGCCGTCTCGCGTACGCCGGGTTATGAGTGGGAGGCCTTACGTAGTAGGTACGGAGTTACGGAGCGTTGACGAGAAGACAAATCTTTTAATGTGAGTTAGATATAATAAAATAATAGGATTCATTATTTATAAGCGAGTGAAGAGTGAATTAGTTAATTCAGACAGGAATGGGAATATTGTGATTATGCTTTGCTTTCGGGTGTTTTTAGGCATGCGTAGTTACTGCGAAGTATTTATGAACTTTTTAAAGTGAAACTTCTATAGCTCCGCTGTGATTTAGATTTCGGATAAAACGGAAATGACTATTACTATTACTGCGCTCATTGGCCGCTTTGATTATGATTTCACTTATAAAGGCTCCTATTAGTTGAGTTATAAAACTGAAATTACGTTAGGTCTGCGCTCATTGGTCGCTTTCATGCCATGCTCACAAATTATAGCCGATATATTATTCTGATGTATGAGCTACATTAGTGTAAAGTTTCATTAAAATCCATTCAGTAGTTTTTGCGTGAAAGAGTAACAAACGCACATATATACATCCATACAAACTTTCGCGTTCATAATATTAGTAAGATTGAATTTTTCCTTTAGAGGGGTGCACCGTTTGTCTCATTTCAGACTGTTTGCATTTTGTGTGTATGAAACAGGGGCAGCATTATATGTTTAAGAACAAAAGAAAAACAATCAGAGCATTCACATTTAACTTTTTTGAATTTTTGGAATTAATCACTATTCAATATTATACTTATAATATTGCTGCAGCTCTTTCAAAAAATGAGAAATCGTTCCAAACAATTTTCCTCGTACAAAATGTATGAGGAAAAGAATTTTCTTCATAATTACGTTTTTCGTGAATTTTTTCGATAGTTTAATAGTTATTCTGCTATTCGGGTCGGAGACTAATCCACCAAACGTAAGATCATAAAAATCGGTCCAGCCGTTCTCGAGTTATAAATAGTGTAAATAACCCGACTTTTTTATATTATATAAAGAATTAGTTATATAGTAACTTTGGACTCCAGTTATAGTTTGCTAATTTACCTTTATTATTATTGTTTTCACCTTATATAAGGAAAAATATAGCATTAAAATTTATCAAAAATGATATACTTTCAATTATTGCCAAAGGTTCTCGTAACATGTACATCAGGGGTGCCCAAACCGTCGATCGCGATCGACCGGTCGATCGCGAGTGCTTTTAGAGTCGATCTCGAGAAAATTTGCCGATGCAAATAGATCTTTTCACAGTTTTTGTTTCAGATGATCCTCAATTAGGCCTCAATAAAACCGCACATTTTTCATGACTTTTTGTTTATAATTTATTTGGATCTTATGTTATCAACGGTCACGCCTTTTTTATTGTTCACTCTATCCTCATCTAAGGTGTGTGACGTCACAAATCCCAATAGAAAAAAAATCGCCTAATTATTGCAGCTTCATGGTGAAATATTGTCGAACATTTCCCCCTTTGAAGAACGAAGTTATCGATCTAGTTTCTAGTGTGGTTTGATTTATTTATGAGTCTGCCAGTCCGAGTTGTAACTATAAGGCGATATGAAGTTTATTAATAAATAATACAAAATGCGGTGCGGCAGAAGTAAAACGTATCATTTTAATAACGATTGGGAGGAAGAATTACCCCGGGCGGCACTTTTAAGGGGCGGCAAAAATTTAACAGTAAACAATAATAATATCTTGTAAAATTTTTAACCCGTTTCAATTCATATTATTGTCGCACTTACATTTTGGACCGATTGAAATGAGCATGGAATTTTTCATTACTTATTCTGTGGCGAAACCGATAACCGTCAACACGCGAACATTGTTTTCCATGACTAAGTTTCCACGTCGTGTTGTCGAATGCAAGTACGAAAGAAGTTTACTAAAATCATCAAAATTATACTGTTGGTTTAATACCTATTACAATCTGTGCACAGTTGAAACTTTTTTATGTGAAATGTGAATCTTATGTGGACGTCATCATCCAGTCTGCTACATCAACCAGTGAGTTTTACGCTTCCTTTTTTCCCACCTTCTAAGAAAGTTCCTTATATTCACCATTTTTTTACATACACCGTGTACGCGCTGCCAGAATCAAAAATAAACCATTTTCATGTTCTGAGTGTAGTTTTAATTCACCGCACACAGATTAAATTAAAATCAATTTTGTGTTCAGAATGTAAAATTTCGGAATTTTACATTGTGGATTCATCTGCTGACACATTTCGAAAGAAAAATATTATCTTATTCGAAGTGCAATTATAAAATTGTAGTTGTTGACTATTTATGTACTGCCAGAATCAAAGAAAAAATATTTTTATGTTCTAAGTGTAGTTTTATTCACCGCACACAGATTTCATTTAAACCAATTTTGTTTTCAGAATGTAAAATTCCAGTTGCGGATTTACCTGCTGACACATTTCGAAGAAAAACATTATTTTATTCGTAGTACAATTATAAAATTCTAGTTGCAGCCTATTTATGTACTGCCATAATCAAAGAAAAACCATTTTCATGTTCAGAGTGTAGTTTTAATTCACCGCATACAGATTTAATTGAGACCAGTTTTGTGTTCACAATATAACGATAAATTAAATAACATTCTAAATATTTTTACATGGATATCATTCTTGATCTCCGAAAGCAGTTACAAATTTTTAGTAGCTTTTAAGTAGATTTATAAACATGATTTTTATTGGAAGAATTCTCGTCACATGGGATATAAAATAAACATGATTTTTATTGGAAAAATTCTCGTCACATGGGACATACTTGCAGCCTGTCATAGTCGAGTCGATCCATCGGAGTCGAATAATATTGAGGTAGATCGCCAGCAGTTCAGTTCAGTTGGGCACCCCTGATGTACATCATCTCCTCGCTGGAAAGAAATACTCGACATGGATTTAAGTTTAATTTATAAATGTGTAATAATGATCAAGTCTAGTAATTTTATTTTCAGTTGGATAAACGAAAACAGGTGTGCTTTTACCCTTTAACTGTGTGATTCTAACGGTATACCACCATAATGTTACATGCCGTATAACAATAAGCGACTTATTATAGATAATCTCATAAAGCAATGTTTTTTTTTTGTGATAGAGAAATAATGTTTATTTTTGACTTTACGAGTAAAACCTCAAATTGTAATACTTAAATTATTGCCTACTAAAGATTGACGGACGGCGTAGTCCAGCGGTAAGGCTCTTGGCTAGCACTCCGAAGGTCGCGGGATCGAATCCCGGCGTGGCAAATAAATTTTATTTGATTAATTCGTGTTATTTCACAATTTATTCATTTAAAATAATACATAGTATATTTACGGCACGTTCCAGAGTGGAAGATACTCTCAGTATCGCCCTGGTGTACGACCACCATTCAGAATTGAAACGTTGCTTGAAATGGCATTAGCCGTGTTTGGAGATCTGAATAGCCAGGTACTTCCCCACCTTCTTCTTCCCTATCTCATTCCCCTCCCCACTACCTTCAGCCTCACAGCATACCCCAATTGGGGATGCCATAGTCCCACTGGCTCCAGACGGGAGCAGTTGGGACTCGTGTGCGGTATTCATGTAAAAAAAAAAAAACTTTCGGTTTTTTCCATTACTTGAGTACTTATGTTAATGTATTTTATGGCCGTCTATGTGTTAGTAATATTTGTATCATGTTGTCTCCCTCTATATTTTGTTATATATAAGCACACGTTATGTACTTCTTGTTTAGTATTAATTTGTACCCTGATGATGCTTTAATGAAGCGAAACTGGTCGGTTCATAAATTAATAAATCTCGTGGTTTTAAACAAAAAAGTATTTTATTTTATTAAATATGTCAAACCACAAAGTGATTGCTTTCTACAATAATAAAAAAAACTGCTCAATATAGCACTAATAAAATATGCGCGAAGAAAATGAAGTCCTCCATTACAACACAAGCAACATTTTAGGCTTTCTTTGGTAGTAGGAGATTTTCAAACATTGTTGGGTTATTCGTAACCCGGGAATGTTTGTCTATCTTTAAATAAAAAAAATGTTTGTAGTTCTCGTCTTTTCGTACAGTTAAAAAATGACGGAATCGAATAGACTGTGGCCCGAAAAGCCGATGGTCCTGGGTTCGAGTCCCAGAGGTGGCAATATATTTTTTCCGATTTTTCTGTCTCCAGATTTTCGATTGAGTTTCGCTAATATTGTCTTCATTTAATTAAATAGAAGAATGTTATTGCTAAACGAAGAAGAGATACAGGCTATTGGCTGGTTTGTTTTCGCTTTGATTCCATGAATACAACGAACTGACAAGAAAGAAAGGTGAAAGAATGTCTGAAAAAGAAGTCCCGGCGGTGTGGGCCGCCACTGATTTAATGCTACCGTAGAGCCCCGGGGAAGCAGGAGCAAAGAGCAACGCGGGACAAGAAGTCCCGGCGCCGCGCCTATGACTGGCTGGATGGGCCCTCTCAGACACTCAAGTCACGGCCGGGCCCCGGCGCGTAAGGCGTCCCCGTGCTTAAATATAAATAAACCCCGGGCAATCTTTAAGGTCGTTGAAAAATAAAGGCAGGAAATATGCTACCGGGATAGAAATACGGCAATCGGAAAAATGTCTCTGTCAAATGTTCACGCTCCGAGCGCCACCGGAGGTTGATTCGCGGAAAATCGAATAACGTAAACAAATTCCATTATTTCCCGCTCTTCCATAGTAGTAATGTCAATATTTGAAGTAGATGAGACTTTATTAGCCTATGTCGCTATATGTTTTGAAACGAGTTTATTTATCAATCTGCATGGTCAAATTTGAAGGCCTCCGTGGTCGAGAGGTAAGGTTCTCGACTCGCTATCCGAAGGTCACACATATAACTTATTTGATTAATGTGTGTTATTTAACAATTTATTAATTTAAAAAAATAATATGTAATATATTTGCGACATGTTCCAGATTTGAAGATACTTTCAGTATCGCCCTGGTATAAGACCACTATTCAGAATTGAAACGTTGCATGAAATGGCTTAAGCCATGTTTGGTGAGCAGATCTGAATAACCAGGTTCTCCATCAACTTCTTCTCTCCCATCTCCTTTCTTCCCCACTACCTTCAGCCTCACAACATACCATAGTATCACTGGCCCCAGACGGTTGTGGAGCATTTGAGACTCTAATGTGACAGTGGAATTAAAAAACATATTTTCATTCCACTGTCAAAACAAAATAAAATAAAAATTGTTTGTTTTTGCATTTCGCATTTTCATTTTGAACGTTCACCGGTACTATGTAAATGTTACCATAAGAGCAATATTTTGAATTCCCGTGGAAAAAGCAAACATGGATGGCAAAGTTAAAAAAAACGATTTGATAAATTATCAAAGGAAAAAAAGGCTTTTCAACAGATTTATTATAAAACATATTTTAATGTTTTATTCTTTTAATAGATAAAAAAATGATTTCAATCGATTTTTATATGGACCTAAAAGTCCCTTACTCGCAGATTTATATTATTTATTTATTTATTGATTAACGCCCTTTTTAGGGGCTTTTATATATGATTATACAGTATATATGAAGTACACAACTGAACTGCCTCAGTAACAATATTTTATATTTGTTTAAAGATGTCCACTGACTTGGTATAATATTTTCCCTCGATTAGTATTCTATTCAAAGAGGAATACATATGGTATAGTCTCAGAATTTCGGCACTGAAATAAATCCTGACTTCTTCTGTCTGACAATTTGAGCATATTCATATTATTTAACAGAGTATTGTATTTCAACATATTGCTGGAATACCCATTTTAAAATTTAAAAAACGTAAGAAATTGTTTTGTATTCTTTCAACAGCTTGTACATGTATATTATAATATGGTTTCTAGACGGGATAATTGTACTCCAGTTGACTTCTTACATAGGCAAAATATAACAGTTTAATACACTTCATATTGTTAAAATTTCTAGTCTGCCTAGTTATAAATCCCAACATTTTTAAGCTTTTAATAGATATTTCTATTATATGGTTAATGAAACAAATGAAAGATTGCCTAAGTTTTTAATTTGTGTTAAAGTCTCTAGAGCATTGTTAACAATATTGTAATTAAAGATCACTGAATTTTTATTCGTGAAAATCTAACTATTTGACATTCAGAAATATTAAAGTAAAGTCTATTTTCATTACACCAAATTAACAATTTGTTGATATTATCTTGAAGAATGTTGCAATTGTAAATATTTTGAATAATTTTAAAAATTTTGAGGTAATCACAACAAAGTAAGATAAATACATCATGAAATATTTTTGTAAGATCATTTATAGACAAGATAAATAAGGTTGGGTCAAGGTGTGAACCCTGTGGAACTCCTCTTGTTGCATAATTTTTTTTCCGACAGGGAGGATTTTAATCTAACAATTTGGTGTCTTTCAGTAAGATAGCTTTAAAACCAGGCTAATACGATGACAACATATTTGAAACCATCTTTACAGAGTGTTTTTAATATTGTGAAATGCTACAGAAATCATATTATTTATTCAGTTCGTCCAAATAATTGTTTAAAAATGGGACTGATTTAAAATACCTCTCATCGGTCGGTTCATAAAAGTAAGTACAACTTAAATCTCTTCTTGGTATAAAAAAACCTTTATCGGGTTGGCAATAATTCAAAACCGATATTATTATTATACTCACTATAGAGTATACTCACTAAGCACGGGTATGATAATATTATCCTTTCAATTGGCCGAAGCTTTTACTTAAAATAAGATTTTGCTAAACGTGTGCATACCCGATCTCTTCTTTTGTCTGTGAATTGATTTACACCTGCGAATTCTGATGACGGAATTCCCTTTTCTATTTAGGTTCCCCCAACACTTCACAACTGTTCTATCCCCATTCTGGAATGCTTCAAGTACATCTTACCCTACCTAGTATATATTTACAGCTTGTTACCTTTACAGAACAAATCAAATGTAAATGTTTGTTTTACTCCTAATGCAGATATCCCTTGAGATGTTTAAAATGTTAAAATATAAGTAAATTCCTTAGTTTTTTTTAGTATTTTATTTTTTTTTGTGTAAATTTAATTTTCGGCTTATTTTATGCGTGGAAAATTGATTACACCACAAATGTTTGGGCTTGTATGGTACAAAATAAACTGGTATTGTTGACGGTTCAATAACTTTTCAACCCGCGACAAATTTGTCGGACAAACATCCCCCAACAAAATATCTATACTAAAACCTAACCTAAACTAACTTTACAAAAAAATGGGACTAAAATAATACAAACATCCTATAAACACAACAAATTATGGTTCAAAAATAGTAAAATAATACAGACATCCCGTAAAGACAATATATTATTGTAAAAAAATAGTAAAATGGGACAAAAACAATGCAGACATCCTGTAAAGTTAGGTTAGGTTAGGTTTTAGTATATATTTTGTAGGGGATGTTTTGTCGCGGGATGAAAATGCGCATTACATTGTTGACATTATATACTGATATCAAATATGGATCATTGATAAAGTGCGAATAGTTTTCAGAAGACTCAAATTATCAAAGAAATATTCTCTTGAAAGCGTGACAATTTAATTAGTATAGATGTTTATTTAAATAAATCTATTACTTATATTAATATTACTATGCGCCTTCATTCGAGTTCTGACATTAATTTTTCGAAACAAAGTACCGATATGACTCTTCGTGAATCCACCTTTGAAATAAAAGCATTATCTGATGTTCATTTATTTACTTTTAGGTTAAATTACGGGTTTCATGCATTCATACGCGAAATGTTAAATTAACCAAAATTTGCAAAATCCATTAAGGCCCAATTGAACATTTATAAAAGCAGGTTTGTTCCCGCAGCACATGAATACGTTACGATATGTTCGCAACTAAAGGCTGTAAGTTCAAGAGTTATTGGTTGGAAAGTTGCTAATGTTTCAGGCATTTCCAGGTTTTCTGTATTTATATACCTTATAATCTTTGCCATAAATCATCAAAACGGGAAAACTTTCGGCCAGAAATTAACATCGGGAATCCAAAGATTTCCGCCAAAAAAATCTTCAAAGTTATTAAACGAGAAAGTTGGTAGGGGTCGACATCAAAATACCTTTAGTATATTGTGTATAATTAAGTCCAAGAAAACATAAAATTTCTAAATTCATTTTCCATCGTGATCAAGTTTGCGGAATAGTTTCGAAGGAATTCTTCGTAATACTATTTTATACTGTCGAAGAATACGACACGATGTTAAAGATGTTTAACCCTTTGCTTTTGCCGTAATATTTTTACGATAACTTTGTTCGGAAAACCTTATTAAATACATCTGTTTGAATTTCGACTTCGTTTTCGTGAATATTTGAATGCATATCTTGGAAGCGAAAATTAACCCACTTTCCGACATCCGATCGAAATGAAACTCGTTGTCGATGACAATGCACTCTATCAACTGGCACTCACATGTATTTTTCTGATATTTGATGACATAAATTTTTAAAACTCACTTAATAAATGTCGTTACCATCCAAAAACGAAATTGTGCCAAGACCGAGTTGTTTGGCGGTCTGTCCTCTCTGCCTACCCCTGCGGAGAAATGGCGTGACGGTTAGTTAGTTTAAATAATTTAAAAAACCGTATTTTTTGTACCAACCTTTCCACCTGGTTTAGCCTGAATTTGAGCACTTTTGCTTCGAACTCATTTTCAATATGGCATTTCGTTAATATTGAAAAACATGTCTAAACTACCCAGCTGATGATGGATATGAAATAGCAAGCTTAAAATATTTGCACTAACCGAGATTCCATATAAGACTTTTTTCATGTTTATTTGGTAATAATAAGAACAGATTCTCTGCATAAACGATTATGAACATACCTACCCCTTAAGTGCATTTTTTATCACACACACCATCTGAATAACAATTAATAATATATTTAATGAACCAGATTGCACTAGATATATCGCGCATAATATATGCCATCTGCAATAATGTATTATTACTTATAAATTCACTCAAGGACAAAATCAAATAACATTTTCTCGCTTTTCTGGGATAACTCGAACAGCAAATGTTCATTTTACATGAAAACCTGTTACATGCCTATTTACCTACACGAACTTACCTATATATTTATTCCGCCCAACAATGATAACTCGATGTTCTGTAGGCAAAGGGTTAACATTTTTCTAAAGCATCTATTTCAGTTTTACATTGTTCTGAGTTTGTTCTAATTACTTTATCATAAAACTAGGTTCTTTAAAATATTCACAATGTTTCAATTTCCGAAAAATTACATAGGTCCAAATCTATTTAATTTTCAAAACAATTTACAATTACGTTTACATCTGATGAGACATTCTGAGAAGTACGAGATCTTGCATCTCACAATGCAGGCAAACATTGCCGGAAGACGGGATCCTGGAAGAAGGAGATCATCATGGCTGAAAAACCTGAGACAGTGGTTTGGCCAGTCTACTGTAGAGTTGTTCCAGCCGCAGTAAACATGATCCAAGTTCACACAGCCAACATGATAGCCAACGTCCGTTTAACGGACAAGGCACGAGAAGAAGAGGAAACAATTAATATTGTTGAATTTGGAATAACTTTATGAGGTTATTACACAAATATAAAAACCATTGTTTTGTTTTGTTTTTAAGAAAATCCACGCTCAATTAGAGCGAATAACAAAGTACACGCTAAGATTGAAATATAAATCAATGAGTTTATGAAGAGGCATTATTTCTTATATCATCAAACTTTTCACATCTCTCACATTAAACAAATCAATTAATATGCTTTCTGAAAGTTTTCCACTGAATTTCACTGGGTAGGTATTTAATTTCCAGTTTGAATATCAATTACAAAGGAATTTATTAAAGTCAGCCAGCGGCAGGTTCTTACTTACATTGTGTAAGTAATAATTAAAGGCCCTTATTAACTGTACTATTCGATAGATAGTTTCTATTTTAAATTGGATTCAGTAATCGATATTCCGTAATAAAACCCTTTTAATATTAAATTAGACAAATTCATTTATTTTAACCACTTCAAAGGGTTTGTGAGATTTTTCATTAATAATTCATTCATAGTTCACATTCACTCATATTAATAAGCGATGAAAATAGCACATAAATCAGGACCACTGATCGTACTAGGGTTCCCGTAGAACAAAAATTTCTCTTGATTTGCAACAATTTTACAAAACCTACTTCAAAAAGATCTGTTAAACTGGCTTAATTTAAAATAAATTGATACTGTAGGTATTTATTGAATTAACGCAGCCACACAATCATTTAAAAAGACCAGTATTATAGAGTATGGATGATAATATGTTTTGATGTATTTGATACTAACAATTCTTGGTGGAATTCAAATAAAATAATACATTGAAATAACTTTAAACTTTTTTTTAGTTTAGAAGGTCAAAATGTTTCCAAATGACGGTCAAATTGAATATTTTTGAACATATCCGAAATCTAAAATCTGTTTTTGAAAGGTGGTGAAATAGATAACAAATGTCATTTAGAAATAAAAATATAATTTATGAAATATTAAAATTTTTAATCCAAACATAAAAAAGTTTTAAAAATGGCATACCTTACAATTTTCCACCTAAAAAAATCGTAAATTACACACTTATTTGATTTGGCAAATTTACTATAAATGTTATTATTTTCTAAAATGTTTGTCGTTTCATAAAAAATAATTCATAAAAAATTCTCGAAATTTTGTACATTTTCTTAAAATTGCTGTCAGAAAGTTTTAGTTTCATGTAGCAGTACATTTAAATTTTTCTATCGTTAAATTCTTGATTTGAAAATAGTGCGTAGAGTTTTCTCTTTCTAGATAATATGCCTCACCCCGACAGTTAAGTAAGGAAGGTACAACGATTTATAAGCGTCATATGTGAGCTGGAACAAATGTGGTCTCCTGTGATTAAACGGGTTAATTAAATTATTATTTTTGATCAAATCACATCAAATATTTCATGTGTTTTACATATTTTATTTCGTGCTTATTTCAAGACAAAACCGGATAACAATAACTTGCATCACTTGTAGGGTTATATATTTTGACATTTCACAACATGGAATGTCTGACGGGAAAATAATTCCTGACTAGGCTGTATTACATATTTAAATCAACATTGATAACCCAGTCATCATCGCCACCATGCATCTTAAAGGCCTTAGGTTCATGGTCGCCACCATAGACATCAGAATTCAATAGACCAGAAGATACAGACGAGGGGATAAAACCAAACTATGAAGGGGGAAGAGGGGAAAGATGACTGTGATTCGTTATACAATCAATCTGACAGTAAATAGGCATCTCGCATTACAATATCACCATTTAGTTCTTAAAAGCAAAATCTGCTTTGAATGAATAGACCTTTTTACATGGGAGCGCGAATTGCTTGCCACGATAATAACATATTTGCTAAGGCCAAATGCTCGCCGCAAAAAGACTCGCCCCAATACACATAGCAATATTTTGTTGCCGTGTTTAGTTAAAACACTATTACAAATGTTTCATAATTTACTTACCCCTGTAACCAGCGACGAGAACACTGGAGAACCGCCCACATTCGCTATGTCTATATAATATGTACCTATAATGTATAGCGCAAACTGCCGTTTTTGGCGTGATATTTCGTAAAACGTATAGACGTTACTTTCGCGCTGGTCACTACAAGAATGATGACGTCACATATTTTAGATTCTCTCCCCTCCCCATGGAGCGAGCTGGCGCCAAGGCGGAGCTTATAGCCGGTTCCATGGGGAGGGGGAAATATTACGTTTTTATCACTTAGGGCAGGTCCAGATATATTCATATGTCCGTGGTCGCCACTATTAAATTCCTAGGAACATAAGACAAAATGTAACATTTTTCTGCAACACATACTCGTACACAACCAATTATAGACACACTCACTGACCAATACCCCCTTTACACGCTAGTGGTTACTTTATCGTAAAGGTAAAGACGTTTTATTTTTAAATTGAAACACTATATTATTTTAATAGTTTAACAAACTTAACTTGTGTACCTACATGGATAAATAAATAAATTTAAATAATATATTTAAATGCATTATTTAATGGTATTTTTTCACGTTTCTATTCGATCTTATTTCACTGTTATGTGTTTCGATAATATTGTTTCATATTTAGTTTATCAGGTGTCCTATAATTTCAAAATCTGTTTTATCCAATTTTTTGACAAAATGATCTGAGAATGACATTTTGTTCACATTTTTGCAAGGAACAAAGGGAACCTAAAATTAAGTTTCAATCCTCCCTTATCACGACCAAAAACCATGTGAAAACTGCGAGTGAGAAACAAAACCTGCTATAGCATTCAAGAAGTTACTATCAAAACCCACTATATCGGAATTCAACTAATCACGAGCAATTATTTTTTCAATCGTAAGATGGCGGGTTAAGAAACTCGCGCGTCAGGTCATTTTAAAAGCCTCTATATTGTGAGCAGTGGCGGCCGCTGCCCTGAAAATGTGGTGGTTCACTGATAATCCGTACCTATGAGATAACGATTACTAAGCAACATTAGGTAAAAATGATTCCACTAATCTTATTTTGAGAGAAGGTCTATTCTAAGCTGTTTTCGAAGGGCGAAAACTTCTACATATCGCTTTTTAATTAAAACTTTAATTTTTTGTACAGATCTTGTTTCTGAACCAAGAAAATTAAAACACCCCACGAATTTTTCGTAAATAATTCTTATATTTTAACCCAAAAAACTCTTTTTTTACAACGTTTAATTTATTTTATTTTGTAGTTCATAACATGCAATAAAAAAACGACGCAAATGTGAATGGTAGAAGATGTCTGGGACACCCGAGGAAGACACGATCAAGTGAATCAGATACTTGAGTCGGGCCATGTCAAAAGTCGGAATAATAGAAGAGAATGTATGAGACGATGTATGAATGTGAGTGAGGCAAAGAGTGTGTGCCAAGACCGAGTTGTTTGGCTGTCCGTCCTCTCTGCCTACCCTTGAGGGGAAATGGCGTGATGGTTAGTTACTTAGTTTTATATTTCTTTATAAACTGTATACAAACAGTATTTATAAACAATGTATAAGCAGCACATGGGCAAAATTATCAAAGTTACCTATAAAAATATTGAATTCCTTAATGATCTGCCTTTTATAATTTAAATCACAAATCAATAAAAAAGCAAATATATGTAAAATTTAGGTATATGCTGTACCTTTTGATTAAAAATAGAATTATTCAGTTTGATTAAGTATTTTTGCCTCAAATCCAAATTTATGTTTGTATGATAAAGGCCGCTGGGTGGCACACCAATATGGCTTAATTTTTCATACATATGGCTGGCGTTGCGCGCTGGCGATGTTTGGGATATTCGATACAAAAACATAATTCGTTTCGCTTGCAATCGGCCTGCACACCCAACAGGGCAACTTAGCGCGGAACTTGGAGAATTCGCTCTCCCCCATAAACATTCATATTAGGCATTATATTGGTAGGTGATATTTTTAATGAGATTCATAGATTTTATATTTTTCGGTAAGATATTATAAATTAGTTTTAGGCGACATAATTTACCAGTGCTGCACACGAACACACTGTGCAACCAGCCGCTCTTGATTGTGTACGAATACGAAGTGAATATCAACATTGGCTGTATCCATTTTATTTATCGAAATTACTTCAATTATGCCAGACATACATACAAATATTAACGCTGTTCGGAATTATATTACTCCTTTTAATTATTAAAAAAATTGAAATGCAATTACTTATTTATGCTAGAGATGTGAGTTTTTTTGCGGTTTTCTCTAAATCACTGAAAGATGATATAACGGATATGGAAAATAAACGACTCAGTTTTAAATTATTGCCATATATATTTTTTTAATAATTTGGATAGCTCACTCGATATGTACTCTTTTTACAATCCATGTAAAGGCCCAGCTGGGCATAAAATCAAATGAAATAAAATAATAAAATGCAATAACTGTTTGTTTGTTCGAAGACGAAGCCGGCATGTGGCGGTTAGTGGTGGCGTTATGTCTGCTGGCTGCTGCAGCCGAGGGGGAGAACAACTCCTCGTTGCAGACATGTCCCGAGCAGTGCATCTGTCTGTCACAAACTCAGGTAATTACACCCACTTTCCTTTATTACAGGCATGATGTCATATGACGGTTGATAGTGCGCCGGTGTTACGGCAACACGCCTTATGATGCTGCATTTTGGCTGTACACCATTCGATCAATTCCATTAATCGAATTGCATCATATTAACCTACATTTATTGGTCTGGTGTGGTTACTTCCAAGGAATGACGATGGCACAAAGCTGTAACTGCGAAAAATTACACTTATGGAATGGCAAAATATTTAAACTTAAAATACAGCGGACAACCACACAAATACGCTTTTTTCATTACAGCGCCGCGCCGCGCGAAAAACAGGATTGCTGAGTCACAGTAGTTGGTGTCACGTATCGGCAGCTATCTGTTGTACCACGTGCGTGTCGTGTGATGTGTAAATATTCTATTTCTCCACGTGGTTAATTTTGAGATGATTGAGATAAATTTATTTTTTTGAATATTTTATTAATTTCCTCGCAAGCCAATAAGTAGTATCAATTTAAAAATTTGCTAAAAGGTTTGATTGAGAAATAATTTGAAATGTTTTCAAGTGAAAACATCTTTAGCATCGTTGTGATTTGAAACTCGATGAAACGAAAAAGCGATACTAAAAAGAGACAAACATATACATCTATAGGATATTTATATTTATTTTACATTATATTTAGCCTGCGAGAGAATGAGATAGAATAATATATCTCCTCCTTGTGTGGTGCTTCGTAGCCTCCCCACTCTTGTCACTCTTTAATTAATTAATTAATTAATTTTTCGTTCATTTTAGATTTTAGGTAAAGAGACTAAATAGAGATACGACCCTAAAATTCAATCGATTATCATAAAGGGTACTTTTTTGGAACTCTGCTGTCTGCAAAAAAGTCGGCAAAGTACTTCATTAATCTGTCTCTTGAAGTGATGAAGTAGAGAATTTAAGTAATATTGTATCCATTTTTATTAGAGTAACTTTAGAAAGTTATCAATATAAAATATATCTAATGTTATGTTAATTTTTCTTCTTCAAAAATTAATTCAATATCCTTTCACTGACGCCTAACGATCTTTTAGATGTCAATGTTATTTATTTTAATTACCAAGACCAGTGTTTTTCGCCAAACAAAAAAGCACTTACAGGAGAAAGAATGTTTTTTTTAATGTACGCTCAAATTTTGATTAACAATTTCAGGTTCTGTGCAACAATGGAGGCCTGCTGGACATCCCCATTAAGGCTCTCCCCGCGACTGTGGAACACTTGTCTCTCTCTAAGAACCACTTCCCCGTCATAAGGAGCGAGGCCTTCTCTGGTCTGCGAGCCCTCCGCAGACTCTCCATGGATGGCAACAGCATCACCGCCCTCAGACCATTTGCCTTCCGAGGGCTACCACGACTCAAGGAACTCAGCATTCAACACACTTCCCTCGACAATATAGCTCAGTTCACATTCGCGGGACTACAAAATATAACCTCCATACTTCTAGGATATAATAGAATAAAAAGGATAGAAGGTTACGCGTTCGCCGGTACCTCAAATATTAAACATCTTCTATTGAATAATAATCCCACTCACACTATCGAAACAAACGCCTTTTCAGGACTAGCTAATGTCGAACACCTTGTTTTCCCTTCGGGTATTAAAAACATCGAAATAGATGCTTTTTCCGGCTTAACTTTCGTGAGTTCGATGAAGTTGGCTTTTATGGACCTCTCAACCGTGCGGCGGTATACTTTCAGGGGACTTCTACACGTGAACGTGTTATCCATTCAGGAATCGGATTTGGGAATAATAGACTTCGGGGCATTCGAGGGGATGAGCTACATTGGATTACTAAACGTTATCAATAATAAGATCGATGGAATACGGGAGTTTAATATCACCTACAACAATAGCGTCAGAGCAATAAGGTTTCATGGGAATCATCTGCTAGAGAACCCCGACCCGGAGGCTGTGATTATAGAAGGGGTGGTTAAGGTGGCGGTCACGGCCAATCACTTCCCTTGCGATTGTAAGGCGAGAGGGATAGCCGACGGCCCCTTCGGAAACTCTACTACGGGTGATTTCCTTACGAGAAATTATTGCATTTCACCTTTGGAGGCTCGGGGGAGAAAGATGAAAGAGGTGGAAGCGCAGTTCGCGGAAGGTTGTCTCCGAAAGGTGACAAGCGGACAGGGTCCAGGGGAATTGGCGTCTCCGGCAAATGTTTCCAAACCTCCAGTCATATTGATATTATATTCATGTGTTGTGATCTGCGTCAATTTCATCATTAAAAAAATAAGCTGATTTCGCAAAATAGATTTTAAGTAACAGGAGAAGTGTGAACATGTGAACAAATGCCAATAATCATATTTATATAAATATTATTTCCGATATGTAAATATTTTAAAATTTTTCCCGATTGTTAAGGAAATTGACATGCACGAATAAGATTATTTATATGAATACATTATTAAAATAATTAATCAATCATTGATATAAAATTGTTATGAACAATAACTTTGAGGGCAAGGCGCTTAATTTGATTATTATGAGGATGAGTTTGTTATTAATATTTAAGGGTTAACTTATATTGAAAACTGTTTTCAAGACTGAATTCTTCAGATTGAAGATCCTCTGCAATCTTTAAATAATCTGTTAGTTTAAAGAATATATTTAAACTTCCTGTTACTAAGAATTTATTAGATATAAGGGTTCGAAATATTATTATGTCTAGTAATACTGTAATACGAAACCAATTTCTCCCAATAATTTTATAAATTATTCGTGTTTGCAATGTATTGAATATATTAATAATTGTATAGTCGATAGATCGCTACGCCTGTGAAAATAAAAAAAAAAAGATAAATAAACGAACTCAGACTACGGAGAAATATTTATTGATGTTAAATAAAGTAAGATATTCATTAAGCTTATTTTTGTTGTAGGTATTTTAATACCGTTTTAAAAGAAACCTTCGTTTATACTCAAAGCTTTGTGAAAAAATAACATTATGTAAAAATTATTACAATAATAAAAACCAATTACAAGGAACTTCAACATATGCATATTATGTATTATATCTCATTATTCTTTGGTTTGAAATTTTAACATGGTTTACTTAGGGTGAATTGAAAAATACTGAACCATCTTAAGTGATTTACAAATTTAGTACTTATTTCAATGCGATGTTGATGAAAAATTTCAAAACATTTTAATAAAAAAAATTGTTATGTGTTTTATTTCATCATTCGTAAAAATATATTTTGCTTTTAGTAAGCTCCTGAGGCCCTTCGTTTGAATGGTATATTATATTTTTTAACCTTACTCCTCGCATGGAGTCCCAGGGGAGCAGCAATGAAGGACAGATCACCCATCTTATGATATCACGTATCATCCGTCATGTCGTTTCTCACCTTTGCATACTATAATATGACCAAAGAGATGAATAATTGCTTCTGCCTTCCCGTATTATCATTATACTTTTTGATTTATTACAGCTGGTACCCACATTGTCTGAAAAGGAAAATAATAAGTAAAGTCCACCTTACCCTTAATAATATTGTAGATAGTTATAACATCTTTTTTAACCGTTGCTGCCTTCGTCATCAATATTATTTTTAGAAACCATTAAACATTTTTATAATGACATATTTAGTCGTTTAAAAGTGTGAAAAGTATCATGATAAAAACTTCAATACTATGCACATGTATACAATTTAGCTGATTAATATTTTATTAAAAAGCAGTCACTTTGTGGCTTGAAATGTTTAATGAAATAAAACATTTACTTTGTTTAAAACCACCGCGGTTTGTTTAACACCCCAATACACGCTCCCCCTAGTGAGACATAAATACACGCGTGTCATCTGTCAGATGACTGCTCACTTATTTGTCAAAAGTGAATATTATAATTGTTTTTTCGCAATTTTGCAGGTATGTCGAGCTAGGCGAGCTTGGGGAATACTAGGGCGGGGGACAAGGCTCCCTCCCTTCATCAAACTTATGACGAAAAAACAGAACTGGTCATCTGTGAGATGACACGCGTGTATTGGAGTGTTAATTTTATCCCCTAATGATACTTCTGTTAAGCCAAACCGGTCGGTATTTACAAAAAACCTGGTTACAAACAAAGTAATTGTTTAATTTAATAAAAATAATAATTAATAATTTAATTTAATAATAATTGTTACCCTTTGTGCTATGCATAAAAATCTTGTCTAAACGTTAGTTTATAAATTAAAAAAATAATGTTTAATTTAATATTTTAATTTTTGCTGGCTTTTGGTACCAAAGTTAAAGTAACGATCAGGTTAAAGTAAACTAAAGGATTTCTTATAGACAAATTGCAAACTTGAATGCGAAGATTTTCATAGCTATATTGTTCAAAATTATTGCTAGGTTACAAGACCTAAACGAATTTTCACCACTCATATGCTCGAAAAAATGTAGTTTGACTTTGGCATATTTGTTTAATGTTAATAACTTTTGAGCTTAATTTGATACGACAGGTACTTTATTTTAGAAGTACTTAGAGGTAAAAGAAAAAAAATGATGTATTCTATTTGAAAGCAGGTATATTTTTTTGGTTCCACGCCAACTCAGAATGAAGCCAACTCAGAACCATCTCAGAAAGGTCATTAAAAGCTATGAAAAAATAATTTTAAAACAACCGGTAACCCTAACCAAACTTAACCTATTTAACCATTTTTTTAAACTATATTTTTCTTATCACTCTTAATGACCTTTTTGAGGTGGTTCTGAATTGGTTTCATTCTGGTGTCCAATACTGCCTTTCAGGACTCTAGATTTTTTGTGGGGAGGCATTTCTTCTTTCAAGAATATTAATATAAACTCATTCGATTATTATTCCATCAGTTATCGTTGGCTTTCTATAACATTCCTAACTTTTAGCTTCTCATAAAATAATTAATCCAGCTACTTGATTTTAAACCAGAATTTTGCGGGTTTAATTCCCGCACATCGTATACATAAACAATCACGGATTTTCCATTGAATATATGGGAGCAACTAGGTAGGCTTAAGTATTGTACTTCTGGTTGTTTATTTTGATGGACCTTATAAAAGTAACTTAGGTAAGCAACAACGAGAAATTATTATTAAATTAATAAAGGAGCTTAAACTCTCCGACCAAGTTACACAGGCAATTGAAATTAAGCAAAGATACAATTTAATACGTTTATACTACAAGGCATAATCTAATTTGATGTTACGTCTCACAGAGAAAAGCAAAATGACCCTTTTACCAACATTGAACAAGGCAATATGAAAAAATTGCTACTGAGGGTTTGTATTATCCTAACATCCAATCCACTATTTCACACAGGCTAACCGATATATAAACCCACCCCCAAGTAAAAAGGTACCCTGATAAAGCTATATTCGTTTTGTTTGCAGATATATTGATCACACCCTTTGTATAAATTGCAAGTGATTTGACAACCTGTTTTACTGGAAACCTCCTTAAAGTAACTTCATTTTCCCTAGTTCGCATTCTTCTTTATAAACAAGGACCGGAATAAAAGTCTGATTCGTTTAACCCCTTTGAAGTGGCAGTCTTGTAAGGAAATGAGATATTTCTTGTTGAGATAATTTGGGACTACTCGCGAAATGAGCGGGCCCTTTATTCAATCTATTCAACAACTGTATTTGCTCCTTGTTCATCAACACTTTAATCATTTATTTTCGCGTTCTCCTTGTTTTGGAGTGATTTTGAGATAACAAGTCGGCCTTCTCTAATGAATGGCTGTATAAGATACGGTTATTAAATCACTTGTAAAACAAACAAGTTTTATAAGTTTTTATTAATTTATTTAAACTGGTTTCTTTGTATTTTATTTTCTAGTCAAGTATCGATGGAGAGGCGAGAGTTTCAAGGCAATATTTTAAAATTTTCGAATAAAGCACTTTGTGGCTTGATTACACTTATAAAAAGTTACTTTGTAACCAGTTTATTGAAATGTATATTTTAATCGGCGGCCGATCGTAAAATCAGGCAGATCATGATGCGCCTAGCTACTTCATGAAGTGCCTGGAGGCAGATCGTGAAGTGCCTCAGGCGCATCATGATCGGCCTGATTTAAAGATTGGCCTGCGACATATATACAGGGTTGTAAGAGATGTACTTAACCATTACTTAGATGTACTTGACCATGACTGACATTATTTAAAGTAAAAAATGTTAATGTAATTATACTCTCCGGCGACATTCAGCACTTTTGTATTGTGATAATGATATCTTTACAATCATGCATACTTGCATGAATAAAATACGTGACAGCTCACAGCTGAAATTCTGACTACGGACCATAGATAAAGCAAATAACAGCCAAAGAAAACCACACAAATCTGACAGGAGATCTTGCCCGACATCTATCTCGGTCTCACAAAACAATCGCTCGGCTGGCTTGGCTCTGTTTATTTTACCCGAAAATGCACCTTAAACGCCATTAAACATTACAATTTAATCTACCTGATACAAAGCGGGATGTAAAAATCTTAAGGGCCCGCAACCCAGATTTGTACTGATTTATTACATATTTCCCTTAAACACGGTAAGTTTTAAAACTATTAAAAAATATATGTTAATCTTGAAGATAATATCTAGACTTTGCCCGTGCCGAAACGCAAATTATATTAAATTCCCTCGATAGAAAAAATCGCAAAGTATGCTCCAAAAATTATTATTAACACGTTTGTTTCAGTTATTTTACAAGTTATATATATATATATATATGAAAAAATTCACAGTGTTTCATTAAATGCTGTTTAAGATAATGCCCGCAAGATTTTTGCTCTGTTTTAAACGAGTCGTGTTTTATTAAACATTTTCGCAATTTTCGCATCGATTTTGTCGCTGTAAATGTTAGCGCTCTCCTCTAACATTCGTAATTTCGTATCTCTCCATCTTCTTCTTTTCGGGCCCAGTTGCAGAGCCTTAACGTCATTGACTTAGGTATAAGTGCATTCAACAATAAACCAAACCCCGCGTGCAAAAGGTTAGAGTGCTTGACACACCTGCATACTAATAATAAAAGCTTTATCGGGATCGTCAGCGGGTCTGAATAGCGCCGCGGGTTGGCGGCGGCAATGGAGGAAAGCTTTCTTCTCAATGGTGTTTTGTGGAGTCATAAAGCTGCATCATCCGTTGGAAAATAAATCGAATATATTTTCCAATACCGCCATTTTATTTGTATTTTCTGATGGGAATATTAACATAGACACATAAAGTTGACTTATTATCATTTTACGGTACTGGAAATCGTCATAAATATTACTTGTATACCGAATAAAGTTAGATTCATTGTTGAATATCGCATTTTGGTGTTATTCTACTGATAACGCAAGTAGTTCTATGCATTACCTATAATTCTATGTATTACCTTTAGCTGAAAACCTGCTGCATTCCAGGAGAAATCCTGAATTGTAGCTGAGAAGTGACATTTTCGTCAAAAGAATCAATGAAAAAATATCAAAATATTGTAAAAAAATTTATTGATGAATAAACGTTTTATTATCATTATTATTACATTGAATTTGAGAATTAAAATTGCTCTGACGTTAATGTTAACGTATTATAATATATCATAACTTAGAGCAAATTTTTAATAAGCTACCAGTCAAGTTTAAGAATTTAACCTGTTATTAAGCTAAAACAATGGAATTAAAAACAAACCATTCTTTGGCTACAATATTTCGATTTTCGTGGTTCCTGTTTTATGTGAATAAGGCACTAGAGTCCAAACTGCTCCCAACCATTTGGAGACAGTGAGACTATGGCAACCTCAATTGGGGTATGTTGTGAGGTTGAAGGTAGTAGGGAGGGTGAGGTGATAGGGAGAGGAAGGTGGAGAGTACTTGGCTATTCAGATCCCAAAACATGGCATGGTGGTCTTACACCAGGGCAATACTGAGAGTATCTTCCATTCTGGAACGTATCACAAATGTTCCTAATTTTTTTTCCTCACACAGGAGGCCCAGAGGAAGAAATTTCCCTCAGGGATAGGTCCTGAGGGAAATGGGGATACTGTGTGGAGGTTCTTTTTAGGCAAAAGAGGGAGAGAAATTTCAGGGAAGGAAAAATGTGTGAGGAGTGGGTTGGAATCTGGGGGTCAGTGTGTCCAGAAGTGAACTCCTTTCTACTGTGGTGCAAGGCCATGGGTCAAGAGAGTCCAGCTGGAGAAGTAACCAAGTAAGGTAACCAATCTCTCCCGATCCTGCCCGCCACGCGATAGGTGGGTAGCCGCATTGGCCACCAAGACCTAGACAAATCTTACTCCATGAAACCGGGCACCCCTGCTAAATATATATTATCCAATAAATGGTTATTGATTGAATTTTGAAATAACGCAAATCAATCAAATAAAATTTAATTGCGCACGCCGGGATTTAAACCTGCGACCAGTCGAGAGCCTTGCTCCCTGACTGCTCACTATATACAATAAAAAAATTTACAACTACTCCCTCGCGACGTAACAATACTCGACGTTATGAATAGATGTTTTAGACCCAATAATATTCATACTAAATTGATAACATAACATTACACTAATAATTAGTGTAATAATTATTGGTTATAGCCTATTACCCAGAGCATCTACTTTAAACCGAATTGGAATCAATTTTCAATACACATTCGTATTACATGGCTTTATGTATTATATATGTATTTACATATTATTTTGGGCTAATTGTTGTTGCTTATTCTAATAGTTTGAACTCGGTAGTAAACAAATGGATTAACTGTTTTATCCTCGTTGTAAATAAAAACATGTGTAGGGGCTTATTTGATCAGCGGACACACCAAAATGTTAAATATATGCTTTCAGTTTAATTATAATTCCACAAATTGGATAAATCATTGAATTTTGGTAGAAATTCCTAACCAAAAATGCTTTTTTGGTAGTTCAAAATTCAATGGACGGTATTCATAAAACTGAAGGATATCCTTGTTATTATATGGTAGAAGTATAAGGTTTCGAGTTGAAGAAAAATGTAGGAGTATAAGATTTTCTTTTTTTCGTATTCGTAACCTTATACTTGCAAGAATATCCTCCAAGAATAAGTAAAAGGTTGTTGGCATGTTGGCTTGTGACTGCCGCGACAGGTTCCAGCCTGTTTTCGATGGTTTGTTTATTTACGGTATTTTTTTCTTATCGGCGTTATGTGAGTACAGTACTTCGATCCGAGAAGATGTATTCGTCAAGCAGAGATACTGAAAGTACCGAAAAAGATAATGGTACAACCGAACTGCAGTTCATAGCGAATGAAATTGCCAATGCCCCCATGATTTTGGAAAAATCCCAAACACCAAAAATATAAGCAAGAAAGGATTAGGCTATTAGAAATGTTACCAGGAAGCATGAGGTGACATTTGGTAAAGCACTAGATGCGAAAGGCTTTTTAAAGAAAATAAAAAATAGGAAAGGAAAGTTGGTGAAAAACACTGGAAATTAAGCAATCAAACTGTTGGAAAAGTTATTGAAGGCTGTGGAAGGCGACAGTAATCACGAACAGGTGTTGATAAACGCTGCTTGTAGTGTTTAATCTCTCTCAGTTCCACAACATTGCCATCGCTGCAACTCACTACACGACTGAGTCTGCTACTGATCACACTCGAAATTATTGAAGAATATTCTTTTTATTTAGAGTAAAAGGTAAAGTTTATGAATAACCAAATACTTTGTGTGAAGGATACGCTCATACTCTACAAGTATAAGGTTTTACTCGGAATATTATGAATGCGAGCTGAAGGATTTCCTTTATATTCTGCAAGTACACGCATAACCTTTTTTTATGAATACTGCTCAATATGCAATTCTTTACTTTATACTTTTTTTAAATGCGCAACACGTTAAGCTTTTAAAATAAATCATTTATCAGTAATTATTTTCCAAAAGCTGCGCAGCACCTACATGATGTTTGGTATTACAAGTTACAAGCCTCAATTCTTCTCCCAGACAATATAGGTGATGGTTGTATGAGAAAAGTAAAAAGCAAGATGAAACATCTCATTGTTAACATCCATTTAAATAATGAAACGAAAATACGTTCCATTGTTTAACGTAACGTCAAACTTTTCCCAAAGAAAACTTATTTTCTACCTTGCCAAAGCTTTATGACGAGGAAAAGCGAAGAAAAGCCTTTCTTTATTATACCAATATGGCATTTCTTTCAAAATGAAATTCTTAAGACTAATGGGCAATTTCACTGCAAAATTATTAAAATCATCACCAATAGGCAGATTTCTCAAAGCATATATTTAATTACGGAAATAAACGGTAAAATTATCTCTGTCTAATTTCTTGCAAATCAGTTTTGGGAAACAAATATTTAATGAACGTTCAGGCGACGTTTCGTAACGAGAAAATGATTAAAAAGCTGTTTAATTATTTTGAAATAATCGCGGTGTCAATTTGCAATTAGAAATTGGAAACTCAGGTATTTGAAAATATTTTCGGTATAATCACACTTCCAAATAATAATGAACTTACCTTACTAGCAATATATCGCCCACCAAATTTAAGTAAATTAGCTTTCATTAATGAACTTTCAACCATACTCAATAATCTTTCCCCAAATCACTGTGAAAATGTACTAATCTTTGGGGATGTAAATATTGATTTGTTAAACTGTCTTGACCCGCTAACCATTCAATATGAAAACTTATTATCGATGAACTATTTTACTAAATGTATCGATGACGTCACGCGAGAAGCGGTTAGTGCAGGAAAAATAACACGTTCGTGCATTGATCATATTTTTGTAAGATTCAAGAGTGGAAACAAAATCACTGATACGCTTTCATCGTGTGTGTGCGAGATTAATTTAGCCGATCATTTTGTTACGGCGATAAATATTCCATTTTTTAAAAGTAATAAGAAATTAACAACAACTAAAGTTTCAATTTTATCTCAAAAAAGGATCGATACAAGCATAAGGAATTTCAATTGGAATGAATTACTCTGTGAAAAAGATTGCATTAAGCTTTATAAACAAATAAAATGTAAATTTAACGATATTTATGAAAAAAGTAAGATATACATACATTTTCAGCCAAGAAAAAGACCATGGCCTATAAAACAGTGGATGACAAATGAAGTATTGGATAGCGTTAAAAAGAGAGATAATTTATATAAAATTTGGAAAAATTCACCAAAAAATAAGATTTATGAAAAACAATATAAATCTTTTCGGAATATTGTAACTAAATTAATATTTAAATGTAAATCTACCTTTTTTAATGAAAAATTCAAAAATTATTATGGAAACACAAAGAATACATGGGATGAGATAAATAAAATATTAGGACGTAGATCTAAGAGTAATTGCGATGAAGTAATCTCAAGGTACTTACTAAAAGATAAATCTGCAGAAACAGTGTCGGACGACTTTGTCAACTACTTTTCGGACAGTATAAACTCACTAGTACATAAATGTGATCTTAGAGCATCAAATGTTGAACCAACACAGCTACCACATAGTCTTTATATACCACGTGCCACACTTTTAGATATTCAGAATATTGTAAAAATTCTAAAAAATTCAAAATCACCCGGAATAGATAACATCAGAATGTTTGATATTAAAAAACACATAGATATTTTAGGACCGATTTTGACACATTTAATTAACATAATATTTATGCAAGCCGTAATACCAGATGAGCTTAAATGTAGCATTATAAGACCTATATACAAAAGTGGCAGACATATTGACATAGGAAATTACAGACCGATCAGTATCTTGCCTGCAATAGAAAAGATACTTGAAAAATACATCTCCATAAAATTGAATAAATACCTCGAGTCTTTCTCAATAATAGATCCACACCAATATGGCTTTCAAAAAAAGAAGAGCTCTGAACTGTTACTTCAAGATTTTTCAAATTACATAAATAATGAACTAAACGATAAAAAACAATTATTAGTTTTGTTTATAGACAATTCGAAAGCTTTTGATACTATAGATCCAACAAAATTACTTAAAGTTCTGGAGGCGATAGGGGTGCGAGGACGTTTTCTTAAACTTTTGAAGAACTACCTTAGTGATCGTAAAATTCAGGTCAAAATAAATGGAAAATTGAGTAAAGTGGGATCATTGTCTACTGGTGTACCGCAGGGTTCTATCCTAGGTCCAACATTATACATAGTATTTGTCTCTCTTATGAATAAAGTATTTTCTTTTATCAAGCACTATGTATATGCGGATGACACAGCACTTGTCATCTCACATAGGGATCTGCTCACGGCCATGAATATGCTACAGCAGGACTTCATAGCATTACTAAAATGGTCTCACGACTCTGGCTTAGTTATAAATGCACAAAAAACAAAACTAATGCACATAAGATCGCCTCATGCCAGATATGCAATAGCACCATCATTAGTATCCCATAACTTTGACTGCATACACAATAACTGTATACAGCCCTGCGCCTGTGGAAGTATTGACCTAGTCAAAGAATATGTCTACTTAGGGGTGACGGTGGATTGTAATATGAAATGGGATATCCATATTGTTAAGCTATGTAAGCGCCTTCGAGCGATTGTAGGCAAACTTTATAAACTTAAATATTATGTACCCATCAAAACCATGAAACTAATCTATTTGTCCCTGGCTGAATCTAATGTGAGATATGGTATAACGTCTTGGGGGCACTCATGTAAAACAAACATCCAACATGTACAGTCAATTCAAAACGCTATGGTCAAATTACTCGTCAGCAAAGCAGTTTATGACCAGCGGCAAAATATCACAATTATGTATAAATCCATAAATGTGTTACCTATTAGAGCTCTTTTTTGGTATAAAATCTGTATGCAACATATCTTAGATAGCCCATACAAAACAATGGTGGATCACATGTACAATACTAGGCTTACACAAAATGAAGGGATGATAGTACCTAGATTTTCTAATAAACATGGCCAGCGAACTCTTGAACACATTGTACCACTTATTTTTAATATGCTGCCATATGATTTGAAAAAATGTTGCTCGACACCTAAATTTGCACTATTGTTTAGAACATGGCTATTGGAATCAGATTTTATGTATTGACTTGACTCCTCGTGCATTTTTAATTTTTAATTTTTAATTATTAATATTTTATTTTATTTATTTATTTATTTTTTTTTTTTCTTTATACTTATTTATATTTTTATTATGTTTTTTATTAAATTGCAATATTTTTTTCTTCTATTGTAAAACATTGTATATTGTATCATGTTGTTGTCCACACTATTTTCCTGCCGACAAGCTACTTGCAGTAGCTTTGCAGGTGCAATGTAAACAAGAAAAAAAACTATTTTCTAATAAAAAAAAAAAAAAAAAAAAGCTCAACATTCGTTTTCGGCAAATTTGCAATAAAAAAAAAGTTGCGCAGTAATAATAATAATAATAATTGGATAATTTATAGAGCGCCGTTTTTGTGAAAAATCACCTCAAGGGCGCTGTACAATTTATTAGGAATGCTTAGGTTCTAACTAATTTTACTATTTACAAATGGATACAGAAACATACTTACCTGGCAGATCACTTCCGATAAACACACTTTAATTAGAAATTTTATGCTTGAAGAAGATACGGCTTTGCATGCGGAGGACATTGCAGTTAAGACACTAGACATTACATGATTTTACATTATTTGCTACCCTCATCACTGTTAGTACTTATTACATTTATGAATAGATTAGTGGCAAAAGTAGAGTTGGTATTTATTTTAAAATACTGGAGAATTTAGGACTCTTTTGGGCTGGAGGGTGTTCATGAAATGACCTTTACAAACGCTTACATTTTTTTTTTTTTTACGTTTTTACAGGTTAGTTATTTACGGTGTCGCGGGCATTGAATGTGAAGGTGAAAGAGTTTGAGTTTATGGATACGACTGTCTGAAAAGGTAAAGTAAAGTAAACTAACTGTCTTTTTTTACGTTATCTCCGCACAAGAGGCCCAAAAGGAAAATAATTACCCTCAGGGCATATATCATCTTTGAGGATGCTGTGTGGAGGGTCTTTTTAGGGAAATAAAGGAGAGGAAGTCATGGGAAGGAAAAAGGTATAATGGGTGGGTAGGAATCTGGGTGTCGGTGTGTCCAGGAGTGATGGACGTACGAATCCCCCTACTGCGGGTAAGGCGATGTTCCGAAAGTCCTGTTGGAGAGGTATACAGGTCCTCAACCGGTCTCTCCCGATCCAGCCTGCTACGCATGAACCCGGGCACCCCTGATAAGTCACCAAACTTGGCGCACCACTTGGAGTGACCTATGGCAGTGTAATCCAATAAATAGACTAATAAATTGACTAACAAATTAAACATCTTATCGCTGTCATGATTTATTATTGAGTTATTATAGCTATTATTATTGATTTATTATTGAGTCCTTCTAAGCAACTATCTGTCTACATCTCTTTCCCTCCTCCGCCAATCTCACAATATACATAGTTCCAATCGGGGATACCACAGACCAACAGGATCTAGATTGTTTGGATTCTAATGCAGTGCATTTTTATAAAACAGTTTTTTGTTTCACAAACGGCACAAGGATTTCATTTTCAATACCAAATTATAAAAATAGTTACACAAAATAAATGCGAAAAAAAAATTAGGAATTGTTTTACGGTTTAAATCTGGAATTTTCTCCCATTTTGCATGAAATTCCTGCTGATACAATGGGTAGTTGTTCTGGTTGCAACATTTCTTTCCACAGACGTTACAAGTGCCAAGTACCAAGGAACCGAGTATGGTTTGTGTTTTGTCCCCGCTTGTACTTGCCGGTACTACATACTAGCTGCAGCGACCACAGCCAACGGTTTGTTACAGAAACCTCAAACACTTTTACATTTATTATGCGCGGATTTAGCTCGGTGCGGATGTTGCAACTAATGGAACTGTGGTTACAAGGCGGATTAATAATAATGTATATTAACTATTTTTTTATTCTCACTGCAATTAAAAATGTTTAATTGCATGCGAATTTAATAATATACTTGCATGTATATATTTTTGAAGTGAAACCTCTTTGGCACCGTTGTGATTTGAAACGGAAGCGAGCGAAGCTAAAAAGATACAAACGCGTAAATTTTTAAGATTTAACCTGCGAGAGAATGAGATAGCAATAAAATATTTATTTATTCACTTATTATTTATTTATCAAATGGATATAATACGATAAATCCACGGTTACAAGCGAGCCTCTAATAATGTAGCGGTATAAAGCGCATGACGATTTCAGAGGCCAGACATCGAGAGTCTGGAGTCAAATCCTACGAAATCCAAAAAAAAATCAGAAAAAAATACATTATTTTGTAAAATCAATATCCAATCTTCAAACCACTCCCAAAATAATTAAGCAAAAGGAAAGAAAACGACATCTAGCAACTCCGAAGAAGAAAACATAGATACCAAATGTACAGGAAAACGTGCACCGGAAACAAAAATTGTTTCGTAAAAAATGAAAATAGAATTAGCAAAAGAACTAATAATATATATATTTTTTTTTATTCCTTTATTTTTCCCATATTTTACAATTTATATTTACATATTTTGAAAATCATAAACAATAATGTGGGAACCCACTAAGGCGCAGCCTGTGCGTGGGTAATATAGTTAATATAAGTTTTATTTAGTACCTAGAAAAAAACAAACAGGGGTATATAAAGCAAAAACAAAAATTCTTTAAACAGTTTGTACAAAAAGTGTATACAATAGTGTACGGTTAAATACGTGTAAAGTGTAATAAATGATACATTGTAATAATAGGTGTAAAGTTTGTGAGAAAAGTGATATAAAACTAAATAAATAGAGTTTTTAGAAACATAAAGTGAAATAAAACTAAATAAATAGAGTTTTTACGTCTGAATGGTTTAGCCATAATTTTAACTCTTTTATGAAATGCGGAAGTTTAGTTGCAACTTGAATATGTTTTGGTAAACTATTGAAGGTACGAGGTCCAATAAAGCTACTGTGAGTTTTCATTTGTTTTGTGAGTGTTTGGGGGGTATAGAATACATTATTATTTCTAATGTTGATTCTGTTTACATTTTTTTAGAATTTGTTTACGTTTTTAAAGATATATTTCATAGTTTGCAGTATAAATAGTTTACGGAGACTGAATAGTTTAGATTCTTTGTATAAAGCATCTGTCGAAAATGTTTTAATTCTATTATACATAACTTTGATAATATAATTTTGAGTTATTTGTAAAGGTTTTATAAAAGTATCAAGCGCACCACCCCATCCTATTATTCCATACATGAGTGAAGATTGCACCAGAGAATAATAAATCATTTTCAATTTGTCAATATTCAATACTTCTTTAAGTCTGTAAAATATGTACCTAAGATATCTCATTTTAGAAACTGTATTATTTATTTGTGATTGCCAATTTAAATTTGTATCAATAAATATACCCAAATATTTTATCTTTTCAACTTTTCCAATTTCAGAGCAAGATGAGCATATTACTTGATTACAGTTAGCATTATGAATTCTAATTTTAAGGTTATTGGGGGGTTTGTTTTTACTGTTTTTATAAAAAGGTAGGTAAAGTGTTTTATTGTAGTTTAGGAAGAGTCTATTACTATTTAGCCATGATGAGACATGTGCAATACATTTTGATGCATTTAAATAAGTTTCAAGCCAGGATTTTCCGTTTGAAATTATTACTGTGTCATCAGCGTAAGATACAATATCACCAGGGATTACAACATTACATAAATCATTTACACCCCCCAAACCAATACCAAATTAATGCAAACACATATCAGTTTTATTGGTCCTCGTACTTTTAATCTTCTACCTAAACACATCCAAATGACGAATAAAATATCACTTTACATAAAAAAAATTAAATTATGGCTTTTTTATTGAAATAATAGATAATACAAATACTCAACAAACAAGTCCTGCTTAAGCCAATTTAATTGGCTTGTCAACAGGTGCTTAATTTAGTTACGTATACATTTAAAAAATTTAAAATTTACATCTTATATCTACAGATTCATTTTTTCATACATATCAATATCAATTTACATATTTTTTTTCCGATATCCAATTTTAATGAATGATGCATGATGCAGATGTTGAAACACTTTTCCTATGAATTCTTTGTAAACCTTCATGTTTCACTTTTCAATACAAATCTACGGTAATTTCAAGACTAACTTTATTTACTTTCTTAAAACTATAACAGAAAATCAACAAACAAAAAAATGTTTCACTGTTTTTACTACATTTTTTTCACAGATACCTAAATTTCTAAACGTTTACTTTAAAATTAACATTTTTTCTTGGTCTTATTGATAATATATAGCATTTTTGTTTATATTTCCCACACACCCTTAATGGGTTCCCAATTACCTATTTTTGTCTATTATATATTTTCTTAAAGCTAACTATTACAATATTACTTGTACCTTGTGTTTATATCTTACTGTATTTGACATGTAAAATTTCTTTTGAAATGTATATAATGGAAAAAAATAATTCGACGGCAAAAATATGGAAAAAATCATTCTTCACTCTGGTCTACTGTAGTTTTATGAAGGTTTCACTTCTACCTCGTGTGAATTGCACACTCTGTTTTGTTTCTGGCGAACCTTCCTGTTTTATTAGTCACTAGTATATTATTTGCCTTCACTCCTGACCTGAGTTCAACACTCTTTTAATTTTTTTCGAAGAAAACTTCTTCTAAAAGCTTTTCACTTTGTGATAGCATTTTATTTTATTAAAAAGACAAATAGCTTAGTTAACACCACTTTATTATATACACAATATACATGTTTCGTGCATGAACGATGTTCACATCATCAGGCGTAAATGTACATTCAACTTAAAAATTAAATATATATCTTTATTTTTATTTTAACTTTATGAGTAAAACCTCAAATTGTAATATTTAATTAAATGAAGACAATATAAGCGAAACTCAATCGAAAATCTGAAAACAGAAAAATCAGAAAAAGATATTGACACATCTGGGACTCGAACCCAGGACCTCTCGCTTACCGGGCGAACGCGCTAACCACTGCGCCACCGTGTCGATGTACCGTATCGACACGGTGGCGCAGTGGTTAGCGCGTTCGCCCGGTAAGCGAGAGGTCCTGGGTTCGAGTCCCAGATGTGTCAATATCTTTTTCTGATTTTTCTGTTTTCAGATTTTCGATTGAGTTTCGCTTATATTGTCTTCATTTAATTAAATAAATATATATCTTCTATGATAGGAAGGGATGGATGGAAAGCGAAAGGGTAAAATAAAGGGAAATTTATTAGAATTAGGGATACAATGGCATTAGAAGAGAAAGACCGGTTAAGTGGGAAAATGTTTAATAGGAGGTTTATATTTTTTGTTATTGATTATTAATTTATGTCTGCTTTGAAGTTAACATTTTTATTCTAATTTCTAAAATTTCAAAATTATTAATCTGCGATGACTTCTAATCTGTATGAAGTATGTTTAGTCCTATGTTTTTATCATAAGTTTTATGACAATTTTTCAATAAATGATCTGCCATGATGTCACCGTTCATGATGTTGTATGGAGGGTCTTGTAGAGGAGAGGAAGGAGGGAACATGGGTCTTGAGGAGAATCATCTTCGAAAAACACACATATTTTTTTAGAAACTTAAAAAAACTGTTCAACAGAAATAACTTAAACCGCAGAAATTTGGAATGCAGTGGCTTACGATAGGGGAATCTTTTTGAAAAGTTTTTGCGCATAGTTAAGGGTTTTTTCCAGGTATTTTGAGGCTCCAGATCAGAGGTGGCTGTCAAATTCAACAGTGGGGGCGCACTTGCAATTTGTACAGGAGCAGCAGTTATGTTCTGTTTAAGTATCTGCGGGTCCTGTACACGTACAGTACAGAACGCCCAGCTTCCGAGAGGGTAACTTGACTCATTATTTTACTGTAGCTAAATAATGCTAATTTGTCATCCATTATTTTAGAAATCCTGAATAGAACACTATAGCCTAGAAAAAAAACTGTGTTGCTGTAGACTTCGACAGTATAATTCCTTTACATTTTAAACTATATTTTTGATCATGGTAATGTCAAAAAATTAACAAAATTAACAAATATAGAGTTTAACAAAAACATGTTTTATTACAGATTGCTGAAAGAGACAAAGTGGCAAATCAAATTATTTTAACATCACTAACTTCTTCATTATACCCACTACCAAGAATGTGTTTGTTGCTTAGGGAGATATTATTACAATTTTGAATGAACTTAATAAATTTTCCATTGAATTAATTACCGCCATTGTCGCTTTTCCCATTTCTTACTCGCACAAGCCCTTGGTTATTATTTGATGAACATTATCTCAAGAAATCTCCCAAACTCCCCTCAGCTCGTGACCGGGTAGACAGTTAGTGGATGCCGGGCGTTGCGTTGCCAGACAAAGAACCACACTTCATCGCCAGTCCATCCGACACTCACAAAGGGAGGATACTCGTAGTATCGAGGGGTTCATCGCATCGCGGTCACCTAGAAACAGTCAGAGGAATATTGGCCTTTAGTTATTTCAGTTTTTGTTAATTGCAGTACCGCGCAACACATACCTACGCATATGTCATTAATTTCCTGGAGCAAGGGGACTATGGCATCTCAGAGCCAAAAAAGCTTTGTATGAAAAAATAATTATGCAATTTGCGGTAATATGGGTGAACGACGTTGGCGTCGGTAAATCAGGGTGTATTCCTTGTTTCTGTTATTGTTTGTGTAGCTGAAGGCAGTGGGAAGGGAAAAAAGACTACCCAGTTAGTCAAAATAATATCAAATACAGCTAAGGCCTTTTCAAGCAACGTTTCTATTCTGAATGGTGGTCTATCTCCGGGGCGATACTGAATGATCTACCACTCTGGAACGTGTCGCAAATAAACTGTAACAGTTTGAAAATAAAATTAGTCGTAATTAATTAAGCCAATTTTTAGATACAGGGGCTATTATAGACTTCCGCGTTGGTCGATATTCTAGGAAATAAAAAAAAATCACGTGAGTTGCAGAATGGGTAAGTATGAAAATAGTAAGACCGCAATGAGATTTCGTTGCTGATGGTATCATTTTTCGGGAAAAACTGGAAGCCTGAGGCAAGCTTTCAAATTTTAAATGGAAATTTAGGAAGAGTGCTGGATATCGTTACACATCCCTTTGAATTTTTTTTGTTTTTGTTTTAAAAAAATACATAGTATTAAAAACACTAAATAGATGTGTATTTTTACAAAAAATACAAAATTATTTTTACATGTTACGCAGTGAAGTATATACTATATTATACAAAAAATATATAATATAGTAAAGTGACATGGTTCTCGTGTTCGTTGAGGAATTCAAGTTCAAAGTAAAATCACCTAAGAAATTAAGTATTGTAAATAATAATAAACAAATGGTAACAAGAATGGAAATAAGAAAAAGGAGAAATTTTAATAATAATAACAAATAACATGGACTCTTATAATAGTAGTTTTAGGTAATTTTTAAAATTAAGCTGAAATTCACGAATAATTTCGATAAGTTTTAGATCGCTAAAATAAGTTAATCCTAGAGTAGGTATTTGGAATAAAATTAAACGTGCTGAAATTAGAGTTCAATTTTGGGATAACTTTTATTCAGATATTATTGCTCATTCAAATATCTTTTTTTTATTTCTTTATTTATTCTTTCACTGTACTACGCACTTAATTTTTTTATATTTTATTTTGCTTAATAATATTTCTGTTATTTCACTGGTTGCATACGTAACCACTAAACCTCGATTTAGGCATGCTGTGAACATTTTTGATATGCGCATCTCAATGACATTTTCATTGATGGAATAGTTGTTTAACCCCGTAAAATTTTCAAACAATAAACATATTTGTTTTCGTTTTTTTACGTGGGACATAAAAAAACTAAAAATAATGATCTTGCGATTAAATGCAATAAATGACGTACAGTGCGAATGTACATAATATATTCATTAGAAACTAGACGTACTGTATAGTACAATCATTCATTATCGCCTGCAGATACTTATACAGTAATGAATTTGGCTGCCACCTCTGGTCTGGAAACCTAAAATACCTGAAAAAAACTTGACTGCATAAAGAAACTGGCGGTCCGTTTGATATATTCCCCCATGCCTCCACATGCGTCAGGTAGGTATGCTATTCTTGTTCTACCGATATTACAATAAAAGATATTCCGAGGAACTAGCGTCATTGATCCCTTAGGCACCGGTGCAAAATCTGGAAAGCGCCCAGCATATGTAGACGGTGAAATTTATAGAATTTATTGAACAGGTCGCTTCTACAACTCATTCTCGAGGAAACAGCTCGGCTGTAGAACGGTTAGCCGGCCTCTGTGTTTCCTCCTTCCTAGAACATTGGTCTCTTTAAGACCCATGTTTATTCCTTCCTCTCTTCAAAAAAACCCAAAGCAACTTCAAAGATGACATAGGTCCTGAAGAAAATTATTCACCTCAGGGCCTCTTGTGTGGAATTAATGTAAAAAAGACGACGTATGAATGTAAATGAACGAAGGATTGTATTTAAGACCGAGTCGTGTGGTGGTACATCATCTCTGTCTACCTCCACGTAGAAACGGCCGTGTGGTTAGTTAGTTTTCGCATTGACTGCTGTATTTTTGCTGTTTTTTTCTTTACGTCATCACGTTTTATCTCCACAGGGGAAAGCAACGATGAAGGATGAAGATGGAGGAGGAAATCATCATATCATTTCACTCAGCTGTTTTATCGTGTGCTGTGAATATAAAAACAGGTGAAATGTTGGGTTCATTCTCATTGAAACGAGGAGACGTGAAGTAGTATGCTCACACCTTTCACCTATTTTGCAACGAGGCAAAATATCTGCGTAATAAAATCACGAAAAGAGCGTAAGACGAATTTTTGACGCTAATGTGAATGGTAAAAGAGGTCGGAGAAGTTCGAGAAAGACATAGGGCACGATCAGGTGAATCAAAGACTTCTATCGGGCCATTTTATGAGTTAGAATAACAGAGGAGTACATATAAGAGATGGAAAAATGTGTGAAGCGAGGAGGCGTATTCTTTAAGTATACAAAACCAAAACGCGACCATAGTATACTAACGCTGTGTGCTTTCAGAAGTATTTAGAAAGTATACGCTGTTTTCTTATTCTCTAAACATATACGAGTATTAAAAAAGGTTCTTTGGTTGTTCTCATTGGCCGGTCTGCGCACATTGGCTGCTTTGATTACGACCTTACTTTTAAAGGCTCCTTGGTTCTTCATTGGTTGAAATTTTTTTTGTAAAGTTTCGCTTCTACCGCGTGTTAACTGCACTCGATTTAAAAAAAAAGTTTTATTAGATACTACAACTTTGGCCGTTCAAATGAATCCTTGAGGCAATAAAATTTATTTAGACATTAATATCTAAAACCTGTCCCTACCTACTTAGTAAGTTAAGAATATTTTATTTTTATTTTAAACTTTATGAGTAAAGCCCCAAACTGTAATGTTTAATTAAATGAACACAATATTAGCGAAACTCAATCGAAAATCTGGAGACAGAAAAATCAGAAAAAGATATTGGCACCTCTGGGACCCGAACCCAGGACCTTCTGCTTTCATGGCAACAGCTCTACCAACTTAGCTAAGATGTCTATATCCAATTCGGTCACTTTTAACTGTACCATACTTCGACTAACAACTACCAACATTATCTTCATTTTCTTAACGCACCTATTCTTGGCTGTTATCTTTATATATGATTGCAAGATTCAAACCCGAACTATATGCTATCTAGATAGTGTCTGGATAAATGTGTATCCATTTTATTTTTAATATGCGACATCTATTGACTTTTCTACAAGTCTCGGATGAATATATGTATATTTTTTTAACTTTATTTTATTTTTAACTTTAAAATAAGACAATATTAGCGAAACTCAATCAAAAATCTGAAGATAAAAAATAAACTTCAAAAAAGATATTAACATCTCTGGGACCCTTAGTCGAAGAATGATACAGTTAAAAGTGACCGAATTGGATAGAGACACTTTAGCTCAGTTGGTAGAGCTGATGTTATGAAAGCAGAAGGTCCTGGGTGCGAGTCCCAGAGGTACCAATATGTTTTTCAGATTTTTCAGTCTCCAGATTTTCGATTGAGTTTCGCTAATATTGTCTTCACTAATAAAAAATAAAAAATAAAAAATTATAAATTATTATTTTTAATTTATAAACTTATGTTTAAGACAAGATTCAAAGCACAAAGGGTAACAATTATTATAATCAATAATTGTCAGCCTGAAACACTCATTTACATAGAAAAATCTTCCGAGAAAAGATACTTGCCGCCAACGGGACTTGAACCCGTGTCCTTCTGATTGCCGCTCGGATGCTCTGACCACTGAGCTATGGCGGCTTATCTAAAACCCGCCAAATAATTCAATATATACTGGTTTTCCATTTAACAATTACTGATTATTATATTTTGACATAATTTGTCTCGACGCCACCTAGCGAGAGATTTAGTACTTACAATACCTCCCTCACAAAAATAAAGTTGGTTGTTTTCAGGTGGAAAAATATAATAATCAGTAATTGTTGAATGAAACACCAGTATATATTGAATTATTTGGCGGGTATTAGATAAGCCGCCATAGCTCAGTGGTCAGAGCATCCGACCGGCAATCAGAAGGACACGGGTTCAAGTCCCGTTGGCGGCAAGTATCTTTTCTCGGAAGATTTTTCAATGTAAACGAGTGTTTCAGGCTGACAATTATTGATTATAATAATTATTTATTATTATTGATTATAATAATTACTATTGATTATAATAATTATTAAATAATTATATATTATATCTTTATATATGATTGCAAGATTCAAACCCGAACTATATGCTATCTAGATAGTGTCTGGATAAATGTGTATCCATTTTATTTTTCATATGATATATATACTCTTCAAGACATACTGCACTGCCTTGTACACATCTGAACTGTGGACGCAATACCCAGCAGCGCAATGGGACAAACTGAGGGTGTGCTACAACAATGCATACAGGCAACTTAGCAACTACCGGGGTTCTGCAGCGCCTCCACGATGTTCACCGAAGGGAGGGTGCACTCATTCCCAGCATTACTTCGCCACCGGCTAGCCAGTTTCTAGAGCAGGACACGGAAATCAAACAACATCATCGTCGTGGCTGCATCCGGGTGGCTCAGCTCCCCACTGAATGAGCGATGGATGCAAATGATGAGGCGACCTCCCTGATGGACGATAAAAAAAAACAATATTTCTTTTTTTAAATTTTAATTTCTGTTTTATTTTTGTTTAATTTTATTTTGTTTTTAATTTTGTGATTAATTTTTATTACTATTATTTATGTTCGAATTTTATTTTCATTTTTTATGTAATATGGCAGACTGGGATTGCACTACCCTCCCAGCCCTTTTTTTTTTTTTTTTTTTTTTTTTTTTTTTTTTTTTTTTTTTTTTTTTTTTTTTTTTTTTTTTTTTTTTTTTACATAAGCTCCACACAGGAGGCCCTGAGGCAAATAATTTCCCTGAGGGCCTATGTCATCTTTAGGGATGCTGTGTGGAGGGTCTTTTAGGGAAAGGAAGGAGAGGAGGGTTCTGGGAAGGAAAAGGGTTTAAGGGGTGGGTAGGAATCTGGGGTTCAGTGTGTCCTGGTCATCAGACCTAAACACACCTCATCCCATGAACCCGGGCACCTCTGCTAAATCACCAAACGTAGCGAACCACTTGGGGTGACCTATGGCAGAGGTGTTGGTTATCCAATAAAGGTTCCCGGGGCGGCGGTACCCATTCCCGCCTCCCAAATTGGAATAAAAACTTAAATAAAAAAAACAGGTCACCCCAAGTGGTTCGCTACGTTTGGTGACTTAGCAGGGGTGCCCGGGTTCAGGGGGTGAGGTTGTTATGTTACGAGTATTATTATTAGTTTATAACCCTAAACTATATTGTACCCAGAATATTTAATAAACTACCAATGACAATTAAAAATATAAATGTTTTTACAGCTAAATACGATCTAAGGAAATGGCTATTAGATGCTGATGATTTATATTGACGCCCTACCGAAGACCTTGTTTTCCTAATTGGAATTCACATTCACAATTTGTATTACCTTATGTACCTATATTAAACTATAGAAGTACTTTTTTTTTTTTTTTTTTTTTACATGAGCTCCACACAGGAGGCCCTGAGGAAAATAATTTCCCTCAGGGCCTATGTCATCTTTGAGAATGCTGTGTGGAGGGTTTTTTTTAAGGAAAGGAAGGAGAGGAGAGTTCTGGGAAGGAAAAGGGTTTAAGGGGTGGGTAGGAATCTGGGGTTCAGTATGTCCTGGTCATCCGCCTCCAAGACCTAGACAAACCTCACCCGATGAACCCGGGCACCCCTGCTAAATCACCAAATGTAGCGAACCACTTGGGGTGACCTATGGCAGAGGTGTTGGTTATCCAATAAAGGTTCCCGGGGCGGCGGTACCCATTCCCGCCTCCCAAATTGAATACTTGTTTAGTATATTCATTTGTTCATAATAAATTAATTTGTACTCGTGTGTTATATAAGGCTTATGCTACTTTTTACATATTTATATTCATACTTTTCTGTAATTTTACCAACTTATCTTTATTGTTTAACTTATCATCAATATTATACATACCTAGATACTGTTTACTTTTATACCATGTTATTGCAAAAAAGTTGTCATTATGTACCTGCTGACAAACTACATAAATAGTTTAGCAGGTTTAAATGTTAACAAATAAAAAAATTTAAAAAAAGTTAAATGTCCAAAATAAAAACAGTCATGAAAATAAATTATTATTACGATGCAAACTTTTATTTTAAAAAGAAAGTTACTCTTTCAATGACCTTCTCTGTCCGACTCAGTTTTTTGGCGATTGGCGAAAAGAGAATTCGGCAAAAAAATGTTCAAAATGGAATAAAAATATAAATATGCCCTCGAAATTCCCAAGGCGTTCGAGTTACGAGTTGGAAACCACCTTACCAAAAAAACAAAGATGAGTTAATGGGTCAAAAGCTCCCTGCTCATAAGCTCTAGTTTATTCTTACCTACGCATTTCCATATATCTCAATCCGGGATGGTCTTAACCCTCGGCGCTCGCAAATCAACAGAATGCTGGGCTAGGCAGGCTTCATCCCCTAAGGAACGTTCCATTACCTTCCCTTCTCTGTCTACGGCACGGTGCGCGGTGGCCATGGCGGGACAATACCCGGCCCAGAGGTTTGGAGGCGGCTGATTCAGCACACTTACGTGCTTTTACGCTATGCTGCAGTTGGAATATATTTATTTTTATGAATACATTAATTTAATGGTGCTGGTTTTAACATTGAAAATATTTCAGTAATAGTATAATGAACGTGTGACTGAAGTCTAAAGTTTCATACCGATACACGGTGTCAAAGCGAAACAACTTAAAGCATGTAAAGAATGTGCATGGTCGTCCGGTGTATCTTTATTATTACCTGCCATCCGAGTTAATGCATTCTGCTAATTACAACCTGTTAGCTATTTTCCGCAATCCCAATCTGCAAATATCCCAAAATGCCAAAGGGCATTTACAAAGGGTACAGACATTACATTAATTGACTAATTATGATATACGTATATCTGACTAAGGCGACTCGCAATCCGAAGGTAGCGGGATTGAAACCCGGCGTGGCAAATACATTTTATGTTTAATTCGTGGTATTTCACAATTAATTAATTAAAAATAATATACAGTATATTTGCGGCACGTTCCAGAGTGGAAGATACTTTCAGTATCGCAATGGTCTAAGACCACCATTCAAAAATTAAAAGCTGCTTGAAATGGCTTTAGCCGTGTTTAGTGACCAGATCTAAATAGCCAGATACTTTCCACACCTTCCTCTTCCCCATCTCATTCCCCTCCCCACCACCTTCTGCCTCACAACATATCCCAATTGAGGATGCCATTGTCTTACTGGCCCCAGACGAAAGCAGCTGAGACTCTGATATTAAAATTAAATAAAATCAAACCTAATCACATTAATTAGAGCGCGTCGACGACTTGAATTTAAAAAAAATACGGAATAGTATCGGAGTAGTACGGAATATATAAGGTAAATATAAACCATCAAAATGTCGACCAGGCTAGCCGAAAAGCTTGTGGTATCACAATACGAGGCGGTTCGATACTGCAGCACTGCCATTCGAATTATGAATAATTGTGCTGAATCGTGCCTCGTGCGATATTACATTTTTATCAAATTAAAAAAAAAAAAAAAAAACAAATTGGAGACGACCTCCTTATGGGGAGAATGGATCAATGCATCAATGCTGGTCATGTGGCATGATTAGTGTATATTATGCTCGCATATCGTTTATATTTTCCTTAAATAATTCCCCAGCATTTACCTGTATACATAATCACTTACCAGATATTTCAAGGAGGCACGTCGTCGGAACCGATCCTTGTAATTATTTCAAAAACCTTATAAAGTTTTATCTATATACTGCTCATTATTAAAATAATTTTAAATATATATATTATAGAATTAGAACACACAGTTGGAGGAAGCACGTGTTTAAGTCAGGACATCAGAACGTTTGTAAAATACAAGTTGAATACAAAACAGATTTCTTCAATGTTAGCACAACTCAGTAGGTCCATAGTTTTCCATCGGGGTGTAGTTATAATTTTTAGGAATCCCTTTAGAAGGGTATTTTCCATTAAAGAAAGTAGTTAACCCCGTCTAGAAATTCAATTCATGTCATGGCACAGCTGAGCTGTTGAGCACAACAATTAATAGTGAAAACGACATGTTTGTATTTAGAAAATGTTAACTGCGCACAAATGTTGGACTCCCGTTTGTGATATTTCCAAGCTATGCATCTACTGGATTCTTGATAGAGAAAACACGCAGCTTGAAAGTCCTGTAAAATTATACAAAACATGAAAAATTTTACCCATGTGTCTTAATAGATTTCAAAATTTTTACAAAAATATTTGCTTCCATTAACTTAGTTGAATCTAAGCCAACTGACTGTATTGCTAACAGTGATACTTTAAATATTTAAATACTTTAAATATTGCCCTGGTGATTGGCCACCATTAAGAATTGAAATTTTAATCCAAATGGTAAAAGCTGTGTTTAGTGAACAGATTTCAAGAGCCACATATTTCCCAACCATCATCTTTCCTTCCCACTCTCTTTAGGCTCATATTTGAAAAATAATCGTTTCAAAAAAGCTTTACAAATACGCGTAACCATAAACCTGTGCTAAAATCACGTAAGTTATATGTTTGACTTACGTAGATTTATAACAATATTTTTACTCAAATATTTGCTTCAATCTGCTTCTCTCCTATCCCGAGTAAACCCGTGCTTACAAATAAACGGTTTACTTCCACAATTAAATCAAACTAGGATGTTTCACCAAAAGCCTAATAGAGAGTCCATATTGACTTAAGAAAGGAAAAGAAAACATGGGTTTCATGGAAGGTGTGCTAACAATGTGCGAAGGTTCTGGTGGCCGGTACTCCTGACACGGATATTGCCAGAGCAAATATTAGCCCTCTCTAACACATAAAAGGTGGTGGTTTTGTGAGGCTCTTAACATCAGTTTCATATATCGAGTGTTGGAGAAGAAGTGACACAAGGCTCGTACGAAAGCACGTTAAAATGTCTACACGATACTTCTGTCGAAATGTAAAGATTGTAGTTGAGTATGTTAAAATCAAAATATTATAATGTTGCTTTTACAAAATCTTTACACCTTAATCATAAACCACAATTTCTGCTTATTCACGATTTAATTCAATAAATGTATCTAGGAAAAACAACAAGCTTAACAAGTTAAACTATGTACTCTGCGCTCTATTCCTGCAGTGTATTATGGAATATATAGAATCCATTTCACTTTCTGGTTAAAAGTTTTAGCATTGTATTACGTTACTTTCTATTTTTGTACCATGTATCATGTGTTGGTGTGTGGTGCTTATGACGTAGGTAAGTTCATTTTTCATTCCTCTTCGCATTTTATTTTATTTGTTTTTTTTATTTATCTTTCCCTTTTTATTTTTACTCAAATTATAACCCGGGTAAAGTAACCACTTCATTGTTTTTATATTATTCTATTTGCATTTTTTCTAAACCAAATTTAAATAATCTCAGTCGAAAATGTTTATTAAGGTACTAGCGCAGGCCCGTGAAAAATCACGGAATTGTCTGAATCTTGAAAACTCAGTTCCAATTTTGAAAATGACAATTAAAATAATTGTCATTAAAAAATATTATATAAAAACAGGTAGATACTTTATCTCATCTGAATTATTTATTCAGTTTTCAAATTGACACTTCAATTCAAAGAAAATTTGAGTTCATTGAACCAGTGTTACGCAGGGCGAACAGACAACAGAAATTAGTATTTTTAATATTTGAAATACAATCTTGAATTATAATTATTTAATGGTTATCATTTTTACCACCATTTTAGTTTAACGTAACGAATTGCACGAAAAGAAAAATAAGAACGTATGTCAAGTATTCATTCAATAAAATAATCCAAACTTATAAGCAGAGTGTCAGTAGATTACTGCCGATTTTCGTTGCTTCTACGTTCAAATGAATATAGCACATGTCAAGAGTCGTTGTCATTGCCGGGTGTCGTCAATGACAATGACTGAATCAATCTGAACTCTTAATCTCATCCTTGTACTTTTAATGTTTTGCATCTTCCCGAATATTATTCCAGAGGTCTCCCCCATCAGATAAATAAATTTCAGACTAGTTTCTAATATCTACTCCACACAAGATACTCTACTCATTACACTTTCAAGGAGGCTGTTTAACATTAAAATCAATAGTAATTAGCCTAGAAGTCTAATTAGACGCTTAATGCATGATCATTCGGAATCATGAGATAGTAAATAGAACGAATATCAGAATGAAGCCTGTTTCTTCTGTTTCATTATAGTAGTAAGAGCGCCATTAGCCCTACACAGTACAGACTTAAAATCCAAACAGCGCTGCTACCATTACCCACAAGTAACAAGAAAAGCTAATAAAATAACCTTATTGGAACATTAATATCCTTTTTAAAGTAAACGGCTTATTAAAGTCTTAATTGAATGTGCTTCGTTAGAAACTCTTCCTGCACTACTTTATTTTTGTATTTCCAGCAAAGAACCTGCGATAAATATTGTTAAATCTGTTTTTTTTTCGGTGTTCTATGATTGCACGGTGATAAAAAACGAATTTCCAGCAAGAAATTAAAATTAAAGGACTTTTCACAAATTTAAAAAGTTTTTTTTTGATTTTTCGAGGAAACCAATGGAAAAATGTAAGAGACAAATAATTTTGCATTAAACAAATTGCTGGATAAAAGCTTCATCATAGTGCGTATAATAGTGCGTATGCTGGCTTGCCTAAAAAACAATTCAATAGAATCCAGTCCGTTTTTAATGCTGCGGCGAGAATGATTTTTGGTGAATCTAAGTATTGCCGTATAACCCCGCTTCTAAAGGATCTTCATTGGCTTCGATGCCCTGAAAGAATAGAGTTCAAGATCTGCTTAATGACCTTCAAAGCATTGCAAGGAATGGCGCCAGCCTATATATCGGAACTATGTGTCCGACAAAACTTAAGCGATAGGCAGCTTACTCTAAGGTCAGCAGATCGAGATGTTACTAATCGTTTAATCGAACTTTCTAGGTCAAATCGAGCCGTTTACTATGATCGATCTTTTCGTGTAACTGGCCCGCTCATTTGGAACAAACTTCCCTCAGCTCTTACTAATATCCAGAACTTGGCTGAATTCAAAAGAGCTTTAAAAACAAACTTATTTAAAAAATCATACCTTTCATGAATTTTAACTCCTTTTCAATATACTTTAATAAGCCATGTTCCTCAAGTTTCTGGTAATTGTTTGGTTTCGATTACCTCCTTACTATAGTTTTATGTGCACTCTGAATTTGTATTATTTCTAAATGTTAACTGCCTCCTGTTCTATATAATTTAGTTTAAATGATTCTTGTTGAATGGCACCGTGATGGTTTATCATTATATATTGTCCTGTGCCAAAACAGCACTCACTATTGTTGTTAATATTGTTCTTTAGGAATTGCTTTGTATATTTTTGTATATTCGTTATTTCACATTATTTAATTAATTTTTAATTTTTTTTTTTATTATAATTAAGCGCACTTGAAGTGAAACATCACAAAACTGCGCTATATAAATACTACGTTATTATTATTATTATCAATCGTCTCTCAAGCTGTCCAGATGAGATGGTGTGTGGGACATCATGCTGCCAACATCGAACAAATTACTTTTTTTTTAATATAAAAAGAAATCTGTTTATTTTGTATAAACTTTCGAAAGAACTCTCTGTCTCTCTCTTGGCTTTGTGAAATTCACAACTTTTTTTTAAAGTCTGAAATGTGTGTCATGTACGTATAAATATTTAACTCTCAAAAAATAACTTTACACCCCAAATCATTCGTTCCGCGTTATAGAACAAAAATTCTATCAATGTTTTTAAATAAAAATAGATATAATTTTCATATTGACGATTCGTATGAAATTCTATTATTATATGGAATTGAAACGATTTTACACTTTTTCCGCTTTTTAATTTATTTAACCGTTACCTGTTTCAGCCCAAGGTTCGTAGAAAATGCTTTTAATAAGGTTAGCTCATCGAGGTTGAAGAGCGATGATTGGCTAAAAATTCGTGACGCAGCTTGCAGTCCATGTTCCACTGGGAGCAATTGGTAGTATTTTACTTCAAGCAACGTTAGGCGTTCAAAATTTCGAAAGCGACCCGACGAGTTTTTTTGTCGAAAAAGGCCCGTTTGAATTAATCTTGGTAAATGCATTTTATACGCATTCGCATATTACATTTTTCCACCTGGTTGTTTTCAGGTGGAAAAATGTAATAAGCAGTAATTGTTGAATGAAACACTAGTATATAATTAATTATTTGGTGGGTATTAGATAAGCCGACATAGCTCAGTGGTAGAGCACCTGACCGGCAATCAGAAGGACACGGGTTCAAGTCCCGTTGGTGGCATGTATCTTTTCTTGGAAGATTTTTTCAATGTAGATGAGTGTTTCAGGCTGATAATTATTGCTTATAATAATTGTTACCCTTTGTGCTATGCATAAAAATCTTGTCTTGAACGTTAGTTTATCAATTAAAAATAATAATTAATATTTGACAAGTTAAAGTATTTCACCAAAAAATGTAGACATAATTTGTCTCGACGCCACCTAGCGAGAGATTTAGCACTAACAATGCCTCTCTCACAAAAATAAGTGGTTTTCAGGTGGAAAAATTTAATAAGCAGTAATTGTTGAATGAAACACTAGTATATAATGAATTATTTGGCGGGTATTAGATAAGCCGACATAGCTCAGTGGTAGAGCACCTGCCCGGCAATCAGAAGGACACGGGTTCAAGTCCCGTTGGTGGCATGTATCTTTTCTCGGAAGATTTTTTCAATGTAGATGAGTGTTTCAGGCTGATAATTATTGCTTATAACAATATATTTTATTTAATTCATCACCATTAATAAATTGTACCATTTTATTGCATACAATGTTGTCACTATGTACCTGCTGACAAACTACAGAAGTAGTTTAGCATGTTAATAAATAAAAAAGGCATAATAACCAAATTAATCGAAATTTTGTTGCGAAACACGACAGCAACGAAGGCGGCAAAACTCTCAAAATATGATTTTTTTTTATTTATCATCACTGATATCCCCTTTTCCAAATATTGTGCATATATAGCATCCCGAACCAGTATGAAGATGGCCGTGATCGGCAAAAAATAATAAATAAATAAAACAGTGGGCGAAAAGCATAAATAGTTTTAGAACTCGAGCGATGCCAAGAATAACCAGAACTCATGAAGTTGACTGGTTAAAATTATAAGTCATTCGCATGGTAGCTTTCATATTTGAAAGAGCTGTATAATGTCACATCAGGACAGCGGCGGTTCGGGAAACTAGAAATCTGGAGTGGTACTAGTAGTAGTAGAGTCTAGTTCTAGAGTAGTAAGTGTCTAGTTTCTAGCGTCTAGATTGCAAGAGGAACTCGACGGCTGAAGCTAATGCCAGCGGAAATACATCGGTCAACCGCCACTGAGACCCAGACCCAGACCCGGCCAACAGCCTTGGATATTCCTGCCCTCTTATCAGCCGGTTTAGCTTAGTTAGTGGAGTCAGGGGCGGAGCAACTCAAGGGCGCCATGAGCACCATGGCAAAGTACCTACGTAAATTTTTTTGTTGCTTTATACCTTCATTTTTGACTTGAGTTGTACCTATTTGTTGTAATATTTTCATTAACTTGGTGCCACACAGATAATCTTAACACTCTCTAAAAAACAAAATATAAGATACTAACAGTTAAAAACCCGCTCGGCAGGTTTTTGTTGCTAGGCCCTGCGGGTGACTTTTACTAATAATTTCATGATGCCAGAGCTCACTATTTTATACAGAAACCATCGCGGGCAGGCGCACATCAAATCCCCAAAGTTTCACCGCAATCGGATGACCGGTTTAGCAACGCATTATTTCATGACGCCAGAGCTCACTTTTGTATACAGAAACCATCGCGGGCATGCGTACGCGAAATCCCCAAATTTTAATCGCAATCGGATGAACGGTTTAACAATGCATAATTTCAGGATGCCAGAGCTCACTATTGTATACAGAAACCATCGCGGGAATGCGCATATCAAATCCCCAAAGTTTTATCGCAATCGTATAAATGGCTTAGCAACGCATAGCGGACACACAAACCCAGAAACAAACATATTTTAATTTGAAGGTATATGCATTCCTATTTTTGAAACTGACAATTCATTGTGCACAAGAAATATGAATTATTAAAATTAGGTCATTAAAAATTAATAAAATCAAGTCTTTTATGATTTTTCCCTGAATAATATTGAAGTGAGCTACAAACCCAGGGTAATTAGCCTACTGGAATTACCAAAAATAATTAGAAATTAGACAGTCTAAAACAACTTAGTAACAAATGTAATTAATATAATTTATTAAAATCCTTGTAGACCACCCCTCTTCCCCTTACCCATATGTTAAGTATTTAAACCGTAGACTAAAAAAATTTGTACAGTCTGAAGGTGGCTTTAACGAGCTGAAACCGGTTACTGTCAATAAAATTAAAGTAGAAAAAAGTGTTATATTTCTTTTATTATAATATTTTGCAATATAAGATACTAAAGGTTTTAATATAATTAGTATAAGCTTTCCCTGACGAAGGAACGTTTGTTCCGAAACCCGTCGGATTTGCACATTATATAAGTGCTTTATACAAAGTTGTATTGTTTCATATTTTTAATATAACATTTGTTAATGGTTTTGCCACAAGCAATCAACAAAAATGCGCGCTTTTACGAGGACATACATGAATCTAGTTATTGATATCAAACTTTCAAAATAATTTTGGTTTTGTTCTTCAAATTCGCTCTAAACCTGTTAACAGATGTATTGCTGGTGACTTTATGTAAGTAGCGCGTTCATGTGATATCATTAAAAACTTCAACAGAGGAACTAAGGCAATCCTAAATCTGGAACGAGGAGGAGAAGGTAATGAGAAAGGGACAGCGGCTTTAGTAACCAAGATAGAATAAGTATTAGGTTTGATATAAGAAATTGTGTAATTATCTAGCAAGTTACATCCTTTCTAATAAACGTATTTCAAATTTTGCGCAACCGACGAACAAATTTGTTTACCGAAAATTAACATGTGTAAAATTTAAAACACGTTTATTAATAATATTAACCTTCCGTCGCCAAGGATGGACAAAATCTATAAAATTACCATATTAAAACATTTTTTTTAAAATTGTGGGCATCATTCTTTGCCACATATAATAATATTACTTTACGCTGGGATCGTAACCAAAGCTACAATCTTACACTCAGCAGAGGGTGAAGCGCACTTCTAACTCGCTCGCTCTATTACCAAAGTAAGGTACCAAAGCAATTACCACATTTTCATATGCGTGGTGACGTGGGAAGTCAGCACAACCCCGGATCGTTGATAATTATTTCTCGAAAACACATTGTGAGAAGAAATAAGAATAATACATGTAAAATGCATGGGATAACTGGATCCCCCTGGTAACTGGAGTTTTGTTTTGAATCTCGGCTTGCCGAAGGTTAAACGGTTTGTTCTTTTAAACGCACGCCAGGGTCTCGAGCATCTCCTAAATCCCCCCCTGTTTGTGGGTCGGTCGGTTGGTTGAAGTAGTTATTGCGAGTAGGTAGTGGTAGTAGGTAGGCTAGATACACCCTTGTTGTTATTCTACCGAAGTTTGTATTGCACGGGAAATAGCGGGAAGCCCGAGAGAGTTGCGGTCGTCGCTGCCAGATCTCCTCCCCAATATATCTTCCCGTTCAACTAATAATATTATGATGGATACGGCCTTTTCAACTACATATCTGTCTATCCGTTCTTAGCTTCCAATAAAATTGAAATTCGAGTATGAATAATAATTAAATTAAAAATTCATTTAAAAAAATTCAGTAGGTAAATTAAAAATATGGATAATTTCGTGATTCGTATACTATCCAAGACTATCATCGTTCGTCGTATTATGAAAGCCCGTATAATAGCAAATTAATTTTATTCTGGAGATTAAAAATATCATTTTCATCTGCCGAGATGTTGAACTCAAGAACGAGTTGTAGAAACGAAACGCAAACGTCAAGTGTATGCAAATATTGGGCATGCGTTTATCTTGTTTCCCGACTATGCCGAAGTATGACGCTAGTTCCTCGGAGCATATTCCATGAAATACGTATATTAAACACCCGTAGAACAAGAACAGAATTCCCACCCAACGCCTGTGCTGTAAAAATCGCAATTCGTTTGTTAAGATATGAAAACCTATCAAACGGGCAATCAAATGCGTTTCCGCGCAGTTTTTAGTTCACAATTTTAACTTGATGTGGTTGGCCAAACTGACAACCGGAAGGTGGAGAAAAACGGAAATTGTTTTTGGTTCTTACAATCATGGCGGCAGGTGTCAGTTTGCGCTCTTGAAAAGGAGGTTAATTTTTGGGCCTTGGGCCGGAGTTCGTTTTGGTTAAGGGCTGGGAAGCCTTAAATATGATTTAAATAAATTCGTGAAAAAAGTTGGTGAACTACCTTAATGGTGACGGAGCCAGTTTTTTTAGACGTGTCAACGATGGATGCCGAGTAGGGTTCATTCGTTGGGCTTTGTTCCGGGAAATCAAGCTCGAGAAAAGATGAGAACTCGAGAAATCGTGTACCTATATAGAAATTAAATCGCCGTTTGTTGTGTTGCGTGGCGGCTGCTAGGAATGCCTTGTATGGCGATGACGAACACAGCAGCTCCGATGAACACAGCAGCTCCGATGAAACCAGCAGCACTGATAACGATGATGAATCTTATATATCTAATGAAGAACCTAGACCGCAAATAGTTGATGACATAAACAATGTAATGACTGAGATCCGATCGATTATAAGATTTTTCAGAAAGAGTCCTCTAAAAAGTAAATGTAAAAGCCCCGAAAAAGGGCGTTAATAAATAAATAAATAAATAAAATCAATCACACTGCAGAAACATGTAGTAGCCGAATTCGGAGTAGAACTAGTTTTGTTACTCGATGTCAGAACTAAATGGAATTCAATGCTGACAATGATTGGACGTTTCTTGAAATTAAAAAATGCAATCAAAAAGGCATTGATAAATTTAGAGAGCTCACAAAAATAGAATTAAGATAATATTACTGTGCTACAAAAACTGCAGATGATATTAACACCAACAAAACTTTCAGTAGAGGCGTTGAGTAGACAAAATGCCAATTTATTGACTGCAGAGGCTATAATAGACATATTGCTAAAAAAAATTAGAAAGTATCAATGATCCTTTGGCCCTCAAATTAGTAGATTCACTTAAGTTGAAAATATCAGAGCGCCGTAATATGTCTCTAATATCGCTGCTAAAATACTTGAACAGCCCTGACAATTTCATGCATAAAAGTAACTACTTCATTGATAACAATAAGACATTTTTGATCGGATACGCTGAAAGAGAATATAATCGTTTATACCCTGCCATCACAACTTTGACCGAAAATGAGTCGGGAGTGGTAGAAGAAGTAAGCCCATTAGAACATGAACCCGAAAGCTTCGAAATTCAATTAGAAAAAGCAATTAAAGGCATTTCAACAAATGAGGAGGCAAGTGCAATGGCACTGTCAAAATCTACAGTAAAGAAAGAGTTCTTACTTTTTGAACAGACTGGGAAGAGGTCACCAAATTTATAATCGATGTTGCTTTGAATCATTGCTTTCAGTTAAGCCTACTTCAACTAAAAATGAAAGAGTGTTTTCAATTTCAGGAAATATAGTTAATAAAATAAGAAACCGGCTGTCTGATAAATGCTTTAGTTTTTCTAAAGGCATATTTCGTCAGACAGAGTAAGCTGACCTAATTGTTATGTATCTGTCTGTCTGTATGTTCAGCTCCTCAGCGTGAGATGTTCCGTTGATATTGCAAAGTTTTCACACGATTTTTTCCAAGTCGTTATGAAGTCCATGCAAGTGGCCTATTGCAGAGACAGTTGCAAAACTATTCAAAATTCCAAAAAAGTCACCCAACTAAAAGTCTCTCGTCTGCGGACGCTCTAACAAGTGAGCTCAAAAACAATACCATAGAAACCCGTCAAAACCATTTTTATCATAAAAAGGCGATGTTTGTACAACAAGGTTAGCTCATCGAGGGGGTTCGCTTAGCTTGAAGTTCATGTTATACTGGGACATTTGATTTAACTGCAATATAAGTACAGTGTTTTACTTCAAGTAACATCACGCGTTCGAAATTTCGACGAGTTTTTTTTTTTAAACAGGCCCGTGTGAGTTTGAAAACAAGGTACGTACTTAACAGATGTACTTCTGTTCTATGCGCCAAATATTCGGTCGATTGTTTATCAGAACGCGCCTATAAATAAAGCGATACAGTCGATGTTGCATTGAACGTCGGCAGTTTCAGACGTCGCGCGTCGGCCGCATCCAGATAGTTTGACGCAAGTCTGAAAATAGCCGCTAAACTTCCCATTATGTACTTACTACCCATTAATAATAATACTTTTCGATGCCACAACCAGACAGTTAGACACAAGTCTAAAACAGGCGCTGTGCAGTACCAATCAATAACAATAATTTTCCATGCTACGTCCAGACAGTTTGACGCAAGTCTGAAAATAGCCGCTAAACTCACCATAATGTACTATCAATTAATAATGATAACTTTTACAGTGCCGTGTTTGTGAAAAATTACCTAGGGTGCTGTACAAATTCGAATATTACGTACAACCAGATGCAAACACATACTTGAAAGTTACGTGCTGTAAAACATAATATTACGCTTTCTAAATTTATTGTTTATCATCTGTACTTAATCATATGGGCTTATTCCTTTGGTTGTGTAAAAGATTCTTTAGAGTGGAACAGTGAAAGTTCTCTCATATTTGTGAATGTAATGAATCAATAAATAAATAATAAAAATAAATTAAGTGAAAATAAAAACCGTTACGTAATCAAATCAATCGACATGTTTCAAAACCAATATTTTCGTCACCAGGATAAACGTGGAAGGACAATAGTAAAGTTAATTGAAGTTGTTGAACTTGAAATTATCAACAATGATTTATTAATAATTTTTCAAAAGAAGCAAACACATTTTGACTTGACATTTTAAATAAATAAAAAGAAAATACTTTGTTTTAGTCACTTTATTGTTATTTTTTAGTCTACCGGTTTCGGTACCTCCGTACCATCATCTGAATATAAAAATACTTATATTCAGTCCTGATGATGGTACGGAGATAACGAAACCGGTAAGAGTAAAAAATAACAATAAAGTGACTTAAAACAAAGTATTTTCTTTTAATTGATTTATTAATAAGTAACACGATCCCATAATTAGGTGGAAATTATTGTAAATGATATTATGTAAAAAACATACTAAGTCATATTGTGTAAAATCACGCAAATAATATTTGTTTTGGTAAATCACCCGAGAAAAAAAAAGTTATTGCAGCCACCAGTCAAATTCAATAATATCACTTACCTATAATTTGATATTTAACTTAAAAACACTGAATATTAAGACGACTAACTTTTGACTTATAAATCCCACCTTTGAATAGTTGCAGAGTTGGTAGCAGCTAGATCGGGATGCAGAGGTTTGTCAGCCATTGGTGAGCATCCGCCACGGCGCGTCGCGACGCGCGACGGATGTCATGCGTCACGTCGGCGTCGTTTCGTGCAGCAAGACATTAGACATAGACTAGACATGCCCTGAGGGACTGTTGGAGTGGACATTCTTTAACATGAGTAGACATGCTCTGAGGATTGAATTTGTCCACATTTACATGATGTGATATATTATTATACAAAAATAATGAGTTCTGATTTCCCGATTTCAGCAACGAATTCAGTTAAATGTTATTCACGTATTCCGAGGGAGAGAAAATACTACGAAATTATACGTCCGATCCTACGAACGAAGCATGATTGTTATATAATTTATTTCTCACAAGCAGAAAAATTCGTCAGTTTATCAGAAATGGAATATCATTTTAGAAAATCTCGTTGCTCATTATATACCGAATAAGTAAAATTATTAATTATAATAGCACAAAAATTAATATAAAAAAACAATTCTATTTAAACCATAAATATATTCATCGAACTTCTATACAAACAATTTAATGTCAGAAAACTAAATGCATTATTAAAGTTTATTTTTCAATAGCTCCACGCAGAAGGTCCTGAGAAAAAAAGCTTTAAGAGCCCATGTCATCTTTGGGGATGCTGTACGGAGGGCCTTTTTAGGGAAAGGAAGAAGAGTAGGTTCTAAGAAGGAAAAAGGTATAAGGTGTGGATAGGAATCTGGGGGTCACTGCGTCCAGGTTCCTCGGACGTATGAATCCATCCCTCCCAATGCGGTGCAAGGCGATGCACGGTAGTCCCCTTACAGCCTTACTAAAAAACCCAGTAAAAATTTTATTCAATTGACAAACGGCCGCGGATGTGAAAACATTACTAATTAAAAATTTGTTCTTTGAAAGAAATACACATGGTTTCCACGGCCTGAGAGGGTAGTTTATCTCTGTTTTAACCATTGATGTCCGAACGATATTTGTAATTTTTCCATAGTATTTTGAATGTTCTATATATTTCTTATTTTTGAAGGTGTCGTAAAAATAAATACCATTTATGAAAACTAGATAAAATTACCTTTTAGATTTGAGTATTTGAAATACACTTTAGCTTTCAAAAACTGCCGTATTTTAAGATTCAAACTCGGAAAAAAATTTCCTCCCATAACATTTTTGACCAAAATGTAGAGAAATTTAAATAAAATCAAAATTTAAAAAACACAGTCCTTTTGTGTAATAAATTTGGAAGGAAACTATCACCTCACTTTTTCATCGTGTATACAATAAAAAAAATTCAAAGTTTTTTTTATTGCCAAAAAAATAACTTAGAAATAATACCGAAATTTAAAACAGATTTCTTGCATCTCTAAAGACGTTAATTTTATTTTAGACGTTGATACTTTTACGAACACATGTATTAGATTTTAATATTATAAAAAATTATCACTTTTAAGAAATTTTCTTAAAATAAAAATCTTAAAATGAAAATTTTATCTTTTAAGTAACCTTTAAAAAACAATATTCTGACAGTTCAACTTTGAAAGTACGGCGTTTGTACAATAACTTGATTAAACTGATGTAAACCACACAAATAACATGGTAAATATATCAATTATGTGAACAGAAGAGTAAATTCGTCACTACAATAGAAATTATTAAGTAAAATCACAAAATTTTCGATATCCCGCCATAAAACACACCGAGCTGTTTTGTCATCGCGGACTGTCGCGGGCCGACGAACTAATGCATAGGCGCGCCAATAATGCCCCTTGCGAAGAAAAATTAAAACAACATTGTTTCCTAGTAAATTAAAACCATATACAACGTTGCCACATCTTCAATGCGTTTTAACAGCGTGAACACGTAAGAAACGTTATTGATAATAAAACGTCTTTTAGTGTATACGAGCTTTACTTATGTTATTGCAATAACACAGTTAATCGGTCGCGCTGTGGTTTTTTTTAGTAAGGCTGTTAGAGTTTAGGTTTAGGGGAATATAGCTAGACAAAAAGATTTCAACGACGTTTTTATTTATGTACAAAATTATGCTCACAACATAAAATACAGTCCATAGTATTGTGTTCTCGTCAATAAAAAAATTGAAACAGTACGCGCTATACGTATACGTGGCAACGCCAACGTTTTAAACACGACACTTTGGATGTCCTTGTCGGTCGCCCTGCGGTCAGTCTCTTTCCGGTGTGTACGCTGTTCGGTCATCAGTGGTGTTATTTTACATCGGAGAGAAATTATTTTGAAATAATTTTCGTATAAAACTATTCTTTATCCATACTTTCTTATAGAATTTGTCTGCGCTTACGTGTTTTTTTTTACTTTTACAGAGCCTGTACCCACGATATAATATTCCGATATTTTGGAAATGTTAGAAGAAAAAATGTACGTCAAAGATAAATTGTGCTGCTAAATGGAATGTTTATGAACATTTAAACATTTTGCGAAGAAAAATAATTTCACAAGACTCGAGGAAAATTTACCAAAGAAGCAAATCGCTTCATTTCTATGGAATTGCTTAAAGTCGGAACAACTACTCTAAAACTCAAGTCAATTATGAGACGTCATTGGTTCTTACATTATTCCCATAGAACAAATGTCAGAAGAAGCTCCGATATCTCGAAAAAGAGATTTCGTAAGACATCGCCTCCCAACACAAATGAAAATGAAATGCCAGCGAAGAAACTGCAGAAGTCTGTGGATAGTGCCACTATAGGAATATTATAATTTAACAATAGTTACACAGTGACAGTGACAGTGACAGTGAGAAATATTATAGATATAGATAGACATAGTGAAAGTGAGTAATATTATAATTTAACAATAGTGGTAGCTCGTCTACAAATGTCATTTGGTTTTATTCCTTTACTATTTATAACTTTCTCGAAAACTTTGAGATAATATGTCCACAACAATTTGGATTCCGTAAAGGCCGTTCAACAACACAGGCAGTATTCAATTTTTTGAACAAAATTCTAGAAAATATTAATGTTAGTAAAAAAACCGTAGGTATCTTTCTCGACCTCTCAAAAGCATTCGACAATGTTGATCATGAGCTTCTTCTAATCAAACTTGAACATGTAGGTATTAGAGGATTAGCATTAAAATGGTTTGAATCGTACTTAAAAAATCGTCAGCAGAAAGTTCAAATTTCAAATATCGATGAAAAAATGGTCCAGTACATGGTAGAATCCAAATGGAGAAAAATAAACAAGGGTGTGCCACAAGGAAGCATTCTTGGGCCTCTCCTCTTCCTTATCTATATAAACGAACTCCCAATAATTGCTGGCACAGAATGTTCAATGTTCGCTGATGACACCGCTTTGTTGTTTGAATGTAATGGAGACGTTGACGAATTTAACAAACAAGTTAACGAGACTTGCCAATTAATAGCAAACTGGCTGTTATCGCAACATCTATCACTCAACACAAACAAAACCCAAATTTTAAAATTTTGTCCAGTGCAAGCTACACCTATAAATATAAATGTAAACATTAATAATAATATTATCGAACCTTCCCAAACCTGTTCACTACTGGGAATAGAATTAGACATAAACATAAACTGGAAAGAACATGTCTCAAAAATTGTAGCAAAAATCAGTAGTTTTTCTTATGTTCTGGGTACCTTGAGAAAAATATTGAACACCGAATCAGTAATAGCCGCATACTATGGTTATGTATATTCAATAATAAAATACGGTATTATTTTTTGGGGAAACTCGGTAAACGCCAAAGATGTCTTCATAATACAAAAGAGATGCATAAGAAAAATTACAAACTCCGGTCGTTTAGATTCATGTAGACCTATGTTTAAAAATCTGAAAATTCTAACAGTCACAGACATATATATAATGGAGTTATGCATGTTAGTGCGATCATCTACAGACAAGTTCCCACTAAAAAACTCAACACATAAATACGCTCCAAGGCTCACAGAAAACCTATTAATACCAAAAGCAAACAAAACAACATTCCAAAAAGGACCATACTACATGGCCATTAAAGTATATAACAACCTTCCACATAACATTAAACAAATACAAGATACACACAAATTCAAATCGTCACTAAACACTTTCCTTGTTAATAAATGTCACTACACGTTGAGTGAATACCTCACGTAAATGAAACGCCTATTTTTATTGGTATATATATTTGTATATATTTTTTTTTCATTGGAATATTGTTATTTTATCTGTATAAACATTGTAACTATAATAAAACAAATAATATTATATAAACATTGTAATTAAATAAATGTGGTTAGCTGGAAGAAATGGGGTCTACCCATAAGCTACACCTTTTGTAATTTTTATTTTACAATAAATATTTTTTGATTTGATTTGATTTGATTTGATTTATGTTATAAATAATTTTTTTAACTAATTACCTACCTAGAATAAGCACACTGTTATTGACTTATTTGAACCATTGTACAATACGCGTTGTTTTAATATTTAATTTTGATTGGAAAATTCTGTAACAGTGGTTAAAATATATTTAAGTGTTTTTTTAAATTATATTGTGACCTTTTTGCAACATAAGCCACGAAAAATATTTTTGTCTAGCTAGATTGGGTTTTGAGACCACTGTGCGATGGTTGGAGAGGTCTAGGTTAAGCTTCCTTTAACCAGCCTCTCCCGATCCACAAGGTGGGCAAACGCATTCGTCACCAAGACCTGGAAAAACCTGACCCCATAAAGCCGGGCAACCCTGCTAAATCGCCAAAAATAGCGAACCATTTGAGGTGACCTGTAGCAGAGGTGTTGGTTAACCAATAAATGGTTCCTGGTTGGAAGGCGGGTATGAGTATGGGTATGGGTACCACCATTATACAAAGATAATTTCTATCAACCTACCAAGTCATAATAACATACAGTAAAAGTGATCCGTCAAAAACTAAGCAAATTTTTGTATATTAGTAGGTAAGTAATACAATCCGTAACAGTTGCGAGATTAACCCAAGTATTCAAGGCATTGATTGTGATATAAATTGTGAACATTGAAACAAAATTATTCAAGTAAATTTCGAATAATTGACATCGGGAAATAGTGACAATGAAATTGACATAAATTCAAAGTTAAGGATAGCTCTTGCGATTGGCCAACACCGTCACCATCTTTCCTACATTGGCCATACAGCTGCTTGTTTCACTGTCTCAGACCGTGCTTGAATATCATACTGCTTCCGCCAAAATACAATCTACTACTAGGGCGACCATGGGTTTGAGTAAAAAAAAACAGCTCCAGTAAAAACAAACTGAAGACATTAACCCAGAAGAAGATGTTTTTTCAAAATTTGCGTCTTAGGTTGATTTAAAGCTAGAGAAAATAAAAACTGAAATACTGGAAAACATTGATAAATAATTTTAGAATTTCAAACAACAACCGTATTTATTTGTCAAAAAAAATCATGTGATTACTCGCTTAGACTCCATTAATGAGGTTAAAGGAGAAGTTGAAAGCTTAAACAATGATTTTGCAAATAAAAACCAAATTATTAACAATCTGGAAACTAGACTAGCTTGCTTAGAACAGTCGAATCTTGATGACTTTGTTGAAATAACAGGAATTGAGGAAAATACTGATGAAAATCCCAAAATAACAGCCGTGAAACTAATAGAAAATGCTAATACGAAAATAAGTTCAGATGATATTACCTGAACAATAAGACAATAATAATAAGGCAAAACAATCAGGGAAATAAAACACGAAGATGACCTCAAAAAATATTGTAGAAATTGAATAGTAAAAGGCGACGAAAATATTTACGAAAAATGGATTTCGATTCGGGAAAACAAATTGATTTGGATTTTAATACAAACCATAATCACCTGCTAAATTAAAAGAAAATTTTATTGTAAAAAATGATTTTCCGTTTTTGCCCTGATAATCTGAAAGCATTTTATATTGAAAAAAACTTTTTTTCAATATTTTCCCGTTAAGGGCCAGCGGCCGAAAATTAAAAAAATCGTTTGGTTTATTTCATTCCAAATTTGCTTTAATTTATACCTACATCCAAAAATGCTGAAAGGCGTGATGATAAAACTATTAAAATTATGTACTTTTTGTAATTATTTTTTTAACATAAGTATTTATATTTTTTTAATAATGTCTAAACAAAAAAAAATCTGAAATATTTTAATTTGTAAGACCGTAAATAGAAATATAGAAATATTTAGAAATTTTCGTCCTAAATAAGTGTTCGGATATTTTTTTTAATGATTTTATTTGAACTAAAATTAAAATTTTGAAAAATGCGTTTACTAGATAACGCATTTTTCAATGCTATGATTTACTATAATGATTACATGATATGAAATATGTCTTGTAAAATAAGATTTTTCGTTTAAATATTTAATAAATCTGCCAACGACCTGTGGTATTACCATAATATACTAAAAATAAACATTTTTTCTTGAAATGTATGACATGCGTTTACTAGATAAAAGAATAATCTTTCGAAATTAATTTATAATTTTTTGTGGAAAATGGCCGATATGTCTAAAATTTGATTTAAAAATGACATTTTTCCGGTTTTCTCTGATTATACCCTCTTAAATTAATAGCAATTATTTATTATTATATTGTAAAAACCATTTTTCTCATTAATACCACATTATATTGTTACGTAACGACGGGCTCGAACCGCCTGATTACGAACTTATAACAAATTAAAAATAAATAACACCACAATGTTCAAGACACGACAGCAATGGTTCAATTCAAATACTTACAAAAACCAAATTATAATACAAACCTCCGGCTAGTTTCCCTCAGGGATATTGTGTTCTCAATTCAATCGGATTTGATTCAAAACGATCGTCACTTCATTTATTGAATAAAGATAGGGTTTAATAAATTAGAAGATCTCTTGTCGCTTTTAAATAATTTGTGAATTTATTAATGACTCGACGCTTCTAGGAAAAGCTTTTAATCTCCTATTCTACCCGCCAAGATGCGAGGACCGACCCGTAGCGAACTTAAAACCAGAAGAACCCGGGAAGAAGCCCGCAGCCCCCTGGCTGACCGCTTCCCCCCTCCCACGAATTCTTGGCCAATCAAAAGATCTAGCCAATGTTGCAAGCTTTTGACAACTAATATTAAATATTTAGTACCTGATGACGGAAATAATCATATAGGGGTGGGAAGTTATAATTAAAGAAAGTACTTTATGACAATATTTAAAAAATCGTTAAAATATCAAAATTATGGTCACCATACATATTTATAATACGATGCACTAGACGCCTTCTGCTTAGTGGGTACCATTATCTAAAACATAATTGCACATTATGGTAACGATATTGTACTTCAATACCCATATTGTTTTGAGTTATTTTTTGCTACTTTGTAGAGTTATTAAACTCGACAAAGGCTTGTCCTTGTGTGGTAAAAAAATAAATTAAATAAATAAAGAAAAGATAAATAAATATATACATTAAATAAAAATATTTTGGTAGAAAGCAGTCACTTTGTGGTTTGACATATTAATTAAAGGAAAACAATCACTTTGTTTGTAACCACGATTTATTGATTTAATTTTTATTTACCGACCGGTTTCGCTTAATACAAGCATCTTCAGGGTATAAATTAAAACTGATGAAAAAATACATTGTGTGAGCTTATATATACATACAGACAGAGACAAAACATAATATAAAGTAAGAGTGAGAGAGTGTAATTAACATCCTACATAGTGATAGAGAGAAAGAGACGGGTATATCTAATGAATAATGTAATAATGTAATATAATATAATAATGTAATATAATGTAATAATGTAATGTAATCATTCATTAAATATACCCGTCTCTTTCTCTCTATCACTATGTAGGATGTTAATTACACTCTCTCACTCTTACTTTATATTATGTTTTGTCTCTGTCTGTATGTATATATAAGCTCACACAATGTATTTTTTCATCAGTTTTAATTTATACCCTGAAGATGCTTGTATTAAGCGAAACCGGTCGGTAAATAAAAATTAAATCAATAAATCGTGGTTACAAACAAAGTGATTGTTTTCCTTTAAATAAAAATATGCTGGTTTGGGTGTGTATATATGAGTATATGAGTATGTAAGTACATGAGATGTCTATACATTGCTAAACCCGATTGCGATGATATTTTGGGGATTTGATGTGCGCGTGCCCGCGATGGTTTCTATATATAATAGTGAGTTCTGGAAACATGAAATGCATGCGTTGCTAACCTTTCATCCGATTGCGATGAAACTTTGGGGATTTGATGTGTGCATGCCCGCGATGAATGGAATGCAGGAGGGGGGAGGGGAACTCGGTATGGGGGCTGTGGGATTGGGGAAGCGGGATAGAGGAGTGGGGAGAGGGAAAGTGGAGAAGGCGAAGTGGGAACGCTTGAGGGGAAGGGGACGCGGGAGATGAAGGGGAGACAATTTCTTTATTAAGTGGCATATCTACGTTTTCTGGGAACCGCTAGTTCTAAATAAAACTGCACCATTTATAATCCATACTATTATTATAAATGCGCGTGTACGTTTGTTACGCTTTCACGCCCAAACGATAGAAAGCTACATTATCAGCGAGTAACAATAGTAAGTTAATAAGTAATAATAGTAAGTTCTGGCGTCATGAAATTTGTATAAATAAAAATGTGTGTATTTCATGTATTTTAGGGGCAGGGAGGAAAGGCAGAAGCAAGATGGTTAGGTTCGCGGAGAGGAAAGAGACGAGGGGGGAAGGCAGGGAAAGTGGAAAGGAACGGGGACGCATGGGAAAGGATATGCAGATTTCTTTGAATGACATTGCAATGCATGCCGGGTACCTGCAAGTATTTATTATATAATAGAAATTTCAGACAAACATCAATTCTCCCAACCAAAAATGTAAAAACAAAACAATGGGGCAATTCAATTATAAATACCTTGGAGTAATTTATTTTAATGCATAACCTCTTTTACACAACCAGTAATAATACGAACGCTGCAGCCAACTCCCCCATTTCCCGCATTCTTCAAAGATTAAAAAAACCACAAATACCGATATATTTTTTGATTCCCTCCCTCTATTTAAGAAAAACATTTCTAGCACACTGAATTCGCACACATAACACACACATCCACACACACTCACGCGCACCCTCACACATACAATCACTCGCACACACCCCTCTCCTTCAATAATTTAGTAACTTAATTTAGGTAAAATGTATAATTTATCACATAAAAACATAAGTATATAATAGCGACATATCATTGGTACCAATGGGGTATTTCCACGTGTTTTTTTTATTGCTTAAAAAAATCAAGCAAAAAATTACGATGATTATAGCATTTTTATTTGATTTTTATGTTGCGAATAAATTTTCTATAGCGAGTTAAAGTTTCCCATTTTGGAATTACCGCTAAAACGATATTTTGGGGCGTGGCTATCGTGTGACGTCATGAGTGAGGACGCTCACTGACAGTGTTTATTTATGCTAGTTCAGCTCAGCGACACTTGTGACGTCACAAACCCATTCCCCAACCATGGGCCGTTTTGATTTGGTCAGTTTTAGATCGTTTTTAAAATCACTAATATTGAATGAACACATAAAAATCAAACATTTTTAGTAGGATTAGTAAAATCAGAAAAATAATCTTTAAATATTCCGTACATTTTCCACAGAATTCCTCGTTTGTGGAAATACCCCATTATTGTGTTAAATTCTATAACTTTGGAACTATTTTCTACTATGTAATTGTGTACTGTTCTGCAAAATAAAAACAAATAAATAACTAGGGAGAATCAGAATCAGAAGTACACGGAACAATTTAAAACATTTTAAATTTCAGCCTATAAAACACTGAAAATATAAACTGAATACTCCAACATATAAATAAAGAAAAAAAAAGATAACATAATAGCATATCCCCCAAACGTACAGGCCAAGATTTATTAGACAGGTACATCTAATGTTTAACAATTCAGTTTCCGTGTTGGCAACTCGAGCGTTTATTTTATTTTCATTTCTTTTACCCATCTCACTAGACAAGTCTGTTCTGAGGTAGGTAGGATATATGTAATAATTACTACGCACATTAGGCTGCTTCAAACATTTAAAAAAAAAATTTAGTGCGCCTTTTTTTTCGGAGCACCCTTGTAAATGCTTTCTATACAGACAAACAAATACACACACACACACACACACACACACACACACACACACACGTTTACATTATATTTATATACACATATGTATATTTTATGTATATATACGTATTTTATTTTTTTTAAATTTCATTTATATAATTTTTAGGGGTCGTTAACATTGATCAAAGTTTCGAAAATAGGTGACGTTTGGGGCAATGGTTGCAGCGCTCGAGCAAACAAGTTACTGCGTACAGAATTAAAAAGGCAACGCATAGGTTAAACAAACCCATCTCCCGACCTCCGCAGTATTGTAACCAATAGGAAACGGGTTTAAACCTGATAGCCTGGCCGCAGACATCAGGTTTTTTTCCATCCGATTGTCTGATCAGACAAAAATCGATTCAAAAACCGGATTGGTTATAACACCGGGGCCTCGCCCGTTGTCGGACCAGATTGGACGGCCGGCGCGGCGGTAATGAAAATAGGCCACGCCTTTGCACACCGGCCAAAATCTGAAAAATCTGAAAAAAAAAGTGTGTAATTTTTTAGATATTTTGAAACTAGTGAATGGGTGCCCCATAGAAAAGTTAGAAAAAAATATTTTCCAAAGCATTTATTTGAAGCACCCTACCCTAATGTACATCGTAATAAATTTTCTGAAAATTATGTAACATTAATTTTTCCTAAATAAACATGTTAAGAAAAACCACATGATCATGTTGTACGCATGATTACCTGAAAGCTAGAATTTGTTTGTCAGGTGTCACAGATTTTCCATCATCTCCCAAATATTATTTCCTTAATAGGCCACTTGCATGGATTTTCATAACGACTTGGAAAAAATCGTGTGGATAGATCTTTTTACTAAGATTACGAAAATGTTACTAAATTTTTTTAGAAATGTACGGTTTTTTTTTTTTTTTAAATAAATAAATCCATTATTTGGGCTCGTGACGTATGAAAATGTCCCGTCTCGGAAATTGTTCCTATTAATTTTGTAAAATTCCACACTGATTTTTTTTTATATTGCATCACTTTGATTTCAGGCGAATTTTTTAATTTGTTCACTAGATTTACTGTTTGTTCTCTACGAACTTATCATTTGGTTTGACTTTTTGACAGATCTTATGAAGAGAACCCCGTACATTTTAGATATCGGTGCGTGTTTTAGAGGTATAATGGTTATGGTGCTGATTTTATCAAAATAAAATTTTATAATATTCTTATTATTATTATAATTTACAAGTACAAGTATATTACATTGAATTTATTAATATAGACGTTGTACATTATAATGATTTATGATCAATAAGATGGATCAAGGAAAAAAATATTTATGAGATGTAATATTTTTCTTTTTTCGCACCTGTAAAATTATGTCCGTCTTTCCGGTTTATAAAAAATGGTCTGATTTTTCGAATTGAAATTTTCATAAAATCCCCAGGTTTTCAAAAATACGATTAAAAAAAAATACAGGATGTCTTAGAATATTTGCCTAAACCGGATTTTTTTTTTTTAAATGTGATGCAAGTGGCCTATTATTTTAGGATGGTTGTGAAACAAACGAGAAAGTCTGTTGTTTAGCGTAAAACGAAAATGTTTCATTCGGCGTTAGGTCTTCACAAAATCTTCCGAACATAATATGTATACAAATGTTTCATATTATTCCAACGGGCTGCCTTCGTTATTCATTTATTTTTATTTATTTATTTGTTTATTTACATGGTATCTATGCAGGTCTAATTTTAACAATTCAATTTTTAACCTCACTAGGTCAAGCCCGTGTTGAGGGTAACAATTCTAAAACTAAACAAATTAACACAAAAATAATGTACCTAGTTATTGATTATTATATTATATTATAATAATCTTTATTGAACATAAAAGTTAAGATTTATAACAAACAAGAAAAAAGTACATCTTACAATATTTTAAAACTAACATTTGTACAAAAGTTAATAACAAAAAACAATATACATATAAACAGTAAGTACTTAGAGAGTAGAGATTTGTAATTATAAATTTAGGTTTCTCGTAACCTGCCTCACTGGGCTAGCCTGTGTTGAGGCAGTTATTTTACATCAATTTATAATGCTGTGAACATACCTACACTTATTTTAGAATGTAATCACACAATATATTGGTTGCATTAATAATAACAATAACATTGGTACAATAATAACAGCATTGGTTCATTACAAATTTCGAATTTGGGTGAGTGCATTATCATTATTTTTTATCCAATTTTTTTTAAATTTTTTTTTGAATCACATTTTTTTATACTAATTGGAAGAATGTTGTTAAGTCTTGTTGCAAGGTATCTGAAGCTTCGTTGACCAAAATTGATGAACAATATTGATGAACAATATTGTTGTACGTTTCTTACAGATTATGAGTACCTACTAAGCTGAAGGCGATAGTCCGTTATGATGTTAATATGTAAGGCGACCATAATGTTGAGATTTGATTTTTTTAAATATAATTATTTTAAAAGGATTAAGATGAAAAATAATATGTACCTGTACATAATATATTATGCTTTTAATTTAGCAGGAGAAAGGTGAAACAACATTAATACGAAAGTCTCCAATCTAGGATGAATGAGTCTGAGGATAATTAACTTTTTTATTGACAGTCAAATGCTATAAATTGTTCGTGTCCAACAAAGATATTGAAAGTATCTGAATGTCTTTGGTGTCCAACTACTACCGCCAGGGTCGACATCACTACCTGGTACGTACTCTAGTAGCTCTTGAATACTGCTGCCAAACAACGTATGCGGGGACATTAGAGGTCTAGTTTCGTTAACAAATGTAGAGTCGTTTTTACCAAAAAATTAGAGTCCTTGCAAGAGCCTTGAAGGGGTAACCATCTGTTACCTATACCAGGGCGGGTAAGTGGTGGGTCCTCTAATGCTATGTACTCTACATGCAGACCGGACGTTCTAGCACAGCATAGCATAGCATGACAAGAGGTATGGTGCTGCAAAATGATATCTCTAGGCCTTTTGACATTTTTAACATTGACCTTGAGGGATTGAAGACTTTTTTTAGGCAAAAACTATTAAATTTTTCTTGTATTTATTTTTAATTTAGGTAAACTATTTCATGTGTGTTGTAATAGAATTATATAAATTTGACCAAACATAGATGAAATATATCTTTTGGCATATTTATTCTTTACATTTTGAGTGAATCTTAATTTTGAACTATCAAAAAATTAGTTTTTAATGTTTGAAATGAGGTGATCCATACCCACTTTTAATATGATGAATGGAAAAGTATGATAATATATGATAAAGAAAAATTTTAACATCTTATTGGATAGAACGTAGAAGTGTCAACTCAGCAAAAAAGAGACACTACAGATGTTTCTGCAAGGAATAACCGTTTTCTAATTTTTATTTTATTTTTTAACTAGCTGGTCCCGGCATGCGTTGCTATGCCATTTAATAAAGAAATTGTTTCTCCCTTATTGTCCTTTCCTATTCGTCCCGTTCCCCTTCCGCCTCCCCTTCTTCTCCTGCGTCCTCTTCCCCTCTAGCGTTCCCACTCCGTCACCTCTACTTTCCCTCTCCCCACTCCACTCCCCCCCCCCTTCTCTCGTCTCGCGAACCCCCCTCCCGAGTTCCCCTCCCGCCTCCCAGGTCCCCCTCTCCCCTTCCAGGTTTCCCTCCCCCTCCCTGGTTTCCCTCCCCCATCTCTCCCTCCCACCCGCTTTCCATAGTAATAGCCGCTTCCTCACTTGCCACCAATAGCAATTTCAAAAAAAAACTGCAAAAACTTGCTGCAGTCGTTCGAAAGTTATGCGCTTAGCAACACATTCAGCGATTCATTTTTTATATTATAGACTAACTGGTCCCGGCATGCCATTTAATAAAGAAATTGTTTCTCCCTGAGTGACCTTCCCATTCGTCCCGGTCCCCTTCCGCCTCCCCTTTTTTTCTCCCGTTCCTACTCCGTCACCTCCACCTTCCCTCTCCCGACTCCACTCCCCACCCCCTTCCCCCGTTCCCCCAATCCCCCTCCCGAGTTCCCCTCCCTCCTCCCAGGTCCCCCTCCCCCTCCGTGATTCCCTCCTCCATCTCTCCCTCTCTCCCGCTTTCAATAGCAATAGCCGCATCCTCGCGTGCAACCAATAACAATTTCTTTATACAAATTTCATAATGCCAGAGCTCACCGGAAGTTTTATAAAAACCTTGTCCTGACAACACACACAAAAAAAGAATTATCCAATTTGGTGCAGTCGTTCGAAAGTTATGCGTTTAGCAACACATTTAGCGATTCATTTTTATGTTATAGAAGATACAACCCTTGTTTATAACTGCATATTTTTATTTTGTACAAATTAATCACATGTATTCGTAATTTTAATTTAAAAAAAAATATATTTTCTTCTAATATATTCATTTCTGTGTAAATCAACAGCTATTCGCACCTATTTTTTTAAACGGGAATCTTATATTGTTTAGTTTTCCACGCCTCGTGTTTGTAATATGATCATTAATTATTTTGTTTAATAGTTCCTTGAGATTACAACTGCACAGAAGCTGAGCAGTCATACTAAAAGCGTTCACTCCAGCTTACTAGTAGTATTCTCAAAGCCAACGTCTATAGGGTAAGTACTAATGTTAATTTAATGAAGAATTATGCTGCCATACCTTTCCGCTCGGTTTTACTCAAAAGCTCTCGGTAATCTACTTTTACAGGTCTAATTTAGTACCGTTTACTGCCTTGAGGTGAGGTAGCACTACCCTGTCGCAGTCCCAGTACTCAACACTCGGATTAGCGGAGTTTCAGTGATATTGATGAACATCGTAATTTCACTTTCGTTTCTCCGACCCTAGCCATTCCTTACCTTCGGGTATTAAATCTTTTAGAATTCGTTAAAAGATTTCTATTTAAAGACGTTTTATAGTTTATAGTTTAAAATATCATCGGTTCAAAGGTAAAACACACTCAGCGAAGTTTTATTGAAATTGCCATTTTTACAATTTATTCAACACTTTTGATAGCTCTACGTCTGAATCAAATCATAATGCATGTTCGACAACTAATGATAAAGATAGCCGGTGGGAAAAATCACTAATCTACATTTACACATATAAGAATTCTCAATTAAATTTAAGGAAAAATTAAATATATGAATTTCAATAAAAATTCTGTACAAGTAAAACGCCAATTTAATTAATTTTTTTTAATTTAAAGATATTAACATGAAACACGTAGGTATTCCCGAATTTAGTTGGATAATTTGTTAACATGCTTTTACCTAGTGGTTGTAGAATCATCTACTGACTGTAGACCAGATCAGACCTACTCCATCTGACACTGAAATGCGAGAACCTTTTATAGGAGAAAATGAAAATATTACACTTGACACAAGAAATGGAACAACAATTTACCGCAGCTATGGAGGCTTTTGGAAGAAGCAAAACGAGTCGCATCGTAGATTATAGCAGTTCCAATGACTCGGTTATAAATAACTATAACTGTACATCTATAATAATTCGGTTAAAAAATGAAAACACGCATGATCATGTTGAGCATAGCGGTGTATTAAAAAAAATGTAATACTTTTCTACATACTTCTTCTTCTTTGTGTGCCGTATCAGGTCCCCCCGACGTTGGCGATCACTCTTGAGAATGTCTCTCTGTCTTGCGCTGCCCGGAATAGCTCCTCCACACTTTTAATGCCGGTCCACTCTCGTATATTACGCAGCCAAGACATTTGTCTCCTACCAGGCCCTCGGCGACCCTCTATCTTGACTTTCAATATCAAATGGAGCAAGTGACACTTCTCCCCTCGAAGTATATGACCCAGATATGAAATTTTCCTGATTTTTATTAATGTCAGCAGTTCTCTATCTGCTCTAGCCCGCTGAGAATTTCTGTGTTGGTGATCATGTCGGTCCATGTGACCTTGAGCATTCTCCGGTGAAGCCACATTTCAAAAGCCTCTAACCTATTCATTGTATTTACTTTCAAGGACCATGTTTCACATACATAGAGCAAGACCGACCACACAAAACATTTTAGCATTCTCTGCCTTAGTTTTAAGCTGATATTGTCATTGCAGAAGAGGGATTTCATTTTAATGAACGCAGTTCTTGCTGCTTCAATTCTCCATCTAACCTCCACATCTGGGTCAAGAGTCTCCGTGAGAATACTGCCGAGGTATCTAAATCTTTCCACCTTTTCGACATTGCAACCATTTAACTGTATCACTGATTCAGAGTGATCTAGTCGTCCAAATGTCATCCATTTAGTTTTATTGACGTTGATTGTTAGGCCCAGTTGCTCACCAGCATTATTAACAAGATTTAATAGGTCTTGGAGGTCATCGATACAGCCAGCTAGTAATACAGTATCATCTGCGTATCTTATGTTATTAATGACAACTCCGTTGATCTTCAGACCCTTCTCAGTATTACTTAGGGCTCTTTTAAAGACATAGTTGGAATAGAGATTAAACAATAGTGGCGACAGGATGCAGCCTTGTCGTACTCCACGCTGAATGGCAATTGCATTAGATCTCTCATTCCCATGTCTTATTTCTGCTGTTTGGAACCAATACAGGTTTTTTATGAAATTCTGGTCTTTGGTGTCAACGTTACAATCCGCAAGCATTTTCATTAGGTCAGCATGTTTTACCCTGTCAAATGCCTTTTCGTAGTCAATAAAACAGGCAAAGACTTCCTTTCTTTGGTCACGACACTTTTGCAATAGTACGTCGATAGACAATAATGCTTCACGCGTCCCGAACGCATTTCTGAACCCAAACTGAGTGTCATCCAAGTCCTGCTCGCACTTATTGCGTATCCTGGCATGTATTAATTCTACATACTATCAATTAGAATTGATTAAATTTGAAATCATTGGAAATTAAATGAGGATCTGTAGTCAAATGACTTTGTTTTTTTTAATCTATGCGCCTCATCGAAACTTTGGTAAACTGAAAACACAAATTACAAAACTGTTTCCCTGTATTTTAAGCATTTCGGCAATGAATACTTTGTCTCAATCTAGTTTTAAAATCCGTACATTTTTACGACTTGCCTTAATCATGAAATAATGACTAAAGTACCTAGCAGCTTACCGTTATTTAATTAATTTAATACGAACCGGATACTGCTAATGAAATATGAAAAAACGCTACATAAATTCAGTAGCCAATAATTAGGGATTATTTGCCAGTGAAAACTCTAATGCTGTTGTTCTGATAAGCCGATTGCCTATGTTCCGCTGTAAAATGCCTCTGGCGCCTTACGGACATCCGAGAAAGACACGAAACGATTAAGATAACTGAATACATGAGTCGGACGATTTAAAGATCGAGAATAACAGAAGGGTATGTAAAAGACAATGTATGCATGTGGATGAAGTGTGTGCCAAAAGACATAGTTGTTCGGCGGTCTGTCCCTGCGAGGAAACTGTATGCAGTTGGGAGGCGGGTAAGGGTAGCGGCGCACCGGGAACCATTTATTAGATTACCAACACATCTGACATAGGTCATCTTAAGTGGATCTTGGAGAGAGGTTTATCCGGATCTTGGCGGCGGATGCGTCTGCCCATCAACTATATAGCAGGCTGGATCGGGAAAGACTGTATGAGGGAGACCATTTGATCTCTCCAGCAGGACTCTACTGAAATATCGCCTTGCTCCGCAGTGGGGGGATTGATTCTAACGTCCGTAACTCTTAAACCCACTGACCCCAGATTCCTACCCACCCCTCATATCTTTTTTCCTTTCCAGAACTTCTCCTCTTTCCTTTCCTAAAAACACCCCCACACAACATCCCCAAAATTGACATTGTACAATTTACGATTTCTTCGTTTCGTTGTTAATCATCGACATCATCGTCATCACTAACAACAAAATTTCAATACAAAATTTGTAATACGAATGATTAGGTTCTGATAGTCCACACGAACTTCAAGATAATAGTACTAGAACATTGTCACCAACAGAAATAATCTAAATATAAAACAATTAATCCCTGTTTCTCTTGGTCACGCCTTAACTACTTTAACTATTTAATTCATCTTTTTTTTAAGTTTTCTAATGCTTTGTAGAAGGTTCTTACGGAAGGAAAAATTAAGAAAATTCCGCAGAAAATTGGATAATTTCAGAAAACTTAACGACTATTTTAACTTCGCACGTTTGACAGTTCGCGCGTTTGACGTTTCACGCGTTGTTGGAGGGGGGTTGGCGGGACGTTGGAGCGGGAGAGTAGAGAGGGAAGACGGGAAGGTGGAAGGGGAACGCGTGAGGGGAAGGGAACGCGGGTGGGGAACGGGGACGCACGGGAAAGGACATGCAGGGAAAAATAATTTATTTCTTAGAATATGGCATTGCAACGCATGCCAAGAACCAGCTAGTAAACAACAAAAACATATAAATTTGTTATGGATCACTATAATTTTATTTTCATTCTACCGGTTTAGGAAGAACCCTTCCTTCATCAGGAGAACATTAAAACTAATCTAAGATACAAAATATTGGGAGATATATATATTTAAAAAAATAGTGTTTGAGTGGGAGGCGAACAAAAGGAAATGAATGACAAAACAACAGGAAATGAGTTACAAAAGTGAGTAACAAAAGGAAATGAGGAAATGAGTGACGGGATTTCTGGCAAGAACAGAGCGGTTTACTGGAGAATAGGAAGGACTAAAATATTAATTAATTTGGTTATTCAATAAACTAGAGTTATAATTTATAGAAATTTTAATTCCTTGCTTTTATTATTAGGATGAATATTCGCATATTTCAGAACACCTTCGTAACCTTCACTGGCTCAAGTGCCCTGAGAGAATCCAGTACAAATTGTGCTGGATGGTTTTTAAATCAATCTACGAAATGGCCCCACCTTACATCTCCAAATTATGCGTCCCGGAAAATACCGGTCCGAGACAATGAACCCTTAGATCAGCAATTTCATCTGCTAAAGGCAGACTAATAGAACCTAAACGAAAGCCAACTACTATGTTTGGAGATCGTGCTTTCGGAGTATCTGGGCCTAAGGCTTGGAATAGACTCCCTCCGGAATTAAGATGCATAACAAGCCCAACAGAGTTTAGGTCCAAACTAAAAACCTTTCTTTTTGGGCTCTCATACCCGTAATTTAAATATACATATTTGAGAGTATCATACTTGTATTGTCTATGATATGTCTTAATCACACTTTTCTCACTGAATTAAAATTACTCGATTCCTTACACATCAATCTGTCTCTTGACGAATCACATTTAGAAAGATCAAATCCTTATAGGTACTACTGCACCTCCCACCTTTATATGTTGCTTTTACTTTTCAAAATACACTCGTCAAAGAATACATTACATATTAATATTAAAATATTTTTCAGGATTAAATAACAATGTGTTCACAATAATGTCCTCTGCGTGCGAACTCTATCTAAATTTCTTTAAATGGACAATATACAGTGTTAATTTCAAGCGACCTCCCAGGTAAGTATGGTCCTGTTTTCATTAAATTTTAGGCAGCATCGCGTTCATTGGTCAAAATATTGTACACATATTTTCGTATCGGTGATCAATGAATCGATATATGCAATTTTTAGCCATAAGATGTTTATAATTGTTTGCCTAGCTTGTAGTTTTTTAGATTTTAGAAATGTATTATAAGTTTGTACAGCGCCCTTGAGGTGATTTTTCACAAAAACGGCACTATATAAATCATCCAAATATTATTATTATTATTATGAAGAATTTTAACCCTTGTGTCATTATTAAAAGTGGAAAAGTGATGATTGGCAAACTCTGACAAATTATTGTAATTGGAACGTCTATCTTATATATAATTATATATGAATCTAATTATGTAGAATGATAGACAACGATTGCAACGTAGTTGGTAAATGCCAGAGTGGACTTATTTATGATCTCTATTTTTTGAGTTTTTTAATAAAGTAATAAACATGAATTAATTTAATGTGGGCATGCATTTTTTTTGTACTAATTGGGGAAAAGTTGGATACATTTACATAAAAGATCATAAGCCACTGAAAGGGATTTATGATTTTATTATTAGTTCAGGTGCATTAAATAAAATTGTATCAGTCAAATATTTTATGCAAGATTTTATCAATTAAGTGTGTGGAGTAACCATTATTTAGAGTAATTAGTTTAATAGAAAAATGAAACAATTCAACTTTGTATAAACCACTTATATAATGCGTAAATCCGACCGGTTTCGGAACAAATGTTCCTTCTTCAGGGAAAGCTTATACTAATTTGACAGTTTTGAACAATGTTTTTATGGTAGGGGTGGAGCCGTTGCTAGTTATTAATGTAGATTGGGTGAGTAGGTATTAATGTAGAGTGGGTGGGTAGGGGAACAAATCCATGATTGGGCTACAAGACAATATTTTTTGTTTGTTGATAATAGATTCATTATTTTTAAGGGATTTTTTTTAATTTCCAAGGCTTCTAAGTTATTTAAACGTTTTATTATGATTAACCGAACCCCCAAACGGTGAAGCATATATTATCTAACAAACAAAAACTACAAGACTACATAAGGATTTACCAGGACCAAACACTTCTTCAGCGAAAACAATTGATGGACCTACGATCTGAACTTGATGCGCGCATTGAGGATGGTGAATCGAACCTCACCATAAAATACATCAACTCAGTTCCGAGGATAATAGCTAAAAATATAGCAAAAAAGTAACAAACAACTCCTCTAAACATCAAATTCCGATATATTATCAAAATGTGAGGGGAATGTGCACCAAACTACAGAACTTCAGATTATCCAGACCTACTATTCATCATAGCATCATAATATTGACAGAAACTTGGCTTGATCCCGACATAAACACTGCAGAGTTTGGGATGTCTAACTACAACGTATATCGCCTTGATAGAAATTCGTCCACCAGTAAGAAGATGCGAGGTGGTGGAGTACTCATCGCCATAAATAAAAAAAATGTTTTCTAAAATTATTAAACATAAACATCATGATGTTGAACAACTTTTTGTGATGCTTCAAAGTAAAAACGCCAGCAAGTTTATAATAGGAAGCGTATATTTCCCGCCATCCTCTGCGCCACAACAGTATGTCATGTTGAAGATGTGGAAATATTAAGATTTAAGTACCCCAGTGCCAAACTCATTGTAATTGGAGACTATAACTTACCTAATGTATCTTGGAACAATGATGACCCTCAATTATCTGGTATTAATATGTCTACTGCTAATCCTAGTGAGAGGGATATACTGGGTATGTCTAATTTCTTATCAATCCCACAACTAAACACTGTCGCTAACGGGATTAACCGTATTATTGATTTAGTTTTCTGCAGTACTTCTGCTACGGTATGTAAGTCTTTAGAAGAGCTATTACCTGTAGACGCTTATCATCCTCCTCTGGACATAATCATCTCCCTTGTTAACGACAATGATCATAAAAATGTCAAGTCATGTTATAACTTCTTTAAAGCAAATTTTCCAAATATTTCTGATTACTTAAATACAACTGATTGGTCCTTTCTGGAAAACACAGATATTAATAACAACGTAAATAAATTTTATGCAATTCTAAATGATGCTATTGCAAATTTTGTGCCCCTTCGACAAAATAAAATTGTAAATTTTCCAAATTGGTTTAGAACTGTATCGATCACTTTAACATACAATAAAAAAATGCTCATTTTTTTTTTTTACATTAACTCCATACAGGAGGCCCTGAGGAAAATAACTTCCCTCAGGGCCTATGTCATCTTTGAAGATGCTGTGTGGAGGGTCTTTTTGAGGAAAGGAAGGAGTGAACACGGGTCTTGAAGAGACCCATGTTGTAGGAGGGAGGAAACACAGAAACACAGAGGCCAGCAAATCGTTCCACAGCCGAGCCGTTGAACTCAAGAACGAGTCATAGAAACGACCCGTTCTCATGTGACTAATGTCAACCGTGTACAAATGTTGGGCGCGTGTTTGGCGTGTTTCCCGACTATGCACCGGTGCCGAGGGGATCAATGACGCTAGTTCCTCGGAGCATCTTCCATTGTAATACCGGTAGAACAAGGACAGCATTCCCACCTGATGCCTGTGCTCTAAAGATTGCAGTCCGTCTGTTAAGATGGGAGAATCTATCAAACGGACCGCCCGTTTCTGCACAGAGTCAAGGGTTTTTTTAAGGTATTTTGGAGCCCCAGACCAGAGGTGGCTGCCAAATTCAATCATGGGGCGCACTTGCGATTTGTACAGGGTTAGCAGTTGTGTACTATTAAAGTATCTGCGGGCCCTGTACAGTACGCCCAGTTTCTGAGAGGCTAACTTAACTCTGGTTTCGATGGAGCCCCCTTACCTGAGCTGGTCACTTAGAGTTACACCAAGCATATCGATGGACGTTCTGTTCGGAAGATTGCTTCTGTTGAAGGAGACTAGATTTTCATTTCGATCCCTTTTAGACGTTATCAAACATGATTGGGTCTTTGAAACATACAAGCTCATAAAAATTACAAGCGATCGAGATCATTAAGTGATTATAATGAATTTCAATTATTAAGAAAAGAGTATTGTAAAATTTCTAAAATGTGTTATAAAAATTACATTGATAAAATTGAAAATGATATTCATGTAAACATAAAACAATTTTGGAACTACACTAATTCTCAAAAAAATAATAATTCGGGTATTCCAACTTCTATGGAAAAATTGGTTGTAGTGTTCAAAATATTGTAAATTTATTCGCTGATTATTTTAAGTCTGTTTATGAAAAGGATATACCTGATAAAGAAATTCCCAAATTCTTGACGAAACTTAGTCTGAATATATCTGAAATTCACATTGAAATTAATGATATTAAAAAGCATGTAAATTTGTTAGATGCTAGGAAAAGTGCTGGACCTGACAACATTCCTCCTGTGTTAATTAAAGAATGTCTTAACAGCTTATCTGTTCCTCTTTGTTTAATTTTTAACCTATCATTAATGACAGGCAGTTTCCCTAATATATGGAAACATAGTTTTCTAACACCTATTTTTAAAAAGGGAGACAAAACTGATGTTACAAATTACAGACCGATATGCATCCAATCATCGATTCCTAAACTTTTTGAAAAAAATAGTACTTGATAAAATATCTACAAACATTAAAAAAAATGTAACTCCCCACCAACATGGCTTTTGTTGAAATAAATCAACTTCAATCATAAATACATCTAATTTACTAATATACGAAAACTTTATTTCTAAATCCTTAGCAAATAGATGCCAGGTAGATTCAGTATACACTGACTTCAGCAAAGCATTTGACAAGGTGTGTCATAAAATATTAATCAATAAATTAGAAAAACTTGGAATTTACAGTAATTTACTAAATTGCTTTGCTAGTTATATGTTCGAAAGAATTCTTAGTGTAAAAATAAATGGCATAAATTCATACAAATTTATGGCGACAAGTAGAGTGCCGCAAGGCTCTCATTTAGGGCCCATTTTGTTTATAATATTCATAAATGATATTGTTGATGTATTTACTGATATAAACGTTCTACTGTTTGCAGATGACATGAAACTATATAAAGAAATTAACCACATTAATGATTGCATTACACTACAAACTAACTTGAGATATCTTTTGGAATGGTGCTCTATCAGTAAACTAACATTGAACATAAATAAATGTCAATTCATTCATTTTTCTAAAATTAATAATCCTATATTATTTCAGTATTCATTAAATTATGAAAATTTAAATTGTGTAAGTGAAATTATTGATCTAGGCATTATATTCGACAGTAAACTCACCTTTGTATGTCATATTAATAATATTATCAATAAGGCTCTTAAGACTCTTGGTTTTGTGTTGAGAGCTGCAAAAAATTTCAATAATTTGAGCACATTTATCATGTTATATAAAACCCTTGTCAGATGCCAACTTAAGTATAACTCTACATTATGGTCTCCCTTTTACAATATTCATTCAGACAACATTGAAAAGATTCAACGTAAGTTTCTAAGGTTTATTAACTATAAATTGCATATTCCTATACAAAACATTGATTACAACTACCTCCTGGATAAAATGTCACTATTGAAACTTTCGGAAAGAAGAATAAGCACAGATTTGATACTATTACATAAAATACTGCATTACAAACTTAACTGTCCTGAATTTCTTCAATTTGTCAATATCCATGTTCCCAAAAAATCATGTCGACATTTATTACCCTTTTACTTCAATAACACCAAGACACTAGCTTATCAAACTTCTCCTATTCCGAGACTTCACAGTCTCGGAAATAAATATTCTAATCTGGGCGATATATTTCATATTAAAACTAATCTTTATAAATATTGTATCTTTTATCACTTTTATTCTTTAAGACACAAATAGACCTATGTACCTACCAAATTACTTCTATGCTACTACTATATTGTTTGGAAGAATCTCTTAAATTCAATTATATGCATGAGGATTCTTAGTTTCTGTTTATATTTTTATCTATGTATTTTGTTTTGTGTGTTGTTTTGTGCTTTGTTGCAACGTTTTTTGTCATTATCTTTATAGTTTAATTTTAAGTATTAACTTCGATACAAATAGTTTGTAAAAATTTTATAAGAAAAGCCCACTAGGGCGTGTAATAAATAAATAAATAAATAAAATAAATAAACATTTACCCCTGTATTTTTTTCAAAACTATGGTTATTTTCAATGATACGGTTAGCGAACTCAGAAAAATTATTATTATTAAGACACCTTAAATGTTCTTTGATTCTGATATCAAAATTACGAGTTGTTTTTCCAATATAAAATGAGGGACAATCATTGCATTTGAGTTTATATATTCCGGAATTAGTCAATTTATGGTATTTATTTACGCATAATATAAGTGGTTTATACAAAGTTGAATTGTTTCATTTTTGTGTAATTGATAACTACAAAGTTATAGCTACATTCAAAAATAAAAATAAATAATAAAAAAATAAAAAATAATTAGTTTAATTTTTGATAGTTCATTTGATTAAATTAACAGGTGATAGTGCGAATTTTACTAGCTGGTGCACCATTGAATGATAGAGTCAGAATTTTTGTGTGATACCGGCCGCTTTGACATGTTATGTATGGTTATAGTTATTTACGATATTGCCGATTATTTTAAGAAATAATAAAGTTTCAAACTCATTCAACGATGCGTTCGGAAATGGTAGGAAAGTCTGCAATCTAGCTAGTTATATGTCTGCGTACACAAGGCTATACACAATATTATTACATCCACATAAATATACAGATAATTATTATTGACACATCTAATGAAATTATTTTTAGATTTAAATGTCCGGGTTAAATTTTCCCCACAGGAAAAACTAAACCCTTTCACACACTTCCCCAAATGATCATCTAGTCAATCCACGCTATGCAATTGCACTATATAAGTATTATAAATACAAAACAATACAAGAACAACGTGACAACCTACCAGAGACCAAATGGGAAAATAATTCACCGACTCCAGATATTTTCATATCAGAGGGTTCGGCTCTGTGGAATTCCCATTTGAACCAATAAATCCTACTGATCCCTCAATATAAATATTTAAAAAATCTTTTGTAATCCTACATGTATTTAAAATGACCAATTTTTGAATTTTTATATATAAATTCCTTGACAAATCTAATATGCCCAAATTTAGAATCAGAGACCTAGGTATACTGCCAGTAGCCGAAATAACAAATGGTAAAAAATTTATAGTCCGAGAGTGCCAAATTCTTTTAATCTCATTTCTTAAATCTGTGTATTTTCTAATTTTTTCAGAAACAGTTTTTTTAATATTACAGGAATTTGGAATAGCTACATCAATGATATAAGTTTTTTTTTTTTTTCATGTAAAACTATATCGATTTTATCTATATTTTAAAATTATTATCATATACCTGCATATAGGCTGCAACTCACAAGGGTAGAAATGAAACCTTCGGAAAACTAAATTAAAGAAGAGCGGGGAGGGTACTATGAGGAGACCGATAGGCTACGAAGCACCGCACAAATAGGAGACCGATAATACTAGCTCATTATGTCGAGGGCTAAATCCTATTGATATACGTGTTTGTCATTTTTTTTATATCGCTATTTTTCGTTTCATTTCAAATCATAACGGTGCTAAAGAAGTTTTCACTTCGACAATTACCGACTGATATACTTAATCACCAGATACAAAGTAGCTCTTAGGAGCCATGTTTTCAGAATCTCTACCTCTACATATCTTAAATTAAAGTTTATTTTAATTTTTTAAACTTTATGAGTAAAATCTCAAATTATAATATTTAATTAAATGAAGACAATATTAGCGAAACTCAATCGAAAATCTGAGACAGAAAAATCAGAAAAGATATTGGCTCCACTGGGACTCTGGGCTAAGAAAATGAAGATAATGTTGGTAGTTCTTAGTCGAAGTATGATACAGTTAAAAGTGACCGAATTTCATATGGGTTCCGTAGCTCAATCGGTAGAGCTCTTGCCGTGTAAGCAAAGGGTCCTGGGTTCGAGTCCCAGCGGAGCCAATATCTTTTCTGATTTTTCTGTCTCAGATTTTCGATAGAGTTTCGCTAATATTGTCTTCATTTAATTAAATATTAAATTAAAGTCCTCTTTTGTTGTTGTGTTGTTTGTCTGTCTGTTCGCGATATACTCAAGAATGATTTTCACGCGGTTTTCACTAATAGATAGAGTGATTCACGAGGAAGGTTTAAGTATATAATTTATCAAGGTTTTGTGTGAATTGGTTGAAATATATAATATATAGAGGAGAATGTCCGTGTGTGGTGAACGAGCGGGCTGGCAACCGGGCGGTGTTTTGCAAGCAAATTAACAGATGGCGGTGGTTTTAAATGTTGGATAACCATCCATTAGATGGCACTGTGTTTCGTTAGCCATAACAACGCATGGTTGGGTCAGCTAGTATCTGAATGACCGCTACAATGAACGCTATAACGGGGAAATAATCACAATTTGAATAAAAAAAAATTATCACAAAAATATATTGTGTTTTAAAATTCTTTGCTTTAAAATTAGGTTTATAATGCGTCAGTGACAACTCTAAAGTATTCATAGATTATCCTAAGTAATAGGTTTTGAACAAAAGGAATGATATTGTAAGAAAACATATTGTCTTTCTAACCGTTTTGAGTTTAGATATTTCGTGTACATAGAAGCATTTATTCGAACCGGGGGTATTGGGCCAATGCCAGGTAAAAGCTGCCGTGTAGAGCTAACGTTGTTATATAGAATTGGTAGCAATCTCATACAACTGCCTACAGAATTGTTTTGGGTGATTTTGACTCGCAGAATCCCCTCAAAGTTTTAAAAAACACCGGTTAAAATTAATTTCTTGAAAGAAAATATTAAAGGTAGGTAGGTACTTACCCAGCTAATCACTTTTTCGTAGTTCTCCAAAACCACATTTTTTTAGTTTTGCAATTAATATCAGATTACTTTCGTAGAATTTTTTATCTTTGTTTAGATACAATTTTACTGTTTTGAAATAAATATCTGAAAACAATTAGGACAACTTATAGTCCATTGAATTGCATTTCACAAAATTATGGGTTTTCAAAATGATACAACTATGGGAATAGCTTGAGGAACAGTGGGCACTAGGAAGGAATTTGACTTACCTTTATTTCACACAGCACTTTATTTTGAGGTTCAATTGAAAACAATTAATAAATCTTATAGTCGCAGATAGACTGACTGCGAATCCATCGGATTACATTCGATTAAATTGTGTTTTTTTTTAAATGACACAACTCTGCGAATAGCCTCGGGAACAGTGGGCATGGACGGGAGGGCAGGAAGGAATCTGACTTACCTTTATTTCACACAGCACTTTATTTTGATGTTTCATATTATTTATTATTCGGCACTGAGGAATCAGGAGGTTAAAAACTGCGCATGTCTCAGTAAGAATCGATATTAAAGTGACTGAGATATCATAGGATGGATTGCATGCATTGCTTCAATATAGACTGGTGATTGTTTCTTGAAGTTATAATTAAATAGTGTCACAGGTAAATAATATTGGCACATACTGTCAGATAAGATAGGTATGGAAAGTACAAGTAAGTAAGTATGTAGGTTAGATGGCGGAAGGTGGATATACACATTGCCACTCTAAAATAATCAGCTGTGTGATATTGAGTGCGCAGTGCGCACATGGTATAGAATGTCTAAATTATGTACCTATTCACCTAGAAAACCCGTCTAAGAAAATTATAAAAATTTACAAATGGGATATTCCTTATATTACGTGTAGCTGTGTGTCTAATTTTTTCTCGAACTTGTAATCTCACAACAAAAATGTTTCTCGTTATATTATTAAAAAGAAACATTTCAATCTGAATTCATCCCACAAAGCCATTAATTTAAAAATAAAAATACCCCCAAAATATATTCGAAAGGGTTATAATATTTTCGATGGAAAAATTCTCCAAAATCTTCCCAAGTGTAATAATACATATTGAGTTTTATAAGCTTTGATAAAAGCATGTTATACTTGGCATCCATTTCCATAATGGAGGAATGAAATGACCGTTTCGCCCGCACGTTCAACTTAAAGGGTAAAAAATAAGGTCTTCCTCAAACCGTGAATCGGGGTGTTATTTGTGCTCCAATATTCGCGGGTGAAAGCGGATTATGCTATCGAGGAATTTTACACCCCGGTAAGTCAACAAGTGGTTATATCCTTCCATAACCAGCTTCCATGTCGACAGATGTTATCAAGTGTTTTTTCGGAACGTAAAATTATTTTTTTCCAAGAAGTTTCGTCGAATCGTTTTTTTACTAAGTTATTTACTCAATATCCTCAAATTTTAGATCTAATTATTTGCGACTAATAATAATTAGTGACAATTTAAATTAAAAATTATGGTTATATTATTATATCCATGAAGGGTACTACTTGTTTATACCTAACTTTGCTTCTTTGTTTTGGAGGATAAATACACGAATATTACACATAGCACATTTATGTGGATTACAATTTTTTAAATTTTTCCTTCTATTATTTTGTTGTTTGGTATTATTATTTTAGCTTTACTCACGGGTATTTTTTTAATACAGTGAGGAATTAATCATGATTATTATTAAGAACTGAGTCGAATCAAATGGTTATTACTGATTTTGAGGCATTGGCCACATTACCCTTATACCTCTTCTTCTTCCTTGCGCCGTCCCAACTCATTGCCTAGGTAGGCTGTTGGGGTCGGCTCTTCTCGTTCTCAGGTTGTAATATCTTCTGTTTTGGGTATCGCGTTCATCCAGGCAGTTTCTCTGAAGAATTTTGGAACATTGAGTCATCCAGGAGTTCTTCGGTCTTCCTCTGGATGACTGTCGGCGAAGCTCCATAGACATTGCCGGCCTCACTGTGTGGTCTGATGGTGTCCGTCTTATGTGTCCATACCATCTCAACTGTCGTTCTTCCAGCTTACTATTTATGTCTGTGACACCCAGGCTACCACAAATGCGTGAACTTTTGATCTTATCTTTTAGTGATACTCCTGCCGACAATCTAAGCATTCGCATTTCTGCTGTTTCAAGTTGCCTAGTGTAGGAGTTGTACATAGTCCAGGATTCAGGGCCATACATTATTGCGGGTCTTACAATAGTCTGGTATATCTTTCCTTTCAGTTTTATAGGCATTTTGGAGTCACACAATATTCCTGTTACGGATCTAAATTTAATCCATCCCACACCTATTCTATGGATGACATCCGCTGCACATCCTCCGTCTCTGTTCAACAAACAAAAAATATTGTCTTATAGCCCAATCATGGATTTGTTCCCCTACCCACCCACTCCACATTAATACCTACCCACCCAATCTACAAACTAGCAACGGCTCTACCCCTACCATAATAAAATATTGTTCGAAACTGTCAAATTATTATAAGTTTTCCCTTAAGAAGGAACGTTTGTTCCGAAACCGGTCGGATTTACGCTTTATATAAGTGGTTTATACAAAGTTGTATTTCATTTTTCTAATATTATATATTTAACTCACATTTTTATAATTATAATCTCATTTATTCACTTCGACAGTGTATTCCATTATTTTATTTTTAAATTACGTTGCTTGATAATCTAATACAACCAGTATAGCGATCATGGAAAACCAGAATATAAAATATTTTATTTTATCGTCTTACGGAAAGGAACGAAAACGGAACTATAGCTTTTTACAAAAAAGTTCGTTACATCGATATCGAAAATTTACCTACTCTGTCCATTGGGGTTATTTCCAAAACTGCGTTGTATGTATCGCTCGCAAGGATGAACTCCTTGCGATGAATGGAATATCAGTTTTCAACATGTGATCGGGGCTTAAATGGGATATTTGACTTGGCCATGTATCCGCTGATATTCCCTACAAAGAGATCGCGATCAAAGTGTCCTCGCCTTCGAACCGAAAAATCCCCCGGCTTAAACTGAATACCCCATTCTCTCCGATATTAAAATGTATGCATGACGTGCGCTTTATTTTTTGCGTGTTTCGTGGATGTTCATTTTTTGCTTTTATTTTTTTCGGTGGAGTACAAACAAGAATTTTGTGATCATGGTGTTTTAAATTATTTAGTTTATAAAGCCGGGTTGCTGTAATATATTAGCATCATTTAATATATTTTGTATAAAATGTATCAAAGTGCCTTTACTAAATATTCTTTTCAATATGAGAAATCGAGACATCGGCCGGCCGCGGGGAGCAGGGTCGGTCTCTGACCGCAGCAGCCCGTCACCGCCGCAGGAGTCCGCCCGCCGCTACCCGGGGCCCGCCGTATATAGGAAAACAATGAAATTGGAAGGAAGTTACATTTTGTTTTAAATTGTGATAATTTCTGGTGCAACTATCCTATTTATGAATTGTGCATATGAACAAAACATTTATAACTTATTTCCATCATGTATTTTTAACCGAACCGGTTAAAAACAAATATGTGAAAACAATAGAGGGAGTTCATGGGGGTGAGGTTTGTCTAGGTCTTGGAGGTGGATGACCAGGATATACTGAACCTCAGATTCCTACCCACCCCTTAAACCCTTTTCCTTCCCAGAACTCTCCTTCCTTTCCTTAAAAAAACCCTCCTCACAGCATCCCCAAAGATGACATAGGCCCTGAGGAAAATTATTTTCCTCAGGGCCTCCTGTGTGGAGCTCATGTAAAAAAAAAATAGAGACATGGCAAAATAATGAGGGAGAGCAATATGGATTGTAAAAAATGGAGGTCTTCACTCAGGAGAATTTCTTTGGGTAGACTGGTTTTTTATAAATGAAGCACTTTTTGGTTTTCACTTTAAGTTCTTGATTTTTTATTGTTATGATGTGAATATTTACAAACTGACGACAATAACTTTCCCTCACCCAACGGACAAGGGTTCAGTAGTATTTTAAATTCTTAGTGCAAGTTTTTGTAAAGAAGTAAGTTAATTTTACCGATCCAAGCCTTTTTAAAGGTTTGGTACATCTATATTTTACCTTGTCTGTTGTGTGAGAAAAGGACAAAAAATGAAATGATTCTATCGACATCTAGCGAACAAATCAGATAATTCTTGGATAGCAATCCAACCAATGGTGCGGTTTTTTTGTTTGAAAACTGACGTGATCGAGATTGTGCTTAGTTACAAGTCATGAAAATCCGTTCAGGCTTTTCAAGGTCATCGGCTATTTTTTTGTGTCGGGGGTGGCTTAAAATTTTTAAAATTTTACTTATGCCAAAATAGTAGATATTACAAATTTCACCTGCCTTCAAAAATAGAAGGCATTCAAAAACATATCTTACAGCTACGAGTACATAGACAAAAAAATCATAACACATGAAAAGAGAATTCCACAAACCTATTTTTTGGACGCCGCTTTGCATTATTAGATGACGTTCCTGATCTCAAAGAAAACTGTCGTGAAATGGATAATAATACACGTATTCAATACACAACTTTTAAACATACAAATTTAACAGAAACGACAGGTTTTTTAGCTTTTAAGCAGATTGAATCCGCACTGAATTCGAATTCAATTCATTTGAATTCATTGTCGCATTGATAAGCACAATCGATCTGTTAAGCCCGGCTTATGAAGTTCTTGTATTTTTAGCTAAGTGCTCGCCAAATCACAGCCGGACAGCTGAACCCGTCCGCTTGAATGATTGCCCTGGATCTGGTGTGCCTTCCTGCGCCAACTAATGGGTAATAGCTCCTGGTTGCCATCGATTATATAACTTTACTTGGATCTGTATAACCGATGGGAAATTTACATGATTAATAAATAGTTATTAGAGTTATTTTGGTTTCAAATATTGAACATTTTGAGAGAGAAAAGATGATATTAGTAATTCAGTAGCGGCCTTTAGCATTGTAATGTGATTTGTGTGTGCTGACCGTGTAGAAGATAATAATAAACATACATTATTCGGTAACTATAGTGATGCATTAATAATCGTCTGGATCCCCGGGTAACTGCCTTATTCTCATAAAAATATAAAATGTACAAAAAAGGAAAATATAATTGCCTTGCAGAAGAAACCTATGTATAAGTATTTCGTTACTCTGGAAAAATAAGACATATTGAAAAATCTTGACATTGAAGGAAGTTTTTTTGAGAAAAAAACTTTCTAACACTTTTTGGGTAAGTCAACCGATTTTATCACTTTTTAAAATACCTACCTATTGTAAATGAGTACTACTACGTTAGTTAGTTAATGTGCCACAATTTGGAAGGCAGGTATAGGTACCGTCGCCCCGGGAACCGTTTATTGGATAACCAACACCCATGCAATAGGTCACCTCAAGTAGTTCGCTACATTTGGTGAGCCGAGCCCAGTGCCCGCATTTAGAGGGTGAGGTTTGTCTAGGTCTCGGTGGCGGAAGCGTATGCCCACCTACTGAATGGCAGGCCGGATCGGGAGAGACTGGTTAAGGGAGTCCTTTTAACTTCTCCAGCTGGACTTTCTCGACTCATCGCCTTGCAGCGCAGTGGAAGGAATGGATTCATACATCACACACTGACCCCCAGTTCTTACCCACCCCTCATACCTTTTTCCTTCCCAGAATTTTCTCTCCCTCTTACCATAAAAATTCTCTTTACACGGCATCCCCAAAGATGATATTGTTTTTCTCAGGGCCAGCTGTGTGCAGCTAATGTAAATGGATATAGTTTCCCGAGTTCCCTCCCCCCCCCCTCTCCCCGCACCACCCCTCTCACCCCAACCCCCTCCTCACTCCCCACTTCGTCACCCTCCTCCCCACTACTCCCTCGCCCTTCCCCCTACCCCCTCCCCCTCACCCCTAAAATTAAACTAGTATAATTTTATACCCTGAAGATGCTTGTTGTAAGCGAAACCGGTCGGTATTAAAAAAATTAAATAAATGAAATCGTGGTACGATCAAGTAAGTCAGAATAATAGAAGAGTATGTATGAGACGTTATATGAATGTGAGTGAGGCAAATAATGTGTGCCAAGACCGAGATGTTTGGCGGTCCGTCCTCTCTGCCTAACCCTGCGCGGAAACGGCGTGATGGTTAGTTAGTTAGTTAGTTATTTTTATTTATATAGAAGATAGATAAATCTTAACTTCGACGCCTGAAATAATTAAAAAAATTCTCGCAAATACATCAACATCGTTTCCACGACAACCGTCTGACGTTAGCAATAACTCGCTTTTGACAGGAAATTTATTTGATAATAAACGTTTATTAAATATAATATATTTATATTTATAATTTCATAACGCCAGAACTTACCATTATATACAGCCTATTTTACTCGCACATAGCTTTTTATTGGTAAAAAAAATCGGTTTAATAGTTTCAACAGACTCTCTCACTTTCGCATTTATAATTATTAGTATAGATTAAATCTATTTGAAATTTAAAAGATGGTTTTGATTGGACTGATTAATGTCTTCAAGCTTTTAAATGCTGAAGCGGATAAAAACACAACCGTCGCGGAATTAATGCGACTGAGGGTAGTTGGATTGAGTCATCGCTAACTGAATTCTGAGAATACGCTTGTCCAGGCTATCGACCAGTGGAACGTCTCGACCCTATACCAACGGACAAGGGCAGGAGGGAATGAAATTCACAATTGTTCCACTTTGTAATACGAAAGTCTTGTTCGTACAACTAATAGGCAATATTGAAAATAAATTGAATTGTTATGAACAATTTTTGAAGTGAAACTTCTATAACCCTGTTGTGATTAGGAAGTCGGATGAAACGTAAATGATGCATACATCACCTGCGAAGCATAAAACTCTCATCAAAGCTCCTATTGGTTTAGATATAAAACGGCGAAACAGAAACGGCGCCAGGTCTGCGCTAATTGGCTGATTTGATTATGACCTCACTTTTCAAGGCTCCTTAAATGAGATTATTTTGGTAAAGTTTCGCTTCTACCGCGTGTTAACTGCACTCGAATTTAAAAAAAATATAATTAGGTAAGTATTTTACTTTTCGGGGAAAGATTTTGGAATGGACTACAGCTACCGGTCGTCGCGTCGTATCCTAAACTCAAACACTAACTTATTTATGTACATAAGAAAGAATATAATAATAGACAAAATTGTGAACTGCAAAATCTAATATAAATTTAAGAAAAAAGCTAACCGTTATCGATTTTTAATTATAAGTACATATCATAACTATTAAATTAAGGTTTGTTAACGAGACAACAAATTAAAACTTTTTTGCAAAATACAAATTCGGCTGAGCTCCTACCACGAGTCTATAGGTTTACGTTATAATTACCCAATAAGAATAAGTTACAATTATTCAAATACATTACTAACGTCTATGTAAACAAAATCGAGTGCAGTTTACATGCGGTAGAAGCGAAACTTTTCCAAAACAATCTATACCAATAGGAGCCTTAAAATTGAGGCCAAAATCAAAGCGGCCAATGAGCGCAGACCTACTGTCATTTCCGTTCCATATCTCAACCTATATGAGCCTTGGAAAGTGACATCATAGGTGCTAAAATGCGTCATTTCCTTTCATACGAATTCCAAATCATAACGGGGCTAAATAAGCATCACTTTATGTCATTCTCATCCAATACTTAAAATCCCATAAACTCCTTGGCTTATTATTTCCCACAGCCTGAAAATGTGTCAACATCGGGCACAGTACTAGCCCATCTTACGTACTCCACGCCAATGAGCGTGATTGATTTATGAGTTGGGCCCGTCCCTTGAGATTACAGTGCGGCCAATCACAGATAGTGTCGGCAGATAGACCCGCAAATTCATTTCAATTAATTGTTACACCTCCCGACGGGGATAATGAAAGTTTTCTTGCAAAACGGTTCCTCGTTCCAGGCTTTGAGCGGATTTCGCATTATCATTTATCTTCTCCAATCTTGTGGCGAAGAGCGTCACGTTATGTTCATGTCTGCAACCCAATATTTCAGATTTCACAGTACAAAAGAAGTGCTTTCCTGTATTTAGATTCATTTTTCTATGATAGCAATAACGGCACTAAAGTTAATTTACACGTTTTTCTAACCCGTTTCCTAAGAGATTAAAGAACCCACCGTTGAATTAAGATAACTAGACCACTACGAAAATATTTATTAATTTCGAGTAATAGTATTTCTCAAGGGTTTTATTATCATTTTTTACGTGATACTGCAGAAAATTTCAACAAATCAGAGTCATCGAAAATATTGAACACTGAATTCGGTAACAATGTGAGTGTGTTAGGTTGAAGGTAAAGGGGAAGGAATTAAGATTGGAAAGACAATGGTCGACAAGTACTTAGCTAGTCAAATCTAGCAATTAAATATAGTTTAATAATAATAGTAATAGGTGTTTATTTACAGTGAACAGAGTGATATAAAAGTTTACAACTAAATATAATACAAAATATGAAATTCAAAATAAAATATAATGGTAAACATATTAGGACTTGACCTAAAGTGGCTTGAGGAAAATTTTCCATCAAGAGTGTTTTCCGATCTCCGGTAGTGCTGACTCATCCCGGCTACTCTGCGGCGTATCAGAGCAGCGAATCCAACCACTATTTTCTCTGCAAACATCTACGAGGCGCTGCATCGCCAAGGGAGGCCGAACAGCGCCCTCTCTGCTTGGTTCTATTGTACTCGGAGTGTGTTCATGACGCCTTGTGCGTACCTTATCCTTAGTTCACTAGTGTAAAAGACCAAGCAGTTTGTCTGGAATCAAGGCACGTTTCAATTCTTTTGACTGGCGTTTCTAAGGGAATCTGATTCTGGCCCAATATTTCAATCTGGCATAATGGAAATATATCAATTCCGCGAGTGAAAAAAATAAATCCTGTAATCTACTTCGAACACCCAATCTCTGCATCCAGAGCCATGCATAATTATGACAATTAGCCACCTATCTTTCAGGATCAAAGAAAGAGATTTCAAGATCTTGGCTAGCTACCCTTAACGATATAGTTATTTTTTTATGATTTTGACTGGTAAACTTAACTAAAAATATACACAAAAACTTAATAATAATTAGATGTTTTCAATAAAATACAAAATCATAATTTATTTCCATGTAGGTTTATTATTACAATAATGGTCTGAACAAAGTTAACTTTTTTTATCAATTACGTATTTAGTTAATAAGTCCCGTTAAACTGCTAGAGAGCAGTTTGTCAACATGTTCTTTCTAAAACTTATAATTCGGTTAAAAGTTGAAGTCGCGTCCAAAATGTAACTAAAATTGTACCATAAAAAGAGGGTTGTGACTACTATCAACTGACATGTCATATGTAATTGAGGTTATGTTAAGTTACTGTTCGAAATAAAAGTATGCATAGCTCAGTGTAGGTAGGTAGCATGTGAATAGTTAAAATAATACTTAATAAATCAAACACTTTCTTAGACAAGATATTTAATGATTATCAGAGGGATTGTATAACATGAAAGACTCTACATTATAAATAATAATTAATCATCAAGGTGCAGTGTCTGTTCGAAGAAAGCAGACATATTATTAACATAATTGCTTCTAAGTTAAAACTGTAAGTAGGCGCCAGTCGTTTATAAAAGCCCAAAACTACTAAACCACAAATAGTAAATTTAAACTGAATGAGAAAACCAATAAATTAGATCACAGTAGTATTAAAAATGATATTTGGATTAAATTTTAAACTAGGATCAGAAAAATTTTAAAATGCAATCTATCTGCTAAAAATTTAGTAACAGCAATAAATACTTATTAACGTACTCATTTGGCATAATTAAATGGTCCAATACAGATTTAGATAGTTTAGAACGATTAATTAGAACTACGTTAACAAAGTTTAATTGCCATCATCCAAATTCAGCTATAGAACGAATTAATTTGCCTAGAAATTTAGGAGGTAGAGGTGTAGTCAAAATAACATCTTTGAAACACAATCAGGTAGAAATGCTTAGAATTTTTTTCCATAGGAAAGCTAATAGCTCAGAAATGCACAAAATAATTTGCAAGGCAGATATAAACATTACACCTTTAAATTTATATGACGAGAATGCCAACATTCTTATAAATACTAACCAGGAATTATTAGATTCCTGGTCAAATAAAATTATTCATGCAAAACACTTCAATTATCTCAACCAAACGTATGTTGACAAACTTTTGTCAAACAAATGGTTGAGTATTGGAGAGTTGAGCGCAAAAATAGAAGGATTTATGCTTGCCATTCAAGATAGAGTCATTAATACTAAAAATTATAGGAAGCATATAATCAAAGATATAAATCAAATTGATGATTTATGTAGATAATGTTTGGCTTTTCCGGAAACTATAGAACATATTATATCGGGATGTTCTATATTAGCGCCGTCCGAGTATATATTTAGGCACAATCAGGTTTTAAAAATAATCCACCAAAGTTTGGTAATTAAACATATTAAAATTATAATTCTAAAAAAATATGTTAAATAGTTTTTCACACACGCTGCTCCACCTTTTTTACACGAGCATGCTCTAAAAAAAGGTGAATCACGTTATATAAAAAATGTATCTGAAAAATGTAATGTCATTATTGTATGTACTAAAATAAATAAATAAAAAAAAAAAAAATAAAAAAAAAAATAAAATAACTTGATTGACTGCCGTAATATAGTACCATATTATGAATATGAACCAAATTCATTTTTAGAAAATGAATTTTATAAAATATATTATGATAAAAGTATACTAACAGACAGAACAATTAGTCATAATAGACCTGATATAGTTTTACATGACAAAATTTAAAAAATAACTTATATCATTGATGTAGCTATTCCAAATTCTTGTAATATTCAAAAAACTGTTTCAGAAAAAATTAGAAAATACACAGATTTAGGAAATGAGATTAAAAGAATTTGGCATTCTCGGACTATAAAAATATTACCATTTATTATTTCGGCTACTGGCATTATACCTAGGTCTCTGATTCAAAATTTAGGCGTATTAGATTTGTCAAAGAATTTATATATAAAAATGCAAAAATCGGTAATTTTAAATACATGTAGGATTACAAAAGATTTTTTAAATATTTATATTGAGGGATCAGCAGGATTTATAGGTTCAATTAGGAATTCCAATGATGAAATATGAAAATATCTGGAGTCGGTGAATTATTTTCCAATCTGGTCTCTGGTAGTGTTCTTGTATTGTTTTGTAATTATAATACTTATATAGTGCAATTGCATAACGTGGATTGACCAGATGATCATTTGGGAAGTGTGTGAAAGGGTTTAGTTTTTCCTGTGGGGAAAATTAAACCCGGACATTTAAATCTGGTGCGTTTAAAAAAATTAAAATAATAATACGTGAATTGTGACATTTTGATTCTTCCGTAAAATTCTTCTGTTTGGAGACACGTGTGAAGCGCCCTCTGCGCACAGCAGCCCGGATCTCACCGAAGTACTTCTGCTTCCGAAACCTCTCGTACCTTCCACGATCATGGCAACCACCCTAGCCATGTAAACGATGCCAACCACACAGCTTGATTCAATTACAGCAAATTAAGTCCAATCGCGGTAGGAACTGCTATAAAATCTCCTTTAAAATCATAAGGTTTGTAAGTACTTAGGTACTTATACCTACCTACTTGATTATTGTGACCGAACAACTCGACAAAGTGGATTGTCATCACTTCTTTGAAAGTCATTAAATGTGGTGAAAAACTAGAATAAATAGATTAAATTTGGTTAGTTTATGAACATTTTTCTTTTCATCTCATTTAATGACTTCTTAAAGGGGTGTTAAAATGCCACTTCGATAAATTGTCATAGAACCCTTGATTATACACCATAAATATTTTACCTACCTTTTTTTCAAATGGGAAATCATATTCATTTCTTTCATACGGAAGAATTGGCTGGGGTGGAACTTACAATAATCATGTAAAAGAAATTGCCCAAAAATCAATTATTAAGATTATGTACAAAAAAACTAAATCGTACCACTCCAAACAATTGTATAGGAAACCGATATTTTGGACCTTAGACAGAACTATGGTTTTCAATGTCTTAAATTTATTTACATGCATCCAAATAACTTTCTAAAAAATTCAAATCGTACCTGCCAAAGACGTGGCGCCTGTGAGTATGCTGTTCCCTGTACTCCATTTTAAAACTAGGTTGTACCAAAGGCATATAAATTTTGTAGCTCGAAAAATTTATGATTTACTATGTACAACCTTTAAAGAGAACACATGTCAAAATCTTCAATATTATGAAAATATACCAAAATTTGCCTAAAAAACACTAAAACAGATATTTTTTTCTATCCATCATTAGACAGCTTTTAGAGTAGATATTATATATTGTTTGTTATGTTTTTTTGTTTGATTTTATGTCTTTAAATTGCACTTGTATCGTTTATTCTTATAAAACTTTCTCAAATGCGATAATAACAGTGCAGACCGTTATAACATTGTAGTTTTTAATTGCATTTATTCAGTTACTCTTTTTAAATCCCTAATTAATAGGTATATACATAAAATGTTCTCTTTAATCGTAGAAATAAAAATAAAAGTAAAAAAACAATATTATACCCACGGACAGTCGTTGCCTTTGTGGGATTTTTTTATTCATACATCATCATTACATAGTATAAAATGAAGTCTTTTTGTTTTTTGAAGAGTTTTATTAAATGTACATGTGTTACTTAAATTGTACATTTAATAATATAATATAACAATTAAATAATACAAATGTACATTTAATAAAACTCTTCAAAAAACAAAATGTCTAGAAATTGTTACATAGTTAATGCCCAAGAAATACAAAAAAAAAAAAAATTAAAATGAAGTCGTTCCCGCTGTTTGTGCGCTTAGATCTTTTAAAATACGTAACGGATTTTCGTGCGGTTTTTATCAATAAATAGAGTGGTTCAAGAGGAAGGTTTATATGTATATTACATGCATATTATAGTAGAGAAAAGTCGAGAAATTCAAAGATTCAATTCAGGCATCGGGCACCGGGCAGCTGGCAAGCGGGCGGTGTGAATTTGATTTATATGGAAATTAACAGATGGCGTTGGTTATAAAGGTTGGGTAAGCCACAGCAATGTGTGGCCGGGTCTGCTAGTTTATTATATTAACCTTTGTTGTATACTTTTCATTATTTTATGTATCTATTATATGTATTGTATCAAAACTTTTAAATAAAAAAATAATAATATGTAATTTGGCCAAAGAAATGATATCATCTCAATGACAATTTCTTTTTCTTACTTTGTTCAGGCCGTTAGATACCATAATATAATATTTATTGATTATTCCGATTTGGTAGCTCGTAGTAGGAGTTTTAAAATTTGGTAACTTTAAAACTGTTTTATTATATCATCCTAGTAAAAGACCGTTATCAAGCGAACTCTGGCGGAATAAAATTGTAGTATCCAACCATATTAACAACAAATTTAAAAACAGTTGAAATGCCAAATGGTTGAGTTCAAATAGGAATTCGCTACACTTAGTCAATAATATTTTTTCATTACTTTTTGTTAATTTAAAGAATTCACATCTTCCCAAGGCTGACAATTGAATTTAACAATGCCTTTCATATTTTCAATTTAAATAAAACATATATAGTAAGAATGTTACGCAACTTATAAAAGCATAAAAGCCATCGCCAATGGGGCGATTACTTTTTGGAACCATCTCACGTCCGCCCGCCGCGGCCGCCGGATCGGAATAGCAGATGCAGCCAACCCTATCTCCTACCCCTGATGCAAGCCTTGCAACCCTAGCCCCTAGCCCCTAGCTTGTAATGCAATACAGTCCAAAGAAAACCTATCATATTTATACATGGCTGCTTCAGATGCTGTGGTTTGGTGTCTTTTTCTGTATTTGAAATAATTTCCCTCATGGCCGTGTGATCTTTGGAGATAGATACTGTGTGGACGAGATTTTTAAGTAAAGGAAGGAGATATAGTTCTAGCAAGGAAAATATTAGGGGGTGAAGGAATCTAGGGGTCAGTGTATCCAAGGGGGACGGAGGTATGAATCCACGCCTCCGGCTGCCGAGAGGGACCACCTGAACAGATCAAATGATGTGGCTTGCCACGCAACTGGTCGGCAGGCGAATTGGTCACAAGTCACCCGATGAAGCCGGGCGCCATTTAAAGTTAGAGGCTGGAATGGGTAGGTACTGTTGTTTTTAGTGTTATTTTAGTGACCTTGTCGTAGAAATCGTTACGTACGTTTTTAAGGAATGAAATAAATTAAAAGACACACGTTTTTAATAATTTTATGGCAGAAGCCTTACTTTCCGCCTCTGCCAGAGATTTTATAAAACAACATGACTTATTTTCCTATTTATGTTTTTAGGGCCAGTCGTTTCACAGAACCGAACAATTCGTCAGATTTCAAAGTTAATTTTCAAGTTTTTTGAGAGATCAAATAAAGTTCTGTTTTTATTCCACTATGGGCCTCTTACACTCTTACACACAGAACTTAAATAATGACAGTACTCGAATAGAACTTTTACAGAACTTGAAAAATAGCTATGAGATATGATGAAATGTGCAAATTCTGTGAAGAAGCTAGACTAGGTACACAATTAAATTTTAACGCAACATGATGTAAAGAAGTTGCAAGCTGAAAATAGTTGCATTTTTTTTATTATTCTTCATTTTAAGCACCCGCTAAACTGCCAAAGCAGTTTGTCAGCAGGTCAATTTAACATTATTAATATAACATTAAATCACAAATACAACAAGAAACCACAATATACAAAATAGATACAGAAGAATAACTTTTAAATAGCTACAATACAAAGGCATAAAATATACAGACAGACAGATATAACACAGGCAAATTACTCTTAGTCATATTTATACATAAGATTACAAACAATATCAATATAAAAAGTTTCGATCCATTAGCCATGATTTAGAAAATAAAATATTTTTACAAATTGGGGACCATGTTGTGATCTAATATTTTTCAGATGATTGAATGTGATTGTTATGATGAGTATTCAAAATAAGTAAAAGAAAAGTGTTTCGTGTAGGTTATACAGTACGCATAGTTTTGCAAATAAAATAAATACTATCCCCTTTCCTTGAGTTGTATATGTCGCAGGCCATGATGCGCCTCATGCACACCACGATCGGCCGCCATTTCACGATTCGACAGATCTTGATGTGTGTAGGCGCTTCATGATCTGCCTAATTTCACGATCGGCCTACGACATAATATATACGAATGAATCTATTACCGATTTTTACGTCATAAATGGGGAGTAAAAGGTACATTTCAACTTTATGCTGATGACACAATATTATTCTATCATAATACTAATTTAAACGAAATGGAAAAGGACATGGAAAGAGATTTGGCTCATCTAGCCGAGTGGTTGAGAATTAATAAACTTAGTCTTAATATTAAAAAGACTCACTATGTGCTATTCGGGAATAAGAGAGAACAATGCCTAAACATTTCCCTTGGACTAAACAAACTGGAACAAACAGATGTCGCAAAGTATCTAGGACTTTTAATTGACTCACGGCTTTCATGGAAAAATCATTTTGACCATGTTAAATCAAAGATTGCTCCGGTGACCGGTGTAATGTACAGGCTACGTAGATTGCTTCCCACATCCATACTGCGATCATTGTACTATGCTATGATTCACTCCCACTTGGCATACCTTTCGGGTATCTGGGGTTTTGCTACCAAAAAATTGATATCGGAGGTACAAATAATCCAAAATAGAGCCCTACGTAACATTTTTGGCTTGCCTTGGGATACACATGTTAAAGATATTTACCGTCACGCACTTGTATTACCATTTAAGATTGTTCCTAGCTTTGAGATAACAAACACCATCTTAAATATTATTCAGTGCAACACCCACACAAATATAAAACTGAACTATAACAACGACGTTCAACAATACGATACACGGCAACACAACAAACTACATATATCAAAAATACACTCAACAAAGTTCGGACTGAAATCATTAGAATACATTGCGTACACTAACTATAACAAATTGCCTGAAGAATTAAGACAGGCCTCTAATAAATCTCGAAACGATATATTGAAATCCTATTTTTTCAAATGTTATTTGGAAAACGAGTCATAAGTAGGTACAAACTCTGTTCTGATAGCTATCCTGATTATCTCCAAGTATCAAACTTTGTACATCCAGATATGATGGGCGCAGTTTATATCTTTTTAAAATCTTATCATGTATTTTTTATGTAAACATCTTGTATTAGGTCTGTGTATTTTTGAGCATGTACCTTTTATTGTATTTTTCCTGATTTGTTTTTTATGCATTTCTATAGTCCATCATGGAGGATACTTGATTTTAACTTTGTGACACCAACAGTACATAAATCAAATGAGTGGTTATAATATTATTCATAAAATCTTATAAGACATGTTTCTGTGAAATATTTGTAAAGTGATTCTTCATATGTTTGTGTCTGTATGTTGCTTCTGTAAAATGTTTTGTAAATTTTTTCTTTATGTATTGTGTCTGCATATTGGGTTGGGTTAGGTTTATCTTCTCAAATGTACCAATTGGCGATTCCTTAATGAGTTTTGATAACTCTTGGGAATGCAACTTCGTTGTATGTTTTATTAAAAAAAAAAAAAAAAAAAAAATAACCATTTTGGATACATTTTTTTTACTGTAGCCTCGTCGACTTGTTATTTTAAATTACAGTGACCGATGCACTTTCTTCACAAAACAATAAATTATTCATGATTTTTAGAGGCAATTCAAGTAAGTTTAATCGATAGCAATTTATTTTTCAAAGGCGTCCTTTACGATCGTGGTCAAAACTAAACTATCAAAAGATTCACAAATTTTCCTAAGCAATCGTTAACTTGATTTTTACGTAAATTTCGTCTGCTGTCTACCTCAACTTTATTATTATGTATTTATTTTTCTATGTAATATTTAGTAGTATAAGTGCTGGTAGAAAGAGAAAGTTTCTTAAAAATATATCTGAATGATGTAAAGACAGGGAATATACCAATAAATTTAAGCAGCGTTGGTTATTTTCCTATATGCCGCTAAGCGTAGGTACACCATTGTTTGTCTATAAGCCGTCCCTCCAGAAAATGCATGACTGTCAAAAGAGCTCTCCGACCGGCCGTTATCCATACATCGGAAAAGCGATGTATGGATAACGGCCGGTGAAAATGCTTTAAAGAATTTATGACAGGACTGAAATTTTGACATCCTTTTGCTTACATGACCACTTAAAGAAAATATAGATAAAAGTATCAAAATAAAATAACGAAACAATATAATAAATCAGTTTTAATGACACGATTTAAAGCATTTTAAAATATGTTTATAGTAAAAATGTAAAGTTATTAAATCAGGTAAGCCAATTAACAGGCAAAAAACGAGGAAATATTTCAACTGTAGGCGAACAATTTAGTGATCAAGGCATTTTGTCGAATTACTACCGGAAAAAAAGATTGAATAATGTTCACACTTTTGAAAGCACATGCCTATTGGAGTAACAAGATAAGGTCCGACAAATGATGTAATAGCTCTTTGGTTAGATGTCCGGATAGAATAATACCTCGAGTTCATATCCCGCTCACGCCAATTGCGTGTTTTTTTGACATTCTGACTTTTTCTTTGAGAATTGGACATTGTTCCGTTCCTTTTTCACCTTTTTAAAATTCACTTCGTCTTTGACTCCTCAGGTTGTACATTCTATGGTCTGGAAGTGGGAACTTTAGATCACATATTTTTCTTGTCCCTCTCTACATAAATATCCCCTCTTCAATCGAGCCTTACCTAAAATTGCCTTCTCTCCATTCAATATCTCATCTCTTCTAAGTCTGAACTCGACTCAATTCTTCCACATAATTCTGAAATTTTTCCATTAAAATAAAATCTTATATATAAAAATGAATCGCTAAATGTGTTGCTAAGCGCAAATCTCGAGAGCAGCTGAACCGATTTCGCTAATTCTTTTTTAGAATATTCCTTGAAGTACGAGGATGGTTCTTACGGAGAGAAAAATTAAGAAAATTGCGCAGAAAATTGGATAATTTCAGAAAACCTAACGACTATCGCACGTTTGACAGTTCGCGAGTTTGAGAATGACATTTTGCAAAAAAATGATTGTTAATAATAATGTTAATGAAAAATCACCTCAAGGGCGCTGTAAAATGTTAATCAGGATTCTATTTTTGAAAATCTTTAAGTTGATAAATTTATTTAAAGTAGGTACTCCCCTAATAGTTTGAATCTAATCAAGAATTTCAGATATTTTAAATAGGTACCTATGTTAGGTACCAAATTTAATATACATGAAAAATGGAAATTTGAATAAAAATTGTAAAAGATGACAAACGGGATGTTTAAAAACTGAATCAACTGGGATTGAATATATGGAACGCGGGAGGAGGGTTGGCGGCACGAGGGAGCGGGAAAGGGAAGAGGGAAGGCGGGGAAGGTTAAAGGGGAACGCGGAAGGGGAAGTGGAGGTGTGAGGGGGGAAGAGGAACTTGGGAGGGGGGTTCTCGGGACGGGGAAAGGGGGGGGGGGAGTGGAGTGGGGAGAGGGAAAGTGGAGGTGACGGAGTGGGAACGCGATAGGGGAAGAGGACACAGAAGAAGGGGAGGCGGAAGGGGAACGGGACGAATGGGAAAGGACACTCAGGGAGAAACAATTTCTTTATTAAATGGAATAGCAACGCATGCCGGGACCAGCTAGTTAATACATAAATTCAACTTTCCTTTCTCCACAATTTGAAATAATGGCTTAGAACAGGGTTTCCCAAACTGTGTTCCGCCGAACCCGACCCTTCCAGGTACAGAGACTAAGCTTTATGGAAATTTAAAGAGCCGTTTATGCTGTTATTGCAGTAAATCTTCATTTTACAAACATAACAAAATCTCTGAAATTTATAACTGTGCTGTGTAATACTTTGAGGAGAGTCAATAATAAGAACGTCCGTGCGATGTGGAAACAATAACAACGGGATAACGGATCTGCATGTGTTTCACGAAATTTCAGTTCCCAAGGAACCCAACCATATTTTTTTCGAAATCGACTTTACCTGAAAGTACAGAAATGTAAAAATCAATCCTCGTTAGCAATTAGTTGAAATATATTTAAAAAGATATATGTTTTGGATTTCATCAGTTCATTCCAATAATTTTGATTTGTCTTTTTTTAATTTTTTTAATTTTTTTATTTTTATTTATTTTTATTTTTTTATTTTTTATTTACATATGCATATATATTACAATACATTACAATATGATACTTTGTCTGTCCAACTGGGCAGAATACCCGTTTCAGGACAGCCAAATTGTATATTTAGTTCATAATATTCTTAACAAAGGAATGGTTTCGTTCAAGATATCACGGGAATTTGCTTCTGTCAAGACAACTTTTGAGAAAATTAAGAATTGTATATAATTAATGGATGGTTTCTTTAAGTCTTTAAAAGAATCGCAAAGATGTGATTTTTTTCAAGGCCAATTTGGAGTTTTGGATTTGTTTTCTTTAGTGAGATCACAAGTAGGAGATTCTTTCCAGGCCATTTAGGAGAACATTTACAATTGCATAGTCAGAATTTACACACTTATAAAGCAATATTTGACATATGAATTCCCAATGTATTTATAACTATTTAATTTTAATAAAGTACTATAATATTTAGAATTTCTTAAATAGTAGAAATTACACAATTATAATCCAACTATATGACAAATGATTTTTTAAGCTCGTTTTGGAGAACATTAATTTATTTAGTTGTTTATTTATTTCTTTTATTTTACGCCCAGATGGCTTTTATATAAATAATAAGGCAGTACCTCCATCTTTTACATGAGAAAACAAATAGTTTAGATAAAGTTACGATGGGATTTTTTATTTTGTCTTTTATATTTTTTTATGTGAATACCTCTCAAAAGTCCCAACTGCTACCGTTTGGAGCCAGTGAGACTGTGGCATCCCCAATTGGGGTAAGTTAAGAGGCTGACGGTAGTGAGTAGGGAAAGGAGATGGGGAAGATGTATCTGTCTATTCAGATCTGGTCACCAAACACGGCTAAAGCCATTTCAAGTAAGGTTTCAATTCTGATTGATGGACTTGCGCCAGGGCGATACTGAGAGTATTTTCCACTCTGGAACGTGCCGCAAATATACTAAATATTATTTTTATGTGAATTAGTAGGTACCCCAATTTATCAAAACACGCTATTATTGTTTTACTTCCATTTTTACAACCTATTTATGAGAAGCGGGATTTTAAAATTATGCTGCAACCAAGCCAAAGCGCAGGAACAGGCTCGACGCCACATTAGATATTAGAATCCGACTTACTAATATTTTGACTGATATCAAGAAAATATGCAATTCACGGACTCAAAGTCGTCAAAGTCATTAGGTGCTTTATTTATTCCATTTTTTTTTTGTTTACATTCTATTTTTTATATAATAAATAAATAATATATTTAATAACATTTTTTAAATTTTTAATTTTAGATATTACACAACCTAAAAATAACCTAAGTGTTCCGTTAAAATTTAAGGGTTTGCAAAGTGTTCCATTGCAGAAAAAGTTTAGGAAACCATGGCTTAGAACATCCTTGAAGAATGAAAGCCAGTTACATTTAAAAAAAGGCATTAGACACGTCAAAATAGTTTTAAAAAAAATTACGAATATAATATCTGCATGTCATTATTCCGCCAGCAATATATTATTGTGTAGTTAGTAACAACTAGTTTGGATTTGATGTAGTTAATATTGGTGTAGTTAGTATAGTTAGTAACAACTAGTTAGGATTTGATGTAGTTAGTATAGTTAGTAACAACTAGTTAGGATTTGATGTAGTTAATATTGGTGTAGTTAGTATAGTTAGTAACAACTAGTTAGGAAATTGATGTGTATTTTCTATTATTAAACTAAATTGTTTTAACAATCACTAAGAGTGAACTTTCTAAAATTGTACCCATTACCTCCCACTTATGAATTGGAAGTTCCTCCAGTCCTAAAATGAGTTTGTAATCCATCAGGATTGCTCTGGTAAGAAATAAAAATAACTGACTTGTCAAAAAAATGATAGAGGAAGGATGAAAGTGGACTGAATGCTGTAGAAATGAGATACCTGAGGCGTATGTGTGGTAAAACCATGTATGATCGTGTGAGAAACGTGGAGATCCGCAAATAATGCAAGGCTGGTGTAAGCGTGATGAGTAAGATCAAGAAAGGAACGCTCTGATGGTTTGGGCATGTAGAGCGAATGAACGAGGAAAGGAGTGTAAGGAGAATTAATGACGCAAATGTGAATGGTAGAAGACGTCGAGGACGCCCGAGAAAGACATGGCACAACCAAGTGAATCAGATACTTGAGTCGGACCATGTCAAGAGTCAGAATAATAGAAGAGCATGTTTGAGACGATCTATGAATGTGAACGAGGCAAGGAGTGTGTACAGACCGAGTTGTTTGGCGGTCCGTCCTCTCTGCCTATCCTTGCGAGGAAACGGCGGGTTAGTTTGTTTTTTTTTAGACTTATCAAAAAGTATGTCGATCATGAAATACCACATTTGACTGTGCAAATTCATGAATTGATGATTCAACGCTTCAATATTCAACATCTATAAAATAAATCATTATTTCATTTACTCTCCTGTTATATTCCTACAATATTGTTATTTCTACAATTCTACCCATGTCTAATGTATGTAATATAACAGTCCACATGTATAGAAAATATGCTTACAGAAAGGATTGTTATAGTTCAGTGGCGTAGTAAAATTTATTCATAATATGTCCGGATAAAGCGGTTCTCTACGCGATCTGAAAACAATATCTTCTTTCTGCTCTGTCAGCTAAAGGTGCTACGGCAGCCAACAGGCCACGGACGGTACGGGCGTGCTGCGCTGTGTGGGATAGAGGGTCGCTATATTGCTTTATTTATACCCCACTACAGAACTGTGCAAACTAGATTATTTTTTTATTAGATACTCTGTGGGTAATTGGATTGTAGTAGGTTTTTCCATGTTTGTTATTGTTTTGATGGTTTTTTAATGCATCTAATCCGAAATCTCTCCATTCAATTTAACAAATCATTCAATTTCTATTTGAAGAATTTTTTTATATTAACCTTTGAAGGTTATACCGGTCAGTGGTTGAGTTGGCATCGTGTTTGGGTCCCACCCGGGCATCGCGTGTTCGATTCCTCGGCTGGCTAAGTCCTCCATCACAACGCAAGCAAAATTTTCCGCTTTCTGTTGTGGTAATAGGAGATTTTTTAAATATTGTCGGGTTATTCGTAACGCGGGAATATTTATCTTTCTTATAATATTTTTTTTAAGTACCCATCAATGTAATAATATATATTTTTGAATGTAGCTATTATGTTGTGGTTATCCATTATAGAAAAATGAAAAAATACAGGGAAAAATATTCTTCATAAAGGAAAACGTTTAGATAACTTAGAAGCTTTGGAAATTAAAAAAAATCCCTTAAAAATAATGAATCTATTATCAACAAACAAAAAATATTGTCATATAGCCCAATCATGGATTTGTTCCCCTACCCACCCACTCTACACTAATACCTACCCACCCAATCTACATTATTAACTAACAACGGCTCCACCCCTACCATAATAAAACATTGTTCTAAACTGTCAAATTAGTATAAGCTTTCCCTGACGAAGGAACGTTTGTTCCGAAACCGGTCGGATTTGCACGTTATATAAGTGGTTTATACAAAGTTGTATTGTTTCATTTTTCTGTAATAATATATCTTCTTCTTTAGTAATATTTCATTAATTTGTCATCTTGGTTCCCGGCGTTGCCCAGGCTTTATGCAGAGCTTTTAAAAATCAAACGTGAATAATGAGCTTTCTCTTGTTTTGAAGGTCAAGTGTTCAAAATTTAATATATCTAGAAATAAAACTGTGGATTCGTAAAAATCTACAAATCCATACCCCCCGCCCGGCGCCCGGTGTCCGTCCGCCCGCCACTGACACTCTTCTTTTTATATATATTTGGTGACCTCAAAGACAGAGCGGTAAATTCTTTTGCTCCGGGCACAGATTTCATAAATTTTCAGACTATATCACAAATAATTGTAATATATATTTTTTTATGTTTGAACATAGATAGAGAGAGGTAGTTACCTCAGTATCGTCCTGGCAAGATACCATTATTCACAATAGAAACGTTGCTTTAAAAGTGTTTAGTCGTGTTCGGTGACTAGATCTTATAGTCATGTTATTTCCTACCATACTTTTTCCAACTCATTGTCCTTTCTATATAGGTACTTCAGCCTTACAATATCCTCCAAATTGGGAATTCTATATTCCAACTGGCTCTGGGTGGTTTAATCATTTTTCATAACTATGTGATTAACACATTAAATAACAATAGTAATTATGGTGTACCAGCGCAGACCCGAGAAGAATCACGGGATAATCATAGAAGCTCCAATGCGTACTAATATCTCGGCGAAACCTGTTCCAATATTATCACGTGAGTAGCAGTATGCAGGGACAGGTTATTATAGATTCCGGTTATTCTGCGTTAGGGCGTTTGGAACGTTGGAAGTCAAATTGGACTATTTGGTGGTAAAAATGTGGAATACATTTTTTTCGCTCTGCGTCTCAGCAAATGGGAAAAATCTGAATTCTGGACAAATCAGTTCCAATTTTGAAAATTGCAAATAAATTTCTGTTAAAAAATTATACACCTAATAGTTGGGAATTTTATGGTTTGTTTGAATTCTTCAAACAAACACTTACGCTTTGAAAGTAAAAGTTTAATTAATAAGTTATTCAAAGCAAAAGTTCTAGAGTTTAGTAAACCGGAGTTTCTGACGGAGGCACAACCGTATTTAGTATTTTTAATACATACCTACGTAAAACTGACAATTCATACTTGTATAGAAATTGTATAGGTTTTTTTTTTTACAGTGTATACCGCACAAGAATCTCAACTGCTCCTGTCTGGAGCCAGTGAGACTATGGCATCCCCAATTGGGGTATGTTGTGAGGTTGAAGGTAGTGGGGAGGGGAAGGAGGTGGGGAAGAGGAAGCTTGGGAAGTACCTGGCTATTCAGATCTGGTCACTAAACACGGCTAAAGCCATTTTCAAGCAACGTTTCAATTCTGAATGGTGGTCTTACACCAGGGCGATACTGATAGTATCTTCCACTCTGGAACATGCCGCAAATATACTATATATTGTTTTAAATGAATTAATTGTGAAATAACACAAATTAATCAAATAAAATTTATTTGCGCATGCCGGGTTCGAACCCGCGACCTCCGGATTGTGAGTCAAGAGTCTTACCCACTGTACTACGGAGGTCGTCAAAGGTATATTTCGGAGGTATATTTTGAATTATTCATAAGTGACGTAGATGAGTCTAAAAAGGGTATCTAACCATGAAAATACCAATAATTATGATACGGTTATAAAACACAATATCGTTATGAATTATGGTCTGCAGTTGTAAAAAAGTTCCCACAACGACGTTAACCCCCTGATTCCAAAATTTTCGCGAAAGTAAAGAACGAACCGAGGTAAATATTGGTGTATCGCTTCTAAAAAAGGTTATTGATACTATGAAAACACACAGATTACTTATCCGCTCCCCTGAAAAAGCTAACAGAATCGCTTTATCAAAATTCCCTAAAATCTCGACCGACGCGGTGCTTTCTAGGATAAAGAGGTTGGGGGTAACAGGGGTTGAAATGGTTTCCTACCGCCGCGCCGCACGATGTCGGAAGTTTTAACGCTAGCGCGACGTTGGCCACTGATTGGCATGATTTTTGTTTATACTTATGGATTCCCAATTAATTAACTACTGACATCAGAAATTACACTAAAAACAACACCTGAAACATATTTTTTCTGTAATCAGTAGCAGAACAGTGATACTATGCAAGACGCGTATTATTAATTTATTTTAGGTGTATTTGAATGTGGAATCAGGTTGTTTGTGTACTTATCATTAATATAAAGTATAAAAAATAATCACTTTAAATATTCTTCAAGGTCCGCGCTTTATTAAAATAATTTTTTATTGTCACCATGTCTTGGATCAAAATAAACATTTTTTTTTTTAAATGATAGTCTTCACTCAAATTTTATGAGGATATTAATATTTCATCTTTTTCATTCTTAATCATCATTTATTTCATCTTTTCACGGAAAAAAATTGTTGTCCAATACCATTATTTACTCCGGTTACATGTGAATATTCATCTTTTGACTTCTTGAAAAGAAAGATCAACTTAATGTTACATTTATACTGCTAACCAATAAAACGTAAACTAACACTATTCCCAAATAACCACTGACAAAAAAACCACTTAAAATAACATCCGAAACTTGAAATAACTCTCTAATTAGTCACAGAACTGAGATATAAGTATAAATATGTAAATAAATAAAATTAAAAATATATATTTTTATAAATTAAATGTATTGTCTTCGTTCAGAATAAACAATTTAATTTCCATTTTTTTTGTCTTTAATGGAGTAGGAATAACAAACTTCACAAATATTTACTGTAATTTTAAAAGAATATTAATGATTTATCTTTTTTTGTATACAGCAAAAAAATTGCCCTTAACCACTCCGACCCCTAAGCATGTTTACACGACAATATAACAATAGCAGTCAAGTACAATAAGCTTGTTTTCAAGCTAACGCGTGTGTTCCCACAGAAATCATTATACCTCCGTTATTGTTCTGAAACAAAAGGTAGAAAATCCATATTAAATTAAACTTTACGTCTTTATTTCAAGTTATCCGCAGAAATGTATAAAAAAGATTTATTTTGTAGAAATAGTTTTCACCCGCCAAATCGCCTACGCGCCGTCAGACATTGTTATTTTTTTATTAAATACTCTTTTATGAAATGGTAAAAAAGTGAGGTGACAAAATTGTTAAATATACATTTATACGATTGAATAGGTTTTTTTCTTTTTTTTCTATAAAATTTGGGAGGCGGGATTGGGTACCGCCGCCCTGGGAACCTTTATTGGATAACCAACACCTCTGCCATAGGTCACCCCAAGTGGTTCGCTACGTTTGGTGATTTAGCAGGGGTGCCCGGGTTCATGGGGTGAGGTTTGTCTAGGTATTGGAGGTGGATGACCAGGACACACTGAACCCCAGATTCCTACCCATCCCTTAAACCCTTTTCCTTCTCAGAACTCTCCTCTCCTTCCTTTCCCCCAAAACCCCTCCACACAGCATCCCCAAAGATGACATAGGCCCTGAGGGAAATTATTTTCCTCAGGGCCTCCTGTGTGGAGCTCATGTAAAAAAAAAAAAAAACTATGGTTTTTGTATAATCCGTTTTCACATAAAAACATCACTTGAGTCATTTTTACAATATTTTTTATGTTTGCATTCCAAATTTTAAGAATTACGAATGTTAATATTTATTTGTAATAATACAATTTAAAAGTTCATTTCATAACCTTACAAAACAGTTTTTAGTATTCGGCTACGTTCAGAAATATTTCATTTATAGAGCTTTAATTGCGAAGTTTTTATAAATCTGACAGTTCGTTTAAGACAAAAAACCTGCACAATGATACCTAAGTGGTTAAATACCATCATTTACTCCAAGGATGATTTATGGAATGATTGAATTTCTGTCAATTTGTTTTTAAATTTTCATCTATAGACTCCTATGTCTGAGAAAGATGAACTAATCACATTTTGTAATTATATCCAAATTAATACATATTTTTTTTAATACTTTAATTAATAGTATCTATTTATTTTGTGTTTTTATTATGTGTGTTTGAAGAGAAATCTTAATATATATAACAAAGTTGGGTTAGTTACACCATTTATAACTCGAGAACGGCTGGACCGATTTTCATGATATTTTATTTGTTGGATTTGTCTTCGCCCGAATAGCAAAATACTTATTAAAACATCGGAAAAATTAACGAAAAAAATTGTTTTTAAGAAAATTCTTTTCCTCAAACATGTTGCATGGAACGAATTCTCGTCTTTTAAAAGAGCTGCAGGAATTTTGTGATAAGTACCTATATATTGAATAGTGAGTATATTCCAAATATATATGAAATGCTGCCTCTAACAACCTTACTAAAAAAAACCACAGCACGACCAATAACCTGTGTTGCTGCAGGAATATGAATAAAACAGATATACACTAAAACATGAAATATTACTAATAAGCTTTGTGCCATAGCCACACTCTAAAATGCATTTTATATCTGGCAACAATGTATTTTTTTATAACGTACATATTAAGATCCTAGCAGGACAATCGGTTTTATCGAAATTTGCTAAAATAGTTTAATTGTTTGTCGCTTGTGTCGCCCTCATCGCTTTTTAACTCAATTCTATCAAAATTTATTGTAAATGGTTACTAAAAATGGATTTGATAATAGTATCCGCTCGTAAAAATCCGAAGTTACACGATCATTCCCGATCACAAATTAAATATTGGCATATTATATCTTGGCCTGTCGTTTTGAACGTTGGATTTCTATTTTTCCCCATAACGTGGGAAAATTTCCCTTAAGATTCCCTATTTCTAAGAAAATTATTTAAAAAAATATTATTTGAAAAACTGTTGGAAATTCACTATGCAACTGGTATGATTTTAGAAGCAAATCGTGAGTTGTTTATTGGTTTAACACTTCAATCTATATATATATATATTTTTTTTTTATTTAAAAAATATAAACTACAAAAAGTTATAGAAGTTCAATAAAAATCTGTATCTTCTAAATATGAAAAATATAAGCGACATATTGATTTCTTTTACATGTGAATCGAAATTCCCAAATTTTACAAGTAAACTAAATTTTCCATAAATACGGGATTTTTTTCGGCTAACTGTCAACACCCAAGAAGAACACCTGCATTGTGACAACAAGTCGTCGCGATGGATGTCTGCGCTCGCCAGTAGAATAATCCCCAGGGCGTCATAACACACGGAAATATAAAACACCATTGAAAAATATATTTGTTTATTTGAAAGTTTAGGTTTTTACATTAAGTAGTCGTTATGTATTATTATTAACATTGTTATTATTTCCTATGAAATAAAGGTATTCTCCTGTGAAAGCTGATGTATAATAATGACTTATTATATCACACTGTCATCATCACTATCATCCTAAGGAATGCTATGTGGAGGGTTTTTTAAGGATTTTTAAAAGTTTTTTTAAAATATGGAGACGAAGTTCTAATAAGGAGTTCTGGGAAGGAAATAGATAATAGGAATTGGTAGGAATCTGAGGGTCAGTGTATCGAACCAGGCGTAACAAACGTATGAATCCATATCAGTGCAGGGCGATGGGTCGAGATATTCACAGTATGGAAGATCTACAGTCTCTCGTATCTAGGGTGAACGAAGAATGAGTTAATAATGAATGTAAGTAAAGTCTAAAGCCATGGTATTTGAAAGAGAGAATATGAAAACAATGTGCAACATAGTTGTGAATGATGAAAACTTGGAGCAATTGGATGAGTTTGTGTATTTGGGAAGCATTTTTAAGGAAGCATTTAGGAAGAGATAGGAAGGCTGATAGAGATATTGAAAGAGGGGTGAATGCAGTAACTCTATTAATGGAGTACTGGTACCTACCCTGATGTATGGCAGTGAGTCATGAAACTGGCAGAGAAAGGATGAAAGTAGACTGAATGCTGTAGAATGAAATCCCTGAGATGTATGGCGTATGTGTGGTAAAACCATGTAGGATCGTATGAGAAACATGGAGATCCGCAAAGAATGCAAGGCTGATGTAAGTGTAATGAGTAAGATGAAGAAAAGAACGCTCCGATGGTTTGGGCATGTAGAGCAAATGAACGAGAAAAATAGTGTAAGAAGAATATACAACCGCAAATGTGAATGGTAGAAGTCGTGGACGTCCAAGAAAGACATGGCACGACTAAATGAATCAGATACTTTAGTCGGACCACATCAAGAGTCAGAATAATAGAAAAGCATGTATGAGATGATATATGAATGTGAACGAGGCAAGGAGTGTGTGCCAAGACCGAGTTGTTTGGCGGTCCGTCCTCTCTGCCTACCCCTGCGGAGAAACAGCGTGATGGTTAGTTAGTTAAATTATGAATAATAATAATTAACCATTTATTTGGACATCCCTATTTCGTGTGTAACTTGACACTCGCTTTTGAAAAATAAAATAATATTATGACGGATGATATACATGCCTTCTTCGAAAAAGTAAGACAACACGGAAATTTATTTCTTGTAAAAGCACTGATGGGCTTTTAAAAAATGTTTAATTTTTACATGGTTTTACTGCCAGATACAGAGATATCGAAAAATATTATACAGTTAGGTACAGTTCTGAATCTCAACTATTTAAAAATAATAATTGGACGATTTGTATAATGCCGTATTAGTGAAAAATCACCCCTAGGGCGCAGTTTCACTTGATCGTGCCATTCTCCCCCCGACTTCTTCTACCATACCTACACATTCACCTCATTCCTTCTCCTTACACTATTTTCTTCATTCATCTGCTCTGTAATGCATTCGTAATTAAATAAACTAAGTAAAAATGGTCAAAACGAATAAAACTTCCGAATAATAAAAGCTAATTGAAAATAATTCAAAATTCATTTATTACTGTTTACAAGTACCTAATGGCAGTTTTGCCTACCAAAGTCATCGCCAAATCAACAATTGTTGCCGGTACGCATATAATTAAAATCATTAAAAATATCTAGCAGAACTTAATATACAGTAATTGATTTCAATAATAACATTCAAAATATTTTTCGAAAGCCCACGTATAAAAATAAACATAAAAGCAGTTAAAAATTGATTCGTTAAACCGAGTGATCACTGTATTCATATTTGTGTCTACAAACAAGGCAATATGTAAGAAGGTACAAGTATATGACAGTCAATCCTTGCCACAATCGTTTTAAAATATATCTTTTTGACACACTTCATTCACTTTCCCCGTACAAATTCAGTGGTCGAATTTCTTCCCTCCAGAGTATACGTATTCTATACAAAATCCAACACATGTAAATATTCTTCATACTACTTTACAGAACAGAGCGTTACGAGACAACCTCTCGTGGCGACTGACTTTCGCGTAATGAATAGAAGTTGAAAATGGGATCGCATTTATCTGTTTTGGGTACAGATAAAAATGGAATATTACACAATAAATAACAAAATAATTTTTTTTTATTTATCATTTTCTATAGTTTAAATATTGTTTTCATACACATTATTTTTATTTTTTTTAAATAATTGTTTTTTAATACATAAAATCGATTTCAAAGTACATCGATTTACGTAGTTTTTAAAAATAATTTTACATCATTATTTGCGCATTTTATAAAAAAATATAAATGTGAGGGTATAGGTTGATATGTTTCCTATAACAAAATATTTTTCAATATTTTTTTTCTTTTCGTATATGACGACAGATGGAAAACAATCAGTGGTAAATTAACGATTTTTTGAAAACTGATCTTTTAAAAACAGTTATAAAGTAAGAAATTTTTTTTTTAATATTTAATATTGACTTGGGGCATCGAAAATGCATGTATCTAAAAAAAAATAATAACAAACTTTTTTTTTGAGGTGTTGTTATCGACACAGATGACTTCGAAAATACGCAAAAATACGAAAAAAAACATTAAATATTGAAAAATCCCTCGCGGGCTCTAAAATTGTTTGTTTTCATTCATAACCACCAGGTTATATTCATGGCGCATGCGCATTTGTAGTCTGTTGCAGAAAATAACAGTTTGGTTTATGTATGGCGGGAATTTTGTTGGTAAATATTGCGATTTTACTGAATGATTTTCTATTACAGTGACCAATTCACTCTTATATTCATATAAATGATATATTTACCGTGTTTTTTGTGGTTTGTCATAAGTTTTAGTCTAGGTATAATAAAAATAACCGTACTTTGAAGGTTGAAATGTCAATAAATGATTTTACATGATACGTGAAAATTCAAATTTACATTTAAGGATCATTATTTTATGAGAATTTCATAAAGATGGTGTTTTTTTTAAATATTAATATCTAATACATGTGGTGGTAAATGTATCAAAGAAATTAACTTTAGAGATGCAAGAAATCTTTTTAACTGTCGGTTTTATTTTTAGGTTATTTTTTTCGCTAAAAAAAACTTTGAATTTTTTATTATTATTTAATTATATGCTCGAGGAAAAAATGAGGTGACGGTTTCCTACCAAATTTATTATATAAATGGACTATATTTTTTAAATTTTGATTTTTTATAAATTTGTCTACACTCTCATCGAAAATGTTTTGGTAAGATATTTTTTTCCGCGTTTGAATCTTAAAATGTGGCAGTTTTTTAAAACTAAAGTATATTTCAACTACACAAATCTAAAAGGTAATTTTATCTAGTTTTTATAAATGGTATTTATTTTTACGACACCTTCACATTAAGAAATATATAGAACATTCAAAATACTTTGGAAAAATTCCAAATTTCGTTAAGACATCATTAATAAAACAGAGATAAACTACCCTCTCACGCTGTGTAAACAATGTGTATTTCTTTCCGTGAACATTTTCTTAATTAGTAATGTTTTCATATCCTCGGCCGTTTGTCAATTGAATAAAATTTTCGCGGGGTTTTTTAGTAAGGCTGTAAATGTCAATAGTCGAAAATGAGACAAACAGTGAACGTATATCTGCACCCATCCAAAGGAAAGATACAATAATTATAATAAAAATCCCTCTCCCGTATAAAGAAAGTGAAAAGCATTTTTTTAAATATCAGCTCCACACGGGAGGCCCTGAGGAAAATTATTTTCCTCATGACCTATGTCATCTTTAGGGATGCTGTGTGGAGGGTCTTTTTAAGGAAGGGAAGGATAGGAAGTTCTGGGAAGGAAAAAGGTATGAAGGGTGGGTAAAAATCTAGAGTCAGTGTATCAGGGAATGACGGACGTACGAATCCATCCCTCCAACTGCGGTGAAAGGCGATGGGTCGAGAGAGTCCAGCTGGAAAGGTCAAAAGGTCTCCCTCAACCAGTCCTACTCGATCCCAACTAGATCTGACCCGCCACGCAGCAGGTGGGTAGACTCATCCTCCACCAAGACCCAGACAAAAGTCACCCGATGAATGAATGAATCACCAAACGTAGCAAACCACTTGGGGTGACCTATGGGTGACGCATGACAGAGGTGTTGTTAATACAATAAATGGTTCCCGGAGGGGCGGCACCCATACCCGCCACTCAAATTTCCGTAAGTAAGTGAAAAAGTGAGAAAATCACAAAAAACATAAATCCGTACACAACGCCATCTCTGGATACTGACAAAAACAAAACACGGACAGTTGCGCATTGATGATTGCTTCATTGTGTAATTTTTAACTTAACTGAATTTAATTCAACAGTTATTGATCGTGAGGCGGTACGAAGTTCGTCTGGTCAGCTAGTAGTCAATCATTTACAAAATCTATCGCATAAACTTTATGTTTTGTTTTAAAAGTATTTCAAAGCATTATCAATATTTAAATTAATAAAAAATAGGAAAAAAAAGTAAAATTTCATTATTGCTTGTAAAAAGTAAAATTTCATTGTTGCTCCACAACCGGGCTCGAAGAAAGAAGATGGAGAGATACGAAATTACGAATTTTAGAGGAGCGCGCTAACATTTACAGCGACAAAATCGATGCGAAAATTGCGAAAATGTTTAATAAAACACGACTCGTTTTAAAAAGAGCAAAAATCTCGAGGGGAGCATCTTAAGTATCATTTAAAGAAACATTGTGATTTTTTTCACAAATATAATTTATAAGATAATAGAAACAGCCCTGTTTTTAATAATTTTTGGAGCACACTTTGCGATTTTTTTCGATCGAGGGAATTTCATATAATTTGCGTTTCGGCGCGGGCAGTATCTAGACATTATCTTAAAAAATAACTTTTTTTTTTTTAGAGCTTAAACTTCAAATGAAGAAATCGGTAGAAATTCGTGTTGCGGGCGGTAAGCGCTGAGAGCGGTGTCGCGCCAAATCAACGAACTAACCACTGTGCGACTCAAATGCGACCATTTTTATGCATACCTAGACTTGTAGCTTTTGTGGGGGGATTCGGAGAAACAGACTGTAGTGCTATTTAGGCTGGAGTAGGCTTTAAATGCAGAGTTTGACAGGCTGTGTTTTCTGCATGCCCGTATTATAATGGGAATTCGTTTTGATTATTTTATTAATTCAAGTATGATTTTTATTCATTTATCATAAATAATTGAATATGTAATCGTCGTATTCACAAGTATTAGAAAAAAAGACCAATCGTAAAAGAAATGGAAAATTAAATAATTTAATTTCCTGACAGCTATACGTAAACAGCTACGAGTATAATATATTCGCTTATTTCAGCTCTTTAATGAAAGGAAAATTTTAATCGAACTGCACAAAATTTGTCACTCTCTCACTGTCAATTTGAAAACTCTCGGCGTCCTGAAATTTGCACATTTTATCGGTGTGGAATTTTTTTATCAAACAATCGCATTGCTATTTCAACAGCCAGTTAATTAGTTTTAAAATTTCAAATGTTGAAAATTAAAACAAGGTGCCATTTTTTTTACCCACATTTAAATACAAAACTAGTTCTCAATCAATTGTTTTGAAAGGGTTCTGACAACAAGATAGTCCTGACTAACTGTTTTACATTGTAAGTGAAGAGTGAATTTTAAGCGCACTTGAAGTGAAATATCACAAAACTGCGCTATATAAATACTACGTTATTATTATTATTATTGTATTGGGTCAGTTTAAATATTTCTCGTTTTTTTTCCTTGCCTAAGGCTTTATACATAATACATAATCAATCACAATCAATTTGATTGACACACGACCACAATAAAACCACGTGGAATACATTCGCTAATCTAGTCTACTATTATAATAATTGAACACAATACCAAATACCATTCGACATCGTTCTATGGATTCACTGAATAGGTTTTCTCTAGAAGTATGATATACAACCACTTGAAAGAAATTGATATCGCCAGTAGGTATAAAATCTTTTGACTTCAGGCCCCAGACAGGCCAATGAAATTGATTATACTTAATATATTCAAGTGCATGTATTCTGGTGACGGAACCATTTTTTTCGAAACTTGTGAATAGTTTTTTTTTAAACTAAAATACTTTTTAAGACTCCTTGGTAAGCTTACAAAAAGAAGAAGAAGGTGGCTTGAAAAGAGTTAGGTAAATCTGAATGTTGGAAGAGTGCGATAATATTAAAAAAATGGTAATAATTAGACGCTTTTAATATTCCTAAGTTGACGGAACGGCGACGGTACACAAACGGCAATAAAAATAAGTCTAGTTTCTGAACTGTTAATTCGTGGTGGAATTCCATTGTATTAGAATTTGAAATTAAAATACTTATAAATAAGTGGAAGAAAGCAATGAAATAAACATACGTTCCTTATCACAATATCTTACGGATCTACGTTCTGCATCTCTTTCTTACACAATATACGTATGTCTCATATTTTGTCTCACCATTAAATTAATTAAAATTAACAACATATATATTTGAGGTGTAAGAAAGAGCTACAGGACTATTGTGATAAGGAACGTATCTTTATTGCCTTTTTGTTCCGTCGCCGTTCTGTAAACGTGTTAATATTAAAAGCGCCGATTAAGTGAAAATATTTAATAAAACACGGCGCGTTTAAATCTGTCGACAAATGCTTAAAGTTAAATTTTTCATGTCTCATAAATGTATTTTTAATAATTTTCGGAGCAATTAACGTTTCAGCTCTAAAAATTTAGAGATATTATCTTAAAAAATAACATACTTTTATGAGAACTTAAGAACTTAAAGTTTTAAGTGCAAATATGTTATAAATCGCCAGAAGTTCGGAATTCTACTTTTTTTCACCACTATTCAATCAAGGAAACAAAGTATATACTAAAAATGGAACTATAACAAAGAAGAATAGATAATTTCGTTGTTAGTTGTTTAGTTGTTAACACTAATTAATTATGTAAAATAAATAAAAGAATTGTTAAATATTTTCATTTAATATGTGATTAATTTCACCAGCAAGGAAAATTGACTTCACTTTGGGCACATGTACAACATATCAGAAGTAGTGTGATTCATACCAAATAGAAAGAAAGCCGATATCGCCAGATTATAAAAAGACATAGACAAGATAGGCCAATAGAATTGATTATCTGTCCACGAAATTACCGTATCAGTTTTACCATGGCAATCAATAGATTGAGCTAATTTTGGGCCCACGGACACGTTAACCACGCACTTCTGTCGGTTTATAACTCCAGTGTTCTGTGGAGTGCAATCAACATTAACGTCCAATACAAAACATTACAATCGAAGTTATATTGTTTGTCACCGGCGGCCGCCCGCATTAACCAAACTAATAATAAATCATCGACAGAGCCTTCCTCCCCCCCCCCCCCACCATCCGCCCACCACTTATACAAGCCATGTCGTATCATTAGTTTTTCTCGGAAGTCATCAATTCAATTCACTGATAAATTAAATGCTGAATTTTAACCGTAAACAAAGCCACCGTTGAATTGTTTTGATGAAGTGCGCGTGAATTTTGAAAATTTTCGCTTTGTAGCATGGCCAGCCGAATGGAATTGTTTTAGTGTGGTTTTCTTTGAAACATGGCGATTGCTGGCTAACTAATTTGGTATTTGGGAAAGAAATAATAATAATTTTATCTTCCATGACAAAGGGAATCTTACAAGAATCATTGCATTATAATATACCTACTATAAATTATTTTTAGTGAATATTTTGTTTGTTAAATAAAAAATAACGAATGTATTGTAAGTGTGTGGAACGGGATCTATGACAGAAAGAGGAACGGAGCGCCATAGACGATGACCGCCGATAAAAACAAAAAAAAAACACTAACTAAAGTAGGAAAATGAAAGAAAATCAACGAAGAAAATCAAATGAAGAAAATCAATATGAATTTTGAAGAGCAATTGAGTACACGATATTTTTTGTCAGTCCGTCTTTAGCCAACACAAATAAGCTCGATGGTTTGCCCACGCAAGAAGTAGGAGGGTTAAAATTCGGTAACAAACGTATTTTTTGATGTCAAATTTAACAAAAAAGAATACAAAAAAAAATTTCAAATTTTTTTTTTTTCTGGATAGGGACACCCTAATCACCAGGCGGTATGAAATATACTTTAAAACCTTTTCTCATACCTACCAAATATACACTAAAAATTTCATAAAGATAGGTCAAGCCGTTTCGGAGGAGTGCGACCATGAACACCGTGATACGAGATTTTTATATCATTATCATCATTACATAGTATAAAATGAAGTCGATCAAAATGTATGTGCGCATAGATCTTTTAAACTACGCAACGGATTTTCATGCGGTTTTCACCGCATGAAAATCCGATGAAAAGAGATAGAGTGATTCAAGGGATAGGTTTATATGTATAATACATGCTTATTATAGTGGAGAAAAACCGATAAATTCAAATATTCAATTCAGGCTGCGGGCAGCGGGCAGCTGGCAAGCGGGTGGTGTGGATTTTATGAAGGTTGGGTAATGGTGTTGTATTTCGTTAGCCACAGCATCGTGTGGCCGGGTCTGCTTAAACAAAGTCGGTTTAGTTACACCATTTATAACACAAGAATGGCTGGACCGATTTTTATGATCTTTAATTTGTTGAGTGAATACCAAAAATTCAAAAACGTCAAATGTCAATGCGCTGATTGTTTTGCTTTTGTTCTTAAACATATATTGCTGCCCCCCTTTCTTACACACTAAAGGTCAACAGTAGAAAAAGGGGCAAACGGTGAACGTATGTCTGCACCTCTCCAAAGGAAAAATACAAACTAACTAATATTATAAACGCGATGGACGTATGTGTGTTTGTTACTCTTTCACGCATAAACTACCGATTGGATTTTGATGACACTTAACAATAATTTAGCTCATACATCAGAATAACATATAGCCTATATATAATGGTAAGTTCTGGCGTCATGAAATTTGTAGAAATGAAAAAAGTGTGTATTTCATATATTTTAGCGGCAGGGGGAAGGAGAACGGGATAGATGGGGTTTGCGAAGAGGGAAGAGACGAGGGAGCGGAAAGTGTGGGGGAGGTGGAAGGGAATGGGGACGCACGGGAAAGGACATGCAGGGAGAATCAATTAATTTCTTTTAACGGTGTTGAAACGCATGCCGGGGACCAGCTAGTTATAACATAAATAAACAACTTGTATTCTTTTATAAAAGTCCATTTTTAATATAAAGTGAGCTCAAAAAGGGGGGGGGGTCCTGCAAAATCTCGCGTTTCTTGAAAAGAATATACGAAATGACTAAAATTTATCTCACCAAGGGGGGGGTTTAGATTGGAAGAAAAACTGCTCACCTAATTAATGTATGCCCCCTTTGTGAATAAAAAATGGTTCAAACACTATAATATATCCTCATTTAATAATTATTTGGAAGCGCATGTTACAAAATTTGGGACATTTATACAGTTTGTTTATTTTTTCCCACAAGTCAAAAATTTCTAAGCTTTATGTGTTTGAACTCGCGTCACATTTGATATCACCAACAGAAATAACGTTCAAAGGCTGAGAATTTGTGGAAAATAAAACAGGAACCGTTCAAATGTCGAAAAGTCATATGGCGTTAATTATCGATTTGAAGACGTCAAATATGGGGTTAAAATAATCGTCTTCAATAAGTCGTCTTAAACAAAGCTGAGGTACTGTATTCAATTTTAAAACAGTAAATTATTATCAAAGTACTAGTATTACGATTTTTTCCTGATTTTCATTTTATTAAGGAAGCCATCAACTGATCGAACCCCAATGATAAAAGAATCAGTAAAAACTACATTATACCCCTCCTTAATTTGTTCGGTGTCCGTAGAATGGATGTACCGGATTTGCTTTGAGAACGCCTCGAGAACACTTTCGTATACCTATGCACTGGAAGTTGGTGTGGTTCTACTTAGTGGTTGCAAGACAGATAGATGACCTAATCCTACCCATACTAAATCTACATGTTGTTACAATGTACAGTCGGTACAATGTACAGTAGGTACACGGTACTCGACAAATTATTACATTCATGCATAGTACGGAGTGGAGGAACACTAACAAAGCTTTCTGAAAATATATTGTTGTATCAAAGTAGATTACTAATAATTTAACTCTTTATTCATGAACTAGCAGACCCGGCCACACGTTGCTGTGGCTAACGAAGCACAACGCCATTACCCAACCTTTATAAAATCCACACCACCCGCTTGCCAGCTGCCCGCTGCCTGAATTGAATATTTGAATTTCTCGACTTTTCTCTACTATAATTAACATGTTTTTATATATATATAAACCTTCCTCTTGAATCACTCTATCTATTGGTGAAAACCGCATGAATAACCGTTGCGTAGTTTAAAAGATCTATGCGCACATACATTTTGAGCGACTTCATCAAATAAAATAATTCAAATCAAATACTTACTAACTCTAGGACATCTATTTTCCAATTTCTTCTGTAGAACGAATTTCAAAAGTGACTATAGTACGGCCCGCCAGCCGTTTTAAATCACACAAAAATATGTTTTCTTTAAATTTCTCGGCTTTTCTCTAATATAATTTACATGTATTATACATATAAACATTCCTCTTCAATCACTCTATCTATTGGTGAAAACCGTATGAATATCCGTTGCGTAGTTTAAAAGATTAACGCGCAGATACGTTTTGAGCGACTTCATTTTATACTATGTAATGATGATAATGATAATGATAATGATGGTCGTCACGGTGCTTCATAATAAAACTCTTATTTTTTATACATAAGGTGGGGTGTTAAAAAAAGTGACACAACTATGGGAATAGCGTGGTGATCAGTGAAATTGAGAATGAATGTGACTTATCGTATTTTGTATTGCACGTTCTGGTGAGAATCGATTTTATGGCTCTGAGGGTTCGCCGGATTGATCACTGCACAAGTTTCCGTAATAGACTGACTGGCACAGTTATTGCAAGGTCACTAATGTATATATTCCAGCACTGTCAGGATTGGAAAGGGTGAAAGTTTATTAGGTTTGGCAAAGGGTAATAAGGTAATGGGAATAGGAAAATATATGTTTAATTGTGTCAACACATTATTTTAAGAAAAAACATGAAGATTAAAAAAAATCCTTCTCACATAAACAATAAAAAATAGAAACATATTATTCCTACATCTAAAAATATGAATGTTTCACACGCACAAAATAATTGTACCCGAGGTATAGGTTACTACACTACATTATGTGTACAACCCACATACCACAAACTTTATTTTAAAAGATCAAAATTTTTACCCTAGTTACTAAGATTATAACTGGGGTTATTTACTACTTCACCAAGCGAAGTCATATTATTTTATTATTCATAAAACAACATACGTAAAACCCTGTTTAACAGTATTAACCTGCGAGTTTAACAGTATTCATCACAATAAATTATGTCTGCAAAGTTTCCATACTAAAGGCTGTTTTGAAATGAAATGAAAATATAGTTAATTTAAAAACTTTTAGTTTTGTAGCAGTATTCTTCAAGTGGAGCGATGTGGGTTTTGTATGTATGCAAAATGTTGTATATCCACACATATTCTTACATTTCCACACACATAATTGTGTTTTACAATGCTTAGGTATATTAGCAACAGAATAAAGTAAGAACCCTTTAACATGCTCAGCTTGCACATAATGTTTTTAGTAGCAAAGAAGAGGGATTTTATTGCATCTCCAATGTTGGTGTGGTTTGTGTACAGCGATAATTAATGGAAATTTGGGACTTACTTTCAAGCTGTTTCAAATTAAGTTGCTCCACAATATCAAATAACGTTTCGGTAATGAATAAATACTGTGATAAGTCTGTAGTGTCATAGTGATAGTTTACTAAGGTTTAGAAAAAAAAGTTAAAATTCCTTCGAAGAAAGGGCGTGTTCACAACCTGAGAATTTTTGACATCCTGCCGGTGTCTTTTTATTTTTTTCAATGCTTACAAAAAGAGCTCTAACTGTTCGGATCAGACGGATGTATGGAAACCTCATTTTTTAAGGAAAATGTTATTTGGCAGATGGAATGGTAAATAATGAGCTGCGGAAGAAAAGGGTTGGGAAGTTTTTCATTTTTATGAAATTATAAATAGTTCCACTTAATGTTATCTAATATAATCCAAACATAAGTTTTCAATTTAATATACATATTGCTTATGGGTAATATTATTTATATCTTTCCTTAAATATGCTTAATCTTCGAACATATTTTTTTCTGGAAAATAAGCTGTACCTACATTTGAATGCGTTAATCGGCTTTTGGATTAATTAACTAATATTTTCTTTCTGTCTTGTAAGGCATGTGTGTAAGTCTTTATTTATATGCAGTAAATTGGTACTATCATTTTGTAGTTACAAATTAGAACGTTATGGAAATTTTTTTGTACATTGAAGTTTAAGTTTACTTAAACTGGTACTTACCAGCCTGTTAAGAATTATTTATTTATTATTTATTTGACATAGTATCTAACATTTTTAAATACAATTCAGCAATTTCGGCCTCACTGGGTAGCTCACCTGTGCTGAGGCCTCCATTTTATAAAACAAAAATTTATATATACTACATTAAAAATAATATAAAAATAATGCTGCATAAAAAAAATCCAAAATTAATTAAAAAATTAAAAATTACAATTTAGGTAAAAGGTATTTTTTTAATGATGTATTTCATATTTGTTTTTATTTATTTTTATTTATTTATTTACTATAGATACATACAAAAGAAAGTACAAAACACATATTAGGAAGCTTTGCCTGTCCAACTAGGAAAGTTTCCCGTACCAGGACAGAGAAATTTACAGGTTCAGTTCATTTTATCCATACATAATTACATAACAAAAAAAATAGAAAAAGAACCTGGTAGCATAAAGTATATTCGGATTTGCCGAATTAACCTGATAACATATAATATATTCAGATTTACAGTGTATGAGATAAGTAGGTAATAAAGTTAGTAGCATTGAAAAGTCAAAAAGTGTAAACCAAGTATTTGATAACAAGTTGGAGGAATTACAACAAGATTCACAATATAGAGAGATGAAGTTATGTGTTTAAAAGTGTGAACTTATAATACATAGTTCACTTATAAGAGAAATACATAAAAATTTACAATATTTTTTGAGTGTTACGTGTATGTGTTTTATTCTTATTATGTAATGAGATTTTGATAACATTGTCTTTTTTGTTCTTTAATCCATTTTTTTTATTTCAAGTACGAATTTATTTTTGTTTTCTTCTATTTTATTTTCAAGGGTAATACTGTTGAATGCTTTTATAGCATGATATTTATAGTGCCTTTGTCCAAAGCTTGTATTCGCTGTCGGAGTTTTTATGTTATTTCTGTACGATTGTCTTACTGGTCTGTTATTGATATTTTGAATTTGTTTTTTTGGTCGAAAATGTAGTTTAGTAGAGTTTTAACGTATAATTGGCATATATCTAGTACGTCACAACTGTTGAATATTTCGTCTGTATCACTAAGTCTATGTTTTTTAAGTATTACCTTTAAGATCGATTTCTGCGCGATTTCTAAGTGATTGATAATTGAGTTTGTTGTTCCTCCCCAAACAATTATTCCATATTCTATTATTGATTGACAAAGTGCAAAATATATTTTTTCATTTGTCTTATTTTATACATGTTCCTTATGTTTAGGAAAATGTGTATTATTTTGAGGAGTCTATTTGCGATTTGTTTGATATGATGTGTCCATCTTAGATTATGGTCAATTACGATTCCTAGATACTTTTTTTGTTCTGTTTTTTCTAGAGAAGGGCAATTGCAGATGTTGTTATTTAAACATTCGTGTATTTTTTTGGTGTTTGAGTTGTTTTTTGGTTGTCCTGTGCTGTTTATACTGTACATTGTAAATTTTGTTTTCGATATGCTTAGAGTAAGTATGTTTGAGTCTAGCCATGTTTTCAGTCGCGTGATTTCTAAATTTGCTATGTTAAATACATTATTACAATCCTTAGATTTAAAGAGTAAAACTGTATCGTCTGCATAACTAACTATTTCACCGTTTATTTCCATGCTGCAAAGTTCATTTATGTAAATAGTGAAAAGAACGGGCCCTAGTATGCTTCCTTGTAGAACTCCGTATGTAATCGTAAGTGGATTGCTGATATGGTTGTTAATTTTGACTTGTTGTGTTTTATTACTCATATAACTTTTTAGTAGTTGGAGTTCCTTGTCTTTGATACACATGATTTCTAATTTTTTAAAAAGCGTTTTGTGGCAGATTGAATCAAAGGATTTAGCTAAATCTAGATATATCGCTTTGCATTTGTATCATTGATCTAAGTTGCTTTGTATTTAATCTATGGTACAAACCAAAGCTTCTTTTGTGTCTCTTTTTTTCTCTAAATCCTTATTTTTTATCAGAGATTAATTTGTTTCCTTCCAGGTATTTTATGATTTGGTTTTTTAAGACTTTTTCGAAAATCTTTGATAGCGAGTTTAATAATGTGATTGGTCTATAGTTAGTTATTTCCATTGTGTCTCCGGATTTATAAATAGGGATCACCAGTCCTTTTTTAAGAGAACTGGGAAAGCAGGTGTTTATTATACTAAGCTTGATTAAGTGTGTTACAGGTTTTAATATTTCATTTTTTATTATTTTAATGCAATCCGTTGTTATCTCATCTAATCCAGGTGCAATTCGGTTTTTTAATGAGTTTATTATTTTGTCAATTTCCTCTTCCGAAGTTGTTTTAATTATAAATCTGTGTTGTGTCGATTGTGTATTGTTTGGTATATTTGTGATATGTATTTTACGGTTCGCTAAAATTTTTCCTACACTTGCAAAGAAGTTATTCACATGATTTGCTATAGTTTCTGTATTTATATTGGCATTTATTTTTTAAAAATTAATATTTAGATGTTCGGTAGTATATTTTTGTTTGTATTTTGTGTGTGTTTGTAACTTCTTTTTATATTATAGTTATTGTTTTCTTTTTTAAGTTGTTAATATTATTATTAATTATTATTTACTATTCACGTAGCACAGCCTTAACAATTTTAAGAAAAGTTGCATTTCATAATAATGGTCTCGCACTAAGGCGATACCCAGTATATTTTATTTTATTTCATACCTACTCTTTTTATTGATTAAAATACAGTGGTTAAAAACTACGACAAACGTTTAAATATATGACCACTGAGCCCATAGCTTAGGAGCCTACCACTGTTATACAGATAACAGTTAAGTTTACGCTCTTTAAAAATAATCTGAATGAATTAAAGCAACATCCAAGATTATCATATTTATTTTATTCAAATCTGGAGAATGTCTTCACGGTACGATATGAACACAATAATTATATATTTCCTGCATAGCAAAAAATAACATAATTGCATCAACTCAAAACAACTGACAGTGTAGCTAACACTCACAACGTGGCAGTCACACAATGTGATGATACTGATGATTAAAACACATTGCCGAGGATAACTTCCCGCATACTAGAGCGAATCTTGTGTGCACATATTCATATTATTTACGTAATTATAATCATTAAGAAAAACAGTTTTAGGTATACGAAGAAGACAACGCCTAATTTTATTTGGCAATTGATAAACTTCTAACTAAATGAACATTAAAAAACACAAACTATGAATTTTATTCGAAAAAAGGCGCATGTGAATTTTAAATAAAAACAATCTTGACAAACCATGGTCATTTTTATCAGCAATCTTTCATTTTTCATCACTGTTGGATACTCCACATTTTTTACTTTGAATTGTGAGAATTTTGAGTTCGATTTACACGTATCACAAAGTTTTCTGTTTCTGATTGTCCCCATCATCATTCCGTGCGTGCCTTGTCTCCAAAGTTGCCTTGATGATTGCGAACATCCGCTCCTATAAACACGCACTCGCAAAAAGGAGGTTCTTTCACGGTTCATCTGCTTTCTCCTACTGTCTATTCATGCCTTTTCAAAACCAAGTTTTTCTCTCTCATTGGCCATAAGTATCAAGAAATAATATTCATGTAATAATGTAGAACAATACAGAGATAACTCTTTACTTAAATGTTTCTATTACGTGCCAAAGACTTTCAACGTTTTGCCTTAAAGCCATTTATTTGGTTTGTTCGCATTTGTTTCTACCATCACATTTATTTTGAGAATCAGTAAGAATAATGTAATATTAGTTAGGTATACTGAACGGGTTAAAAAATTTTCAAAAAGGCTTTTTTTCTCGACCCATTTTTAGTTTTTTCTTATAAGTACTTAGGTACTTTTTGTTTCTCTGCAACATAATCATAGTGATACATCATCCAGCATTAGTGATGGATTCCAGCATAGCAGTCTCCGCACAATGTACAATGTACATTGACTACATTGTCTTGGATGGGAAGCTATTGCGGACTGATGATGTATGCCGGGCAGTGGGTGCTGAATAATTATCACAGGCTATGAACCGTTGTTCCGCTGTACCGTTTATTCCATATCACTACACTAAATCAATGTCTCCCCGTCTATAGTCTTAACGTTCAAGATCTATAGTACGTGAAATTCTGCAACGTATATGGACATGAAAGGTTATAAGATGGCTTAAGGATGGTGAAGATTTGGAACTTTGTTAGGAGTGTGGTATAAATCCCGTTACCAATCTCGTTTGCAAACTGGGAAACTTTATCGTCAATTGAAAGTAATTTACGTTAATTGGAAATACATCAACAACTATCGTAATAATTATATTCATAAAATATTCATCAGGAAAGCACACAGAAAATAGAAAGATCTTTCAAGATAATAATTATAATTTAATGAAATATGGTGACTTCGTCCGAATACTGCAATTATTTAATAAAATAAAATAATTATTAATTCTGAGAAATAGATTAGGTTTCGCTTGTTCCTATTCTTCTTCTCTTGAGACTGATAGAGGTATGGAATTTAACATTTTTTCTGGTGCATATAATTTATCTAATGATTTGATGTGAGCATGACCGCGATGGTTTCTATATACAATAATGAGTTCTGGCATCATGAAAATACGCAACACTAACCGTTCATCCGATTACGATGAAACTTTGCAGATTTGATGTGCGAATGCCTACGATGGTTTCTTTACATAGTAGCGAGTTCCCGGCTCAAACTTTCGTGAGTTGTTGTGCGCTCGCCCGCGAAGGTTTGTATGTATACTGGTGAGCTCTGGCGTTATGAATTTTGAATAAAAATTTGCAGTAGTTGGTGCGCGGGGTGCGCGGGATGTTTGAAAAATCAGTAAGTATATTTAATATAGTTTAGCGGTAGGGAGGGGAATCTGGGAGGGGGAGCGGAACAAAGGAGGGGTGTTCGCAGAAGGGGGGACAAGGGAGGGAGAAAGGTGGGTGTGGTCGCGGAAAAAGAGGACGCTAGAGAGGGAAGGCGGGGAAGGTGAAAGGGAAACTCGAGTGGGAAAGGGGACGCGGGAAGGGAAAGGGGGGCGCGTGGGAAAGGACATACTATGGAGAGGTGACGAAGGGGTGACGGAGGGGTGAAGACGGGGTGGAGGCTAATGAGAAGCTGAGGGAAGGATTGCAAGGAAGACATAGTAGCGCTAGGGGATAGCGGAGGGTCTCACATGGACAACTGTGAGAAATATGTGTACTTCATATAGTTACGGGACAGGGAGGGAAGTAGGGAGGGGAAGAGATTCCGGGAGAGGGGAGGGGAACGAAAGAGAAGGTGATGATGGTATTAGGAGAATGCAGAGAGGGAATATGGGAACGTGGAAGGGGGGGTTCGTGGGTCGGGGGGACGCGGGAGAGGGGGTAGGTGGAAATGGTAGAAGGGGAAAGCGGGAGGGAAACAAGGGCGGGAAATGGGACGCAGGGGAAAGAACACACAGGGGAGTATCGGCGGATAGGTGGGCGACGAGGGACGGACGTAGGAGAGGGGGGGGGGTTTCAAAGGAGATATAGTAGCGGTATGGGAGTGCAGGTGGTAAATTTGGAAAATTTTCTCTTCTCACACTGACAGCTGTATGATGCCTGCTTATTGGTCGGAAAACCTGATTTATTGGTGCACGCACCAGACGGAAAAAATAAAAAAATATTGTTTATCTTTGAGTACCTACTTCAATAAACCAATTTAAAACACAAACACTTTCTTGGAATGGCATTGCAATGCAAGCTGTGTACCTACTAACTACCTTCCGATTATTCCATGTGTACAAATTGAAACAAAGAACTTTAATTTATACAATCTACTAACAATTGATTTTATGCCTGAACCACATGATGCTAGTATTTCACTAAAACACAAAACGAAAAAGACACTACACTAGCCGATCATGCACTAGCTTTGCCAGCCACACGAAGCTAAATACAAAGCCAGGATAGTATTGCTAATTTCGGTGGTGGGGGACGCTACTGTAGCAAGAAAAACCCATCCTATTCAATTACTATTGACTTCCTCGCTAGCTTATAAGGTTTAAAACAAAGCTATTTCTGTTTACATATAAATTGATTACTAGCAATAGCTTCCAGTCCTGGCTTGAAACACTAGACAAGTGTGGCTCGGGCATTAGTCGTACACAGACTTTATTTATTTGTAAATCCCACTGGAAAAAACGTCCAACAACACCTAAATAAATTATATTATTTGAGCAGTTCAATATTTTCACATGTAGTGTAGGTACAAAATGCAGGATACCATCACGAAAGCGATCTGCAGTATTAGGCCAGTGCAATTAGCGCAAAAAAGGGGGTCGCGATTGGAATTATTCCGGTTAGATTTTACATCAGGAGATGAGTATATAAAACGCATAAAAAAATTGGGATTACCGGAATAATTCCGATCGCGGATCGCTAATTGCACTGGCCTATATACGTTTTCATTTCAGGTGTAGGTAATATCATACATAAGATAGCATGTGCCTCCGTAGTCCAGTGGGAAAGACTCTTGACTCACAATCCGGAGGTCGCGGGTTCGATCCCGGCATGCGCAAATAAATTTTATTTGATTAATTTGTGTTATTTAACAATTAATTCATTTAAAATAATATATAGTATATTTGCGGCATGTTCCAGAGTGGAAGATACTATCAGTATCGCCCTGGTGTAAGACCACCATTCAGAATTGAAACGTTGCTTGAAAATGGCTTAAGCCGTGTTTAGTGACCAGATCTGAATAGCCAGGTACTTCCCAACCTTCCTCTTCCCCACCTCCTTCCCCTCCTCACTACCTTCAGCCTCACAACATACCCCAATTGGGGATGCCTTAGTCTCACTGGCTCCAGGTGGGAGCAGTTGAGATTCTTGTGCGGTATTCACTGTAAAAAAAAAAATGTTTTTTTTTGCATTTAAAGTTAATCAAGAGTCATGAGACCATTTTAAAAGTTCAATGTAGTGTTTTTGTATGTTTTAAATACTCCTTCCTCAAAATGCGGTTATTATGCCAAACAAGTTATTCCATCGTTCTAAGTAGTTGACAAAGCAATATTCTCGTGAAAAAAATATTATATGCATAAACCGTAGCACGGCGGAAGGAACATTGTTGCGATAGTAACTAGAAAAGTCTCAACACGTGTAGGGGAAGGTTCGAACGTGGAAGAAGTTTTTTTGACAAAGGTATTCTATCAAGAATGAGATAAAAAAATGTACTAAGAGCTTCACCGTTATTTACATTGGCCTTGCGGAACTTGAATTGTTCGCAAAACCCTCTATTCTAAGTGAATATCATAATGTATGTGAGGGCGACATTCTGAATAAATAATGTGGCGACTATTTTCTATGGGAAATAGTTTCGAGTTATGAGGTTAATTCCGTAAAAGTATCAAAATGTAGCAAAAACATATTAAAATAGTGCCCTGTATAATATTTTAAATTTTACTTTATTTGGATACGTCACACGTTTGGTTAACATAAAAATATAACAAAAACAGTTTTTCAACGTTTAAACAATATCAGAAATATATCAAACCAAATGCGCAGAAAATACATCGAAAATATAAAGAAAGAAAAATGTCCCAATCCTCCATCTCGTCTCTCTCCTCCCCCTTTCTCCTTTTAGCCTCACAACGAAACTCATTGAGGGATGCCGTAGTTCTGCTGGTTCCGGGTAGTTAGTAATCTTCTACGGTATTTACATTTTTTTTAGTAATTATAGGGGTTGGGGTTGAAAATCCGGGATCTTGTACTCTCTGGATCTCTAATTAAATAGAATACTTTTCTCCAACCGTTAAATTAACGCGGCAACCTTTGTGGCAATAAGCTCTGTTACCGTGTTATTGGCAATAAGCTTTATTATGGTATTACTGGCAATAAACTTTATTACCGTGTTATTGGCAATAAGCTTTATTATGGTATTACTGGCAATTAACTTTATAATAGTGTTATTGGCAATTGTTTTTTTTCGTATTTTTTTTATTTTTTTTCGTATTCTTGGCAATAAACTTTGTTACCGTATTGTTGTCAATAAGCTTTATTATCATAGTACTTTATAACCGTGGCAATTAGCTTTATTTCCGTATGTTTGGCAATAAACTGTATAATTGTGTTATTGTCACTAAGCTTTATTATCGTATTTTTGACAATACACTTTATTACTGTGTTATTGTCAATAAGCTTTATTATCGTATTTTTGCAATAAACTTTATTACCGTGTTATTGACTATAAGCTTTATTAGCATATTGTTGGCAATATACTCTACAGCCATGTTAATGAGAATACGCTTTGCTATGGTGTTACAGACAATTAGCTTTATTATCGTGTTATTTTGCAATAGGAATACCATCGTTCTATTAGCAATATTATCGCATTATTGGCATTTCTATTTACCATCGTGTTATTGCCAGCAATAACATTTACTATCGTGCTACCGGCAATAAGCTTTATTATCGTGTTATTTACAAGAAGCTTTAATATTATGCTTTTGGCGACAAATTTTAGTATCGTGTTATTGGCATTAAACTGTATTATCGTGTTATTGTCAAAACGCTTTATAGCAGTGTTATCGGCAAACCTCTATTTTCATGTTATCGGCATTATACTTGATTATCGTTTTTTAAAACGCGGCAATATTAAATGAATTAATAGCATTTAACAAAAAATTAATTCATTCTCTTTGGAATATAATGTAGGAATGTACACAATATAATACTTTGGTATAATACCCAGAACTTCTATCCCAAATATATTTTAACATCCCGTCTAAAAGAACTCGCCACACCAACCTTTTTTACACAACCAGTAATAATACGAACGCTGCAGCCAACTCCCCCATTTCCCGCATACTTCAAAGATTCAACTCAATTCAAAAAACCACAAATACCGATATATTTTTTGATTCCCTCCCTCGATTTAAGAAAAACATTTCTAGCACACTGAATTCGCACATATAACACACACATCACACACATCCGCACACACACACGCGCATACACACACACACCCCTCTCCTTCAATAATTTACTAACTTAATTTAGGTAAAATGTATAATCTATCACATAAAAACATATGTATATAACAGCGACATGTCATTGGTACCAATTATTGTGTTAAATTCTATAACTTTGGAACTATTTTCTACTATATTATTATGTACTGTTTGTTTCTGCAAAATAAAATAAAATAAAATAAAATAAAAAAGCTTTTAAAACTACGAAGAAACAACAAATCCTATAAGAAATATAAAAATCACAATATATGTAACATGCCCATTTCACCTAACCGCCAGCAAATTAATTAAATAGTACATTTCACCATAAACGATCAAAATTCAAATGTGAACATATTTTTGGGGCATGTATGGTAAAAATCATAAGGGAGAACGTCAAAGGGAACCTTCAGCGCTCCTGCGTTCAGTTTGCTTTCATGAAATTACTTATGTAGAGCATGGCTTAACGAATGCGCAGTACAGGAACTGAGCAATGGGCATCTATAGGTATGCGAGTACTGAACATCTTTCAAATGATGGAGCACTCGAGCTCCAGGACCGTGTGATTGCCAGCCAAAAAGCAATGCATAATAATGCAAGTTTTTTTTAACACAATTTTGAAAGAGATTTGTGCCGTGAATTAGCATTTTTAAGTGGATCGATGTTCTTCGTCAGAATTTTTAAGTGAATAATTCAATATTCTATTTTTTTCCACTCGCATGTCACATGACTATCGTTAGTTTAAAGAGATGATCGAGAGTTGTCGGAAAATCCACTATAAAAACCAAAAACATAATTTTATTTTTGCGATAAATAAAAATGCAGGTTTGATATGTGTAGGCTTCCGTAACTAAAATATTGACGCCTATATGATACCAAGAGTTGTGATTCGTATGCTCAGGATCCAGTCGCGGGTTAGAACTTTGAAATGGGAAATAAGATCACTGGATTAAGTTGCATAATTGCTCTTTTCGATCTCATGTTAGTAATGAAGACTCTGCAAAGTTCTTCAAAATACAGACGTTAACTTGTCGAAAAAATATAGCAGATTCAATAATGTTATTTAAAATTACACATAACTTAATCGATTGTCCTGATCTTCTTCAACGCCTACAATTCCATGTTCCAAATCGCAACAGCAGGCCTTTAATATCCCTCTTTGCAGGACCAACCCCAAACAGAACTCATTTATCTACAGATCCACACACTCATTTAACTTAAATTATAACCACATTGACATTTTTAACTCGACTTTACGTCACATAAAACGAAAACTCACCAAGCAACACGATTCAAACTAGAAAGTTCAATCCCTATATATTCCCGTCCTTTGCCTCTTAATCCTATTCCTATGTTCCTCCCCCCCCCCCCCCCCCCCCTCCCCACCTTTTTTATATAATTTAACTAAAAAATAAATTAATTAAGAAAATACCCTTACGATGTCACACGTTATCATTAACTATCATCAGTGGAAAGTTCATAATTGGCATAATTACCATCTTATTATTGTATTATTTTGTATTCTCTGATTTGCTGTCAGCTCTCTCTAAAATAAAAATAAAATAATTAGAAATTTGTGTCCTTTTATTTAATCAATACCCTCATTCAAAATTAAATACTAGTATTTTTTCTAAATCTGGTTTCACGTTCATCCACTCGGACCCGTCAGTTTGTTTTTACGATAATATAACATTACCAGACATACTCGTATGAATGACGTACGAGGCGTACCTGACTAATTAAATTAAATTTCCTAGTTCGAATTTTTTAAATCCGCCAGCATGACCGGATTCCGAGCGATAAGAGACGGTGGGAGGGGTGGGGGGTGCGTGACGTCACCGTACTCTACCAGTAGTCAATACTGCCAAATACTGTAGAACAGTTATAATCACTCAAACTTCTGACATTTTCCATATATACTCATGACACGTCTGCAGATATAAGTATATACATTTTTGTTATACCTAAGGTCGTATATCCTCACTTGCACACTTGCTTATATTACAATACACCTAGGTGGTATGTGGGCGTTTTGGTATGCGGGTACGGGTACCACCACCCAAGAAACCATTTATTGGATAAACAAAACTCTGCCATAGGTCACCCTAAGTAGTTCGCTACGTTTTGTGACTTATATACACCCTGGTTCAACGGGTGAGGTATCTTCAGGTCTTGGCAGCGGACGTGCCTGCCCACCAGTGTGGTAGGCTGAAACCGAGGAGGCTGGTTTGAGGAGACCTTAAGACCTGCAACTGGTCTTGCACCACAGCGGGAGGAATGGATTCGTACGTCCATCACTCCTGAACATACTGACCGTTCGATTTACCTGTATTATTATTATGTACCATGACCATTACAGTACAGTCTGTAGGCGAGCCTACATTCCGCCACCTAACAAAGTATGCAGGGACATTGAAGGTCTAGATTCGTTTATTTAAATGTAGAGCCGTTCATTCAAAAAAATTAGATTCTTGCGAGAGCTCCGAAGGGGCGACCATAAGTCGCCTATACCGGGGCGGGACAGTGGTGGGCACTTCAATGACCGTTCGATTCCTATCCACCCCTCATACCTTTTTCCTTCCCAGAACTTCCTCTCCTTCCTTTCTCTATAACTCTTCCACATAACATCCCCATATATGACACAAGCCCCGAGGGAAATTATTTTCCTCAGGGGTTCCAACGTGGGGTAAATGTTAAAAAGGTAAGTGGATATTGCGATTTTCCCTGAACAAAATGCACACTATTTTGTTATTCGGCAAAATGCACATGTATTTTGTTATCCGGCAGTATATCCTCAATGCAAACTGCTTCGGGGTCACGTCCATTTCATCCACGATTTCCTCTCAAGACATCTGCAGATGTAATTTTTTTTTAATACGGTGTCTTGAGAGGAAATTCGCTGTACATATATATATATTTTTTTAAATAATTATGCGTCTACGAAGTGGTATGTATGCATTTTGCGAAAGTATATCGACTTTCCTTAAACGGCCGTATATCCTTTTTACATACTTACTTTACTAATGAGCGTACAGCAGATATAATTTTTTAGTAGACCAATTCCAAGTCAGGTCATCGGCATTAGGGGGGGTCAAGTCGGGTCATCGGCATTTTCATGGAGATTTTTTAAAAAAATTATTTTTCTCAAAATAATTTCCTACTGGTTCTATATACGTAGTCCTCATAATCTTAGTGGATGTATGTTTAATTTCATGTTTTAAAACATCGCTTTAGTAAGCAAACACTATTTGAAATGGCTGTAGTTACGTTTGGTTACCAGATCTCTAATATTTTAAAATATATCTAAACAACACATCACTTCTTTCGTATCAAAACCTTATAGAATATTCTTGACTTGGAGTAAAACTCTTTACGCACGCTTGACTTGGGGAGTAAGCTGGTGAATGCGTGACGATAACGTTATGAAATGTGAGACCAGGCGAGGCGAACGGAATTTGAGAGGGAGATATAAGTTAGTGAAGTTTTACTTCAGTCGTTTGGTCTAAAGCACACTCGTTTTTTATTTTTTTTATTGTTACTATTTTTTTTTTTTACAGTGAATACCGCACAAGAATCTCAACTGCTCCCGTCTGGAGCCAGTGAGACTATGGCATCCCCGATTGGGGTATGTTGTGAGGTTGAAGGTATTGGGGAGGGGAATGAGGTGGGGAAGAGGAAGGTTGGGAAGTACCTGGCTATTCAGATCTGGTCACCAAACACGGCTAAAGCCATTTTCAAGCAACGTTTCAATTCTAAATGGTGGTCTTACACCAGGGCGATACTGATAGTATCTTCCACTCTGGAACATGCCGCATATATACTATATATTATTTTAAATGAATTAATTGTGAAAACACAAATTAATCAAATAAAATTTATTTGCGCATGCCGGGTTCGAACCCGCGACCTCCGGATTGTGAGTCAAGAGTCTTACCCACTGGACTACGGAGGTCGTCTATTTGATATTCGTCAGAAAATTGGTGTTTCGAACGTTCGTTCTAACGATTTACGTATATTATACTTTTTTATTAAGGCTAGAATGTGTGTACGTTTTTCAGTTATCTGAAATATGAATTGTGACAACGTAGTTTCCAGTAGGTTAAATAATGATGTTGTGGAATCGTATTGAAAATGTTTGATGCTCGATAGGCAGCGACGATACTAACGAAATCAATTAATATATTTTTAAGAGCACATGCGATTGTAAAATTGAACCACTTAATTTGGCAACGAAGGGTTGGAACTGGAAACGTGTTCATCAAAAATATTTTAGGTACTGGAGAGTTTCATGATAAATCAACAGTCAGTCTGTATTTCTGTATTTGATGAATTTTATTTATATTCAAACAAAACTTAATTATTTTATCTTTTCGCGTAAACTTTTTTGGACCAAAAGAAAAAAAAAGTTAAAATTTAACATACTGTTATTACTGTCTATTACGCATATTCGTTTTTTGAAAAAACCATCCTAAGGCCTTCGTGGGTTATTATTTAAGAATGGAACTTAGATAATTTAAGAATGGAACTTAGATAATTAAAAAAAAAATCAACTCAACATGTATTATCTACATATCAATGACGGAAATTCGAAATGTTGTAAAGGACAAAAATCCAAAAATTAATTAAATGTGTCATTTTCTCAGTTTTTTTTTCTCTTTCGATCCGAAGTTCATTCATTCTCTATCATTGATCCAAGTCAATATGGTTTCCAAAGAAAAAAAAATACTGAAAAACTACTGCAAGATTTTTCCAATTACGTAAATAACCAATTGAATAATAAATTACATGTTATTGTTTTATTTATTGATAACTCTAAAGCTTTTGACACAATTAACTCAAAAAAACTGCTTAAAACTCTAGAAAAAATTGGAATAAGAGGAAATGTGTTAAATTTATTTAAAGATTATCTTAGAGATAGAAAAATATGTATCAAAATAAATAATACTTTAAGTAAAACAAAAAATGTATCTGCAGGAGTTCCACAAGGTTCCATATTAGGACCTACACTATATATAATTTATGTAACCATAATGAAAAAACTTTTCTCTTTTGTGAAACATTTTGTATTCGCAGATGATACGGCATTGGTCATATCACATAAAGATCTAAAAATTGCAATTGAACTCATGCAAATTGACTTTAATCAACTCTTTAAATGGTCACATGATGCAGGACTATTAATAAATGCTAAAAAAACCAAAGTAATGCATATAAGATCACCTAATGCCAAATTTCAATTTAATCCTAATATTATATCTCATAATTTTAATTGCATTCATAAAAATATTCCAACTAATTGTAAATGTGAAAGCTTAGAATTAGTTTCGGAATACGTGTATCTTGGTGTTACTGTAGATTGTTTTTTTAAATGGGACAAACATATTAAAAAAACCTGTAAAAGACTCAGATCGATTGCTGGCAGAATGTACACATTAAATTTTTTCCTATCAATTGAAACACTTAAAATAATTTATATGTCACTAGCAGAATCTATTATTATAAGATATGGATTAACAATATGGGGAAATACTTCTATAACCAATCTGAAACAAGTGCAAGTTGTACAAAACGCAATTGTAAAATTATTGGTCGTCCCTAATATTTTCAAACAGAGACAAAATAAACCGTTGCTGTTTCAAAGTGCCAAAATTTTATCTGTTAAGGCAATACTTTGGCACAAAATTATAATTCAACATATATTTACCCCGCAGCATAAAGAGAAATTAGAACATAAATACAGCACTAGATTCACGCGTAACGACGGGTTAATAGTTCCGAAATTTAACAATAAGTACGGACAGAGAACGTTTGAATATATCATACCGAAGATATTTAATTTATTACCTGACACTATAAAGCAATGTAATTCTATGAATAAGGTTAAATATATGGTGAAAAATTGGCTATCGGAAAAAAAAGATTTATATTGATTTTGATATGTATGAAAAAATGTTGTATCTGTAGATATAAGATGTAAATTTTAAATTTTAAAAATGTATAAATATGTAACTAAAATATAAGCACCTGTTGACAAGCCGATTCAATTGGCTTAGCAGGACTTGTTTGTTGATTATATTATGTATTATCTATTATTTCAATTAAAAAAAAAAAATAATAAAAAAAAAATTTAAAAAAAAAAAAAAAATAAATAAATAAAAAAAGTAAGGAAAATAAATGTGTCCTTTACGACGTGTTTTTCAAGAAGATTTTGTGATTTAAAAATTAAAAATAAATTAAGTTCTGTTCTTAAAGCAAATACCATCAATGTTATGTACATAATTATAGGTCTACAAAAACAGGGGATATAATTTTAAAAAAACTCTTTTCGCTCTCCTGAACAATTAATTAATATTTTGTCCTTTACAGCAACAAATTTCCGCCATTGGTATTATTCGACGCAAAAAAAGCATAGTAGAGAAAACACAAAATTTTTTGTTATTTATTATTAATTAACGCCCTTTTTCAGGGTTTTTACAAACATTACATAGGGCTAATTAGAAATATATAGCATTCATTAATAACTGAACTGTCTCAGTAACAATATTTTATATTTGTTTAAACATAAATTGAAGATGTCCACTGAGTTGGTATAGTTGTTTCCCTCCATTAGTATTCTTGGCAAAGAGGAATACATATGGTAGTTAGTCCCAGAATTTCTGCACTGAAATAAATCCTGACTTCTAGTATTACGTAGTGGAATCCTGAAGCTTATTAATTCCAGCAATACCGGACTATCAACTAAATCCCAAGTCAGTGAAAATTCTTCTGTCGGACAATTTAAGCATATTCATATCATTTAAAATAGTGTTGTAGTTCAACATAATTGCTGGAATACCCATTTTAAAATTTAGGAAACGTAAGAATTTGTTTTATATTCTTTCAACAGCTTGTACATGTATACTATAATGTGGATTCCAGATGGGAGAATTGTACTCAAGTTGACTTCTAACATAGGCAAAATATAACAGTTTAATACACTGTTAAAATTTCTAGTTAGTCTAGTTATAAATCCCAACATTTTTAAGCCCTTATTAGAGATTTCTGTTATATGGACAACAAATGAAAGATTTTATTGAAAAGTGATGCCCAAGTCTTTAATTTGTGTTAATGTCTCGAGAGTATTGTTATCAATGTTGTAATTAAAGATCACTGAATTTTTTATTCGAGAAAATCTAACTATTTGACATTTTGAGATATTTATGTAAAGTATATTTTCATTACCCCAAATTAACAATTTATTGATATTATCATTAAGAATGTTGCAATGGTAAATATTTTGAATAATTCTATAAATTTTGAGGTCATCAGCAAAAAGTAAGATAAACACATCATGAAATATTTTTGTAAGATCATTTATAAACAAGATAAATAATATTGGGCCAAGGTGTGAACCCTGTGGAACTCCACTTGTTGCATAATTTTTTTCCGACAGGGACGATTTTATTCTAACAATTTGTTGATCTTTCAGTAAGATAGCTTTCAAACCAGGTAAATATATTGCCACGAATACCAAGCTTTTCTAATTTCCCAATGAGAATTTTATGAGAAACTGTATCAAAGGCTTTACTAAAATCAGTATAAACAGAGTCAACTTGTTTCTTTTCTTTAAAAGCATTGGCTGTAAAATTTTCACAAATAATTAAATTGGAAAGAGTACTTCTACCTGGCATAAATCCAAATTGATGAGGTGATATCAAAGGTTTTATTTGTTAAAAAAGTTTGTCAAGTATTAGGCTTTCAAAGAGTTTCGGTATGGTGGATTAAATGCATATTGGTCTCTAATTACAAACATCACTTTTATCACCCTTTTTGAAAATTGGAGTCAGATAACTAATTTTTCATCTATCAGGAAAAATTCCACTAGATAATGTTAGGTTAAAAAGTTTGGTTAATGGAAGAGCAATTACTTTGATAAATATTGTAGGAATATTATCCGGTCCCGGGGATTTGTGGATATCTACGGATTTAACTTTATTAATTATATCAGAGATACTTATGGTACAATGTGAAATATCAAGCGTTTCATCTAGAGTTGTTGTTGGATAAGGAGCATTATTATTTTTCTATTGAATAAACACTTTTAAAAAAAATTCAAACAAGTTAACAGTACCATCAGTATGACGTTTAGGTGCATAATGCTCGGGAAATCAGAATCACCCTCTTTAAGAGGATTTCGAGTATTTACAAAAATAACTTACATTATTTAGTATGGAATTTTGAATTTCATTTATATAGTTACTGTAGCAGGTCATAGACATTTTTTTACATGATGTTCTTAAATTTTTAAATTCAATGTAATGTTTTTGAAATAATTTATTAAATAATAATTTCAGCCTTACTAAAAAACCCAGTGAAAAATTTATTCAATTGAGAACGGCCGCGGATGTGAAAACATTACTAATTAAAAAATTGTTCATGGAAAGATATATACATAGTTTACACAGCCTGAAGGGGTAGTTTTACAGCTGTATATACAGTTAATAAAAATAATAATTCATCATCGGATTTCTGAATTTTTTCAATGTATTTTGAATGTTCTATATATTTCTTATTTTAGACGATGTCATAAAAAAATTACCATAATAGAAACTAGATAAAGTTATCTTTTAGATTTTTGTATTTGAAACATACTTTAGCATTTAAAAATCGATATATTTTAACCTTCAAAAACGAAAAATATTTGAAAAAAAAGCATACCACAAATACTTTTAATCAAAACATAGAAAAAAATGTAATAAATATAAAATAAAAAAAACACAGTCATTATATTTAATAAATTTAAAAAAACTGTCACTTTACTTTTTCTCATTCCATTCAATAATTATTTTTTTTTAAATGTTAAAGTTTGCTTTTCATATCTAAAATTTAACGACAAAAAAACTGATATTTTATGCATTGCATGCACATCTTAAAGTGTCAATTTCTTTGATACGTTTACCAACATGTATGAATTAGATACTTACGTTATAATAAAACATAACTTTAAAGAAGTTCTTGCAAAATAAAAAGCCTAAAATGAAGTTTGAATAAAAATATAACCTAAAAACCATTTTCTGACACTTCAATTTACAAAATACAATTATCATAATTTAACTTGAATAAAACTGACGAAAACTTCCACAAATAAGTGGATAATACATTAAATACAGGAATATAATAAGAAAGTGACCGTTTAATGTAAGAAAAACGCTATTCTTAATTAATTAAAAAAGATTAATATCCACACGAAAAACCGCCATTGCCAAGAGTGGCGCGCCGCAAAAAAACTCGCCTGCGCATGCGCGACCGGTGTTGCAAGTTCGAAATAAATACATTTTAGAGATTATTTTTTTAGTAACAAAATATGCATGGGCTTTTGTATAACGTACAACAAACATACAGTTTAACGATAGTGCTGTGGTTTTTTTTTGTAAGGCCGTTTATGTTTAATTTTTTTAGTGACAAGTAGATTTAAAAGTTCTTTGGAGTACCATTTTGGATAGGTATTTGGCTTACATTTCATTATTGGAATATATATGCTAAAAGCTTTTTCCAAAACAGAATAAAATTTATTGATAGCTGTGTTGATATCATCATATTGCACAGATGACCAATCAACAGACAAAAGATAATTACAAATTTTCTTGTAATCAGTTTTTAACTGAAAGACGGTTTACAGATATTAACATGTACATTAGAAATAATAACTTCCAGTGGAGGATGATAAGCATCAATGGGCACAAGCGGTTCACTACGTTCTTCAATTACTAGTGGCTCTAAGTTAGAAAAACATAAGTCTAGAGTACGATTATTTTCATTTGGCATAGAATTTGCCTGATTCAGACCTACGAATAATGCCATGTCTAGAATAATGCGTTCAGACTCACTAACACTGATATTATTGTCACTGTTCACCCAGTTCACATTTGGAAGGTTATAATCACCAGCAAGCAAAAATGTTGCACTAGGATTCCTTTTTTAATATAGTTTCCACTTCCTTACTATGGAACCTGTATACTTCATTACTTGAATTTGGTGGGATATAAATACAGCCCACAATAATCTTTTTATTCCTGGCAACATTCACTTGTAGGAAGATTTGCTCAAGTTGTTTGTGTTTTGTTGTAATTAAGTTGGCTTTATATTTCTTGCTATGTACTTATATTTTTGTAATTATTATTTCGCCCGCTTAAAAGTAAGACCCAATCAATAAGTGACCGAAGTAAGCAAACTGGCAATTCAAATAAAAAGATTTAATTCATCTAAATAAAGGTCGGCTTAGTGACTGATGACCATGTCTACATAAATTTTAAATGATTTATTTATTATTTTTAAAACGTGCAATATTGATGCGATTTGAGTAATTATGTGTGCAATCTGAAATCTTTCAATTTTGGAGGTTGTTATGGGTATCTCCGACTCGGAAATTTATTGGATAACTAACACCTTCGCCATAGATTACCCCAAGTGGTTCGCCTAGTTTGGTGACTTAGCAGGGGTGCCCTGTTCATTGGGTGAGGTATGTTCAGGTCTTAGCGGCGGATGCGCCTGCGTGCTGGTCCTACGTAGTTTAACCGAGAGAATTTTATGGCATACTTTGTCAAAGGCCTTGATAAAGTCCGTACATATTACGAATTGACTTGAGTTATGTTAACTAATGCGTTCGAAAAGGGAAATTTTATCAAGTAACAGTTTTTCAAAAAGATACGGAATTATGGATACCTTGCATATTGGTCTTTAATTGGAAATATCACTTTTATAACCCGTTTTAGGTTATTACATCGGTGTTAGATAACAACGTTTTCAAATATCAGGAAGCAGCCTGTGTGAAGGGATTGATTAAGCAATAAGCATCTCAATTCCACCAGTGAAGAAATGTAATTTATAAGGATATTAGGATGCACATTATCACGTCCGGCCTTCTTGTCTTTGTCTAGAAATTTAATTTTAGCTTTAACGTTGTTTATATATATGTACGACAGGAATATGTATGCTCCCGTTAAGGGACGAAGGTGGTATATAATTTTCTGGAATATCTTCGACGTTTACACTTTTGAAGTAATCAGCAAAAAAGTTGACCGTTACTTCATATCAGTACTACTATTTTCTTTAAAATGCATTGAGGTGGGTAAAGTTTATTTTTGTAAGAGAGTTAACATGTATGAAAACGTTTTTATTATATTAGAAGGTATAACATTTTTGATTTCATTTATGTAATAAAAATATGGTGTTTTGACAGTTTTTTTAACTTTCAGTTCTATAGTTGTGAAATATTTATAGTCGTTAAGGGAGTTCGATTCTTTAAAGTTTTTGTGCGAAATTTTTTAACAGATAACTAGATTATATAACTCACCGCTGAAACAATTCGGGAACTTCGTATCTTTGAAGTGTGACAGTGGTATATAGTTTTCAATGGCCCTATTAATAATTAGACTAAATTATTATTAGAAAAAATGACAAGTCTTCATTTGCAAGATTAAAGAAAAATTATGAGTATGGTAGAATAGTTGTGCCATCTGGTGAGTTATTCGTCGTGATGGTTATGCATAGAGCGCGAAGGTGGCAGTCTAGGGGAAGGAGCTCATCAACTGATTTAAAACAATATGAATTGAAAGATTACTACAGAATACTAAATCCTGCAGCCGATTTTTGGTATTGTAGACTTGATTGACTTGATGTAGAGAGAGTAATTTAATCATATTTATTATTTCGCAAGCATTTTCTGGCAGGCAGTTGTTATAAGAGTTCTTATTCATCCAATCAATATAGTCACCAAATAAACTTGTGTTGGCATCAGGGTATTTATTTTCAAAGGTTTCGAGGTCATCAATATGGTCTCTGCAGACTGTGATGTTGGATCCGGGAGGAATGTAGACACATCCCAGTAGAATTTTACCTGATTTACCTGAATTAGTAATACGAATACCTGGCCCATGTCTTGATGATTACAAATTAATCGAGTGAATGGCGGTGATTTTGTAATGGATATGAGAACTCTTCCTCCTCTGGTTTTAGTGCTGGTGGCTGAATATCTGTCAAGGCGGTGGGTGTTGAATGATTAAAATTCAAGTTCCGCGCAATGAATATCCGGATCGAGCCAGGTTTCAGTAAGAAAAAATACATCCATGTTTTGAAATAATCGAAGAGTTGTTTGTAACTCCAAGAGTTTGGTGCGGCAGCCTCGGATATTTTGGCCATATCCATTGATGTGTTTGTGTTTTTTGCAGTTGTCTTCACTATTGTCAACTAGTTGTTGATAAATTTGACAGCTAGCCCAACTTCACCTCCCTGTATTTGACTTTCCATTATTTGGCGTAGGTCCGACAAGTATTTCCTTTGGTTTGGTGTTTTGGCTTACTCTCCTTCCTTTTCTCATAAATATTCTTGGCACAGCATCCCAACTAGTTTCCTCATGGGTCTCCTGTATAGGGTAAAATGTAAAGAAAAATAAACTAACTCCTTTTAATATCCAATGTAATAAAGCACGCATTAATTACCCACTCTAACATAATGAATAATAATAACATTTTTATCTGCAGGTTGTGTCGATATATTGTAATGTAACGAACGTATTGCGAATCAAAATACGAACGTTATATTGCGCGTTAACATATCTATCGATATACGTCGCTAGGTCGCAGTCAAGCCAGATAGCGCTGTGAATGGTGCTATTATCAGGAAAACGTAAATACAAAAATACGTTTCATCCCCGGTTGATAAATGTGCACTTCGACTGCGCACACACATCATGCACAGGGAGCATTGGTGTAAAACTAACAAATTGACCCTCTGATTTGGTTTACAGTTCTTGCGGCCAATATTATAATGTTAATAGGGTGTATTGAACCGTGCTTTTCGTCAAATTCTTTTTCCGTCTAACCATTCTTTTTCCATCACCCTTCGGTTTTTCGTCAAATTTTAACGTTTTGAAATCGATAGTACTCCAAAAGTTTTACAAGAAAATGGCATTTTGTTTGCAAATAACTAATTACCATAATCTGAATTGAATCAGTCCGCTTCATCGTGATATATGTGCCCATGATTTGGGTAGCTGCCCTTTTTCGTAGATTGCTGTGAAAGTAATTTAATTTTGAAAAAAAAATATTGTGTGTTATATAAATAAATATATTATTAGATGCTCTGTTGATTTTTAAATGTTATTCGAGACATAAATTTAATCCAAATTTTTTCTCCAAATAATGTCAGGAATCACTGGTAAGTTAGTTACGTTTCTTAACACCACGCATAAAAAAATTATATAAAACCTTTCATTACAACATTTAAAGAATCCAAAACACAATTTTTAAATGATTTATATTATTTGATTTGAAACAATAGTAGGTATGCACTATACCCCACAAATTAAATATCAGTTAATTTTGTTTTGAAGAGTTTTATTTAATTTTTAAATTTAAATACATAAACGGCTATACTGCCTTTTATAAATAAACATATGATAGAGTACAAAAGTAAGAAAAATAATATCATTACATAATAGTAGTTTTAAACTTAAAAATAACATACAATTATTTTGTGTTTCACAACAAAAAAGAACAATGAGAAATATCATCATTTCATTTCAACATGTCCATATTGCATATATAAAGTTACAATATGGAAAAATAATTTTTGAGTGCATGTTTATATTGCGTTAATTTAAAGAAATAAACGTCGCCGATGTAAGCATATTCATTTCCCAAAATGTGTAATCAACTGATTGGTGAGTAATAATGTGATAATGTATGTGTGTTATTATAGTAGAACGGTAGTCAGTCTATTGTTATCGCGACCAAGGCAATGAAATCGTTTTAGTTCTATTAAATCAGGGGTATCCAGGACCGAGTGAATTATTTTATATAATATTAATAGATCACAGATTTTTCTGCGATCTGATAAATTTACGAGATTAGTCCAGTTTAATAACAAATTATAGTCCACGGATTCTCTTGGAATACCTAATTTAAAATTAATATACCTAAGGAATCTATGCTGGACTTTTTCAATCGCTTGAATATGGATATGTAATGTGGAGCCCAAATCGTAGAATTATATTCTAAAATGCTTCTCACTAGCGTTATGTATAAAATGCGAATAGTATCAATGTTACAAAATTGTTTGGTTATTCTAATAATAAATCCTAAAATCTTCATTGCTCTATTAATAATATTATTTATGTGGCTAATAAATGTTTGTTTTTTTTTACATTAACTCCACACAGGAGGCCCTGAGGAAAATAATTTCCCTCAGGGCCTATGTCATCTGGGATGCTGTGTGGAGGGTCTTTTTGAGGAGAGGAAGGAATGAACATTGGTCTTGAAGAGACCCATGTTGCAGAAAGGAGGAAATACAGAGGCCGGCAAATCATTCCACAGCCGAGCTGTTGAACACAAGAACGAGTCGAAGAAACGACCCGTTCTCATGTGACAAATGTCAACCGTGTACAAATGTTGGGCACGCGTTTGGCGTGTTTCCCGACTATGCACCGGTGCCGAAGGGATCAATGATGCTAGTTCCTCGGAGCATCTTCCATTGTAATACCGGTAGATCAAGGATAGCATTCCCACCCGACGCCTGTGCTCTAAAGATTGCAATCCGTCCGTTAAGATGGGAGAATCTATCAAACGGACCGCGAGGGGATACGACAAGACATGTATACAGTGTTTCAATAGAATTGGTGGTATTTTGTCAGGACCCGAACTTTTTTTACATCTAATTTGTTAATATGGGTTTTAATTTCATTTATATCTATGTGAATGTTAGAAATTTGTAAATTGATGTTAGATGAAAAAAAAGGAATTTCACTATTATCAATTGTGTTGTCGTATACATCTTTAAAAAATGAAGCAAATAAATTAACAATATTTTCTGCATTATTTCCATTTATGCCGTTATAAAACATGCTAGCAGGTATATCTATTTAATTTCTTTTTAATGACTTTGAGTACTTCCATAAAGTGTTGATGTCATTATTTGCAATTGAATTTTCCACATTATTTAAGTATTCTTTTTAACAGTTTTTAGAAAGATCGTGACATTGGCGTCGAATTGAATTGAATTGAATATAATCTTTAATTGATTTAGAATTTTTGTACTTTTTATGTATTTTCAATTAAATCTTAATTGAACCACTGAGGGAAAACATTATTTTTACATTTAATGTAAGGCACACTTTTTTATATGATATTGTGAATTATTTTATACAATACGTTGATATTTTCGTTAATATTTTCTTGTTTTAAAAAAGTCCAATCAGTGGCATTTAAGCATTCATTAAAATGATTAAAATCAGTTTTATTAAAATTGTGAAGTGATTTTTTGCACTGTAGATTTGGTATTTTATTTAGTGATACGCTAATATTTAATGGAGGATGATAGTTATCTACAGGTAATATTATTTCACTTGATTTTACTACAGTTACTGAAGTATCACTTGATATCAAGTCCAGTATTTTATTATTACAATTTTCAATTTTATTTAATTTTGTTAGATTTATAAAATTTGACATGCTTATAACTTCTTTGTTGATAGTTGACAAGCCAGCGTTTCCTATACCTGTCAATTCCATAAAGTTTTGATTCCAAATGATGTTCGGAAGATTAAAATCGCCAGTTATAATTATTTTTACTTTTGGATATTTTAATTGTAAAATTTCAATATCTTCAAAATGCTTAGTATAAATACTAATATCCGATTTAGGCGGAATGTACACATTACCCAATAAAATTCTGTTTTTACCTGTATTAATCATAACAAATAATTGCTCTATTTCTACGTTTTTTGTATTTAACTGTCCGGAGACAATATTTTTCGCTACTGCAATCAGAACTCCACCACCTCTTCTTTTATTGTTTTTAATGTCATCGTTTGTAGATTGATTTTTATCCCGGAGGAAAACGTTGTATCTTGACATTCCTAGTTCTGCAGTGTGAATATCCGGATGTAACCAAGTTTCTGTGAAAATCAACACATCAAATATTGAAGTAGTTATTTCTAGTCTGAGAGTGTCCAGTTTAGTTCGAATTCCTCTGACGTTTTGATAATATAGGTAACAGTGATTTAGTTTATTGTGTAGTTTTTTGGTGTATGCTATTTCACATATATGCATTTGTTACAATTTTTATTTATCTGATACCGGTTTCGACACATCCGTGTCATTATCATTGTCATTGTGACTGGCAATCAACTTTAACACTTTAAAAGTTAATGCCCAAGAACTATAAGAACATTATCTTCTTCTTCTTCAATGGCGCTACAGCCCATTTCGAGCCTTGGCCTCCTTCAAAATAAGCCTCCACCGCCCTCTGTCCTCGGCCGTCGTCTTCCAATCTGCAACATGGAGTAGCCCTCTTGCATCCTTCCTGATATCATCCTCCCATCTCAGTCTGGGTCTGCCCGCCTTTCGTTTACCTCCCGGGTGTCCTGTCAGAACTTTCTTCGGTACTCGTGTGCTTAGCATTCGGTGCACATGTCCGGCCCATCTGAATCTTTGGAGCCTTAAATGGGTGGAGAATCTGGTAGCTTGGTAAATATCATAGAGCTCATTATTGTGGCGGATTCTCCATGCCTCTCCCTCCTCTCCTCTCGCTCCTAAGATTCTTCGAAGTTTTTTTTTTTTTTTTACAGTGAATACCGCACAAGAATCTCAACTGCTCCCGTCTGGAGCCAGTGAGACTATGGCATCCCCAATTGGGGTATGTTGTGAGGCTGAAGGTAGTGGGGAGGGGAAGGAGGTGGGGAAGAGGAAGGTTGGAAAGTACCTGGCTATTCAGATCTGGTCACCAAACACGGCTAAAGCCATTTTCAAGCCACGTTTCAATTCTGAATGGTGGTCTTACACCAGGGCGATACTAATAGTATCTTCCACTCTGGAACATGCCGCAAATATACTATATATTATTTTAAATTAATTAATTGTGAAATAACACAAATTAATCAAATAAAATTTATTTGCGCATGCCGGGTTCGAACCCGCGACCTCCGGATTGTGAGTCAAGAGTCTTACCCACTGGACTACGGAGGTCGTCGAAGTACCTTTCTTTCAAAACATTATATAGATACGTAAACATTTTCCAACAAAATTTTAACAACACACACATATTTTATGTTTTTGAGATTAAGTAGGGAAATCTTGTATTTTTTATGTCAATGGAATGATAATAATAACTTTAAAGTCAGTTCGCGTCAGTTCCGTGAATATAATGTCATTTCCTGGTAAAATATGAGTTTTTCATACTCCTTTTTTATTTAAATTTCTACCCTGCCTGTGACAAAACATGAATGGGTTTGCCCACTTTGAAACTTTTATGATACTATTAATGATACTGCTATTAATGATACTGCAAGTGAGGAATCATACAAGTAACTGATCGGATCATTTTTCCACAACGAATAATGTGATCTCAACTGTCAAAAACACAAAATTCCGTCATTTTTTGTAGTCCCAACAGAAATTATTGGCAGTATTTAAGTATCTAACGAAATGTACGGTTTTTAAAAGTGTAGGAATCTTCTAGATTCCGTTGAATACGCTATTATTTTGTTTACACACCTCAATAATAACCTTTGACCTTCTAGAACACTAATCAAGTGTGTTGTCGAATTGACAATTGTCATTTATGATGGCATTATTTTGACAGGAAATGACCTCTCCATGACGAGAAATTTATTATTTACGGGGTTTGCCAAAGTAACGATAATTAATTTATCTTGGAAGTCAAAATTCTGAAAAAAAAACTACTCGTTTATAGTGGTAGATTACACTATTGTACTGAGTCTTATTGTATATAATAATATTTTGAACATAATCAAAAAACATGTTTGTATTTTTGACAGAAATACTTAACTTTAATCAAGTTAAAAACAAAAATCTTCACCGTAGTGCAATAGTTCATCGATTGGTTATCAGTGTTATCACTATTGGGTATACCTTCAGTATCGCTCTGGAAACACCACATTCGGAATATAAATGTTGGCTTCTTGAAATGGTTTTAACTAGCTTTTGTGGCCTGGTCTGAATGGTCAGATAATTCCCAACCATCCTCTATTTTTCTCATTCCATCGTCAACTATTTTCTTCAGCCTAAAAATATTCCAAAAATGAATTGAGGAATTTATGAATTACTCAAATAAAACGTGCAAATTTCACGTGAACTAAAAATATACCGTTCGAATAATTCCTCTTGGCCCTTTAATAAAATTTTTGTTTATACAACTGAGAGTTCGCATTTTGATTGCAAAGCCTTTTATTAAATAAATGTTCCGTCATTTCAGCCGGACGCTGGTTGCGTAGTATCCCTAGTTAGGGTAGTTAGGCTTGACATATCGGATATCCGGGCCGCGGATGCAAATTGTGGAGAAAGTTGAGCTGGACTGAGTGGGCCGGATAAATGCACGTTTCGTACAGTCACTCGTAACTCGTAAATAGTAAAGAGACTCGCGGATTCCGGTGCCGTGTTTTAAAAATATACTATTTCATCAACTGGTTTGTCACAGCGGTCTTACAATTTGTTAGTTCTTGACCAAATCTAATAATGCATGAAAATCTATGGATAACATTTAAATTTTTCATTAATGAGTTTTTGTTTCAATAAAATTGTCAAAAAAATATAATAGAAAAGTGTATTTGTTCTCCTGCAGGCAAAGTTATCTGGACTAAATATCACCTCGCTTGCAAAAAGGAGGTAGGGGTGGCTAGCGGATAGTGATTCAATCACCTCGCTTGCAATATGTAGAAATGGATATCTGGCGGACAATGATTTAATCACTTTGCTTGCAATAGGTTAAGAAAGGTGGCTAGCCGACAGTGATTCGATCACCTCGCTTGCAATAGGTAAAGATGTGTTATAAGCAGACAGTAATTTAATCACTTCGTTGGAATAAGCACCTACGGGCAATTAAATCACCTTTCTTGCAAAAGGCATTAGGCAGAGATGGATGGTTAACAGACAGTGATTCGATCGCCTTACTTGCAAAAGATAGAGGTGGGCAGAATTTACTTGCAATAGGCATAGATAGGTGGCTAGCAGATAGTGATTTAATCACCTCGCTTGCAATATGTAGCAATGAATATCTAGCGAACAGTGATTTAATCACCTCGCTTGCAATATGTAGCAATGAATATCAAGCGAACAGTGATTTAATCACCTCGCTTGCAATATGTAGCAATGAATATCTAGCCGACAGTGATTTAATCACCTCGCTTGCAATATGTAGCAATGAATATCTAGCGGACAGTCAATTAATTACCTCGCTTGCAAGAGATAGACGTGGAAGTCTCTAATGGACAATTTTTTAATCACCTTGCTTGCTTTATGTAGAAATAGATATCTAGCGGACAGTGATTTAATTACCTCGCTTGCCATATGTAGAAATAGATATCTAGCGAACAGTGATTTAATCACCTCGCTTGCCATATGTAGAAATAGATATCTAGCGGACAGTGATTTAATAACCTCGCTTGCTATATGTAGAAATATATATCTAGCGGACAGTGATTTAATCACCTCGCTTGCCATAACGACGGTAGAAAGGCTAATTGACGTAACCAACATTTTGTCGATTTTCACTTTTTGATGCCATTTTACTTGAAAAAAAAACTGCGTCGATCTGTATACTCGAAGTTTATATATTATGAAAATTTGAAAGTTTACCCCTTTTAAATACCTACTGCTTTTCCCGGAAGTCCGACCAAAAATTGATGTTAGTGATGGAATATCCGAAGTTTTTTTAATAAAATGCGGGTTACTCCCTTTAACCCGGGCGTATCCAATGTTTTAGTTTTTATTTACTATGAAAAATTATATGGTTACGTCAAATAGCCTTTCCGTGTTTTAGGAAACATTTTCGCTTACGGAAAACGACTGACTAAAGTTTTAAGTTTTATGTAGTTGCCGCAGCAAAAGTTTTTAGTAACATCATTTTGTAAGTTTAAAAATTTTATTAAAGTTGAATACTACCACAGATTTGAAAACTTTTATTTTGTGGAGAGCGTTACACTGTTTTAATCGAAAATTCGTCATGCTCAAACATCGTGTTATTGCATCCTGCTTTGGCGTTTAGTGCGCATCCGACCGATGCAGGGTGAACGTGAAGACGTTAATTCGTGGGTGAATATTTGTGCACGTGGTCATTGAGAATGGTCTCATACGATAGAAAAAATGAGAAAAAGCAGGTCTGCCGACCGGCAGCCTGGAAAACGACGGAATCTTCCGGAACCCGTTCGTTCCACAGTGCTTTCGCATGCTCCGCTAGCAACGACTAAATCAAATACATGAATGAAACCAACGAATTACTGTAGTCTAGATCACACTCCATTGAAGAGTTCTTTGATCGGCCGGCCACCAGCCTGGACGTTTACGGTGTACAATTTTTTTTTCTTTTTCGACATGTTGTTAAAAAAAAATTCTTATATATTTTTTATTATTTTTATTTAATTTTGTTTTTAAAAACTTTGATGGCCATATTTAAAAAAAAAAAAAGTGATGCATATAGAAAAAGTAATGATATATAATGATATAATGACGACGCAATTCAAATATAGCTTAAAAAAATTTAAAAAATGATGTGCATAACTCTGTTTCTGAAAAAATGTCAGTTGCGAGCAGTCAACTTATTGCCTTCGATATGAAAAAAACGGTTGTTAAAAGAATATTTCGCCGTACCTTCCATTACAAAAATATTTTTTTTATTTAAATTTGGTAACATCAACTAATTGTTAGCCTGATTCCCTTCAAAGAGGGTTACGCCATGGTTTTAGGAGCTACAAATAACACAAAAGAGGTTACGCCCTTTTGCCTTTCCGTAAATTAATCGCACACCGAGCTTCTCATACTAGATATTGTTGGTTACAGCCAAGCAGTCGTAAAATTTTCACAAAAAAGAATGGATGTAACCACCAAAATCGTCAATTTTAAATAATTACATAGATCTAATTATATTTTTAGAATCACAAACAATATTCTGTTGTTCATTGTAAAAATCAACGAGATAGGGGTTACCATTACTATTTTCTGATTTTTTTTTTCGACTTTCGACGAAAGTAGAGGATTTGCTGGTTACGTCAATTAGCCTTTCTGCCGACGATATTTACAAATAGATATCTAGCGGACAGTGATCTAATCACCTCGCTTGCCATAGGTAGAGATGGGTGGCTAATAGACAGTGATTCAATCACCTCGCGCTTGCAATATGTGTCGCTCATTGTAAAAGTGGTGTAAACCCCCTTTTTTGCTCGATGGTATCACATTTATTCAAGTCAAGTAACTGGATATTATTTTATCTTTGATTTGTATTAAAAAATAAACATAGGAAACATTGAATGAATGTTTGTATTTTTTTTTTCGTATACTTTAATACGCAAAAAGCTCGTCATTTAAAAATTAAGTTAAAAGGAGATACTTCACTTTAACACGACACATAATGTAGAAATAGATATCTAGTGGACAATGATTTAATCACCTCGCTTATGTATAATAGGTAGAGATGGGTGGCTAGCGGACAGTGATTTAAAAAATTCGCTCGCAATACGTACTGATCAGAGATTAAATCACCTTACTTGCAATAATCATTAGGCAGAGTTGGGTGGCTAACGAACAGTAATTCTATCACCTTGCTTGCAAAAGGTAGAGGTGGGTACCAAGCGGACAGTGATTTAAACAACTTTTTTTTTTTACATGAGCTCCACACAGGAGACCCTGAGGAAAATAATTTCCCTCAGGGCCTATATCATCTTTGGGGATGCTGTGTGGAGGGTTTTTTTTAAGGAAAGGAAGGAAAGGAGAGTTCTGGGAACGAAAAGGGTTAAAGGGGTGGGTAGGAATCTGGGGTTTACTGTGTCTTGGTCATCCGCCTCCAAGACCTAGACAAACCTCATCCATGAACCCGGGCACCCCTGCTAAAACACCAAACGTAGCGAACCACTTGGGGTGACCTATGGCAGAGGTAACTTGCCAAAGGCAGAGACGGGTTGCTAGCAGACAATGATTTAATCATCCCGCATGTAATATGTAAATGGATAGCTAGCGGCCAGTGATTCAATCAACCCACTTGCAGGTAAAGGTGGGTTGCAAGCAGACGGTAATTTAATCTTCACTTGCAATAAGTATTGATGGGTGGCTAACGGACACTTCGCTTGTGTTAGTTATGCATAAATAGATATCTAGCGGACAGTGATTTAATCAAAACAACGTTAATAAACACATATTAACCAAATTTTTGTTGAACCATGATGGATACCTGCTAAAATTTTCAGAGAAACGCGGAAGATCCTCAAAAATTGGCAAAGAAAATTTTATGTTCGTATTTCCGATGCATTTGGTTAGTTTATTTTTTAATTATTACAATTTTTTTTTAATTTTATGTTATTCTGATCATTCAATATGATAATCAAGCTTTTATAATAATACACAAATATTAAAATACATTTATTTATTGAAATAACTAAAGATTTGCTTCTATTCGAAACTGTGAGCACTAACCTCCAGACGTTGTTCATTATTTAGATTAATTCACATTTCTGCGTACAACAGCATAAAACAGACAAATGGATCCATACAAATGATTGAAGGTGTGAGCCTTGAACTAAATAATGAATATCAGAGTATTGCCTTGGAATAGCTTTACCTGCTTACATTATTTACTTAAGGTGAAACTTATTTTTATTATTCTTTTTATCTTCCAATATTCTTTGCAAGTATTTTCTCAAGTGAGTTTTTTTCCATCCATTATAATATCAACTAAGTCAAATAGGTAAATGAAAATATTAATAAAATTGTGAGATAGAACATGATATTATGTTAAACCACAAAGATTAATGATGAAGGTAAAAAATTTTTTCCATCGAACGTTTACGAACAATATCCAAAGCTGATTTACGGTGATTTTTGAATTCATGTAGTTAATCAAACAGTATTAATAGGCTTGCGTCTGCGTGTTTGAATTTTAGAACCCAGCTACGAGTGCATCTCGGACGCTACCCATAAGCGCCGCATTTTGCGTGCGCATTGCCGCATTATAACAGTAGCGCAGCGTGGAATTTCACACAAAGCTACTGTTATAATTCGGTTTCAAATTAAAAAACTACTTCCACTACTTCCGTCAGCAGCTCGCATATGGATGTTTCCCCCCTAGGTATAAGTGGTACGGATTTATGTACTTTAAGTATCCTAAGATTGACGGCAATTAATACTAGACGAAGTTGTTATAAATTACATATAACGTCATTGCGTGTTGCGGTTACTTTGTCACGATAACTTTGTCACTGTTACTTTGTCACTGTTACTTTGTCACTGTTACTTTGTCACTGTTACTTTGTCACTGTTACTTTGTCACTGTTAATTTGTCACTGTTACTTTGTCTCGGTGAGTCGCCGACGGTGACCAGGTGTCACTAGATCACAGTGGATCCGAGGAACTGGCTAGTTTAGGAACCAGTTCCCATCGGAAATATAAAATGGTCACAAACTAAAAGCCGCCCGCAGGGCTTAGCAGCAAAAACCTGCTGAGCGGGTTTTTAACTGCTAGTCACATTATATTAGCGTATACACATGCAAAATCACTGGACATGTGATATTCATGAAGCTAAAAGTATTTTTAAAATATTTGCATCAGGATCCATGCCCTTTAAAAACTAATATTGTCAATTTTATTCATGATACAATTGTAATTTTTCGTTGACAATTTAGAAAGACGATCAGAAATACAAACACTTTAAAACACCTTATTTAATCTGGTTACGTATCTGCGGTTTTACTAATGAACTTTGTTTTACAGTTTTACACAATTGATAAACATTAATACGGTGTAAATTTATCAGTTTATAGTGTAAAATTTAAAACACATTTATTAATATGGGAGCCAGTAATAATGTTTTCTTGAAAGTTTAAAAGGCGCAGACCTTGAAAAAATCACACTATATGTCTTTACCTATTTTACCCTAAGATATTTAAACAAAATGATTCAAATATGGAATAGAAAATTAAAATAATCTGAACTCTTCAAACAATATATTCCAATTTTGAAATTTGAATGCATTGAATCAGATTTCACACAGAACTAACGCATAGACAGTGGAGGTTATCCACCACTTACCCGCCCTGGTATAAGTAACTGATGGTTACTCCTTCAAGGCTCTCGCAAGATTCTATTTTTTTTTGGTAAGCGAAGCTACATTTATTTATTTTGAACGAATCTAGACCTCCAGTGTACCTGCATACATTGTTAGAAAGCAGTATGCAAGCGCTTAACAGGAAAATAAAACATAATACAACGAATCAGGTTAGTAATACAAGCAAAATAATATTTAAAGCAAAACAAAACTCATTCAAGAAGATCATGAGGCAGCATTGCATCATGTGAAAAACCCTGGAAGCACCTGTACAAATAGATAGAGAACATACGATAAACAATTAAGTCTCAAATCATTTGGCAGGTACCGATAAAAAATTCCAATTGCATTCAGCATGATATAAACCACACCCAGCATCCGTATCCCTTAGCCAACCACCCAGTGAAGCCTCAAAGAAAGTTAGTTGAATAATGGAGGTAAAATACCTGAAGACTTAAAGAAAAATTCAGCGTTGTGTGGTCGGAGGGGGTACAAAGGAATGTTAAGGCCGTTTAAGCAAGCTCCAAGCCTTCAACATATTATTGGGGGTGGCGCAAATAAATTTGAGATGGATCTGCAAGAAAAACATATGTAACTAAATAGGGCACCTGACAGGTATTTATAACATTTAAATAATGGAGTATTTAGATACCCAAATCGATACCCAAATCGATTTACCAAAACTGACATGGGCACTTCGAGCATTAAGCCCCGGATATGTATTTATATTTATGACAATGATAGTTAAAGAAGTTAACTTATTGTTTAACAAAATGTGTTAATTTTCTACTTATAACGTTATTTATTCAGATGTAAAATTTTAACGTTATTATACATTCTTCATAAAATCGTGTTAAAATTCATCAATAAAATTAAAGATGATGAGACTGACATTTCAAACTATCGACCATAATGCATAGAATGATTTACCGAAAATCTTTGAATCTCTCTTGATGGAATATATCCCACATTAACAAAGGTAATGAATGACAAACAATATGGATTCATTAGCGGTAGATCAACTATAACAAATTGATTACTCTTTCAAAATCATATATTGGAGTCTTTTTTCTAAAAATAAACAAGTTGACTGAATATACGTTAGAAAAAGTAGTTTAAAAAGAAGTCTATCGGGACTTTTTTGTCTTATACAGGGTGTTAAGGGACGTACTTGACTTACTTTAACCATTGATTCCTGACATTATTTGGAGTAAAAAATGTAAATGAAATTTTGGTCTCCGATGACTTTTTTTTACGACTTTTTTTTTTTTTCAAAAATTTTTTCTTCAAAATTAAACAAAAAAAAATTTCTTCCGCATGTCGTCACTGGTCACTTAGCCGAGTGTCCGACGAACCTCTTACCCCGCCTCCAACTGTTCAACAACTACCATTTTTTAATGCTTTTGTAGAAAAAAAAAAAAAATGTCAAAAATGTCACCGGAGACCAAAATTACATTTACATTTTTTACTCCAAATAATGTCAGGAATCACTGGTTAAAGTAAGTCAAGTACGTCCCTTAACACCCTGTATTTGTTAAGTGTAAAAAATAAATAAATAAAAAATTCACCGACTTCTCGAAGGCTTTTGATAAAGTGTCTCACAAAGTACTGATCTGAAAACTTCATGCTCTCAGAGCAAAAATGTTAAATAAGTAGTTACATATCTGATATTTAATTTTGTTTATTATTTGAACTTTATTTGTTTAACTAAAATCTTAAATATAAAACCATTTTTCGCCACTTACTGTGTGGCGTACAGCAAGGTAGCCATCTTGGCTCAATTTTATTTCTAGTTTTTATTAATTACTAGCTTTTTCCCGCGGCTTCGCTCGCATGGTGTAAGGGGGGTTTCCACTCTGCCTCCTTCCCCCTTCCCCCTTCCCCCTTCCCCCTTCCCCCTCCCCTCCGCTTTCCATATATTCAATCCCAGTACATTCAGTTTTTAAACAGCCCACATGCTACCTTTTACTTCTTTATTCAAATTTCCATTTTTCATGTTTATTAAATTTGGTACCTAACATAGGTACCTATTTAAAATATCTTAAATTCTTGATTTGATTCAAACTATTAGTGGAGTACCTACTTTAAATAAATTTATTAACTAAAGATTTTCAAAAATAGAATTGTTTTGCAAAATGTCATTCTCAAACACGCGAACTGTCAAACGTGCGATAGTCGATAGGTTTTCTGAACTTATCCAATTTTATGCTCAATTTTCTTAATTTTTCTCTCCGTAAGAACCATCCTCGTACTTCAAGGAATATTCTAAAAAAAGAATTAGCGAAATCGGTTCAGCAGCTCTCGAGATTTGCGCTTAGCAACACATTTAGCGATTCATTTTTATATATAAGAAGATATAATCATCTCTTTTAAAGACGTCATTGTATTGCTATTTGCCGATGACATTAAATTATACACAAATATATAATGTATACACAAATAACTATTAAATCGTGGTTACAAACAAAGTCATTGTTTTATATCAATGAATATGTCAAACCACAAAGTGATAGCTTCCTACCAAAATATTAAAAATAAAAAAATAAAACAATATAAAATTTAAAAAAAAAACTTAAAAAAACATTAAATTTACGATAAGCCGCCGCACTTTTAATAGGCACAGATTTTGGAAAGTACACTATTTTTAATTTTTCGAAGAAAACTTCTTCTAAAAGGTTGTTACTTTGTGATGTCATTATTTATTTATTAAAAGAAAATAACTTAGTTTACATCACTTTATTTTTTTATATTTTATAATATCAACATGTTTCGTGAACCATGTTCACTTCTTCAGGAATAAAAGTATACTAAAGTTAAAAAATTAATTATAGATTACATATGGAGAGAAGAAATTGAAAGAGGGGGAAGGGTTGACAATGGTGGGAGTTTCGAAGAATTGGGGATTACCAAGCTATTAGAAGTAAAAGGCCGGTTAAGTGGGAAGATATTTAAAGCAGGGTTAACAAAAATTTTTTGCTTATTAATTATGTCAGCTTTGGAATTTACATTTTTTCTTATTTCTAAAATTTCTAAATTATTGATTTGCGATGTTTTATATCCTGTATGTAATATTTGAAGACCTGAATTTATGTCAAAGCTGTGATCATATTTTAATAAATGGTCTGCGAACTCAGAATCGCTATTGCCATTTAGTGCTCTGAGGTGCTCTTTAACCCTAATCTCAAAGTTTCTATAAGTTCTACCTATATTTTTAAACTTAGTTACCGCAAAAAACATCGGTTTCAGTCAGGACCGGTGCAAAAATATGCATTTAAATTTACATTTCATAAACAAAAAATTTGTAGGTACGTAATTTTTCGTTACGGCTGACGCATAAATATACCAATCCTGGCTGACGCTGACATTTCGTATTACTTTATTTTGCATTCCGAACAACTTCCACTATTTCCAGGGTACCAATCGATAAATATTAAAAAAAAATTGCTCTATGCCAAAAATCACACATATTCTAGGAAGGTACTAACTAAAGTTACCGTACAAATTTTCAAAATAATTTATTGAAAAGCCGCCGCACTTTTAACAGGCACAGATTTTGGAAAGTACACTATTTTTAAACTTAGCTACCGCAAAAAACATCGGTTTCAGTCAGGACAAATTTTCATAATATTAAAAAAAGATTGCTATACGGCAAAAATCACGGTAATTTTTGGAAATCGCTGGCAACGGTAAGTATGCACTTTAAAAAAAAAACCTTTTGACTCACCAATTACATTAAAAGGCAACTATTTGCATTGGGGGAAGTGGAAAATATTTCATTCTAAATTTCGATTACGTAAAATTAAAATTAGCTTTCGTCTTGTGAGATTGTACGCCAGAATCACAAACCATGTTACACAAACCTAGCGTAGCCGCTAAACTACTTGAAAACTGGGATGTTTTTCTTGCCTTGACGCGAGCAGGCGGTATAAAGGGGACACTTTCTTTTGTATCATAAACTATATCACACGGTTAGGTTAGGTTAGGTTATTAGGTTAGGTTAGGTTATTAGGTTAGGTTATTAAGTTAGGTTAGGTTATTAGGTTAGGTTAGGTTAGGTATATTAAATAAGGCGTTCTCCAACGACATTCAGAAATTTATAATTGAGAATTTTGAAGCTATTTTTATAATAAAATGTATTATTACACATATACTTTTTTTTTTTTTTAAATTTATTTATTTATTTATTCCATTTTTACAATTTTACAAAGTTAGGTATAAGTACAATTGTTTTTTTAATTATGTACATGTAATGCAAATATTTTTTAATGGTGGTAATAATACCTCTCTAATTGAGAATTTCTCGTGTTTAGGGAGAAATTTATTTTTATTCGTTAGACAAGCACTGCTCTCTTTACAAAACGAAAAAGAAGAACGTGTGCGCGTTCTTTTATATATTTTCGATCATTTTTCTTTTGTTTATGGTTCGTTATTTATCAGTTGGAAATTTTTTTCCTATTGAATTGCGCGGTTTTCGGGAAAATTTAAAATGTCGTGTGAAAATTGTTCCGTAAGTGTTGTCGGATTTCTAAAGATTGTGGATAATCGGGAAATATTATTAGAATGGCTGAGGAAACATGGAGTTGTAAGACGCGAAAAACAATGTGAAAAGTGCAATAACACCTGTGTTTTAAAATCTGACTTTCGATTCGTGTGTACCAAAACAATTACTGTGCAATTAGGGAGAAAGAAAAAAAAACTAGATGTAATTTTAGTGCAACGGCGCGGAAAAATACATTTTTCTCTCTCTCGAAACTTACTGTTGAGGACATTTGTAGATTTGTTGTATTTTGGGCCGATATGCGACCGCCCCGGACACTATTCTTGATGGATGAATTTGGAATGTCGGCTGGAACCGTAACAGATTGGTTCTCATTTTGCAGGGAGGTATGCATCCACTGGTGCTATCAAAAGAAAGAGATGATCGGCGGTGTCGGAGTGATAGTGGAAATAGACGAGGCAAAAATAGGCAAAAGAAAATATAACCGGGGAAGGAGGATTGACGGGAAGTGGGTTTTTGGTGGCTTTGAGCGCGAATCTAAAAAAATGTTTGTGTGTGGCGTTCCGGATCGTTCAAAAGATACTCTTTTACAAGTGATCAAGGAGAACATACTTACCGGGTACGACAATAGTTTCGGATTGCTGGAAAGCCTATGATTGCCTCGGGGATGAAGGATTTGTGCACCTCAGTGTAAACCACAGTGTTACTTTTGTGGATCAGGTGACCGGTGCTCACACTCAAAACATTGAGCGTTGTTGGAGGGATGTTCGGGGAAGTGTGCCAGGGTATGGAAGGAGCGAAGCGCACTACGAAGGGTACCTTTGTGAATTCCTTTGGAAGAGGTCGGTTCCACACCGTCCAGACCGAATCCATTCCTTTTTTAAAATGGCGAGTGATCTCTACAATCCGTACGTAGATCAAGAAGGGGCTGACACGGAGGCTGGGAGTGCCGCTAGGGCCGGAAGCGATGCTGAGGAAGGGAGTAATTGTGATTAGGGAGGCTGGGAGTGACGTCGAGGCTGGAAGTGGTGCTGAGGTTGGAAGTGATTCGGATTAGGTATGTGTGCAAATTATTTTACTATGAATTTGTTTGGTATGGTTGGCACTACTGATATACATCACTATGTGGTTTCTATGGACAAGATTCAATATGGCGTTGGCGTCAAAACGGAAAATTACGTGAATAAAAGTTTTTACGAATATAAATTTAAATGCACGTTTTTCCGCCGTTCTCGACTGAAACAGATGGTTCTTGTGGTAATTAAGTTTAGGGGTAGTTTATTTTTTAAATATATGCCTATTAAAAGTGTAGTGTAATTTACCAAAAAAACAAAGAAATAAAATAATACAAATAACTCTCTTAAACCACTGTCAAGTTCTTCAATCTAATATAGATATGGTAAATAAAAAGTGCTCACAAAACAATTTATATTTAATAGTAAAAAAATGCGAAACTTTGACCTTTTCCAGAAAAAAAACGTCCTTTTTTTTCGACTTTTCAAGAAATTAAATAAATTTACAAAGAGTAACGGAAATGCGAAATCTTAGTATGATAATGATAAGACGAGAAACCAGATTTCACGGTCCACATTCAATAAACTGTAAATAAAAGTATGAAAACATTAGGATTTATATTAATAACAACTAAAAACATTGACTTATTACAAATCGTTAAGCTGTTGTACATAGTTAGAAGCCTAGTAAAACATAACTTCGTAATCTGGTCACCCTACTGCAAAATTCATATTTATAATGTTGAAAGAATTCAAAGAAATTGTCTACGCTTTGTAAATTTTATTTATTTATTTATTTATTAACGCTCTTTTTTGGGGCTTTTACATATGAATAGTAAAAAATATACAGTATTTCTTGTACATAACTGAACTGCCTTCGTAACAATATTTTATATTTGTTTAAAGATAAATTGAAGATGTCCACTGACTTGGTATAATTGTTTCCCTCCATTAGTATTCTGGGTAAAGAGGAATACATATGTTAGTTAGTTCCAGAATAAATGCACTGAAATAAATCCTGACTTCTAGTATTACGTAGTGGAATCCGGAAGCTTATCAATTCTAGCAATACCGGACTGTCAACTAAATCATTTAGAATTTTATACAGAAATACCAAGTCAGTGAAAGTTCTTCTGTCTGACAATTTGAGCATATTCATATCATTCAAAATAGTATTGTAGTTCAACATAATTGCTGGAATACCCATTTTAAAATTAAGAAAACGTAAGAATTTGTTTTGTATTCTTTCAACAGCTTGTACATGTATATTGTAATATGGGTTCCAGACGGGAAAATTGTATTCAAGTTGACTTCTAACATGTGCAAAATATAACAGTTAAACTTAAACTTATAACTTAAACTTAACTTATTAAACTTAACATCCCATTAGAACACATAGATTACCCGTCGTTAATGAATATTTTAAATATACCAACTTTAGAAAGCAGATGAAAAATAAATCACCTAACCTTTTCATTAAAATTATTGCCTAAACTCTAAATTCGATTGTTGTGAACTCTTGCAATTAATAAATCTACATGTGTACCTACACGAAAAACTAGACAAAGAGACAAGTTGCCAATAAAAATTATGAATTTTCCACAAACGCTATTTATTCCAGATTTTTCTACTGCTTCCTATAAAGACCATAGTAATTACTAAACATTCAAAATTTCAGTTGATTCGGCCGTATAGGGCGAGAAAACGGCATTTAATTTCGACCACAAGACTTACAATATATACACCCATAAAAATTATGATTTTTCCGAAAAATGGTACTTTTTGCAGATTTTTTTACTGCTTCCTATAATTAAGTTTTTATTAAGAATCCAAAATTTCAGTCTATTCCGCGGCATAGGACCTGAGAAAACGGTTTTCGAATTTCGTTCCTGAAAGGCCATGATTTTTAGTAAGAATCCAATATATTTCAGTCGGTTCGGCGACATAGGGTCATTTAGACAGCATTTAAAGTTCGTCCCCAAGCCCTGCAATTTGCCCATAAAAATGATGATTTTTCCACAAATGCAACTTTTTGTACATTTTTTGACTACTTCCTTTAAAGACCATAGTTTTTATTAACTTGCATTCTATGTTACCTGCTTTGAGTTTTGAGTCAACTCTTATATTTTGTGTAATCTATATTTGCTTTCTTATGTTTTATGTTACCTCAGTTTTTTCAACCCTTTATTTTCATTGTAATTAAAAAAATATATTCTTCATCAGATGTAAAAGCCCTTTGGGCGTTTACATAAATAAATAATAATATGGTTCATAAATTTTAGTCACTGGTAATCATGTAACCTGAAGGTTCGAACGCCATTCAAACATGTCTTTTCATTTGAGAAATATTAATACGAGTGCTACTCCATGCCAAATTCTATTGTCAATGTTTGGTAGATTGTTCGTTGGAAAACTTCGGCAGAGAGAGGTTTTTCATAATCGAGAAAATTCGATTTGGACTAATATTCATTCTGTCTATGTTACAGCGGTTATTGTTCAATTAGATTTATATACGATTTTTTTTCAATGATTTTAACAGCCTCGTTTAAATTTCGATAAAAATTACTACAGTACCTGCAATCTACATGCTTTTAAATCTTACTTCTTACTAATATTATACACGCGAACGTTTGTGTGGATGTATGGGTGTATGGGTGTTTATCGCTCTTTCACGCAAAAACTACTAAATGGATTTTATTTTAACTTTAAAAAAATATAGCTCGTTCATCAGGATAACACATAGGCTATAATTTTTAAAGGTAGCTGTGAATGAGACGCGGGGGGGGGGGACGCACGGGAAAAGTGATTCAGGGAGAAACAATATATTTCTTTGAATATGGCATTGCAACTTATGCTGGGAACCAGCTGGTAATTTTAATAAATAGGAGTTCTATTGGGATCGGGCAATATTTCAATAAAGTCGAGTCAGGTTTCATTCAAAATAAAGGTTTCATTCAAAATAAAGGATTACTTTTATTACCAAAAATACACTCCACATTATTTGACAGTTAACCGGAAGGGACAGTAGCGCCACTTACGGCCAAGAAACAGAACATAAATAAAGCATTTATAAACGCACCATTGAATTTATCTTTACTCAACAAGTTCCATAAAGAGATCTTAGGGCGCGTCATCGTTCTAGTACTTTAGTTTATTTTTACGTTAAAAGGAGTGTGGGAAAGAGAAGTCAATGACTTACGTACAATCTCTCTCGGGAACACCTTTATGGGCATTTTTGCACTGTTACAAAGAAAATTCAAAAATACACATTCAATTCAAACACCATTGAATGGTGTTTGAATTGAATGTGTAGTGTATGGCACGTCTTAAAGCATTTTTTTAATCAAGCCGCTATATTTAATTTTTTCCCTTAGAACTTATTTGTATCTTCTTTATAATTTTGAAACTAGTTGGCGAGCATATACGATGAAAAAAATGTTTACTCAATGTCGTGTTTTATTTAACTAATAAATATTGAATGTTTGAGAACTGGTTAATAAAGGCCTAATATCATTTTAACGAAGGCTTTCACAATAAAAGCCTTTCTTAAATAACGGAAATCCATGTTGTTATATTCCTTCAATGCTTCCAATAGACCCTGAAAATCCAGGGTCCACAAGTGAATACTTTTAAGAAAAGGTTTGTTTTGCCAGTGACCGCAAGGATCATAGTTAAACCCGATCCCTCCTAACGGAAGGTTGTCAGATTAACCCGAGGATGCGGTTAGTTTGGCGGGAAAGGGTTTTTCGGGACCTTTCGGAACTTTCGTAGGTAATAATAACCCATCAGGTATAGGATAACGTATGGCTGTCTGGAATTATTCTGGTGGACACGGTTAAGTGTTTCGGCTGGATTTAAGTGAATTTAGAGGAAAAGCCTCTCGATTTAAAACAAGGGTACGTAGTTCCAGTTTTGATCCAGTTTAAGTCTACAAAACTACCGACGGAAAAGTAAGCACCAGCTTTTGTGATGCTAATAGTGTCGCTCGGTGAAAATTGTCTCTCTCTGGGCACGTTCACACAACGCACTGAGCCGCTCATAACTAGCAAATAAATAAATAAAAAATCAAACGGGAAAAACGAAGTGTATTATATCAATAAATTGTGACAATAATAGTCATGCCTTCCCATCAATTTTCAAATAACAATTTATTAAAACGATTTTATCTGCGTTTTTTTTTAAATTTTAACCGGTTTCTTCAGAAAAAAAGTGAACAAAAGTTTTAAATCTTGATTTTTTTATTGAATTTTATCGCCACTTATTTTCAGTATCAAATAAGTGGCGATGAAATTTGATACTGAAAATAAGTGGCGATGAAATTCAATATTTCATCGCCACTTATTTTCAGTATCAGAAATAGATATATTAATATTTATCTTTATGAGTAAAACCTCAAATTGTAAAATTTAATTAAATGAAGACAATATTAGCGAAACTCTTTCGAAAATCTGGAGACAGAAAAATCAGAAAAAGATATTGGCACCTCTAACCGTCCAATAGATAGGCACCGTTCTGGGTTCGAGTCCCAGAGGTGGCAATATCTTTGTGGCGGCCACTTTTGCCGAATTCCTTGCGCCGCCACTGGCGCTGAAAGAACATGCGAGAAATCCTACATACCTACCGCCCAAGGTGCCGGCCACGCTGCCTCGATAAATAATAATTCCGCCACTTACGCAAAAGGCCTCGAACTAGTGGCTGTGTAATACAATGCCAGCAGAGCGTTCGAGCAATTTCCCCGCTTTGCGTGAATTCACGCAACATTACCTGGTGCGCTAGCAAGCTACTCTGCCGATCGCGTTAGTATATAAAGCAACTCATTTCGGTGCTCGCTTAGTCAGTCTAGTCTCCATTCATGGTTCGACACTTACACACCGGGCAGTGATACAGTACCGCTACGCAGTATCAGCCCACGCGGGCTGACGCTCTCGCAACAAGTGATTAACAAGTTTATCCAGTGTGACTCCAGGAACATTTCCAACACCTTCGAGGACTCCTTCTCCAACTACCATCCGCTGTCCGGCCCGTTCGCGCCTCGACATGAGATGTCACTCGACCTATCAAATACCAAGCCCGCTCGCGCTTGCTGTTCATATAGGTGCAACCCGTTCTCTGGCATTCGAAACCCATCGCTTTCCGCTGCCAGAGATCATCCTCATCGCCTCTCAAGGTTCCTTCCTGCGTCACGTGTGTGCGCCGACTCAAAGGACACACAGCCGCCATATCCCGTCAACACGATTGCGATCGACCGCCTGGACCAAGGTCACTTCTACACCGACTCGGTGTAGAGCAACACGCCGGCTCCCTGAAGACCTGTGATCTTCACCGCCGAAGCTTCCTGACCATCATCACGCAGCAGCAACACAGCAGCATCACTCACTGTACCTCTGTCACTCCACTCCGCTTCGACCCTCGCTACGTAGCCCAATAAAGACTGACTCACTACATCGACTGACGCCTTTTTATTTCACGACCCGTCTCTACCAATCCGGCCCGCTCCCTCATCTTTTTCTGATTTTCTGTCTCCAGATTTTCGATTGAGTTTTGCTAATATTGTCTTCATTTAATTAGGTATTTTAATGTTCAAATATTTATTAACTTACTTAATTTGCTAATTGAAAGCGGCCAAGTATATGTAGGGGCGTCATGTAGACGGAGGGACTAAAGATTGGCTAAACTTCGAAAGAATGCTGGTAAAATTATCATCATACTAGCTGACCCGGCCACGCGTTGCTGTGTCTAATAAAACACAACGTCATCTACTGGTTGGTTATCCAACCTTTATAACCACCGCCGTCTTTGAGTTCATCGCGAAGAGAAAGACGGATGCCGCGAAGTACTTTAATTTATAATACGTAGAGATGGTGTGAAAGATTATAATAATGTGCATGAAATGCTTGGGGTAACATTTAGCATTTAAGTTAATAAGGATTAATACTGTATCCGTCTAAATAACTTTTCAATTACCGCAATGTACGTGACCATTTTTTAGAAGATAGAATGGGTACAGTAAGCTATCCGTAAAAGATAGATATATGCCTTAGCGGACTTTGTAGATCTATAAACGACAAATATCCCACCATGCATTGTTTTGTTATATTCCAAAAGGATTAGGCAGCGTTTTCGATGAAAGCTACCAGGCGGCTTAACTTTTTCCGACACTTCTAACAATTATCGTTATGTTTCAACCAATTTACACAAATCCTTGACAAATTACATACTTAAACCTTCCTCACAAAAACACTCTATCTATTGGTGAAAACCGCATGAAAATCCGTTCACTAGTTTTCGAGTTTATCGCAAACAGACAGACAGACGACACGGGGGACTTTAATTTATAATATGAAGAGAAGGCGTATGTACTTCCAGGATACATGCGGTTTCTAAAACAAGAATTTACAGTTTTTTTAAGAAACGCTGTTTTTATCATTAATTAATTATATTACCTACTGAGTTATTCAGAACAGTCTACTAAGCGGTTAAAATTATATGGGTGAAAAATTCACTGCTATGATAGTTAACCTCTGATACAGAAGGATAAATATAATAGTCATGTGGAACTATTGTACAAAAAAAGTCATTAAAAAATTGAATCGAAAAAGATAATTCCAAGTACCCACATATCCTTATTTAATATTATAATAATCCAGCGTGTACTGATATAGTATTTAATTAGGACAACTTTATATTTAAATAGAGGCGCATTAAGTACTCCACACAGCCTCCTCAAAGGGAAAGATAGGTGAGGGAAAATATTTGCCTCAGAGCTTCATTTGCAGAATTAACAACAAAAAAATTGCAATATTTGCATAAGTGTTACCAAATAACAGATTTGTAGAATGAGACTGTAGTATAATTGTCAAAATATATATATTTTTTTTTTATAGGCCACATGCATCACATTTTTTTTTAAAATTTTCCGGTTTAGACAAATATTCTAAGACATTCTGTATTTTTTTTTAATCGTATTTTTGAAACCCTGGGGATTTTTTGAAAATTTCAATCCGAAAAATCAGACCGTTTTTTTATAAACTGGAAAGACGTGGCATAATTTTATAGGTGCGAAAAAACTATAATTAAATAGCCGAAAATCATTTTTAAAAAAAATAACGTTTTCCACACGAATGGCACAGGAGAATAACGAGGCATACCAAAAATATTACATCTCATAAATATTTTTTTCCTTGATCCATCTTATTGATCATAAATCATTAAAATGTACAACGTATATATTACTAAATCCAATGCAATATACTTGTACTTGTAAATTATAATAATAATAAGAATATTATAAAATTTGATTTTGTTAAAATCAGCACCATAACCATTACACCTCTAAAAACCGACTTCTAAAATGTACGGGGTTCTCTTCAGAACATCTGTCAAAAAATGATAAGTTCGCAGAGAACAAACAATAAATCTAGTGAACGAATTCAAAAATTCGCCTAAAATCAAAGTGATGCCATATAAAAAAAATAAATCAGTGTGGAATTTTACAAAATTAATAGGAACATTTTCGGAGACGGGACATTTTCATGTAGTGACGTCACGAGCCCAAATAATGGATTTATTTATTTAAAAATATTAAAAAAACTGTACATTTCTAAAAAAAATTACTAACATTTTCGCAATCTTAATAAAAAGATCTATCCACACGATTTTTTCCAAGTCGTTATGAATTCAATGCAAGTGGCCTATTACATTTGTACTAAGGAATCTTGATCTAATAGTAGGAATATGATAGTGAATCAATATTAATATATCAGGGTTATCCAACTGATAAATTATAAATTACAAAAAATATACGATAGATAAAAAAATTTCTTCTGTCACTTCATTTCAACAATTTCAATGAGTGTAATAAAAAGTCATAATCTATTCATTCTAACGGAATCCCAAGTCTAAAACTAAAACACCTCAAAACTTTGCGTTGGACTCTTTCAATTATATTAATGTGATTACTAAAGACTTACTTCCATAGACCAGATTATCGAGTTGTATTCTGGAACGCTTTTACGAGAGATGTGAACAGAATTTTTAATTTTCGTTATTTGTTTTTGGGGTGTTGTGCCGTGTCGCTACCTCCTTCTTTAGCCAACGTTTCGGATAGCGTTGCAGTGTCCATCATCAGGGCAGATCCGGCAGATCCGATAGATGTGGATCGGTAGATGTACCCGATCTGCCCTGATGACGGAACGCTGTCCGAAACGTTGGCAAAAGAAGGAGGTAGCGCAACTAGGCATAACACCCCAAAAACAAATAACGAAAATACTTTTGGCCGTGAAAATCTTAAAACGTATCAGAAGTTTTGATGTGTGAAACGTTTAAATTCGTTGGAAATTTATACTAAACAAAACTAATATTTTAGAGCGCTAAGTTATAGAAGATATAAAGCAGATTTTCCGGTCAAACATAATGCCTTTCGACTAAGTCATGAGGACTTAAGTCAACATTACACAAAGAATAGTTATATATTGTTGAATTATTATTTATCGAAACTCATAACTTTACATCTGTTAATATTTAACTGAATTTTATTATCAGAACACCATTTGAAAATGTTATTAAGGTTCTCTTGCAAGATTATGCAACCGTACACATTTTTCACTCAGCAAAGAAACAAATATTCTTAGTTTAGTTTTCCTCAGAGATTGTTAAATTCTCGCTGTTCAGATTAACTGGCAAAATGTATGTATTGAACTGTCTAGCAACTTGCAACAATACGGAACACTAACACAATAACAGTAATTATGAGGTGCATAATAATCGCGTTGTTTGGGGAACAGAAACAATATGGGTGTTTGGCGTTATTGTACAAATGTCACGGCCCTTAGCGTTTCCGCGTAGGTGTAAGATTTGTTCGTAGAAAATCATTGTCAAAATGTAATAATTAGCAATGTACCGGAGTGTGGAGGGAAACGAAGAAGATGGGGGTACGCAGGAGATTTGATGAGGGAGGGGGGAAGGCGAGGAAGGTAGAAAGGGGTCGCAGGGTTAGAACGGGAGCGGGAACGGGGACGCATGGGAAAGGACACTCAGGGAGGAGGGACGGAGAGGTAGGGAATGAGGGAAGGGAACGAGGGATGGATTGCAAAGGAGACATAGGGTAGGAGACGTAGTGGTAGGGGACAGCAGGGGATAAATTTGGAAAATCCTTTCTTCTCACACAGACAGCTGTGAGAAGATTGTGTATTGTGAGGGAGGTGAAAGGGGAACGAAGGAATGAGGGGCTACACGGGAGGGGAAGGGTGAAAGGGGAATGGGAAAGATGGAAGGGGAACGCGGGAGGGGAAGGGTACGCATAGAAAAGGACCCGCAGGGAAGGGACGATGGAGAAGTGGGGGACGAGGAAGTGCACAGGGAGGGATTGCAAATGAGACATAGTGGCGGTAGGGGATTGCAGATGATAAATTTGGAAAATCCATGCTGTTCACACGGACAGCTGTATGTGGCCCGCTCACGCGCTGACAACCTTCTGATTTATTCATACACGTACCAGACGGAAAAATAAAAATAAATCTTATTTTTCCAAAAGCATTTCAAAAAACAGAATTAAAACACAAACATTTTTTTTTCTTTGAGTGGTATTTCAACCAGGCACTCGCTAGTATTTAATAAAACACGGTTTATTTAAAATAGGTCAACAATGTCTGTTAATAATCTGAGTTAATTATTTTTGTTTTTTTTTTCATAACCCATTAAACTCCCACTTCGGAGACCCAGAGAAAGAAAAATTTCCCTCAGGGCCAGACATCTTTGGAGATGCTGTGTGAAAGATGTTTTTAAGAAAATGTAGGAAGGGAAGTTCTGGGAGGGAAAAGAGAGACCGTCTGGATAAGTCAAAATTTCATATCATCACCCGATAAACCCGGACACCCCTATAAAGTTACTAAACGTAGCTAACCACCTGGGATGACCTACATATAACAGAGGCGTTGGTTATTCAATAAATAGTTCTCGGGGCAATTTGCTCAGTTGCAATAAAATACATGGCACAATTTTTATAATTTTCGAAGAAACTTTGCGGTCTTTCGTATCGAAGGAATTTCAAACAATTACTTTTTCAACTCAACACCTCAAGATATTATCTAAAAAATATGTTTTTTTTTAAACTATTCAAGAGAACTATGTTATACGTCGGTAGAAATTTGGAATGCAGAGACTTAAACAAAAAATCAGAATGTATAATTCACACGCGGTAGAAGTGAAACTAGAAAGTCGCTAGATGTCGTTTTCTTTTAAAGTGGTTTGAAGATTGGATAATGATTTCACAAAAACAAAAATGTATTTTTTTTTTATTCCGTCGGATTCGAACCTCCGTTCGCTTGATATCTGTCTCTCTGGCCGCTGAGACCCGTCAGGCGTCACTTCGCTGTGGAGGGCACTCGCCCAGATGTGAATTTACCGCATTATATTAGAACCGAGTAATTGTGTCGAATATTTCATCCGAATTTCAAATGACTAACGGCTCTAAAGAAGTTTCACTTCAAAAAATGAATTCAATTTTTTTTTGAAAAAAAAAAAATTGTTATAATAAAAGCGTTAACACAAACATGCGACAAAGAAATGTTGATGTACCGAGGTTTTAAGATGGATGTGGTGAACAGATGAACATTTAAAGTTTTGAATATTATATCAAATTAACGTACGCCAAAGTATATCGGGTGTTAGGACATACATTTTTTTATGTATGCACTACTTAAAATGTAAACTTGGTTATACACATTAAACGGATGTTGTGCTTTAGAGGTTTGTTTTTGTACGTTTGAATAATGTTAATTATATTATACATCTACTTATTTCATTAAAGTATAAGATAACACTATTAATCTAAACGAAAATATGAAAGAGAACAAGACACAGAAAAATAAAAAGATAACGGTCGAGACTGGGACTCAAACCCAGAACTTTTCGTCTTTCCGGGACGAACGCCTTATACAATTAGGCCACTGCCACTTCTTATTTAAACGTCACATTTGTCAATATCATATTTCAAATTTCAAAATTAACAATATTAACTTCAACTATATTTTTCCATATTATTTTTGGAAACTACCTTTTTCATTGGAAGCAATCATTCGAAGAACTGGTTTGTAACCTAAATAATGTCTCGGATAAATATAACCGATTTATAACCGATTCCTGTTTGTATAAATTTGATAAATATAAATATTTGATAAATATAACCGATTCCTGTTTGTAATAGTCTTAATGACATTTAATTTTTATTAGAACAACTCTCTTTTTATAACTTTTGAAGGTTATTCCGGTCAAAGTAATATATCATTGAAGAAGAAAAATAAGGTTCTGTTATTTAAGATGCTATATGAATGAAAAAATTCAATGTTTCTTTATTTTTGTTTTACTTATTTTTTAAAAGAATTCTCGTCTTGACGATTATCATACTGACTGTCCTTAAAAGCTCGTTTTGAATTCGTTTCCGGCATTTTAATTAAATAACATTAACAATAACAACAACAAGTTCATTAAGGACAACACCTGCCATTGGAAATTAGGCACCCTCGGAGAGAGAGGCCATTAACTAGTCAAGTCGTGGCCTTCGCAGTAAGTTAGAAATAGGAAATTGGACTTGTTAAACAAATGTCCTCATTAGCAAGTAGGTGGCGTAGCTTTATTAAAATAAGACCGGGGCAAAATTTTAATATCATTCACCTGCGCCGGTGGAATACACTTTTACACGACAAAGACAAAGCATTTGTTCTGCCGCAGAGTAATTTCAACGGGATTCAAACAGCCCTTCTCGTTGTATTTTAATACGGAAGGTAACTTTATTAAGCATTGTTTTTCTTTTTCGCAATGAGGAATTCTAGTGAAAGATAGTACAACCTACAAATAAAACAACTAGATTTTTAATAGAGGTAAGCAAATAAGTTTTGTTGTATTTTATTTTATTATTTTTAATTAATAAATTGAAAATGAATATATGCAAAGGACATGTAACTACTATAACATTAAATTTGCACGTATAGAAAGACTTGCTGACATATTCGCTGCTAGTTACTTTCGCTACAGAATTTCATTGCATCGCATTCTAGGTGCGAATAACACGTCATGATGTTTAAATTAATTGTACCTAATATTTTTAAATTACCTGCCTGGCAACTTTCACTTATCCCTGTCCTCCCCTACCCGTCCCAATCCAAATACCTATTTCGCAGCCTACATATTTGAGTACAGTTATAATCGTATTTATTTTATTGTTGTGTTTTTATATTTAGGTTTACAACTTGTTGAATCTACACCTGTATTATGATTATTTTTTTAATTGCTGCTTTGTCCTGTTTTTTTTTTACTTTTCTTAAATATTCTAGTTTACATTCAGTTACTTTTATGTTTCTAAATACCTATCTGTGAACATTAATAATTGGTCTGTTTTTTATCATCCTCTTATGTAGGTATATTATGTTACTAAGACTGTTTATGTTCCTTAAATAAATAAATAAATAAAATAAAATAGCTCCACACAGGAGGCCCCGAGAAAAATAACATCCCTCGGGGCCTATCATCTTTGTGGATGCTGTGTGGAGGGTCTTTTTAAGGAAAGAAAGAAATGGAAGTTCTGGGAAGGAAAATTGTGCGAGGGGTGGGTAAGAATCTGGGCGTCAATAGTTCCAGGAATGACTGACGTATAAATCCATCCCTCCCACTGCGGCAAAAGGCGATATTCCGAGTGCTGTGGGAGAGGTCAAATGCTCTACCTCAATAAGTCTCTTCCGATACGACCACCAGTAAGTGGACAGAAGCATCAGCCACCAAGACCTAGTCAAATTTCATTTCGTAAATCCGGACACCCCTGCCAAGATACCAAACTTAGCGAACAACTATGGGTGACCTACGGCAGAGGTTTTGGTTATCCAAATAATGGTTCCTGGTCGACGGTGACCATATCCGCCTTACAAATTCATATTAATTTTTTTTTCATGTATATAAATAAATGTATGCTAACTCGTTCAATTAATGTAAACGTTAAACTATTGAAAAGAAGTACACGGATTTAAATGGCTCGGAACCCGGTTATTACGGTCATTTAAATTCGATGACATGCCACTACGATGACGTCATCCAACGTAAAATCGAATTGTGAAACTTAAAACATCAGATAGGGTAGTTTTTGTAGTTTAAAAATAAATCGAACGACCTAAAATTAATAACATTACCGCGTAAATATGTTTTAAAACATTCTGGCATACCTGCATAGTTAGACAGTGAATATTTTTTGTTTAAAGTGAAAGCAATTAAAACATTTCATCTAAACTAAATTTCTACAGCACAAAAGAACAAAGTATGTTATCTAGGAACCTCTAATAATTTAACCACTATCATAATAATAAAACTAAAATCATAATACTAACGCTAATTGGGATGAAACGCCTCCCCCGTAGTAATCCAGTATTAGTGCACGCAAAGGGATGAAACATTAATTGTTTTAAATCCATATTAACCCACTGCGCTTAAGTCTTCCAGCTCTGTAGTCTGTACACAATATGAGAATTCAGGAAGACATACCATGGGGGCTAAAGCTAAGTGAAGGGACGATCAAGTCTTAGTATAGTGATATGATCATGGGTGAATCAGTGAATGTAGCGATATGAGAAGTAATATTTATATGGCTTTGAAATTATTTGAATACTTCTTGCAAATAATAAGTCCATACCATTTTTATTTCACGGTTGGTTGTCCAAATCATTTATCAGTTCAAGTTTGAAAAATTTCGTGCGTTGGTTATCGGTTAGTCGGGTCTGGCGTTTTCGGTGTCATTCTCTTTGGATTTTTTTGCTCCACGCTTTTGTTTCCAATTATTGAAATTCTGTTTTACAAGCTTCTCTACCTTTGAGTTTTTAAAATACAAACAACTTTTTTATTTCTTTTTTTAGAGATAAAATATTGCAAAAACATAACATAATATTTATAATAGGTACATTAATCCCAATTAGTTTGATAAAACTCATTTCGGGAAGGACAACATTAATACAATTAAAAGAAAATGATTTTTATACAAGAACACGAATTTAAAGAGGAGTTAACGAAATGAACATAGATTTTAAAACAGACTAGACACACTTGTTAGTTGAAGAATATTTCACGATTACATTTAGAAAGATATACAAGAGTTACAAAAAATATAGCTAAATTCTTCACCAGTTAAGAAAGCCGCTGAGAAAGTATTATTTTAGAGCTTTTGCCAATGTTTTGTTGTTTGATGCTGGAAGTTTTAGATCATTAGGTAATGCGTTGTATCGTGTATGTTCGACGTTTTGTAAGTACCGTCCGACCGAACTTTCGGTTTCAGCAAAAAAACGAGTTTCGGTTTATTTCGGTTTCGGCTACCATCCAGCCGAAACTACGGCCGAAACCGAAACTGAATTCGGGAGGTTTCGCGCTGCGATCGGACATGTTAGATGCACTGAGCTGCGAACGGCGAAGCGAAGTGTCATTTTGCTGCGTCCGCGCTCATTTCAGGACTAGTTTCACTTGTTTGTGTTATAGATAATATTAGATGGGTTAATTATGAATATTGGTAATTATTGGTCCACTAAAATTATTAAAAGCTGAAGCTCAATGAAGCGCTCAAAGTTTTGTTTAGTTTGAGAGAACCCTCTTTTAATTTTCACACATTAAGTATTATTTGCATTAAAATATGTAGTTGTTGTACTTAGTAGGTAGGTACTTTTTAATTAATATTTTATTGTAGTTCATTAAAAAGAGTGCCATACAAAATGATCAAAGTTCAGAAGAAATTATTTTGTTCTTAAGATGAAAGAGTATTTTTTGTTTAGTGTACCTAAACAAATTAGGAGATAAAAGTAATTTTGTTTTGTACCTTTTATTTTATGATAATGATAAAAGTATACCAAATAAAAAAAGTATACCAACTATTTCTTTTTGAATATTATTTACGAAAGAGTTGATTTGAAATAAATATACCTAGTACAGTAGGTAGGTAGTTCATTTGAAATAAATATACCTAGTTCAGTAGGTAGGTATATTTATTTCAAATCAACTCCTTATTTCAATAGCACAAACAATTAATGTTGATTGATATTCCAATGTAATAAATACTGCGAGAATCATTTTTATGAACAAGAACTCTTCGATAGATAATTCTCTCATTCACCTTACTTGTAATTTTTTTTGTTTTATGAATATATGAGATAAACAACAAAATTATTTAAATTTAAAAAAAAAATGATTGCCTCTACTCAAATCTATCATACATTTTCAAACAAATTCGAATGGGAACTAGTTTTTATTTTTTATTTTTCTGTTGCTTTAATACATTATCATTTTATGCTTTTTTGTTTTGTAAGTATTCTCAGTAGCTTTTTACTGCTAATACTATATTTGCTTCGTTGCTTTTATAGCCTTATCTTGATTGTGAATCTAACAACAAATTTTCTCAATTCTCGCTCAGCACCGAACGAGTACAGTCGCATTATTTTGTAAGAAGTAAAACAATAAATATAGTTACTTACATTTAATAACTCGCCCACCTGGTCGATTCCATTCATTTAATATGGAAACCGAAGAAATTTTTAAAAATATTAAAGACTTAGTTAATAAGATCACTTCAGTGAAAGACTCAAAAATAAAATTAACACTGGAATAAAATATTGTATCACTGGAAGAAAAAATTCAACATGAACTAATTAGTCTACAAAAGAAGATCATAGAATTACAAGAAATTAATATTAAAAATAATCATCACTACACACAGAAACTCGAAGAAATTAATCAAAATAACAAAAAATCATACGCAAGTGCACTAAGTAACAATAAAAATTTCGCAGAAACTTCATATAATGCAGAACAGAAATACGCCATTTTAATTACCTCAAAAAACACCTTGAAGGCCGAGGACATAAAAATAAAAATTCAAAAAAATATTAATTTAACAAAAATAAAAGTTGGAGTAAATGGAGTAAAAAAGATCGGAGAACAAAAATTAGTGATTTCTTGCCAAAAAAAAGAAGATGCAGAAAAATTAACCGAAGAGATAAATAAAGTAATTGAAAAAGAAGTATCGGCTGAAGAAATAAAAAAAAGGAAACCGTGCTTAATGTTGAAAAGGCTGCAATGCCAATTGACTGAAGAAGAAATTATAGACGGGATTGTACAACAAAATGAAGGATTAACCCTAGAAGACAAAAAAGACATTAAGCTTATCAAGGAATTAAAAAATAAGTACAATGAAGGAAAAGAAAACGACACCACTAACTACATTATTGAAACAAATGGAAAGTTAAGGAAAAAACTAATAGAGAAAAAAAAAATAAACATCAAATTCCAAAGAGTATACGTAGAAGACTGCAGCCCGCTCAGACAATGTTACCATTGCCTCAAGTTCGGCCACACAGCCCAAAGATGTCTCGCCAGGACGCAGCCTCCCATTTGCCCTCATTGCACTAAGGAACACGTATTATCCAAATGTGAAAACAAAGAACAAACTCCAATCTGCAACAACTGCTGTGTCCAAAACAAAAGGTTTGATATGAACTATTCCACCGATCATAGAGTCGATAGCATAAAATGCCTTTACCGGCAAAAAATGCTTCAAATTGCTAAAGAGCGCATTGACTACGAATAAATATTGTAAATTTTAATTTCCTCAAACTCTTATCTATAAATTAACAATGAATGATTCTTTATGTAACATAGCATTAGGTAAAAAAGTATGTATTGAAGAAAACTTACATCACTCTATAAGAGATTTCTATTTTATTTGCACTGAAAAAGGATTTACTCAATTTCATAAAAAGATTAAAAGCGTAAAAATTTTTTTTGAAAAATTAATAATATCTTTAAAAGAAATAATTTTTTTCCCGGGCTTGATTGGGTTAACAAAGACCTACTCTACTGGCGAAACTAATTACTCCATTCCAGGGTACCATGTAACAATAATAAGAATAAACAAAAACTCTGATATTGGAATACCTATTTCCAGCCAGTATAATGTTCCCAATATTAATGATTATGATGTTCATATTTTAATGTTTATAGTTTATATTTTAAATATAAAATTAAAAAACGTAAATAAATTATATATTTATATGTTGTTATTTCAGCCATCGTATCTATGTAGACATAGTGTATATTTAAAATTCTTTGCCTCTACCATTTGTCATTACAAATTACATAAATGTATCCATAAAATAACTAACCTAAAACTGCAAAATGAATGATTTTTTATGTAACGCTTTGGATAAAAAAATTTGTATAGAAGAAAATTTGTGTCACTCCATAAAAGATTTCAATTTAATTTGTCCTGATAAAGGATTTAGCCTATTTCATGTAAATATTAGAAGCATAGAAAGGAACATGGATGAATTAATAATATCATTAAAAGAATTAAATTATTTCCCGGGCTGCATAGTTTTAACAGAAACTCACTCAGCCGATGAATTGAATTTCTCTATCCCGGGGTACTCTTACTACACAACAACAACAAAGTTAAACAAAAACTCTGGTATTGGAATATTTGTATCTAACCAATACAATGTACTTAATATTAAAGAGATTCACAGTATTAGTAATGTTAACATATTAAATATTGAATTTAAAGACATAAATAAACATTATAACATTATTGCTATTTATCGAACACATAGGTCGATAGTGTCACACTTTATTGATGAATTAAAAAATATTTTATTAAATTTTAGAAATAAAAACAATGTTTTGGTTGGAGATATGAATTTAAATATCGCAAGCGACTATTCTAGTAAGGATAAAGATAGCTATCTCAACATGTTAGCAGAACTCAATTATTTATCGTGCATAAATTCGTACACTAGAGACGTTCGAGGTCAACGACCTTCATGCTTAGATCATATTTTTACAAATATACCGGATATCCAAAATATAACAGCAGCTGTCATTCACACAACTATCACTGATCATTATTCTTGTATCTTTAACCACAAAACCAGCAATCCAATATTGCCATCATTTAAACAAACAAAATCTTCCAAAAAAGTACTTAATATTGATACATTAAAAAACAAATTTCAATCAGAAAATTGGATCGAATTATTACAATGTAATGATGTCAATACCTGCTGTAAAATATTTGAAGAAAAAATATCTAAATACATAAATGACTCGTCAAAAAATGTAATTCTCAAACACAAACTGTCTAACTTCAAACCTATAAAACCATGGATTACTCATGGATTAATAGTATCTGTACGACATAAGCAAGCTCTTTATAAATTAACAACTCAACAACCTAATAATAAAAACTTACTTAATCACTTTAGAGCATATAAAAATAAACTTACATATATCATAAAACATACTAAAGAAAGTTACTATAAACGGAAGTTGGATCTAGCTGAAAATGATAGTAAAAGAGTATGGACGGTTGTAAATGAAATAATTGACAAGAAAAAGAACAATAATAACGAAATCAATGCTATTAATCATGATAACTCAAAAACATGCTGTAAAGAAAACCCCTCAAAAGCTGCAAATATATTTAACACTTTCTTTGCAAATGTTGGGAAAAATCTCGCCAATCTCATTAACATTGATCCAAATATTATAACATCTCCAGACTGTAATATAAATGCTAAAAATAAAATGACAACATTTGAAGTCACCACAGAGGACGAAATAGTTTCTATCATAACCGATATGAAAGGAGGATCTGCTCCGGGCTTTGATGCAGTCACGGTTGATATTTTAAAAAACATAAAAAAATCAAATTTCTAAGCCATTAATGCATATAATAAATACAAGTTTCCAAAGCGGAGTATTTCCATCAATTTATAAACAAACTACTATTACCCCAATATTTAAGTCAGGTAATCCAGAAGAAGTAAATAATTACCGTCCCATATCAGTAATCTCAAATATAGCAAAAATTTTTGAAAAACTAGTTAAAAAAAGAATGAGCCAATTTATAAAATGCAACGATATAATTAATGAGAACCAGTTTGGTTTTATGGAAGGTAGAAGCACACAAGATGCAATTGCAAAATTAAGTAGCCTTGTACATAGTTCACTAGATAAATCATTTAAATGCCTGGGAATTTTTATAGATCTCAAAAAAGCATTTGACAGTATATCACATGACAAACTTATAAGTAAATTAAGAAACATTGGATTAAATGGTTCAGCTCTAGAATGGATAAAAAGCTACCTTTTCAAACGTCCCCAAGTTGTAAAAATTAATGGTGTGCTTAGTTCACCAAAAATGAGTCATTTCGGCATACCTCAAGGTACAGTCCTGGGACCGTTACTGTTTATTATCTATGTTAATGACATATTCATACAAAAACTAAACGGAAAAATAATATCTTATGCTGACGATACTGTCATAATAATTGAAGGTACGGATTGGAATACTGTTAATAATCTAGCTAATATTGATATTAACATTTTGAAAAATTGGTTCGATAAAAATCTCCTCTCTCTAAACACTGAAAAAACAAAATTTATCCCATTCTCTATCAATAAATTCAAATTAGAACCAAATTTAAACATCATAATACACCAAAGTAAATGTAATAAAACTATCTGCAATCAAGATTGTGCTATACTTAGTCCAACTCCCAAAATCAAATATCTTGGTGTATATATAGATCAACATTTTAAATGGAAAACACATATTTGTGAACTCGTCAAAAGGATTAGGAAATGTATTTATATATTTATTAGACTTAGAAATATTCTTAGCTTAGAAAACCTAAAAAGAGTGTACTATGCAACTGTTCAATCTATATTGCAATATGGTATTATTGGCTGGGGAGGAACATATGACAATATTTTAAATCCCCTCAAAATTGTCCAAAGGTTGATAATTAAGGTAATCTTAAAAAAACCGTCTAAATTTCCTACTGAAATTCTTTTTTCAATATTCAATGTGCCTATAATAGACAAAATCTATAAAAAATATTCAATTCTTCAAATTTACAAAGAAATACAGTTAAATACTCGTAACTTCCAATTCAATACATCAGCAAGATACCAGAAAACTATTAAAATTCCTAAATTTAATACTAAGCACATCCAAAATTCCTATCTTTATCTGGGCATAATCTATTATAACAACCTCCCATTAAAATTAAAAACCATCGAAAATATGCAGGAATTTAAGCCCAAACTAAAAAATTACCTGAAACTACTATAAAAGTCCCAAATATGTTTACTTTGTATCTTAAAGTCTGCTATTTTATAAATCATTTATTCCTTCTTTTTTCTTTCATTTCTTAGTTTTTAATCTCTGAGTCTACTATTGTATAAATCTTGCGTTCTTTCTTACGTATCCTTTACTTACTTATTACAATAATTTTTGTTACTAACTTACATGATTCTTCCATTTATAATGATTTTTTAATTTATATTATGATTTTTTTAAACTCTTCAGGATTTTTATTTTTAAATTATACAAGATTTTTTAACCTTCTTATTATTTACAATAGCCGTTATTACTAACTTACACGATCATTAATTTACTAATTGAGCTAGAACTCCCTCACCAAACACAAGAGCATTGTCTCTTTATGGTGAGGAAAGGCAATTTATTTTTATTTTTTGTTAAACTTATGTAACTATGTAACTATGTAACTGTTGTAACTTCATATGTATTTTTAATAAACATTGCCAATAAATAAAAAAAAAAAAATAAATAAATAAAAAAAAAATGTAAATTGCCCTTGCACCCTCATTTTCATTTAGTTTAAGTTATTATAGTTGCTATAAATAACAGCATGTACCTACCTTATGTGAATTAATGTGAATTTTTGTTCAATGAAATAAATAAATAAATAAAAAATTTCCTTGAAATAAGGAGCGATAATTACGTTATGTTTATTATTAGTTCAAATATGAGACTGAATGATTAATATATTTTATTATTATTTTTTTTTACTTTATGAATAAAATCTCAAATTTAAAACAAGACTGACTGATTAAGATTCACTTTTTTCCACGAAAACCTGACCATAAATGGAAGTTTCGGTTTCGGTTTCGGTTTCGGCCGAATCTTCGGTTTCGAAAAAAAACAAAAGTATGTTCACTCAGGTCGGATATTACTCTCAGAGGTATGATTCCGTTTATGAGCACGTGTTGAACGCGGAAAGTCGAAAATTGTAGGTTCGCGTTCGCAGTTCATGTCAATGCAGCATTGGTACAAATTTTCATCCCTGTACTTTAAAACGAGACTAAGAAGGCGACGCTATGTATATTTAAGCGATATCTATTGTTAAAGTTCGAAATCATCCCGAAAGAAACTGTTGCTCATTTGGGAGCGATTGTCTTCCCACACACGGCATCATGTTTTCACGTCAAAACTGAAAAGGTTCTGTAATATTCATAAAGACGAAAAAAATTAAATACAAAAATGTAATAATCAATTTTGGAGGCGGGTTTGGTTACCGCCGCCCCGGGAACCATTTATTTCACCACAAGTAGACCGCCACGTTTGATGACTTAGCAGAAGTGCTCGGGTTCATGGGGTGATCTTTATTCGGGTCTCGGCAGTGGATGTGTCTGAAACTGTACCAGCTGTATGGCAGGCCGGATCGAGAGAATGGCTGAGGGAGTCCCTTTGACTTCTCCAGCCGTACTCTCTCGTAACATCGCCTTGCGCCTTATAGTGGGAGGGATGGATTCGTACGTCCGTCACTCCTGGACACACTGACCCCCAGATTCCTACCCAACCCTGTTACCCTTTTCGTTCCCATAACTTCCTCTCTTTCCTTTCCTTAAATGACCTATACAGCATCCCCAAAGATGACACAGGCCCTAGGGGAATTATTTTCCCTTGTGTAAAAAAAAATAATAAAGATCGTACGAAAAGCGTATTTTTAAATCAAGCTTTTCACAAGCCGTTCTCGTATGAATAGGGGAGCCAGGGGCTTGTTGTAACGGGGGTAAGTACTAACAGTTTAATAACTCAGCCGGTTTCAAATATTTTGTTTCGATTTTGAACTCAACGTGCCCTTTAAGATACGGCTTACGACGTAAGCGCAGTCAGTACAGTGCGGGAGAGCACTGTGACCGGTTGTCTGCAGGAGTGCGTTTTTTTTGCAGGTAACCTAAAAAATATTATTTCGTAAATTTTGATTTCAAGATCACACTGTGTCAAATTGAAAAATATTTCTATTAAATTTTGTTAAGCATTTATTAAGCCATCATATTATGGTACTTTCACATAACCAAAGCCAATCATTTTTTTTATAAATAAAAATTTCAGTAATTTCGGTTTGGGGCTAGTTGTAGCAAAATTTAAGGGGCAAGTAGTAACCTGTTACAAGTTGCCCCAAGCCTGCACATTAATGTTCTTTTTGCATTCGCTATTATTTCATTGGTGTATATGTTATTTATCACGTTTATTGTTGTATATCAGGATGCGGAATTATAAAAGGAAGTCAGAACGAGCGTCAAAATCTCAAGAGGCCTATGAACAAGCTGCAAAGGAAGTATTAGACAATGGTAAAAAAATTCGTGAGGCAGCTGCATTGTTTGAGCTGTGTCATGTATCGTTGTTTAGATACATAAAAAAGAAGAATAACAATTTGCCTCTTGGTTATACCAAACCAGGGTAAGTGTTCTCACCAGAGCAAGAAGAGAAAATTACCGCTTACCTCTTGAAATGTGCAGACATCTTCTTTGGATTATTTCCATCCGAAATAAACAAATTAGCTCACCAGTGTGCACTTGCTTACAACGTTAAAAACATTCCTGCTTCATGGCACAAGCATAGAAGGGCTGGAGCTGATTGGTTTACCAAATTTATGGAAAGAAATCCAAGACTATCACTTAGAACACCAGAAGCTACGTCACTTAGCAGAGCCACTTCCTTCAATCAGACTAACGTGAGTAATTTTTTTCCAAAAATACGAGTCAATTTTCCAAAAGCATAATATGAATGCTTCTCGCATTTGGAATATAGATGAAACAGGAGTGACCACCGTTCAGAAGCCAAGGAAAATTGTAGCCGCACGAGGTCAAAAACAAGTTGGAGCCATGACGTCTGCTGAAAGAGGAACGCTTGTGACTCTTGTTTGCGCTGTGAACGCAGCAGGCAATAGTGTTCCTCCCATGTCCGTGTTCCCGCGGATTCGTTACACGAATTTGTTCATCCAGAGTGGCTCACCCGATTGTATTGGAGCTGGCAACAGTTCGGGCTGGATGACTGAAAATGAATTTTTAAAATTCATTGAACACTTCATTCAGCACGTAAAACCAACAGAAAAGGAACCAGTTCTTCTTTTACTGGATAATCACATTTCCCATGTCAACATTAAAGTGATAAGAAAGGCCAAAGAACACCACATTATTATGCTGTCATTCCCGCCGTATTGCTCGCACAAATTGCAGCCTTTGGACGTGGGTGTGTACGGTCCGTTCAAAAACTATGTTAATAGAACACAAACTTCTTGGATGGCGTGCAACGCAGGGAAAACTATGACCATTTATAACATTCCCGCAATAGTCAGGGACAGTTTTCCACTGGCTCTAAATCCGAGCAACGTCATAAGCGGTTTTAGAGCAACTGGACTTTGGCCGTTGAATCCAAACGTCTTTCAAAAATCTGATTTTGCTGGTTCTTTTGTTACTGATCGTCCAAACCCTACTCAAGAAAGGGAAGCAGAAGAGGCTAGCTTATTACCAATTGATGTTGACTTAACATTAGGCCTCGAAGACAACGAACTTTTTGAATCTGTGCCGCAGTTGGATATAAGCGTTACTGAAGTGAAATACCCGCTTAACCCATCCCAGGCCCTTCAGGCGTCCAAAATATGTCTACCGGTTTTTCACCTTCAAAGATCAGACCTCTACCTAAAGCACCACCAAGAAAAAAAGCAAACAGGGCTGTACGTAAGCGAAAGTCAGCTGTTTTGACTGACACTCCAGAGAAGGAAGCTCTGGAGAAAGAATTTGAAGAAAAAATTATTAAAAAAAAACAGAAACAAGAAGCTAAAGCAAAAAATAAAGGAACGGGAAAGGGCAAAGATAAAGCAAAGGCGAATAGACCTGAAAAGACCAAGATTGATAAAGTGAAGAAAAAAGTTTTCATTGAAGACTCAGATTCTGAAGAAGAAGAGTGGTTATGTTTGATTTGCTGAGAAGAATATAGCAAATCAGACAAAGAAGATTGGGTCGAGTGTATGATCTGTGAACTGTGGTCACACGACGTTAAATGTGTAAGAGGTGATCCTGTTTCGTACATTTGTATAAACTGTGAATCTGATGAAGACGAAGCATAAGCAACGAAGGTTGAGGAAATTAGTTGTTTGAATTAATTTCTTTAAACATTTGACCAAAAATTATGTAAAATTTGTTTTTTTTTTTCATTTTTTAAAGCCCATGTAGCATGCCACATTGATTGTGATAGTTGAGTAAATACAAAAATTAAAGAATTCTTATAAAAAATTGGTTTATGTCGATTATAAGTGCAAATTATAAAAAATGTTTTCACTGATGATTGAGTTTATTAATAAGTTTAATTAACCTAAGTATATGCTATACGAGTCCAAAGATGACTATTGTTGTTTAAGAAAACGATAAGTATTCACCTCATTAGTTCGTAAGAAATACAATTGTCTTATTATGTGTTCGTTGGTTTTATAATACAAGCCTTAAATAATGAAACCTGTTGTTTTAATATGACGTTACTACTTGCCCCACACTAGTTACAACTTGCCCCAAAAACGGGGTAAGATGTCACAAGCGACTCTTTCCACAAAAAGTGTTATAAATACAAATTTATTATAGATTCAGGAAAAAATATAGTGGGAATATATTTTCAAATATATGATTACTCATTTAAAAGCTTTTTCAATTAAAATACTCAATAGTTTTGTCACTCCATCGAAAGAAGGAAAAAATGTTACAACTAGCCCCTCTCTCCCCTACGTGGAAATAAAACCATTCAACATTGTCAAAAATTAATAAATCACTTTCAAAAGTTCAACAAATGCGTCAAACAAATTTAGGAAAAAGTCTTACGTGGTCTGGCGTAGCTGGTCTGCCTTGTTACTGTTATTATCTCCAAGGCCAGACAAACCTAAAGTGCTACAAGAAATACCGGGGTGGGTTTTGCCTAATTTGTCCAATGGGAAGGAAACGAATGTCATCCTTGTTTGTATAGAGTGTAGTAGCTTAGTTTGTTCAAAGACAGCAAAAAAATGTGCAACTGTACAACGTTGTTTTTTGTCCACTTCGGTTAACTCGGGCGAAGAGAATAGAAGAAGGTGAATTTTAGAGTAATTTCTCAAAGGTTACGTTTTTAGCTATTTGGCTATGATAAAAAATGTATTTTAAGATATAATCATAACACAAATCGACATTGTGTTGTTGAAACGAACTGGATAAAAATAAGTACTTCAATTTTTATTATGCGGATAACTTTAATGTTATAATACCAATTGGAAATAATACAAACAAACAGTTAAATTACATTATTTATTTATACATTTTGTTTCAAATGTCGCATTGACTACCAGAGTGTCGTTAAATAATTCAGACTTTGCATATCTACTATCTCTATTTAATCCACATTTAAATAATAATTTGAATAATTTCTAACTAACGCATTATGGGTGTCACTTTGGAACAAGGTATTATTTCTTGGCTTATGATAATTACTGAAATAAAAATTTCCCTTGAATTGAAAATAAATTTTATTTCTAAAAAGTTAAGAATTTCTACACCAGAACAATTGTTAATTTGTTCAGATTAATTGCGGCGAGGCAAAAATTCATAACCGTCAAAAGATGCGCTTTTGAATCCTGACAGAAAGGCGCTGCGAATTCGCGTAAGTTTTATAAGGTGCAATTATTATCCTGCAATCTGGTTTATTGTCCTCCGTGGAAGCATTGCTTGGAGGAGAAGACAAGGGAACGTGGAACGAGGAATGAACGTAGAGTGAGGGTCGGCAAATAACTCTCGAGAAGTTTCAGTCCGTCTCTGTGCAGACGCTGAAAACTCTTGAAAAACTCAAAACGTATACAGAGAATTTTACGAGAAAAGTTTCCAACTATTGTGGTTCACTTTAGTTTTCAAGGACCCGCGTTATTATATTACGGCGGCGAGGTAACTATTCAGTTCTGGAAAAGTTCGGCTTGAATTTTTAAATGGCGGAGTGTAATTTCGTGTCAAACTTGAAAAACACGTTGTGTTTTGGAATCGTGAAAACCAAACTTTTAATGGCGGAGACAACCATGCCTCGATGGTTATATTATTTCTCGCCAACTAACTGATAACAGACAAAAAGCTGTGAAAAGCTTTTACTCAAGGAGTTATAAAAAATATATTAAATGTATTTAGTTTTTTGGAAATAAACGTAAGCTTTACCTTTTAGTTCATTTTAGATATTTCGATAGTAGTAAATAAATCAATAAATCATTTTCGGTAAGATATCTTACCGAAAATTCAGGATTATTTTTTTATTGTTTTTATTTCTTGCTAGGGAAATCCTGATGAGTTAGAGAACTCATTTTGGAACAGGAGGAACATACAATTCATGGGTGGAAGGAAATAGTTAAAATTTTACATAGGAATTTAGATATTTAAAATATAAGTTTCACATACAATACAGACGAAAAATAAAAGACAGGTTGAGTAGAACGAACAACAATTAAAGAAAAAAAGAACAAGGTTATATGTACAGATACGGATGATTACAACTAAATGGAAAAGAAAAGAAAAGAAAGGGAAACAAGACAATTGAACATGACAAGAAAATTACATAGTTTCATCCTTAAACGTACTTAAAAAATATTTTTATTTTTATTTTAATTTTATGAGTAAAACCTCAAATTGTAATATTTAATTAAATGAAGACAATATAAGCGAAACACAATCGAAAATCTGGAAACAGAAAAATCAGAAAAGGATAATGACACCTCTGGGACTTGAACTTGTTTTCTGTTTCCAGATTTTCGATTGTGTATCGCTTATATTGTCTTCATTTAATTAAATAAAAAATATTCTTTTAAAGCATTACTCTGAATTTTTTTATTTTGCTGGAGTCCCTTGTACATATCTGGTAGCGAATTAAATAGTGTATAGGCAACATAGTTCAGTGATTTTATCCCATATTCTATTTGTCAATTCTATTTGTCACTCCCGTGTAACTCTAGTATCATGAAAATATAATTTTTGCATAGTTATTTCTGTATGGAATTGCCAGGTAAAATCAAATATGTGGTATAAGACTGCACAACCATCTTTTCAGGCTGTTTTTTATTCGAAATTTCAGGCATGCTTCTGCTTTTACGCAATACTTTACCATTCTTTTCTTTGGTCAGCACGTCGATATGTGTAATGCATCAAAATTAGTCTATAATTTGTTCCCACAATACTTTATTTGTCCATGGGCCCTTCCGAGTTGTGCCGAAGGTAGGTTTTATTATATTTCCTGAGCTCGGCGGACAAAATCTAACTTTCAGCCAGGAAGGATGTTCGTCCTCCGAAATATAATCATAAATTACCGCAAGTCAATAAACAATATCTGTGATTTAAGGAACCAAGTCTTTCAATAAGCATCCTGTAATTAATACTGGAGAATACTGGTCCCAGTACTTATAAATAACGAATGTCTCTGGAGGGAACATTGGAGATATTACAATACTTATAGCATATTCCTTCGAATAACCTTTTCAAATTACTGTTCAAATAGATTTGATTGTTGGTTTGTTATTAAAAAATAAGAAATACAAAATGTATATATTTGGAGCTCGTTCAGATCTACATTAATTGAAAACGTCATATTATTATAATTTTTTTAAATTATTTCACACAAGAGACCAGAGGAGTGAACAGTGAAGGTCTTGTTAAAGGAGTTATGAAACACAGGCAAAATGAAACATGATGAAACACAAACACAAATCGTTCCACAGCCGAGCTGTTGAACTCAAGAACGAGTTGTGGAAATTACCCATTCTCATGTGACTTTCGGACACGATATCATCTTAATATATTAAAAAAATCGGGTTAGTTACATCATTTATAACTCAAGAACGGCTGGACCGATTTTTATGATCTTTGATTTGTTGGATTTGACTGAATAACATAATACCTATTAAAACACCAGTAAAATTCATGAAAAAAAATTGTGAAGAAAATTCCTTTCCTCACACATTTTGTACGCAACGAATTCTTATGTTTTGAAAGAGCTGCATCAATATTTTGATAAGTATAATATTGAATAGTGTGTGAATTACAAAAATTCAAAAACGCCAACAGTAAATGCGCTGATTGTTTTGCTTTTGTTCTGAAACATACAATGTTGCACCTCTTTCTTGCACACTAAATGTCATTAGTCGAAAATGAGACAAACGGTGAACGTATGTCTGCACCCCTCCAAAGGAAAAATATAATAATTATAATAAATCTTCCTCACACGTATAAATAAAATGAAACGCAATTCCTATAAGTAAGTGGAAAAGGAAGAAAATCACAAAAAATATAAATCCGTACACAATGCCATCCCTGATACTGATAAAAAAACACGGGCAGATGGGCATCAATAATGGATTCATTGTTTAATTTTTAACTTAATAAAAATAAACTGAATTTAGTTCAGCCAATAAGTTAACACAACATTTATTGATTCTGAGGCGGTACGAAGTTCTCTGGGTCAGCTAGTATTGTAATAAAATTGAGATAGGATACAACATTGAATAGGTTCAAAATATAATTACATAAAACAATTTAAAAAAATGTATAGATAAATGAAACAATTCAACTTTGTTTGAACCACTTTTATATTTGAGTAAATCCGACCGGTTTCAGAACGACCGTTCCTTTTTCATGGCAAATGTATACTGATTTGACAGTTTTGAAATATGGATGAGAACAATGTATTCTTATGGTAAGGGTGCAGTCGTTGCTAGGTATTAATGAAGAGTGGGTGGGCAGGGGAACATATCCATGATTGGGCTATAAGACAAAATTTTTTGTTCGTTGATTAATTATTTTTAAGGGATTTTTTTTATTTCCAAGGCTTCTAAGTTATCTAAACATTTTTTTTTTCATGAAGGTACGATTGTTATTTTCAATTATATGGTTAACGAACTCAGAAAAATTATTATTATTCAGACACCTTAAATGCTCTTTGATTCTGATTTCAAAATTACGAGTTGTTTTTCCAATATAAAATGAGGGACAATCATACATTTGAGTTTATATATTTCGGAATTAGTCAATTTATGGTCTTTATCTTTAGCAATACTCCAAAAAATACCGATATTATTTCTTGTATAAAAAGCTGCTTTAATATTAGAAGGGAGATTTTTGCAACATTGAGTTGAAAAATTATTAATATACAAAATTTTTAAATTTTGTATATTAAAAATACAATTTTTTAATTTTACTGACACCGACTCCAAAAATAACAATCGTACCTTCAGACTGATGAGTAGAAAAAGTAAGCTAATTGTTTAGTTGTTGAAGAATACGATTTTTTTTTTTACTTTTTAGTGCATTTTTGAAGTCGTTTTTTTGTTTTGTTAAAATTTTGTTTAATTTTTGATTTTTAGTGAATCTGAAGTACACTAACTAATTCGATTAAGATTCGGCCGAGTATCGTTAATTTGCTCTTAAGAATTGTAGAGTTCCGTTACTTTGTGATGGATCCCATAATCAGAACCTAACCAAACTCTCATCAAACTACCCTTGAAGTACATCCTTTCCAATAAAAAAAGAATCATCGAAATCGGTTGGCGTGATATTGATATTGCGTGCGCGCATACTTGATGCAAATTTAAGACTTATATGATTTTCTCATGGATGCCATTGTCAGAACAGGACCAAATTAAAATGGGACCATACGGAAACCACTAGCTTTCAAATAAAAAAGAATCATCAATATAGGTTAATCCACTCGAAAGTTCTGAGGTAACAAACATAAAATAAAAATACAGTCGAATTGAGAACCTCCTCCTTTTCGAAGTCGTTTAAAAACAGGACTATTTAAAATAGAGAAAATCTTTCAAAATCCGAGTTAATTAACATTTAACGAAACACTTAAAATTTCCCATACATATAACTTCAACAGAAACCGACGTGATTTTTATGATTTTCGGGGCACGCTTAATTTTTTTTATCGAGGGAATTTCATATAATTGCTTTTTCAACTCGGCATCTAAAAATTTATTTATCTATATAAGGTATGTTTGCATTACATTATTCGATGCCTGTCTCACTAGGGTATACCTGTGTTGAGATTGTCCTCAAAAATATCTTTTAATGGGAATTGATTTTTGGGTCTTATTATATCATTTATTCGTTTTCGGGTTTTCGACATTTTTCATTGTATCAGTTTGTAAATAAAAATAAAACCAATTACCGATATTCTCCTTATGACTTTGCCTCTAATAAGACAACATAATAAAAAATAAGAACAATTAATGAAATTTATAATAAAATTATATAAAACAAAAAAAATGCTTGTAGAAGTGAGAATAAAGTAATCAGAAGTAATTGAAGATATTATCATCACTTTTTTTTAATTTTATTTATAAATTGACTCCACACAGAAGGCCCTGGCGAATATAATTTATCTCGTGGCCTACCTCATCTTTGGAGATACGTGCAGGATTTTTTGTGGAAAGAGGGGATTGAAGAGACCCATGTTTTTAGAGGGCGGAAACACTGCAGCCGGCAAATCTTTCCACAGCCGATCTGTTGAACACGAGTCGTACAAACGGCATAATAATAATGAGATACAACATAAAAAAAACTAACTAACCATCACGCCGTTTCCCCGCAGGGGTAGGCAGAGAGGACGGACCGCCAAACAACTCGGTATTATTAGAGATACAACATGAATTAAGTTAAATACAAAATTAGGTAAATACGCAGTTAGTCCACCTCACGGATAATACGGAACGTTCGTGTTGTCGAAGTTTGATGCTCGGATAATACGGAATGTTATTTTTTTAACTAATAGACATCAAATATGACATTTGTCGGAAGTACCAATCTTATAAAATAAACTCGCATTTCATCATAATTTTAAAAAACATCCCAGGTTTTGAATGGTTTGTTTGGCAAAGCAGGATTTGTCTAGCGGGTTTGTGTAATTATTCTAATACATTTCTTTCCATGTTCTACTGTTATAACTTGTCAATAATGCATTCTTTGATTGTCTATGAAATGTTAAAATAAAAACAATGAATAAAGAATTTTAACAAAATTAAAATGTTAAATGCATATTTTTTGCTTGTTTTTTGGGCTCCCCTGACATAAATACTCACTTTTTGCAAAAATAAAGTTAAATCTTACTGTTAGAATAAAAAATATTCCGTATTATCGAGTAAGTGGTTTAATTCATAAATAATCAAAAATATAAAACACTAACAACGAAAACTCACTCACGATAATAATAATTTGGAAAAACTTTTTTTTTCAGACTACTTAACCTTACCTTATAGTCACGGTTGTCATTCATTGGTAAGCTTAAGAGATTAGGAGCTTAAAAATGAAAAATCTTATTATCGTATATACTATTAACTACACACAATTACACATAGGTAACTATTAATTCAAGTTTATAATTTTTTAAGCCTGATGCGTATTGCATTATTCTAAGATTTGTCACATTGTTATTTGCTCATGCTTGAGTGCTCGTTAGCGCCGTAACGCAAAAATCTCTTACTTAATTTCCACAATGAACGAGTGTGAATTACACACAAGACTTACCTATTCGGGGGCTGCACATTTCTAAACGAATAATAATAATTATTAGTATGCATGCCAGACACCGCTTCTTTCACAAAGAGACCGGCGCGGGCGCGCGGCGTCATTAGCTGAAGGCGTGGGAACTGGGAACAGGGAACAGGGAACTATTGGGCACATTGTCACCTTTGTGAATCAAGTCTGGTGGCGGTGCTCGGCGGCAAGAACTAGAACTAGTATTAGCTAGGATAGAAACAGTATCCATAGCTCCGTAGGTAGCGTAGAACGTAGAACGTAGTACGGTGGCAGCATTGTTAGGGATAGTTACTAGTTGCCCGACGTTCTTCGTAGAGAATCAAGATCTCTTTGTAAGGCAGTTTTGCCGGCGTGATTCCCGTTTCTTGTAAATTTGATTAAACGTGTACTATCGAGTTCTCAGAAGGGCAGTTGGATGATATTTGGATATTTTTGTAAATGATCGATAGCCCAGTGGGTACCTCCGACTGCCAGTCAGATCTGTTGCTCTTTTTTATCTCTTCTCAAAAAAATGATTCCCGAACATCGTTACTTCACAATTAATATAAAACTGAAATATATGCCTAACTTGCGGCGTTTAAAATTTCTAAACATTTATTTATTACATTTTACTTGTATTTATTTTATTATTATTGTTGTTGTTGGTGGTGGTGGTGGTGGTGTTGTTGTTGTTGTTGTTGTTGTTATTGTTGTTGTTGTTGTTGTTGTTGTTGTTGTTGTTGTTGTTGTTGTTGTTGTTGTTGTTGTTGTTGTTGTTGTTGTTGTAATTGTTTTTATTATTATTATTTTTATTATATCGCCACTGTTCCCACCGCTATGGGATATATCCCGTCGCAATGGGTGTGAGCGATAGGCGCGTTGTTTCATGTATTAACATGCTGTTAGAACGAGACGCAACGCTTATCAAATGACCGCTAGGCTATAAACGCGCCACTCACCTAACTAGTCAGTGGCGACGTATAATGGAAAAATATTTTTAATGTTTTAAAAAATAAGTTATCCGACATCAAAATGACATGTACATTTTTTACTCCAAATATGCTCAGGAATTGCTGGGGAAAATCTCTCGGGTACGTCTTATTACACCCTGTGTACCTATATGGTGGTATATTATTACAATAAATTTAAAGAAAAAAACAAGTTAAATAGAAGTTTAAAAAAAGATAAAACAATCATAAATAATCAATTATCTAGTCTAGGGCGTTGTCTTGTGTGAGCTCGGGCCAAGCGCTGACTCATTGATGTGCAACAAAAACAAAGTCGGAGACAGAACCGATCCCTGTGGGACGCCAGCATTATCGAATGCGAGGAAAAGGTGGAACCATCAGCAACCACCCGAATCTACCTCAAAACGTCCTCAATTCACACAATAAGGATGCAGAAAGTCCGCAAGAAAGCAGTTTGTTGACAAGCCCTCGGTGCCTAACCTGGTCAAAGACCTTGAAAATGTCCTGTGGTACCTGTGAAACGTTCCAAGTACCGCCCCCAAACATGTGTCACATATGCAAGAAGATCACCGTTCCGGTTCCGCTGGAATTCGTATTGACAGTCGTTAAAAATTTTGTTCTTCTCGAGGAATGTGAGTAGTATGTCGCTATCACATGTTTCATTACTTTGGATAGAACAGATATTATCGCTATAGGGCGGTAGTTGGCTGATTGTTGGAGTTGGAGTGGTCACCCTTCTTTGGAATAGGGTAAATGATCACTTTTTTCCAGCCAGAGGGCACAGAGCCACACTTCAGGATCATTTTAAAAAGCTTCTTCAAAATTGGGGCTATTTCTGCAGCGCACCTCTGCGATACCACTGTACGTATTCCGTCAGGCCCGCTAGCTTTATAAACATCAATAAGACTGCAAGCAAATTCACTCTTAAGTTAAAACCATTTCCGTTAAAAAATTTGTTTCAAACCATATGCTTCAAAATTCGAATTGCAGATTCATCAAAGGAAGCCAGTCTCATGTATAGAGTAAAGCTGTACATTTAATTTTATCTGCGGCAAAATTCTGAGAAACTGACTTTTTCGTGTGTATTATTATTATTGGAGCAAATAAAAATTACGCAGAATCAATCTTAAGTTAAAATCTACCTTGTGTTCTATCCATAACGTATAAACTCCAGATGCGAAACTCTCTGCTGATACAATTCTGGGGATGCCATTCTCGATTTCCGAGCGCAGTTACATATTTCTAGTTGCAGAATTCGCGTACATTATTTTTATTGGAAGAATCATTACGTGTGATATAAAATGGGGTCACAATAAAAAAAAATAGGATTTCTGCACCCTCGCCCCCCCCCCCCTCCCCCCCCCCTTGGCGCTAAAGGTTCCCCACCCCTGTTTTAGAGTAATAATCATTTTATATTTATAAATCTAAAATTTGGAATAAGGAACTCCAGTGAAAAATATTATGGCTTTAAAAAAATATGTTCATATAGACCAAGACACGCTGATTCTGAATATATAAGTTTTATTTCATAATATTAAACGCAGAGTTTTTAAAAAAATATTAAAAAGTGCATTTTTAAACCTCTTCTCAAAACACAGCGTTAAGTTGGCATTACTGAAATGGTTAACGGTGACGTCACTGTTAACCTGTCACCTGGTGATAGTGTGTATTGTATTGTATTGACATTTGAAATGACTTGAAGTGCACACGTACCTATGCAATTCAACATTTCGTGTTTTTGGTTTATTTTCATACTGTTTATAGAGATTTAGATAAATAATAGTTATTGTGTTTATTGAAACATAATTTAGGCCCTCAACAATTTACGAAAAGGGCTATATTTGCGGACAATCCGCAATAAATTTTGTCTATTTGAGGTTAAAGTCGTGTCGTATTTTGATATTCGGTTATGTATTTTCAAATTGTTTTTAGTAAAGGGCTTTTTATACAAGTTGTTAAACACTCGTCATGATCTGTGTATTATAAATACCAGTTTTTCTGTATGTATTATACATAAAACAATGTACCTACAAAGTAACGCCTGACACAAAACACAATTTCACATGTATTTGCAATGAAAGAGATGATTTATTGTTTTTATATTGCACTTTGATTAAATACAATAACAGTAGCGGTGAAATGTCGACATTTTACCAATGTTTTTCTATATTGAAAGCAGTTAATCTTGAATAAAAAACACACCTCACACCTAAAAGTCATTACAAAGCATTCCGCCATGACCGCCATGATTCTTCTTGATTCTTCATTCAAGCGGGGATGTTCTGCCCAAAAAAATTATTTCCCTAGATTTCGAAGTGAAATTTCCCTAGAATTTCACATTTACGCAATTACCTACGTAGCCACCTGATTGTGTAACACTAATCCTGTTATATGTTAATTAATATGATAATTAATTGGAAAGATATCGGAACTTGGTAAATATACTAATAATACCGTGATTTTCCAAATAAAACACTTTTTGCTACGTGAAGTAATAATTTAAAAGTACGAATAAACTCACCACTGAATTAGAAACTGAATTCCAAATTTAAAAAAAAACACTTTGCAAAATAAAAATCATAAGCAACCCGCCGCTCATTTGTACCAAGAGTGGTATTTTGAAGACCCCCCTCCTCCCCCGAACGTGTCACGTAGTATGGGTACGTTCCCTTATATCATTTTGAGTTGTCAGTGTTAAAAATAACATTGCATGTAAGTACATGAACAATAATTAAGATTCATAGGAATTCCAAAAAAAATATATACGTATGTATATATATATATATAAAAATAATACCAGTAATATTGTCATATGTAATAAAAATTTTGCCAGAGTTCGAAATTTCCCTAGATTTTGTCCTGATTTCCCTTATCCCTAAAAAATATTTTTCTCCCCTAGATCTAGGGAAATTTCCCTCGACATAACATCACTGATTCAAAATAACAACTTAAAAAGTAAAAAAACTATCGGTGGGTGAAGACCACCATAGATACGGTGCGTTTCTGGGAGTCTTTAAAAATTAAAACTTTGACAATTATTTTAACTATTAAAACTAACTATAAAAATAAAAATAAAAATGCAGTTATTTAAGTTTGAAGGTCATTATTCATTAAAAAAAATTTAAAAAATTAGACTGGAGTTCTCTATTGTTTGGCTAGTTGGTAGTTCCGGATTATTAACACTACTTCATCGTCTTTTTAACCAATGTTTAAAAATTTGTAACCAATAATCGAATGTTGTCTTCAAAATGCATTTGAAGCATCAATCTCAATATCAAAATAGCGTTGCGAACGTTATCGACAATAGGGATTAACGAATTTCAGGATACCAGGGGTCCTAGCATGGTCGGTCGATATAGGTTTTATCGAAAATGTCGGTAACTTGACATCGCTCCCAAGCACGACTGCAGGCCGCTAACGAACAAACAACAGTTCACATCGACTAAGGGTTCCTAATTTATTTGACGTTAACTGTTATTTCTTCGTTAGCGTCCTGCAGTCGTGCTCGGGAGCGATTTCAAGTTACCGACATTTTCGATAAAACCTATATCGACCGACCATGCTAGGGGGCCAGATATAGTCTGTTAGTCTTCTTCAGAAAATTGACTTCTGTTTTTTAAATTTAGATCAGATTTTGTGTTATAAAAAAAAATTGCACGATTACTTAAATAAAATTATCTTACGCAATACAACACAATAATTTATCATGAACTGTATTAAAATAACTACACTAGATCACCAGATTCTTTTGAATCTTGCGCTAATATAAATCTTCTCGGAAAACACATTGTGATGTTTTTTTATCTCGCAACATTTTGCTTTGAATGAATCCTTAGTGCTTGGAATTGTGATAAGTTCAAATGTGTTTACTTAAAAAATGTGTCTCTTACAGCAATTGTTTTTCGGGATCACCTCCTTTACTTCTGCTTTCCGAGAATATAATTTACATGCCCGTAATATATTGACCCTGGAAAAGAATATGTTAGAATAAAAGACCCCAAAGGAACATAAATTATTCCGGGCCAACGTAATGGGTACCTTTGCTGAATCCAAGCAATTTCACATGATCTATATTTGATTCTAAAAAAATGGAAAATGTTGGGGTTATTTTAATAAAATATTAATGTATAAGATGTCCTTCCATGCCGTTAAAGTGACAGGCACTTAAACTGATAAATTAGTTACAAAACTATTTTTTATATTAAAATTGGTGTACCTATATAAAAAAACTTATTTAATTTTTACTTATATGAGTAAAAGAAAAAACTTCCACCAGGAAATTAATAATATTGTTTTTTGAAGAAAAAAACACAAATTCCGGAAAGACAAAAATTTAAGAATCATAAAATGTCATAAATTCTCAGGCGGGATAGAGCAGATAGAGAACTGCTTACATTAATAAAAATCAGGAAAATTTCATATCTGGGTCATATACTTCGAGGGGAGAAGTATCACTTGCTCCATTTGATATTGAAAGGCAAGATAGAGGGTCGCCGAGGGCCTGGTAGGAGACAAATGTCTTGGCTGCGTAATATACGAGAGTGGACCGGCATTAGAAGTGTGGAGGAGCTATTCCGGGCAGCGCAAGATAGAGAGACATTCTCAAGAGTGATCGCCAACGTCGGGGGGACCTGATACGGCACACAAAGAAGAAAATGTCATTAAGTAATCTTTGATTTTTGTGGTTTATCGTAACTTGTAACATGATGGACACTTGAATGGACAGGAAATGAACCCGCGATTCCTGAACGCGAACCCCACGGTTTTGACTTCTCGTCCACATATCGTGGTACAATATAATTTAACACCTCAAACCAAAAAAATCCTACAAGAATCGTTAATAAAAGCAAAATATTTATTGATCTGAATTGACCGGACTTTTCACAGAGTTTTTCAGAATCAGGTGTTAACAGTAATTTTAATCTTATTTTGAACGTCAAGTGTGTAAAATTTCATTAAGAAGTATCTAAATTCTGCTTTGAGGGGTGGGAAAAGGGGATGAAATTGGTTTTTCGGAATATTACAGTAACCTTCCTCTTATTTTGATGGTGGAGTGTGCAAAATTTCATCAACCTCGGAATAAAAATATAGGTGTAAACATGATTACAAATTTGTTGGCCAATAGTTTTATGATTTTACTATTGCACATTTCTCCAAATGACTTTATAACATTTGACAAAATGGTCACCGTTTAGCCGTACATTCCGGACTCGGATGTTTGAGATGCAGCTGGTTTTCAGCTCTGTCTCTATTAAAAACACATCCAGGTCGCCCGCCACAGACAATCTTCTTTTTATAAATATTATGATAACGAATATAATTTGACCTAAAACTTGTAAAATAAAATGATAGTTGAAAAATATTTTTTATCTAAAAATAAATAAAAAAAACTTTCGGAAGAAGTAAAAGACTGTTAAATGGTTGCAATTATAGATTTGTCATATACCTTCAAAATAATTATTAAAGGAATCGTCGTTTTGCAATATCAATTTGGTCACACTGACAAAATTTGACACATTTATGTGCCTGTGTAGATCTACCAAACGCATACAATCAAGTAGACAGGAAAAAGTTATGGAAGGTATCAAGTATGGAGTAAATACAAATCTCATTCAGGCAATTGCATCTGTATATGAGGGAAGGCTCACATTTATTAGGGTAAACGGTGGTTTTACGGTATGGTTTGACAGTAAAAAATGTGTTAAGCAAGGCAGCGTAATGTCACTGTGGTTATTTATGCATGGATAATCGATTCCAAGAATTGATAGAGGTAGGATTGGGCGCATGAGTAATGAGTATGTGTCCAGTTGAATTTCTAATAGTATGAAAGATCTACGGTCTATCGTGTGTAAGACCTTACCGGATTGTGAGTTAAGAGTCTTACCCACTGGACGACCTCCGTAGTCCAGTGGGTAAGACTCTTAACTCACAATCCGGAGGTCGCGGGTTCGAACCCGGCATGCGCAAATAAATTTTATTTGATTAATTTGTGTTATTTCACAACTAATTCATTTAAAATAATATATAGTATATTTGCGGCATGTTCCAGAGTGGAAGATACTATCAGTATCGCCCTGGTGTAAGACCACCATTCAGAATTGAAACGTTGCTTGAAAATGGCTTTAGCCGTGTTTGGTGACCAGATCTGAATAGCCAGGTACTTCCCAACCTTCCTCTTCCCACCTCCTTCCCCTCCCCACTACCTTCAGCATCACAACATACCCCAATTGGGGATGCCATAGTCTCACTGGCTCCGGACGGGAGCAGTTGAGATTCTTGTGCGGTATACACTGTAAAAAAAAAAAAATGAAGGGAATATGTACAAAGAACAAATTGATACATTAATGTAAATAACTCTAAATCCCCAGTGTTTAAAAAGGTGGAGGTAGGTAAAAGAGATGGGGTAAGATCGGGTCTAGGGAAGGGGTAGGGGGTATATTTAAAAGTTGGCTCCTTGTTAAATCTCATTGTTTAGTTAATATGTTTTTATAGTAGGATGTGTTCAATTATCACCGGGATAAACACCATAAAATAAATATTTTTCTTATTGAGATATTATTGATTTGGCATTACCGCCAAAGTATTATCGTGATTTATTTTTGGGTTATTATACCGTATTGAGCTACCGCCTTCTTTAGCCAAGTTTTCGGATAGCATTAGAGTGTCTATCATCAGTGCAAACGTGTAACCGCTGCCTTTTTAAATTATTTATTTATTAATTTCTTTCGTAATCTTCTAACTAGCTAGGGCATACAACAATACCCTTATATGTTTCTAACTAACTAGTACTGCGCGTGCTGGTGCAACTTTGACCTTATTGTGGTGAAGTGTGTTTATGTATGCAGATGCAATTCCGTGTTGAAATTACAGTACATTTTAAAATGATTGTCTGCGTCTAGTTTTTGTATTGCCGTCAATTACTGGATACCTAGAACTATTGGGTTTAGCCTCGCCTTTATAAATGTCAATTACAAAAAGTTTTCAGAGGATCCAGTTTGACTGGCCTATATAAACCTTGTCACATCCAGAACAGTTGAGTTTATAAACTCCGTCTGTCTCAAAAGGGAATTTGGTTTCTGCAGGCCTCCGTAGACCTTGCATTTTGTCATAGTTCCGAAGACAGTCTTGATGACAGTATTGCATCTATTTACGTAAGCACATACTTCCCCACAATCGTCGACTACACATTTGCCCTGATGATGGAAACTTTAGATTTCCTGAAAACGAATGAATAAATAAATAGATGTTTATGAAACCTGAAGGAAGATTCAGGTTAAACCGAAACCGGTTTGTTTGTTTACGAATTTATGTACTCATTAGATGGTGTCCAAACAAAGTTATTTTATTTAATAATTTGGTTACAAATAAAATCTCGAAATATTTACGCCACGCAAAAAAACTCTGAATTTCAAGCGATTTTTTTAAATGATCACTCACATTACTTGTTAAATAAATTCCTGAACAAGGAAACTTGGCTTTTTTAAAAGATGAAACGAGGAGACGAGTGATTATATTGTTAATCCTTTCTAAGCTTTCTGCCGGTATCAAGTATCAATCCAGCTCCAGTCGAGTCCAACTTCCAAAGCTGATTATCCGGAGGTTAGGTTGTAAGTAGCTATTTAGCTGGCCGTTATCTCCCGCTAATTGAGTTTTTTATTTGCCCCTTACCACGCGGGGTGGAAGTCTATAAAACCCCAACCCCCGGCGCCACGTAAGGGTTTCGAATAACGAGCTCGAGTTTAAGGGCGTTCGCGAACAGATAAATTTAATTTCAGCTGGCCAATAAAACGCCGGGTAGTTTGTCAAAAATATAATAAAGGATTTTGGTAGATTCGACAATGTATTATCAGCTTTTTTATCAGATCTGACTATTGAAATACCGTAACCTTAAAACATCGGTTAATTGATGGCATCAATTATGGCATGCATTATTACATATAAATTTACATGTTTGAAGAAAATGCTGTAATGATTAATGCAGTGTCTTTAAATACAATCATCAATAATATAATACACATTTGGTGACAACTTTGTGACTAGCGACAACCGTATGTTCAAGGGGAAGATAGATGGAAGACATGAATGGAAAACAATTGTGACAGTACCTATGATTTCAGGTTGCAGCCTCTAGGATGAAAATTATCATGGTGATAGCCAACCTCCGATATGGGTACGCGCTAAAAGAAGAAAACAAGAAAATGATCGACCACATGAAAAAAAAAATGAATGCACGAAAGAAGTTCTTAACTAATATCCTAATAAAAGGAATATTTCCCTCGACCAAGTATTTGTTTGATTGAAGAATATTTCTGAATGTATTCGAAAATTAAAAACACTTTTTGAAAGGTTATGAATTACGCTTTTAACTGTTACTATCTTATTATATAAAAAATAAATCACTGAATGTGTTGCTAAGCGCAAATCTCGAGAGCAGCTGAACCGATTTCGATAATTCTTTTTTTAGAATTTTCCTTGAAGTACGAGGATGGTTCTTACGGAGATAAAAATTAAGATAATAAAACAGAAAATTGGATAATTTCAGAAAACCTAACGACTACGCACGCTTGACGGTTCGCGTGTTTGAGAATGACATTTTGCAAACTAATGATTGTTAAATCAGGATTCTATTTTTGAAAATCTTTAAGTTGATAAATTTATTTAAAGTAGGTACTCCCCTAATAGTTTGAATCGAATCAAGAATTTTAGATATTTTAAATAGGTACCACGTTAGGTACCTGAAAAATGTAAATTTGAATAAAAATTGTAAAAGATGGCACGCGGGCTGTTTAAAAACTGAATGTACTGGGACTGAATATATGGAAATCGGGAGGAAGGGAGAGATAGGGGAAGGGGGGGGAGGAGGGGGAGGGGAATTGGGGGATGGGGGGTGGGGGGAGGGATGGCGGTGAGAGGGGGGGGAGGGAGGTGGAGGAGGCGGTGTGGGAACCCCTCTCACACCATGCGAGCGAAGCCGCGGGAAAAAGCTAGTTAGAAATAAACATATAATTTTTGGATTACTAAAATTATAATGATCACATAAAAAATTTAAAAATGTAAACATTGTGTTTTTTGTAATTAAATTTACTGACAAAGAAAAAAATAAAAGCACATAGTTTATTATTCAAATACATTAATAAAAACAATAATAATAACAACGTTGTATTTATGTAGCGCAGTTTTGTGTTATTTCACTTCAAGTGCGCTTAACTAAAGGGTGTATTTTAAAGGCAACATTGTTTCTACAGACTGTCAATTTGACAGTTGACAGTTGATTTGTAGCCAGTACGTTTCGCCATTTCACCATGAATAGACTGACGTCAGAACAGCGCTTGCAAATTGTGCAAAATATTTTATTGCGTTTATTTATTTATTTTATTTTATTTAGTTTATTGCGGGAAACATTTGGTGAGCGAAAAATTTCACGTAATGAACCTGTAAACTGGCCTCCACGACTGTGATCTCACACCATTAGATTACATTCTTTGGGGGTATGTGAAGTCGCTAGTCTATGCTGATAACGAGAGACGTTGGACCATTTGGAAGTCAACATTCACCGTGTTATTGCCGATATGTCTCTATAAAGTTGTCGAAAATTGAACTTCACAATTGCGCTTCATTCGAGCTAGCCGTGGCGCTTCCATGCCCAAAATCATATTTAAACAATAGTGGCATAAAATTAAAGACATTAACATTATTTTAATGTGTTTTTTTTTCATTTTGAATTTGTATGCCTCTTTAAAAAATACCCTTTAAAATAAATTTAAAAGAAATACTTTAGTGTTAAATAATATGAAACAATGAATATACAGTACCTATGTACAAAGAAATGCCATGCTAATAGAACAAAATCAACAATAGCAGCGTTAATTTTGTATTAAAAACATTACTTTCACTCCACTTTTTGTCATTTCATAAAAATAAATTCAAATAAAAAATATTTTTTTCTCAAATTGCGGTCGGAAATTTTGGATTCGTTAAGCTGCACATTTTAATATTTCTGTTGATAATTTCTAGATCTAGCGATGAATATAATTTTTCTCTTCTTTATGACAGTAAGGAAAACACAACGATTTCTATGAGACATAATATGTGAGCTGTTCCCAAAAGCGAACTAATTGGTTAGGGGTTAGATATAAATAATTTACTTTTAAATAACTTCTTAGAACAGTATTATTCTGTAAAATTGAAACTGATTAATGTCAACATACTCCTTCTGACCATGAACGTTTGAAAAAACATTAGAAGGCTCTATTTTATTCTTCCCACTTTACAAAGATAGAGTTGTTAATCACCATACGAGTATAAATGTAAGTTTTAAAGACGGAACCTCAGCCGCGAGAGGATCTGGCTAAAGCATCCCTTTACGATAAGAGTGCTCCCTTAATTACCCGCCCGTTAAATGTGAAACCAATTAACTTCTTTACAGCGTTGTTCTGTTTTCTCTGCTGTTTATGATAATGCTTTAAATTACAGCATGGGTATTTATCACACAGAAATGGATTTATAATGATGGACAATAAGAAAAAGCGTGCAATTAAGACCAAATTGTTAATTAACACATTTCTTACAGAAAACAAAACCTTGAATTTTCTAATCATGTTAAATGATTAGCCTTAATCTTTCCAACCTTCACTTTTCACTTCTTCTCACAAAACTCGATTATATTGACGGCCGGCGTGGTCTAGCGGTAAAAGGCTTTTGACTTGCAATCCGATATTCGCGGGATCGAATCCCGGCGTGGGCAAGTAAATTTTATTTTATTAATTTGTGTTATTTCACAATTTATTAATTTAAAATAATATTTGGTATATTTGCGGCACGTTCCAGACTGGAAGATACTCTCAGTATCACCCTGGTATAAAACCACCATTCAGAATTGAAAGTTGCTTTAAACGGCTTTTTTTTTTACAGTGAATACGGCACAAGAATCTCAACTGCTCCCGTCTGGAGCCAGTGAGACTATGGCATCCCCAATTGGGGTATGTTGTGAGGCTTAAGGTAGTGGGGAGGGGAAGGAGGTGGGGAAGAGAAAGGTTGGGAAGTACCTGGCTATTCAGATCTGGTCACTAAACACGGCTAAAGCCATTTTCAAGCAACGTTTCAATTCTGAATGGTGGTCTTACACGTGGCTTTAGACGTGTTCGTTGGCCATATCTGAATAGCCATGTTTTTCCCCACCTTCTTCCCCTCCACACTACATTCAACCTCACAACATATCCCAATTGGGGATGCCATAGTCTCACTGGCTCCAGGCGGGAGCAGCTGAGACTCTTGTGAGGTTTTCAAAACATAATTGTCAATGATGTTTCTATCATAAAAAAAATTAAGATAATTCTCTGAAAACTTTATGTTTTACTTACAATTAACATCGTGCGTTATGGTTGGACCACCATTTATAAAAAAATTACTCTCGAAAAGTAATCACGTGACAACAAAAAAATAACTAAGGGTTGCAAGAACTTATTTATTTTCGTTGTACGATTAAGTAGGTCATATTAAGCAATATTAAAACTGGGTGCCGTAGTGTATTTTTGTTTTTTTTTTTATGATTATGATTTATCTGTTTTTTTAAAGTGGACAAATCAGACAGTTTGTTTTTTCGGGAAGGGTTTCGAGAAAGATAAAGTTATAATTTAATTCTGATCGTCATTTCAATGCAGCATTACTTTTTACAGAATATTATTCATGATATCTGAAAAACAATTCGTTGTGTTAATGTTTCACAAAATCGGTCAATCTTGGAACGCACCAGGGGATCCTAAAAGTCCCTTTTAGGAGGGTGTAATTTCGCGAAGACTACTTTTATTGCCAGACTCTTAAACAAGCCTTAATTGTGTTTTTGTTTGTGAACCAGGGATAATGGAGTTGTACGGGTTGAAGCAAAATTATCACAAAATCTAGGTTGCGGTAACGAAACATCCAAAAATTTCGCAAAGTTTTGCTGCCCCCTATGTAGAAGGTAACATAGTATTCCATTTGATTGATTAAAGTGACATAGTAATCCATTTGATTACGTATGTAAAGAATCAACTTTTTAGTGCCCGTTCCCATTTCTGTTTAAAAATCGCACGACAAAAAACGGTTCACCTCTCCGTTAAAAAAACGGATGATTATGAAAACGCTGCGTGCAAGCTTTGAGCGGGCGAGTTGAGGGGTCGGGGTGTAGTGGTAGTCACGCCGGAACGACAAGGCAGCAAGTGTGAACGGCTTCACACAAACTTTCGAGTGAGCGACTTCCGATCCGAGACGATTTTTGAACGGACGCACTGCGCCTGCCATCCATCCCGCAAAAGATGCCGGATCCGTTTCTTAATCATGACGGACACGTGTGAACAACTTCATATAACATCTACACTTTACAGCGACATTCCGATTTTTAAACCGAACGACGTTCGATTTTTAAACGGAAATGGGAACGGGCTCTTAATTTGTTAATAATAAAGATCAGTGGTTCTTAATCTTCTTGGGGGTACTGACCCCCACCAGTTTCATATGCGCATTTACCGAACCCTTCTTAATTGAAAACGAATTACGAATCATATTAGTCGGGGTGTGTCTTGACCTCCGTCAAATCCGCGAGACTGACTCACCGAACCCCTGGGGTTCGATCGAACCCAGGTTAAGAACAACTGATATGGATATTTTATTCATTTTTAAACCTTTTTTATTGAAGAAGGACAATCATTGCCAGGTTACGATTAACTAGCCAGCATTTGAATTCCTCCTACTACCGTTATAATAAGCGGAGGTTAATACTTTAGTGCAAGATTACCTAGGCAGGGGATTGAATCCGCGACCTTTTGGTCGGAACCCTATGAAATGGACCATTCGACCAACCACTAACCGATCAAATACTATAATTATTTTTAATCTCAGTTCACTAACAGTGAAAACATAGTTTCCGAATAAGTTTTTTATGTGAATATCACTCAATATTCCCAACTGCTCCCGTCTGGAGCTAGTGAGACTTTGGCATCCCAAATTGGGGCATTTTATGAGGCTTAAGATAGTGAAGAGGAAGTAAAATGTGTAGAGGAGGTTCGGGAAATACCCGGCTATTCAGATATGGTCACTAAACGCGGCTGAAGCCATTTCAAGCAACGCGTTTCGATTCTGAATGATGGTCTTACATCGGGTTGAGAGTATTCGGAATTATGATGTATAATAATAGATCGGAATTCTTCGGGTTATATATTGACCGGTCGGGGGCTGAGTTGGCATCGCGTTTGCCCCCCCCCCCCCCCAGGCGTCCCGAATTTGATTTCTCGGCTGGCTAAGTATTCCATCACGACATATGCAACATTTTCCGCTTTCTCTGATGGCAGTAGGAGGTTTTCAAATATTCTCAGGTGATTTGTCTTTCTTTAAAAAAAATATTTGTTTTAAATTAATAAATTGTAAAATAACACATAATGATGAAATAAAATTTATTTGCTCGCCCCGGGTTTTGATCCACTGACCTTCGGATTGTTACTCGAGAGCCTTACCCCTCGAAAAAGTTTGATGAAATCGATGACGATGACGATTTATGATAGCGTATTAGCAGATATTTAAAAAAAAAATCAGAGTGTTCAATTCACACGCCGTGGAAATGAAGCCTTCAGCAAACTAAAGTAGACAAGAGTGGGAAGGCTACGAAGCACCGCATATAAAGGAGACGGATTATGCTGTCTCATTCCTTTGCAGGATAAATCCTACAGATTAATGTGTTTGCCTCTTTTTAGTGACGCTATTTTTCGTTTCATCGAGTTTCAAATCACAACGGTGCTGAAGAAGTTTTCACTTCAATGAAACTTTTAAAACATATCCTTGAAATACTCGCTAGATCGTCGCTCCCCTTTGATATTATATTCACCTCATCATTTTTCTCACTTCCAATATTTTTACTTATTACAAAATATATATATACATATATGTTATGGTTAAGGTTTTAACGGGTGTAAGATGTAAAACAATTTTCTCGGTTTACCCGCGTAACGTAGTCCTTAAAAGGACTTTTTAACTCCTGACGTTTCGGACAGATCACACTGTCCATCTTCAGAGGCCTTATGTCTTGAGTTTTTGTCTCAAACTGATAGCTTTCGCATGTCTGTTCGGTCCAAAAGCTAAAACTTAAGTGAGTGCAAGTCACTTCTTATGTCTAGAACGAAGTACCCGGGTTGCAGGTGATTGATGGTGGAGGGGGTGGGGGGCGGGGCTGACAGTAGATACCTGATTGGTAAAGCTAATTGGAGACACTACTGGTAATTTTGGAAATGCCGTTTTTGGGGTATTTTCATCGATTAAGACTTTCCAGGTGTTGGGAATTCTGATTGCGTCATTTCTAGTATTCATATTATTTTTATGTTTATAAATTTCTATTGCTTCGCGGTAAATTCTTTTTGGTTCATTGTATATATATATTGATATATTTATATATATATATATATATATTTTTTTTTTAATATATATTTTAACGCCCTCCGTAGTTCTGTCATCAGAAGCACCTTTAGTTTAGTCAAACCTTTATTTGTAGTTACACGAGGATTGATAGGTCATACTATTGTTACTTCGGGGTTTCCAAACAATTTGTATTTAGAACCATTAAATCTGTTAAGTAGCACCCTTTCCCTAGTTAAATGGTAGCGTTCAAAGTTCTCTAAGGATCTAATCAAGGATACGATCCGACCACTTAATTGATTGTTTTTGTTTTTACTGAGAAAAACTTTGTATGAGAAATATGAAATAAGCATCACGAAATCAATTTAGTATATTATTATGGTGCTTGTAAATGAGTGTTTTCTTAGTTACTCATAATAAGCCATTTGTACATTTAAATTTATGCGTTCGAAACGTTGATCTTTTTTACATTAACCTGAGGAAAATAATTTCTCTCGGGCCTATGTCATTTGTACTGTTTGGAGGGTCTTTTTATGGAAATTAAGGAGTGAACTTGGTTCTTGAAGAGACCCATGTTTTAAGAGGGAGGAAATACAGATGTTGACAAATCGCTCCATTGCCGAGCTGTTAAAGTCAAAAACGACCCGTTAAAGTCAAAACCGAGCTGTTAAAGTTGAAACGACCCGTTCTCATATGACAAATATCAACCGTGTACATTGTACATATGTTGGGCTATGTTTGGCGTGTTTCCTGACTATGCAACGGTGCGGAGGAGATCTTCCATTAAAATACAGGTAAAACAAGGTCAGCATTCCCACTGGACGTCTATGGTCTAAGGATTGCAATCCGTTTGTTAGAGGAGAATCTATCAAACGGACCGCCCGTTTCTGCAGAGGGTCAAGGGTTTTTAGGGGATTTTGGGGCTCCAGACCAGAGGTGGCTGCCAAATTCAATGAGCCATGAGGTGCATTTGCGATTTGCAAAGGGTTATCAGTTATCCCGGAAGAGGAAACCCGATCGCCGAGAAATTTGAGTAATAGATTTTTTACCAAACTGTTGCTGTCATTTTCGCTTTTACACCCCCGAAAACTGAGCGAAAGGGACAATTGCACCTCAGGCTGATAATATCTAGATGAAATCATTCAAATGGAGGTTTCGTATTACCAATTTTTCCCGCCCAAAACTGTGGTCGGTGTGTTTTGCCTTTTTTTAAATATATTGTCTAGTTTGTATACTAGGCTTGTTGAAAAAGTATCGATATATCGATATTTTTAGCCTATATATTTTGATCCGATATATCGATACAAAATATCCAATATCGAAAATCATCAAAAACAATATTCTTTTAAATTTATGTATTTAAAGTCACTAGAATCCAAAACCGTGTAGGAACGAACGGAAAAAAGTAACTGTATTGGGTCATGACATCTGGCGGTTGAAATTTTATCTATTAATAGCTTACAAATCTATTGTCTTTGCATTAGTATTTGTGATCACCAATACTATGTCATGTGTGTAGGTACATACATAGAAATGTATGCTATTTTTCGCCATTTTTTTCTAAGCCACTCCTGTGTGTTGGTTCCCAATAATTGTCTATGACTATTGACTATACCTTGTTCCAAACACGAAGTCCTTTTTGACAGATTAATACGCCAATAGAATGTTACTGAGACGCATACAAACTTTGAATGCGTCTCAGTTTACATATAAGTTAGAAGGCAGCTTTTTAGTTTTTGATATTTTTGTAATTATTACGTAATAAAAATAACTTAATTTTTATTGAGATTTTTGTACATTAAAAAAGCAAATTGTGTACAAAAATTACTATTGATAATATTGAGCTGAATACACTATTATTTTAAAAACGCAAAATCTCTTGAAAGTTTTAAAATTTTGAAATATATCGATATTTTTTCCTCGATATATCGACGTCCATATTGATATTTTAATAAATATCGATACTTCGATATATCGATATTTTTTGCACTTTCAACATCCCTTTTGTGTACTGAACGTCTCCTAATGGCATTCTAAACTACTAAAGTAAATAGTAAAAAAAAAATCAAAACGTACGGACATGCGCTGGTGGTCGATATCTATATTATATTAAAAAATATTTGCAGTAGTATCTAAAATAAGAGAGGAAATTGGGGAATTTGTTTGTACGGACAATAAATAATCCGGTTTCCTTTTAACGTTTTCGGACCCTAGCTTCTGAGAGGCCAACATAACTCTGGTTTCGATGGAGCCCCCGTACCTGAACTGGTCACTATGGATGGGTTGTTTCAAAAAATTTGAACAATTTGTGAAATTTAAGATATTTTTCACGTTCTGTGATTATTTTAGTTTTATGAAGCAACTGGCCTATAATGACATAATAACAGAACTTGAATCATCTGAATAACTAGAAATTGAATATCGATATAACTTACACAGAACGCGAAAATTAACCTTAAATATTTTATGAATCGTTCAAATTTTTTGAAACAACCCGTCATTAGAGTTTCACCAGAATATAAATGGAAGGCCTGTTCAGAAGATTGCTTATGTTGAAGGTGACTAGATTTTCATTTAATTGATTATTTACTCTTTGGAAAACACCAGGAAAATATTTTAAAAAATTATATGAAAGTATAAGTAATGGCAGCAGTAAAAATAAATATGTCATATTATTTTAAAAAAGCTCGTTGGCGGTATATAAAATTTTGGTGATTGCATTTGGTTATATATTTGTTTTTGAATATTTGTTTTTAATTAATAAAATGAAGGCACAACATCAAAATCACAAATGATGCCGTATTTGTTTGTGTAAATATTCAAGAATTGAATGATTTCATCAAAACAAAAAGTCACCAATGCAAACAAAGTTAGCACTTCAAATTCAGATAGGTAAATTTTAAATTATTAGTTGGTACCTACCACTTTTGCGGTGTACAAACAAGACTTTGTCGGGAAAACTCCAGAGTGTCCTAAATAAATTCAATTATCAATATTATTAATTAAGGAAACCAGAATAGGTAGGAAGACGAAGAATCTTTTGAAAATCTTATTATTTACTTGTCACTCAAGTCATTCACCTCTTTATACTTCATGATTATGTAATTTAGAACAACGATGCAAAGCCATGACTTTTTTATTATTACTAACATATTGAATGGTGCATTGTGAACGGAATTTATTAAATATATAAATGATAACACTAGCTGATCAAAAATTATATTCATAAGTTAATATGGTGTGAGAATGGAAAGAATAGCACTTTTTAATTTCTTCATCCGCCTAGCGATAAAGGAAGTACAGAAACCATGAATGTTGTAGCAAAAGCGATAAATTTGTTTCACCAATTTGTTTGTATATTTATTTAATTTATAACTTTATTTAAATCGACGGTATAATTTGAATGACGGAGTCCATAAAAAAGTTCTTGTGATTTTTGGCATAATTTAACCTTCCAGTAGTCGCACCCTTGCGCAGAACATAAGATGTCGCGAGCGGTCAGTGGTTCCGCAACTTTAGGCATAGAAGACGGCTGAATATTACATGATATTGCATATTGCATGTAATAAAAAAGTATTTTATCTATTGTTTATAAATGTTTATTAAATAATTTAAAAAAAAAAACATTTATTTGTAATCGCTTTTTAATTTGTACGTTATAGTTTAAGTCTGTGAAATCTAAATTTTTTAGACATCTGACACAAAACAACGCTATAAATTAACATAATAACGAAACAAGATTAAATTTTACGACTACATATTTGCGTATAACGTATTTACGTAAAATAAAACTAAGTTAAAAGTCTAAAATAATACACATATCATGAAATACTCAGCCAGCTCTCAACTCTCAATATTATTCAAGAGATTTTTCAAGTACACAACCAGTCGCACACGGAATCTGAGACCGCAAATATAAACAAAAGAACACATTTATGACGAATGTCACTGGGGTACTGAGGGGACGTACCTCACCCCCGCCTCCCGAGGATATCATGGAAGTGCAAATGTCTAAATGTCTTTTGCTTATATATGGTTAGCGCATAATCAGTAAAACATAAATATACCAAACCACCCACCAGTATAATAAGTTCGCTGCGGCCTCACTGACCGCGCGCAACCGCTGAAATAATTTAAAAATCATTTATTATATGATTTCAAGTAATAAATTGTGATTTTCTTCATCCAACAATTTCTTTTGCTATTTTTGGCCAAGATATTATTTTCATTACTGAATATAAATGCTTATACCCCGAAATCTATCAGGAAAACTTATTATGAAAAATATTCATGGACGTCAGAATTGTGCTGAAAGCATATAAAATGATTGATGAATGAATGTTCAAATAGTTGTGAGAATAAGGATCAATGTTTGTTCCTCGTATTGGAAATATATTAGAGGATCGTTCAAAAAACAAAAATGTATCCTTGCTTTCTCTGCCCTTCGTAGAAGAGCGGTAAAGTCCTCAGTGTATTACGGTTCAAGATTCCATATACCGGAAATAAAAATGAATAAATTAAGCAATTTGGAATTTTTCAGGTTAAAATATTTTCTTTGCGCATTGACTCTATTTTTTAAGAAACGTACCTTGCTGCTTACCGTGTTTTAATTACCTCTGATTCTTTCCATCACTAATTTTTCCTCTTTATCATTTCGTTCCTTCGGATAAATAAAAAAAATATTTTCCAAGCGGTGAGATTCTTGCGTGATTTTCACATTCAATAGGTAATTATTATGATTTTTTTTTACTATCATCATTTGCCTTCAAGGCGAGCCACTACGAAGTAATGCAAAATCAAGTGTTTTTGGTTTGAAAATTTGATCCTTTGGAAACATTATGGATGGTTTTGTTAAATGCTGTGAACACATCTTTGAAATAATCGATAATTTTTTTTAAAAGTTATTTTATAAGCCCAGAAAAATAATGTATCAGGCCTATAAAAATGCGTTGTAGTTCAAAATCTCCTGCTTATGAACTCCTAGACAGTTATAGTTTTATTGAATAATGGTACAAATTTAGTTCTTTACAAAATATCGTAAAACATTACAAAATTCGTGCCTGAACTAAGCAAAATAAAATAAAACACGCTTTTAGGCATATTGTCTAACAGAACATGCGGGATTGCAAGAGAGGAGTGCCAATATGCGCTGCTAATAAGTGATTTATTTGTTTTCTCTCACGGTGTTAGGGCACTTCCTGTTATTTTCTATTCAATGGACTATATGACCCTATATTCTATTGAAAAGAAAATGGACTATGTACACAATATACCTATCTTCCATTGTTATTTAATCATGCGTTCATATTTTTCATCGCTGATCGCTTTGAATAATTTTTATAAACTTGTAAAAATATCTCCTGTAGAATGTCAATAAGTTAATATGCCTGATAAAGTCGACAAGGGATGTTTCTTAGAAGATTATATTATAAAGAATGCCCTTTAGTTATTTTATATAGTACCTACCCTATATTGGCTTATTAAAATGTTTGGCCAGAGGCATCGAGTCCTCTTGTCAAATACCGCTTACTCAATTATTCTCAAGTTAGGTAGTCCTTTGCCAATTTGCTTTATTAACAGAAATTAAAAAATATATATTTTCGATTATGTAATATTTTTAATTGGTAGACATATTTGTTTATTAATGTTGCCGATAGCAATATAGCAGAAAAATCAATTTTCACATTTACATAAAACAGTATAATGAGATTTTAATATTTATGTGAGTTTTTCTTGTGGTATGAATTTACGTACTTATTCTATTGTATTTATCAAATAAGTTTGCTTTACGGATAATGAAGAAAGAGGTCATCAGTAGTACTTACTTTGCCAAAAACATAATTACGACAGTTTGCCAATTCTGCTAAAATCTAAATAAAGATTTATTTTCAAAAAATTCGTTATGACAAATCATTTTAAAGAACGGACGTCTGAATATATTTTTGCACACCAAAGGTGGTTCAAACTGGTTCAAAATGATTTGGAACTAGCTTCTGCCCCCGGCTTCGCTCGCGTAGTTTTAGGGAGGTTCCACTCCGCCTCCTCCACCTTCCCCATCCCACTTTACTCCCCCCTCCCTCCCCCCCTCCCCCTTCCCCCCTACCCCCTCCCCCCTTCCCCTCGCACCACCCCCACCCCTCTCACTCTCCCCTTCTCCACCCCCTCACCGCCCCACCATGCCCGTTACATTCATTACAGCAGCTCGCGTGCCGTCTATTAAAGCGTAACAATCAAATTATATACTAAGTATAATTTTAATTATCTAATGTTAGTATAATTTAGTATAATATAGTATAGATTAGTATATTTTTTTTTAAAACAAACAATGAAAACAGGAAGTCTTAAAACCAAAATAAATTATTATATATGTAATTAAATTGTTTACAATAACACAAATTGATCAAATACAATTTATTTGCGCTCGGCGGCATTTCAACCTGCTTCCACCGGATTGCTAGTCAAAAGCCTTATACCTCGATCACGTAGGCCGTCATTGTTTGCGATTCTTGGGAATATCTATTTTAAAATTACAATTTAAACATAAACCACACAATTGTTGAACCTACGTACGTGAGTACCTATGTATCTATGTGGTTAATATAGATGGAAAATCGTTCCACATTGTCGCCCCGAACGCTTTCGGTTCTCCGCCCCATTAGAAGGCGCGTTATTTCAATTGACCGCTACACTTGAGTTTTCCGCTACATTGTCCCACATAAGTGAGGTTATGGTGGTCGATGCCACAGGGATATATTATCTGCTCTAGGCTCCGAAGATGTAACCGATAGAAGTGTATTGTCTGCGTAACTGTATGCCTCAAGTAAGCTCATTTTTTCCCTTCATTCTGTTAAAATCGATCAAACATTTTCAAATATCGAAATAAATTATTCCCTTTTTACATTATCTCCGAACAGAAGGCCCAGAGGAAAATTATTTTACTATGCGACTATTTTGAGAGGCAAAAAAACCCATGTTCAATTACAATTTGGGAGGCGGGAATGGGTACCGCCGCCCCGGGAACCTTTATTGGATAACCAACACCTCTACCATAGGTCACCCCAAGTGGTTCGCTACATTTGGTGATGTAGCAGGGGTACCCGGGCTTATGGGGTGAGGTTTGTCTAGGTCTTGGAGGCGGATGACCAGGACATACTGAACCCCAGATTCCCACCCACCCGTCCCCTCAAACCCTTTTCCTTCCCAGAACTCTCCTCTCCTTCCTTTACTTAAAAAACCCTCCACGCAGCATCCCCAAAGATGACATAGACCCCGAGGGAAATTATTTTCCTCAGGGCCTCGCGCAAAGGAAGGAAACGAAGTTCTAGAAAGTTATGAGGGGTGGTTAGGAATTTGGGGGTCAGTGTGTCCAGTACATCCCTCCCACTGCGCTGCAAGACGTTGGGTCGAGAGATTCCAATGGACTCTCTCAACCGGCCTCAAAACGCAACAACGCAGCTGGTGGGAGATGCATGCGCACAAAGACCTAGATGTACCTCACCCCATTATCCCGGGCACTCCTGCTATCTCATCAAACGTAGCGAATCCACTTAAAGTTAGGTCACAAGAAGTCAATTTCATCGATCTGTGTGTATTCTAGGATTTGAAAGTTCTTGTGTAAATTGTTGGTTTCAATTCGTTTTGCATCACACTTCTGAAGATTATCCATTCAGTGGCTATAAGCTACACGCTTGGATGGCGTCGGAACTCTGGCAAGAATGTACACCGTACGTACAAGAATAAAATGTGTTTTATCGGTTCCTATTTTGCTCTTTTCAGCATACAAACTGGTAGTACGTTCGCACGTATCAATCAAGTGGGTATTATTACATATGACCCAATTTACTATAACTTATTTTAAAAAATAATCTACTCAGACAGGCATCTAAAAGATGTGCAGACTGCTGAAAAATCAAATAAACTTTTATTTACACTAGTATTTTGCAAAGATAACCACGAAGGAGATCATAAGTCTTTATGACAAGCACTAGTTAAGCTACATAATCGTAAACTATAGTCGCAGTTAGGGCATAACCTACTAAATAATATACTATACAAACCGTCATCCGCTGACTGTTCAATGGCTGGTAATTGCTTTTGTCATCTGCGCCATGACACTGACATTTTGATAAACTACTAGATGTCATCCATCCACTTCCAGACCTGTACAGTCCGTAAAACTAGGCAACGTATATATTTAGTTAACTTAACCATGGCCTATTCTATTTTAAACATTGTACCTATTGTTTCACTCCCATTGACACTTGTCACTTGTGCTCGTTTTCTTTCTTTTTTCGACGGACAAAAAATAGACAACTAGAAGGTTGAATCTTTTAAAATCATTCTATATTTTCGTTTCAAAGTTTCAAAACTTCTTGACACGCTGGCATTACTAATGTGATAGCATTTCATTCTACGAGTAGCTCAGACTCGTAAAAAGTCAATATTTATTTATTTATTTAACATTTTTTCAGTTTGTACAGTAATATTTTTGTAGGTAATATAGTCAAAATAAAACCAATTATGTATTTCTTTCTTGTGACTTTACCTCTGATTAGACAGCATAAGAAAGAATAAGAAATAATTAAATTTATAATAAAGGAATACGAAGCCAAAAATTATTTTTAAAAAATTATATAAAACAAAAAATTATTCAAAACGAAAAATTACATAAAATAAAAAATATTAATCCATTGGTAACCATAAGAAGATAGATTGTACATACAAATCAAATCATAACAGAATGATAAGTATAAACGATAGAAACACAAGAAACATAGAAACGTAACATATTCAGAACCCAGAAGCATATATTCACTATAAGATTTGTCATTTAAAAGTGTTTATAAAAAAAAATTACATGAGGTTTTTGGAAATGCCCTCGACAAAAAGAAATTTACTTTTCGAATGTTAGTAAACTTGAAAAATTATGACATCTTTCAAAATTTTAAACAAAAAAAACACCCATTTATTTTTTAATGTGACTACCTTACAAGAGTCCCAGCTGCTTCCGTTTGGAGCCAGTAAGATTATGGCATCCCCAGTAGGGGTATGTTGTGATAACTATTAATTAACCAAATAACGATGGTACCAACATACGTTATAGCTTGTTTGATATGATTTTTGCCGAATTTAATGTTTCAAAGACCCAATCTTGTCTGATTTCGTCTAAAAGTATTTTGGAGTTCCGCCTCTGGTCTGGAGCTCCAAAATACCCTCGACTCTGTGCAGAAACGGGCGGAGATTCTCCCATCTTAACAGACGGATTGCAATCTTTAGAGAAGTGTTCCGCAAACTTTTTGTGTTCAAGGTACAAGGTCAAGAAATTTTAGAGGTACACCAAAGAAAAAATCATTGTTTATTTAATATTTACTAAAATCAATGTAATATGAAAGTATTATGTTTTAGAACCCATGAGGGATTTTCTAATATTTTATGGTTTTGCATGTTTTCAAAGTCACCTGTGCACATAACAGCACATTACAAATATTGTTTGTAATAATTTTTTTTAAATGCATATATGTTATATCCCACCAGTTAAATCTAAATATTAACAAATAGGGAATCTTAGGGTAAATTTCCCCACGTTATAGGGAAAAATCGAAATCCACCGATCCACGAAAACGGCTAAGATATAATACGACACTTTTTAATTTATGTTCGGGAATGATCGCTCTGTGAATGAACATTCTCAAGAGTGATCGCCAACGTCGGGGGGACCTGATGCGGCACGGAAAGAAGAAGAAGAATGATCGCTGAAACTTCGGGTTTATACGAGCGGACACTAGGATCAAAGTCAAATCAAATCAAAGTTTTGAGTAAGAATATACAATAACTTTTGGTGGAATTGACTTAAAAATTCGATGAGGGCGACACAAGCGACAAAATGTTTTGCAAATTTAGAGAAAATCGATCGCCCTGCATAGAAATATGAGTCTGCTTAACTGAGCATAGGAGATCAAAATTTGGAGCAATTGTTGATAATGTTGCTCTTATTTCTCCGTCGATCGTCCTCAGCCGTTCTCCTTTTTTAATTAATCGGAGTTTTAGTATTAATTAAAATCCCAATTCGCGTAAGTAGGTCGTGGCAAATGGTTAGAGAATTGCAACAGCAAGCTTTGAAAGAAGTAGATCCTCATTTTTATATGAAGCCAAAAACGTGCTAGCTCTGTTTCGGAAAATTTTAGTGTCCAATCAGTTTTTAGCTCCGTGAATTCTTTCTGCTCGTTTATCGGTAAGTGTTCAAAGGAAACGCTATCTAATAATGTATTTCGTACCCAGTCCATGTCTATAGGTTGCAGGTCACACTTACGAAAATGCGAGTTAATTTTTTTTGAATCGGCAGTCATGATATTTGGAAATACTACCATTCGTAATCAAACCACATACTACCATTGGCATCGTGATTGATCCATAGCACCAACTTAGCGCGAAAGCTTTCAATCTTGTCCTATGACGTTAAAATATTAGAATTCCTGCCTTGCATTTTTATTGAGCTCATGAGTAATATGAGATATGCAAGTTTTACTACCCATTCTTCTTTTTTAAACGGAGAAGCAAAATCTGAATTCTGGGTTTCTAAAAAACTACGGGTCTCATTTTTTAGCTCGCTTGCGGTGCGGCACACCAACTAATGACCACGGCACACCAGTGTGCCGCGGCACACGCTTTGCGGAACACTGCTTTAGAGCACAGACGTCGGGTGGGAATGCTATCCTTGTTCTACCGGTATTACAATGGAAGATGCTCCGAAGAACTAACGTCATTGATCCCTTCGGCACCGGTGCATAGTCGGGAAACACGCCAAACGCGTGCCTAACATTTGTACACGGTTGACATTTGTCACATGAGAACGGGTCGTTTCTTCGACTCGTTCTTGTGTTCAACAGCTCGGCTGTGGAATGATTTGCAGGCCTCTGTGTTTCCTCCTTCCTACAAGATGGTTCTCTTCAAGACCAATGTTAATTCCTTCCTCTCCTCAAAAAGACCCTCCACACAGCATCCCAGATGACATAGACCCTGAGGGAAATTATTTTCCTCTGAGCCTCCTGTGTGGAGTTAATGTAAAAAAAAAACACCAATTATGAAAATTAAAAGATACGAATCACCCACCCACGCACCGTCAACCGAAATTAATATGTTTACTGATGATTGCTTCTATAATGTAGCATTAGAACTATTCACGTGTAAGCTCGATCAATTTTAATAATAAAAATACACCCCACAACTTGCCCAGGCAACGAAGGAAAAATAGGGGAAATAATTCATTTAGAAGCCAATTTTGGCACAGTTGTAAGAGAAGGTGTCCTTAACAAAATACTAAAAGTACTGGGGGGTGGGGGTGGAGCTAAGGGTGGGGGGGGGGGGTTTAAAGGTCCCTTTTTTCAGTTTTTCATTAATAACTTGAAAACTACTGCCTCTAGCGAAAAAATGTTTAGGTACTAAATTATTTACATAAAATTCTCTACAAAAAAGGTTTCACAATTTTTTGGTTATGATCAATGCTTAAGGAGATAGGGAGGGGGAAAGTGTAAAATTTAAAAAAAAACTGTTTTAATTTTTTTAAATGAAATGTTTGTCGGTAAAAATGAAATGCTTTTTGTTAAAAATCAAATAATTAGTTATTATTTTTTAATTTATAAACTAACGTTTAGACAAGATTTTTATGCATAGCACAAAGGGTAACAATTATTAAATAATTAGTGTTTAAGGATGTACCTTGAACATTAAATTTCGTCGAAATCTAAACTTTCATCGTCATCAATGCTGTCTTCGACGGGGGCTCCGTTCATACATGAGCTGAGGCAGCCGCAGGCAATCCCTGCTTTGCGGCAACCGCAGCGCATCCCACACCCAGTCATGCATCGGCAAAAGATCGCGTTCAAAATGGAGATGGTTGCCACTAGGGTCGTTCGTATTATCTGGGTTAAGGATCCCATCTTCTCCCTTGACCCAACCCCATTGGATGGGTGGTAGGGGGTTGCCTAGCCACTGTTGTATCTGTAAAAAAGTAATGAGACCAAGGTAAGCATTCATCACAAATTAATATTTGTAATTAGAAAGCAGTATTTAAAACTATATGTAACTGGATTTAATTACCTATAGATATACTCTGAGCGAGTGTTGCTTTGATCTCCTCTGGTGGGAGGTAGAATGGCCATGTCTGATTTGGGCTTCGTTGGCGCTTTAAAAAATGCCGAGTACCGACGTTTGTTTAGGTTGTCTTGATGAGCAGGCGCTTTGTATACAGCCAAAAAAAGTTTCTCGCCAGCCAGTTCAATATTCTCAGGTGATGCTGAGGGATCAGAGAATATTGGTGAAATGTTGATGTCAACAGAAGTTTTTGTGAGCCCCCTTCGCTTCTGCTCCGCTCGAAAGAAACAAAACAAGGTTTATTCACTTGCTCAGCGAGAAATGACAGCAGCCGGGATTAAAACAACTGTTGCTAGAGGGGATGCTCACCCAAGACATTTCACCTATATTTTCTGATTTCTCAGCATCACCTGAGAATATTGAACAGGCTGGCGAGAAACTTTTTTTGGCTGTATACAAAGCGCCTGCTCATCAAGACAACCTAAACAAACATCGGTACTCGGCATTTTTGAAAGCGTCAACGAAGCCCAAATCAGACATGGCCATTCTACCTCCCACCAGAGGAGATCAAAGCAACACTCGCTCAGAGTATATCTATAGGTAATTAAATCCAGTTACATATAGTTTTAAATACTGCTTTCTAATTAAAAATATTCATTTGTGATGAATGCTTACCTTGGTCTCATTACTTTTTTACAGAATTAGTATTAATTATTTTTTTAATAATTAGTATAAGCATTCCCCGACGAAGGAACGTTTGTTCCGAAACCGGTCGGATTTGCACATTTTATAAGTGGTTTATACAAAGTTGCATTGTTTCATTTTACTAATTATTTGATTTTTAACAATAAGCATTTCATTTTTACCTACAAACATTTCATTTTAAAAAATTAAAACAGTTTTTTTTTTTTTTTTTTAATTTTACATTTTCCCCCCTCCCTATCTCCTTAAGCATTGATCCTAACAAAAAAGTTTAAATAACTTTTTTTGTAGAAAATTTTATGTAGATAATTTAGTACCGAAACACTTTTTCGCTAGAGGCAGTAGTTTTCAAGTTATTAATGAAAAACTGAAAAAAGGGACCTTTAGACCCCCCCCACCCTTAGCTCCACCCCCACCCCCCAGTACTTTTAGTATTTTGTTAAAGACACCTTCCACTACAACTGTTCCAAAATTGTCTTCTACATGAATTATTTCCCCTATTTGGTATTTTTTGGTCTTCGTTGCCTGGGCTATACCAATACTCAGAAAATCAGTTACAATATTACCACCTCGGAATCCGCAAGCTACAGTGCGTCAAGGAAATACGGTGTCGCCATAGGATGCGGCAGCCTGCATTGAGTGGTATGTAGAACTCATGGTAGAACTGCAGGAACCCCACAAAGCTAATTCTGCCGTGGTTGAGCGCCTTATGAAGTCTCTACTAATTTTTTCCAAGCTTCGTGCCGTTTTGAGCGCACTCTCAAGCGGAACTGCAATGAAATAACCAGCTAGAATCTACTTTTCCTGCGAAAAAATTATCATGATTATGAATTCGTACACAATAAAAGATACATTTTATTTTGATGTTTTCTGATTTGAAAATACAAAGTGATATTACAACAAACAATATATATATTTTATTATTAACGTCCGTTGAAGGCTTTGACTTATGTGTACATTTACATAATTTATATAATATGCTCATAAAAAGTGCAGTGATATAAACATATTTTAAGTAATTCTAGAAGAAAGAGAAAATAAAAATTAATAGGTGAACAATATAAGAATAATAAAAGTGTTAAAATTGTTTCGCGGCGCCATTGGTTCTTAATGGTTTGTTCTGCTTCTCGCCATTAGCAGAGTCAACATTCAACCAGTAAGGTTAAATCTGCAAAATCTTTAAAAGACACTACCGTTCCTCTATCATGACAACCTAAGGTTATGATATATCGCTGTTCCGGAACAACAACGACACAACTGCAAAAATTATAGTTTTACAAAAAAGCGAAAAAACCATTTGTAGTTTAACGAAATATTTATTAAAGAGTGTGTATGCGACTGAGAATAACGGCACAATAAATACGTACTTTTCTTTCAATCACCAGAGGTTAGAAATTTATTACCCTAATTTTTATCCCCAATTTCAACTGATAAGAGCAATTACGTCATTGTTCCCCCCATAATTCAGCGCCCTTGAGGTTTTTTTCCACGAAAACGGCGCTATATAAATTAGCCAATTATTATTATTATTATTATTATTATAAATTGTTCGCTCTCCCAGAAGACGTAACTGTTTGAATTCAGTCATTAAGAACACTTTCGTCACTGTTCCACACAATATAACACTCATTAATAATAATAATAATAATAATAATATATCTTTATTGAACAAAAAAAAAATGAAGATTTATAATTACAAAAACAAAAAGTACATCATAAGTACAGTAAAAGTACAGTTTAAAAGTTGCATACGTACGAAAGTTAATATCAGAAAACAAAATACATATATACAGTAGGTAATTAAAGAATAGAGATTTATAATTATAAATTTAGGTTTCTCATAACCTGCCTCACTAGGCTAGCCTGTGTTGAGGCAGTAATTTTATGTCAATTTATTATACTGTGAACATACCTACACTTATATTAGAATAAAATCACACAATAGAATGGTTGCATTAATAATAACAATAACATTGGTACAATAATAACAGCATTGGTTCAATATTAATTTCGAATTTGGGTGAGTGCACCGGTAAATGCTCTATCATTATTTTTTATCCAAATTTTTATGTTTTTTTTGAAATTTTTTTGTGAATCACATTTTTTTATACTAATTGGAAGAATGTTGTAAAGTCTTGTTGCAAGGTATCTGAAGCTTCGTTGACCAAAAGTAGTATGAGTTATGGGAATTTGTAGTAAATATTTGTTATTGTTTCGAGTACAGCGAGTATTTAATCTTTTTTCATAGTATTTGTGTATATTTGTGTATAGATGAGTGAGGATTGTTTTTGCATATATCTGCCGAACGTCAAACACATTCATAATATTGAAGATTAAGTTGGAGTCTGTAATTAGAGGTAGTCTAAGAATTAATTTTATAATAGTTTTCTGTGCCTTTATGATTGGGTCCAGTGCTGATGCAGTACCGCCTCCCCATGCTATGATACCATACTCAATAATGGATTGACAGACTGCAAAATAAATCATTTTCAGGTGTTTTAAGTCGAGAAAGTTTCGTATCGTTCTGAAAAAGTGCATGGTTTTTCTTATTTTGTTAGCAATTATTTGAGTGTGAATATTCCATTTGAGATATGGATCAATTGTGAGGCCGAGATACTTCATCTGTGTAGTGCGCTCAATGTAGGGACACTGACAAGATTCATCGGAATTTAAACATGTGTGTATTCTAATTGAGGCGTCATCATGAGGTTGACTTGTTATATTTATGCTTGATGAGACATATTTAGTTTTCTCAGTGTTCAATGTGAGCGCATTTGTATCTAACCACTTTTTTATAATGTTTATATCCGTTTCAGCTTTTTTGTAAACAGCTTGCCAAGTGTCAGCTTCAAATAGTAAAACAGTGTCATCGGCAAAACTAACTATTTTTCCCTGAATGTTAAAGTTACATAAGTCGTTGATATATAAAAGGAACAAAGATGGTCCTAATATGCTACCTTGAGGTATCCCATAGTGAGTTGAGCACTGATTGCTAAGTGTGTTCATTATTTTCACTTGTTGCTTGCGGTCATCAAGGTAGCTCTTAAAAAAGTTAAGTTCGTTGCCTGTAATACCGATTATTTGAAGTTTGTTTAATAATTTACTGTGTGATATTGTATCAAAGGCTTTAGAGAGGTCTAAAAATATTGAAATACATTTTTTGCTTTTATCGAGGTTTTTCACAATGAAGTCAGTTACGGCGGCAATAGCGTCAGAAGTACTCTTGTTTTCTTGAAACCCGTATTGATTTTCTGAGAGTACTTTATGGCTCACCAGAAATTTTACCAACTGAGCATTGATAATTTTTTCAAATACTTTGGATAGTGTGGTCAGTATAGTTATTGGTCTGTAATTGTTTATGTCTGTCTTGTTACCTGTTTTATGTATGGGAATAACAATACCTTGTTTCAAGTTTGAGGGGAAGTGTCCTTGACTGATACTAAGGTTAATTAGGTATTCTAAAGGTAATGTAATTTCCGTAGCCAGCGTTTTCAAAATCTTGGTTGATATTCCATCAACCCCGGCAGAAGACGTGTTTTTTAGGGAATTAATTATTTTTAGAATCTCTTCCCTTGACACAGTTTGAAAATTGAATCTTCCTTTGGGAAATTGAAGTTCTGCTTCAGCGGGTAGAGCATTCCCACAATTTGGTAGACGAGAAGCAAGATTTGAACCAATATTTGTAAAAAAATTATTGATATAATCCGCAACGAGCTTGGGGTTTTTTGAGGTGTCAATAATTTTTCCGTCAATACAAAGTTTACTTATGTCCTGTTTGTCTTTAGTGTTTTGTGTATTTGTGGCTTCTCTTAGAGTTTGCCATATTTTTTTGGGATCATTGTTACTTTCTTGGATTTTGTCTCTGTAGTAGATTTCTTTCGCCTTTCTAATGACTTCGCCGCATGTATTTCTATATCTTTTATAGATGTTTAGTGATATTATGTCGTAAGGATTTTCTTTCACTTTTTTGTGTAATGCGTTTCTTCTACGAATGCAGTTGATGATTGAATAATTTATCCATGATTTTAAAGGTTTAATTTTGTTTGGAGTGTGTTTTGTCAGAATTGTAGTATTATTAATTAATTCATTTTTCAAATAGTCAACGAAATATCTCCATGCATCATCTGAGTTTTTTATTTGGAAGAGCTCTTGCCAAGATTTACTTTTAATTATATCTTTTAAATTCTCAAAATTAATATTATTGTACATAATTGTCTGATTACTTTTATTTTTTGTGGTGTCGGATTGCAATGTAAATATTGTTGTGTAATGATCTGTAATTGTTGATTTGTAAACAATGCTTTTGTTTTGTTTATTAGTTTTGACCATAACGTGATCAATGCATGATGTTGATTCATTAGCTATTCTTGTTGGTGTATTGATGGTACTAATTAATCCATGGAACTCTAACATGTTCAGATAGTCGTGGCATTGATGGTGTGGGTTATTTGGAAGTATGTTGATATTTAAATCTCCCATAATTATTATGTTTTTAGTGTAGGAAAGATTTGAGAGTATGCTATTTAGACTGTTAAGAAATGGTGTTATATTACGAATCGATGGAGAGCGATATATTGCTAGAATGCACGTATCATTATTATACATTATTTGCATACAGCTCGCGTCAGTAATGTTTACTTCCGTTACAACACAGTTTAGGTCGTTTTTTGTGTATACCACTACTCCATCGTTCTGACTATCATGTTTTGACGAGTTGAATGAAGAGTAGTGAGTTATAAATTTTGGTGTGTAAATATTTGTCAACCAACATTCTGTAAGAATAATAACATCAAATTTTATATTAAGGTGGTTAAGCTGTATCTGGAGTTCATCAAAGTTTTTATTAATTGACCTAATATTTTGGTGCATAATAATAGTGTTTTTTGAATCGGTTGTTAGGTATTTGCATATTTTTGCATCTGATGTTATAAACAAATTGTCTTGATCACCTAGTTCTTCATATGTATTATTAATGGTAATAGCCATATTAAAATTTATATTACAAAAAAAATAAATTGTTTAATTCCCTTAAATAAGAGAAACACTAATCCGTAGCCATCACTGGGGATTACAACCTTTAATTGAAAGTGGTAGAGGTGAATTATTGTTGCAATTTGAAAATAATAGTATACAACATGACTCACCGAACTGAGGGGAATCGACCCAGTGAATGACCGGTAAAAGTGAGACTCTCAAATAGGAAAATTAATCATTTTTTTTTAAGGTCATCAGAGTGTTTGATATATATTACTCTGTCATTTTCATTTTTTTTAACCATCACTTTACATTCTTTGTACCAGACATATTTATATCCCATTTCTTTCGCCTTAGTCTTCGACCTCCACAGAAGATCTTTGAAATAGGCACCAAGGATTTCGCTAATAAAAATCTTCTGGTATCTGTTTCCTTGGGTTGTGGTAGGGTTGAGTAGCTTCCTGTTCAGTAGAATCTGTCGCCTTTTTTGGGGATTAGTGAATTTAACATGAAATTTTGGGGGGACTCCTGGTCGTCGGTCTGGAATTTTCTTGATATCGAGAATATCATCGCCTTTTAAGTCGACACCTGTCACTGTGACCACTCGTTTAATTATTTCTGCTGGCTGTTCTCCCTCTTTTTCTGAAATTCCAGCAAATTCAAGAGTGTCTTCACGCGTTCTCTGCTCCACTTCTGCTAGTCTAACTTCAAGGCTTTTTACTATCCCATCTTTTTCTGTTAATTCCTTTCGCATTGATTCTACTTCCGAAACCAGTTTAATAATGGTCTCCATCTTTAGATGGATGTCATCATATTGCCGGCTGATAAAGTCTCTCGTGCTTCTGCTTTCTTGATTTTCATCATCAATTGTTTTTTATTATTGCTTGCTTAAACACTTCAAGTTTTTTTTCCATCTTCATCTCCATCTTTTCCAGTAGGAGATCAATATTTATTCCCTGGGACTCCGATGTGAGACTAGTCCCGGTCGTTTGCCCTTTGCTTCTCAGATTTTTTTCTGAAGTTGCCATTTTGAAATTGTTATTTGGTTGTAAGGTCAAACACTGCCTATTTCACTCTTTATTTGACAGTTAGTTCCCTTGTGATATTTTGATAATGTTTTAGTTTCTAAAACTGTCAATTAATTATCCACTAGTGGGAAAGCAACACTTTCCAAGTAAAAAGGAATAATTCTTATCAGTTATGACAAGTGCACTGAATGTTAGTTCACTGTAATAAAATAATAAAAATTGATTTCGGGAGCAGAGCAAAACACAGCTGTCACTCGATGTAGGTAAATACACTTTTACACTCATTAAATCACTCATCAACACAACTGAAGCTTGCGGTGATGTTGCCCTGAAGGAAGATAAAGATTTCAACATTGACATAAGTACACTCTGGCGGTCGGAATAGGAACTACAGTTATGTCGTTGTTCCCCAATGTGCCCAATAGTTTTTGAAACTATTTATGGACTCAACCGTATTATACAAATTTTTGCAGTTGCATCGTTGTTCTTCCGGAACGGCGATATTATTCCGACTTGTGTATTGCTATGAAAAGATATCAACTAACTCTTGCCCTGAAAGGCAAGAAGATAATATGAAGGTAATGACAATTCGATTAATCCGAAATGTAAAGTAAATATCGCTTTGTTATATGTAACACGATGACGTGGGTCAATTGCCTCGGAGAATTACCACTATAAAATATTTCGTATATCCGCTGGGAAATAGTCGATGGTTGTTTATTTCATGCCGTCGCGGCGTCGGCCGTGATCAACCAGTTATCTGACCAATTATCGTTAACTATCGCCATTGTCATGAGTCAACCATTCAAGAATCCGTCTCATGCAAATGATACAAGTGCTTGTGATAAACCCTCACCATCCAAGTTCAAACCATGTGCGAGCCCAAGAAATAAACATTGCAAGATCACCAGCCGTAAGTACCTTGTGAGATACTTTGCTGTTGGTATTGGGCGGCATTCAATTCATTGGGAACCACAGGCAGTCGCGCAGAGACGACACTATGTTCCTACTCTAACCCCTGTTAAGAGGGCATAAATTAATTACGTGAGCTCAAAATGGAGGGGAGGGATCCAGTTAAATCTCACCAAAACTCCTTTAAACCGGTGGGGTCAATAAAAATCTCACGACAATTTTATCCCAAATTTTGTTCGCTGAAAAAGTCCAACATCGTGGCGGGGGGCCAGAAAAAAACAATCCCACCCTATCCCACCCCACCCCACCATATCCCATTATACCCCCACCGTTGAGGTGAATATGATCTTGAACGGTTTTAGAGCGAATTGTCGCTATTATATTGACCACAACGGGGGGGGCGTAATAGTATAAGATGGGGCGGGATGGGATAGGGTGGGACCCCAGATACACCACTGATCTCACGTGAGGGGAAGGAAGGGGGGGGGGGGGGTGAGCACCAAATCTCACTTAATCTCACCAATGGGGGGGAGGGGTCTAAATTGGGAAAAAAACTGCTCACGTAATTGACACTTCTCTTACACGCTCAGAGTTAAATAGTTTGCCATTTGTCATATTTCTCAGTATCGGAAATAAATATTCTAATCTAGGTGATATATTTCATCTTAAAACTAATCAGTATAAATCAATATTCTATTACTTTTATTCTTCTAGGCACAAATAGATTTACATAATTTCTTCAATTTTTGTTTATATTGAATATGAGACTTCTTATCATTTTTACATAATATGTATTTTTATTTTATTATTTGTTTTGTTGTTACATTGTTTTGTGTATTTTCTTTTCTCATTGTTTATATTTTCTTCATTGTTTGTTACTCAACTTATAAATTATAATGTAAAAGCCCATCAGGGCGTGTAATAAATAAATAAAGTAATAAAGAATAAAGTAATAAAGTAAATTCTCGACTGTTAATTGTATATTTTTAATCACCATAACTAATCATAGAAATATCGCAGATATCGATCTAAAATATTGGCACCACAAAACAGAGTCATTAATGGAACACAGAAACATACACTTTGCTTTGTAATCTAAATTTATATACATATTAAATTGATTACGCACATCTAAAAGTGCTTATATGTTTTTTTGCACCCCTCTGGGGAATCGTTCACCTTCCTGTCGCTGAGATAGAAGAATTATTGCGACTTTCTACTTCAGTTAGTTTATTCAACGCGGTCCTTAAAAGTGTGCTAGTTTTTTCCACACTCGTGAAAAGACGCGACTCCTACCAGCCGTAGGAATTCCACAGATTTGGAATGATTAAAAAGTATCACGTACGATTCCATTCTATGCTCACCACAGATTCGCTTTGCGTGGTGTTCAATATTCAAACGCGTCCACAGAAGCGAATAAAGAGATTTCTTACGCGATCCGAAAACAATATCGCGCTTTTGTGCTCCGTCAGGTGTAGGTGTTGCCAGGCGTTGGATAAAACTCGGCTGTCACTTCGAGCAATATATTTTTGTTTCATTGCCTATGGGAATTTTTTCGCTTTCCTTGCGAACAACACCGGGCAGCTGACAAATGACATTTTTAAGTAGGTACTGCTTGCCACCATCCGCGCTGATTTATTTTCGAGAGCATAAAACAAATAATAATGTTTTCGTTCTAGGAAAGAATATTTCACTTACCGCGGGAATAAATGAAGCTCGACAGATTATCTTGGTGTCGACGGCGGGATATTGAAATTCCCACCGGTGTCTAATGTATCATTTTCATGATTTATTTTACAAATAAAGAAGTAAGGGGAAGGTGATAAATTTTAATGCCATCGCGGAAATTTTATAAAATATACGTACATTTAGAACAAAATATAAATAAAGACCTGCTTGTTTTGAGCACACACGGCCTAAATCTAACGCGGTTGTAAAAAAATAAACGAAACCAATTTCGAGTTTCCACATATTTCAGCCAAAAATGTTTTCCATGTAAATAAATTTATTTTCGGTCTAATACGTTTTATTTCCAACTTGAAAGCATACATTAGCATTTATCTTAAAATATGTACGGTTAGTGTTATTCCACATTACAGCGAGAGATTTTTTTTTATGCGGAAGCCCCAAGGTACAATTTATGGCACCAATATAACTCATAAAGAACGTAAAGTATACTCTCCGCGTCGTTTTCCATTCAATGGAAGGATTTCACCATTCCGCATTCCGCGTACCAGGAGACCAGAGACAAGAGACTAAAGACTGGAGACGCATTATGTCGAGCTCCGGAACCTCCATTGCATTGAGAGTACAAGAACTATTGATATTGAAGCGGCTCATATTTCATACTAGAATTTTTCAGTGGCAACTTTGTAAAGGATTTGGTACTCAATAAACGGCGAAGTAAACACCCACTCCACCGTCTGCTCCCCGGCGCTTGTATCTCAAAGTGCTCTACATTAAGATTTATGATCGTTAACACCCCCCCCCCTCCCCTCCACACTCCCTTCACTACCACATCACTCGATAAAGGCATAGGTTTTTTTTTCTGCAAATAAGGAGTATGGGTCGAGATGTGATGTGATAGCTTTGTTGTATAAAAATTATATTTTCAGGAGAAATTTTTAGTGAAGTTCAGTTCATAAAAAATGGTTAGGTACTCAAATATAATAAATTCTAATTCAATTAATATTTCGATTTCTTTTTTTAGTTATGGAAATAATGTTAAATAATTTATGCAATAACGTTCAACCAGATGTGATTTGAGATTATAACGGCCAAAAGTAATCACAATAATTATCAACAATTTTTTTCGATGAAATGATGTAAGAGTATCTCTCCATTTTGTTTGCAAATTAGGTACCATTTTAAGATAATTGTTAAGGATTGATAGTGATGCCACCACACTCATTGAAAATTGAATTACGATTAGATCTATTTATTATATTAAAGTAATTAGGAGAATAATGAAACCAACTTTAATCTTTATCTTCAATAAATTAATTACATTTTATTTTGTTATAATATATATTTGTAGATATATGCAAAATAATAAATATTTGCAAGAAAATCAGAGTTTCGTTTTCCAAAGGTAGAATTCTGTACCTCAGAAGACAAAGGTCGGTTGTCACATTTTTGAAATTGTTCAGGAGAGAGAAAATAGTAAAATAATTCGTCTTTATTGGCTAATTCTTGATGGTTAAATTTATGTAATTTTTTTCCCGTATTATTTCATTTTTCTTAAGGCACATGAAATATAATGTATATATAAAAAAATTAATATTGTGGTTTTTAACGTTTTTAGCGGACATCCGACCTTAGAGCATTAGAAAATAAAAATACTTAAAATAAGTTTTGGACATCCAACTTCTTATTTCAGAATTGGGACTTGTTAAATAATTAATAAAACAAAAATAACAATCAGAAATTGTTTTTTATTATTTTGCACTTAGTAAAGGGCGTGAACAATTTTTTTTTTTTAAATTTAACATTAAAAAAAGTTAATTGGAGAGTGAAAAAAAAACATAAAGATGCTTGGAGAATTTCGACATAAGCATCACTTTATTTTTATTAAAGGCCTGCATTGTTGTGACTGTTATTGTTATTATTTGCGGTAGAAATACTTTTGTAAAATGAATGCATCATACTAGGAACCCATTGTAACGCTGTCATGATATCTCTGTATTTTGGTACAGCAATAAATTTAGGTGATCTTCGAATTGGAGTAACATTGTTGCCCATTACTAAAGATTTTCTCGTGTTACTCCGCAAATCAACGTAGTTGATTTCCCCATTAAAATCGGTCTTGAAAAACATAATGCCGGGATGGGTTTTTCTGAATTGCAACCAAACACAAGATGATTTACTGAAGTTTTCTCCGTCGGTTGTCTTTTTTCTATTGACAAGGCAACCTTTGTCCGCAAGTAAGGAGGAAATTTTTTTAAAGTCTTCTATCTCCAAGTCGAACGCTACAAATGGCTTTCTTGAGTTACGGTTTCCCACAAATTGAACAGATTTTTTTCTGAAACTTTTTAATTGTTTCTTTTTTCTATAATAGAGTGTGCAGCATCTACTTCCTTGTGTGTGTGCCTACGTAGAAGAAATTTATAATTATTGATTTCTGTATTCTCAAAATGGACTACAATAGCTCAAGAGTAGAATGCAAGCATGGACGAATTTCGGTTTTGCCCCGGACAGTTATCCGACCAGAGTTCCTTGATGTTTTCCAAAGGAGTGCTTGAAGCCCACTTCAGTAAACAAGAGGCTAATTCATTTGCTCCTTGGCCTGATTTTGTATCATCAAAAATAGTGTAATTAAAGGACCAGAGTTTCCTCAAATATAAATTATTAAGTAAAGGAGTTGGTAGACATTTTTGAAGATCAACGATTAAAAACCCTCTGAAAATTGCTATCTTTAGCCAGTATTTTTCACATTTTGGAGCTAATATCGCAGTTGAGCTTCTTTTTGATGATTGTCCTTTTTTGTTTTTGTTTCTTTTTTTCTGCCTCTTTTTTGGCAATAACCAAGGCTATACGATACGAATCACACATACTGCACGTGTCGTTGCTTAATTCTTTGAAGGAGTAGTTAAAATCTTCCATAAACGTTCTACAATAAATGTAATGAGATGCGACTTGACTTTCACAAATAACATTTTTTCCTACACTGCTCTTTGTACAAATTGTACATGACATTTAAATTTTAAAAACTTCCCTAGTGTGACTTTTTTGTACGTTCTCTACTGTAATGATTTTCTTCGACAGGAAACATTTTAATGGGATTTTTAATATCATTTTTTCCTCGTCGATCGGGTAATATAGATACCACAGATTCAAATTTTTTCTCCAATGGATAGTGTGTTAATGAAAAATACTTTACATACAGTTATTACGTGCACTTCTAATGAATAGCATTTTATATTTTGACGGCGTTGGATCTGAGCATTATTCCTAGGTCTGGATCATGCAGTAGGTTTTTCTTTCACAATTGAAGCAATATATTGTGCCTTCTGTGTCGCAAGATTTATTAGGGTCCCAAAAGCAAGCAAATATTAATGCTCTCTCAACATCATTAATTTTTTCACTTAATTCGGCAACGACACGACTCTTTCATCACCCTAGAATCTTTTACTCTCCCACCCTTTATTACATACTGCTTTCCAGATGTCCGTTTTCTTTTCCGAATTTCATTTTTCCGTTGTTCTGGTTTCCTGACACGCTTTTTGCCCTTTACCCGGCGATCTAAAACCTCTTCACGTAGATCCGAAACCTCTACACGGCGAACCGATACATCTTTAAGACGATGCAAAACCTCTTCTCGGAGATCTAAACACTCTTCATCACAACTTTCAGATCCTATCCTGTCTTCATTACTGTTCAGCAATAAATTCACATGATTACTTTTTCGGCATTCACTGGACAACCGACCTTATGAAACTCCTAAACACTGAATACACCCGAAAGGTAAAAAGTCGTATCTGGACAACAGACATTTTACCTTTGAACATTGGGGGGACACCAGACCTTTTATGTTGACCTAACTTAGTTTTACGTTGTCGTAGGACAACCGTCTTTATACCTCTGTGTAGCTACTGAAAAAACTAAAAAGGTCTCATACATAACTCATTTTCACAAAAAACTGGACAACCGACCTTTGACTTCTGAGGTACAGAATTACATTTTGGTTTATTTAGAATGTCTATTTGTTGGCTCTGGTTTTATGAGTGTGTGAGGTGTTAGCTGTTTATTTATACAAGTGACGAACCAGAATGTTTTTGGCATAGATTTTTTGTAAACTTGGTATATTAAACGGTTAAAAATTTATGTTGTTCAAGTCATTATGTGGACCTTTCGTATAATCTTTATGATGCAATTCTGAGTTATCTTCAGTTGTTTTACATGTTTTGATTCTGCTGACCCCCATCCTATTACTCCACGTTCCAAGTGACAGTGGCATTAAGTATAATAAATTCTCTTTAGATAGTTCGATGTGTGAATCCCAGTGAAGATTGTCGTCAATGTCGATCCCAAGATATTTAATAGATGCTTTTGGTTTGGTTATATGCGGGTAAGAACATTGAGGAAAATTGTTTTGACTTTCATATTTGAGTGAATACTCATTCATTGGTTGTTCTCTTTTGGTTTTTGAGAATTTTACATATTTAAGACAGTTTGCTTTTAATCAGTTTTGAAGTACAGGACCATGCTCCGCCTCCATGTAGGTGTTTATCCAATCTCGTTCATGAAATATAATAACTTTGTCATCTGCAAAGCTCATTATGTCTCGTTTGATGAGAAGATGACAATAATTAATGCTAGGTATAATAGTGTTCGTCTGCACGACGTCTATATCATACTCTAATATAGATTCCAAACTGCTTGCTTCATTTATATTAACTATCAGACAGACTAATTAAGTGATAGCTAATAATGTATAATTTTTTTTTTCAAAATTATTATTTTTAAACCAAAGATTTATTACTGATTCTCTAACTGGCAGCCCTGAAAAGCTGAACTAATTAGCAGTACCTGTGTAATTTTAAACTTCAGTCATTTCAACTGAAGGTAACAATAATATCATTACTAAGTTAGTCCATTTTAGCCAATTCCTAGAATCCAACAATACGTACAAATAAAAGTAAAGTAGGTATATTATACTTGATGTTGAGAATTTTTCTAAGAATTCACCTATATTTACTTATGTTTATTCTGCATAAAAATGTGTATTTTGTATGAGCTCATATTCTTTTTTGTTTGTTATAAACATATTTGTATCCTATAACTAAATACTAGTTATTATCATACATGTACACCACTGTGTATCATGTATCACCGGATGTAATAGCCATTTTATGGCGTTGAAATAAATAAATAAGATTAAATCAGAAATAATATTTGACACGGTACTTAATTGGTAGGGTTTTTTTTACCATTTTCTATAAATTGTTCTCTTCCAGATAAGTAACTTCTATGTAGGTTTAGAGTTGTTTTGGTAATTCCATTTTTTCAGTATTAAAAACAGTATTTCATTGTTAATTATATCAAAAGCTTTTTGCGTTATCAATGATAACTGCTAAGCATGTTTTGCATTCATCCAGTTTTCTTAAACCTAATTGTATTTTTTAAGATCCTAAATGCCGCAATATAAAAAAAATCACGAGATATACATATATATCTACATGTCTACTGAATACCTATCACCAAAATATACGTTAAGTAACTCCTGCCATAAAAATGTATAAATGACGATGGATGGAGGTAATTGTCTGAAAACGGTCCGGTCAAAAAAATAAACAAGTGAAGTAGAGTTTAAAATTGTTTTTATTTAACTAATTATGATGAAATTCCACCAAGATTAGACGAATTAATTGACATTAAATTAACGTCTGCAAAAAAGAGATCGAAATAAATACCACTTTTTGTCACATAGTGTTGGAATTAAAATATTTACAGTGCACTTCGCGCGTCTACTCGCTTTATATTAAGAGCGTTTAACCAGCCAGCGGCCAAAAATCCACATTTCGTCGAAAGTTGTTCTTACGATCATGCAGGGCGGTTACAATGAGAAAGATTAATTATTATCCGTACCAACTTTTTAAAATTATAACTCAATATCGATTTTATTTCATTCCAAATTGGCATTAATTTATTCCTACATCCAAAAATGCTGAAAGGCGTCATGATAAAACTATTAAAATAATGTACTTTTTGTAATTATTTTTTTTATTATAAGTATTTATCATTTAATAATGTCTAAGTTAAATAAGAATGTTAAAAAATCTCAAATATATTATTTTGTAAGTGCGCAAATAAATACACAAACAGACCAATTTTCGTCAAGAAACACATGTACGTGTATATTTTTTAATGATTTTATTTAAACTAAAATTAAAATTGTAAAACATGCGATACCCAGATAATGTATTGATTTATTTTTCTGCATGATTTTATGATTTGAAATGGGTATGGTATAATACAAAATCTTTTTTGAAAATTTAACAAATCTACCAACGACCTATGGTATAACCTTATTGTACTAAAAATAAACATTTTTTCTCAAAATTTAAAACATGCGATTGCTAGATAAAAGAACAATCATCAGAAAAATAATTTATAATATTTTGTGGAAGAGTCAATACTTCTAAAATCTGATTTAAAAATGACATATTTCTGGTTTTCTCTGGTAATACCCTCTTAAAGTGCGCAACCACCATAGGGTTATGCCAAATTAGTCAATGAACAATAATAAAAACAACTTTAGAATGCCTACGATTCTTTTTCCTGCCAAGTAATGAAGTGAAAAGTAGCTCATTTCGATCATTCTGTGTGAATATGTACTCGTACCTAGTAAGCTTCATACAACCAATAAATTGTAAGTCTGGTGTGTTATTTGGGCTACCGCGCTACTGCAGCGCTTCAACGGTATATGCGTAATACCGAATCCATAGCTTCACCTCCCTCATCTCATTAGGCACCGGATTGCTGGTCTTAAGGAAAGACTCATCAATATCGGTATCGTTGAACATCCTTTAGTAGGAATAATTTTATCAATGTGGAATGGCAGAGATTGGGTAGTACCTATGATCATAAAAAATGTCATCGATCTTGTTTCCATTTAATAATTTAATTTTATAATTTGATATATTTTTTATATTATTTAACAAGTTTAAGTATTTCCCCAATAAATGCAGACATAATTTGTCTCGACGCCACCTAGCGAGGGATTTAACACTAACAATGTCTTTCTCGCAAAAATAAAGTTGGTTGTTTTCAGGTGGAAAAAATATAACAAGCAGTAATTGTTGAATGAAACACTAGTATATATTGAATTATTTGGCGGATATTTGATAAGCCCCCATAGCTCAGTGGTCAGAGCATCCGACCGGCAATCAGAAGGACACGGGTTCAAGTCCCGTTGGCGGCAAGTATCTTTTCTCGGGAGATTTTTCAATGTAAATGAGTGTTTCAGGCTGACAATTATTGCTTGTAATAATTGATATATTTTTACTGTTGTATTGAATTTGACATATAACTCAGGAACCTTCACGCCACACATTAGACCCGAGGCGGAAAATACATTTTCTAAAGGTACCCTAGTTTTATCGATGTTGTATTGAATTTTTTTAATTAATATGGATCACTTTAATAGCTCTAAAAAAATTTCTTCTTATTTTTCAACATTCCTTACTAGGTATTTGTTTCACTTAATAGTGTCATGACTTCGATTTGAAATATTGTTTCCCTAACTAACTAACTAATCATCACGCCGTTTCCTCGCAGGGGTAGGCAGAGAGGACGGACCACCAAACAACTAGTTCTTGGCACCCACTCTTTTCCTCACTCACATTCATACATCGTTTCATATATACTCTTCTTTTATTCTGACTTTTGACATGGCCCGACTCAAGTATCTGATTCACTTGAATGTTCGATTTCTTCCTCGGGCGTCCCGACTTCTTCTTCCATTCACATTTGCGTCGTATATTCTTCTCACACTATTTTGTACTTTCAATCGCTCTACATGCCCAAAACATCTGAGGGTCCCTTTCTTCATCTTACTCATTATGCTTACATCAGCCTTACATTATTTGCAAATATCCACATTTCTCATACGATCATAAATGGTTTTACCACACATCCAACTCAGAGATTTCAGTTCAACAGCATTCAGTTTACTCGCATCCTTCCTCTGCCAATTCCATGCCTCACTGCCATACATCAGGGTAGGTATCTGGACTCCATTGTGGACTGCTAGCTTTGCTTCTTTTGACAGTTTTTTTTATTAACGCCAAGCGCATTCAGTCTTCCATTAATGGAGTTACCTGCATTTACCTTTCTTTCAATATCTCTAACAGAATTCCCACATCTGGAAAATATTTATGCTCTTATTAATTATTTATAAATTTTATCTCATATTTGCATGTATGATTGTATACATACTTTAAGGGATATGTAGGAATGTACTAACATCTCCACAATCCGGAAAATACAATAAAGAAGATTGATACTGCATTCGAGGACATTCACCAATAACCGCTAACCCAGTTACACCCCGCGCTTCACCAATCAAAGAGGGAAGTTATTACGTTATTAGCACCCCCGTCCCCACAAGAAGGGCATTTAATGAACCCCCTCCCCGCTCTTGCTTGCTTGCTCTCCGCTATCTGCCGGCAGACACGCTCGAGTGCCCTCCTCCTTGTCTTATTCACTTTCCGTGGTAATTTAGTGCGCCTGCAGTCGGGACTTTTATCTTCACGCCGAGTGTCCAACGTACCCCGTACCCGTTACCCGTCTACCCGCCGCCGCTTTACAACTTACAACTTAGTGGCTGACGACTTTGAACGTAACTGTAACTATGGAGAGCTAACCCCGAGACCGGGGCCATTCGGAACTATACTAGAAGAGCTGTTGTACATGTACAGGCAATTTGTACAGTCAGGCGTCAACCCTCTTTATGCTTTTCTCATTTACAAAATTGCTCGTGAATCACTTAACATTCCTAATACTTTCTAACAAATAACTTCAGGGAGGATAATTAAAATACTGGATGTGAAGTTTTTTACATCGTATAGTGGAGGCTAAAGAGTGATGCTGGGTTTATAGTCCAGTCAAAATAGACGAAATAAAGTCCTGAGTTTGCATTAATTCCAAACAAGTTGGATTTTTACATCGTATAGTGGAGGCTAAAGAGTGATGCTGGGTGTATAGTCCAGTCAAAATAGACGAAAGAAAGTCCTGAGTTTGCATTAATTCCAAACAAGTTGGCTTTTTACATCGTATAGTGGAGGCTGAAGAGTGATGTTAGGTTTATAGTCCAGTCAAAATAGACCAAAGAAAGTCCTGAGTTTGCATTAATTCCAAACAAGTTGGCTTTTTACATCGTATAGTGGAGGCTAAAGAGTGATGTTTGGTTTATAGTCCAGTCAAAATAGACGAAAGAAAGTCCTGAGTTTGCATTGATTCCAAACAAGTTGGATTTTTGTATAAGTCTTGAATACGTCATTACAAATGTAATGTCAAAAGTCCCAATCGATTTCGCTGGTGCGTCGTTTTTTATCTAAGGTCAAAGGTCACAAGTTTTTTGCGTATAACTCTGAAAAGGTAAGAGCTATCGAAAAAAATTGATGAAAAAAAGTTTGTAGATCGTAAAATTTTCTACAAAAAAGATTCCATTACTTTTTTCCTTACGCAGCACCGTTCTCGAGTTATCGCGATTTCAAACCTAGAAAATACGAATATGCACTCATTAGGCTAGTATACATGATCGGGTCATCCATCTGAAGAAAAAAATATTGGAATATTGGTTTTTGTAACTCATGCACTCATTACGTGGAAAATATTCGATTCTGAGTGAGACAACGTTCATCCCTAATTCCATTAGCGGTTGGCCTTGAGTAACATCTGCCTACGACTGTCGCCGTATTCCAGCATTTTTCGTATTTTCCAAAGAAACCGGCGTTTTTTGAGGGACATAACCCTAGTAAATCGAGTCATCGGCAAGCTCATTTGAATATCGTTCGAGAAATGCTTCCTTACTTCCACGCATCGGGACATGTTCTTTGTGCCAAATCTGCGCACTTATATTTGCAAGATATGCTACAATTGGAAAACTTGATTGATGATCCACAGATTTATGAAAGATCTATTCGAGGATTTTTCACTATAAGACCTTCTGATAAATTAAATTTTAGAACGTCAACGGATTTGGTCACTAAGCAATCCATGGTGAAGTCAATGAAAACAGATGGAAGTGTTGCTTGAGGGAGAAGTACACAAGAGAGCATCATAAGTAAATGGATTTATGGCATGCATGCAGTGAAAGATTGGAGGATGTTGCTAATGTTAGAATGGATACAACAGATCAAGTTCAAGTGATTCCCGCGAAAGGAGAGATATTTAAGATATTATCAAAAAACTTCGTGATTGGTTTTTATCACATGATTCTTTTCCTGAGTTCAACAAAATCATGTTCATTGCCAGTGGAGTCGTCGGTGATGATAAAATTAATTGTCATAATGCTCGTGAAGTAGGAAATGCTTCTATCAATAAAATGACGGGCCAAACATTTAATAATATTAATTTGAAACACGGTGATAAAATACTACGTCTATTAACCATGAACAATACCATGAAAATTCATAATGAGAAGGTGCCGATAGATTCTGTTATATTATTTCAATGCACGTGTATTACGAAGACATTTGAAAATGAACTTGAAAAATTCTTCGAATATGAAATAACTCCTTACCCATTATCGCCCTTTGATGTAATTGGAATGAGTAAGACACAGAAGTCAACCATTTATGATTGTTTTGAATATGTGAAGTCGAGAGTGCAAATGCTACCTACATCATCGAAGGAGGATATCTGTTACATCGTGTTTTATGGGATCGAGAGGACACATTCGATGTTATTTTGGACATATATCTTGAGTATTTTCGTAGACACTTCGGTCACAACGTTAACATAATATTTTGTGGTTATACTGATTACTGATTACACGAAAAATACCAAAGCTGCAGAACAACGTCGTCGAACTACAAAAACATCTTCATCGTCTGATTTCGTTTTTGATAGATAGACCGTTCCAACAATCCAACAACAATTTCTCGCTCATACACCCAATAAACCTCGCTTGATTTCAACGTTGTATGAAGAATTCGCAGCTGCCAATATTCTTGTGAAGCAAGCTAATAAAAATGCTGTTGTCCTCATTATTGAAACCTCAATAGCACATTTCAGTAGCACCAATATAACTATCGTTGGAGAAGATGTAGATTTATTAATAATACTGACTGAACGAACTACAAGTAATAAGATCATTTACTTTTTAAAACCTGGGAAAGCTCAAATTCAAACAAAAATATATTCGTCACAAAGTTTAACTGCATATCCAAAATGCTGAGCTCATGTTTTTATTCCTGCATGAGGTAACTGTCTGCGATACGATGTAAGAAATTTTCAAAAGGGGGAAACCTGCAGTTTTTAAATTGTTTGAAAAACGTAATGATTTGATTGATAACGCAGAAGTATTTATAAGCATTAACTCTTCAGCAGACGTCATTCTCACCAACGGAATTCGCTTTCTTCTTGCTTTATACGGAGCTCCGAAAAAAATAAAATCAATAGACAGTACAGCGAAATTAGTTAACGCGCACGTCCCGGTTAGACGAGAGGTCTGGGTTCGAGTCCCAGTTGCGACCATTGTCTTTTTTCTGTTTTCTGTGTCTTGTTCTCTTTCATATTTTCGTTAAGATTATTATTGTTATCTTCTTCTTCAATAAAATATTGTCTCATTAAATTTCTAATCGAAATACATCGTGGACTATTCCTACTGGGGAAACCACGTTTAAAAAATGGCCGAGTATACTACCTCAGAGGTGGTGCGGAAATGTGTGCATACCTACGGTCTAAAATTGCGATAGTTCGAGAACGGTGCTTCGTAGGGAAAAAAGTAGAAATAATTTTTGTAGAAAATTTTACCATCTACAAACTTAATTTTTTTCACTTTTCCTGTAACTCTCACCGTTTCAGTATAAAACAAAAATTTGTGACCTTTCACCTTGGATAAAAAAAACAACGCACAAGAGGAATCGATGGGGATTTTTTACATTCCATTTGTAATGAAGACGTATTTAAGACCTGTTCAAAAATCCAGCTCGTTGGGAATTAATGCAAACTGGAATGTCTATTTTGACTGGACTATTCTCCAGCGAAGGGGACATTCTTCTACGATGCATTATGTTATGTGAATATGTCCACGTTCACACGATTCAGAATCCTTGAAGCCTCGTACATCAACGCTCAGCATCTGTGACTGCACTGGATGCGGTTGGGAGGTGATAATAATTTTTTTTTTAATTGTTTCTATGTTTCCTCCCTCCCACAACATGGATCTCTTCAAGACCCATGTTCACTCCTTTCTCTCCTCAAAAAAATCTTCCACAGAGCATCTTCAAAGATGACATAGGCTCTGAAACAAATTATTTTCCACCTGTGTTTAGTAGGAAAAAAGAATTTTTTCTTCCATTTTTGTTTTTAACCCATGCGAAGACGTGGTGTGAGCATTTTGCTCACGCAAAAATTGTTTGTGATATTTTTTTCATTGTTAGCTATACTATTTTGGTACCATGACTTTGCAGTAGGTACCTTCCTAAATATTCACCCCCCTTTTCCCTAGTGCAACTCATACACCACTCAGTGCCGACGCGACCGCGTTGTGAGGTGTTTCTGAATTTTGCTTATCCTCTAACGCTCAATTTTGCTAACCTATGTTCTAAAAAGCATGTACCAACTTTGTGCCGTCAATTACCTTGCACCAACCACGTGACGTTCATATGTCATTTGGGTTAAAAGAGGCACGTTCGTCAAGATATCATACTAAATAAAACCTTTCCTCGTGCTAAATAGATGCACAACTAGATAATAAATTACACCCAAAATAGCACGAGTGTATTCTTTTAAGGTGCTCCTCACGGGTTAAATAAGATCGCATCCAGGCCGATGTTCCAGCTACAAATAATCTAGGTGTTTTTAGTTTCGAAACAGGAATATTATTTAAATTAAACCTAATATTTACTTCTTTAACATGCGCAAATTTACTTTGTGGCGTAATTTTAATTAAATTTAAAAAAATCACTTAGTATTACACCACATTAATTCATCAAAATTACCAACATATTTCAAAACTAATGGTTTTTTCGTCCGGATAAAATAAAAATTATTTTAATTTATCCGGACGAAAAAGCCATTGGTTTTGTAAAATGTTGATAATTTTTGTGGTATTTTACAAAGTGATTTAATTTAGTTAAATTAAACTTAATATCTTCCGATTTCTATATACTCGTAAGTGCCTTTTTATTATTATTTTTAATTTATAAACTAACGTTTAGACAAGATTTTTATGCATAGCACAAACGGTAACAATTATTATAAGCAATAATTATCAGCCTGAAACACTCATCAACATTGAAAAATCTTCCGAGAAAAGATACTTGCCGCCAACGGGACTTGAACCCGTGTCCTTCTGATTGCCGGTCAGCTGCTCTTGACCACTGAGCTATGGGGGCTTATCAAATACCCGCCAAATAATTCAATATATACTAGTGTTTCATTCAACAGTTACTGCTTATTATATTTTTTCTACCTGAAAACAACCAACTTTATTTTTTGCGAGAGAGACATTGTAAGTGTTAAATCCCTCGCTAGGTGGCGTCGAGACAAATTATGACTACATTTATTGGGGAAATACTTAAACTTGTCAAATATTAATTATTATTTTTAATTTATAAACTAACGTTTAGACGAGATTTTTATGCATAGCACAAAGGATAACAATTATTATAAGCAATAATTATCAGCCTGAAACACTCATCAACATTGAAAAATCTTCCGAGAAAATATCTTTTCTCGGAAGATTTTTCAATGTTGATGAGTGTTTCAGGCTGATAATTATTGCTTATAATAATTGTTGCCTTTTTATTATTTATGCATTTTAAAGTGAAATTTTAGTTTTGTGATTTTATTTTAATGAATTGTTTTCTTTGTACGGTACTTTTCAATTAGTAATCAAACGCTTTGTATGAACAGCACGTCCTGCGAAGTCGGCAGTTTGCTTTGCCTTTGAAGAGAAAGGAAAATGGGTGAGACTTATTCAAAAGAAATTATCTGAAGAGTATAACGATCCCAGTGTTACTTACTGTTCATATTTTTTTGCTGTAAACTTAACATTCCCATTGTATTTCAGCTTAAATTTAATATTAGCTGTAATTATATTTTGCATTGAATAATATGATAAATTAATAAATAAATTCTTAATTGTTTTTTCACACCACGGGAAGCCCAGTATTTGTATAACATAAGACAAACTTAAGCCAGCCAGATTGGCGGACACAGCAATGCCTTTCATGGCTTCGAAATCTACATCTCTGCTATGAGTGCATAATAGATGATAAAACCTCCGATAGGATAGAGAAACAAAAGAAGAATGTTAAAATTTAATTTTAATTCTGATTTAAAAACAGTGTTTTCTTTTTTTATTTTATTTCGGAGAATTCGACGCTTGTGACTGTGAAGAAAGAAATTAATGATTTGATGAAATACTTTATTTAAAAAAAAATTTAAACTAGTTTCATGTTTTTAAATTTTCCTTCATGCTCCATGCGACGGAGGCCAATATTTCAAGATGTTTAATTGATTTTAATTGATTTTAATTGATGTTTAATTGATTCAAGATGTTTTATTTAACCCATTACCTTTAACGGAAAGGTTAGGGTAGGTAGAATGAAATATCGCTAAATAAAGCATCTAGAATGCATACCAAAAATCTAGACGAGTTCAAAGTTCATTGTGCCACTACTATTGATTAGGTATCTTGAGTGCGCAGTTATAATTTGTACGGGAATACAATGCTTGTCGGCATCGATGGTATTCCACGCTTTTTGGTACTGGTTGGGGAACTGACTGAAGTGAGCATCCTATGTATTCATGATTAGTCTTCTATACGTTGATTTCAAATCCATTAAGTGATCCCAAGTAATACAAATACAATTATCTCAATGACGCCAACATTAGCCACACGTGTGATTCAATATTCGCTCAAATAGCTTTTTTATATTAGCTCCACGCAGGAGGTCCTGAAGAAAATGAAGAGAAAGAATGAAAAGAAAAAAAATGACTTTCTCCTCAGAAAGGGAAGGAAAAAGGTGTGACGGGTGGGTAGGAACCTGGGGATCCAGACGTATGAATTCGTCTCTCCCACTACGGTACAAGGTATCCGGCTGGAGAGGTCAAAAGGTCTCTCTCAACCAGCCTCTTCCGATCCAGACTACCACTGTACTGGTGGGCAGTCGAATCCACCAGACAAAACTCATTCCATGCACCCGGGTAACCCTGCTAAGTCACCAAACATAGCGAACTACTTGGAGCGATCTACGGCAGAGGTGTTGGTTATCCAATATATGGTTACCGGGGTGGCGGTACCCATACCCGCCTCCCAAATCGAAAGTAAAATGAACAGTAAAATCATTATCAAAATTCTAGTTCTTTCAAGTTTCAGCCACAGAAAGCATACGTAGCATTATGTAATTTCTTCAATAGAGAGAGAAAAAGCCTTATTTTTAAAGGCCTGAACTCTCAAAAGTTGCGTATGATCTGTGGCTATTCTAAAAATAAATGAAATTGGTGTTCACTATTAGCTCGCTAAATGGCCAAAAGTTTTGAAAAAAAAAATAGATTTCGTAATTCGAAAATATAGATTTGGGAAAAAAATAAAACAAAGGGTTCATATTTTATATTTTACAGAAAACTTAATTTTTATTCGTTAACTGGAGTACAAAGAACGTAAAAAAATATGTTTTTTGTAACGTGTGTGATATTTTTGTTACAAATATAAAAGGGGAAAATAACGTTGTTTTCTGGATAACATCAGTATTCTTGTAGATTTACTAGATGTTATAGGTTTTTTATTATTTTTATTTTAGCGAGCATTTTCTTTGTGAGACGCATCTTTTGAGATATCAGGCGTTTCTGAAATCAAAAGTTGAAATAATTGACACACCCTATTATATAAGTTTGGGCAACATCGGGTCAATTTTATTAAAAAAGCATACGGCCGGTGTATTCGCATTCGATCAGTTGCTGGGTGGGCATCGCGTTTGGGTCCCATCCGGGCGTCGCGTGTTCGATTCCTCAGCTGGCTAAGTCCTCCATCACGATACAAACAACATTTTCCGCTTACTGTGTGGTAGTGGTAGATGATTTTCAAACATTGTTGGGTTATCCGTAACCCGGAATGTTTTTCTTTCTTTTTTTTAAGAAAGGTATAAAAAAATCACAAGTACATGAACACTAGACAAGACAACGTAATAAACTTGCACGCGTTTTATAAAAACTTGACAAAAATCACAACATCTCCCAATCCGGCCCGCCACGCAGAAGGTGGGCCGATGCACCCTTGACAAGCATTACCCCATGAACACGGTAACCCCTGCTATGTCACAATTCGTGGCGAACCACTTGGGGTGACCTCTGGCAGTGGTGTTGGTCATCCAATTAATGGTTCCAGGCCGACGGTACCTGTACCATACGGCGGTACACATACCCGCCGACCAAATTGTATTATGTTGTTACTTTGGTAGTTAAACATTATAATTATGAATTCTTTCATGTATATTTTATGCTAAGAATGCGAAATATTTATATTTATTTTAACTCAATAAATTTTTTTTTTATTATTTTATCTTGATTCTTTCTATTGACCTTATGTCCGATAATTTTGTTTTTTTTTGGGAATACTTCAATATAATATCCCCAATTAGGGTCTGTTGTGTGCTGAAGTTAACGGGGAGGGAAAGGCGATTGGATAGATTAAGGTCACCAAACACATTTCAAGCCACTTTTCAATTCTGAATGGTGGTTTTACATCAGATCGATACATCGATCGATTGAGAGCATCTTCCACTCTGGAACTGGCAATTACAGTTGAAATTTACTTGCACACACTGAGATTTGAACCCGCGACCTCCGGATCGCTAGTCGGCCATGTAGACTGTCGTTGAAGGGTAAGACTAATAAAAATAAGTAGTGAAGTAATAAACAAATACTAAAATAATTATTTTTCTCGAAATCATATTTGGAGCCGTAGGTACTACATAAACAAATTTCAGCAATATAATTAATCTCCTTTTAACAAAAGCAAACTTCCCAACAAGTTTTGTATTTTTTTTAATTTTGAATTCGTCCAAACACATAAAAATATTTATTTTGGCAGTGGATAATAAAAGTGTAACATCAACAATCACTACTTCTATTGCTTTATTTGACATCCCCACGGTCGGAAACCTTTTTTTAATCCCTTAACTTTTTCAATAAAAATCAAATAACACGGTGAACCTTTCCAGGGGTGGGTAACAAAATAATACAGGGGTGCCCACTGGCGCAGAAAACACCCTCGAGAAAATAACAAAACTTCGTTTCCTTTGAAGATAAAACGCAACTGATGGGCATCGGTAACTCTCAATGGTCAAAAAGAATAAAGGAAAAATTATTAAACTAATTCAACTTTGACCTTCGAGCTTTAGACCAATGAAACCGTTGTTCATCGCTTAAGTGTTGTTTTAAACATCACTAACGAAGTTTTTTGTTTTTTTTTACGTTAACTCCATCTTTGTCATCTAAGATGCTGTGCGGAGGGTATGGAGAATGTGATCCAGATCTCCAACCGAATTGGACACTTACTGCCTATCTAAACAATTGTTTGAGTTAGGGTGATCTGCTATGCACCAAATGTTGTTCAATGGCGATTTCATAGGAAAATAAATAAATTATAATTCTCAGTTAAATTTTCTACTCAATACAGCTGATTTCGATATGAGCATTTTTGTTACAAGTCGATTACAAAAATGTAATTATGTTTTGAGTGTTCCATTGTTCAATAAATATTAATTACTTTTTAATTCAGAATGTATGCCGGGGTAGTTCAATGCAACATTACACATTTCAGAGTAATGAAATAGACAAAATAAGCCAACAGAAAAAACAAAGAAGGAGTAAAAAAGACGAAATATTAATTTTGAAAATCGTCATTTATGTAGGATATTTGACCGTCTCTCAGAGAGCCATCAAAGGGGATTCCGTCCAGGCTAGTAGCCATTTCGGTGATGATGCTAATCTTGGTTTTTCGTAGTCTGCACCATTAGCTTCACGTTCGGTGGTAAATAAGTGATCTGAAAGAGTGTACTCGTCCCCCGAGGAATATTTCTGTAGCGAAGAGTACTTGTTAATTTGTATTCTAAATACTTATTTACAGATAAGTACACTATTTCCATTTACAATCGAGGTGGAAAATGTTCCCGTTCGTGACCTCCCCCCTCCCCCACCCTGCCCGCCTTCTCTACCGTTAAGTGGCAGATAAGGTAGGTACAAAATAAAATACTGAAAAGGTCACAGGTCCCCCTAAAAGTCCAATGAAGTTTATTTTTTAACAGTCCAGTACAAAAAATTATAAGATTTTTTTAAATTTCAATCTGATCCAATTTAATAATTTTAAGATGAATGTAATGATAATTAATTACAATAATCCGATTTTACACTTTTCTAATCGATCAAGCAAAAGCTTTTTTTAAGAAAATGTTATCTATTCCGATGATAAAGTTTAATCATGTTATCCGATTTAAAACAATCTTCAAACAAGAACCATTGCAACGACAGCTTTAAGAATCAATTTTCCGTTGGCGTGCTTAGCCAATCTCTTCATATGACAAGTCCATCTGAGCGGTCCCAATTATAAAGTACGTGGCTAAAATTTTCGAAAGATTCACAAAACAAACAGAGCAGCTTTTATCGTATCATCTCGCAATGAGATCCCATATTTTTCCAAATGGAGAAGCAAAATTTCATTCTCTGGGAGTCGGCGCGTGTAATGGATAGAAGACCTTAGATTATTTATAAGTAGTGGATGAATCCCACACAAGATCAATTATCTAAAAGATAACATCTGCAAATGCTTCATTGTAAGGCTCATCAAACTCTTTTTTCAAAGGAAAAGGTAGTACAAATTAATATGTTGCACGATCTTGAAACCTATAGAATCTAGGTCAATCTAAGGAGACAAATCAATTCACCTGATGAAACAATATTCATGAATACACTTATATAAGGCGTCTGTTTATAGAATTTTAAAATAAATTAAAATTTTGTTTTAATTGCGAGATTGAAACTAAGTTACTGGTGCGATTTCATATTTTTAATTTGGTTCCTAAATAAGTTGAAAGGAGAAAAGTTAACTGTAAGAAGATAAGAAATTACAAATACTGAGTGTAATCGTATTGAAAAAGTAATAATTAGTTATTAATAATTTTTGCTGCGAAAATATGAATGCAAGAAGATATTTTTTTCTCTACCACATATCGTATGCTATTTTTTTTAAAACATAATTTTATACAATCCCAAAAGTATATTTAAAATTTTTGCTGTAATGCATTTAATTCTCATGACAGATCACCCCGACTCGACCACCTTGTCTCTTTGGCCTCCGGATAGAACTGCCCTACCGCCCCCTTCCCACCGCCCCTGCTCGCCGCCCCGTCCCCACTCTCCGGGATTGTCCGCGTCAGTGCATCCTGCATTATGCCGTCAGTGGCAGGGAGAAAACTTTGCTCCTGTCAGAATCTATCACTGTCCGCGCGAACATAAAGCCCTAACCCCAAAATGCACCCGCCGAACTAGCTGAGATAATCGTACTTTTTTCTATCGCTTTTGACCCGTTTCAGGAGATGCACTATTACACCATGCATTACTAATTCATGTAGTACTTCACTTTATAGGATAATATTATGGGTATTTTCATTAATTTATTTTCATTAATCGTGGCAATTTATAATTTTTTTACCAATCAAGGTCAGTGGATTATTTTTACATTTTTTTACATTAGCTCCACACGGGAAGCCCTGAGGAAAATAATTTCCCTCAGCTGGTGGAGGGTTTTTAAGGAAAGGAAGGAAAGGTAGTTTTGGGAAGAAAATAGCTATGAGGGATGGGTAGGAATTTGGTGGGTCAGTGTGTCCAGGAGTGACGTATGAATCCATCCCTCCAACCACGCTGCAAGGCGATGAGTCGAGAGATTCCGGCTGGAGACGGTAAAAGACCTCCCTCAACCAATCTCTCTAGATCTTGCCCACCACCACCAAGACTTAGACAAACCTCACCCGTAAACCCGGGCACCCCTCCTAAGTCACCAAACGTAGCCAACCACTTGGGGTGACCTATGGCAGAGGTATTGGTTATCTAATAAATGGTTCCCGGGGTGGCAGTACCCATACTCGCCTCCTAAATTTGCGCTGTTTTTTAGCAAAATCACTTCAAGGAGGCTAAATACATGTGAAGTTGGCAACTTGTCTTATTTTTTTTTTGAGGGATATAGCATGTGAAATTTGCATAAAGGGGGAAATAGCATTGCGAGCTGCTAATATTTGCTAACTACTTCATTTATAATTTATTCATTTGGGTTGAATATTACAATGAACATAGGTGATAATTCTAAAATGTCAGTTTCCATATTACATATTTTCCTAATTTTTTAAAATTTGAATATGGTTAAGAAAATAAATTAGCTTTTTAAACTGCAGGAAAGTATCTTGTTTGTAAAAATATATAAAACAAATTTCTAAATTGGCCATTGATTTCAAACGACTGAACGTTATTTTGCTGTCAAATCACGTAGTACGATAAATATATTTTCAAATTAATATTATTGGCTGGGGAGGAACATATGACAATATTTTAAATCCCCTCAAAATTGTTCAAAGGTTGATAATTAAGGTAATCTTAAAAAAACCGTCTAAATTTCCTACTGAAATTCTTTTTTCAATATTCAATGTGCCTATAATAGACAAAATCTATAAAAAATATTCAATTCTTCAAATTTACAAAGAAATACAGTTAAATACTCGTAACTTCCAATTCAATACATCAGCAAGATACCAGAAAACTATTCAAATTCCTAAATTTAATCCTAAGCACATTCAAAATTCCTATCTTTATCTGGGCATAATCTATTATAACAACCTCCCATTAAAATTAAAAACCATCAAAAATATGCAGGAATTTAAGCCCAAATTAAAAAATTACCTTAAACTGCTATAAAAGTCCCAAATATGTTTACTTTGTATCTTAAAGTCTGCTATTTTATAAATCATTTATTCCTTCTTTTTTCTTTCATTTCTTAGTTTCTAAATCTCTGAGTCTACTATTGTATAAATCTTGCGTTCTTTCTTACGTATCCTTTACTTACTTATTACAATAATTTTTGTTACTAACTTACATGATTCTTCCATTTATAATGATTTTTTAATTTATATTATGATTTTTTTAAACTCTTCAGGATTTTTATTTTTAAATTAAACAATATTTTTTAACCTACTTATTATTTACAATAGCCATTATTACTAACTTACACGATCATTAATTTACTAATTGAGCAAGAACTCCCTCACCAAACACAAGAGCATTGTCTCTTTATGGTGAGGAAAGGCAATTTATTTTTATTTTTTGTTAACCTTATGTAACTATGTAACTATGTAACTGTTGTAACTTGATATGTATTTTTAATAAACATTGGCAATAAAAAAAAATTTAAAAAAAATAAAAAATAATTTTAAGTTCAGTGCCGAACAGGTAAAAAACCTCCTGAAACCTATGTAGCTCTTTTATAAAATGTAATATATCAAACAGTTTAGAGCATTTGTGACTCTTTTGTGGTCATCGCATTTATAAAAATCAGTTGAAAAGCTTTTACGATCTATATTAACGAAATGGTAGCAGTATGAAGTGAAACTAAAGAGATCGGAAAGCACTGAGATGGAAGAAAATCTCTACAAGGGTAGTCGCCGTGCGGTGCAGACCCGGTCATGCATTATAGGGTTAATGCAGGCGAACTTATCTAAGAAACCAATCTAGATGCCCTGAGAAAAAAAGGCTATTCGATTTTAACGGATTGATTAAATGTGCTTAGTAATTTATCAGTCGCTTGTTGCCCGTGGGGGTTGAGCATCGAAGGGTGGGTGGCTGAGTCTAGTCCAGGGCATGAAGGCTTTATTCGAAGTTAAGTTTCCCCAGGATCGAGAAGTTGTCGGCAGTGTAGTAGGCAGCCGCGAACATGGCGAGACGGCGGCAATCCAGGGCGGGATTACCGAACTATTCCGTGATTATCTCCAGTCTGCCAAACTCAAACAGAACTTGTCAATTTGAGATGCCTTACGAGATTGTGTAACTGGGTGTTCAACTGACAGATTAACGTCAAATTTAACACAGTTCCCCCGCTTAATGGTACCCTCGAATAATTAAGAGGTGCCCTCAATTTTACTTCAGCAAGAAGTTGATTATGAATATTTTCACTTCGGAACCCTGAATTACATTTACGTTTATTATTTTCTACACAATACTTCGTAATATTTTCCGAGAGCGTTAATTACTTTTGAAAGCTGCTTTTATATTGTGCAGAAAAACAGCTCAAGTAATTGAGTGGTTACGATCCTTGGCTACGAATTTGAAGGTGGGTTCAAATCCCGACTTTCGCAAGTAAATTTTATTTGATTAATTGGTATTAAATTAATTTGAATTAAAATGATGCCACAAAATAAATTTGCTGTATTTGAAGAAGAAATTAGTATTATATCACGTCTTATTTATTAAAAATAGTATGTTGTATATTTGCGGCACGTTCCAGAGTGGTAGATACTTTTAGTATTGCCCTTACCATTATACCGAATCACAACGTTGCTTATTGCCTGAGGAAAATAATTCTCCTCAGGGCCTATGTCATCTTTGAGGAGGAGGGTCTTTTAGGGGAAAAGGAAGGAGAGAAAGTCGTTGGAAGGAAAAAGGTATGAGGGGTGGGTAGGAATCTGGGGTTTAGTGTGCCCAGGAGTTACAGACATGTGAATCCATCCCTCCAACTGCGGTGCAAGGCGATGGGTTGATAGAGTCCGACTGGAAAGGTTAAAAAGCCTCCCTCAACCAGTCTCTCTCGATCCGGCCCGCCACGCAGCAGGTGGGCAGACGCATCCGCCGCAAAAACCTGGATATATCTCACCCCATGAACCCGGGCACCCCTGCTAAGTCACCAAACGTAGCGAACCACTTGGAGTGACCTATGGCATTGGTTATCCAATAGATCCCGGGGCGGCGGTACCTATACCCGCCTTTCAAATTGTTACTTATACTTAAGTAAATACACTAATTATTTATCTATAACACTCATCCTAAAATTTGAATAAAGATATGAAATTCATATTTCAAAAGAAGTCAAGAAAATATACATATAGTCTTAAAATAAGGAAGCAAGGGCGGTCATATTTTTTTTTAAGTTCTGAAACAGTGTGTTGGATTGATATAAATTCCTAGGATTACTAATTATTGTCAGTCTTAATCATTTTTAAATTATAACCCTTTGATCTTATATAACAACAGAAAGGAGGAAAATATATGTCGCACATCCCATAGAAAAGGGTAGTAAGTAAAAAAATTCCATTGTACGTTTTTACCTCTGAATCGTAAAGTGATTGTGATTATCTATGACCCACGAAAAACGTATTTAAGTTAGATCACTCCATCTCCGCGAGATGTCGCTAGTGTCTCTTTTCGGGATCGCTTATTCGTCATTCATAATTATTTGTTTTCGCTCTCATGAAAATTTACCTTTTTTGACTTACAACCTTTTTCTATAGGATGTGCGATATATGTCAACGAACTATTTTTAGTGGATATTGGCCAATACAGGAAAAAAAGTAATGGCCCACTCGTGTTACGTACTTATTTAATTTTGACGGTAGGTATCTTTAAACAGGCACAGGGGTTTATAATTTTGACGGTAGGTATCTTTAAACAGGCACAGGAGTTTATTATTAATTGACTTCATGGAAATACAACCTTCCCACTCTGGTTGGACATTTACACAATACATACTACATTTACCTATATACAAAGATACATAGGTACTTACCTACTTTACCTACATACATCATAGACCCTGTATTTGTAGCTTGTACTGTAACATGTTCCTTTCCTACCCATCCCCGTATACCTGTGATTTTCTCACACCCACATTCAGTCTTTAATCGACCATCACCGCATGAACATATTTAATTTACCGCTTACCGCATCCGTAATTAAGCCCGCAAACCGCATTTTTTCATTTCATTATGTGCATTCATTTTATTTGTGCAGTGGTCAAAATACATTTCAAAACACATACAAGGTCCTTCGACATCCACATCCGCACATCAAACATACAACACACTCTATGTATATATATATTTATCGTTCAGTTACACAATGCATCTGAATTTAATGTCACGCTAAAAAAAATTATCTTTCTTTCTAAATAAAGTACTTCAGAAAATCAGTCAGCGTCACACGAAAAAGCATTTAGCACTCTTTTATATCTGGAGTTTCGAGATAAGGCAAGTGTCGTCATCTCGCCACGTGAATATAGTTTTAAAATAGTCATTACGTTGTACAAAACTACGATAAGGCGCCATTTTGTAAGTTCGCAAAAAGGTTTTTATAAATACGAGTAAACAAATATCTAAGTTGCAGCTAAGGTGAAGCAGGTTGTCACAACTGGCAGATGATTTGAAAATGCTAAAATTGATGAGGATAAATTTTTGAACACACATGAAAAACGACATTCATCTTTTGAACCTGTTCAAAGAAAACATGTTTGCATAAAAGGAGTACTAAATACAATAATCTACGCGCTTGTCGATCTTTTAGACACAAAACGAGCTTTTTTTAATTTATACATATTAACAAAGTCTATACTAGCGACCCACTATGTAGATTTGTAATTACGAAAATGTTCTTAAATGTGAGTTAAAACTAATGACCGACCAAAGGTTCGGTTTCGGTTTCGGCAAGTTTCGGAAAAAAATCTAGTTTCGACCTCAGTCTCGGTTTCAGCAGATTTTCTGCCAAATCTTCGGCCGCACCGAAACTCTGCAAAAGATCTCAATAAATGGTAAATTTTGTCTTAAGAATGTTGTGATTGTAAACGCAATATAAATTAAAATACTCAATTAATGAGGTCCTTCCTTTATAATGTACATAAGTCTTGATTATTGACAATTTTTTGTTCCAAGAAGTAGTTAACATGTTTGTTAATTTTTAGTAATATCGAAAAAAAAATTTCACATACTTCAATTATTGTTTTTTTTTTTTAATTTCATTTTTTTATCAATTTAAGAGGCGGAATGGGTATCGCCGCCCCAGGAACCTTTACTGGATAACCAACACCTCTGCCATTGGTCATCCCAAGTGGTTCGCTACGTTTGGTGATTTAGCAGGGGTGCCCGGGTTCATGGGGTGAGGTTTGTCTAGGTCTAGGAGGCGGATGACCAGATTACACTGAACCCCAGATTCCTACCACCCCTTAAACCCTTTTCCTTCCCAGAACTCTCCACTCCCTCCTTTCCTAAAACAACCCTCCACGCAGCATCCCTAAAGATGTAATAGGCCCTGATGGAAATTATTTTCCTCAGGGCCTCCTGTGTGGAGCTTATGTAAAAAAAATTAACACATGTTAACTGTTTGTATAAGTGTAAAAAATAATCCAAATTTCAGTAAAAAAGTTTTGGTTTCGGTTTCGGTTTCGGCTAAACTGAGACAGCTACCGAAGATTCGGTTTCGGTTTCGGTAGAAAATCCTGTTTCGGTCGGACACTAGTTAAAACAACTCATGGGGTTTGCTCTTTTGGGTGCATCGTTTTACGGGCGCTTTGTTCCCCTTGGATTCGATCATAACATAGGCCCTATGGCACCGAACCGACTGAGCTTTTGGATTCTTACTAAGAATTACGGTCTATACACGAATCAATTAAAAAATCTTCCAAAAAAAGAATTCAAAAAAATTCATACTTACAAAAATTTTATCGCTTTATGGGCGCTTCGTAACACTTGGGTTCGGTCATAACTTAGACCCTGTGGCACCGAACCAAACGTACTGATATACTCTTTTTGTGTAGGTAAGGAGTTATAAAAATTTATTAATTTTAATTTCTTTATTATCAGTGTACAAAATTATTTACGGGTACAGGCTAGCTTCTCAAAATAACCAATAAAACCACCAATATGCGATACTCTCGAAGCATTATTATTAATTCCACCCCCACAGGGCAGTGGTCAGTCGGCAGGTAGATCGATGCTGTAATCCGGAGATTTCACATTTAGATGTCAACGGCATACCGTAGACAAACGTGTCAGAGTAAATTAAAGTGACCTGGGTCGACCATCACGTATAAAATAACAATGATAATACCGTCGCCATCATTTCCGAATTGTGACTGGAAGTCGTGCGATATGCCCGGCTTCGTGCGATGCCTGACCGCCACTCTGTTGGTGACGGCAGCATTGGAAATTATTGTTAAATAATAAATTATCGGTATGGTAAATTTTGATGCAACATTATTAGAATTTGGAATTCATCACCGAACTGTACATATATCTCAAAATTGATAGACTTGCCTTAACATGAAATCTGGGTATCATTACGACGAGCTGGAGGCAAACCAAGTCACCGTGTTTTTGGCACCAGAAGGGTTCGAGAATTCTTCGAATAATCAATGACATTAGTCATACATTGACTGCCGATGAGCGCGCATTTAAATAGCCAGATCCTGCGCATAAATGTGCAGTTCGCTAATCTAAGGCAAATATTAGCATCGTAGGACTTTTCGCGCAGAATTTGGATGTTCGTTTGTAAACGAGCCGCCTGCGCCTTGCGTAGCCAAACATTTGTAAAAGTGTGAACTCCATAGAGCAACAAAATATTATATTTTGGAAAAAAGCCCGAACTTTTCTTTACCCGATTTGAGATTTGTATTGGTATATGTTTTTTACGCAACCAGCAATATCGACCCGTTTGTAAAAAGGGTTTGTGCAGTATTCGCGAAACTTTAAGACCGGCCTGACTTTGATCAAAAATCGGCGCAATAGGAGAGTTTAAGATTTAAAAAAAGTGGAATGCCCCCCCACCCACGCCTTCACTGTCGGACGTATTTTTTACGCATCTTTCTCTTTCGCTTACATTAATTTTAAAGCCAGTAAGTGCGCGAGAATGAATCATACCTTGTTCAGGCCATCTTAAAATTTAGCGTGTACTATATTTCATAAGAGGAATTTATTTTCGAGGAATGAATAGTGATTTCGCATTGCGAGTTACCTTTTTACTGTCAGATTCACTTATTAACCCCTTTGTTCCCCTTTCCCTGATTGACTGGTCTCTTAATTTGAATGTCTATGAAATTGTGCGATTATTTGCTAAGTTTAATATTTTGTAGACATTACTTGGAAAAACTACACACTCGTTATCATTTTCTCAATAAAAAATCAGAATAAAGCTATTAAGATAAACTTTTCAAAGATAGAGTTAATCAAATTATGCGAGTAATTATTTTAGATTAAATCGATAATGTGACTAAGAATAAGTTTTCATAGTTAGCTTTTAGTCATAGGTAGATTAGGTCTTCTGGTACTTTGCAATTAAATCATATAATAAGGATTCATTTCTTGGAAAATGAGGAATTCTCTTTAGTGAAACTAATTTCAAAGCAACGAAGGATTCGAAATTCATTATCGACGAACGTTCTAAAATAGAATGTTGGGGGATTTTCAGTTAAGTATTTTCAGTTAGGAGTGTGCTTAGTGCGAGTAAATTATTTTGATTTTATACATACACCGTTTTTCTCTTTCATATTAAGTACTACACTTCATGGAAATGTTTATTTTGTCATCAAATTTTTTTGATGTATGTATATTTTCAAAGGTTTAAATATTCAAATATAGATGATTTTAGATGTTTCCTTTAGATGTTCTTGTTTTTGCCACTATTTGCTGACGGTTTGTTTCTGCCATCAAACTTAAGTGTGTATGTGTATGTATATGTATGTATATGTGTATATATATGAATATACATGTATGTGTGGGTATGCATAAATACATGTTTATGTAAGTATATATATGTATGTATGTGTGCATGTATGTATGTATGTGTATTTATGTACATACATATCAACTACCTTACTTATTTGTGTTTATTTTCCAGGCAACTTTGGCAATTTGTGAGTTATTGGAAACATTTCTACCAATTTTCTAATTTTTTTTTATAATTTTACATAAATATGTTTACCTACACTTACTAGACTTCATTTCAATATAACTTTCCTCCATTGGTCACTATGATACAGGCAGCTGCCTAGTGTGATGAATGCTAACCTTCAACCTATGAGAAGCCCACAAGGAATTTTTTTTTCCTCCTTAATACTATGTAGAGAATTCGGTACATTCGGCGACATCTGTCCGAGCAGTTGGGAACTATTACAGAGATCTGTATAAAGACTGAAGCGAGGGAAGCCCCGTATCATAATTGTCTCGAGAACAAAGAAAGTTTAAATTTTACCAATAAGAGAGTGTGTAAAGCAATTAATATGATCTGAACCAATCAGAGAGATTAGAGGCGTGTAGAGTTCTGGTGGACTTTGATCAGATTGAGCGGCCTTGAATAAATTCTCACAGGAACAAAGGGTGAACGTACTGTATAATAAACAAACCTTTAGACAAAGGATTGAAGGATTATTAACCCCGGATCGTGTTTACATAAGGCGAGATCGAAAACTGGAGGTTTTGGGCGCCAAAAGTTTCAAATGGAAACAAAAAAATCTTAGACGGGAATGTTGAAAATAAATAACATCGATAAGGGCACGGAAAACGTAACATGAATGGTCCCAGGGGACGATTTAATTAAAACCGACCTGGAATGATCACAAAAAACGGGTGGAATCTCGGAAAATTTCAAAACTGAAGATAATAGCCTGGGAAAGGGGGAAAACCCTATTTATATGGTGATGGAACGGTGAAACGAAGTAATTAGAACCAAATATCTCAAGAGAAAACTAATTGGAACTACTTGAATAGGTACCGATATAAGGATTACTCTGTTCTGACAGCACCATTCACAACAAACAGGAGATTGAGAAAATTATATCTAAGACCGCAGTACATTTTGGTCACTCTACAATTAAAGCAAATCGCAGGAAAAGATGCTTAACGTAGTCTGACGAAAGGAAAAATGGAAAATATACATAAAACAGTGGAAAATTATTGTTATCAATTCTAAATGAAGCGGAGATATTATAAAGACGATTTTTAGGAGAAAATTTAATAAAAAGATGGTGGTTTCGTTGGGGGCATAGAGTGTGCTAGTTGCAATCTCAAAGGAATACAATTAGTATTGTTAAGTGTCTGGGGTCGAGTAACAATACCGGACAAATTACGGATGATTTTATTCAACAGAAATGGTCGTTTTATGTCATTTGTGCCGTTGAAAGGATCACATAATTGAGCTTGGCTACTGACAAAGTGGACGCAGGAAATGGTTGTCGACCACACATGTATTTTGTTTTCAAAAACAATGAAGATCCGAACATGCCTTTTATTTACACAAGGCCCATTATCGATTAAAAAGGGCAATAAAAATTAACATGGCTCTAACGTAATGTTTAGACTACAGAATTCATATAAAACTTGATTACAAACACATTGACAATGACTTATTACCAAAGTACATAAAATTTTTAAATAAATACATGTCAATGAAGAAATTTATGTGATTTCCTACGTGAGAGAGATGTTAGACTGATTTCGGTCTAAAACATGAGATAGGAGATTATCAGAGATTTGACAAAAGGTCGTATACGGAGGAACCGAATTTGGGTTTTTTCCTATGAAAGTCTGGGTGATCAGAAGTCATTTTCCTAGAGCTCTAAGAAGTCTTTAAAACACCATGGTTTGATAAAAAACGGGGAGTTGGTTGAGAGTTTTGTTGAGAGTCCGTTGGCAGTGGGGATACAGACCGGGGTCCAGGAACAAACGTATAACTCTTTATTAAAAGTTGAAATTTCTACAAGTGTTTGCAAAGGAGTAAATTCGGTATATAATCTCCCTTTTAAATTGAGGAATAAAAAATCCAAAAAAGTGCTTAAAAATAATACGTTCGGGTGTTTTGTTTTATATTGAAAGTGGTTAAAGTTAGTAAATAAGAATTTAATAATATTCGGGTTTCTTTTACAACATATAGTTATTGACTTTCTAATATTTAACAAAAAAATACAGTGTCTTAAAATAAATACAGTTTACCGGATAAAAGAAAACACATGACGCGATTATTTTTAAAACTAACTAAAGATGATATAATAATTAAAACTATAATTTTACTCTAAATTACTTAACATCGGTGAAATAAATAACAATAACGAATTTCTCGAGTCATGGTTTTGCGACAGTGTTTCCATAATAATATGCCTTAAAATTTCATTGTGAATTAAATAACGAATTAAAATAAACAGTAGTGATAATAATTCGAACACTTAGAAAACGTGCGTATCTACGGTTATTAATTCTAAAGTGTTTTTAAAATATTGAGAATAAATAATAATTAACCAAACTCCGGATTTTAAAATTAAAACATCTGAATTTCAATTTGATAAACCATTTTTCGAATCGAATGAAATAAAAACAATAGTTAATACGAGGTTGAGAAACTAAGTGAAATACCGAAGTGAATCTTAAATAGACAGATATTTGAAGAGTTTTTTTTCCATCATCAGAGTCATTTCTCAAGAAGACCGATAGGAATCCGTTAGCTAGGAAACAAAAAGGGAAGCCTTGGTCACAATGTCGTTGTCATAAAATTCCCGACTTGAAAAATTGTAATCGATCGAGGCTGGTAAGATTTAACCAATTATTAATTATTTTCAGAGACAGAGAAGGAAGGGACAGGCGGCATCACCAATAAATCAATCGGAGCTTTAAAGTTTTGTCACTAACACACTGTTAACAATTCTCACTTGCTCGAAAGTAGGTCAAATAGGAAATACCTACTTAAAAATTAGGTCATACAAGTACTCGTTTTAGTTAGGTAGGTCTATTGTTTATTTAAGCGCGCATAAGGATACGGCGACATAAGATATCAGTTTGATTCGTAACCGAAATACCTATATTTCTCAAAATTAGGTCAAGCAAATTATACCTTAGTTGAAACCAGGTCATCCAGATACCTCTTAGGTTAGCAAAGTACCTACTTAAACGACCAATGTTTGGGTAAAAACTAGGGCAAATAAAATATAAAAGAATTAGTTAAACAATGAATCGTGTTTCAAAAGGACAATGACCGTAGAAATAAACAATCTCCAAAGTAGGTCAGTAAACCGAAGGTCGTCTATGTGAAGTGTAAACAAATAAAACATAAAAAATGATGTATCTATCCCTTATCGTTCATTCGTTCATCGGAGTTAATTAACTATTGGCGCAGTGTAATTAGGTACTACACGATTTAATAGAAATGTACCTCTCAATCAATTTTAGGTAATTACATTGGCATACTTGTATAATAATAATAATAATAATAATAATAATGATTTATTCCAGTATGTATGCAGGGGAAGTGCAATGCAATACATTCCATATTTTAAAATTACCAAATAAAGACAATAATAAGATGAGGGAGAAATAATTAACAACAACACTTACATTAAATAAAACAAATACTTAACACATAATTAGATAGAAACGCATCACTAAATCAATTTTGGCATCCTAGCGTACTTGTAAAACAAATACCTATTAGCTTCCTCTCACCAGCATGATTAGGGTATGTTGATATGACCTTCGATTGTGTATCTAAAAATTCGATTGGAGTTCAATGTCATCCATTGACACAGTCACCTAGATCCCATCAACAAATAAACAAAACCAATCATTTATGTCAAGGGGCAGGTTTATCAATTATAGCTTACGACGGAAGCTTCGCCCAATACGTGAAAACAATATTGGAGTTAATTCACCCAATTCTAACAACTTGATTATACTAGAGAGATCGCCAATGGGTAGCATTGATTCAGCGTACAAAATTTCGCAAAGTAAAGTACCGCGACTAGCTTCAAACTCAAAAAGAGCTCATCATAATTATTCAGGAGGTCATTGATTCAATGACAATATGATTTATCTCATTTTATGAATTTCTCTTATAGGAAGTAGGTATCCAGGAATCCATAATCATCCTCAATCCTAAATACCTAACACACGAGGAACTAGTGACCTCATTTAAAAAACACTGGTGTTCAAATACTCATACAGTCCTAAATCCTGAATTTGCACACGTATTTAGACTTCAAGGCTTCTGTATGTAAGTATTGACTATCCGGAAATGTAAGTGTCAACCTTTCTGGTCGGAGAGCTTTGATCTTGTGGCGGTATTGTCGAGGTGGGCATACGGGGAAGAGGAAGGACGTATGCGGGCAGTACGCTGACGCGGCATTAAAGCTGCAGGTTATTTGCATACCGTATGTCCTTGTCGAACCTGAAAGCAAACATAAGGCTCACGAGGTGCGTTTTATGTCAGCTAGTCAGAGGTGGAGTGTAACGCTGGGTCGGTCACGCGGGAGGATGGATCTGCCCGTCACAAGCTTACGCCACATTCAACGGATAGAGGCATGATAAGGGAAGACATGTAATACCCCTTCTAGACTCAGTAGAGTTAAATTCAATCCGGAGGAGACGGAAGTCGGAGTAAGACAGAAAAACGGCATGAAGACTAGGTATTCCTCCTGCTGGCGTGAAGGGCCCCTTTCATAGCATGAGACGCCCGTTGAAGAGGGTAAAACTCGGATCTAAGGACAAGCCTAGCAAACGTACTGGGGAGAATCCGGTTTGTAATTGTTGTTCATCGGTTTTCACTTGGTTAGCGGAGGAGCCGACTTTTCAGCAAACATATTATCCCCATATCCACCCATGTCCATCCATTCCTACCTTTCAACAATTTTGCGAGTACTAACCATGAATACTAACCATGAATACTAAACACTATGTTAGGGGAAGTTGCAGACAAGGACTTCGAGTGATAAAACTGGACCTTCGAATACGACCATCCTACAATGGTAAGGTTTTCTTTCTTGAAATGTTTAATTTATTAACTGTTGTTTTGTTATCGACGCATCAGCGGTGATAGGAAGGATTAAATAAACAAACAAAATTCCTACGGAAATCAAGTAGACACGAGGTTTAAGGGTGAGGCTAGTTTATCAAACTCGGTTTAATATACTAAAATAATAATAACTAAATAGATCGGAAAATTCTCACACTTTCTCTAAAAGAATCTAGGGGTTACCACACGTAATACATTATCTTCTCTACATATGTGTGCATATTAAGTATGCAAACAGATGTAAATTCTAAAACAAAAAAATACACAACGAAGAATATAGAAATAATGTGAACAAAAAAATCTTAAATCTTGTTTACTGCGAGAAAATCGCAGGGATTTGAGAAAATAGGGTAGGTTCAGCTAGATTATAAAGTATAGGGGTTAGAAAATCACGAGCCTGAGGTAGAAACAAATCGAAAAAGGGGAGGGGGGGGGTTTAAGTCAGGCCATCATACCTAGGGGTGTGATCAGTAGGACATAAGGGTAGAATTATGAACGTAGCTACGAGATTTGAACTACGAGGTAGAAGCTTAGAAAAGTAAATCAATTAGGTAGGGTTCATCACAATTGGTGTCAAAGCCAGGAGTCGCGGACCATTACACTAGTATGGTGACCTTATGTATCTTCTCAAGTAAATGTATTAATCATGTAACATGTACTTATAAATAAATAAAATAAAAAAATAAAAAAAATATATTAATGAAAATAACCCACTTTCTTTTGACCACTATTTTTGGAAAAAAAAATATCAACATGTTTCAAAACCAAAGGTTTTTTTTTATCAGGATACAAAGTAGGTTTACTTAAAATAAAGATTTATTATAATAAACAAATAAGTAATATTATGTAAATGATTTACTTTTATTTAATTAAAATGACGCCACAAAGTGAATTTGCAAACATTGAAAAAGTTAAAAATTATTACCGTAATATGAGAATCTGAAAGTTTTTCGTCTGCTTTCAAAATTAGGAATTTATTTTGATATATTACGTTCAAAAACAGTAAATTAGATTCACAAATTTCTGATAACAACATTTTTTTTTTCATAATATAAGTACGAGAATTTAAAACCCGAGAAGATTCGTGGCTGGCGCGAGGGTTGATGCCAGAAACAGCCAATGCAGTGATGCCAACCAAGCTGTGTGATTTAAAGGGATGGTGTTTCATGAATTTATAAATAACGATTTATTAATTCAGAATCATTAACTCGGAATCAAGCAACTTCACCCCTTTGAAAAGTCATTAAAAGTTATGGAAAAAAACATAACGTAACCTTTTTAACCATTTTTTTAAATCTGATGATTAATGACTTTTCAAATGAGGTGTTAAAGTTGCATGCTTCTGTTAAAGTTGTATGATTCTTGCACGGTCACATATTATAATAAAATATTCAGCATCGGCATTTGTTGACCTACATGAATAAATACGTGTATATACATATAATGTGCGTACTTGAAGTGAAATATCACAAAACTGCGCCATATAAATACCACGTTATTATTATTAATGTGTGTGTTCATGTAGGATATAATTTTTCCTTATTACAAAAAGTTGATAGATTAGCCTGTCTCGGCATGGCATGTTCTTGTGAGACAGGCATCGAAAAACCCAATGTATACATGCTTAATATAGATAAATAAATACATAAATAAAAATTATTTAAAAAATAAATAATAAATCTCAAATTGGGATGGAAATGGGGTGGTAAGGAAAGCAAATGGATAAATACCTAATAAAGTTGGTTACACTCTTAATAAATATTGAAAGCTTTTTTAAAACATTTCTTCAATATTTCAAACTAAACTTCCTGGTGATAAACATCATCGTGAATTGATCGATAATTCCTACCCGCAGTTCTATTGTTCTGAGTTTATCTAATATATTCAGACTAAACCATCTCAGATTAGATGTGTAAATTTCGTTAGATTGATTCGTAAATGGATCTATTCATTTTTTCCGATGCTTATCTTCAAAATCATTGATATTATATTACCTTATTTCCTGGCCTGCAGGACTAATTTTCCAATGTTTGTTCCGGCGAGGAGACAAATCCTGTCGCTTAGTGGATTCGCTTCGGATATCGACATTTTGGGCGTCAGTGAAGGCACCGAGCCTTAGGCTGCGTTTCCATCACGGACATGTCATTTGGATGTCTATGGTTTCCATAGAAGCGGAGCTGTGCGGGGCTGCCCGGAGCTCAGCTATGCGCGGCTGTGTAAAGAGGTCAGTGTTTCCATTGAAGCTGCGCAAAGATGAGTGGTGCAGAGCTAAGCTGTGTAGCTGGTTGAAGATGAGCCGAGCGGGGCTGAGCTAAGCTGTATTATAGCTAGCTCAAGTTAAGCCGAGCGGGGTTGTGAATACATTTTGGTTGCAGTCAGTTAAACAGTGTGTGTCAGACATAATGGTATAGTTCAAATAATAACAATATATAATATGATGGTATATTTCAAACTGCAACGAAGTCCTCAAGGAGCGTGACGCCACATAACCTCGCACCGCCCAGCAAAGCCCCGCTCAGCCCCGCCCGGCCCCGCTTCACCTAGCGTAGCTACACAGCTCAACTCCGCATCGCTGTGCCTCGCTCAGCATGACAAAGCTCCGCTTTGTACAGCACGCTATACATTTTAATATAATTCTTCTCAACTCAGCTAATACTGTTTCCACTGAAACGGAGCGGAGATATGATGTGTGATTTTAGCAATATCATTGGTCAATTTTTGTAAGTCTCAGCTCCGCTTCTATGGAAACGCAGCCTTAGCTGCCTAAAATTGGCACTTCTCAATTACCTTATCTGATATTTATTGTTATTACTTACTCTGATATTACATCTTTAAAAATATTACTGTTATCACATTCACCAGCAAACCTATTGATTTTGAGAACTTGCGGACCATTAATGTTCACGTCATTTATACTAAATTATTAGCTGTTCATTGTTACTATTCCTTATAATTAAATAAACATTAGCTCATTTGAAATCATAAAAATGATTTATATCTTTATTTTTACAATACTCAGTATTTAATCTCTAGTCGTACAATAAAAATCCGTATATTAGCCACAAAATAATTACACAGCGATAGAATTTTTACGAAAAAATGAAATTGCATGTACATGAGACGACGAAAGGGTATGAATTAAGACTCCCCCTAAGAAAAAAATGTACCGAACAATTAAGATATTTGGAAAATTACAGAATAAAATTATATTAAAAGAAAAAACATAAATATAATAAAAAATTAAATTACGAAAATATGTGTTTGATTCATTCCAGAAAATGTTTTCAAATGATGTATGTAAGACTACATATTATAAGGATTGTATTAGTATGTAAGTAACTATAAACCTTTTTTTGTTTTTGTTCTTTTTTTGTTTTTGTGGTGTTATGCCGTGTTACGCTACCTCCTCCTTTAGCCAACGTTTCGGACAGCGTTACAGTGTCCATCATCAGGGCAGATGTGTAGGTAGCGTAACACGGCATAACACCCCAAAAACAAACAACAAAAATACTTTTGGCCGTGGAAATCTAAAATCATATCTAACTATAAACCTATTTAAAAAACCGCAAATAAATAAAATAGAAATAGAAATTTTTGTAAAAAGCATTAACTTTGTGGCTCGCCATAATTTACAATAAGGAAAACATAAATTTGTTGTAGACCACTTTTACAATAAAAAAACACATAAATTTGTTTTAGACCACTTTTATTTGATAAACACTCTACCGGTTTCGGAAGCACCCTTCCTTCGTCAAGTCTTCCTTCTTGTAAAATAAAAAAACATCACTTTGAAAGTAGATTTTATACTACATTCATATATATATATTGTAATGGTATATTATCGTAAAGACAAGTTTATGGGTCCGAGTGGTTAATTAAGATGAGCACTAAATAATGCTCACATTATAAATGACTATGCAGTAGATATAATTCAGAAAAGTTTTTAGAGTATGAGTAAAAGTCCACTTGAGGTAAAATGTGATTTAATATTCTTTAATAATGATTATAATTCTGTTATATTCCAAATGAGTTGAAGACAAATCAAACCAATAAGGGAAGTAAAATTTGATTTATTCTCAGAGTATTCAAAGCGTCATGATCAGGAGTTTAAAAATGTTTATCGTGAATACAGGTTGTTGCCTTCGTGGGTAACATAATAACATAACTTTGGCGACAATTAACGCGTCTAAGCACGCCGGCAAATTAACGCGGACTCTTATCAACATAAAAATGGTAATTTTCCAAAGAGTTTTCCATTTAGAAATGGAAGTAGCATTATTTTGCACAGTACCTACTCGTGGCAGGCACGTTTTCGTGTGAACTTATTACTTAATATTCCACGACGAAAAGCACGTGATTTTAATTTACTTCCCAAATAATAAACTTCCTGCCGCACTGGAAAGTGTATATCAGTTTGAAGCCTTCACAAATTCAAATTTACTGTTGGACACCTTACAATTAAGCTTAGGGGGATCACCGCCAGGGGAAGTACGATGCTGGACAATTTAAAGTTTGAACACATACAGAGTAATATATTACACGAGGACTTTATGGCCAGTGTTCGACGAGTTACGAATTTACTTATTTGCATAACCATTAACATTGACGTTTTCAACGTTTTGAATTACTACGCGGCATCGCTCGTGTTATTTATATTTTTTAACACACCAAATTTTATGTCCGGGTTAAATCTTCCCCTTTCACACACTTTTCCACAAATGATCATCTCGTCAAATCACGCTATGCAATTGCATATAAGTATAATAAATACAAAATAATACAAGAACAACATGTCAACCTACCAGAGACCAAATGGGAAAATAATTCACCAACTCCAGATATTTTCATATCAGAAGGTTCGGCTCGGTGGAACTCCTAATTGGACCTATAAATCCTAATAATCCCTCAATATAAATATATTTATATAGTAAAACGCTTCAGATTTCATGTCCGGTTTAAATCGTTCCCGCAGGAAAAACTTAACGCTTTCACGCACTTTTCCACAAATGATCACCTAGTCAATCCACGTTATGCGCTTGCATAACTATAATAAATACAAATTAATACAAGAACAACATGTCAAAGAGACCAAAAGGGAACATAATTCACCGACTTCAGATATTTTCAGAGAGTTCGGTTCGGTGGAACTCCTAATTGGACCTATAAATCCTACTGATCCCTCAATATAAATATTTTAAAAATCTTTTGTAATCCTACATGTATTTAAAATGACTGATTTTTGCATTTTTATATATAAATTCATTGACAAATCTAATTTGCCTAAATTTTGAATGAGAGAGCTAGGTATAATGCCAGTAGCGAAGTAACAAATGGTTATATTTTTATAGTCTGAGAATGCCAAATTATTTTAATCTCATTTCCTAAATCTGTATATTTTCTTATTTTTTCAGAAACAGATTTTTGAATACTACAGGAATTTGGAATAGCGACATCAATGATATAAGTTATTTTTTTAATTTTGTCATGTAAAACTATATAAGGTCTGTTATGACTAATTGTTCTGTTTGTTAGCATAGTTTTATCATAATATATTTTATGAAATTCATTTTCTAAAAATGAATTTGGTTCATATTCATAATATGGTAGTATATGACGGCATTCAATCAAGTTATGTTTAATTACCAAACTTTGGTGAATTATTATTATTTTAAATAAATGAAACTATGTTACTTTGTTTGAACCACTTATATATTTGGGTAAAGCCGACCGGTTTCGGAACGACCGTTCCTTTTTCAGGGTAAACGTATATTGACAGTTATAAAATAGTGGATGGGAACAATGCATTATTATGGTAGGGGTGGAGCCGTTGCAGAGTATTAATGACGAGTGGATGGGTAGGGAAGGAAACCGGTCGGCTATACTCAAATATATAAGTGGTTCAAACGAAGTAATAATGGATAACCACAAAGTTATAGCTACATTCACTTATTATAGTTATATTATTATTATTATTACTTAAAATAAAAGTGTAATGAGTAAGAAAGAACACAGCACTACATTTTATCACGTAAAATGATTATTAAAAACGGTATTCTTTGTGTTGAAAACTGAATAATGTTGCATTCACACGGAAAATCGAGAAATGTAAAAAAAGTGGATTTTTTATGACGATTTCAAGAGCGTGATTTTTTGTTTTGCTTCAAACTGTGGCATATTTTTTTGCAATATACCTAATTACGGTGTAAATAACTAAAAATTTCTCAACTTATTAAAATGATCTTAAATGCATTTCTCGCGATGTTCACAATGTCGAAAATTAATCAGTGTTACATCAAGAGGAAATAACCAGGGAAAACCGGAAATATGTCATTTTTAAATCAAATTTTAGACGTATTGACTTTTCCAAAAAAAAATTATACATTGATTTCGAAAGATTTTTCTTTTTTTTAGTAACGTTATGTTTTAAATTTTGAGAAAAAATGTTTGTTTTTAGTATAATAAGGATATACCTACCATAGGTCGTGGGCAGATTTGTTACATTTTTAAACAAAATTTTGTATTATATAACACACATTTCAAATCATATAATCATGCAGTAAAATAAATAAATTAATTATCTAGGAAAGCTAAGTTTCAGAATTTTAATTTTAGTTTATATAAAATCATTAAAAAAAGATCCACGCACGTGTTTTGTGACGAAAATACTTCAATTTGTCTATTTATTTATGGTCTTACAAACTAGTTTATTTAAGATTTTTTTAATATTCTTATTTTGCTTAGACATTATTAAAAAGTTATAAATACTTATGATCAAAAAATAATTACAAAAAGAACATAATTTTAATAGTTTTATCATCACGCCTTTCAGCATTTTTGAATGTTGGTATAAATTAAATCAAATTTTGAATGAAATAGAATCGATATTGAGTTATTATTTAAAAAAGCTGGTACGGAGAATAATTAATCTTTATCATTGAAACCACCCTGTACGATCGTAAGAACATCTTTCGACGAAATATGAATTCTCGGTCGCTGGCTGGTTAATGGCCCTTAATATGGATGACATTTTACAAATTTATGGATTTCACAAAAAAAATAACCTTGTGCAAATAAATATCTGTGTGGGTTCCGTTTTGTAACCATTACTCATACGTGGGTTTATTTTTAACTCCCACAAAGTATTGAACATTTTTGATAGTAATGTAAATACCTTTATTGTCCATGGTAATTCATTCCACGAATCAATTATCACAACCGCTGAAGGCTTGATGGTTGGTTGATGGTTGATGCCTGATGCCTGTGATAATGAAGTAATGATTAAGCTGTCCAACATCAATGCTTTATAAATAATGTTGTTCTACTGAAAAACTATCACGCGAGGGTGGAAATCAACCTATCACACTTTATGAGGGTGTTCCAGTGCTTTTCATCCGTTACTGAAAAGCACAATTGAAAAAGATTCGATTCACAATTTTATAAAGTTTTATTATTTATTTATTACTAGCTGGTCCCGGCATGCGTTGCTATGCCATTTAATAAAGAAATTGTTTCTCTCTGAGTGTCCTCTCCCATTCGTCCCGTTCCCCTTCCGCCTCTCCTTCTTCTCCTGCGTCCTATTTCCCTCTCGCGTTCCCACTCCGTCACCTCCACCTTCCCTCTCGCCACTCCACTCCTCCTCCCCTTCCCCTGTCCAGCGAACCCCCCTCCCGAGTTCCCCTCTCCCCTCACACATCCCTTCGCCTCCCACGTTCCCATTCCATCTTCCCCGCCTTTCCTCTTCCCTTTCCCGCTCCCTCGTCTCACCAACCCTCCTCCCGCGTTCCATATATTTTTTAAACAGCCCGCGTGCCACCTTTTACAATTTTTATTCAAATTTCCATTATTCATGTATATTAAATTTGGTACCTAACATAGGTACCTATTTAAAAATGTCTAAAATTCTTGATTCGATTCAAACTATTAGAGGAGTACCTATGTACATCAAATAAATTTATCAACTTAAAGATTTTCAAAAATAGAATTGTTCTGCGAAATGTCATTCTCAAACACGCGAACTGTCAAACGTGCGATAGTCGTTAGGTTTTCTGAAATTATCCAATTTTCTGGGAAACTTTTCTTAATTTTTCTCTCCGTAAGAACCATCCTCGTACTTCAAGGAATATTCTAAAAAAAAAATTAGGGTAAATTTACAATAAGCCGCCGCACTTTTAATTTGCACACATTAAAGAAAGTGCCCCCTTTATACCGCCTGCTCGCGTCAAGGCAAGAAAAACATCCCAGTTTTCAAGTAGTTTAGCGGCTACGCTAGGTTTGTGTAACATGGTTTGTGATACAAAAGAAAGTGCCCCTTTATAACGCCTACTCGCGTCAAAGCAAGAAAAACATCCCAGTTTTCAAGTAGTTCAGCGGCTACGCTAGGTTTGTGTAACATGGTTTGTAATTCTGGCGTACAATCTCACAAGACGAAAGCTAATTTTAAAAATAGTGTACTTTCCAAAATCTGTGCCTATTAAAAGTGCGGCGGCTTATTGTAAATTTAATAAAATTAGCGAAATCGGTTCAGCTGCTCTCGAGATTTGCGCTTAGCAACAAATTCAGCGATTCATTTTTATATATAAGATTATTTGAATGTGTGTGGTGGAATAATATAAAAAACTTTGCGTTAATTCGTTAGATATATAAATAATGTTTTGCATTTTATTAACTTAACTTTCATTTTATTAAAATATTGTAAATTTATATATTTATTGACACTGGGTTTACACAGATGTCTTCACTTACATGATAACAATCCTAGTTATTAAAAATCAGCTTTTATCCAAGTAGATCGTAGGTGTGTACACAAAATTAATTTAATGAATTGTTTATTTTCTTCCTCTCACGTTCGCGTTACAAACAATAAATACTCGGTTATTCGCATCAAATATAAATAAACAATTAACATATTATCATAATTAAAATTTATGACACTTCTCATTTAAAACAACTAGAAATACAAAATAACTAATTTGAGAGAAAATATTTTTGGTTTAGTTAATTTTTCCTTCTTGCCGTTTTTAAAAGAAGGCGCACAAAATATTGCATATATTTGTTTTATTTGTATGTAAGCTAAAATCATTTTTTCAGTTATTAACAACAGCGCACTTGAGGTTATTTTTCACAAAAAACGGCGCTATATAAATCATCCAAATATTATTTACGATAATCAGCATTGTGCCTTAAATGACCGCTTCACGTTTGATGTGACAATAAACTTTGGTTAGCGAAAGCTCTAGTAAAATACTTGACAAAATATCTGATACTTGTTCCGATCCAATTATTCTCTACCACCAATCCAAACCGTCTCTCGTTAAATATTGTTTAAGAATGAAATGCAGTAATTTATAATATCCTTTTTCACGATATAAGTTCAAAATAGAATTAACTAAATTTTGCCGCTTCGCCGCAGAGAAGAAGGACCGTTAAACAAATCCGTCTTGGCACAAACTCCTTGCTTGATTCACATTTATACATCATCTCTTATAAGCCTTTCTGGTAATCTAACTCTTGGCATTGCCCGACTCAAGTATTTGGTTCCCTTGATCGTGCAATGGCTCTAACTGATTGAACAATTTGATTAAATATTTTTAATTTCTAGAAAATGATATCGTTCCATTAGAGTTATTTTCTCCTTCTTACTTTATGAACTATGAAAACACTATTCGCAAGGCCTGGCCCCGCAAACTTCCCTGTGTTGGGTCTGACTCGTGACTTCCTGTTTTGTTTCAACTTTTAATTACTTTGCCAGCCCTGGTTAGGAAACGGTCAGGGCGAAAGTGACGGGGTGGGGAGCTCTACCGGAAATAAAAACAACCCCGCAAATATACATAATAGTTGCTTCGGAAATGGTTAGGAAAGTTAACAAAAAAAAATAAACACCACGGAATTAAGCGTTTTCCCATTCAAATAGATAAATACAGAATTTTCCACACAGTATTTGAGCTTTTACAAATGTTTGCTGTATCCGCTCTTTTTACGTAACACTACCGAACACTCATTGGTGCTTTTTTCGTTCTTTGTGTTTTTTCAGCAGATTTCAGAGCTGCTCGCTTGTTTCTTTATTTATTAATTTTATCATATTTACGGCACAACATTTGCCAGTAACACAATGTTACAAAAGGAATTTGTAATAAGGAATGGGGATCCTTTTACATACATTATATTTATGGTTTTGTTGTAGGGCCTTCCAGCATTGAAGGATTTACGATAGTGTATTGGCCACATTGCCATCCTTTTATCTTTTGGGTCACTGCGGTTGAACCGCTGAACCTGAGAGTCGAAATTAGAGCAATTTTCATTCCTTATTTAACAGCCTATTGGCTGGGGACCGACGATACGTTCGCTAATTTTGTCATCATTTTTTTTTAACTAGTGTACCTAGTCATCCTTGCACCATGAGTAGTCGATCTACCTATTCTGGACTCTTCTGGGCCTTTGTCTTGGAAACAACATTCGCAAGAAAATTTAGAACTAATAAGTGGATGGATGATTTGTTTTAACTCAAGCTGAGATGATAGCTACCAGATAACCTATTCTTCAACAACCTACGCTTCACGCACCCAATGGTATCACACCATTCTATTACTAAGTAAACCCTTTCTGCCAGAAAACTTCAATTTTAGAATGCTTTTCTTTTTCATTATAAATGTTAAATATGGAACGCTTATTTAATTCTGTTAAAAAAACCATCCTTCACTAAATCCTGCGCCAAAAGTTTGCATTATCATGGCTTTATTTTTGCTAAGTTGACAAAATTCTCAGAATACTAGCTTGTATTTTCAAGATTAATTTAACTGTTATCATCTAAACTTTCGATTAAAATCAGTTTGAATAGTAAAAGTAAAACAACATAAAGAATGTATAAAGTACTAAGTATAAAATGTGAAAAACCTAAAAGTGAAAACAATACTTTTTGTAAAATCAGATCGTAATGTTTCTTTCGTTTTGTACACAACACATTATATTCCTGGTAGATTTTTTAGTGAAATATAGATACAAACTGAGTGTTATTCTGAAGGAACCATTTTTAGAACGTCTAACTCCTTTGGTGAAATCAAATTAAAGATAACGATGTACTGAAATCAAAGTGTTAATATAAAATAAGTAATTTAAAAACGTACCTAGCATTCGTGTTGGTAGTACATACAGTAAGTTACTTAACACCTGTAGTAGAAATCTGTATTTCGGTGAAACTTTTATTGGTTTGAGACTTTGATAATTATTAGCTGGGACGGTGCACCTAAAATTGTAATAAATTTGATTTTTAACCACTCATTTAAGCTAATGGAAACAAGTGTTTCCGCAGTACCCGTATATCCAATACCAAGTTTAGCGTTTAAAAGAAATTAACAATTTCGGCTCTTTTTACAATACACTAACGAAATCTCTAAGGTTTTTTATTGGTTTCAGCTCCACACAGGATGATCTGAGGAAAACAATTACCCTCAGGGAATATGTCATCTTTGGGGATGCTGTGTGGAGGGTCTTTTAAGGCAAAGGAAGGAGAGGATGTTCTGAAAAGGAAACAGGCAAGAGGGAAGAGAGGAGTCCAGGAGTGACGGACGTAATTAAACCATTCCTCCCAATGCGGTGCAAGGCAATGGGTGGAGAGTATCCAACTGGGGATGTTAAAAGATCGTCCTCAACCAGTCTCTTCCGATCAAGCCTGCCACGCAGTAGGTGGACAAACGCATCCGCTGCCAATACCTAGACAAACCTCACCCCATTAACTGGGGCACCTCTGCCAAACCACCAAACGTAGCAAACCATTTGGAATGTGAACCACTGTGTCATGGGGGTTGGTTAACCAATAAATGGTTCTCGGGGCTGCGGTAACCATACCCGTGGTTCGGTTAACGAAAACCAGTATTTTCATAGAACCCAAAATGTTAAATAATGTTGTTTGTCAGAATGAAGTAAGTATTCGTTATTCAGAATGAAGTAAGTATTCGTTATTCAGAATGAAGTAAGTATTCGTTATTCAGAATGAAGTAAATATTCGTAAGTAAAGTGTAAGATGAAGAAATGGAGAGTAAAATTTCATTTTTTTGCTAAAAATGATTGAATCTTGGTCTCACCACATCGCTTCGATACGTTATTGTAGTGCCCGCCATTTCTGTATGTCAAAAGCATCGGCATTCTTTTTTTGATCAACTAAAAGTAGTAGTTTATTGATAATTATTTTTTATATACATTATCAAATGAAATTTTTTTGGTATTTCAATTAACTTTTTTTAATTCCGTATGATCATAAAGTATTTAAATATATCACCATGAATATTTAATTTAATTTAAATATACCAGAAAGTGTCGATCTGCTTTATATCCAACATATTTATTTTATATTTTTATGGTCTGTGTGGTCGATGATCATTGACTGTGTATTTAACCTTTTGAACTTCTATTTAGTACGCAGCATAATGAATATTATTCATCACTTTACCATTCACATTTATTCCTCTCCCAAGGGATAGCAAATTTTATTCAGTATTTCAGCAGCGTGAGCGCAGCAGAAAAATTACTAAAAGTTTTAATAAACGAATCCAAATTGCAGTCGCCGAATAAAAGTTTAAAACAACACCTGCAAAACGAGAATGCACTTCGCTGAAGGCTTTCCATTCAGGAGACGTTAAAGTTTCCCGTGCCACAGGAAGAACACTTCATATTGAAATCTGAAAAGCTTTCGAAAGAAACCGGAAGGGGGAGGAAACGGCTCGTGTAATAACTGTCACATAATCTCGCATTTTCCCACATAAAGTGGATTCAAATGAGATTTCCCGCAGAAAAACGTCTCAGTCTAAACGAAGGGCGGGCTTCGCGGAACGGTGGGCGGATCACATATTTTAAGAAACCTGTTTCTTGGGACAATGCATTAAGACGAGCAATCATTTCGGGAAAATATCCGTCATTTGTTTTGAGCAATTTTCTGGGTGTAAAATAATTTTTAAAGATTTTTTGTATTCCATTTAAAAGGCATGCACACTACAAACCATCTCTCATGATAACTGTTTTACCCTTTACCATGGTGCGGGCGGTAGACGGAGAGGGAAAATAGAAAGCGCATAATATATCCTTGAGGTATAGCAGGGATTATCGATAAAACCCTATATCATTACGATATTTACCAAATCCGTCATCTATGGTCAGTTATCAATATTTGCGATTTCGGCCAACAATTGGGAAGAGTATTCTGATCGATGTCGACGATTGATAAAGTTTAGCCCGGCCTCCGTAGTAATAGGTAAGTTTCGGTTAACTTTCAATATAAGCATTTATTTGGATAAAATGTTGTTCGTCAAACTGGCTAATTAATGAACGGAGTTCAACTAACGAAACTCTTAGATTTGAAAGAAGTCGTGTACGCTATCCATAGACTATAGACTTAAAAATAGCTCAACTAAGACCAATTTATTCCATTCGATCTTTGAGATACTAAAGTGGTTGAAATGACTAAAGACCTAATTGATAATTAACTCCCGTTTAGTGTCAAAAAGTAAAAGCGGACTTCCAATGCATTTTTAGGTTAGATTTCATTTCAAAATTTATTAACATTTTTGCGTAATAGCTTTGGCGTTTGACATTTTGAAGTGTCGATTCATAGAAAATACCTTCATTGATGCCAGCGTATATCGATTTCTTATTTATTCCCTGTTAATATTGGTTTCGCTGTCAACGGTGATACCAACATCGAATATCGAAACATCGAAATAAAATCATCGAAAGTTACTTTTTATTATTTCTATTTCTGAAACTCACAATTCATGGTGGAATTCTTGTTATTATAATAAATTATAATTTATTGTAAACAAATATAAAACTTATTTTCACTTTAATTTATTGACTGTAACCGGTTTCAGCTTGTTAAAGCCAGCTTCAGACTGGTCCTTGTCTTTATGGAAATAAGTTTTATATTTGTATTTATTATAATGTAATGCCGCAAGTAACGCCTTTCAATCCGAAATTGTAAAGTTATCGATTTTACTGTGTCACTATCGGTTAGTGGCCGAGTTGTTCATGGTGTGTTCAATTCATCGGCTGGCCAAGTTCTCTATTACAATACAAGCAACATTTTCCGATTTTTTTTTATTTTTTTTTTTTACATGAGCTCCACACAGGAGGCGCTGAGGAAAATAATTTTGCTTAGGGCCTATGTCATCTTTGGGGAAGCTGTGTGGAGGGTTTTTTAGGAAAAGGAAGGAGAGGAGAGTTCTGGGAAGGAAAAGGGTTTAAGGGGTGGGTAGAAATCTGGGGTTCAGTGTGTCTTGGTCATTCGCCTCCAAGACCTAGACAAACCTCACCCCATGAACCCGGGCACCCCTGCTAAATCACCAAACGTAGCGAACCACTTGGGGTGACCTATGGCAGAGGTGTTGGTTATCCAATAAAGGTTCCCGCGGCGGCGGTACCCATTCCCGCCTCTCAAATTGTAAACTGTGTAAATACGATTACTGTGGTGGCAATAGAAGGTTTTCAAATAATGTTATTCGTAACCCGGAATTTTGTTTTTTTTTTTAAATATATGTTTTTCGTTATTCAATGATTTCGTTTACCTATAGAAACCAAATAAATAAAGATGTTCATATTCCATAACACCAGAGATCTCCTATTGAATTTTTAACAAGTTTCAGAAAAAATGTTTGGTTTATAAATCGCTTGGTATAAATACGTATTATTTGCGAGGGTCTTAAGTCTAAACGTGTCACTTTCAAGGAAAATCTGAAATGGCTTTCCGCCTCTTGTTTGTTGAAGACCATATTACATAGTGTACACAAAGCATATGGCTATATTGTCACTTCAATGGAGAAGAGAAAGATATCTTATACCTTTGCCGGCATCTTTTCCTTTTCCATCGCTCTTTCTTTCTTTTTCATATCCTTAATCTGCGTAATGGTCCTCCGGTCCATCTTGATGGAGACTTCCTGTGAATATAGCTTCTGTCAATAGAACTCGGTTTACTTGTGAGAATACAGAGATTGCCGTTTCTCAAAGAAATCTAAAAAGTATGAACATAGCTCTGAAAATCATTTTTCAAGTTAAGTTCACATTAAAATCAAATCAAATGTTTGTTTATTCCTATTTGTTGCTTAAATTGTTTATTTTAAAAATTAGGTTATTGATTTTTAATTGATTGAAGGGAAAAGCTTTACCACAATTTAATTAGAGTATGTTTGTTGTCAGAAGAGATTTCAGTGATAAGAAAAGATACAGAATAATTCCAAAAAGCTTATTATTTCAGAAGTTTTTCATTTGTTGGATTATTTTCACTGTATTGGTATTTAATTTTTCTTACATATTATAGTATTTTACAAGCTCTACTAAATCCAAATTTACTTCCAGCAGCTTAATAGCTTCAATTTTTGTATGAGTACGGCCGCCTCCCTGGGCACATGAGGCGAGGTTTGTCCGTGTCTTGAAGGCGGACGCGTCTGCTCAACACGTGGCAGGCCGGATCAAACTGGTTGAGGGAGACCTGTCCTAGACTACTTGGAAATTTGGAATACATTTAAATTTAAAATATTTAAAGTTGTATTGTTTCCAAAAATTGTTAATTTTATTATATTATATTATATTTTATTTTAATATTATAAAGGTGAAAGTTTGTATGGATGTATGTTTGTTACTCTATCACACAAAAACTACTGAATAGATTTTAAAAATTCTTTCTCTAATAGAAAGCTACATACATCACATGCGATTACTATAGTCTATATATATTGGTAAGCTCTGGCATTACGAACAATCTCTGGCGTTACGAAATTATTTATCATACGTTTTTTGTCACTAACAAAATCGATTTATTGCAAATGTCAGAAACCAATTGTCGGAAGCGATGTTTTTTTTTATTTTTTTAATTAGGCAATTCTCCCTAAAAATAGTGCTTTGTTGGCGTCCTACTTAATAACTATCTCTAAAAATGAATCACAGAAGTGTATGTATGTGCGCATAAACCCGAACGACTGCACCAAATTAGATAATTCTTTTTTTTTGTTAGTTATTTTGTATAAAACTACCGTTGAGTTCTGGCATTGTGAAATTTGTATAACAAATTATAATAGGTGGCACGCGTGCAGTTTGCAAACTGAATGTATCGGGAATGAATGTGTGGAATGCGAGAGGTGAGAGGAGGGAGTGGGGAGGGGGGGAGGGAGTGTTGGGAGGATGTTGGTGGAGGGGGATAGGGGAAGGGGAAGAGGGTTTGGGGAGGGGTTAGGGGAGGGAGAGGGGGGAGGGAATGAAGGGGAAAGGGGAAAGGGGAAAGGGGAAGTATGGAGGAGGATGAGGGGAGGGGTAGGGGGTGGGGGAAAGGGGGTTGATGGGGGGGAGTGGTGTGGGGAGATGGAGAGGGGTAGGGGGTTAATGGGGGGAGTGGAGTGGAGAAACTGAAGGCGGAGGAGGTGGAGTGGGGTGGGAGAGGGGGGAGGGAAGGATGGGGAAGGGGGAGGGGTGAAGGAAGGTGGGGGAATGGAGTGGGGGGAGGGGTGGGTGGAGGAGGAGGTGGGTTAATGGGGGAAATGGAGGGAGGAGAGGGAAGGTGGAGGAGGCGGAGTGGGAATCCCCTAATACCAGGCCAGCGAAGCCGCGGGAAAAAGCTAGTTTTATTATACTAAAACAATATGTGTTTCTCAAATTGTTAGCAAACACGACGCGACGCGCGACGATGGAAGCTGACTTAAGATTAATAAATAAATACATTTTTGGTGTACTAGAATGAAAAAAAAGGTTTCTGAGGTATTTAATAAACAAATAACAAAACCTGACAATATCAACTCAACCATTTCCAAGTAACCATTATACTCGTAGATATTCGTAACATTAAAAACATCAAATAAAAGTTATTTTTATTACCAGATGAGCCATATACAAAGTTTAAATCAAAATACAAAAATCCATCCCAAAAGCGTTATTTCATACAAAACCATGCTTTTATATTATTTGGTAGAAACTGTGGCGATAATGTAATGGTGTTTCAAGGCGAGAGAGAACTGACAGCGGACGAGAAAGCACTGTTTTGTAATGTTTCATTGTATAAAATCTGACAAATTGCCGCGGTGCTGTGCGGTGCGGTGCAAGCCACCCGTCTGTTCCAGTACGCCAATGCTTTCTGCTCTAGTTATTAATTTGAATAAAATTATTATTTAATTAATTTCATCAAATTACTTGTTGCAATCACATTATTTGTTTAATACATGTGACAATTGCAATGTTTCAATAACTACACGATAATACCTACTCTCGTAATTCACGGAATTTAGTTACAAGAAGTTTATAATAACATACCTCATAAATAGTGACTACTACTGTTAGCTTATATTATTCTTCTGCACGTGTTCTATTTTATCATTTCTATTTTTAAAAAATCGCTTCTTGATTATAATTTTTTTCAAAATACGTTCAAAAAATTTTTTTAAATTATAATCCTTAAAAACAGTTTATAAAGTAAGAGTTTTAAATATAATGCAACAAAGCTGTTCAATTCTCTACCTCCTGAAATTAGTAACACGCAAACCAAAAGTACATTTAAAAGTAAAATCATTGATCACCTCAAATAAACATATCCATCACAAGTATTTAATAACAGACTTACCTTTATACCTACTGTGTTTATATATGTAACCATGTACCTACTGCGATCTTCTTTATATATATATATATGTAACATACTTGAATTGTATATTTAAAGAAAAAAAATTATATTTACCTGCCATTTTCATAATATTACTACAAAATCTTAGATAACCACTCCGTAAATTGCCATCTCAACACAGGCGTTTCACACCTAGTGAGATGGGCAATACGTCATTTTATAACCAAATGTAATATGAAAATAATTAAATAAAAATAAAAATAATAAAATAAACACTTGTTAATGCCTTTAGAAGGCGAAACATAATAATAATAAACATAAGCTGTCACGAATAATCATAATGTAAATGTAAATGAAATTTTGGTCTCCGGTGACTTTTTTAATGTTTTTTTTTTTTCAAATTCAAACAAAAAAAAATTCTTTCCCATGTCGTTGCTGGTCACTCTGCCGAGTAACCGAACAACCCCATACCACGCCTCCAACTGTCCAACACATATAATTTTTTAATGTTTTTGTAGAAAAACAGAAGAAAAAATGTCACGAATCACTGGTTAAAGTAAGTCAAGTACGTCCCTTAACACCATGTATATACTACGTATTTGTAAAAGCTCGTAGGAGCGTAAAATATAAATAAATAAATAATAAAGCACATGTTTTTTCTGAAGAATACTTCTGAAAGCTTCCGCGTACCTAACAAAAATATTAATTAATTACTTATGAACGAATTTGTTCAAGTGGACTGTTTTGAGTGAGCTGGTTGAAAATTTAACCTTTGCCCGAAAATACCACGGGCTTTACAATATCCTGGAAACAGAAAAGAGCATCGTGATTTCATTAAACTTTTAATTGAAAACTACTACTTGTTTCCACACATCGCTTATTTAATTGAGAAAATTTATGAAAATTAACGAATATTATGGCTTCAAAAATAAAAGAATTTTTAGTATCGCTTATTTTATATTAAATTCACAACGGAAGAATTGGGGTAAACCTGTAACCAAATTGGGTTGGTTTTTAGATGAATTTTTGAAAAGAATATGTTCCGTTTAATAGATTCTCCCATCTTAACAGACGGATTGCAATCTTTAGTGCACAGGCGTCGGGTGGGAATGCTATCCTTGTTCTACCGGTATTACAATGGAAGATGCTCCGAGAAACTAGCATCATTGATCCCTTCGGCACCGGTGCATAGTCGGGAAACATGCCAAACGCGTGCCCAATATTTATACACGGTTGATATTTGTCACATGAGAACGGGTCGTTTCTTCGACTCGTTCTTGTGTTCAACAGCTCGGCTGTGGAATGATTTGCCGGCCTCTGTATTTCCTCCTTCCTACAACATGGGTCTCTTCAATACCAATGTTCATTCCTTCCTCTCCTCAAAGAGACCCTCCACACAGCATCCCAGATGACATAGGCCCTGAGGGAAATCATTTTCCTCAGGGCCTCCTGTGTGGAGTTAATGTAAAAAAAAAGTATGAGTTAACTTGGGTCTTGAAGAGCCACAATTTGTAAAAAGGGTGAAACACAAACTCCAAATCACCATTTGTTCAATCACCAAGGTGTTTTTATTTTCGTAGTTACTTTGGCAATTTTTTTACTTGATGTAAGTATAAGGCATTATTTTGAAGTATAAATTTAAAATTTTCACAGTCCTCACTAGGGTTTCCTGTACTTAGGCGGCATGCAGTTTTTTTTTACTTTTTTTTTTTAGTTTCCAGATGTCTTCACAATGTTTCCAGGTTAATTATCTGTCCATTCTCTCAGCCACGTTTTTACTTTAGTTTAAAAATATATTTATATTTGTAATTTAAGATTATTCCCATGAATGTAATGTATCATTGAAGTAGAAGATAACACTAACAATCTAAACTAAGATATGAAAGAGACAGAAAAATAAAAAAAATATATCGGTCGCAACTCGGACAAAAAACAATAAAAATAATAAAAAAATCAAACAATATCTAATGATAACAAAATAAAATGCTTTTTTAACTTTATGAGAATAACGGTCGGCACCTTGGCGCAGTGGTCAGCGCATTTGCCCGGAAAGCGAAAGGTCCTAGGTTCGAGTTCCAGATGTGCCAATATATTTTTTCTGAATTTTCTTTTTCAGATTTTCGATTGCATTTCGTTTGCTTTTCGGTTACATATTTTTATTTTTTTCATTGATTCTATTGATGAAAAGGTCACTGCTCAGCTACAATTCAGGATTTCTCCTGGAATGCAGATGATATTCAGCAATGTCTCCTTGGACTTGCAGAGATGACTAACAAAAATGGCGTCTAAAATAGTCAACTCTAACTAACTAACTAACTAACCATCACGCCGTTTCCCCGCAGGGGTAGGCAGAGAGGACGGACCGCCAAACAACTCGGTCTTGGCACACACTCTTTGCCTCACTCACATTCATACATCGTCTCATACATACTCTTCTATTATTCTGACTTTTGACATGGCCCGTCTCAAGTATCTGATTTACTTGATCGTGCCATGTCTTCCTCGGGCGTCCTCGACTTCTTCTACCATTCACATTTGCATCATATATTCTTTTAACACTACTTTCTTCGTTCATTCGCTCTACGTGCCCAAACCATCTGAGGGTCCCTTTCTTAATTTTGCTCATTATACTTACATCAGCCTTACATTCTTTGCGGATATCCACATTTCTAACACGATCATACATGGTTTTACCACACATACATCTCAGGGATCTCATTTCAACAGCATTCAGTTTACTTTCATCCTTCCTCTGCCAGTTCCATGCCTCACTGCCATACAACAGGGTAGGTACCAGGACTCCATTGTGGACTGCTAGTTTCGCTTTTATTGAAAGTTTTTTATTAGCTCCAACGGCATTCAGTCCTCCATTAATGGAGTTACCGGCATTTACCCTCCTTTCAATATCTCTATCAGCCTTCCCATCTCTCGTAAACATACTACCCAGATAAACAAACTCATCCACCTGCTCCAAGTATTTATCATTCACTATAAAGTCAAATCACTAAAATAGTCAAATCTAATAATAATTATGAATCGTAAAAAAAACACGGCCTCCATGTTCTAGGGGTAAGAATCTCGCCTAAGTAAATTTAATTTGGTTAATTAGTATTATTTCACAATTTCTTCAATCCAAAGTCACACTAGGACACTTCTTTATATATATTTTTTTACATATCAGGCAAAATTTAATCAAATCAGATGCAGACTCCTTTTTTGTTTTCCTATTTTTTTCTCTTTTTTCCTCAACGTCAAATGTTCAAATATTCATCGAGCAGTATCAGTAGTAGAGGAGGTGGTTTTACGAAATCCCGTTTAGACAGTGACCTTTCTCTAGTTTTGAAGGTCGAGTGCAAAATTTCGGAATAAAACTGTGTGATGAATTGCATTGATCAACAGTGAAAATTAGGAAATATCGTAGCTTCCCACTTTAATTATAAAAGAAAATATCAATTACTTATAAAACGGACACGTCTACGACATCTATCGGATTAGAGTAAAGTGAATTCATATTTACGGTAGGGATCTATAATTAGACAAAGTGAGACGAGTATTGATAAAAAAATCACAGATGGTATCAACAAATAATCAAAGACAGGGACTCCCCAATATACTTTAGGCCGTGATATATTGACAGCCAATTGGATTACAGCAAAAACGATTAAAAACCAAGTTAGCCTATCAACAAGGAGAGGGCCGAGCCCATTTTTAGAACAAAGGAACGACCTTTGGACTTGGCAATTAGGGATGTAATTAATGAGTTTGACGTTCCCACCAAACCGAGAGGTGAATAAACTCCATGGGAAAAAATAATCTGTTCAGGGACAAAAGAACGATGACCCCAAGAAATGTTATGATTAACCGGTACATTCCAGGGATCAGAAACCCTAGTTCTCGAACGCATTAAAGCATAGCAGGTGCGGAAAAAGGGATAAACGTAAACAACGATGGAAAAGTTTAAGTGAAAAATTGCATAGCAAGTGACGAAAACGTGTTGTAAGGTGTTAGGGAGATTTCCATCTATAATACGATTGTTTGTGACGACCGGAGATGATCGATTCGAGGGAAAACGTGCTAAAGGAAATGGAAATGTTGAAAAAACAATGGAAAATTATTGTTATCAATTCTAGACGGAGCTAGGATATTACGATGAAAGATTTAGGGAGGAAACGTCAAAAAAAAATGAGAGTTTTAAAGGATAGGCGAGGGTACATTTCAGAGGTCTAGAGCAGTAACAAGTGTTAGAAAAGAAAATAGAGTGCAGTACGGAGGGGAGTGGAAAATGCTGAAAACATTGCGATAGAAAAACTCAGGAAAAGGAGTCATTTTACGTAATTAAAATGGAGTTTATAGAGTAACATAGTACGCGATTGCAGATAAAAATGAGGCACTACAATGGTTGTCGATTTCAGATGTATTTTGTTGTGATAAACAAGAAATATTCGAACATGAAAGTTGTTTAGATAAGGACGATTAGTCGTTAAAAAAGGTAATAAAAATTATCATGGGTCTTATGAAATATTTACATTAAAGAATTCTCATAAAAGTTAACGACACTGAAATAAAAAAGGATTTATTGCCAGGTGGGTACAGGAATTAATGTATACAACTGTCAAGGCATATGGTTTATGGGATTTTGCGTAAGAATGAGACAATTTGGGGGGCGATCTCTATGAAGCAATAAAAATGACAGGAATTTAAGGGCCGAAGTGGGGGTATCTCCTATAAAGATATTAAAAATGATATATTTATTAATAACAAATAGAAAATGAAATTTTCCAAGAGGCAGCAAACATCAAAAAACGATATGGTTATATCAGGGAAGTACAGGGAAGCGAGGGGAAAGAAGATACGACAGAGAAAAACAAAGGAAATCTTAGATTAACAGTGAATAAAATAAATACGGCTTGAAATATAAAAATCTATAGAGATATGAACAATAGCGTAAGGATAAATAAGGAAATTCATGGAAAGAGTGTCGTGAATAAAAGAAAATTCGAGAAAAAATGGAAAATTCAAATATACGACGTAAATAGAGAGAATTCGGTTTTAAATGGAAAGGTTCATATAGAATACAGAAAAACTCGAGGAAAAATAATAAAATAAAAATGAACAATTTGCGAGAAAGACTTCGACATGAAGATATCTCTGATAGGCGAATTTGGGAACAGATTTGGAACATATGGTAGATGCCGTACGCACGGACATGTTACGAAATAGATGAAAATAGAACTTTAAAATTATTAAATTCAAGCTAATTTTGTATGAACACCAGGACAAAGGAAGTTGGGCCATTAAACATGGATCTTACTAAATCCGGATCTTGTAAGTATGGAAGTACGAGACAGAATTTAAAGTATCAAACACGGAAGGTACTAAGAGACCGCATTCGACAATAATGGAGAGGTTTCAAGAAATTACGAGTTGATAGTAATTAGATTGGTTTATTACAGGAGATTCAGATACGATCTTTTGGACCTGAGAGGGGTATAAAATTCTAGACAAATGCCAGTTGGGGACAGTCTACGGTCGTGGTCGAAAAGGTTTTAAGTTCGCGGAACGTGACGAAACGGTGGGTGATTTAAAGTTGAAAAATTCTAAGTGATAATTATTTTGATACTTAGAAAAATTTCACATTCTAGTCAGTGATCTACAAAAAAAAATACTTTGCAGTTAGAATCAGTGGAAAATAAAAATAAAGCCAACGCATTAATTACTTGTGAAAAATAAAAGTGCTCGTGATAAATACAATTTGTTTTAGTGGAAAATTCGGATTTTATAATCACTTAATATCGTATTTTTAAACTTAGAAATTTCGCGTTTAATATTAGTGCAATAAATAACTGAAGTGATGTGATAATTTAGCGTGAAGAAGTTATAATTAAATACGTGTGTTCAATCTAAGTGAAAGTGTTCTAACAAATAATAAATATTTAAACTAATTATCTTAAATAATAATAATAAAACAAAATAATAGTTTATTAATACATAAAAGTTCGGAGGGATAAAAATTTAATTTAACAACAATTTACCATCTCTAAATTAATCGTGAAGTAACTATCATTTAAAGTGTTATCTAACCAACGAGTTTTGAGATAAAATACAGTTTAGAACGATAGAGTTCATGCATCATTTTAATTAATTAGATTAAATGAAAAAAAAAAAAAAATTGAAGTCAAAAAGATTTAATTAAATTTAGGAAAATAAAAATTAATTTAGGAAAATTGCAGCAAGGTTACCGTGTATTTCCCGGTCGGAAAAACCTTGGTAGGGGTAAGTCTTTTCCGTTATAAAATTTTACAGATTCCAAGGAGAAAGCGGAATGCAGCAAACATTGGTATTTGGATTAATTATTTGACCAAGATATTACTCGCTTAATATGTGATATGTAACTATATTAAAATATTATAAATATAATAGGTATATTTTATATACATATATATATGTAATTTTATTGTTCCCAAGAAAATTTTAATCAAAAAGGAAAACACTTATATAAAAAGAGGAAAAAAGGGTATCGATTCCTACCTCTGAATTCATCAATCTATTAAAAGTAGTTATGTGTGATAAATTTACAAATCAATATTTTATATTTAATTTTACGTATGTATTAATATAATTTCAGAAAATCCAGAGCATTTGAAATAAGTTATGATACTAGAAATTATTTCAATCATAATATAACTATACATATCCATATTATAAATTATTTATTGAGACAAAGTATATATAAATGAATAAATATGTATACGTAATCGGGTATCAGACTAGACAATTGCGCTAAGTACATCATTATCAAACAAAGAAAAATTTTTAGAGTCATCTCACACGTCTCCGGAATGTCTAAAGTAAACATACCTCATACGCTTGAATCTAGGTCACGAGGCCGTCGAGAATGTTTACAAAGCTCAAATTGTTTACAAAATAAGTCGGTCACTGGGACACTAGTTCGAATACAGTAAAAAGGAAAAAAAAAATGACCTTGATTAGTGGATATCGTACTTAGGTATTAACTTCTAGGAACGGGATAAAATTATTATATTGCGCACTTATTAGAGAAAAAAAAGGGAATTAAACACTATCTTTAATTTGAACGTAAAGAGGTATCTACAGACCTAAGCAATTGAAAATTAACAGATTTATTATAGCAGTTCAAAAGGGTGTATTGAAGATTTACATGAAACAGTTGATAAATCACGGGATAGTTCAAAAAGGTGTATTGAAGATTTACATGAAACAGTTGAAAAATCACGGGATAGTTCAAAAAGGTGTATTGAAGACTTACATGAAACAGTTGAAAAATCACGGGATAGCTTAATAAGGGGTAATGAGGATTTACATGATTCAATTGAGAATCACGGGATAGCAAGAATTTATCAAAAGTTGAACATTGGAGGGGAGGGAAAAAAAAAAAAAATACAGTTCAACCAACAGAAGGCAGTGGTCGCTTCTATAACAAGGACCATTAATCAAACCATAGAGATGGCGGATCTCTCAAACAAAACCGTCAACAAAACCAAACAAAAGCTTGGAGTTATGGCGAATCTCCAGAACACATCGCCAGATAAGATCTTAATTTACTAGTATGTATTTATATTTCACACTATTCTTACGTATATATTCGGTATCAATCTGAAAATTTCGCAGAATTTGATGGGCGAGATCCGAGCTCGGGATGCGATGCAAGTAGTTTCGTATTGCGAGTTATAAACCTTCCCAAAACGTATGTTTACATATATATCTTTTTATGTACTGTTCATTGAATGAAACAAACTCACTTGCAATTAGTGCTTTAGGCCTGTCGGGTCACTCTCGTCTCATTTCTTGAACGTGGAGGGAGGATTCACGACCCGTAACTCCACACAAACCCGTGAGTATATGATTGCATATAGGACGAAACCGGTTCGCCCTAAGTAAATAGTAAACTTTGGAAGAGTAGGAATTTGGAGGTATCTGGGCTCGGGGGAAGACCTGGAGGCAGCGCATGATGGCGAAGGAAGGTTCATTTGGGACGCGATAACTTAGGTATCAATCAATTGAACCGTGCCAAAAGACTGTGCGAATTTTGGGTTGACTCCTGATCACCCTGCTTACTTGATGGAGGCAGGAGCCAAATTTTGCCAAATAAAGGGTTATTCTGAGTTCGTCAAATATGCAATTAACTAATTACATTAACCTACTAAATCCATCTTTATATGTACCTTATAGCAGCTGAATCTAAACGGAGGGGCGCCCAGCAGATACGAGATACAATCATAATCAAATTTACTAACATTTAACCATTTGAGTTATATTTAATTATCTGTTCAATTAGTCATGTGTAGTTTCGATTAGTATTGCTTATTCATGAATTCATTAGGATGTAGGGAATCATAATAAACGTCAAAGGGAAGTTAGTTCATTTAGAGAAATTACTTAAGGTTAAATTTGCAAGAGAGAGACCAATACAGTTTGAAATTCAACACTCTGTTTAGAATCAAGAGGGTTACCACAAAATTTAAAGTAATTAAAGTCCTATATCATAAATCAAAAAATTACACAACGTTTGATGGAGTTTAATTACAACCTAAATACGAAAATATTTACGTTCAAAGTCGTAAATAACGTATTTATTAGTTAAGTACATATATCGCTAAAGGTATGTAGTACAAGGGAGCTTTAAGTAGCTTTCTGTAGTTATCAGAGGAAATAAGGGTCCAAATTTATAAAGGCTTGTGTGACGTAGGGGAGGAATTTTCCATCCCTACCACACATATGCAAAGCCTTAAGAATTTAAATATCGATCAGAGCCAAGAGAAAAGACAGAACATCACAACTGTCTTGCCGATGACCAGGAGAGTTAAATAAGTATGAAAAGAACGAAATATCACAACTGTAGATTTGAATACAAATTAAATATACGCGGGCCCGTGTGCCCGCCAACACGCCAGCCCGCCACAAACAGACACTCTGCTTATTAGAAGATTTGCGGCATGGTCCAGAGAGGAAGATACTCTCAGTAAGGCTTTGATGTAAGACCACCATTCAGAATTCAAACGCTGCTTGAAATGGCTTTAGTTGCGTTTGGTGGATCACATCTCAATAGCAGATACTTTTACACCTTCCCGTTCCCCAGCTCCTTTCATTTCCTACTATCTTCAGCCTCATAACATCCCCCAACTAGGGATGCAATATTATTTCTGGTTCCAGACGGTTGGGATCAGCTTGGAATCTTGTACAGTATTCTCATTTTAAAAATAATAATGAAAATGTCACAAGCCAAAAGCCTTTTTTTAACAAACTAGTCAGTATGTAATGCAACCCCGTCATAAGGGATAACTCCCCTAGGCAGCCTAGGGGTACCCCCCACGCGACAGGCCCGTGGTCCCACGGCCATGGGGCCGCACAGCCTACCCTGATTTATAGCACCACCCGTACGTTCATTTAATAATGACCTCATGAATAATATTTCACCAACGAAAAATAACTAAAAAATACGCCTGCTGAGGGCAACGCCTCGAGGTGGGCGTACATCGCACCCCCTCAATGTTATTTTTAATTTAATTCTCTGCATGCTGTCACTTTGGGATTAAATTCAACATTTTCAGATTTCCAGAAATAAGCCAGTGTTTAGATAGTGGGAGTTTGTCACTGTTAATACGATCAAGTAGTATATTATGATTATTAGTGAACTGGATCGGATCACAATGAATGAAATTATTAAATAACCATTTGGAAACAACCCGAGAATATTTAATTTATTTTCTACTAATCTATTATTTATTTCTGTTGCCGAGAAAACAGGACAGTATTGTCCTATCCCAGCTCCGTGAACAGGCTCGACCACGCAGGGAAGACAATACAATAATTCGACCATACTTCAAACGCAGAGAGCTACGAAAATGGATAGGTATACCATGATGCGCGCTTAGAAGAGGGTTCACGAAAACTATTATGAATTTTATACCAAGATCTATTGGCATTGTTGGAAGGCGAACTAAATAATAATTTTAAAAATGTGATTAGGAAGTGGATGGGGCGCAGATCTTCACTGGGATCATCGATAATGATCTTTAAAGAATTAGAGTGAAGGATCATCAGGAATATTTAAAAAATGCATTAGAATGCCTCCCGAGCATATTGATTTGCCACTAAGCCCCGCTTTGCCAAAAATTCAACGCGAAATTACAGTAACAAGAGAACGCATACCCGCTCGGTCAAACTAAAAAATAAAAATAGCGTGTGAGCTTTAGATGGTAGTAATATGAACAAGGTGTTAACATACCTGACATACTTTAACAAGTGATTCCTGACATTTATGGAGTAAAAATTGAATGAAATTTGGGTCTCCGGTGTCTTCTTAAATGTCTTTTTTCATTTTTTTTCCCTCAAAAACAAACAAAAAAAAACTTCCACATGTCGTCAATGGTCAATTAGCCGAGTAACCAACCAACCCCTAACCTCGCCCCTAACTGTCTAATACCGTTTGATTTTTTATGTAGATGAAAAAAAATTCAAAAAATTATCCGAGACAATTTTTCAAAAATAAAGTTGGTTGTTTTCAGGTGGAAAAATGTGGTAATCAGTAATTTTTGAATGAAACACCAGTATACATTGAATTATTTGGCGGGTATTAAATAAGCCGCCATAGCTCAGTGGTCAGAGCATCCGACCGGCAATCAGAAGGACACGGGTTCAAGTCCCGTTGGCGGCAAGTATCTTTTCTCGGAAGATTTTTCAATGTAAATTAGTGTTTCAGGCTGACAATTATTGCTTATAATAATTGTTACCCTTTGTGCTATGCATAAAAATCTTGTCTTAAACGTTAGTTTATAAATTAAAAAATATTTTTTTTTTTACATTTCTTACTCAAAATAATGTCAGGATCACTGGTTAAAGTGACTTAGCTACATCCCTTAACACCCTGTTTATACATATATGGTTATCAAGTAAGTAATTTTTTCCGGGTTTCATTTACTCGATATTTTTAAACCGAAATACAAGATCTGAAAACGCATCTAGAGCCGAGCAAAAAAAGTGCGCGTGGAGCGAATACTGTCCTGTCCGTGCGCGTTTACACGCGGACATCGCGGCCAGGCGCGATATGGGGCAAAACGACAATATTGTCTTGTCCTCGTGTGAACTAGGCATTAGAGACAAAATAGGACATTTATGAAACATGCTTAAAATTACAATAATTAGTATAAATTTTCCTAGCCCAATGTGACATATAAACATGTCGGTATAAAATTAATTCAACCAAATAAAACGGGCCATAAAGTGACTAGCGGCGGGCCTGATATTACTTACAAAATTATCTAAAATAACAATATTCAGTAATAATTCAATATTCTGAGTGAAAGTGGTGCGGCATAGGGCCAATATATGTACAACATAGGGTGTATGATGTAGGGATGAACGTTCGTATAATGTATACCAACTATATAACTAATATGTCTACGATGTACGTTCGTATAATAAACAACCATTAAGAAAGTACAACGGAAATGTTGAGAACGCGGTGAAAGTGGAATGCCTCCTACCTCAAACGGACCAAGTTGACTACAATCCGAGACACAACCTGCAGGGTAAATACATATATGGCAGCTTCTTAAATATTATTCTCTAAGTCAACGAAGCTAACAATGATCGCAATCATCCTTAATGAGGAAATGATATTGATGAAAGAGAAATCATTTACTTATTTCATCATTTTTCTAATAGTTATGTCGATAGCGCACAAAAGTCCCAAATGTCCGGAGCCAGTGGGAGTATGGCTTCCCCGATTGGGGTATCTTCTGAGGCTGAAAGTAGATGTGTAGAGGATGAGAAAGATTAGGTACCTGGCTTTTTTTTCAAATTTGGTCACCACATATGGCTAAAGCTGTTAAGAATATCTGACTGATGGTCTTTCACCAGGGCTACCCTGAGAGATTCTACGTCAAACCTCCGACTTCTGGATTCGCTCTGTCACAATGGTTGTCGATCCATCTCCGATTGTAAGTCGGGAGGTTGCACTTCGATTCTTGCGAAACTTAACATGGACTAGTCAAAATAACATCAGTTAGGTAGGTCTTACGAATTCATTCTAGGGCTGTCACTTAAGTAAGAATAAAATTAAGAATATGTAACTTTTTTTAATTATGTATTTTTACCAACCAAAAGACCATTTTGAAAGGGGCTTAAAAAATTGTTTGAGTTTCATAAACTCTTAGAAATCAACGATTATATTGCCCAAACAATGAATCTAAATGTTATTTTCTGAGAATTATATATATGTATACTCGTAATGTTATTGTGTTGTAAAAACGAGATAAAAAGTGAGGCGACAGTTTTCTAAAATTTAACAAAAATTTCAAATACATACAGGGTGCGGCAGGAAAACTTGCTGATTTGAATTGGACGCCGACGAGCGAGGCGTGGTCAGAAAGGGGTGGGGAGGGTCTCATTAAAAAAAGGGGGTCCTGAAGTTTTGTTACACCACAAGCCAGTGGTCATCATGCGTTGGACAAAGGAACAGCGTGCGTTTGCCGTCGAGGTCTACTTTTCACAACACTTCCACGAGCGCCTTATCTCCTTGAGGGGTGACGTACCGTGGACGGCGCGCTTCCCCGATTTGGCATCCTGCGATTTTTTTATGGGGAGATCTCAAATCCATCATTTATAACGACAAACTCCGGACCCTGCAACACCTGAAGAACAACATCCGTCAAGCCATCACCCACTTTCCCGTCGATATGCTCGAAAGAGTGGAGCGAAACTTCAAATCAAGGGTAGATCAGTGTATCTCTAATGAGGACCGCCATTTGCCCGATGTCATTTTCAATACTACTTAAAACAAAAATTCAGAATGTGTACTATACGATACAAAAAGAATTAAATCGATATATAAAGTACTTTTTCTTTTATTGACTTTTCAAATCAGCAAGTTTCCCTGCGACACCCTGTACATGTTTATATTTTTTTACGAAATCTTCAAAAAAAGAAATATACGAGTATATCACATTTAAAATACCTCGGAAATATTCCGAAATTCGATGAAAAACTTTCAAAACAACCCTCTGTGACTGTATAAAAAATGTATACCTATATCTTTTCAGAAAACTTTTTTATGTAAGTTTTTATTTTAAGTTTCTATCAGTAAGGTTGTTACATACACGGTTGTTTATCACGTATTAACCACGTTTATTAGTAAGGTGGATTATTTATTTATCTTCTGGATCAACAAGAAATTTTACAAGTAACTTAATACATCTGAAATAGATCATTTTTTGGAGCAATATGGTTCCAATTGCATTGTACTTCTTGCTCTTTCCCTTGGGATAACATCGCTCAATCTGCTAATTGCGTGAAACTGAGAAAAAAAAATTATGAATAAGTGAATAAGCAAAAAGTATTGAAACTGAATTTCAGGAAACATTTCAGGAAAAAAGCGTGGCAAGTGAAAGAAATCAATTGAATGAAACGCCGATATTCAAATAACGATTCCTATTAGCAAGTAGATTTCGATTACGTAATAAAGTTTGTGGATTTAAATCTTTATGTTACATTTATAGCTTCATTAAATGGGTTAGCTGCTGAATTGAACAAAGTATTTTTATTCAAGGAAATTGAAAGTTTTCACCTTTCATTTTGTCACATCAGGGATTTCGATGCACTCTCATTGCTCCCTTATATTTCCCTGGGGGCATTTATTTCTTTTTCACATACTCCTCGATACTATTCTTTCCGTATCAGTGACATATCACGTTCATTCGAATACGAAAATTTTACTATAAACGTAATTTAGAGCTGTAAATTCAGGAATCCATTAGATTAAGTAAGTGTATGTTTTTTTTTAAAGAAAGATAAATATTCCCGGGTTGCAAATAACCAAACTATATTTGAAAATATCCTACTACCACCACAGAAAACGGAAAATGTTGCTTGTGTTGTAATATAAGACTTGGCCAGCCGAGGAACCAAACACGCGACGCCCGCGTGGGACCCAAACGCGATGCCAACTCAGCCACTGACCAGTCATAGTTGGTTTGAACAATCAGAGCTAATTAGAATTACGAAAGTAAAGAAACTTCATTTAGGCTTTAGTGGGTGTTTAAACAACCCTCATCGTGAAAGCCTTAATTTAACATATTATTTGAGCAAATACAAAGAAAACTTTCACTAAATTACGAAAATTTAAGTGTTGATCCGTACTATTGTAATTTTCTAGAATATTTTAAATATGCTAAATAATTTTTCATAAAATTTATTCCATGTTACCAAGTGTTGTTCAGAAAATGATTTATTTTTCTATTCATAATACGTATTTAAAATTTTGAAGGCGTTACATAATGGCAACAGGTTAGCTTTTTGAAAAGGTCAGTTTCAAAAGCTTTACGACTGTACTTAAACAACAAAGTTTCAAGAAATTTGTACGCGGGTATCGTTATAAAAGCAACGTTTACGCTTTCGAAAGCAAAGTAAAATATACCAACGCCGTTTAGTAAAAGTTACATTGTGGACGTCTTTCGCTTTATTCTGCTGACGGAAACAAAGGGGCGCGGAACCAAAAGCCTTCAGAAGCCGAACAAACGTGTATAAACGTATTTGTGAAAACTTAATATGCCACTTGAATTCGTTGTTTTGTGCTTTGCAAAGTTAGCAAAATGTGCTCCTAATATGCGAGAGTATAAATATAAGAACGTTATTACCTTTAAAGTTTTATTTTTTTATAAACTACTCTGATTTTAAAGTCAATTATTTCAATTTGGGAGGCGGGTGTGAGTACCGTCGCCCCAAGAACCATTTATTGGATAACCAATACCTCCGCCATAGATCACACCAAGTGATTTGCATCCAGCCTTACTCTTGACCCATCGCCTTGCACCGCAGTTGGAAAGATGGATTCATAAGGGTTTTATTCAAAGAGGTTTTGAGATCCAGAGACGAATGATTATGAACCAGGCTCGTGAAAGATATTTTTAGTAGAAGAGGACAGGATCCCTCCCTGGGATGTATATGAAGTCATGATGATGACCAGAAAAATAGAGTGGGTATCTGCGTAAACTTATAACCAATGGTTAGGCTAACATTTGAAATAAAGCGATATTTATGTGATTGATTTACTTAAATTATAACAATTATTATTTTTAATTTATAAACTAACGTTTTAGACAAGATTTTTATGCAAAGCACAAAGGGTAACAATTATTATAAGCAATAATTATCAGCCTGAAACACTCATCAACATTGAAAAATTGGTTCAAGTCCCGTTGGCGGCAAGTATCTTTTCTCGGAAGATTTTTCAATGTTGATGAGTGTTTCAGGCTGATAATTATTGCTTATAATAATTAAATTATAACATTTTACTAAAACATATTGGTTTTTCTGACAAATCTTAGATGAGGCGAGTTAAAATTCCACTGAATTGAAGGCAGTTGTTACGTGATACTACTCATAATTGAAAGCGTATCATACTAACAAGTTTCACAATAAGAAAACGCTCGCAAGATTTTCAAAACTATCACAGGTCAAACAAAGTTGAAAGCTCTGCTGTAAAGTTCAGAAAGAACAATATAAGAAATACATTTTTGTTTTGTATCTTTTTGTAACTTTTAGGGGTCTCGACATCTCGTTTAGCACAATATTTATAACATATTTTTATTATTAAATACGTAAGCACTGTAAACATAAGATTACATTATTATATTATTTATATTTAAACGTCCATGATAATGGAGGTTCATGAATACATGAATACATATTTACATTATTCTTCGTGAATTTCATTTCATAATTTAATTATGTAAATTTACGTGTATAAAAAGAGTACGAGAGTAGTCTTCTGTTTTATTACTTTCTTTGTGGGTACGTACGAGTACATGTAAAGTCAAAACTTTTGTCGTGATTTATTTTTTATTTATGCCGCTATGCTACCTCCTTCTTTAGCCAACGTTTCGGAAGGCATTACAGGGTCCATCAGGGCAGTTATTATACTAAATACACCGTTGTTATAATCATACTAATTTCGGTATCCGAAACATTGGCTAAAGAATGAGGTAGCGCATCATCATCTGTGGCTCTACAACCCAGGTCGGGTCTTGGCCTCCAGCAGAGCCTGCCTCCATGACTGTCGGTGTTGTGCTGCGTTGCGCCAGTTTCGGATGCCGATGGTGCTTGCATCCTTCACCACTCCATCCAGCCATCGAAGCTTTGGTCTTCCAACTCTTCTCCGACCCCCAGGTGCACCATCCATAATTCGCTTTGGAATATCTCCTTCGCTCATTCTCTGGATATGTCCAGCCCACCTGAGTCTTCCAGTTTTGATTTCCTTGGAGATATTAGGGTCCTCGTAAAGATCGTATAGCTCCTGGTTGTATCTGATACGCCATTCTCCATTATCGCAGACTGGGCCGTAAATCCTTCGCAGCACCTTCCTTTCAAAACTTTCTAGGGCTCCTTCATCACCCTTACTGATTGTCCAGCATTCCGAACCATACATAAGAACAGGTCGTATAAGGGTCTTGTAAAGCAGGACTTTAGTTCTTCTGGTAAGGTGGCGAGATTTCATATGCTTCTGTAGCCCAAAGTAGTATCGATTTGCAGCTACTATTCTTCTTTTGGTTTCGCTGGATACATTGTTGTCATTTGTCACCATAGTACCGAGATATACAAACTCGTTGACAGTTTCAAATGTATAATTATCTATCTGTATACTTGGTGGTTTCTGGCGTCCATGTACGGGCATATATTTTGTCTTCCCCTCGTTGATGACCAATCCCATGTTCCTTGCCGACGTAGCTAAGCTTTTAAACGCCGATTTTAGTTCATATTCTGAGCGTGAGATGATATCTATATCGTCAGCATAAGCAAGGAGCTGAACAGACTTATTAAAAATATGGCCTGTGGTTTGTATACCTGCATTTCAGATGGCCTTTTCCAGCGCTAAATTGAATAAAATGCAGGCAAGTGCATCTCCTTGTCTTAGTCCATTGAAGGTCTTTAGGGTGTCTGACAGATCCTGTTGTATTCTGACTCGGCACTCAACATTAGACATTGTGAGCCTTACTAAGTTTACCAGTTTTCTTGGGATATTAAATTCATCCAAGGCTCTGTACAGTCTTTCTCTAGCGCATCACGACATAATATCCCAAAAGTAAATCATGATAATATTTTTGGCAGAGAAAATCTCAAAATCGTATCTAAAAATATTATTTTATTTTATTTCAAGTGACAGATAATATAAATCTTTTGGAAAATCTGTTAATAGCTTATCGAACAGTATTAATAGGCCAGAGACTGTACGGTTGAAATTTAAGAATCCGGCTAAGAATGCAACTCTGATGCCGCGCCATACGCAAAACCATCTTCTTACTTGAAGTTTGTTAAAAGGATACTTTTGTAATTGAACCGAATTCAAGCAAGTAGCCAATAATTCCAAAGGCTGACGATACTTGTATTAACATAAATTTGGCGAATTTTGTTGATCTTGTAAAAAACTTATTCCAAAACTATTCCTAAACATATCTGTATATTTGTAAACCTATAAAATTGCTGTATTTTTATATTTTTATGACTTGCGTGCTTATCTAATTTTATTTTTATTATTTCTTTATCTGTTTTATTCCTAAACATATCTGTTTTTCTGTAAACCTATGAAATCGCTGTATTTTTGTATTTTTTAGTCTTGTGTCCTTTTTTATCTAATTTTATTTTTATTATTTCTGTATCTGTTTAAAAATCATCTGTCATGAATTAATTGTACTACCAAACATGTAAAAGCCCTTTGGGCGTTAAACAAATAAATAAATAATATCGCATGAGGACCTACCGCTGGCATATATAAGTACTACGGATTTGTAATATCGAGTATCTCTCCGGATACGGAGAAATTTATGGTAATATAATTATTATTGTAACTAGCAGTTGTGAATAATAGTACCACGCGACTATATATTAATGAACCGGCTATTTTTGGAACCAGTTCCTATCGGATTTGTAAAATGGTCCCAACACTCAAACTGGGCTAAGCCGAACCAAAAGCCGTCCACAGGGCCTAGCAGCAAAAACCTGCGGAACTAGATTTTAACTATTAGTATTTAATTAATTAAGCAAAAATCCCCTACTTTAATTATCTTTCGTCTGAACTATTTCCCTTGATAATTAACATTTTTACTGCTTTTGACTATATAAACAAAAAACGATGTCCGTTCGTGTATGTCCTTTTTCATAAATATTTACAAATTTTTGCACAAAGGAATTCTGCGCAAGGGAAAGTAATTATAAATTATCAACTAAATTGCTTTACGAAAGCTCTTTTAAAATTTCCTCAAAATCAACTATTTCTAAAAGCATGATTTGATTATTTTAACAAATATTATCATTATGTACCAGAATTTGAACTCAGGTTATTAGATATGTCCTAACTTAATATTAGGTACGTCCTAACTTCTTGTCCCCCTATTAGCATCCTTGTGGAATGATAAGGGGTTGGAAATAATTATCATCTCCTGTCACCCAACACTTCAAGTGCCGAGGACTCGCCACTGACGAGAAAAGTACTTTGTTCAATTTGTGACTCTAACCCTTTATTTAACTAAGTGAACTGCCGTGTCTGAGAAAAGACAAATATTATGTCACTTGAAATAAATTGAGTGATTGTTTTGAAAAGTTTTTACATTATTATTCAAAATAACACACTTCAAAGCATATAATACAAATTGAAAAAAAAAAACAGTAAAAATGAATGAAGAGAATAGTAGGTATCAAGCCACAAATTAGCTTCACACATGAGGAAAAAAATCCCTCAGGGTTTATGTCATCATGTATTGCTGATTCACTTTGTAGTTAAATGGATCAATTCAGATTTAATTTAATTTAGTTAATTAAATAATAGTGGAGGCGACTACGTTATGGAAAGAAAAAGATAAGATTTTTGCGCGATGTATTTTTTTTTTACATTAGCTCCACAAAGGAGGCCTATAAGAAAAATTTTCCCCACAGGGCATATGTCATCTTTAGGGATGCTGTGTGGAGGTTCCTTTTAAGAATCCTTGTTCTACCGGTATTTCAATGAATGATGCTCCGAGGAACTAGCGTCATTGATCCTTTCGGCACCGGTGCATAGTCGGGAAACACTCCAAACGCGTCCCAACATACATACCGTAGACATTGATCACATGAGAACGGATCGCTTCTTCGATACGTTCTTATGTTCAACAGCTCGGCTGTGGAATGATTTTCCGAATGAATGTATCCTCCTTCCTACAACATGGGTCTCTTCAAGATAGATGTTCATTCCTTCCTCTCCTCACAAAGATCCTCCACACAGCATCTCAGATGACATAAACCATGAGGGAAATTATTTTCCTCGGGGCCTCCTGTGTGGAGTTAATTTAAAATAAATGAAAAGTAAGCTCTGGGATGGAAAAGGGTATCAGGGGGGGGGGGGGAATCTGGAGTTCAATGTTGTCCACCAAACGTAGCGAACTACTTGGGGTGCCATGTGGCAGCGGTGTTGTTTATCCATTAAATGGTTTCCGGGGCGGCGCGTGGTGAATTCGGGGCTACATACGTTCAGAAGTAGTTGCATATTAATCTTTCTACTTTTTCAATACAAACCAACAATTTACAGTGCTGTTATTAAATAGTTACGAATTCTAATTTACTACACTCAATTACTACATAGTGTGTCTCAAGCTTCATTTTAATAAAATTAATTCAACATTAGTAACTTTTTATCTATCTACTTTCCAACCATCACTAATCTACGTAAACCAGTTATCAACAAAAAATGGTAAAAAGCGCTTTCCAAATGGCTTCAAACAAATTATCTTTTTAATATTAATATTACCAGGCACAATCACTAATAAGTGATAAAAATCACGATTTTTACCCAGAAATGAAAACTAACGATAACATTAAAAATAATTGAACGATCTTAAATTATTTGTGTTAGTCGAGGATTGCCAATTGATTTTCTCTACTTTGTCATTTCTAAATTATTAGCTAAATGAGCATGTTTATAGTAATAAGCTAAAATAATATTATTTTTGTTTTAACCGTTTTTGTTCATCTTCCTCTTGCCAAATCTTGCATGTTAAATTATATACATATATTTATTATTGACAACTTAATCCTTAAAAACAAAACTTTATTTTATTTTATTTTAAATCAGATCTCAAAACTATGGTCACCCTAAAAGTCTACATTAATGTACTACCTAGCGCCATCAGTTTAGTAGGTACCCATAATCTAATCTCAATCTCTAAGAAATACAACAATATTGTTCTTTCAAAATCTGTATAATTTTGTGTGATTTTGTTAACTTGTATAATTATTGTTAACCTCAACACAGGCTTGTCCTAGCGAGGTAACAAATTGTATTGTAAACATTTTTACCAGCAGTGTAAAGAAACAATAAACAAATAAATAAATTAACTAACGGTTTGATGATAATTAAATGTTGACATCCTGATAAATTCTGTATCTTTCTTCTTACCAATCATGAAAACATACAAAGAAACGAAGATGAAATCTTATTAAAATATATTTTCCGATGTGTGGTGATCCAACAAAAATCATAGACAAATAATTTACCCCAACGCCACAAATGTCGCTTTAAAAGTACATTAGCAAGTGTGCACTTATTCGAAAATTCCAGAAGACCTTTGATGTTGGTTTATGTAAGGAAAGAAGAAAGAAGGGATCGCGTTTCTCTCGAGATGTCAAAAGAGTTTTCTTAGCATAACTTGTAAGGAAGTATTTCCTGTAATGAATGGGGTTCTAGCCTGGGAGCATCAAAGTTTCCGGTTCTCTGGGACACGGACCGAGCCATTTGTTCCGAGCAACAAGTTATTTAAGGCTCTGTGTGAACGTTGTATTTTTCTTCCCCGCTTATTCTTCTATTGTTCGAGAGCGTGTTCCATTTGCTTTCGAAGATCTCGACAGTCACTTTGAATAAGCTCAATTAATATGCCGCGAGACTTTTAACTAATATTTAATAGTCTAAAGAGTTTTTGTTTAACTCGGTGTTTCCCTTTTTGACCAAAAAATTACTTTTAAAGTAGTCTCTGCAGCTGCCAAAGACAAACAGCTGTCTTAAATGTGGATTATTATTGTATAAAATTGTTGTACCCGTTCGGTCATGAAACTGAGTTGAAATATCATAAAATCAAGCCTTTAAATAATTTAATGTGAATCTATGAAAGTACACGAATTTTTACATTTTTCATTTAGTTAAAACTAGCTGGTTCCCGGCAGCGTATTTACAATCCCTACCGCGATTCAGTCGCACTACGGACTGAAATGCGGTAGGGATTGTAATGCATAAATCACCTTACAAAAACTACCTCGTTTCAGTCGCCTTACGCGCTTCGTTGCTGTTTCGGTGAGAGTGACGACCGTAATTATAGAAGGGTTAGCAGAGAATAAAAAATTTACATTGAAAATTTATTTAAGTAAAAAAAAAAATGCCGTCCATCCTCTCTGCTTACCCTTCTACTCAGTCACACTCAGTTAAAAAAAAAAAGTTTTTTTTTTTTAGTTAAGAAATAAATTTTCAATGTAAAAAAAAAATTGTGAGTTAAAAAAAACTCGGTCCATCCTCTCTGCTAACCCCTCCATAATTACGGTAATCAGAGAAACAGATAGAGCAACGAAGCGCGTAAGACGGCTGAAACGAGGTAGTGTTTGTAAGGTGATTTATGTATTACCATCCCGCGGCAGGGATTGTAAATACGCTTTCCGGCATGCGTTGCAATGCAATATTCAAAGAAACACATTGTTTCTCCCTGAATCACTTTCTCGTGCGTCCCCGTTCCCCTCCCGAGCCCCCTTCCTAGCTAGCTTTATAAATTATAGCCCATATGTTAAAGTATAAAAAAAAATAAAATAGAATAACAAATAAAAATAAAAGTAACACATAATAATATTTTAAGGATAATAGAAATATAAATAAGAATAAATATGTAAATCATCTATACAGATGAACAATGATAGTCTTAGACCCCAAAAAACAAAAGCAAGTATTCCTTGGCAGCATATGAAATGGACGAATAATGTCAAAAAATATTTAAAAAAGCATCAGCATAATATAAAGTTTTGGTTGAAAATTAATTTAGAGATAAGATTTTTTTCTCGAGAAATATGAAAAAATAAGAACAGTTTTTAAGATGTAAGGCATTATTTATAATATTTCCTTCCCTGAGTAAATAACCAGTTCTGTATATTAATGGAATAAAGATCTTCAGTTTTCGATGTCTTAATATCAATACTCAGTAAGTTGAACATTTAATTTTTCAGCGATGTAAGAGAACTGTCGTTGGGCTAAAGATGTTTTTGTTGGAGGAATTTTGCATTTTTGGTATGATGAATAGCGGGTGTAAATATTTTGTTGAGTTTTGAGTGTTAAATCATGTTTCCTTATGTGTATGAGAATTGTCTTAACGTATAATTGTCTAATGTCTAGGATTGCGAATTTTTTAAAAAGTGGCTCTGATGGGTGAGATGGGTGACATTTTAATATAATCCTTATGCTACGTTTCCACGCTTGCCAAGTCTCGGCAAGCGTCCACAAGCGCAAACGTGTAAACAGGTCGTTTGGCTTGGCTTGCGTAGGCTTGCAAGAGCTTGCGAGAGTTTGCCGCCGATCCAGTCGGGGTCGGATCCAACGGCAAGCTTCGGCAAACGCTCAGTGGCACTTTCGAACTGGCGGCGAATGCACGCCGTTTTTGCTCCATGCGGTCTATGATAATATTTATAATATTACGAGACATATGTATGACGTATGAGGCATGCCAGACTTTTTAAAATGTATAAGCACATAATTTTAATGCACTTATGTTATGTAATTTATTGCGACTGGATTTACCTAAAAAGTCAAAATAAATAAATAATATTTTATTGATGATTTACTATTTATTATAGTAAAAAAATATATGATTTTTGTTAGAATAACTTTTTTTATAATACAAAATAATTTTATATAAGACAAGTGATCCTCGAGTTCGGGTCCCAATTGCGATCATCAATTTCCAAGTTACATAAAGTGTTAATATATATTAGAAAGAGAAGTGGGCCTAATACACTGCCTTGAAGCACACCGTACGTGATTGGTAATCTTGTACTTCTGTATTCTTTAGAATTTACAAGAGACGATTGCGACCTATTTGTTAGATAGTTCTCAAACCATTTGAAGGGAGTACCTTTTATTCCTACCTGAAGGAGTTTCTTCAAAAGTATGCGGTGAGAGACAGTATCAAAGGCTTTGGCTAGATCCAAGAAAACAGCGAGGGGCTTGCGGCCTTTATCAAAGTTATCAGAGATTGCTTTTGTAAAAGTTGCAATTGCATCTGCGGCACTACGACCTTTGCGGAAGCCATATTGATTTCCTGACAAAATGTCATTGTCTTGAAGAAATTTGTATAGCCTTCGTTTTACCATTTTTTCAATTATTTTTGATATCGGACTCAGCAAGGATATTAGTCTATAGTTATTCACTGATGATCTGTCCCCGGATTTGTAGATAGGAATAATTGTTGAGTGTTTTAAAGAATTTGGGAAGAGGCCAGTTTGAAAGCTTAGATTTATGATATGTTTAAGGGGCTTAGTGATGATTGGTTTCAGGTGTTTGTTCAATTTAGTGGATATATTGTCGATTCCAGTTGAATGTGTGTTTTTGAGTGATGAAATAATTTTAGTGATTTCTTGTTCTGTGGTAAGAGTGAGATTAAATGGATCATAGCTAAGATTATCGATCGATATATTATTTGCATGGTTAAATTCTGACATTCCGTTTTTATTTAAAATATTATTTGCTAAGTCTGATCCGACTGTGGAGAAAAATTTATTGAAATTATTTGCGATTTTTTCTGGATGATTTGTTGTATCTAGTGTTTGGTTTGCAGTGGTTATTTTGTTTATAGGTGCGTTAGTTTTGTTGGTATAGCAAATCTCTTTGACAATATTCCAGATTTGTTTATTGTCATTGGCAGCTTCCTTGATCTGTTTTCTTTAGTATTATATATTGTTATGGTACGCCCAAACGACAAAGAATTCAAACTCCTAATTCGCCGCAAACTACACAACACCCTGCTCCCCCCCCTGTTCCCTGCTTCCTACTTCCTATCCCATCCGCCCACCCGCACGCGATCCCTTCCAACAGTTGAGAATTGCGAGCCGCCTCGGGCACACGTTAAGCCCGCGCGTTGATTCCCACTGTTCGCGCCCGGCGTACTATCGCTCGAGTTGTACTCAAATATAACCTGCAATGTTAATTCAATAACCTACGGGTTTAGCGCTGATATTTCACCATGCCTGTGTAAACTTCGGTTCTGTCCTAAACTCGGGAGGTCCCCCTGGAAGCCGGAAGACGAAGACCCCCAACATCATGTAAGCTGTACAATTGTTTCCTCATTTGATTGTGTCCTTTAACGATAGACTGTAAACTCCCGCGCAAAGCCATCACTCAGAGAGTTTCGTTTAGGGATCTTGAGGTTATAAACACGATAGCTAGGATTGTGTAGTATGTATTTCTTGTGTTGAATTGTACTGTAATGACCTATGCACTGTGTTTTAAATTTGCAATACATGAAACTAGTTAACTCAATCCTGTTATTATTCTGCTACGGCAGGAGGGTTTCCTAGAGAGGGAGTATCCTGCCAGACGACTGAGATGCGAAGGAATTTCTGAAGCCTCGAGCGACCCACCACCTGAATAGAGGGTAAATCATGCCTCCCCTGAGAGCTAGCTTGGGACATGTTTGGGGGCCCGCTCCTAACACTGGCGTCCATAGTGGGGCCCAGAATTTTTTTTCATTTTTGCCATTGTCTCAGTCGCCTTACGGAGTGCTCCCTGTCGAAATCTTCCCCGCATAGGAACTGTTTGTAAACATTGATTGTACTGTGTCTTGGTGTTTTATACCCAGTGAATAATGAATTCTGTGGGAAACCACAGAAATCCATGTGCAAGTTAAGTCCATAACGCAGATTTGATTGCAATTATAAAAAAATTGCGTCAAAATTGAAAACATGGCCATTTTGTATTAACCAGAAAGACGGCAGCATTTAAACCGCGAATCTGACTGCGCACGCGCCGACCCCTTTGTTCACAAAGCAGCGGACGAGCAACAGTAATTCGCGCCAAATCAACGGCCCGATGTTTCACGCGGTAAATACATACCTAATCTCTGAGTTGCGCGCGCACCCACGCGCATCGAAGCACAAAAGTGCGTTTATCGCGCCAAACTCCAACGGCAAAAATCCGTTTGAATCAGGCAGAACAATTCCCTGTCACTATGCAGTGTTTTGAATAATAAAATCGCCCTTCTGTCACTAAGGTCGGAAGCAATGGAGATCGCTATTGTAAATTTGGTTTTGGAATTCCAATTACCTTGTGGATTCTTTAATTAAAAAATCTCACACTCACGTTTTTCTTGCACAATATACCGATCGGCCCACTTGTTGTGTCTGTCAAATTAGTACCACGTATATTTCACCAAATGGACAAAATAATGACTTTCTTTCCACATTCTACGTTATAGGTACCGCATTTTTTTTTCAGCATAAGTGTAAAGTGAATTGTTTTTTTTCCTTACATAAAAAAAGTGAAATAATAATTAAACCAATGATTGGTTCCATGAAAAAATAAAATAATTTTAATGTGGTTTCGTAACAAATCCCATATTCAGTTATTTTCATCCGGAAGTTTGTCCTTATTTGCCAGAAGAGTGCCTTTTGTGAATTTTAGTGCCTTTCTCAGTGCAAAAGTGGTTTGTGAAAAATAAAAAACCCGTTTTCTAAAGGTCAGTCCTGGCAAATTTTTTTGGAAATAAATAAATACTTGTGAATTTCACAGTTTTCTCAAAAGTGGTTTGTGAAAAATAAAAAACCCGTTTTCTAAAGGTCAGTCCTGGCAAAATTTTTTGGAAAAAAAATAAATACTTGTGAATTTCACAAGTTTTCTCAAAGTGGTCAGTGAAACACAAAAACCTTTACTACTTAGGTCTTTCCACGCAAAAATTTTTCTTGCGCCTTCCTTTGACAAAGATTCTGGTGTCATATATACCAAATTGTAGTATGGAATACAGTTTTCTATAACTATTTTAGAAATACCAACCAGTGATTACCAAGTGAAAAGTGCCTCACAAAATTAATTTTGCGTTTGCTAAAGAAGACCCCTGGCAATTTTTTTTCACCACCTGGGAAACTCACAATGGAAAACAATCAAGCTATGGCATCATCCAATTTGGGCATCATTCCCAACGTGCACAACTTATCCAAAACTCACTTACAAACTGCTTTAAGGGATAGAGGACTCTCGCCATCAAGCAAATCTAAATCTACATTAAGGGCTTATGCACTTTTATTCAACAAAAAGTACATTAAGAGAATAAACCTCGCCCCCTCAAGCGAAAATAATTCACGCTCGGCTACGCAAGTTTTGAATAATCTTGTTCCTAACGAAGAACCTATGCCACAAGTAATGATAAAACAGGACATCGCACCCACCTTGACACAAGATAAAACCTACGATTTATCCTCGTGGAAAATCAAATATAATGGCGTCTCCGATGTACTGGATTTCATTGACCGTATTGAAGAAACGGCTACAATCAAAAATATCCCATTCGAGATTCTACGAAAAAACTTCATAGAACTCATCTCCCCAGAATTGATACCCTGGCACCGCATTCAAAAAACTAAATGCAAAGATTGGAATAAACTCAGATCTGCCCTAATCTCGAGCTTCGGAAAAACGGAAGCCCAGCACCGGATCAAATTATCTTTACTATCTATTAAACAGCTAGTAAATGAACCTGTAGCAACATTCATAGAAAGGGCTGAATCCATTAACATCAAGCTTTCACATCCCGTTTCGGAAGCTGAACTATTACCAGTCATAACTGATGGCCTTTTAAGCAAATACGAGAACATCATTACCTCACAGAAAATTGCATCCCTAGCCCAGCTAAACGAAGTCTGTCTCCTTCTGGAATCGTACCAGGATAGGAAAAACATAAAGAATGTGTCAAATAATGTAGTTGTGCCAAGCCGTTCGTCTGGTTTAAAACCAGAATTCAACAACAAAAAAGTGTGCTCTTTTTGCAAAAAAGTAGGCCATCTGGCCACTACTTGTTTCAAGCAAGCAAGGTTTCTGGAATCTAAGGAACCCCGAACTTTCAAGAGGCATCACTCTAGGGACCGCTCTCCTCCAAGCGACGAACTGCGCAACATTTTCAAGAAATCAAGGCACAACATGGAAAGGTTACAAAACCCAAGCGATGTCAGACCTCAGGTGGATTTCTCCAAGCCCCCACCAAATTTCTACATGAAGAGGCCAAAAAACTAAATAATAACCTCTCAGGCACCCATTCTGAACCAAGGTCTAAAGAATGGACTGATTGGTTAGCACACATTAAGTATTTTAACCAGACCTTAAATGTTTCTTCGGTTTGTTGCAAGCAAGCTAAAGATGGGAGACCCTATGCTTTTTTCTCTGTTAACAATGTGCCCTTTTCCGGATTACTTGATAGTGGTGCATCTGTCAGCTGTCTTGGCAACAATGCTCACCTGCCTTTTGTTAACAGTGATTTTAGAATTTCGCCCCAATCAACACACCTGACGACTGCGGATAATGTTTCCCAACCGGTCATCGGTGCCCTTGCCCTGCCAATTAATTGTAACAATAAAATAGTTACAATCAATTTTCTAATAGTGCCCTCTATATCCCAGAATTTCATCCTTGGCGTTGACTTCTGGAAGGCATTCAATGTTGCTCCCCAAGTATTTAATACTCTTGGCGAAACCTCCACTGCTGCTCAAATTAGTGAGATCCGCACAATAATACCTCACGAAAATTTAAGCACGGACCAGGCTCTCCAACTAAAAGAAATGGTCAATAAATTCGAGTCAATATCTTTCGAAAAATGTGGATTAGGTTTGACAAATTTGGTTGAACACCATATCAAAACCAATGGCCCACCCATCAAGCAACGTTATTACAACTTAGCCCCCCAAAAACTTAAACTTTTAGAAAACGAACTTGATGAAATGTTAAAAATGGGTGTGGTGGTTCCCAGCAGAAGTGCATGGACCAACCCAACTCTTTTGGTTTCTAAAAAAGACGGCTCTGCACGTTTCTGTCTCGACAGTAGACGTTTAAACTCTTGCACGGAAGCTGATGCGTATCCCTTACCTCACGTTCACGCAACCTTAGACAAGCTGCGTAACGCCAAGTTCATCTCTTCTGTCGATCTCAGCAAAGCGTTTTGGCAAATACCCTTGGACGCAGAATCGTGCGAAAAAACTGCTTTCGTTGTACCTGGTAGGGGAATGTTCCATTTTAAAAGATTACCCTTTGGTCTAAAAAACAGCCCCGCCGAGTTACAAAGACTGATGGACAAACTTTTCGGTCCTGAAGTCGATAACAGCCTGTTTTGTTACCTTGACGACCTCATCATCGTCAGCGATACCTTTGAAAAACACCTATTAATGCTGGAAAAAGTTTTTCAACAACTCAAGTTCGCTGGTTTAACCATCAACTTGAAGAAGTCTGAATTCTGTAAGTCCCGTCTACGTTATTTGGGATTCATTATCGACGAAAAAGGTCTAAGAACAGACCCCGCTAAGGTGGAAGCCATGGCAAATTTTCCCCGACCCAAAAACGCGAAGGAAGTCAAAGGTTTCCTTGGACTTGCAGGTTACTACAGGAGATTCATCAAAGACTTTTCCACTATCGCAGCCCCCTTAAATAAAATTACCGGCATCCGTAAAGGTGTCAGCAATTCCCGATGGTCTGTCGAAGCTGAAGAAGCGTTTACAACTCTAAAAAATGCCCTTCAAAAAGCTCCCGTTCTGAATTGCCCGGATTTTGCACTCTCTTTTACCCTCCACACGGATGCCTCCAATGTAGGAATCGGTGGAGTCCTTACTCAAGAATTCCCAGATGGCGAACACCCTGTAGCGTATTTTTCCCGTACATTAAACAAACACGAGAAAAACTACGGAATTACCGAGAAAGAGTTATTGGCTGTATTGGATTCTGTTCACCATTTCCGCGGTTACATAGACGGTAGCAAATTTACTGTAGTTACAGACCATAGTAGTTTGAAATGGTTGATCTCTTTAAGTAATCCCTCCGGTAGGCTCGCTCGTTGATCCTCCCGTTTGTCTCAATACAATTTTGATGTTGTTCACCGTAAAGGCGCGGACAATATTGTTCCCGACGCCCTTTCAAGAATTGAACTGGCTTCATTAAATGTTGACACAATTGCCCCCCCTCCATCTACAAAAGATGAATGGTACTTGAAAATCTTCGAAGGTTGTAAAAATAACCAACAAAAGTTTCCTAATTTTATCATAAAAGAAGGACAACTATACCGTAATTGCAAGGTACCACTATCCATCCTCGAAGATTACTCGTGGAAACTTGTCGTTCCCCTCGAAGGTAGAGAACAAATAATTATTGACAATCATAGTGCTCCCGACTCCATACACCCAGGAAATTTCAAGACGTATAAAAAGATCTCCTTGAAGTATTACTGGCCTGGTCTCTTCAAGCAAATTCGCAATTACATCTCTAAATGTGAAACTTGTAAAGCCTATAAACATAGCACGGCAGCACCTGCCGGCCTAATGGGTAATCCCAAACGTGCCGACAGACCCCTACAATCATTGTCAATGGACCTCGTCGGACCCTTTCCCCGAAGTTATGCCGGACACATGCACATACTTAGTGTAGTGGATGTTTTCACTAAATTCTGTTGGATCTTTCCTTTAAAAAGAGCCAACGCGTCCGCCATCATCAAACTTCTGGAAAAACACATTTTTATACCTTACGGAACACCCAGAACCGTAATTGTTGATAACGGAAAACAATTTATTGCCCAAGAATTCAAAGATTTTCTTGCCAAATACGGAATCAAGGATATTTACTATAATACCTTGTATACTCCACAAAATAACACCGTCGAACGTTATAACCAAACAATCAACACAGCTCTGGCTATTCTAGTTGATAAAGATCAACGTACTTGGTGTAAAAACCTAGATAAAATTCAGGCTGCAATGAACAACACTGTTAATCTGGCCACTGGTTACACACCTTTCTTCTTAAAACACGGTATGGAACAAGTTGTTCATGGTTCTCTACATAGGAACACAAACTTTCCTACGTCAATTGCCACCACAAGCAACCCTACCGCGGACTATGCCCATCGTCTGGAAGAACTGTCGGCCATCTACAGTGAAGTCACTGATGCTTTGCTCCTGGCTCATCAAAAGAGTGCGGACAGATACAACCTACGTAGGAAACATGTCACCTTCAATACAGGAGACATAGTTTGGAGAAAGAACAACACACTTTCCCAAGGAGCCATGTATTTCTCTGCCAAGCTGGCACCACGTTTCGTGAAGGCCAAAGTTCTAAGAAAGATATCAGATCTAGTGTACTCCTTGTCTGACTGCTCTGGAAAACACATTGGTAATTACCATATTAAGGATATCGCAAAATCTGGAAGTGAGGAGTCAAGTAAAACTGCCCCCACTATCTCAGCAAACTTAAAATGATCCAGTGTGTATCACCACAACCTTTTTGTAAGCACACCAAGTCTTACAATGACCGGCGTGTAAAGTGTCAATTACATGCCCACCCTTTCGTTGATAAAACGAATATTGTTAAAAAAAATCATTTTTGTAAATTTATGTACAATCCACGGTGTAGTTTGCCCCGTTCATGTTCGTGAATTGGCAACCACCGTAATTTTTGTCTCACACGTTTTTTTATTTTTTTTCTTCCTTTTTTCTCACCTGTTCCAAAATTGATCACTTTAGAGCAGAGACACCCCTCGAGTGACAGTGTTCGGGAAGTCATGAACCCAATCATTGCCTCTCAACCCCTCACACTACGCAACGTTCATGCCATGGCACGCTTTGCCATGTAATGCAATATTGTAATTTTCACCATTTTTGTTTGTTGTTTTTTTCATCATATCGGAAGGAATCTCTTCAATTTTTTCCTTTTTATGTTCTGTAAATACTGGAGCGTCGTTCTAAAATCGATTTGGTAAACTCCAAAGCGTTAAATCACGACCCAGGACTAGTAAACCATCTCAACATGCTCCATATTTTACCCATCATGGTAAAGATAAGTGGTTACTCACATAATCACATTCCTTGTGTATAGTAGTTTTCAATTTTTTCTCAAATGTCAAAAATTGATGGCGTCCTACCCGAGCTCTTTGCTAACAAATTGGATTTTGACACATCCATTTTGAAATCATATGTATATCAATAAAGGAAAAGCCTTTAAATTGGTCTTTCCATCCTTGTACAAATCCTCATGGACTCGTTTCAACTAAAGTACGTAAAACCAAATACTCGGTCTTTTGTTGTTATAAGAAGTCCTCGATTTGTCCCTTTTCACAACATGTATGTCTTGTATTACATGCTTCAACCCTTACGGAAAAGGTTAATAAAACCTAACGGCAGCCCTGATTTCCGTACATAAATAACCGCAGTTTAACGTAAATCATCAATGTTTTGTTTGATCATCGTTTTACAAACATAGGCATTCAACTCCTGTTTCGCCATTTAACCAAGTATTTGCAACCTAAATTGCACATAACCTGGTATGTTGTAACCGCACAAAGGGTATGTAAAACCACAATTGGTCCCTTTTATTTGTCCCCACTGAAGTTTGCTGCAATAGACAGTATGTAAAACCATGTAGGTCTGTCTTTGTTTGTCACATGGTGTAAACAGAAATGTACTCTGTCATCACCCCGCCTTTATAACATACGAAGTGACATTAAATTGTTTACCTCCTTGTTATCCTATCGTACGCTCCTGGGCTACGGAGTTAGTTAATCTAACAAATCTTTATAAACTGTGTTAAAACAAGCATAGTTAACGTTTATTGTGTTGTATTTAAACGTAACCCTGTTACATTATAGGAGAGATCCTTAGAACATCCACCATTATAGGAGGGATCCTTAAAATACCTGCCGCGATACGAGAAGTTCGTCATAATCACTTTTTTCTCATAGCTAAATGCTATTGAGCTGGTCGTGTGACATATTTGTCATGAGAACCATTTTGTACATTCTATTTTGGTCGTGTGCCATTCATTTGTCATGAGAACCATTTTGTACATTCTATTTTGGTCGTGTGCCATTCATTTGTCATGAGAACCATTTTGTACATTCTATTTTGGTCGTGTGCCATTCATTTGTCATGAGAACCATTTTGTACATTCTATTTTGGTCGTGTGCCATTCATTTGTCATGAAAACCATTTTGTACGTTCTATTTTGGTCGTGTGCCATTCATTTGCCATGAGTACCACCCTTTTCGTATAACCTGTTCCGGTCGTGTGTCATTTATTTGTCATGAGTACCGCTTTTATGTATAACTGTGTATAAACTCTGTACACGAGACGTGGAGACGTAATAACAATACTTACCGTGATTCGTGTGAACGACATAATATCGGCTTTGCTATCTTCTTTAGGATGCATTGTATAAACTCTTTGACTTCTGTCTATAATTGAGTTATATCTTGTATGTACTTACATATTTTGTACACTATACGTGGAGACGTTAAAACACTTACCATGAGTCGTGCGAACGAAATAATATCAAACCCTTTGTGTGCGATCTACGAAATGTAGTCCACAACCCTTTGTTGTCATTCAACGCCAATGCCCGTGGACTTCCTGTTTTTTACTTCTTTGCAAAAAGGAAAGAAGCCCAGGAATATCTACTATCCCAAAAGGACTAGTTTTCAGCTTCACTGTCAATTATGGGGCATAGTGCTGTGGGAGTTAATCGATTGAGCACAAAAAACCACCTAACTCGTTGTCTGGAGAACGAACAAGAAAACCCCCAGGTTTGTGAAATTGGAGCAAGGGTCTGTCTTTTCTCACAATCATGTAGAAGTTTTTAAAATGACCCCTAATCTTTTGCCCAATACACGCGAAAGATTAGCCTCTTTGATATAATGTGTATTCAAATGTCTCCTCATCCTTTTTGATAAATGTAAAGAGTCAGGAAATCTGCTGGTTGATTATGTTTCATTTTCACATAGAGTTTGAATCGGAAATTGGTCCAGTCTCTAGCAAGTTTCGCAACTCGTCTCCCTTCTCCCCTCCTCCTCCCATTCCCCATGTTTCAGACTTATGTTATGAAGTGAAAAATCTGTCGTTGACCATATCTCGCCCTCACTTGGAGTTCGAATAGGTAACTGTCCGGTTATCTACAGGTTTTCCCCCTCAATCTCTGCATATGTCTCACCAGTTTTTTCTCTCTTTTCTCAATTCCACGAAACACATTCATGAATGTTGGATATGTACGATATGCACTTGGCGTACCGTCTGTCTCCTTTTGACAACCTTTATTCATGAATTGGTTTCCCTTTGCCGTGACTAGTTCACGATTCTTTGTCTCGTTCTTTGAAATTCTACAAAAATGTTACCATCTCATGTTAGCATAGGCCATAGAGGGCCGGTTGTTTTTTAACCAAGACATATTGTCACTAGGCAAACGCCAAGTCATCCTGGCAAAGGAAAATGTTCATGTAATCACAATTTAGTTAGGAATCTCTCTTCGTCACTCTCTGGGTCGGTGGTTAAAATTTCGTTATTTCATTATCTGGACACATTTTGTTTCTCTCCAAACCTTTTCTTCATTGGTCCCTAGGCAGGTAAACCTCAAGAATTTTGCTCTAATAATAATTCCTCCCGGATTTAAAAAGAAGCCCAGGCGGATGTCATCACCAACAGCCAAGCTGAGCTTCACTTCCTGACAGCACGCGCTGTGGTTACAAGGTCTCTCCTGCTGCCATTTTCTACGCAATTGTTCCTGAAAGCACAGACCATACCGCCCATACGTATGTTGTCTTGTCGTGCCACAGCAAGCAGAGTTGTCCCACTATACTTTATGACACTCTAAACTACCTTTTGGGCACGCTAGCTCTTAGGTTTGTTCTTACTCTTGCTATCAATGCCAACCTTGTCGTCTCTTGCTCTGTCATGCAGTGACGCATATATCGTCATGTGTAAACCATCAGTACCTTGACCCACCAGTATTCGCTGAATGCGCACCAATACAAGTTATCTTGAGCTACATTATGCTTCAATAACCATTATATACGATCCGTGTTTACCATAATAACACTTAGGATTCGCACTGGCATGTCTGCAGATACTGGATTCTTCTCTTCAATGACCTCTGTAACCATAGTCGCGGCACAGCAACCACAATCACACCCTGCTCCCCCCCTGTTCCCTGCTTCCTACTTCCTATCCCATCCGCCCACCCGCACGCGATCCCTTCCAACAGTTGAGAATTGCGAGCCGCCTCGGGCACACGTTAAGCCCGCGCGTTGATTCCCACTGTTCGCGCCCGGCGTACTATCGCTCGAGTTGTACTCAAATATAACCTGCAATGTTAATTCAATAACCTACGGGTTTAGCGCTGATATTTCACCATGCCTGTGTAAACTTCGGTTCTGTCCTAAACTCGGGAGGTCCCCCTGGAAGCCGGAAGACGAAGACCCCCAACATCATGTAAGCTGTACAATTGTTTCCTCATTTGATTGTGTCCTTTAACGATAGACTGTAAACTCCCGCGCAAAGCCATCACTCAGAGAGTTTCGTTTAGGGATCTTGAGGTTATAAACACGATAGCTAGGATTGTGTAGTATGTATTTCTTGTGTTGAATTGTACTGTAATGACCTATGCACTGTGTTTTAAATTTGCAATACATGAAACTAGTTAACTCAATCCTGTTATTATTCTGCTACGGCAGGAGGGTTTCCTAGAGAGGGAGTATCCTGCCAGACGACTGAGATGCGAAGGAATTTCTGAAGCCTCGAGCGACCCACCACCTGAATAGAGGGTAAATCATGCCTCCCCTGAGAGCTAGCTTGGGACATGTTTGGGGGCCCGCTCCTAACAATATAACTCTACAGATAATTTTTTTACAATCATTTCTGTATGGTTTGTAAAATAGGAGAGATTCGTGATTATTGGGATTGTTTTTACAAAATTTGTGAAGTTTATTACGCTTGTGAATACAGTGTAGAATGCCATTTGTTATCCAAGGCTTAAGTTTAATTATGCGACTACTTTGTTTGTTGTTAGTGTTGGATGTGGAACTTTTTAAATGGTTATGTATGGTGTCGATAAGAAATTCGCACGCTATGTTTGGATCGGTGAATTTATAGAAATTTAACCAGTTTTCCTTGGAAACCAGTTTGAATAGCGTGTTACAGCAGATTTTTTTCGTGGGCATTTTAGATGTAGGTAATTTTTTAATACATGTGAAAGGGAGGTGATAGTAGCATAATGGTCTGTAACCGTGCATTGGTATGCGAGAGATTTGGTATTCAATTTACATTTAGCAAAGACATGGTCAATGCAACTGGCGCATAATTCTGATACCCGAATGGGGGCCGTAATAACTGGAATAAAACCTTGTAGAGTTAGCAAGTTCATGTACTCATTTTCTTGGGGATGCATCGTTTTTATGATATTTATATTAAGGTCACCAATAACAAGTACATTTTCACTCATACACGATAAGGATTGATTAAGTGAGTTTAAGAATGGTGTTATATTAGACTCACTCGGTGATCGGTGTATAGATAATATCGTTACGCTATTTTCTATTTAGAGTTTAAGACAATTTGAATTTGTGATTGAGATTTCTTTAACAGAGAGTTGTATGTGATTTTTGATGTATATGATTACGCCATCATTTTGAGATTTATTATTCTGTGTGTTGTATTGGTTATAGTCTTTTATAGTTTTTGGAATAAAGTTATCTTTGATCCAGCATTCGGTCAGAATAAGTAAGTCAAAATCTGAATCAAGGTCTGTGAGTAGTATAAGGAGTTCATTGAAATTTTTATTAATTGATCTGATATTCATGGAGAATATTTTAAGGTTCGATTGATTTTATTAATTGATCTGATATTCATGGAGAATATTTTAAGGTTCGATTGACTGTCGGACTTCTGTAGCATTATTTGTTTCCGTACATGGAATCTGTGAGATGTTGTCTAATACATTTGTTATGTCTTCAATTTTTTTAAATTACTAAAGTATGAACTAATAATGTGCCAAAAATGTAGTTCGGTATTGGTAACAGTAAATTAATAACATAGTAAGTAAAAAAGTATATATATGTAGTGTTATCATAGTGTTATCATGTGTATATATATGGGAGTATCATTTAGGAAAAAAGATATATTACGAGTATTATCATTAGATTTTGAAGTATGAGGCATAAAAGTTGAACTTTTTTTCTGACACTTTAGAGCAAAGATTATTATAAGATATTATTGTAAAGTTTCATTAAAATCAATTCATTAGTTTTTGCGTGAAAGAGTAACAAACACATATACATCCAAACAAACTTTCTCATTTATAATATTAGTAAGATTTAGGAGATGCCAGAAAATTGATTTGTTTTAAGAAAGGTAAGCAAACAAATAATCTAATCAGTGGGATAAAAATCCAACGCTAATAGCTAGTCCAGTAATATCGCAAATAGATTAGATCTAAAAATGATTCAGATCTTTAAGAAGAAAAGGAAGCGAGCCAAGTGAATGATGATCCCGAAAGTTATCACAACTAATCCGAAGCTACGAGCACAAAGGTTCGAATAATCTTCCTTTATTGTTCATTAAAAGAATAGTCCTTTTGTGTTACTGAGGACATAATAGGCACAATCGTCTAAGGATATCTGAAGATGTCCTGTCTTTCTTCGCAGGACTCCTCTGGCTTTAATTAGCGACCTCTTCCCTATAATTGAACCATCCGTTTATTATCCACCCTTATTTACAAGGGTAAGCTTACAATACATCGAGGTTTGCCCGCCGGCCCTGTGCCTGGTTTAATTCCTGTAATTACATGAAATTAATACCTTGAAGTAGGAATAATTATTCCACTAAAAATCAACACATCGTTGGCATACAAAAAGAGGATTACTTAGGCAATATACTGGAACTAAATAACATGGTGAAAATAAAGCATTCCATTTTTATAAGAAAAATTCTCTTTTTATAACTTTTGAAGGTTATTCCCATTATATTTATTTATTTATTTATTTAAACGCCCAAATGGCTTTTACATATAACGCAGTACATTTTTTTATTACAAACAAAATAAAGAGTTGACAAAATACAGATATCATAAAATATAGAAAATAAAATAAAGGTTACATAAAATACAAGATGCAAAGTATTCCAGAACTATCTCGAATGTTGTCCCGAGCGAAGCCAGGTAACCCAGCTAGTATTAGATAATTTTATAATATCCTCCATATCAACAATAATATTAATAAAAGTGCATAAAATTGGTGTTCACAATAGTTAATGAAACAAGTTGAAATAGTTGGCACATAACGGCGTTTAAAGTTTGCCAAGTTAAAAATTGTTATCAAAACATCCATATTGTATAAGTATTTGTTACCAAGACTATGTAAAGGTTGTATTGTTGTATGTAGTATATATTCTTCCTTTCAATATAAATTGGGTAATTACTTGCTTATATTTGGTGAATGGTGTGTTGAATATGTCAACAACATCTTTATAGTCATTTCCCAAATTTTGTATGCGGCGAGCGGGGGTATACAACTGTGATTCTGTGTTGGAGTTATAACAATAGAACGGTAGATATTGCCTCGATGTTGGTTTGCGAGGTATATGAAAAGAAATCAAGTATAATAGTTCATGGCTGTCAATTATTGAATTTATGATTTTATATAAACATGTTAGGTCATTAACTATTCTACGTTCAGATAATTTTAATAAATTGAGTTGGCATAGTAGATAATCATAGTTGACACAATCCCTTGTAATACCCATTTTAAAATTAATAAATCTTAAGAATTTATTTTGAATTCTTTCTATCGTGAGCGAATGACTAGCGTAGCTAGGTGCCCATACTGTAGAGTTGTACTCAATTTGACTCCTAACCAAAGACATGTACAAATTTTTATAGGTTTGAATATTTTTAAATTGACTGCAAATTCTTATTATAAAGCCCAACATTTTCAAAGCTTTATTTGATGTAATTTCAATATGGTTTATAAAATTCAGTTTTTGATCAAAGTTTACACCCAAATCATTCACCTCGGTTACAGCTGTTAGCATTACATCATTGATGGAGTATTCGTAAATTATTGGATTTTTTATTCTATGAAATCTCATAATTAGACATTTACTTATATTTAGTTGTAGATAATTCTCTTGGCACCAAACAAAAAGTTTAAGCAAGTTATTTGACAATGTTTGACAGTCATTGGTATTTCTTATGGCTTTGAATAATAATAATAATAATAATCTAAACGAAAATATGAAAGAGAACAAGACACAGAAAAACAGAAAAAGATAATAGTCGCAACTGCGAGTCGAACCCAGAACCTCTCGTCTATCCGGGACGTGCGTTTATCAATTCCGCCATTGCGCCCTATTGTCAAACCGTCATAATAGCCAATCTTGTATTTTAAATCTTAGTATTAAAAAAATTATCAACTAATTTATTTTCCATATCATAGGCAACTACCCTTTTTATTGGAAACAATCATTCTAAGAATTTGTTTGTAACCTGTGTAGCGTCATGGATAAATAAATCCGATTTTGGTTACGATTTTAGGTTTTTACGGCCAAAAGTATTTTTGTTATTAGTTTTTGGGGTATTATGCCGTGTTGCGCTACCTCCTTCTTTAGCCAACGTTTCGGACAGCGTTGCAGTGTCCATCATCAAGGCAGATGTGTCCTGATAATGGACACTGCAACGCTGTCCGAAACGTTGGCTAAAGAAGGAGGTAGCGCAACCTGGCATAATACCCCAAAAACTAATAACAACAAAAAAAAAGATTTTATTTACATGGAACTATTGCCTTTTTATAAAAGTCTAAATGAATATTCAATTTTTATAAGAAAAACTCTCTTTATATAACTTTTGAAGGTTATTCCCATCAATGTAATATATCATTGAAGAAGAAGATAATAATAATAATCTAAACGAAGATGTGAAAGAGAACAAGGCACAGACAGACAGAAAAAGATAATGGTGATTATTTATGTGACGCTATCCAGGTTACAAACCAATTCTTAGAATGATTGTTTCCAATAAAAAGGGTAGTTCCCTATGATATGGAAAATAAATTAGTTGAAGATAACACTGTTAATTCTAAAATTTTATGTATGAGATTGGCTATTATGACGGTTTGACAGTAGGGCGCAATGGTGGAATTGGTGAACGCACGTCCCGGAGAGACGAGAAGTTCTGGGTTCGAGTCCCAGTTGCTACCATTATCTTTTTCTGTTTTTATGTGTCTTGTTCTCTTTCATATTTTCGTTTAGATTATTATTATTATCTTCGTCTTCAATGATATAAAGCATTCCCTTCATAGAACCACTAATTTATTGAAAAATTTTAGTGTTGTCGTTTTTGTTAATTGGTAGGTACTCGCATCTATGCTTAGCAGGGCGGTAAAGTTTCAGCTATTTTTTTAGTAGTTGATACCATTATATTAGGTTGGTAGGTACCTCTTGTAAATATTTATTTAACTTCAAATTTAATGTCAAACCACCCATTGTGATTGCTTTTTATTAAAGTTCTTATAATGTTAAGATATTATTTTGTTGAAACTATATTTTTATCCAAAATCTTCTTCTTTCTTTTTATTCAAATTTCTATTGATGTTTTTACATCTTAGCCTTGATATTTGTTCAAATTTCTATTGATGTTTTTACATCTTAGCCTTGATATTTGGATGATTTGCTTCCTGACATTGTAACCGTGATATGATTCTATACTGCCTTAACCTAGTGAAATAGAATTATTGGACGTTTCATAGTTTATTGAATATTAAAATAATATCTTTATTGGTAACTCAATATAATTCCGTCAGCATGAATGTAATAATTATATTATATGTTCTTAACTGGAAATTTATGAGAGTTCTTAGAAATCATACATAATCTTTCAAGTTGCTTACTTTACCACGTCAAAGCACAAAGGGCTTATAATAATCATCAAGGAGATTAGAATATTAGGTAGCTCTAAAATCATTCCGAGATTATTAATTATGCATAAGTCATTTCGTATGTACTGACTCATACAGTACCCACATATTATACAGTATTACACATCTCTTTTACATGCTCTCTCTTAAATGTTACTGTTTTCCGGATTATTCACTGTTGTGGTGTCGTAAGGTAAAAAAATGAATTAATATGGATTCCGTAGCTCAATCGGTAGAGCTCTTGCCATGTAAGCAAAGGGTCCTGGGTTCGAGTCCCAGCGGAGCCAATATCTTTTCTGATTTTTCTGTCTCCAGATTTTCGATTGAGTTTCGCCAATATTGTCTTCATTTAATTAAATAAAAAAATGTGTCCACTAAAAAACAGAGGTGATAATTTTATTTATTTGTACCATGTAAAATAATTATGATAAAACAAATGTCTGAAATCTCGGAAAAATAAACGGAAAACGACGCAACTAGAAATCTAACCCAGGATCTCTTGTCTTGCCAGGACAAATGCCCTATGTATTTTAAGTCGTTTTTGTCGATCTCATACTTTAAATTCAGAATATTACTTTCAACTATTTTTTCCGTATTTTTGGCTTACTGTCTTTTAAAATGATCACGAAATTCTAACGAATTTATTTGTAACCCAGAAAATATCTCGGTTAAGCATATCCGATTTTGGTATTTAATTAAAAACCAGTAAATATTAGCAAAACTCACTAAAAAATCTGGAGACAGAAAAATCAGAAAAAGATATTGGCACCTCTGGGACTCGAACCCAGGACCTTCGGCGATGTCAATTTTTTTTCTGATTTTTCTGCCTCCAGATTTTTTATTGAGTTTCGCTAATATCGTCTTCATTTTAATTAAATATTAAAATTTGAGGTTTTACTCATAAAGTTAAAAATTAAATTAAATATCCGATTATATTTATATTGGACATTTATCTAAATGATCATTCTCACCTATCATTTATGATGATTCTTCAATGACGTACATTACATTGATGTATAACCTCAAAAGTCATTATAATAAGTTATTCCAATAACTTTTAGAAAAGGTCACATTGAATCTGTATTAAACAAGTTATGTCAACAAAAAAATTTCCAAACTATTTATTTGACCAAAATAAAATCTTCCGACTTTATTATTTTTCCATCGACTTTCTAATGAGTTCGTCATTTAGTCAACTTTTTTTTTACTTCAACGCTCAATTATATTTAAGCTATTAAGCAGAAATCTTTTTTCCGAAGCTCCAAAACCTCTTGAACCCTGGCGTCGTTAGAGTGTTTTTAAGGTCAACAAAAAATATGCACTACTCTTAACATCATATTTCGAAATCGATCGAGCTTTTTATTATCCATTTAACTGAAAATTATTTGAACCCTTCGGATTTTTAAACTGTGTTGAATTCTCGGAAATTTCCGGATTGTGAAAGTGGAAATTCAATCATATTTATGAATACATTGTGGTTCGTTGTTTGAAAATAAAGTGCACCTTTTCAGTTAAGAATTCAATTTGCAAGTGATAGCCTGCAAGTGTCAATACAAAAAAATATATTTATTTATTTATTTATTTACGCCCATTTAGGCTTTTACATACATATATACACTTAACAATATTTACAAAATTGTACTAGTAAATAGTGCAGGGGTCCTAGCACACTGAAATCGTTATCTTTACAATATCGAATCGATATGGCATAACAACCGACGATTTTGTACCGAACCGATATTGATGGGCAATGTAAGGTAATCAAAAAGAAATTGTTATACGCTGGCAACACTTGAGGTACTTTCTACGTAGCTGTCACAATGTCTATGGTATCGCAGTTATAGACCGGGAGCCGGTACATAAATCTTACGTCACAAACCTTACGAGTACAAGGATGAAACTACTTTTGTAGTGATAATGGACATTTAGTAAGCCTTAAAAAAGCTGGTGTGCCGCGCCTCTTGGCAGATTCCGCGCAGTCATGGAACTAGTGAAATTCTTCAATGGGATGGTTTAGAATCTAGACTACAGTTATTCCTTGGTTTCATTCGTGTACTCGATGACGTAAAATTTACTAATTTCTATCCCAATTTGGCAGACCTGCTAATTTTCTCATCTACCAATCGACGTTTATCAAATGAAACCATTCCCGTTCGTGTACCCGATGACGCAATTTTTTCGAAAAAAAAATGAGTGTGCCTTAGTTTAGACCACACAACTGAAGTAAAACTTCACTAACTTATGCCGGGTACCCGTTATATATAATGTTATATAGCATGGAACCATTACAGTTGACCGCGAGGTTACAGGAACCTTGCAACGCATGCCGGGTACCCATCCCCATCCCCATGCCCATCCCCATCCCCATCCCCATCCCCATCCCCATCCCCATCCCCATCCCCATCCCCATCCCCATCCCCATCCCCATCCCCATCCCCATCCCCATCCCCATCCCCATCCCCATCCCCATCCCCATCCCCATCCCCATCCCCATCCCCATCCCCATCCCCATCCCCATCCCCATCCCCATCCCCATCCCCATCCCCATCCCCATCCCCATCCCCATCCCCATCCCCATCCCCATCCCCATCCCCATCCCCATCCCCATCCCCATCCCCATCCCCATCCCCATCCCCATCCCCATCCCCATCCCCATCCCCATCCCCATCCCCATCCCCATCCCCATCCCCATCCCCATCCCCATCCCCATCCCCATCCCCATCCCCATCCCCATCCCCATCCCCATCCCCATCCCCATCCCCATCCCCATCCCCATCCCCATCCCCATCCCCATCCCCATCCCCATCCCCATCCCCATCCCCATCCCCATCCCCATCCCCATCCCCATCCCCATCCCCATCCCCATCCCCATCCCCATCCCCATCCTCATCCCCATCCCCATCCCCATCCCCATCCCAATCCCCATCCCCATGTCGATCGTGCGTAAAGAAGTTTTACTTCAAAAATCGCTCACTATTTCCATGACTGCGTGGAACCTGCCAAGAGGTGCACCGGCAGACTAGCTTGTTTAAGGCTTACTAAATGTCCATTATCACTACAAAGTAGTTTCACCAGTGTACTCGACGACGTGGGTTTGTATAGCCAGGCTCCCGGTCTATAATACCTGTCAAAAATATCGTAATCCATTAATGGAATAATATGACAACTAACTAATAATCTTCTCTTTTGAACATTTAAAGATCCATTTACATCGAGATTTTTGCTGAGATTTCATAATAATATTAAATACACACACTTTAATATACGTTGGAAGTCCGCATGTATTTTTTGACAGTAAGAAAAGGAGTTAATTGGATAATGAGATCATTTGCCGTAATACGAGATATATTCGTATGTACGAAACTGTCAAACGAAAACGTCTGAATTCCGATTTAATTCAATCCTGCAATCTTCGATAACCTGCCTCCGTTCATTAATAAACCAGTAATTATGCAGAAAGAATGTCATTATTAATAAAGTTGTGTAGATATATCGCCAGTTAAATAAAGGACAGAGTGATTATTATTATTATTATTAGTTTCAATAGCAAGGTTTGTACATGTATGTATAATGTATAGTATAAGTATAGATTCTTTTTTTTTTCACAGACCTCCTCACTAGGATTTCCTGTTCTGAGGTGGCCTGTAGTTTTTTTTTTAAAATATTTGTATTTGGTTATGGATTGTCTTTATATCGTCTTCACGATGTTTGTAATTTTATTATCACTTTGATCTCTCAGCCATGTTTTGACTTTTGTTTTAAATATATTCATTTCCTTTATATTTTTGATTTGATCTGGTAGAGCATTGTATAATTTCATAGCATGGAATTTATTATTTCTCTGTCCAAAAGATGTGTTCAAACTGGGAGTAACCAGGATGTTATTGCTTACTGCCCTGGTTGAGTATTTATGTTGGGCAGTGGATTATACATATATGTTTTTTTTCAGTTTAAATAAAATATTTTTTGAATAAAGTTTCTGTACATTGAAGACGTGAAAGTTATTAAATATTTACAATCTCGTATCGATAACGAACCGATTGCCCTAGCACGCTTGCACCATCGATAGGCAGACCGACGTCGAAGGGAAATAAATAAGGAATCGACATACGATGGCAACACTGGGGATCTTTTGAATGAATTTTCGTTTCTTAATTTGAAATGTGCTCCTACGTACAAATGAAAAATACTAATAAAATGACAATTTCGAATTGAAATACGAACTCAAATAAATATTAACATTTCGCATGTTGATACTGTTTTAGACTAAACAACATTTTAACAAATTTCGTATCTCGAAATTGAAAGCAATTAATTGATCGCCTTTTAAATGAATTAACTGAGTCTTTGGGTCTCGTATACGATTTCTTTAAATTCTAAGAGTTTTTTTAGTTCACCTCTACTCATTAATAAGCCAGTTATTTTGCGTAACAAACCACATTATTTTTAAAAATCTGTACATTGACAGCTTATCTGTCACTCCGGAAGCCACGGTAAAAACGGCGTCTTTTGTCAACCGACTGTCGGAATTGTATGTTCACTGTGCTCGCAAATATCGCTAACTGACCATAGACAACGGATTTATTACATTTCGTATTAATATTGGGGTTTTATCCATACAAGAATGCATACGATTTGGTGGGCTTTTGTCAATCGTCGGTCGGAATATCCCTTATCAATTGTTGAGCGTGCTAGCACATATTGATAACTGACCATAAATGACGGATTATACCGATATCGTATTGATATAGGGTTTTATCGATCGACCATGCTAGGACCCCAGGAAATGTCTTGCACGAAAACAAATATAAAGCAAAAATACTATTGAATTTGATTCACACAGTTTGCAGGCACAAAATATTTAAAAAAAATACAAAAATAGCTTCTCTCCTTCAGCCGACAAAACACCACCAATATGCTAGTCAATTCAAACAGTTTCATCAACACATTCCCCTACTTGATGAAAAAAACTTCAATAAGGTACGCTTATATAATAAAATTGATGTATTAAATATATCAACAACATCTGAGTATTTGTTTCCAAGCTGTTGAATCCGTCGCATAGGAGTGTAATATCGGCAAGTTGACTTAGAATTGCTACAATAATATGGTAGGTACTGTCTTGTGCCTGATCTGCCTGGAGTATGAAAAGAGATTACATGTAATAAATAATAATAATAATAAATCAGGGGTGTCAAACATTGAATTAATGATTTTATACAAACAGGTTAAATCGGAAATGATTCTACGATCAGATAATTTTATTAAATTTAATTAACAAAGTAGGTTATCGTAATTTAGGCATTAACTAGGAATGCCCATTTTAAAATTTACATATCTTAAAAATTTATTTTGGATTCTTTCAATCGCATGTGAATGAACCTCGTAATTTGGAGACCAGACCGTGGAATTGTATTCTATATGACTCCTTACTAGTGACATATTTAATGTTTTTACAGTATTGACATTATTAAAATCACCAGATACCCTTAAAATAAATCCCAACATTTTCAAAGCTTTATTGGTTATTATTTCTTTATGCTTGATAAAGTTGAGTTTCGTGTTAAACCAAATACGTAAGTCATTAATTTCCGAGACAGATACTAACGAAATATTGTTAATGGAATAATCGAAAAATATTGGATTCTTTATTCGATAAAACCTCATAATTTGACATTTGCTTGTGTTAAGTTGCAAGCGGTTATCATGACACCATATAATAAATCTCAACAAGTTATTTGACAATATATGGCAATCATTAATGTTTCTGATTGCTTTGAATAATTTCAGGTCGTCTGCAACATTGAATACTTGAACATCATTAAAAATATATAACACATCATTAACAAATAATAAAAACAGGATTGGACCTAAATGTGACCCCTGGGGAACACCACTCGTAGCAGTGAATTTGTAAGAAAATGTATCATCAATTTTAACAGTCAGAAATCTGTTGACCAAGTAACTGTTAAAACACTTATATAGTGAACCACCAATACCGAATTTATGCAGTTTATTCAGCAATAACTCATGATTAACTTTATCGAAAGCCTTACTAAAATCGGTATAAATAGAGTCAACTTGACATTTACTAGACATAAAATCAGATATATAGTTTTGATACGTCAACAAGTTAGTGAAGGTAGATTTTCCAGTACAGAAACCATGTTGTTTAGGAGAAATGACGTGATTTAATCGGAAAATATTTTTTTTACGAAGAATTTTTTCAAAAACTTTAGGAATTGTTGATAAAAGGCACACCGGTCTGAAGTTAACACCTCGTGTTTATCACCTTTTTTTAAAAATAGGCGTAAGGAAGCTGAATTTCCACTTAGTAGGAAAACATTCTGTTCGTAAAGACTGATTAAACAACAAATATAAAGGATACGCCAGATTGGTAGCACAATTATTCAAAAATACAGGAGGTATTTTATCTGGTCCACCGCTTTTGCTTTGATCTAGTAATTTTAGTTCAGTCAGACTGGTCAGTGGTTGAGTGGGCATACCGCTTGGGTCCCACCCGAGCGTCGCGTGTTCGATTCCTCGGCTGGCTAAATCCTCCATCACAACACAAGCAACATTTTCGGTTTTCTGTGGTGGTAGTAGGAGATTTTCAAACATTGTTGGATTATTCGTAACCCGGGAATGTTTGTCTTTCTTCAAAAAAAAAAAATATATATATATCATTATATTCTATGTGGATACATGATAAATTAAAATTATGATCAGTGGTAAATTTTAATGCTGTACTAGCAGAAATTGGATCACATTCATATATACTTTTAAAAAAATCAGCAAAAAGGTCAGCGATACTTTGAGTGTCTTTGACCTTTTTACCTGCATATTCCAAGTTGGCGGGTATACCAAAGTTGTCATTTTTCATTGATTTTGCTTAGTTCCTGATTTTTTACGCACCAGATTTAAATGTCCGGGTTTAATTTTCCCCACTTTACATTATGATTTATGGAAGTTTCAACATTATTAATAAAAGAATTGTAGCATATTTTTTATAAGATTTTGCAATCTTTTCTAACGTTTTTAAATTCAATATAATTTGATAAAGACCTATCTTCTTTATATTTCTTATGTGAAACTTTTTTAAGGGCAGTTAATTGAACAAGTTCTTTATTGAACCATCTCGGATATTTTGATTCTTTAAAATGAATGAGTGGGATGAGATCTGAAATAATTTTATTCAGTAAATAATAAAATGATTCAATATTTTGATTAATATCACCTTCTTTAAGAAATGACCAATCTTCCTTGTGGAGACGATCATTATTTATATCCCAATAGTTCGCATTTTTAAAGTTAAATGTAGGAGTTGAAATTTTTTGATTGCCTTCTTTAGTACAAGGGATAAGTATTGCTAGTGGGGGGTGGTGGTTGTCTATCGGAAGAATAGACTCCAATAATTCATTTATTATTACGTTGCTCTCATTTGACAAAACTAGATCAAGAACACGATCATTAGTATTACGTACATGGTTAAATTGGGTTAAATTAAAAAGTAAAGACATATCTAGAATTTCTCGTTCGCAGGCGGTTGCTGGTATTGAATTGAAGTTCCTGTCTAAAACGTTGAAATTGCAATTAGGTAGGTTATAATCACCGCAAATAATTAATTTATGATTTGGGTATTTTGTTATTACTAAATCAACATCTTCACAGTGTTTTTTTATAAATTGATATGTTGGAATTAGGAGGGATATAAACAGTTCCAATAATAGTTTTCTTAAAATCACCACTTAACAATACGAACATTTGTTCAACATCAGTATTTTTTATTTTAAGTATTTTCGAAGTAATGTGTTTGCGGACCGCTATCAGGACTCCACCTCCTCTTGTATTGGAGCTAGTATTCTGACTCCGGTCTGCTCGGTGGACATGGTGACTATGTAGTCCAAGCTCCGCTGAGAAGATCGATGATGTTAGCCAGGTTTCAGTGAGAATGATGATATCGTTTGACATTATCGAACAAAGAAAATGATTTTAATAAATAAAATAATTGCTTTCTTGTGATGTTTTTGGAACGGCTATTTACAAATATATAATTAGTGAAAATACCAACTTTGTCAGTAGAAATTCATCACTTCCCCCATTTGACTGGGTAACGCGGTTTCGCGGTTATATGTTCATTTTATACGGCCATGCATTTTTTAATCAACCCGAGTTGCTATTTACACATCAATTTGAATTGAAGTGAAGTATTTGATGAAATCTACATGAAGGTACTTTTAAAATCAATTTAAGCTAATGGAAATATTACAGTGATGATATCCAAAAGGATTTTTGGTTTAATAATGCTTGAAAGTTGTATGAATGAAAAAAAATCGAAACATTTTAATCAAGTAAGACAAAAATTACCAGGTGAAGACTTTCGTAGTAGGGGGAGGAGGCTCTGTGCTACAAATTCAGAAGTCACGGGTTTAATTTTAATTTTGTCTTATTATTTTTAATTGTTTTAAAATTAATTCAATTATAAAAATAACATATACTTCACTTACGGCCGGGTTCACGGGGTTAGGTTTGTCCGGGTCTTGGCAGCGGATGAGTCTGCCTACTAGCTGCGTGGCAAGTCGGATTGGGAGAGATTGGTCGAGGGAATCCCTTTGACTTCTCAAGCCGTACTCTCTCGGAATATCGCCTTGCACCGTAGTAGGAGGGATGGATTCGTACATCCGTTACTCCTGGACACACTGACCCCCAGATTTCTACCCACTCCTAATACGATTTTCCTACCCAGAACTTCCTCTCATTCCTTTCCTAAAAAGACCCTCCAAACTGCATCCCCAAATATGACACAGGTACTGAGATGAATTATTTTCCTCAGTACCTCCTGTATGGAGCAAATGTAAAAAAAAAACGTTCTAGAGTGGAAGATACTCTTGGTATTGCTCTAGTGTAAGATGGCTTTGACCATGTTTGGTGACCAGACCAGAGTAACCGGGCGTGTCCCCACTTTTCTCTTTTCCATCTCCTTAATAATAATAATAACGTAGTATTTATATAGCGCAGTTTTGTGATATTTCACTTCAAGTGCGCTTAATTATAATTGGCTTCCCATTTCCACTACATTCAGCCTTACAATACATACATTGCCACTATCTTCAGCCTCACATTACATACATAATATGTATAAATATATATTGGGAGAGCAGCTGACCGGCAATCAGAAGGGCACAGGTTCAAGTCCCGTTGGCGTCATGTATTTTTTCTCGGAAGATTTTTTCAATGTGGATGAGTGTTTCAGGCTGATGATTATTGCTTATAATAATTGTTACCCTTTGTGCTATGCATAAAAATCTTGTCTTAAAACGTTAATTTAACAATTAAAAATAATAATTAATATTTGACAAGTTTAAGTATTTCCCCAATAAATGAAGACATAATTTGTCTCGACGCCACCTAGCGACGGATTTAACACTAACAGTGTCTCTGTCGCAAAAATAAAGTTGGTGGTTTTCAGGTGGTAAAAATATAATAAGCAGTAATTGTTGAATGAAACACTAGTATATATTGAATTATTTGGCGGGTATAAGATAAGCCGCCATAGCTCAATTGGGAGAGCAGCTGACCGGCAATCAGAAGGGCATGGGTTCATGTCCCGTTGGCGTCATGTATTTTTTCTCGGAAGATTTTTTCAATGTGGATGAGTGTTTCAGGCTGATAATTATTGCTTATAATAATTGTTACCCTTTGTGCTACGCATAAAAATCTTGTCTTAAAACGTTAGTTTAACAATTAAAAATAATAATTTGTATAAATATATATAAATACCATAGTCTCTGGCTCCAGACCAGAGGTTCCCAAACCATTTTTTCTCGTAGACCACTTTCAAAATTTTACTGGTTTCGGTGGACCCCCTGCTGCTACATTTCTACCATATTCCCAACACTTTAATCACAAATTGAAGACATTGGTGCAATCTATCACTCAAATTTTTCACTACCAGGGGTCCTAGCATGGTCGGTCGATATAGGTTTTATCGAAAATGTCGGTAACTTGCCATCGCTCCCGAGCACGACTGCAGACCGTTAACGAACAAACAATAGTTCACGATGACTAGAGGTTCCTAATATATTTGACGTAAACTGTTGTTTATTCGTTAGCGGCCTGCAATCGTGCTCGGGAGCGATGACAAGTTACCGACATTTTCGATAAAACTTATATCGATCGACCATGCTAGGGGGCCAGGTGTTGTCGGTGGATGACACAGTGAATTGTCAATACTGACATTTTTCACAGTTTTATTTTAAAAATTATATTGGTGAAGAATCAAACAAGTTTATCCAAGATTGCAAGCACGGAACAAGTCGTTTTTCGTCCTTTTGCACTTCTGAACAAGCGTTGCGGGCAAGCAGGCGGCGCTTTGCAAGTCTCGACATGCGTTGTACTGAATATTAAATATGCAAGTTGTTACAAGTAACAGTCGTTGACCTTCTTAAAATACACTAAAAAAGGGATGTTTAAAAAAAATTTCTAAAATTATACAAAATAAACAGGCTCTCTGATCCATACGCCGGCCTAACTGAAAAAAAATTTCAAGCCCGTGGACAAAAAAAAGAAGCAAAAAATTTCCAAAATTATTTTTTCGCGCTATCTGTTAGGACTCCATGAGAACCGTAGCTCCTAAAAATGTTTAGCCAAATATCTGAAAATAAGAATCTTAAAGCTTCAAAAATCTTTATTTAAGTCCCAATACGACCATTTTTCACCGAAATACAGCCTGTATAAAATCACCGAAAAATTTGGATTTTTTTCCCTTAATTATTTTGAGTAGTGTATTATCTCCCCACATTGATAGGTAAAGCTAAGCACACATTTTTGTTCTTTACTATCGAAACCAAATAAATTTCCGTGGACCCCCACATACAACTTGTGAACCCCCATTTTTTATCACGCCAGCGTAGGCCCCCGTCGAGTCTCCCGTGGATCCCTGGGGGCCACCTGAACCACTTTGGGAATCACTGCTCCAGACAGTTTGGAACAATCGGGATTATTGGGAATACGATATTAACATTAAATTCCTCCTTCCACCATAATTATTATCCGGAAATTTTACTTGAAAAATGACGGAGGACATAGCTAACAGATGATTAAATCCGCGCCCCCCTGTCACGGATTAGATTCTTTGGATCATCGTAAGACTATGTAAGGGAGGATAAACATTTTTAATCATACAAAAAAATATGCATATCGCGATAGGCTGAGCAAAGGAAGAATGACAGATGACAACACCTAAAATCATGACCAATGGGTGCCTTTGTGGAATGCCTTTTTTTTTAATGTATTACCACTATTATCAGGCATGCAAAGGGTTAATTGTGGCTTGATAATATCGGTGGGACAAGGGCCGATCTTGTGTGTACTTACTGTTTCAATCAGGTATGCTAATTATAATTAAGTTCATAAAATTAACTTTTTGTATCAAGAACATTAATGATAAATTAACTAACTACCTTTTCTTAATTATAATTTATTCGAGAAACAGGTCATGCATTTTAAAACATCTTAGCTAAGGAATATTACTTTAGAAATTCTTCGAAGTATGGAGAACAAAAAGTTCAATGTGTTTATTTTATCGGAAATATTAATTAGGAGGTTTTGAGAATTTGTAGCTAAGCTTCTCAATTTGGCTCAGAAACTCTGGATTGAATTTTCAATCAAGGCTAGTGTTTTTTAACATGTGGTCCGCAGACCCCTGGGGATCCGCAAATATATGTATTTGTAATATATATATATTGAAACATTTAACAAAAATAAATAAATGCCCCCAAGAGTCTCCTAATTGTTTCGGGATTATTTTCCAGTACCCGAAAAAATAACAAATGAATATTAGACCCTTTCATCACAGATGTTATTGGTATTACTGGCTTGCCAATGGCACAGGAAAATCAACTAGTAGAAATATCATGTGATTCAGTTTTGAAACGTTATTTCAAAGAATCCTCTTTATCAAGTTTTTTCATGAATGTAAAGAAAGATTATAAGGAAATGTTAGAGGAAGCCCTTTTTTTTATTATTTTTATTTAATTGAATATAATCTGATGGTGATCTTATATACATACATTTAGTTTTTTTTACATTAATAATTAGTCCTACATCATGAGACCATTTGAGTAGCTCGTTAAAGTCTCTTTGCAATTCATTAATTTCTATTTCCGGGTTTTCATTTGATACAACTAGTGCAGTATCATCTGCAAAAATGAATCTACGGGCTATTTTAAACAGTTTAGACAAGGCAATGACATATATAATGTATAATTTAGGGCCTAAAATTGACCCTTGCGGTACTCCTGTTTTTATAAATCTAAAATTACTCATTTCATTCAAAATCTTAACGTACATTTTTCTATTTGTTAAATAGTTTTTGAAAAATGATAGCAGTTTACCACGGATTCCTATGATTTCAAGTACCTTGATTAATTGTGTGTGGCTGAGTGTATCGAAAGCTTTTGAGAAATCAATGAATAATACCAGTACATGTTTTCTAGAGTTAAGCTGTGAATTTATATAATTAGAAAATTTTTCGAGAAGTTTAACACAGCTTTTTTTTTTTGGAAGCCATACTGACATTCATCAATAATGCCCAATTTATTTAAATATTTTTCCAAATTTATAGATATATATTTTTCTAAGATTTTTTCTAATGCCGGTAACAATGAAATAGGCCTATAATTATTTATTACGGTGTGATCTCCATTTTTATAAATGGGCCTTATGATGCTGCATTTTAGTTCAGCTGGAATGATGCTTGTGTCAATAATTCTGTTAATTAGGTGGGTAATTATAGGACTAAGTAATTTTACGTGTTTTTTTAGATCATACATGCGAATTAAATCCACGCCCGGTGTCTTGGAGTTTTTCATTCGTCCGATAATGCATTCAGTTTGTTTCGCATTAGCTCTTGGTAGGTACATTGAATGTTGCAAATGTTCTTGATTCCACTCGGACGCTCGAACGTTGCATTCGTGTAATAACTGATTTACGCCCTCGTCAAAGAAATTTGCAAAGTTTTCTACCATCACATCCGCCGCTTGAGAATTTAAGAAATATTTAGATATGATTTCGTCACAATCGGATTTATTTTTCCTTCCCAATATTTGATTTACTTCATTCCATGTTTTTTTAATGTCTTTAAAGCAATGATTAAATTTATTATTATAATATTTTTTTTTTGTGTTTAATATTTTTTTATTCAGTATATTTCTGTATTTCTTGTATTCGATTTCATATAATTTATTGTTAGGGGTGTTTTTCCATTTTTTCCATAGTGTGTCTCGTAGTTGTATATTTTCAATGAGGTTATAATTTATCCAATCTTTTTGGTTATTACGATGTTTATTTGTATTTGATTTAGTTATGGTACTTTTTTCATAAATATATTTAAATTTAGATTTAATTTCTTCATATATTAAGTTAGATTCCGTTATGTTTAGTATTTCATTCCAATTTGTGATTTCAATCAGTAGATCCACTTTTTTTCCGATATCACTGTATATTTCGTACGGTGCGATTTATTGGAGGTACCTATCTCATAAGTAGAGAAACGAATCGTGGTCGCAATAAAATGGTCCGCTATGATAGTTTCGCATACGCATCAGCTGATTTCATTTGTCTCTCTCTCTCTTACATAGATATGATCTAAACATGTAGCCGTTACGTAGTTAGTCAGTATGGCTTCCCGGGTAACATCATTAATACATTTTAAAAATCCAAAATTAGCCATCATGTTTTCGTATTGCATTACAATTGATTCCTGATAATTAAGTAAATTTATGTTCGTATCCCCGAGAACTATGAGAGATTCTTTAATTTCGATATTTCCCAATATAGCTTCAAACTCTTCGAGAAATAGTTTTTTTATTTGAATTGGGTGGTCTGTATATTGCTAGTATATGTATACGTTTATGTTTATTAACAGAAATAGTTCCGTAAACACATTCAAAATTTGTTGGAATTATGTTAATTTGTTCAAATGTAAGGTGATCTTTTACGTATATAATAATCCCGCCTCCCGATCTGTTTTTTCGACAAAAGTAATGAGAACTAAAACCCGATATTGTGTATAGATTTACATCATTTTGATTTATCGACGTTTCGCAAATCGTAATTATGTCAATATTACTTAGAGAGCTAGAGATAACGAGAAGAAAAGTTTCCCAATATTTAGATAAAGATCGAATATTCAAGTTGATTGCAGTTAAATTATTATTTCCTGATACATGTTTTTTGATAATCCAGTTATCAAAACTTCGCGTGCGTTCATAATCGTTTTCAGATATGTCAAATTCTCCGTTTAAATCGCCATAAAATTGAAAAAATATTTTAAAATGCAGCAGTAATTTATAAACATGAATAAGGATTTAATTAAACATAAAATATATGTAGATATTATTATAGTAGTGAGCCTTTCCAGTACGCATTGTTCAAGGTTTATTTCAAAGCTAGGTAAATTTAATAATTGGCACATGTTAAAGGTGACTATAATATTATCTACATATATGAGTAAATAAGTATATAGGAGCATCAGTATAAATTTCAGAATGCTGTTGTTAACACTTTGGTAATAGGACAATACATTTAAAAATATGTTTAGCGGTAATTTTTGCATGAATATGAAATGTTTGCACTTGAAAAGTAAAATATGAATATTGTTATTTTTAAGAGAAGGTGATAAGAAGTAGTAATATAAAATTTCAGTTATTAACATTATTGAAACATTTACTGCTTTTCTCAACAACATCCCTCTGTGAAAAGGCATTCTCTGCTCTAAGTATATACTAAAAACAAACACAGAAACAGATTACAAGTGGAATCCGATTTGAGATTCCAACATAGTAGTAACATCAACCCGGGTATCACTAATTTTGTTGTAAAAAAATAACACCAACCTTGCGTTGCTGCTGTAGTTTTTTGGTATAATTGGTCCTTGAAGAGCGTCCTGCTTGAGGGCTTGCTTGATTTCCTAGGGGTCCGTGGCTGAAAAAGGTTGGGAAACACTGATCTAGGCGATACAAGGATGATTTTTAAAAATATGTTTACAGAATATTTCGAAATATTTCTAGGGATGAAAAAAATTGTTCTGTGTGTTGACTCTATGAGACTCGAAATATGTCGTTGTGAAAGATTTTTCCAACTATATATTACCGTTGGTAAGTTATGTTAATTTCAATTGTAAGGTATTGTCTTATTCGTTGCTCCTGCTAGATTTGTATGAATAGATTGTTGGAAGAGTCATCGGATAATGCGACACACAATAGACTGCAGAAAGCTATATCCCAGTTTGATGACTTTCCATCCAAGTCAGACGACAACTCGCAAAAAGGTCTTAATGAAAAGCAAATGAAATTCAATTGACTAAAGATTTGAAATGATTTTTTTATGAGTGTGTTGGAAAGATCGGGGTGGTTTTGAATTGTGAGGACGATTTAAGGGAAGTTTAGTATGTACTGCGCTATTTGTAGGTAAGGCTTGTTGACTGACCGCTTCGTATCACAAAAGGCACAATTACTCGTTGCGGGCTGTTGTTTGTCCTCCTAGGAAAACGTCCTCGTATAGTCCGGGAGAGGTACGGCAAGGGCAGAAGGATTGAATAAATAGAAACCTGCAGGAAAGCCTGAATAACATTTATTCTAAAGTCATCATTAAGCATGTTAAGGTATCGTTAAATAAAGAATATTGCCATCTCTCGACGTAAAAATTCCTTTAAAATTTTATTTCCCATTAGCCATTTTTTACGTCTTTTTATCTAAGAAACTTTCATTATATCACCGATTATTATGTTTTACAGAACACTTTATCTTATTTTGTTACAAAATTCATTGATTATTATCTTCATTAAGACCATCCAAAAACCCACTGTGTTAAAAATTCGCCTAATAAAATCTATTTTATGCAACAATTCATCTCAAATAAGGGAATTTTTCAAATCGCATTTCCATACCTCTTTTATTTAATGAACGACGTTTCTCAATTCATTTTTGAATGAAATGCCTTCTGGAAAAATTGAAAATGAGCCGTTTCTTCGTCATAATAAGGCTTTGTTCTTAAAAAACTTAAATTTTAAGTTAATACAAAAAAGAATTGATTATGTACAGTCACACTACCATTAAAATAAAATAAATGATTAAAAACATATTTAAAATCAACGATTAAAATATTGTTTCCGTGTTTTATTTCATCGGTAAATCAGAAAAAAATAAATATATTTTATGGAACGTAATATTTAATTTCGGTCCATTAAAATAGAGCTTTCCTCTAATGTAAAACGTCCCCTTAAAACATTTTACAGAGAACAAGACTTGATTGTATTCCGTCCACATGACGTACACCCCGCTTCCGAATACAAATATGGCGGGCGGAAGTGGCTCAGGCAGGTCACTGACTCGCTACCTCGCTACTTCCGGTCACTGCTAAGCGGATATTTGAAAAAAGCTCAACATCAAATATGCACAACATTTTTTTTGCATTTCCTGTAAAAGATTGATGGGCGAGGGTCAAAAGTATTACAGAGAACTGTGGTTTTATTGATGAATTGTTATTGTTGTGATATTTTCATACGTCGTCGATTACAAAATAAATTCGGTTTGGGACGCATTACACAGCCGTTAAATAAAAAGAAACTGGCAATGTTCAATAAGATTTTTTTTTAAACTGTTCATGTTAATTCTTTTAAGCAATGTAAGAATAAAAAAATATTGCCGATGAACTGAATCCTTCAAATGTAATAAAGGCAAATATTAATTATTATTTTTAATTTATAAACTAACGTTTAGACAAGATTTTTATGCATAGCACAAAGGGTAAAAAAAAAAAAAAAAAATATATATATATATATATAATAAGCAGTAATTGTTGAATGAAACACTAGTATATATTGAATCATTTGGCGGGTATTTGATAAGCCCCCATAGCTCAGTGGTCAAGAGCAGCTGACCGGCAATCAGAAAGACAAGTACCTTTTCGTTGGCGGCAAGTATCTTTTCTCGGAAGATTTTTCAATGTTGATGAGTGTTTCAGGCCGATAATTATTGCTTATAATAAGTAATAAAGGCACTTTATAATACTTCTATTTTTGAAACTGACAATTCATGGTGGAATTCCATTATAATGAATCACATATAAAACTTTTTTCCACTTTAATTTTATTAACCGTAACCGGTTTCAGCTCGTTACCAAAAATAATATAATTAATAAAATAAATTAGACAGTCTAAAACGTAACAAAAAATGTAATTAATATAATTGATTAAAATCCTTGTAGACCACCCCTATTCCCCTCCCCCAAATGTTATTATGTAAACCGTAGACTAAGAATAATTTGTACCAGTCTGAGGATGGCTTTAACGAGCTGAAACCGGTTACGATGAATAAAATTAAAGTGAAAAAAAGTTTTATGTTTGTTTTATTATAATATATTGTAATAAAGGCACGTTACACAGAAAGGAAAGACTTTGACAATAATAACTATTGATTCCAGTAATGATGAAGATTGCAAAAAAATATTCAATTGCATTGGAAAGATTGGAATACAGTTATAAATGATATCATAGAGGGTAACTTTGTGCTGCCACCTGTAAAAATAATGTTTCAAACTAACTGCCGTCACGTTATTTATCTTTTTTCTAGCCTAAAATACAACACAATCACAGTTCTTTGACCTACTGAAATTTCGACGGAAAATTTCATACAAATTTACAGAAATTCGGTCTGAATTGCTCATTTTGCCCGAAAGTCGCTCACTTATTAAAACAGTTTCAGGAGGCACCACAATAAACACCGCGTTTAATCGTTGCCTGTGACCTACGCTGGCCCCTGCTCCCCTGCTCCCCCGGCAGCACCCTGGCAGCACCCTGGGGCTAAAGGGCATATTTGATGTTAAAAGATGAAAACCTATTTTCATTTGACCACACAAATTCCACTGCACGTAAGTCACTGGAATTATTACTAAAACCGAATGAAATGATAAAGGAAGAAAATTGAGGTAAGATTAAGGTTTGTGAAAAGTTTTCTAATCAGATAGTTATTAGGTAGTTTACAAACTCACAACCAGATTTTATAATACAGTCCGTAGCACATGTATGTATATCGAAACATAAATATGCCAATTATTTCAAGCTTTAACAATATGTTACAAATTATCAAATTTAAAAAAAGAACCTTTTTTTTTTTTTTAGAAATTTAATTAAAATTAAATTTGATAATGTTATTATCGAGTTCTGCAAGTTTTTAGGTAAGTGTTTTAGTTACAGCTGTTTCGACTTGTAAGGTCATTTTCAAACTGTGGTGAAGCCACGCACGGACGACTTATTTATAAGATTTTAAATGTCAATTTTTGAAGGTGTCTAAGTTGATTTATTACCGGTTAAACCAATTTGTAGAGACACTAATTGAGAGAGTAATGTGGGATTCGGAGTATTTTCCTTTGGTTTTCCTTGCACTAAGTGTAAGGGTTTTCTTAATTGATTTAGATATTTATAGATATATTATTTTTTAGGTTTGGTAAACGTAAAAAAAAAATAATAATAAATAAATGAAAAAATGCACTTAAATGAGTCATAGCAATAACGTCATTCTCGTCATATTTGTTGTCTTCTGTATTGTTATTTATAATAGTAAAATAATGATATTAGTTGTCTTATTAATTTTAGATTAGAAATTCTATTGGAAATTTATTATTATTTTATTATTTTACATGACTCTGTAGCTTTTCAAGTAATGCAAAAGTTGTAATAATATACAAATGATTAATATGTCCAATGTAGTAATATTAAGTAGCTGTAACACATAAGTTATCATCATCTAAGCAGAAGCATATTCTTTATTGGGAGAGTTTAGTAAGTCAATATCACTGTTGAATAAAATTTGTGGGGAAATAAAAAAATAAATTAAAAATATGATCTAACTTAACCCTGCTACACAAAGCTAAAACTTTTCGAAGTTACAGCGTCCTTGAGGAGATTTTTCACAAAAACGGCGCCACACAAATTATGTAATATTATTATCTTTATTTTATTGTGATATTCTGAAAGGTGATTTTGCAGCGGAATAGAAAGCATCGATTTCGTTTCCGATTTTCTCTTGGAGTTTTTTTATAATGCATCGTTTAATTGCAAATGTGCCCCTAATATCTCATTTCTAGTGTAGAAATGTCAATATGATTCCTTCCTCTGCCCACTTATCGTTCATGTAACCGTCTTATTAATGAAAACTTCATTAAATTATACTGGCTTTCTAAATGCGACGCCTACGATATTATGTTATCTTATGATGCAATCTGCAGTTCTCTCTTGCTGCACAGAACAGCCGCCCAACATTCCCCTGCCCCCCGCCATATTCCGAAAACCCTCTCCAGTGGTCTTTCCTCTATGTAACTTGGATATGATGAAACGGGCAATTCACTTAACGATTTCCTAGTCCGCAGGGTTTCGCTTTATTACTCCGATGATTTTGAAACTTTAATTAACTGGAGCATTTAAATATTCACAGGCTCGGTGGTGAAGCGCCACTGAAATAGGACGCGCAGAAAATGCCCCAAGTCAATTTGAAATTCTTTTGCACTTATTCGAAAACACTCATTTAACCTAAAATATTATTCAAAGGAAATTCAAAGTTTATTGGTGTTATAAATTTCGCCCACTCGAATATCGTACCACCCGCTATGAAGGCGCCGCATCCGCGCTCAAAAAGAGGAAGATGGAGATATACAGGGTGTTAAGGGACGTACTTGACTTACTTTAACCAGTGATTCCTGACATTATTTGGAGTAAAAAATGTAAATGAAATTTTGGTCTCCGGTGACATTTTTGATGTTTTTTTTTTTCTACAAAAACATAAAAAAATGGTAGTTGTTGAACAGTTGGAGGTGGGGTAAGGGGTTCGTCGGACACCCGGCTGAGTGACCAGTGACGACATGCGGAAGAAATTTTTTTTTGTTTGATTTTGAAGAAAAAAATTTTGAAAAAAAGAAAAAAAGTTGTTAAAAAAAGTCACCGGAGAACAAAATGTCATTTACATTTTTTACTCCAAATAATGTCAGGAATCACTGGTTAAAGTGAGTCAAGTACGTCCCTTAACACCCTGTATATATAATTACAAAATGTTAGAGGAGCGTGCTAATATTTGAAACAATAAAATCAATGCGAAAATTGTGAAAATGTTTAATAAAACACGACTCGTTTAAAATAGTATTTTATTTTATTTTAAGTATCATTTAAAAATACTTTGTGAATTTTTTCACCACTATAACTTATAAAATAACTGAAACATAGTGTTTATAATAATTTTCGGAACATACTTTACGTTTTTTCTATCGAGGGAATTTCATATAATTTTCGTTTCAGCATGGAACTCGTCTAGATCTTCAAAAATAATATTTTTTTTCAAAAGCTTCAAATGTAAGAAGTCGGTAGAAATTCGGATAGCGGCGGCTAGCAACTTTTAATAAGGCTATAAACGACTACGTAGTACATAGGAAGCCATTCGACTTGTATATAGTACACATTACGTATGTTGTAAGTATTCTTCTCTCAGAACACTTCCCTGAAAATTCAAAACTTCAGTGATCAACCCACTGGCAGACTTTCCTAGCTAAAAATGTGAAAAGCAAAGTCGATCCTACCATTAAAATATGGAGATTCTCTTTATCTGTTGAAGCCTACATCAGAAGGTATCTACATTGACAACACCTCCACAAGTAGTGAATAAAGGACGGATAAGTTCAAATCACGTAGTATTTTGTGGAATAACTTCCAGTCTTCCAGTTCACCCGAGACACATCGGTGTTACATTATACGACGCCAGTTTGAATGGTTTAAAATGCCGTCATTATACGGGTATTTCTACCTTTGGAAGATGTTGTAGATAATGAAGTTGACAATAGCAATTTTTCCAAAAACTTTGTTTTGGCGTTAAATGAATCAATTGATGATAATGGCTTCCAAGATTCTTCAATAGTGACCAGTTGCTAACCCTGTACAAATCTCAAGTATGCCCAATAAGTGAATTTGGGAGCTACCTCTGGGCTGGTGCTCCAAAATACTTGATAAACCTACCAGATTCAAATGAGGGTGGTCCATTTGATTGACAATCCGTTGTTAACAGAACAAACGTCATCACACAGTATTAATAGCCTAGCGACTGTATGGTTGAAATTTAAGAATCCGATTAAGAATACGACTCCCGTTTTCATACGTGGAGTTTGTAAACAAATCTACTTTTGTAATAGAACCGAATTAAAGCAATGGTAAAAGATGGCGCCACTTACGTTAACAGCTAGGGTGAGGAGCATCGCCTGGAAGGCGTAAGTAGGTACTATTGGATTTGCAATTTCTTGAATCTCTCTGGATGAGGAAAGATTGACATTAATATGGTTTTTATTGTAACTGGAATTTTGGAATAAAAATACCATGCGTCTATATATTATATTTGACGTCATTGCCTGTCGCGGTTACTTTTTCCCGGTGACTAGCTGTCACTGGATCCGAGAAACCAGCCGCTATCAGATTTATTAAAAGGTTACCAGCACTCAAACTGGGCGAAGCCGAACGAAAAGCCGCCCGCAGGGCCTAGAAGCAAAAGCCTTCGGCGTGGAATTTTAACTGCTAGTAACCATTTCTAATACCGTCGGCGTGCAACGTGGGCGTGCTGAGTCTGTTCTACAGGTATTTAATGGATCCTGCTCTAAGGAGCTAACAGCATTGATTCCTAGTGCACCAGCGCAGCGCACGTTAGCATGACATGTAGGTTCAGCTGAAGTGGGTTCTTGAACTCGGGTTCTTCGCGGGAAGCGGATCATATTCCTACTCCTTTTTCAAATCGGCTACTCCCCGAGAACCCAGTATTCCCAGTATTCAGAACCCGGATGTCCGGCTCCGGTCGAACCCATGCGTCTCGGTCCGAGCCGTTCGCGAGTCGGGAGTGATTCCCGGAACCTGCTCCAAGAACTTAAATACTTTTAAAAGGAAGCACGTCTCGGAGGCCCCCGGCAAAATGCAGAACTTACGCATCCCTAGTGCACGTGCGTGAAACTCGACGGACAGTAGCGGAACACATTCACAATTGAGGATGGCTTCATGAGAACGGGTCGTCTATTCGACTCGTTTTTGTGTATATCGGCTAGTATGTCGACAAGCGAACGCTCCACCGACATCCGTTTATCCTCCTTCATATAATCCGGAACTATTCAAGACCTACATTAATTAATCGCTTTCTATGACCCATACCTTAACCCGCTTCATAATGATCTCCAACCTGGTGGCGACATATTTCCTCAATGAACTATACGGACATGGGCGCTCTTTTTTTTTTTTTTTTTACAGTGAATACCGCACAAGAATCTCAACTGCTCCCGTCTGGAGCCTGTGAGACTATGGCATCCCCAATTGAGGTATGTTGTGAGGCTGAAGGTGGTGGGGAGGGGAAGGAGGTGGGGAAGAGGAACGTTGGGAAGTACCTGGCTATTCAGATCTGGTCACTAAACACGGCTAAAACCATTTTTAAGCCACGTTTCAATTCTGAATGGTGGTCTTACACCAGGGCGATACTGATAGTATCTTCCACTCTGGAACATGCCGCAAATATACTATATATTATTTTAAATGAATTAATTGTGAAATAACACAAATTAATCAAATAAAATTTATTTGCGCATGCCGGGTTCGAACCCGCGACCTCTGGATTGTGAGTCAAGAGTCTTACCCACTGGACTACGGAGGTCTTACCCACAGGACTACGGAGGACTAAGAGTCTTACCCACAGGACTACGGAGGTCGTCTCTTGTAAGGTGTTGAAAAAAAAATTACATTTAATTGCTTAACGCGACGAATATAAGGAAGCATAATGTAATATGACAATTTATATGATAATATGAAATTATAAAAGCTGGTCCAGGTTTGATGAAAGACGAGATTGAGAAAGCCTCGTGAAATCTATATGAAAAGTACATTTCCTGTCCCGCTTAGTTGTTCCGGCATTCTGTAGGATTACTCTGATGTTGACCAAGACCAATCTACTATAGGAGTGAGCATGAGGAAAATAATAAGATTATCAACAGTTTTCAGGTAATTTTCCGTTGGTTTTGTGACCGCATCGGCCAACCTTGTAGGTTGTAAATCAAAGGTTCATGTGATTTCTTTGCTCAATAACGCTTCTTGCATTTATTTAATAAATGTTTTGAACTGTTGAGTTTTAGAAGTATTAGATTTCTCCGAATAATTACAAGGCAAGCTTTTAATGAATTAATCATTTGTGTTTGATTGGTGTGATTGAATTCCGAAATTTTGTTACCAAGAATTTTAAATGATGACATTACCTTTGAAAGAATCTGAAAAGTTTTTTGAAGGCGTAAACTTTTATTTAATTAGAAAAATGAAACTATACAACTTTGTATAAACCACTTATATAATGTGCAAATCCGACCGGTTTCGGAACAAACGTTCCTTCGTCAGGGAAAGCTTATACTAATTTGACAGTTTAGAACAATGTTTTATTATGGTAGGGGGTGGAGCCGTTGTTAGTTAATAATGTAGATTGGGTGGGTAGGTATTAGTGTAGAGTGGGTGGGTAGGGGAACAAATCCATGATTGGGCTATATGACAATATTTTTTGTTTGTTGATAATAGATTCATTATTTTTAAGGGATTTTTAAATTTTTTTATTTTATTTAATTAGTTGTTAAAGCAAACAAGATGCAAATTCTAACAAAATTATAAACAAAATATACAGCAAATTTTTACAGTAGATTTTTATTTAAATTTAATTATTGTTTAACACATAGAATAAGTAACTATGACAATTAACTCTAAATCGCGAAAAAATCTACTTTTCATGAATTTTTTTTCAAGCCGGGTGGTTTCTGGCAAAAGACAGCTTCTAAATTACACTGGGTTGCAGGATTTTACATGAGTGATGCAAGTTTGAATTTTCAAATCATACCTTTTCTCTAGATTTTTTTTTACGTTAATTCCACACAGGCCCTGAGGAAAATAATTTCCTTCAGGGCCTATATCATCTTTGAAGATGTTGTGTGGATGTTGTCTTTTTGAGGAGAGGTAGGAGTGAAAATGGGTCGTTAAGAGATCCAAGTTGTAAGAGGGAGGAAATGCAGAGGCCGGAAATTTTTTTCACAGCCCAGCGGTTGAACTCAAAAACGAGTCGTAGATGCAACTGCATTAACAAATGTTAACCTTTTGCACGTGTTGGGGTTAGGGGCGCGCTTGGCATGCTTCCCGACTATGCAGCGATGCAAGAGGAATCAATAACGCTGGAACCTCGGAGCATCTTCCATTTTAATACCGGTAGAACAAGGAGAGCATACCTACCTGACGTCTGGGCTCTAACAATTGCAATCCGCTTGATAAGATAAGGAATCTATCAAACGGAACTCCCGCTTCTGCACATTCAAGTGTTTTTCAGATATTTGGGGCTCCAGACCAGAGATGTACTATATGTTTTGTACTATTAAAATATCTGCGAGCCCTATACAGCACGCCCGGGGTCTGAGAGGCTAACTTCACCCTGGCTTCGATGGAGCCCCCGTGCCTGAGCTGGTCACTTGAATTACACCAAGCGAAGCTATGGAAGGCATGCTGGGAAGATTGCTTCCGTTGAAGGAGGCTAGATTGTCATTTCGATTCCTTTATTCGTAATCAGACATAATTGGGTCTTCGAAATATTAAATTCGACTAGGTTATTCCTACCCCAAGAGGAGAATCCGCCCGCAACCGTTTGGGTCTCATCGAAACGTTCCAGGCACCGCACCCAGAAATCGTCATATACGCTAGATTACCATATGAGCAGTTCCGCTGGAATCCGTATTGACGGTCTGTAATAATTTTATTCTTCTCGGGGTATGTGAGCAGTTTGTCGATTTTTTGCATCAGTTCCACACAGGAAGCCCTGAAGAAAATAATTTCCCTCAAGGCCTATGTGAGGAGATACTGGGTGAAGCGTATTTTTAAGGAAAGGAAGTTCTGAAAAAGAAAGCGGTATGAGGGTGGCTAGGAATCTGGGGGTCAGTGTGTCCACGAGTGACGGACGTGTGAATCCATCCCTCCAACTGCGGTGTAAGGCGATGGGTCGAGATAGTCCAGCTGGAAAGGTTAATAGGTCAAAAGGCCTCCCTCAACCAGTCCTTCTCGATCCGGCCCGCCATGCAGCAGGTGGGCAAAGGCATCTGCCGCAAAAACCAGGACAAACCTCACCCCATGAACCCGGGTACCAAAAAGTCACCAAACGTAGCGAACCCCTTGGGGTAACCTACGGCAAAGGTGTTGATAATCCAGTAAATGGTTCCCGGGCGGCGGTACCCATACCTGCCTTCCAAGTTGATCAAACGTTCCATCACTTGCCGGGTTGGAGCGGTCACCCTTCTTTGGAAAAGGATGAATGACAGCTTTTTTCCAACCAGAGGGTACAGAGCCAGACTTCAGGGATATTTTAAAAAGATTGAGTCAAAATTGGAGCTATTCATGCAGCGCACCTCTGCAATACCAGGGCAGCTATTCCGTCAGGTCCGCGAGCAATTGAAACAAGGCCTCGTAAGACGTGGAGTACAACTAGATGCCGGATCCTTAGCTTTTTCACATAAAAACCGCAGTAAGGAAGCACCTTGATTATCGAGGGTCGAGTTTTTCGCAAAAATTTGCCTAATAAGTTAGCCTTTATAATAAGAACCTGTCGAAAGTCAATAAAAGAAAATTTCACGCTGGTTAATCGGACAAACACTATTTAATAGTGTATGTCCGATTAATTATTCAGATCTGACACAGCCACACATCCAGTTTGGGACTTTTATGGTCCCAAAAGTTCCAGATAGTAGAGATCAGTTAGGTTTTGTGAAGTATTCACGTTAAATTGATTCTTGGTAATTCAATATTAAGGACTCCTTTGACTCCTGCAAACACTTCACAAAAATGCCAAAAATCAGATAATTTTTCGACTAAATTAAAATGTAATTAATCCCTTCTGACGTGCAGGTCCGTTGCTCGTAGCGGCAAAACCACGTAGATTACAAGGCCGGGACACTGGAGAAAATTAGCCTCTTGTGGGAGTAGGAAAACTTTTACAAAAAACGTACTTTTTTGAAAATTAACTAAAACTTTTAAAAAAATTTAACATACTTATGGAAAAAGATATTTTTTAAATGTACGACTATATTATTTTATTTAAAGATCCCAAGTAATAAGGATAACATGTTAAGAGGCTGATTTTATTGAGTTTTAAACAAAAAGAAGAAAAAAATATTTATCGAGTGCAGTTTACGTGCGGTAGAAGCGAAACTTTACCAAACCAATCTCAACCAATACTTAAAAGTAAGATCATAAACAAAGCGTCCAATGAGCGCAGACCTTAACCAATAGGAGCCTTTAAAAGTGACGTCATAATCAACGCGGCCAATGAGCGCAGTTTGATGCGTCCTTTCCCTTTCATCCGAATTCCATATCAAAGCGGGGCTAAAGAAGTTTCACTTCAAAAAATATTTATATTTTTTTGGGATCCCATACAGGTTAAAATGTTGATTTTATTGAGTTTCCCGGCCTTGCGATCCATGTGTTTTTTTTACTGTGGTAGGCAAAGGCAGAAAGTATCCAGTTCGAAGAAGCGCCGCGCCGAGCTATTTAGCATAACGAGGTTGGTGCTCGGGCCGGGGCCGGGACCGGGGCAGGGCGATGTTTGCCCATCCTCCAACAGTTTGTCGACTAATTTGGCCGGAAAACTTCCCCCAAACAGGGGCTAATGAGAACATATTGTGAGGCCCTAATGCCCGAAATGAATTCAGCGTTTTGCCATTTTTCGGCAACATTAGGCGTGACTTACCGCGGCGGGACGTCGCGATGCGGAATAGTGCGCACGATGATTACCGCAGTACAGAATTTAGGTATAGATTATATAAGTGCTTATTTTCTATTTTTAAGGTTTTATGTGAATTAAAAATATACTGATAATTTTTTAGCTTTTCACGGCCAATAGCATTTTTGATATTTGTTTTGGGGGTGTTATGTCGTGTTGCTCTACCTCCTACTTTAGCCAGCGTTTCGGACAGCGTTGCAGTATCCATCATCAGGGCAGATCCGGCAGATATGATACATCTGCCCTGATGATGAACCCTGCAACGCTGTCCGAAACGTTGGCTAAAGTACGAGGTAGCGTAACACGACATAACACCCCAAATACCACAAATGAAAAAAAAAATATATATACTGGGCTAAAATTTTTTAAGGATAATTTTTTTTAAACGTAATAAACAATATTATGCTGGTATGAGCAATGAAATCGTAATATCATTATAAATGTTGGATCTTGGTACTGAAGAAATAAAAACAATTTATTTTACTACTCTTAATTATGAGGCCAAATATTACTAATTTTAAAAGAGTGCACTAATGTATGAATGTACTCCATTTAAATTAAAAATCAATACACAAAAATAATAAACCTATATACATTTGTTTCACTGCTGTGTCCTATTAGGTAGTAGATTTATTAAAGTTTAGTCTTAAAAATTATGATAGGAAAGGTGCAATACTTTAATACGACATTTACTTTTTATACGTATCGTAAAAAAAAAGTCTTTTTAAATAATTTTATGTTTACAAAATCTCTAATAGTCAAAATCAAAGAAGTGTGGCAAAACAATTCAATTATATTTTTTTAATTAAAACAAAACCAGAACATGGAAGCTAATATCTTAAATTATTACTCTAATATTTGAAACTCGGGGTCGCGTTTAGCCTAAAAGAAACTAAATATGTAGTTAAAATTATTTGAAATAAATAAAATATATCGATAGCTTGTGGCGTTTAAAACAAAATCAAATGTTTTAAATGAAGATCGTCACGATGTGAAAATTATTGCAAGGGCGCCAGTTCAAGAAATTGAACAGAATATTAAATGGTGAATCAATTTTAATACATAAAACTTAAAATTAAACGATGTATTAACTCACAGGTCGACAGAGATTCACAGTAGTATGTCTTTGTCGTCAAAACAAACGTCCAGCCTCTCTGACTTTCTATTCGGAACTGTTTGAAAAATTAGTTTGCCGAAAATATGTTTTAGGCAATAGAAGAACGCAGGATTCCTTTTGTTCTAATTTTGGCTTTCCAAATAGGAATTAAAAATCAATTCGAATTAATACGTAGACTTAATTACTGCTTAACGGGTGCTTACTTAGCATTGTAATTTCAAACTGTTACAAAATTACTTTGAGACAGGAACGAAACCAATTATCTCCCAACGGAATCTGTGCTGTGATAATATGCCCGACAACCTTTAAACACTGACTAGATGATAAAAAATATTTATTTCACAGTAGATATTAAAGTTTGAGCTCCATATTGACACCTTTCAATTTGGGGGGCGGGAATGGGTACCGCCGCCCCGGGAACTATTTGTTGGATAACCAACACCTCTGCCACAGGTCACCCCAACTAGTTCGCTACGTATGGTGCTTTAGCACGGGTGCCCGGATGCATGGGGTGAGGTTCGTCTATGTCTTGACCAGGACACACTGAATCCCAGATTCCTACCTACCCCTCATACTTTTTTCGTTCCCAGAAATTCCTTTCCTTCCTTTTGACTCTCCGCTTAGAATACCCAAAGATGACATAGGCCGTGAGGAAAATAATTTTCTCAGTTCTTCCTGTGTGGAGTTAATGTAAAAAGAAATCTTTAGTGGCAAACGAACAGCACAAAGTTCAGTAAAGTTTTACTGTAATTTTTTTTTCCAAGAAATAGGGATAGGTTATAATGGAGCTATCAATGGTATTATTATCTTATAGAATATCCTATATTGTGTTCCGCCCAGTTACGTCCTCGCAAACATCGTTTGAAAACCTCCAGAACCATTACATAATTTTATTAAAAATTTGAAAAATTTATAATGTTTTCGAGAATTTCGTAAGATGTTAACAAATGATTTCCATTTTGTGTGTTCAGCGTTAACCCTTCGAATAATAAGAAAATAATTTTCTGTCAAATTTTGCCTATCCAGGTTTGCGCGCAAAATTCCCGGTTCTTCCCATGCATTTTAAATGTTCCTATTTATTGGTTTTTTTTAACGCTTTTGCAAAAACAAAAATTGTTCTAAAATCTAGATAAAATAATCTTTCCGGTGTGTTTATTAGAAATCAACATTTTTGTTTCTAAATATTAAAATTTTAATATTGGAAATTTAAATTGGCTAAAAATGCATACCTGCGAATATTCGAATTAAAGTAATTAAAATAGAATAAACTTAAAATTTAAAATACAGACTCCTTTTCTAAATAAAATTTGAAATAAAACTGTCACCTCACTTTTTATCACTTTAATATAATTTTATTTTTAAATTAAATGTGCGAAAAATTAAACCTTCACTTTTGATCGGGTTTGTAAAATATCTGAAAAACCTAGCTCATATAATTCTAAAACAATGAGAAGCATTATTTCATTCCGTTTCTAACATAAAAGAAATCACAAATATTCGCATAACAGGAAGAGAGATATCTAACTTTTAATAATGCACTGTCGCTCTGGGACAATCTGGGTCTCCTGTTATTATAACGGCATATGATATTTTGGGACAACTTGGGTCTCCTGTGATTAGACGGGTTTTAACTAATGAATGAATGCCCTTGGATGATCACTATGTAATATTGATAATTAAAAACACTACCCGTCAGTTGTCCTTATTTTAACAATATTCACTAAGTTTTCCGAGACTCTTCCCTTGTTATATTTGAGTACGTAGCCACTACCTACCCCTACAAATTTTGATGAATGATCCTCGTTTGTCTTGTAACATGAAGTTTCCTGCCTCTTTCACCCCATCCCTTGTCATGAAGCACTGATAAAATTGAAATGAAAATCATGTAACAAATTATCTCGGTGAGAGGTTTCCATCCACTTCTCGTACCTCCAGAGGGTATTTAATACGGCTTCTTAAATATATTCTCCAGATAGGGGAAAATTTATAAAAACAAAGCTCAGGTTTATTTATTCACGTCAAGCTCATTGACGTCACGGATGCGGTGATGTAATTTTACTTTAAAATTTTCAATTTGGTTGATGTAAAACAAAACACCTATTATTACTGGAGAGAAAATATTTGTTTGCTGGAAGGTGGCTGGAAGTCTATTGTTATCATTATGAATAACAAGTGTTTCTGTAATGTACACAAAAGAAAGCATTACTTGTAGGTACCTAAGAACATTCGATGTCTTATTTTTCTGTTTTATTTTATTGAGCTCTGAGGGTTCTTACTACGCCGAAAAATGTATAACCATACCAGATCGAGAATTGAGATTACGTTCGTATTATATATTTTAGCATTAAGAATTGTCTTGTCTCCTCTATTATGTATGTTCTGAAATAATCATTTACGAGACATTCTGTAGCATACGGAATTTAATTATATATTACGCCAAACCTAGAAGAGCGAAAGCTAAATTTAAAAAAATGCTAACAATTATTATAAGCAATAATTATCAGCCTGAAACACTCATCAACATTGATAAATCTTCCGAGAAAATAATTGTTATAATTGTTACCCTTAATAATTGTTATAATTGTTACCCTTTGTGCTATGCATAAAAATCTTGTCTAAACGTTAGTTTATAAATTAAAAATAATAATTAATATTTGACAAGTTTAAGTATTTCCCCAATAAATGTAGTCATAATTTGTCTCGACACCACCTAGCGAGGGATTTAACACTTACAATGTCTCTCTCGCAAAAATAAAGTTGGTTGTTTTCAGGTGAAAAAAATATAATAAGCAGTAATTGTTGAATGAAACACTAGTATATATTGAATTATTTGGCGGGTATTTGATAAGCCCCCATAGCTCAGTGGTCAAGAGCAGCTGACCGGCAATCAGAAGGACACGGGTTCAAGTCCCGTTGGCGGCAAGTATCTTTTCTCGGAAGATTTTTCAATGTTGATAAGTGTTTCAGACTGATAATAATTATTGCTTATAATAATTGTTACCCTTTTTGCTATGCATAAAAATCTTGTCTAAACGTTAGTTTATAAATTAAAAATAATAATTTAAAAAAATACTATTATGCTTACAATTTTTTCAAGTTTTTTTACAAAGCTTTTTTTCCTTCGGCATTAACTATAGTTTAACAATTATCTCAAGACCTTTTGTTTTATTAGAATTTAATTTTACTTGTTACTTATTTGTTATAAGTTATAATCCATTAGCTGTTTCGGCGTGTCCGTGTCATTCAGTAGCGTTTTTAAATTATCTTCAAATTTACAAACATTGAAAATAAAATTAACAAATACATAAAATAAAAAAAATAATACTGTTAACAAAAACAATAACACCCTGTTGCTGCCCTTTTTTTTCTTATTTTGACTCCTCCCATTCTCCACCCTCCAAATCTCTAGCTCAAATTCTACCTAAAAATCCCTACCTAACATTACCTACCTAATTATTTCTGTACTTTTATTATTTTAAGTTCGTTTTTTTAAACGTTCGTGTAAGACATGGACGAATCGAAAACGGTAGCGAATTGTAAAAAAATAAAACTCTTAAAAGTCAATCACATATATTTTTTAATATAAATATAAGTGGGTACACTGGTGTTATATACATGTCGGCACAAAATATATTTATAATCGCAATCTCACCAAAGAAGAAACTGGTTCTTGTGCTTGGTGAGCAAGTTACACTAATTATAAGGAAAATAGAACATTATGTATAGGAACAATTGAAACTTCTGGATCATCTTTATGTGTAGGTGTACGTATATAGGATTCAGTTACCTACTAAAATATTGAGCACAATTACAAATATCTAAATAAAATAGAGAATATAGGCCGATAATAAACATAAAGAAAGAGAAAAACAGTCAATTATTTTTTTTTTATTTTAACTTTATGAGTAAAACCTCATATTGTAATATTTAATTAAATGAAGACAATATAAGCGAAAATCAATCGAAAATCTGGAAACAGAAAAATCAGAAATAGATATTGACACCTCTCTGACTTCAAGTCCCAGAGGTGTCAATATCTATTTCTGATTTTTCTGTTTCCAGATTTTAGATTGATTTTCGCTTATATTGTGTTCATTTAATTAAATAGTAAATTATTTAGTTAATTATTCCTGAAAAGTTTTACTTCAGTTTGAGTTTCAGTTGGTTGATATCTTTATTTTTTTTTATTTCAATTGGAAGGTTGTTGAAATACTTATTCCTAAATAAAAAATGGTTTTGCATTAGTTTCGTATTACATTTTGGTATTTTGATGTTGAATTGATATATTTTTGTAAATTCGGATAATTGCATATATATAATAATCTATAAGTTATCCTCTACTCGAGGCACCCCGAAATGTTTTCTGTTGGATATGTGGAGGGTTTCTTTGGGATCACTTTGATGATTAGCTTATGTACCACTTCGATCGGGGTTAGAATATTATTGTATGACCTCCCTCCTCCCATCCAGTAATTCCATATTGAATTAGGTTGTGTTTTAAATTATGTCTTATTTTTATGAATGTACACACTTTCTGATACAATAAACTAATTCAAAGATATGGCTCTTCCACTTTGTGACTTGTTCTATTAACACTCCGAAATGTTTAATTTCTGATACTGAGTTCGATATTTAACAGCCTTGGATACATATGATTTTCTTACATAAATCGTTGACTTAGTTCTTAATTGTCCAAACGATCATTTTAGTTTTTTTTCAATCTCCTCTTTAAAGTACGAAAAATGAAAATTAATCACTTACCTAAAAATTATTTAAACTAATGAGACCTTAACCTTTACGGAATAGCTTTATCTTAAACATCTATTATAATGTTTCATTGAAATAATAAAAGAAAATTTTCTCGTCCTGTTAAATTTTCTAATGGTCGTTTGAACAATTAAGAACTGAGGCGACGATTTGTTATTGTGAATAATTTTTTAGTGTTGGGGAGTGTTTTTAGTTTATTAATTGAGAAATGTATGTAATATGTTTTGTTAGTGTTCAATGAGAGAAGAAAATATAACAATAATAAGGAACTCCAGTGAAAATTATGGATTTAAAAAAATATGTTCATGTAGACCAATAAACGCTGATTCTGAATATATAAGTTTTATCATAATAATGTTAAACGAAGAGTTTTTAAAAATCTATTTTAGTCCATTTTTAATCGGATCGTAAAAACACGCCGTCAAGTTGGCATTATTGAAATTTTTGTGGTGACGTCAATGTTCGACGTGTCGTGACGTCACCTTAAAGTCATTGTATGGGAATGTATGATACGACATAAGACATCATATTAATTTATTCGTTTATTTACATACTGTTGATAGAGATTTAGTTGTTGTGTTTTTTGAAACATTATTTAGGCCTAAATAATGTTTAAAAAATAAAGGTACCTATCTCTTATTATTTTATCTCTATTATTGAAAATATTCAAAAACTACTGAAAAAAAATAGTAATGCAACTTCTAGGGAGAATACTTCGAACAACTGAATTCAAAATGGCGGCAGTTGATCAGCTGATGGCCTGATCCTATAGTAATTTTTCAGGAGTGATGACGTCACACGATTCACCATACATACGGTGGTTTTCGGGGGTCTTGAAAAATTAAAACTTTGACAATTATTTTAACTATTAAAACTAACTCTACAAATAAAAATAAAAATGCAGTTATTTAAGTTGGAGGGTCATTGTTTATTTAAAAAAATTGGACTGGAGTTCTCTATCGTGAAAACCGAAAGATGGCGTACCACCCATCTAATTGAAAAGTCGGTACATCCGCTGCATTAAGGTAACGTAAAAAATCGCTATTGCGAGATCACATAGATCCGTAATCTTTAAAAGCTAATTGAATAGGTTTAGAATTGAAACCTGTTCGTATTAGTAACCCCTTAAAATATATGTCTCCTATAAACATCTAGTGCTAATATCTAGTTTGGTCGTCGCAGTAAACAAACCCAGTTAAGTAGCTTTCGGTGATATTATTATAAATAAGGGTTAGTCACACAGCGAAGCAAGATAAGTTTTCATCCCTTGGGATTAAAAATAAATTAATATCAAAGGGGTAAGTTTAAATGGCTAAAGTTGTTTATTACGCACTTTTTGTTTGTATTTTATGTTAAGGTAATTGTTTCAGAACACTTTTATCTCGATACGTATTTTCTTCATTAGCCGTATAAACTTTTTCATATCTAACGGATTTAGAAGCAATTAAAGTAGACGATCGGTACAAGCGCCATAAATTTCGTTTAGAGTAGAAATTTGTTGTTTTTAACAAGGGTTGTTAAAAAGACTTTATCAGGATGGTAGTACCGCCAAATATTAGTGAGCTAATTATACTTAACAATGATAGCTGTATATATGTATAAACTTTTTAGTCTGATTTGAGAAATTGGTTAATTTATCGTGAAACATCATAAATGTAACAAAGTTAATTAACCCACGTAGGTATCTCCCTCACATTTTTAATAACACTTTAACTAGTGCGAGACCACTACTCAGGGTAGAAACGTTGCTTGAAATGACTTTATCTAAGTATTCGGTGACCAGATCGTGTAGATCAACAGGCAGGGAGGTACTTACCAACTTTGCTCTTCGCATCTTTCCCTCTCTTCAGTCTCACAACAAACTCTAATTGAGGATGCCATAGTCCCACTGGTTCCGAGCAATTGACACCCTTTCGATACAATAATATCCTTCATGTAGTCAGAGGAGGCCCCGAGGAAAATAATTTCCCTCGGGGCCTATGTCATCTTTGGGGATGCTGTGTGGAGGGCTTTTTTTAAGGAAAAGAGAGTTCTGGGAAGGAAAGGGGTTTAAGGGTTGGGTAGGAATCTGGGGTTCAGTGTGTCCTGGTCGCGTATTTACAAAACCTATATCGATTCAGTCGCGGTAGCGACAATTTACATTTTAAATATACCTCTATATTGGTTAATTTTTATCACATTGCAAAAACAAAAATTGTTCTAAAATCTAGATAAAATAATATTGCTGATGTGTATATTAGAAATTAATAATTTTATTTTTAAATATTTTAATTTTGATATTGAAAATTTAAAGTGACTGAAACGGTATAGGTTTTGGAAATACGCGTCCTGGTCATCCACCTCCAGTACCTCGACAAACCTCACCCCATAAACCCGGGCACCCCTGCTAAATCACCAAACGTAGCGAACCACTTGCATTTATTTTAGTTCAAAATAATACCGATTATTTTAATTCCTTCCGAAGGACAAATTAATATTTTATTGCAAAAACGTATTTTTAATAATACTGTTTTACTTTAACGAACAATATATTCACAATAAAGGGAAAATTTAAAAGGTATTCCCCTAACAAGAAAGTTTGCAGGGCTTAGGAGAAAGGAAAAGTCTTCGGAGCTACAAGAGAAGATGCTTGAGGCATCTCGGCAGGCAAGGCGATGAGGCAAGTCGGGAAGGGCAGTGAGGAGGGGCAAGAAAGGGGGCATGCCTCGAGTCATAATACCCTCAAGCGGGGCATTCATCATCATTAGCGAGTCACCTGACTTCCGGTAGTTTGACTGGGGCACTTCCGCTTCCTATTTCTGATAAAACGGCGGGAAGTGCCTTTGAGCCCCAGTTCGAGATTGATTCTCCTCTAAGTGAACAGGGAAATTTGCCGTCATATTCGAAACTCCTAAAGAATGCATTCTATGTAGGTACCTGCTTTCAATATTTATACGTCGATATTGTTTTCATGGAACTACGACATAAATCCTTTACATGATTAGCATAAAATAATTAAATAAAATAGAAAATCACGTCTTACTTGACTTACTTTGACTTGTTTTTTTTTTACTAGATAACTAAAGAAAATTTATGTTGCTTTTAGATATTGTTAGGTAATCCTTATTTGATATAAATAAAATACCTTTTTTGGTGGCCTGAAACAATCGAAAAATAACCGTAGTAGAAAAAATAGTCCTCGTTTTAAATTACTAATATAAATCTGAAACCGACAGTAGTCCTTGTTTTATTTCGTTATGTTTCATTAACGTATTATTCGCCCGTATCATGGTAGTCGTTGGAGAAACCATTTATATATATATATATATATATATATATATATAATTGTACAAACTAGACTCGTAGTAAATTATAACTAAATGTTAGAAAACTGATACGGACCGTATGAGTTCTATTAGGAAACACCATTCATAGTGAACTAGACATAGTTAGAACTAACTTTTTTTATATTTGCCTTAATGAAGGCACGATTTTGCTGAACTTATTTGGCGTATTTACTTCGCACAGAAGGCATGTAGGTACTATAAAATTGGTTTGATCATAACAAATGTTACAAAAGGCATTATGATGTCACAAGAGATGATCAATTTCTCGCCTACAAAGTTTGGCAAACGAATATACTAACTATAATGAAATCGGCATTTTTAACGTAGCACAGTCGATGTTTATAACATTTGTGAACATTTTTTTTATGTCAAGATATTATTTCCGATAATTTCAGATTATTATTATTTTTAAATTTAATCCAATCATTTACCCCTGTAATGAAAAAAAATATTTTTTGCAGTCCATTTTAAAACTAAACCTTGCATTAAAAAAATGTTAACTTTATGTACCCAATGCAAAAGCCCAATGAACACACAAAAGAGTAAATAAATAAAATAAATACAGATAAAAATTTTAGACAGATTTGTCACGAAGTTTTTGTGAATTATGACATTTTATGTGGTCCTCAATCAATTGTCGACACATTATTATGTCGTACTCAAACAATTGACGACATATTACTATGTTATAAGAAAACACAAATGTGTACTGGTTTGTGGGTTTCATATAGTAAGTAGTAGTCTGAACTAAACTGTTATCTAAATATATATTTTTTTGGTTCCATGACAGTTCATCCTGCGACAATTCATCCGGCGACAGTTCATCCTGCTACAGTTCATCCGGCCGACAGTTCATCCTGCCGACAGTTCATCCTGCCGACAGTTCATCCCGCCGACAATTCATCCGGCGACAATTCATCCTGACAATTCAACCTAACCTAACCTAACCTTACCTAACCTAACCTAACCTAACCTAACCTAGCCTAAACTAACCTAACCTTACCTAACCTTACCTAACCTAACCTAACCTAATCTAACCTATAAATATAAGTATGTCGTATTTTGTTATTCACGCATGCTTCTTCGGAGAGTCGAAATTATTGTTAGTAAAAATATTTTTACAGCGGATTTCCACTCAAGATGCCTTCAGATATAAGTATATCGATTTTGGTTGTAATGCCGTATATCCTCTTTGCATACTTACTTAATAAAAATCTTCATTAAATTTACGATAAGCCGCCGCACTTTTAATAGGCACAGATTTTGGAAAGTACACTATTTTTAAACTTAGTTACCGCACAAAACATCGGTTTCAGTCAGGACAAATTTTCATAATATTAAAAAAAGATTGCTATACGGCAAAAATCACGGTAATTTTTGGAGATCGCTGGCAACGGTTAATATGCACTTAAAAAAAAAAAACCTTTTGATTCACCTTTACATTAAAAGGCAACTATTTGCATTGGGGGAAGTGGAAAATATTTAATTCTAAATTTCGATTACGTAAAATTAAAAATTGCTTTTGTCTTGTGAGATTGTACGCCAGAATCACAAACCATGTTACACAAACCTAGCGTAGCCGCTAAACTACTTGAAAACTGGGATGTTTTTCTTGCCTTGACGCGAGTAGGCGTTATAAAGGGGCACTTTCTTTTGTATCACAAACCATGTTACACAAACCTAGCGTAGCCGCTAAACTACTTGAAAACTGGAATGTTTTTTCTTGCCTTGACGCGAGTAGGCGTTATAAAGAGGCACTGTCTTTTGTATCACAAACCATGTTACACAAACCTAGCGTAGCCGCTAAACTACTTGAAAACTGGGATGTTTTTCTTGACGCGAGCAGGCGGTATAAAGGGGGCACTTTCTTTTGTATCATAAACCATATCACACAAACTTATACCAACATAACAAAATGACATTTGAAAATAATGTTTGAAAATGGACGGTCTCGTTTATTAGGTTAGGTTAGGTTAGGTTATTAGGTTAGGTTAGGTTATTAAGTTAGGTTAGGTTAGGTTATTAGGTTAGGTTAGGTTAGGTATATTAAATAAGGCGTTCTCCAACGACTTCAAAATTCTCAATTTATAATTGAGAATTTTGAAGCTGTTTTTATAATAAAATGTATTATTACACATATTCGTTTGACAAGCACTGCTCTCTTTACAAAATGAAAAAGAAGAACGTGTGCGCGTTCTTTTATATATTTTCGATCATTTTTCTTTTGTTTATGGTTCGTTATTTATCAGTTGGAATTTTTTTTCCTATTGAATTGCGCGGTATTCGGGAAAATTTAAAATGTCGTGTGAAAATTGTTCCGTAGGTGTTGTCGGATTTCGAAAGATTGTGGATAATCGGGAAATATTATTAGAATGGCTGAGGAACCATGGAGTTATTAGACGCGAAAAACAATGTGAAAAGTGCAATAACACCTGTGTTTTAAAATCTGACTTTCGATACGTGTGTACCAAAACAATTACTGTGCAATTAGGGGGAAAGAAAAAAAAATAGATGTAATTTTAGTGTAACGGCGCGGAAAAATACATTTTTCTCTCTCTCGAAACTTACTGTTGAGGACATTTGTAGATTTGTTGTATTTTGGGCCGATATGCGACCGCCCCGGACACTATTCTTAATGGATGAATTTGGAATGTCGGCTGGAACCGTAACAGATTGGTCCTCATTTTGCAGGGAGGTATGCATCCACTGGTGCCATCAAAAGAAAGAGATGATCGGCGGTGTCGGAGTGATAGTGGAAATAGACGAGGCAAAAATAGGCAAAAGAAAATATAACCGGGGAAGAAGGATTGACGGGAAGTGGGTTTTTGGTGGCTTTGAGCGCGAATCTAAAAAAATGTTTGTGTGTGGCGTTCCGGATCGTTCAAAAGATACTCTTTTACAAGTGATCAAGGAGAACATACTACCGGGTACAACAATAGTTTCGGATTTCTGGAGAGCCTATGATTGCCTCGGGGATGAAGGATTTGTGCACCTCAGTGTAAGCCACAGTGTTACTTTTGTGGATCAGGTGACCAGTGCTCACACTCAAAACATTGAGCGTTGTTGGAGGGATGTTCGGGGAAGTGTGCCAAGGTATGGAAGGAGCGAAGCGCACTACGAAGGGTATCTTTGTGAATTCCTTTGGAAGAGGTCGGTTCCACACCATCCAGACCGAATCCATTCGTTTTTTTAAATGGTGAGTGATCTGTACAATCCGTACGTAGATCAAGAAGGGGCCGACACGGAGGCTGGGAGTGCCGCTAGGGCCGGAAGGGATGCTGAGGAAGGGAGTAATTGTGATTAGGGAGGCTGGGAGTGACGTCGAGGCTGGAAGTGGTGCTGAGGTTGGAAGTGATTCGGATTAGGTATGTGTGCAAATTATTTTACTATGAATTTGTTTTGTATGGTTGGCACTACTGATATACGTCACTATGTGGTTTCTATGGACAAGATTCAATATGGCGTCGGCGTCAAAACGGAAAATTACGTGAATAAAAGTTTTTACGAATATAAATTTAAATGCACGTTTTTCCGCCGTTCTCGACTGAAACAGATGGTTCTTGTAGTAATTAAGTTTAGGGGTAGTTTATTTTTTTAAATATATGCCTATTAAAAGTGTAGTGGCATGCGGCGTCTAGTCGTAAATTTACCAAATCTTCTAAATGATCAGGCAGGATGAATTGTCGCCGGATGAATTGTCGGCGGGATGAACTGTCGGCAGGATGAACTGTCGGCAGGATTAACTGTCGGCCGGATGAACTGTCGCAGGATGAACTGTCGCCGGACGAATTGTCGAGTCACCATTTTTTTATAAGCACTCCTGAAAATAAAACAAATTTAACTTTTTGAAAAATTTTACAATCTTTTAGCACAACAATATTTTTAGTGAAGGTAATTTTTAAACCAAGATACCAAAAAAATTCTTTCAAGTTTTATATTATTTATTTTTTTATTTTTTATTAAACTTCACTACTATCCGAGCACCAGAATTCATAAGAACAATATTTCTTGACCTGTTTCATAACATATTAAGTTGTAGATTGTATTTTGTCACTGAACTAAAAAAAATATTTTATTAAATACAGACAATATTAAAGAAACTCAATCGAAAATCTATAACACAAAAAACTGAAAAATATAAGATCACATCTGGGACTCGAACCCAGGACCTTCGCCTTGCCGGGGCGCAACTCTATCAACTGAGCTAGTGTGTCCCTATCCGTCGCACAACAGATGTTGCATATTAAAAATGGAAATTTATCCAAGACTATCTATAGCATTAAGTTCAGGTTTGTAACTTACAATCATACATAAAGATAGCAGCCAATAAAATATACGCTAAGAAAATGGAGATAAGGTTGGTAGTTCTTAGTCGAAGTATTTTTATTTTTATTGTATGTCATGTATATTATCGAGGATTCTGACTCACACAATGTTGTCATTTTTTATCTGTTTTTCAATTATAATATTGTCATTATAAACTCTAATGATCTTTAAAATTCGAAGTATGAAACAGTTAAATTTGATCGAATCGGATAGGGACACATTAGTTCAGTGGTAGAATTGCGATTCGAGTCCCAGATGTGATCGTTATCTTTTTCTTGTTTCTAATATTGTCTTAATTTATTAAAATATTACAATTTGCGGTTTTACTCAAGTTTATTTTTTTTATTTATTTATGTAGTTTGTCAGCAGGTACATAATGACAACATTGGTACATTTTCAAACATTTTATTCATATAATTTTATAATTTTGATGCTAATATCAATTAAATAGATTATTTAAATTACCGAAATAGTATATACATGTAAGTAGCACTGGAAGCCTTAAATAATAAAAAAGTACAAATGGATTTAGTATGATATGATATAATAAAAAATTAGTATGTTATGATATAATAAAAAAGTACAGATGGATTTAGTATGAACAAATGAAATATAATCACCAGTAAATTAAAAGTTTCATATACATTAGGTATTACAAAAATTGTAATGAATTTACCAATTCCTTCAATGTGAGTTTCAATAAAGAATACAAGGACTTCGGTAGGGCATCAATATAAATCATCCCTATCTAATAGCCATTTCCTTAGTTTATATTTGACTTTACCATTAAAAACGTTATTATTTTTTATTGTCATTGGTATTTTATTGAATATTTTGGGTACAATATAGTTTAGGTTTATAGTTTTTTTTTTTTTTTAATACGATTTTTTTTTAATAAATTTTAAAAAATCCGTTGTTAAAATATTCATTCCAACCAATTGGGCACTCTGCAATTCTTTACAGTTTTATGAAATGACTATTCTGTAGTCTGAGAATGAGGAATATCGGAGCGTCATTTTTTCTATTATTTTTTATATGGAAAGGAGTTTTTTTTTTCAAATATACAAAGCAGTGTACTAAATATTTCTCGAGCGAAACAAACGACTATCATTTCATCCACAATGGATACGCCTTTGAAAATGTATCAATCTTCGCTGCTTGTCGTATTTAAAGAAATAAAACATTACCGGTATGTTTACTGAAACACCTACCCTAGTTCTACCATAACCTATATAATGATACCAATTACTAGTAGCTGATTCCTTATTCTAATTAACCTTTCACGTGATATCTGATATCGTATTACGTTTATAGGCAATTCCCAGCTTTGAGGTTGCCTGAATCTTTTCGGTGTATCCAATTTCATAATAAACATATACTTATTGTTATAATTCGACATCGAAGTTAAATTCAGACTTTACCGCAGATAGACTGAAGTGGCGTGAAGTAACATTATCATATATTAAATTACAGAACAAATTTATTGTTCACCACTAATAGATATTGTAAGACACACCAATTACTTGTGTAGTTCAAAGTAAAGCTAAACATTAGACAAATAAATATCTCGTCAGATAACAAAAGATTGACAAAAGACACATAATATGAATTGACTAGTTTCAAAACACAAAAATTCAGAAAATCAAATAGTAATAGAGAATATATACTTTTGAATGTAGCTATAACTTTGTGGTTATCCATTATAGATAAATGAAACAATGTTACTTTGTTTGAACCACTTGTATATTTGTTTGAAGTCGACCGGTTTTGGAACGACCGTTCCTTCCTCAGGGCAAACGTATACTGGCAGACAGTTACAAAATAGTGGATGGGAACAATGCATTATTACTAAGGATTGTGGTAAAATAAGAAATGTAAAATAAGATCGGGGATAAATATTCTTCATATTAACCATAAAGGAAAACGCTTAGATAACTTAGAAGCCTAGGAAATAAATAAAAAATCCCTTAAAAATAATGAATCCATTATCAAGAAACATTTTTTTTTATCTTACAGCCCAATCATGGATATGTTCCCCTACCCACCCACTCTTTATTAATGCCTAGCAACGGCTCCACCCCTTCCAAAATCCTTAGTAATAATACATTGTTCCCATCCACTATTTTGTAACTGTCAAATCAGTATACGTTTGCACTGAGGAAGGAACGGTCGTTCCGAAACCTGTCGGCTTTAAACAAATATACAAGTGGTTCAAACAAAGTAACATTGTTTCATTTATTTATAGAAATAGTGTACAATACAGCTATTTATAATAATTAGGAAATAAAATATTTTAATTTGATTCGACGTCAATAACAAGGCCATACAATCTATCGATTCAACTATTGAAAGGACCATTACGCTCCGAAGGTCTTATCCCTTATCCCACTGCCTAATTTGGAATTGCTTGATGAACGCCCGCCTGTCAAGTCGGGCCTGTGGGCGGATTTATCAGCAGAGATAGGGACGCCCTTCCGCCCTCCGCCTCCACCCCCGCCCTTCGTGGTCAATACTTATCATAGTTTCCACGTCATTAGACGCAGTCATCAGCTGAGAGAGCAGGCGGAAGATAAAGCCTCGGAATGGTGTCGTGCAGAGACCGGCCCTTTGGCCAAAATCATTATTGGTACCGGACGAGTGCGCATTATATATTTAAGGAATTTGATGGTGTCAATTATTTATTGATAGAGAGAACGAGGGTCTGAAATGAGCTCGGAGACTGCGGTACAGAGAATGATGGCGGTTTTTTGGTTATTTATTGTTTGGGAATATTTCTAAAGTTTTTTGATTATTTACATTTTTGATGTATTTTGGAGACATTTTTCACAACGAAAAATAAATCGAACCATTTTTCAAAAATTTCAAAAAATTGGTACCGTGCCGCTGTTAATATATCCATAACAAGAAATAATGAGGTATGCCATAGTGACAAATTAAAAACCCACACTCAAACCAAAACTCAAAATCACATGTTAGAAAAGACATTGAATCGAATGTAACAATAGCGAGATTTAATAGAAAACCGCTAGGTTTATTAATATGTCTGCCTACAAGTACGCAACGCCTTTTTTATGGTTTTTAAGAATAAGATTAAGAAAAAATACAAAAAAATAAAAAGACTAGTACGGATTTCATATCATCAAAGATCCAGCTTGAATTTGCCGTTGTTTGATCAATAACAATATGAGAACCGACCAGGGATGTGAAATTCAATTGTTTTTCCCAAAAAATTCCCCAGAAAATTCCTGGATTATCCCGAAAACCACCAAATTGTCTGTACCGATGGAAATGAGTAGGATTGTATTTCAACCCAGTATATGAGTTTTTAGTTGAGAAAATTTTCTCTTTTATCACAGAGAAAACTGTTCCAGTGATATGCATTAATATTCAGATTAATATTCTATAGTTCTATGAAATAAATGTGGTGAATTATATAATTTTCGACGTGTTTTGCACTCCTTAACCCTCTCATGAAAATGGCATGACGATTAATAAGCCCATAACAAAATCATCACGAAATTACTGTAATAATAAACGTTAGCATGATTAGGTATTATTTTAAATAGAGAATATATTTAAAATAATATACCTAATAGTATATACCTAAAAGATGTGTTTTCTCGAAATTAATATTGTCTTTTAATTAATCTTTTGATCTAAAATTACAGAACACTCACATTGTTTCTTTTCCTTACCATTTTTAAACTATCGTTTTTGTGTAGAATTCCTACTTCAACTGGTGCTCATTTTCGATAAATAAAACATTTCGAACGATGTAATTACTAATGCATGGTAACTTTAAATAGAAAACTTCTATCATATTATGTACGTATTGCTCAGTATTTGAAAGCATATGTTTTTGGTTTTTTTAATTATCTAGTCAACAAATATTTCAAAGGTTTCTGCTATATTAAAATTATGTGGGTAGATTCCAATTAGTTTATTTACATCAAAACCCACCTACACTTAAACCTTCCATTTCATTTCTCAAATCAAGGAAAATGCGTATCTATTCTCTCATTCATTACAAATTGGAACCTCTTTGACAGATCGTAGAATCTAAAAAATTATCATATTTATTTTATTTTGCTCGCATCATTCCGTGAGATAGTAAATAAGTAGAATTTGTTTTTAATAAAATAACAGTTTTACCAAAAGCTTGCCAGCAGTGAGCTCTGGGAACGTATTTTTATTCTTGCGTTTTAAGCCGCCGCTACCCGAATTTCTACTCATTTCATATCTCCCTTAAACATTTGAAGTTTTAAGCTCTTAAAAAAATATAGGTATGTTATTTTTGAAGATAATATCTAGACGTTCCCCACGCCGAAACGCAAATTATATGAAATTCCCTCGATAGAAAAAAATCGCAAAGTATACTCCAAAAATTATTATAAATACGTTTATTTCAGTTATTTTACAAGTTATAGTTGTGAAAAAATAACAATGTTTCTTTAAATGATACTTAAGACGCCTCCCACGAGATTATTGCTCTATTTTAAACGAGTTGTGTTTTATTAAACATTTTCACAATTTTTGCATCGATTTTATCTCTTTAAATATTAGCGCGCTCCTTTAACATTCGTAATTACATATCTCTCCATCTTCTTCTTTTTGTCAACACAACTATTAAAGAATGTAAAGTCATTTCTGTTATGTTAGATTTGAAGTTTTTTTAAATCGATAAAAACGACACATTTACGCTTACAATATAACAAACTCGTAAGTATGATTTCGAGAAACGATTTTCCTAAAGAACTCCCAGATCAAAGAATCCACATATTTATCCGTACATCTTACGGCTTTCACAAAACTGATAGCTTCGCGGAGTACGCAGCCCGCAGCCCGCAGCTTCGAAAACATCATCTTGCATTTATAAGGCGGGTATAATGCGCACATATGGATCGTTCGAAGACATTCAAAGGGCCGCCGTTTTGCATTTTATTCACGTGAACTTCCAGGAGAGACGGTATATGCAGACGGTCCCGTGTTCCCGTCAGGCCGGTCCCAAGGAAAACACAATTATACCCGCTCCCTTCCAGCCGCTTCGCTCTCCCAGTTCCCCGGTGCATTGCAATGGAAAATGCACAAAATGCACAGAATGCGCTGCCATTTGAGATACAGGATTTTTTTTTCTAAACAGGATGACGGAGAACGAATTCGTGTTTTTCTTGAGGAAATCTTTAGGGAATGGTGTAATCCAGGATGGGGATTTAAGTGCGTGTTATATGCTAGAAGTTTTTAAAGAGAGCATTATTAAAACGCGAAGTGTATACCGATCGTTGTTTATTTGTAAGAAATGCACACTGTACTGCCATCATAATAAGCGGAAATGTGTCTGGTGCAATGACGGAGGACTTAGCTAACAACCAAATTGAACCTACGATGCCAGTTAACCCGCGCATCTTCCACTCAGCCACGAGTATTAACCAGAAGTTCGTTGTAGTTCGTTGTTGTAGTTTAACCACTTCAAATCTAACATTCTTCTTCATGCGCAGTGTTTTTCTTTGCCTCACCTATTCATGTTTTATTTCTTTTTATTGTTTAAATTATTATATTGTAACAGTAATTTGGGAGGCGGGTCTGGGTACCGCCGCCCCGAGGACCATTTATTGGATAACCAACACCTCTGCCATAAGTCACCCCAAGTAGTTCGCTACGTTTGGTGACTTAGCAGGGGTGCCTGGTCTTACGTCTGCCCACCATTTGCATGGCAGGTCGGATGGAGAGAATGGTTGAGGAAGTCCCTCTGACTTCTCCAGCCGTACTCTCTCGGAACATCGCCTTACACCTCAGTGGGAGGGATGGATTCATACGTCTGTCACTCTTTGACACACTGACCTTCAGATTCGTACTCATCCCTAATACCCTTTTCCTTCCCAAAACTTCCTCTTCTTCCTTTCATAAAAATATCCTCCATACAGCATCCCCAAAGACGACATCCCAAAAGAATTATTTTCCTCAGGGCCTCCTGTGTGGAGTTAATGCTAATTTTTTTAGAATAATTTGACCTTTTTCTTGAATGATTCCAAATCTGTTTTTTTTTACTTCTTCGGGAAAACTATTAAAATATGTAACGTCTTTGTAAATGTAATTATTGTCCATGTGTTGAGTTGAAAATATGTTTATATAACGTTCTCTATGACCGCATTAACTGTAAAATCATTTGCAGAATTATTAAATCCTGTTTGAATGTTGAAACATGTTTATTCACAGTGTTTAAAGAAGGTGATTTATTATTAACACTATATTCTTAGTATATTTTTAATCTAATTAATCTAATATTCTTAGTATATTTTTATTACTACCACGAAAAGGGTTTAATCTAAGGCACGCGTTTTAATAACGGAAATAGATATTTTTAGTAAACAAGGAAAGCTTATTAATTATTTAGCGTGCTGTTGGTAAATATAAAATAAAGAGGAATATAAAAAATGTGGGCGTATTTCCATATGATCCAAAATTCTGGGATTTTCTCCCAAAAGTTCAAATACTGATCTGTGTTTCATTAGCATTACGAAAATTTTATTAAATAAATGGGATGGCGATATACGGTGTCCGTGTAAAAGAGACAGAGCGTGTGTCAAATAGACTAGAACCAAAAGGTACTAAGTTAGGGGTTAAACATCGGTTGCCGTTCAAATCATCATGGAAGGCATTTCTAGTAAGCATTTATTTATTAACGTAATTTTAGGGGCAGTTTCTTCACCGGCTCGTAAAGTTAAGGGATACGTCACTCACGTTAATTATAATTATAATTATTTTTTGTAATCACTTTTAAACATCCACGTTAATTATAATATGGATATTGTCATCACGCTTGAAGAATGTCTCGATTCTCAATTTTTGCAAGCGATTTAAATGACCAAACATTTATCTATTGTTAAACAAGCATTCAATACTAAATTTGTACTTTAAGACATTGTTTTTTCTCTTCGCTTATTCTTCTTTTTTTATGAGTTCAAAATTGTAGTTTTTAACTAAAGCTTCTACGAGGAATTCAATCGTAACTCTTGTTTCATTCAATAAATAATATGTTTATATAATTAATCAATGTAATATGAAATTATGATATGAACTAAATTTGTCAATTTGACTGGCCTAAAACAGGATCCATTCCTAGTTGGCTAGTCAAAGTTTCCATATATATTATTTACGCACCAGATATAAATGTCCGGGTTTAATTTTCCCCACAGGAAAAACTAAACCCTTTCACACACTTCCCAAATGATCATCTGGTCAATCCACGTTATGCAATTGCACTATATGTATTATAATTACAAAACAATACAAGAACAACATGTCAACCTACCAGAGACCAGATGGGAAAATAATTCACCGACTCCAGATATTTTCATATCAGAGGGTTCGGCTCTGTGGAATTCCTAATTGATTAATAAATAATTGATTATTCCTAATTATTATTATTATTATTAATTAGGTATATAAGAATAGTTTAAAATTATACATTATGCGTTATAGATGTCTCAGTAACAATCAATTGTGTTTGTTTAGCGATAAATTGAAGATGCCTACTGACTCAACATATTTATTAATGCGAAATAAATATTACGGTAGTTACTCCCGGATTATCTCCACTGAAATAAATCACGACGTGGTGGAATTCGAAAGCTTACCAATGCAAGCAATTCGGGACTATCAAATGCATAGTTTGGAATTCTACATACAGGGTTTTAAACGACGTACTTGACTTACTTTAACCAGTGATTCCTGACATTATTTGGAGTAAAAAATGTAAATGAAATTTTGGTCTCCGGTGACTTTTTTATGTTTTTTTTTTTTTTCTACAAAAACATAAAAAAATGGTAGTTGTTGAACAGTTGGAGGCGGGGTAAGGGGTTCGTCGGACACCCGGCTGAGTGATCAATGATGACATGTGGAAGAAATTTTTTTTTGTTTGATTTTGAAGAAAAAAAATTTGAAAAAAAAAAAACCTCAAAAAAAGTCACCGGAGACCAAAATTTCATTTACATTTTTTACTCCAAATAATGTCAGGAATCACTGGTTAAAGTAAGTCAAGTACGTCCCTTAACACCCTGTATATAGAAATACCGAGGCAGTGAAAATCCTTCTATCCGCCGATTTAAGTATGATATTCGTATAATTTAAAAGCGTGTTGTAGTTCAACGATTTTTAAAATGGACAACCCAATTTAAACATTAAAATACATGATTATTTTTGCCTATTCGGTGACGTTAAATAATTACTGTCAAATTAAATCAAATAGTATCCATTCACCTGTTAGAACCTGATTGTTATAGAAGTACTTACCACTGGCAATTTTTATTGCAACTGCTGGTTATTTAACCCTAATTTGAAAAGTTATGTGCAACGATTGCTTTCAACATATTGTGTTATTCGGAAAATTTATTGAAAAAAAAAAAAAATAAATAAATACTAAACAGCTATAAATTAACACTGATAAATATTCATACGGCTTCATTATTATACAAATTTACATTAACTAACACTAATAAAGAACCGCCGAAAATAATATAATAAGCTTAAAAAAGATAAAAGAGTTATTCTTTTTTTAAGTCATCAAAATAGTAAAGTTGTAAGTGATAAGAAAAAATCAGCCACAGAAAAATGTGGATTTAGTCAGATTTTCTGGGAGCGTCTTCCACTCTGGAATGAAATACAAGTATGCTTTCGATTAATGAAATCACAATTTACTGTTTATAAAATTTATTCTGATATTGTGTAATTATGCTTTTTTAACTAGCTAGCACTTTACTGTTTGTTTAAAAACACCTAAATGTTCGTTTTTGAAATGCTCCAACACAATAATGTTTTTAAAAAGCCGTTCGCTTCATATCGCTTCGTGAAAAAGCTGCATGTATTTTATTCCTGAGTTGTGTTACCTTTTAACGAATTTTCCTTTATGTTTTCGGCTTTTCCACGTAACAAAAAATCTTGTGTACGACAGCGTATATTTAAATCGCCTTTTGTTTTCGTATAATCAAATTAACCTCAAAAATAGTTCTATCCTGATAAAACGTGTTTCTTACACGGCTAGTTCGATCAAAGCTTGGCTACTTGGCAGTACTTGGCTAGGGGCTAAAAGTTTTTTCAATGATTCGAGTCAGCAACCTGTGGATTATTCGGTGGATTTAACTTCTTTGGAGGCTTAAGTAAGACTTCCCAACAGCTGTGCAGAATGTTAAAGGTGATTAGTACTGTCAACTAAATGTAAGCTCCTGTCAGGCTAAATTTATTAATGCCCTAACAATGTTAAGACCTTATTCAGGGACTTTGAAATATCTCTTTATTTTCGCCCCACTTCTCTCATTATGCAAGATAAACAAATTTTATTTTCAGGGAGCTGTTTAAAATAACGTAGCCGTTTTGTTCAAGATTTACAGTTTATAAAATAAATGCTGATTTTATATTTTGTTCACGGGAATACTTACAAAAATAACGTGATTTGAGTGATTTTTTCCTCCAGTTTTCGATCTTTTTTTCTGAACAGCGGTATTTTGACATTGTGCAATAAAAGTCATTCATTTTTTTTGGATGATTTCGATGATTCAATCGAGATCAATGGAATTCGGTAGAAATACACACGGGAGATCGAACGTTTGTGCAGCTTTGTGCTAGAGAAACTAACGAGGCTAAAGTTGGCTAATGCGTTTCTAATCCTATCTTTGACAAGTAAAATATTACCGTGGAAAACAAAAATTCAATTTAACTATCTTGTCACTTCGACACCCATTCGAAAAGTCTTATAGGGGTAAGTACCTACACATATAAACTAGTTAGAACCTAAGCATTCCTAATAACTTGTACAGCGCCCTTGAGGTGATTTTTCACAAAAACGGCGCTTATATTCACAGAATGCGAGCATCAAACTGACATTGTTTAAAAAACATCTCACCTTTCTGAGAAAATACTCGCAACTATCATTTTACTCCCTTCCGAATGAGGCTTAAAAGCCGCTAGCTAGTTCGACGACAAATGAGTTAGGTTAAAACACGTAGCATCTACGCACAAAGGACTGAGATAAATCAAGCCTTTGGAGTCCTTTCCTAGCAATGAATGGGCAAAACCGAGCCATGATGTGGTTTCACCGACAGCAAAAATATATGCATAAATTTTATAATACTATACATACATGAAAGTTAAAATACAAGAATATATTATTATTTAATTTTACGTTGTATTACTAAATAATTCAATGTAAATTTAGTATTATGAAAACGAGCAATATGCCTACACGGAGCGTTAATGAACAACATGCCCTGTCGGTCTTGTTCTTGTTCGGTCGGCGCACCATTCTCGTACAGCCCTTGTATTATATTAGTGGATAGCCACTGACTAGTAGCGAAGATTGTTAGAACCGCCTCTACAAAGCTGCTTCATCTTCTGGCATAAATCAAACGCCTGACACACGTTTGCCGGACCCTGCGGTGTGGAGGTAGAATTCTAGAATTTAGGCTCTATTCTTGCCCTAAGGGATATTTTGACTGTGAAAATGGAAAAGTTGTCTAAACGCTTTCATGAAATGCAGCTTGTCTGGTTTTCACTGGGCAAGTCGTTAATTTCATTATCAAATATATTAATTCTTATCGACGCACGCCTTGGACTATTATTTAAGATATTGTATTTTTGGATTTAACTCAGCAAGGCTTGATACTATTTTAGATTTTCACGGCCAAAAGTATTTTCGTTAGTTATTTTTGGGGTGCTATGACATGTTGCGCTGCCTCCTTCGTTAGCCAACGTTTCGGACAGCATTACAGTGTCAATCATCTGCCCTGCCGTCTGCCCTGCCACACATCTGTCCTGAGGATGGAAACTGTAACGCTGTCTGAAACTTTGGCTAAAGAAGCAGGCAGCGTAACACGCCATAAGCAAATTAAATAAGCGAGGCATTTTTAATTCGCTCTTTTCCTCTTTTTTAATTGCTGAAATACATTTCAGTTGAATCTGGGTTTGCGTTTCGTTTCTGTGATATTGACGGAGTTGGTAACTAGTCGGTAAAGTAGATAGCTACCTTACGTTCCTCAATTAATTTAATTTGAAATCTGAAGTTCTTCTTCTTCTTTCGTACGCTGGGGGTCAGAGGGGGACTTCTGAGACTGCGAGCCAGTCTGGGGTCTCAGGAGTAGCCCCGTGAACCTCATCGCTCATTACCCTCCGGGTAATGAGTAGAGCGGGCTTTCATTGACCACAAGTTCGCTGGTCTGCACCGCATCGCATTCACACAAAGATGCTCAAACAGCCGCTGTGCCCACATTTATGATGCATTGGCGCCTTAAAGAGTCGGCGATGTGTGAATAATATGACTCTGTTTTCGACCAAACTTTTAGTCGTGAGTTCAGCATTTCAACGCAATTTCACCATATTTTCATAATTGAATTTAGAATCGTAGATCCTCTAGAAGACCACCATTTGAAATCAAAAAGAAGCTTGAAATGTCGTGTCGCTTTTGGTGGTTTTTCTTATCACTTTGAATTCCTTTCAGCCTTGCAACAAAATATTCCCCAATTTGGGTTATCATAGTCCAAATAGCTAGTAGACCGGATATCACAAAAATAAAAACGTGAAGTTAGTAATATATTCATATATGAGGTGATTTTTTCAAGAATGTAATGCAATACAAATAATTATAGGCAGAAAAATTTTCAATCAGCCACAAAGTTTGTCAAAATATGATTTATTGAAAATATTAAGTCTTAATTGTATCCGGATTATACAAGCTTTATAAAATAGACACAAAGCTTAAAATAAATAACAATAATCTCCATCAAAATAACGTAAAAAAAGAAGAAGCCTTACATACAAATCCTACATTATCGGATCAAGATATTACCAGAATAATTTAATTTCTTGGAACGAAGACATTTTATAAGAATTCAAATATAATTTCCACGAAAAAGATTATAGAATTTACATTCGTCAGGGAATCCGTCTCGCCAATTATAAATGAAGCCATCTCTCCTTTGTATTAAAGAAATCAAGAGGTTTAAAGTACGGACACACCTGAAATTCCAAAATGACTTTGACAAATAGCGTCAATGAAAACTGATAAAAGTTTCCCTAATTGGACGATATCTCAATTATAAAACTTAAAAACTGATCTTCTCTCATTATTCTAAATGGACACGTCTGCTTTCGGCAAGCAGTGTTATTCCTGTTATGAGCTTTGAGGGCTTTCAGCATTAATTTATTTGGCTTAAAATAAGATTTATTAACTTTTAATTTAAGTTTTTCCAACAGGACGGACTGGGAGGACAGTGCAATCTGAGTCTGCCATGTTACATGAGATGCACACAACTATTATCAAAAATTGAATAAAGCGAAAAATGGTAACATAAAATTAAAAACAAATATTTTTTTAAATTAAATTAAATGATCATCCATCAAGGAGATCGCCACATCATCTGAATCTATCGCTCATTTAGTGGAGAGCTAAGCCACTCGGCTGGAGCTGCTTATAACTCCACGTTATTTAAAGTGATTAATTTTTGAGAAATGGTGACTTATTGCACTTCTATCTTTTTAGTCATCCTTTCGAACAGCGTTATAGAGTCCATTATCGGGGAAATGAAATGTATGTTTAGGAGTGCAGAGGTGATACTAATTAATTCTAAATTCTTCCTAGTTAATTCTCTTAGGGCCGGTATTGTGGTATAAAAATTGATTGAAAAAAGGAAATGAATATTTTCGGTGTTTATATTATTTGCTCTGATTAGTAAAATGACTTTATTGTTTAATACACAATTTGCGACCACCGCCCGGGGAACTATTTATCCGATAACCAACACCTCTGTCATTTATCGTCCGAAGTGGTTCCCTACGTTTGTTGACTTGCAGGAGAGCCCGGGTTCATGGAGTGAGGTTTGTCCGGGTCTTGGCGGCAGTTTCGCCAAGACCCGGAGGACCTTTTGACTTCTCCAGCAGGACTTCTCGGAACATCGCGTTGCACCGCACTGGGAGGGATGAATTCATACATCAGTCACTCCTGGACACACTGACCCCAAGATTCCTATCCAGCATTCATACGTTTTTTCCTTCCCAATATTTCTTCTCCTTAAAGATTCTCCACACAGCATCCCCAACGAAAACATGGGCCCTGAGGAGAATTATTATTATGTTAAAATGAACATCAGTGGGAAATTTGGCCTTAAGTTTGAGTGTTGCTCAACGTCGATTTTTTTTAAAATTATTGCAGACTGGTTGGTTCTCGGCATACGCTTCAATGCCATATTCAAAGAAATACATTGTTTCTCCCTGAATCACCTTTCTCGTGCGCCCCCGCTCACCTCCCGCGTCCCCTTCCTAGATAGCTTTATAAATTATAGCCTATATGTTATTCTGATGTATGATGTAAAATATCTTTTTTGGGAAGAATTCGGCAAAAACTATCTAGTTAAACTGCAATCACTATTTACAAATCGATTATTGCTTCACATTTTAACTATTGCTCGACTATCCTTTTCCTATGTAACGAACGAGAACAAAATAAGTTTCAAATTCTCCAAAACAGGGCAATGAGAATAATATTACGGCAAAATAAATTTTCAAAAGTAAACAAAATGTTAAAGGAACTGAATCGGCTAACCGTGAAACAGATGCTGACCTTGAATACGATGATATTTATACATAAAATAATTAACAACATTTTACCAAAATACTTATCAAATAAAATTATATTCAATGACATAACACAAGAACGTGCAAAGAAATCAGGCTTCAAAAAAAGGACAAGGCGAATACGCAGAACAGTTTACTGTACAAAGGGATGAAGTTATATAACAAGCTACCAGAAACTTTAAAGTCCACACCAATTGGAAAGTTCAAGACGTATTGTAGGAGCTACATAAAATTTAGTTTGCAATATAAAATATTATAATCAATTAGAAATTTCTAAACTTAAATGTGCAAATTACTAAATAAAAAAATATATTATTGTAAAGTTTCATTAAAATCCATTCAGTAGTTTTTGCGAGAAAGAGTTACAAATACAGATACATCCATACAAACTTCCGCGTTTGTAATATTAGTAAGATAATAATGGAAAATGTAATTCTGGACCAAATAATAGACAGAGCAGGGGAATCACAGTAGTAAGTTTGCATAAATTATATTCCTAATAAATTAGAAAAATTAACCAGCTCTCTATTGTTATTTCGCAAATTTTCCTGCTTTAATAGGTAGATTCCAAGGTTTGTGGAAGACTGCTTCAAGGGATTTAGTTCGAGCCAAGTCTGCATTTTCTCTGATTGTTAATGACGTTAGGCTTGTAAGGATTCCTGGGGGGTGCTAAGACAGGGTGAGCTAAAGGCACACCGCTGAGAACTCCGTTGGAACATCCCACTCTTTCTCATAAACGAGGTGCGCAACTGAAAGAGAGGATACAATGAAACTTACGACGGCGGAGTCCGTGCTATCTTTTTCGTGACGTAAGGGAACCGCTTAGCACGGAATTGATGCTGATTGTTCTAAGCATGATAAATTCTATCTCCCTTACTAAATATCAACACAACTGTTAAAGAACCATTCTAATATTATAAATGCGAAAGTGCCTGTGTTTGTTTGTTACGCTTTCACGCCTAAACCATTAAACCGATTTTAAAAATTCTTTCACCACAAGCTACATTATCAGCGATTAACACAGGCTGTATATAATGGTAAGCTCTGGCGTTATGAAATTTGCATAAATGAAAATGTGCGTATTTCATATATTTTATCGGCAGAGAGGAAAGGCAGGGGGGAGGTGTGGTTCGCGGAGAGCGAAGAGACGAGGGAGGGGGAAGGCGGGGAAGGTGGAAGGGAACGGGGCTCGCGGGAAAGGACATGCAGATTTCTTTGAATGCTGGGTACCAGCTACTTTACAATAAATTAATTTGAATCAAAATGGTGCCACAAAATAATTTTGCTGTGTTAGAATAAATTAATTATTGTGGTTTATCAGTTGGGTTAAATAAAACATATTAGTCAAGTCATATGTATGTTTTTTTTTTACATGAGCTCCATACAGGAGGCCCTGAGGAAAATATTTTCCCTCAGGGCCTATGTCATCTTTGAGGATACTGTGTGAAGGGTTTTTTTAAGGAAAGGAAGGAGAGGAGAGTTCTGGGAAGGAAATGGGTTTAAGGGGTGGGTAGGAATCTGGGGTTCAGTATGTCCTGGTCATCCGCCTCCAAGACCTAGACAAACCTCACCCCATGAACCCGGGCACCCCTGCTAAATCACCAAACTACTCCTGTACTCCTGATATTAGTATAACATTGGCCACCTGATATTAGTAAACCAATATACTCCTGATATAAGTATAACATTGGCTTAATTCCTTGTCCATTGTACTTACCTACGTACGTTCGGAAAATACAACAAATCTGGTCTGTAGTGTGCTGTTGGGACGAGATGAGGGTGCATCACGTGAACAAGTGGCGAGGTGTGGCGGATTTTTTTAATGAAAAATTAGATATCAAAATGACATCTCGTGGCTCCCTCAATAATCTGGAGTCAGTGAGCCTATGTATCTCTGGTTATATTGTAAGGCTGAAGTTATTAGGGAGGAGAAGAAGGTAGTGGAGAGGGCAGAGATAGGTAGGTCAAGCAACGTTGCAATTCTGAATGGAGGTCTTTCACCAGAGTTATACTCAGAGTATTATGAGAGGATTTGAATCCACGAATTGCAGATTAGTAGTTGTGAGCTTTACCCCTCCACTACAGGGGTCCCCAAACTGAACTTGAAGATAGCAGTAGCTTGGATTGATTCTTTTTTCGGTTGGTATAATACCAACCGAAAAAAGGATCTAGGATCACAGGGGCCTATCTACAAAAACATAGTTTTGAGATAAAGGCAATTAAAGTTTTGAATGCTTTGAAACTCTGAAAATAAAAGGCATTTTAGTAAACAAAAAATATTTGTCAACGAATATATTATCACACTCTTTGAAAAACATATTTTTAAGTAATTATTAAAGACTTGTGATGATTAAAAAAATATATTTGTGAAAAACGACTGAGATATGTCTTTGTGTTTCTAACTGTACAGCAATACTTGACAAGAGAGTTAAATATCACAGGGGCACGTCTACAGTTTTGATACTTTGTAACTCAGAAATTAAAACACATTTAAGTGGTACTTTTTTTGTCAATAAACATATCGTCACATTTCACAAATTATATATTTTACACAAAAAAAAAAAGATTTTGGCAACTAAAAATATAAGATTATAAAAATTGACTAATTGCCTTTGTGTTCCTTAATATTCAGCAATACTTTAACAAGCACACTGCTTAAAAAACACTTTTTAAAACAATTATCTTGGGCCCGTACAATTGAATAAATTTATTGAGATATGCCTGTGTGTCTCTACCTATATATTTAGCCATTATTATTATTTACAAACATGTAAACTCCTCTTGATTTCTATTTATGAATAGAGAAATAATATAAATATCATAATTCTAAATCTATGAACTATCAGTATTTTCTAGGGCAGAGTTATTTTATTTTCCTCTTACGTTATCTTCACACGCAAGGCCCTGAGGCAAATATTTTCCCTCAGGATCTATGTCATCTTTGGGGATGAAACACAGAAGTCGGCAAATCATTCCACAGTCTGGAACTCAAGAACTCAAGAGTCGTAGAAACGACCCGCTCTCAAGTGCTAAAGGTCAACTGTGAACACATGTTTTGGCGTATTTCCTAACTTTGCACCGGTGCCGACGTGAACGATGACGATAGTTCCTTGGAGCATCTTCCATTAAAATATCGGTATAGCAAGGAAAGAATTCCCACACGACACCTTTGCTCTAAAGATTGCAATCCGTTTGTAAAGATTGGGGATTCTATCAAATGCACCGCCCTTTTCTGCACAGTCAAGAATTTTTTTCAGGTATTTTATGGCTCCAGACCAAAGGTGGCTGCCAAATTCAACCATGGGGTTATTTGTACATAGTTAGAATTTGTGTATTATCCGCAGTATTTGGTGGCCCTGTACAGTACGCCCTGTTTCTGAGAGGCTAACCGACTCTGGCTTCGATATAGCTGCCGTTCCTGAGCAGGTCATTTAGAGTAACACCAAGCATATCAATGGAAAGCTTATTGGGAAGATAGCTTCCATTGGAAGAATAATACCCACTGTTCAAAAATCCTTCAAATCTTTAATATTTCCACTGTAAATGGTATTGGAGCATTATATTGACCGGTCAGTGGCTGAGTTGGTATTACGTCTGGATTTCTGAATCCCATCCATGAGTAGTAAGTTCAATTCCTCGGCGAAGTCCTCCATCACGACACAGGCAATACTTTCCCATTACTGTGATGGTAGTGGGAGTCTTTAAAATATTGTCAGTTTATTCGTAAAATGTTTGCCTTTCTTTTTAAAAAAGGAAGAAAAAGGTAAAGTTCTTCAAATTCATAGAAGGTTCTAAATGCTTCATCAAAATTATATGAAAAATCGATCATGTGTGGATTATTTTTTCGGTGCCTATTGAAACTATATGATAATTAGCCAATTAACGTTTTGTTCTTCCCTGGATAACAAGTGGTAGGTCAGTGTGACGCTAGTAATAAGATTTTTGTTTAATGTCACAAAGGCATAACAGGCGATATGCCCTTGTGCTTCTAATTTTATGTCTAAATTTCTAGATTTGTTCATCATTATCTCTTAAACGGCTCTATGTTCGAGATAGAGCTTCGTGTCACTAATAGATATGATTATAACATTTCCGAAACCAAGCTTAACTCAAAACACCAATTTTTGTAGTTAGGCCTCTGTGATCCTAAACCCCCGTAAATTATTACCAATAACAAGGATAACATATTTTGTTAAAGGCCGCCGGATGAAAAACACTGGAAAAAAATCTAAAAGAAAAGGCATTAGAGAGCGATAAGAAAGGACTGTAAAAAGCCCAAAGTCACTTTTCGCCAACTCTTTCTCGAGGTATTCCATTATATTAATTAGATTTATCCTATTGACTATTATTCCACCATCCTCCAAATTTAAATGTAACTCGTACGTCTTGTTCAAATATGTTGGCAACTCGATCATAATTCCATTTCTGATACATAAAAATACAAGCAATCTGTGCCAGAAGACGATCAAACAGATCCGACACATTTGTCCTCTGCACATAATTGAAAGCATCCAACCAAATAATGATATGCCTCACTTGATATTCAATAGGGGTGCATTTCAAATGGTAACTAGGCAGTTGGAGTAGGTATAATGGTCTTAGTGGAATTATACTAATGCGCCTTGCATCATGCACATCGAAATACTAGTTCCTACGTAATACTCGAATCCGTCCTGTAGGTATATTGTATATCCATAATCAGAATGCAATTCAGAAGCAGATAATAAAAAAATCCTTACAGTTTTATTTAACACGTAGTCTATTTGTCCCTTTACAACTCACATAGGTCTCATAAAAATAGTTGTATCTCCCTTATTATCATATTGAGAAATACGATATGAGCGAATAAAAACCACGTTTTATTCTCAACCACAAAATAAGTCAAATGTCCGCCTTGTTTTGAATCGCATTTTGAAATAAATCTATGAAATTTTGGGATTTTTTTATCAATTACTGGCTGACCCGACAAACGTTTTTCTGCCATATAAATTATTTCTAGTTCTAATATTTTGGTTGTTAAATAAAAAAAATAACGAATATATTGTAAGTGTGTGGGGATGGGTTCTATGACAGAAATAGGAATGGAGCGTTGTAGACGATGACCGCCGATAAAAACAAAAACAAAACACCAACTAAGTAGGAAAATAAAACAAAAAAAATCAATATGAATTTCGAAGAGCAATTGAGTGTATGATATTTTTTGTCAATCCTTCTTTAGCCAACACAAATAAACTCGTTGCCCACGCGAGAACATGTTGCCAAATGTCTCGCGCATGTGTGGATGCAAGTTCGAAGAGGCGGACGTAGCGCCATCTATCATTCAACAACATAAATAATTTCGTTCTGTTTAAAATACGAAAAACGGTTACATTTTTTCATACAAAAATACTAAAATCGCGATTAAAAATGGGAGGGTGGGGGGGGGGGGGTAGGAAGATTAAAATTTGGGGTTATAGGTATTTTTATAAGCCAAATAAAAAAAAATACTAAAACTTCTTTTTAAAACACCCTAATCACCTAGCGGTATGAAATATATTTTAAAACCTATTCTCATGCCTACCAAATATACCTACATACAAAATTTCATAAAAATCGGTCATGCCGTTTCGGAGGAGTGCGACCACAAACATTGTGACACGAAATTTTTATATACAAGATTTTAAACGGAACGACAAAAAGTATGGTATAAATAATGTTAATAATACATTTAATAAAAATGTGTTTTTATTTTTTTACGTTATCAGTAATTTTCGTTAGAAAAAACGTAAGGTGAGCGATTTTTAAAACTTTTTATTTTGGCATGCAAAAATTTTATATTTCTAATAATATATATTTATTTGGATTTATTAAATTTGCATGCATATTTTATCACCTTTTTAAAACAGTTTTTCAGATACGTTCAGAAATATTACATTAATTTGGATTTTATTGTGAAGTGGAAATATTTTGACCCTCCTAAATAATACGGTCAAAACCTGAAGGGAAGAGGCTGTTTTTAGAAGTTTCTAGAAACAAACCCTTTCGCTTGAAATATTTATTACCAGCAGCAATCGTGACGATTCGCAATAATTCAGGACCTCTGTAATGAAAATTCGTATATTTTAGGTACGTCGAAATGAGATGTACGACCGAGCGTAATTATAATTCGTGTATTGTAAATACGTCGAAATGAGATGAACGACCGAGCGCAATGAGAATTTGTGTATTGTAGGAACGTCGAAATGAGATGTACGACCGAGCCCAATGAGAATTCGTGTATTGTAGTAGGTACGTCGAAATCAATGGAAAAGTTAAATGTGAATAAACATTATACATTCAGAATCGACGTTTGTTTCCAATGTGAATTTTTTTAAAAGCCATAGTACCTGTTTTCCACTGAAAATCCTTTTTGAAGAGCCTCTATTCAAGGCGTTCATTTTAACTAACATGTCACTGTGACACCACAAAAAACCAGTATATTCTTAATCATCGAAGAAAATATATGCGACTTTCCAACGAAAATTTGAAACAGAAAATTAAGAAAAAGAAAGCATTAATAATCTAAAAGAAAATAAATGAAAGAGAACAAGACACAGAAAAATAAAAAGATAACGGTTGCAACTGGGACTCGGACCCAGAACCTCTCATCTTACCGAGATGAGCGCCTTACCGATTAGGCCACTGCCACTTCTTATCAAACCGACGCGGTCGTATGTGTCATTCTCATTTTTTAAATTTTAGAATTAACATTATTATCTTCAACTAATTTTTTTTTTCCATATCATAGGCAACTCCCTTTTTCATTGGTAGATTCCAAGAATTACTTTGTAACCTGGATAGCGTCTCGGATAAATATATCGTATTTTATTTTATATGGATCACATATTTACCTTTTCGTAAAAGTCCAACGGAGCTCTGATCTACTCACTGAGCTAATTCGACCCTATTTCCTTCGGTCATATTTAACTGCATCATACTTCGACTAAGAACAACCAACATCACAAAGCACTCTTTTTAGGATAAATTGCCTATTACAAAAAAATAACTACCAACATTGGCTTCATTTTCTTAACTGGCACATTTTTATTGGCTTCTTTATTTATGTATGATTGCCGATTCTACCCGAACTAAATGCAATTTACATACATAGTTTTTGGATAAATATATGAATTTTTATTTTTATTTTCTACATCTATTGGCTTTTCTAGGATGATTTTTTTTGGAATAAATTAATTAGTATCACCACGAATTGTAATATTTAATCATCGAAGACAATAATAGCGATTCTTAAATGAATATTCTGATTTTTCTGTTTCAAATTTTCGTTTGAGAGTCGTTTTAAATGATTAAATATTGCAATTTGAGGCTTACTCATTAAAAATAAAAAATATATATTTTTCCACATTTAGCTATAAGACCTTTGGATGTTCCGGGTCGAAATCTTCTAATGCCCATTCTGCTTATTGTTCTAGTAAGTTGATTCTCGCTGTTCGATTTGAACTTCGCCCGTTTTTAAGCTAAATAGATACGGAAGCAATCCTCCGAACAGGCCCTCCATTGATATGCTTGGTGTAACCCCAAGTGACCAGCTCAGGTATGGGGGCTCCATCGAAGCCAGAGTAAAGCTAGCCTCCCAAAAACTGGGCGTACTGTACAGGGCCCTCAGATACTTTAATAATACACAACTGCTAACCCTGTACAAATCACAAGTGCGCCCCACGGTTGAATTTGGCAGCCACCTCTGGCCTGGAGCTCCAAAATACCTGAAAAATACCCTCGACTCTGTGCAGAAACGGGCGGTCCGTTTGATAGATTCTCCCATCTTAACAGACGGATTGCAATCTTTAGAGCACAGGTGTCGGGTGGGAATGCTGTCCTTGCTCTACCGGTATTACAATGGAAGATGCTCCGAGGAACTAGCATCATTGATCCCTTCGGCACCGGTGCATAGTCGGGAAACACGCCAAACGCGTGCCCAACATTTGTACACAGTTGACATTTGTCACATGAGAACAGGTCGTTTCTTCGACTCGTTCTTGTGTTCAACAGCTCGACTGTGGAATGATTTGCCGGCCTCTGTGTTTCCTCCTTCCTACAACATGGGTGTCTTCCAGACCAATTTTCATTCCTTCCTCTCCTCAAAAAGACCCTCCATACATCATTCCAGAGGACATAGGCCCTGAGGGAAATTATTTTCCTCAGGGCCTCCTGTGTGGAGTTAATGTAAAAAAAAAGGTACCAAAGTTTTGATCAAGCAATTCAAATTGTACACTAGTCCCAGTAAAAGCTCGTACGTATGACGATCATCGTCGTCGTCATCTTCATTCTTACACGTCTTGTATAAAAATGATAAAGACAGAATATACTAGAACAGTGAACTCACGGACGACTAGTATAGTCGTGATTATGTTTGTGACGATTTATTTATGACGACCTCCGTAGTACAGTGGATAAGACTCTTGACTCACAATCCGGAGGTCGCGGGTTCGAACCCGGCATGCGCAAATAAATTTTATTTGATTTTTATTTTTTTTATTTATTTATTTATCTATAATAAAATATGTTTACAATGGTTTTATTTGTATGCCTGTCTCACTAGGGTATACCTGTGTTGAGACAGGCGTACAGGTATATAAATGAATATAGTAATTACAAGGATATTTCAGGTAAAATGCATATTATGAATAGAATTAAAACAAAAGGGTGATTGGAAGGGTAATAAATCTTTTAAAGAGAGTTATTTTATAAATGTTGGAGATGGAGTAATGAAATCAATTCTGCCTAGTCTATTTATAGGTTAAATTTGACAGGATTCCATTATTTTCATTTGTTTTATATGGGTTAGGTTGTATGTGAAAAGTTATTTATGTCTATGTGTGATTTATTTTACAGATATTCGTGATAGTGTGGCGTCCAATACTTATAATCCATTTTTTAATATCTTGTTTGAATTTTGTAAAGGAGTCACTTTGTCTGATCGTAGTTGGTAGTGTATTGTATAGTTTTCAAGCTATGTATTTAGAGTGTCTTTGCCCGAAGGTGGTTTTGAAAAAAGGAGTTTGGAGAAGTTCGTTGTTTTTGGCTCGGGTATTGTGTATTGTTTGTGTAGCTTTGTATGGTGTTTTGTTGTTTTTGTGTAAATTAAGTAATATGGATCTTGAGTAGAGCTGTTTTATGTCCATAACGTTGAAGGAATTGAAGATAATATCAGTGCTGGTAGTAAGCGGCATTTTAAGAATTATTTTTATGATTAGTTTTTGTGCTTTCATGATGGGATCAAGGTCATTGGAATATGCATTACCCCAGGCTAGAATTCCGTATTCGATGTGAGATTGGCACAATGAGTAATATACTGTTTTTAAAAGTTTTAGGTGAAGGAAATTGCGTGTTTGTTTGAAAAAGTATATAGATTAATTTGTGTTATTTCACAATTAATTCATTTAAAATAATATAAAGTATATTTGCGGCATGTTCCAGAGTGGAAGATACTATCAGTATCGCCCTGGTGTAAGACCACCATTCAGAATTGAAACGTTGCTTGAAAATGGCCTTAGCCGTGTTTGTGAATACCGCTACCTTAACCAGATCTGAATAGCCAGGTACTTCCCAACCTTCCTCTTCCCCACCTCCTTCCCCTCCCCACTATCTTCAGCCTCACAACATACCCCAATAGGGGATGCCATAGTCTCACTGGCTCCAGACGGGAGCAGTTGAGATTCTTGTGCGGTATTCACTGTAAAAAAAAAAAAAAAGTTTTCTTTGTCATTATTTAATCGTATTTTTCCCCAAGCTGGTTCAACAGGGTTTTATAAGTTTTGTTTACCGTTTTCCCACTCGCATTTTTAAAAGTTCCACAAGTGTGTTTACGATGTTTATTCGGACTTTCCAACATTTCCACCGACTTGTTCGGTAAAAGTTCAATTGTGTTCCGTTGATTGCGGCAGCATATCTATTACTGAGTTGGCCTCACTTTCAAAGTCCTAGTAAATATTATTGTTCTGTTTGGATTTTCCTCATTACAAATGAATTCTTCGAGATTTTCTTTTCTTTTTTTCAGAGCGAAATCAGCCCAATTAATAATTTTCTAGAAAATCATACGGTAAAAACTTAGTCAGAATTTCATGATATCTAATTTTGGTGACCTCCGTGATCGAGCGATTAAGAGCCTAGCAGGACGATCGGTTTTATCGAAATTTGCTAAAATACTTTAATTGTTTGTCGCTTGTGTCGCCCTCATCGCTTTTTAACTCAATTCTATCAAAATTTATTGTAAATGGTTACTAAAAATGGATTTGATAATAGTATCCGCTCGTAAAAATCCGAAGTTACACGATCATTCCCGATAACAAATTAAATATTGGCCTATTATATCTTGGCCGGTCGTTTCGAACGTTGGATTTCTATTTTTCCCCATAACGTGGGAAAATTTCCCTTAAGATTCCCTATTTCGAAGAAAATTATTTAAAAAAATATTATTTGAACAACTTTTTAAAAACTGTCGGAAATTCACTATGCAACTGGTATGGTTTTAGAAGCAAATCGTGAGTTGTTTATTGGTTTAACACTTCAATCTATATATAAAAAAAATTATTAAAAAATATAAACTACAAAAAGTTATAGAAGTTCTATAAAAATCTGTATCTTCTAAATATGAAAAATATTTGCGACATATTGATTTCTTTTACATGAGAATCGATATTCCCAAATTTTACAAGCAAACTAAATTTTCCAAAAATACGGGATTTTTTTTCGGCTAACTGTCAACACCCAAGAAGAACACCTGCATTGTGACAACAAGTCTTCGTGATGGATGTCTGCGCCCGCCAGTTGAATAATCCCCAGGGCGTCACAACACCATTGTCTCTCGTATCTAGGGTGTACGGAGAATTAGTTAATAATGAATGTAAATAAAGTCTAAAGCCATGGTATTTGAAAGAGAGAATATGAAAACAATGTGCAACATAGTTGTGAATGATGAAAACTTGGAGCAATTGGATGAGTTTGTGTATTTGGGAAGTATGTTTACGAGAGATGGGAAGGCTGATAGAGATATTTAAAGAGGAGTGAATGCAGGTAACTCTATTAATGGAGTACTGGTACCTACCCTGATGTATGGCAGTGAGTCATGAAACTGGCAGAGAAAGGATGAAAGTAGACTGAATGTTGTAGAATGAGATCCCTGAGATGTATGGCGTATGTGTGGTAAAACCATGTAGGATCGTGTGAGAAACATGGAGATCCGCAAAGAATGCAAGGCTGATGCAAGTGTAATGAGTAAGATGAAGAAAGGAATGCTCCGATGGTTTGGGCATGTAGAGCAAATGAACGAGAAAAATAGTGTAAGGAGAATATACAATCGCAAATGTGAATGGTAGAAGTCGTGGACGTCCAAGAAAGACATGGCACCACTAAATGAATCAGATACTTTAGTCGGACCATATCAAGAGTCAGAATAATAAAAAAGCATGTATGAGACGATGTATGAATGTGAACGAGGCAAGGAGTGTGTGCCAAGACCGAGTTGTTTGGCGGTCCGTCCTCTCTGCCTACCCCTGCGGAGAAACGGCGTAATGGTTTGTTAGTTAAATTATGAATAATAATAATTAACCATTTATTTGGACAGCCCTATTTCGTGTGTAACTTGACACTCGCTTTTGAAAAATAAAATAATATTATGACGGATGATATACATGCCTTCTTCGAAAAAGTAAGACAACACGGAAATTTATTTCTTGTAAAAGCACTGATGGGCTTTTACAAAATGTTTAATTTTTACGTGGTTTTACTGCCAGATACAGAGATATCGAAAAATATTATACAGCTAGGTACAGTTCTGAATCTCAACTATTTAATAATAATAATTGGACGATTTGTATAATGCCGTATTAGTGAAAAATCACCCCTAGGGCGCAGTTTCACTTGATCGTGCCATTCTCCTCCCGACTTCTTCTACCATACCTACACATTCACCTCATTCCTTCTCCTTACACTATTTTCTTCATTTATCTGCTCTGTAATGCATTCATAATTAAATAAACTAAGTAAAAATGGTCAAAACGAATAAAACTTCCGAATAATAAAAGCTAATTGAAAATAATTCAAATTTCATTTATTACTGTTTACAAGTACCTAATGGCAGTTTTGCCTACCAAAGTCATCGCCAAATCAACAATTGTTGCCAGTACGCATATAATTAAAATCATTAAAAATATCTAGCAGAACTTAATTAACAGTAATTGATTTCAATAATAACATTAAAAATATTTTTCGAAATCCCACGTATAAAAATAAACATAAAAGCAGTTAAAAATTGATTCGTAAAACCGAGTGATCACTGTATTCATATTTGGGTCTACGAACAGGGCAATATGTAAGAAGGTACAAGTATATGACAGTCAATCCTTGCCACAATCGTTTTAAAATATATCTTTTTGACACACTTCATTCACTTTCCCCGTACAAATTCAGTGGTCGAATTTCTTCCCTCCAGAGTATACGTATTCTATACAAAAACCAACACATGCAAATATTCTTCACACTACTTTACGGAACAGAGCGTTAGGAGACAACCTCTCGTGGCGACTGACTTTCGCGTAATGAATAGAAGTTGAAAATGGGATCGCATTTATCTGTTTTGGGTACAGATAAAAATGGAATATTACACAATAAATCACAAAATTAATTTTATTTATTTATCAGTTTTTATAGTTTAAATATTGTTTTCAAACACATTATTTTTATTTTTTTCAAATAATTGTTTTTTAATACATAAAATCGATTACAAAGTACATCGATTAACGTAGTTTTTAAAAATAATTTTACATCATTATTTGCGCATTTTATAAAAAAAATAAAAATGTAGAGGTTGATACGTTTCCTATAAAAAAATATTTTTCAATATTTTTTTTCTTTTCGTATATGACGACAGATGGAAAAAAATCAGTGGTACATGAACGATTTTTTGAAAACTGATCTTTTATAAACAGTTAAGTAAAAATATATTTTTTAATATTTAATATTAACTTGGGGCATCGAAAATGCATGTATCTAAAAAAAAATAATAAGAAACTTTTTTTTTGAGGTGCTGTTATCGACACAGATGACTTCGAAAATACGCAAAAATACGCAAAAATACGAAAAAAAACATTAAATATTGAAAAATCCCTCGCGGGCTCTTAAGATTCTCGACTACGAATTCAGGGTTGACGGGTTTAAATCCCGGCATGCGCAAAAAAGTGTATTTAATTCAAAGACCACCATTCAATATCGAAACGCTGCATAAAGTGACTTTAGCCTTGTTTGGAAACCAGACCTGAGTAGCCAGATACTTACTTCTTACCTTCTTCTTCCTCATATCCTTCAACATCCACAACAATATTGAATTATGGTGAATATCAGTCTCCCTGGCTCCGTACAGTTACGAACAGTTCGTAAAAAAATTGGGCCTCTTGAGCGGTATTCACATAAAAACGGTTTTTTTACTTTTCAGTGTAGAATTAGGATAATAATTGTAAGATGACATGCTGGTGGCGTAGGAGCATAGTGTCCCCTCTGCGCGATTGACTGTCGAATGTCGATGGTTGCCAACCAATTGAATGCCACCCAATACCAACAGCAGAGAATCTCACAATCGTAATCTATGTTTATTTGTTGTGTTTATTTTTGCGGTTTGCAGGTTCGCACATGGTTTGCACTTAAGTAATTATGCATTTTCATAGGCACTTGTAACATTTCTGTGAGACGGGTGCTTAAATGGTTGACTAATACAAAGGTGATAGTTATATATAGCTTTATATTTCACCGGTTGTTAACATCCATAATAAACATCCATGGATTTTGTCCCGGCAGAAACGTAAAATATTTTAATTTAAAATAAATTTGTACTAATAAGAATTTTGTACTAATTTAAAACATATATTTTTACTTTCGACTACGGGAGTATATAATTACTTTCGGCTATACTAATAAAAGTATAGGTAAGCTTTTAACAAACGGTAAGGACAAGGAAGACAGTCTATCTCATTCGGAAATTTATTCACTCCAATGCAGCTACTGCCCCATTTTTATAGAGGCAAAACAGCACGCAACATAAACCCGGGTGTCAAAGAACATCTTAGATGTTTACACAGCTCTGGATTTTTGGAATTTGCAAACCACTTGATCGAAAAAGACCATAAATTTGATAAAAAACTCAGGCGCCACCCTAATTCATAAAAGCAATATCGGTATAAGATTGGACAATTTAGAGGCACTTGAACTGAGGAAAGCCATAAACACTAATAGTAAGGTAGTTAATAACCAATTAAATTTAAATAAAAGTCCCATAGTAAGATTGTTCCCTATTGATAAAGAACACGCCCGTTCCCTTCCCAATTCTCCATCTACACTTATGCCTTCTTCCTCTTTCACTTGAGGAGTCCAGCCCATTTTGTTAAATCATATGTTATAACACACATATAACTTAATTTTAGTAGAATATTATACTGCCCTGAAGAAGCTACGGTTGTAGCGAAACCCGGTCGGCATAAAGTATAAAAAATAAAAGTGGTGTTTACAAAGTTATTGTTTTATTTTAAATTAATAATGTCACATCACAAAGTATCCGCTTCATATGAACAAAAAAAAAGTAATGTATTTTCTAACGATGGTAATCCTCAGCAGCAACCAATTCTCCTCAGCTTTTTTGTGTAAAATTGATGTTTCTTTTACATTTCGGATTAATCGAACTGTCATAAACCTTGATTTTGTGACATAGGAATATCTAGTTGATAACTTTTCACAGCGATTCACGACGAAATAATAATTCATAAACTTAGGTCGTCGTGACAGGGAAACAGTATTATGTATTTTTGAAGTAAAACTTCTTTACGCACGCTTGACTTGGGGAGTAAGCTGGTGAATGCGTGACGAGAGCGTTATGAAAAGTGTGATTGTACGAGGCGAACGGTCCGGCGAGGCGAACGGAAGTTGAGAGTCTAAGTCTAAAGCACACTCGTTTTTTTTAATGGTGAAAAAACTCGGCGGTAAATTCACACGTTACAGCGATACGGCGCGGCGTAACACAACGAGAAATCCTCCCGATCGATTGTAGGCATTATGCACATTTGACTTTACTTGTTTAACCTTAGCTCTGCCATTGGCGGAAAGCAGAACAAATTCATTAGGAACCCAGAGTGTTACAGAAGAATAATCTACTTCATATTCCGGGTATAACAGGACTTACCCAACATTTTTTACCAGCTATTCTCAGCTTATTTGGAGATTGATAAAAGTCGTTTAGGTGCCCCGTGACGTTTTTTTTACAAATTAAAAACAAAAACTAAAAGTTTTTATCAACTGGCATAAAAAGGGGCTTATTTTCAGGTGGCATTTTTTTCAACCATCTAAGTACGGCGTATGGATCAAAAGCGTGCTCGAGTGCAAAGTCAGAAATCGCAACGCAAGAAATCACGGGTATTTGTCGGGCACGAACTGCATTTGAAGGGGCGCTTATGCAAATAGTCCCACACATTGACTAAAACAGCTTAATGGTATTTATACCATGCGGTAGGGTAGACAACGCTGAAAAAACTGGAAAAATGTAGATATGTTACAGTTTGAATTCATTAAATATTTTGGATTGTATTTTTGTTCAAGGAAACGGGTTTTTTAAATTGTCATTGTGATAGGTATACTTTTTTTTAATATTTATTAATACGTTTTATTACATTCACTAGTTTATTTATTTATACATCACAAAAATAAATAAAAACAAGTCTTCTCTTCAAGCGGTAAGAGATCGAAACAAATAAAAACATTATATGGAGTGAAAGAAAAATAACAAAAAAGATATCAGTGTAGTAAACAAATAAAAAGTACACATCTGCCGGATCGGCCCTGATGATGGACACTGCAACGCTGTCCGAAAAGTTGGCTAAAGAAGGAGGTAGCGCAACAGGGCATAACACCCCAAAAACAAATAACGAGAAAATATAAGTAAACTAACAAAAAAAATCCCACATGAGAAAATTAAAGCAGCAGAATAAATTATGAAATGTTCATGTTATTATATTATAATGTATGGAATGTGTATATATACCTTGTACACGCGAGTGGTTACATTCTCGTAAAGGTAAATATTTATATTTTATTTATAATCATTATTATATCACTGTACAAACGTACCTTGTATATATTGTTAAATATATAAATAAAACAAAATATACGTATATAATATTTTTATAGATATAAATGAATTATATTTGTAATATAATATGTATGTTTGAATGGTAGAATAAAAAATAACGCAGCAAATATACATATTTATCGGGGGTATTATATTTCTCCGTGTACTCTCGTATTACTCAATTTCGCCATAATTTTGTTCCCTAAAAAAGTTAACCTATAATATAACTGTTTTTACTTTCTCCCTAATTTACTATTTTTGTAATTTTAATTTCAGTATTTTGATGTCTGCCGATTATAATTAATCCGTTCTACAAAAAGTTCTATTAAATTATAGCAATATTCAAAATATTACAGTTAAAAAAATTGTGTTTCTTGCAAAATGTGGAGAATATTCTCTCAAATTATGATAAAATACTTACAATTGGAAGGTGATACAATTTAAGGGTTTTTGATATAAGAGTATATATGTCTTACACCATAAAAAAATATTCCGATAACGTCGGAACAACACCACGGTTTTTACCATTCTAGATGCCAGGTCTTTGGACTCCGGCTATGGAAAACTAAACAAAAAAGTGCTTCAGTTCAAGTCTACCCTTTCTTTGGCCTGTGATCACACAACATCCACACGCAGGTTGCAATTGAGAAACTTTTTCAGCAAGGAACTTTGTTTGTTATCATAAATACATATTTATAAGAAATTACCTAACCAAGCTTTTGAAAGTATGTGTGTCCTTGAGTGCTCGAAAAAGCTTCAGCAACATTTAAAAATCAAACGTCAAAGGGCTACACACAGACTATTAAAAATTGTAACTTCAAACGTTATCAAACCATTTAAAAAGAAAAAATGAGGTCCTCTGAGTAAATTTTTTCTTTACAAGGTCCTCACAAAAATGACGGTTTACGAACTACGTGGCTCAAAGTATATTTCCCTGATTCAAATATATTTTAGAGCTTATTTTCGAATTGCAAAAAGATTAAAGAAAAATAAAGGCTTCGCAGTGAACAAGTAAAAGCACTTTCTTCCATTTCACCAGATTGCAAATATTTGTTATTAATTCATGCAATGGAAAATACTTTTCTTTATCACGAAGTAATTTTTTATTTAGAGCATAACAATGCAGCTTTTTTTCCGTGAAGTGAGAATGAATGAAATGCAAAATGAAGAAGGATTGTTTTTATAAAACATTTGAAAACGTACGTTATTGTGCTGCTTCTACCACTCTACACTCCGCAACGGGAACAAACTGCAGCTGGCAGAAGTCAAGAGGATTATGGAAAACACGGAGGCAGGGAGAAACCACAGTAACGCGTTTGGACTGCATCAAACTTTCAAGCGATTATGTGAATCGCTGGAACTGGTAGCTGGTAGCTCCGTGAAAGGATTCGCTCCAATTGATTTATGTTCCCCGTGATCAGACGGCAAGAACGCCAGTTAGTTAGTGATTTGCTCCCCACAGAAGCCGGGCTTTGAGTAACTACTTATTAGTAGTTTATTGTTAAATTCCTCTGTGGATGTCGTTAAAGCGGATTTTGCTTATTCCTTGCGAATCTTTGAGCCAACCATAATGTTATATCCTACGTCATTAATAATAATGCACCTTACTGGAAAGTTCGGCATCAACCTTTTGTGTGGATCCTCTGTAAAATAGTAGAAAAACTCGTTTGAATATACCTTAGAGATCATTTTGGAAACGATCTCTAGTCTGGAGCACCCATATCTCAGAAAAAATGTTAAACCGTGTTGCAAAAAGCGTAATCTATCAGGTAAAATTTCCCATTGAAACGAACTTGTAGGTATATAGAAAAATGATGGTAAACCTGTCTACGTTTATCGGGACTTTCGATGAAAGGAATGAAGGAAGAAAAAGAAACTAGCATCACTGATCAATTATCACCATATCTCTAACGGAAGCACTTCGCAAGATCTGATTTAAGCCCCGAGGAGAACCAATTGTTGGTGTATTTACCGAAAAACAACATATTACTCCTTGATAAATTATTGTCGAATCTCTTGTACGTCGCTCCAAAATATATGTTATAATAAAATCACTCATAGCCATTAAAAGAAAAACATTTCATGAGCCTTTTGTTATTTTATCGGGCATCGAGTTGAAAAAGAATAATGTTTTCCCAAGCCTACATAATATCCTTATGAAAGTTCGATACACAAATGATTTATGCGTTTATTTTTTTTATTAACGTACGTAGAATTTTCAATTGTCAACATTTTATCGCATTTGTAGCAATATAAACCCTCTCCCCATTAGGCTCTAACAATAATGCTCGTGAATAAAGCGACATGAAAAAGTTACTGATTGGTGTGTTTTTTACAAATAAACATAAAATGATCGTTTTTTATTGTACTTATTTATTGAACATGTGCTTGCAGGTGAAATACATTACTTGCTTTATAATTGTACGGCGAAATAAATAAATTTTGATAATCCATACAGGATGTTAAAGGACGAACTTGAGTTACATTAACCTGCGATTCCAGACATTATTTGGAAAAAATTAAATTTTGGTCTTCGGTGACTTTTATTTTTTTTTTTGTTCGTCAAAAACCAAACAAAAACAAACTTCTTCCGCGTGTCATCACTGATACTCAACCGAATAACCGCCCAACCCCTCACAACAAACCTAACCATCCAATATCTATTGTTTTTTTACCGAAGACAAAAAAAAATCATTTACTTTTTTACTCCAAATAAAGTCAGTAATCACTGGTTAAAGTAAGCCAATTACGTCCCTTAACATTCTTCATGAACTTATACAGAGTTCCCCTCTGAAGAACTATATATATATAGATTAGGAATGATGTTTTATGAAAGAAAACCCTTCACATTAATTTTTAAGTTAGCAAAGAACTGCGCTGGTAGTAAGTCATCTTAGTTATTTTATGGAATTATTTATTTATTTGTTAGAAACAAACAGCTTGTTTCATAACGTTTAATTGGGTCTCGATAGGTTTATTCTGTTTCATATACAAAGGCCAGAATTCAAACCCATTGGTGAATTTCGCACACTGGGTGCTTACATTGGCTGATAATTGCCGGTTGTCAGCCGTTGTTAAGGAGCCAAAACAAGTGTTTGTTTTTCGTCAGTCTTCTCATCGTAACGCATCTGTCAACATTACCATTTATATCATGACAAGCTACCGTTACGCGCATGGTGAATTTACCGCAGGTAATTCATCCCCATCGTAATAAAATTGACTAACAACTGCCTGTGGTTCATTCAGAAATAGCCAATCGACCACGAGGGATCCACAAACCGGGCAAGATTGCCATCAACTATCGTAAGTACCTTTGTGAAATACCTTTGCTATTTGTTTCAGTAAACGTATCATACCGAGATCCACGGGCATAGCTCGTGTAGAGTGAACATTAAGCTTCACTCTATCCCTTGTAAGGTGGTGCCATCAACGCGCTAATCTTACACAGCTTTTACATAATATACAGTGATAATAGATATACAAGTGAGTTTAAGTCAAGCCACAGAAGTTTCTTATGCTAAAGTACATTAGAAATAAAGTTTTTGGGTAGAGGAAGATAAGGAAGTTCTTGGCAATTCGGATCTGGTCACCAAACAAGGCTAAAGACATTTCAAGATGTCTTTCGGTTCTGAATGGTGGTCATTCACTAACGGGATACGGAGAGAATCTACCACTCCGATGCGTGCTGCCAATACAAAGTGTATTTGCGATTAAAGACATATACGTGAAATAGTTAACAATACAAAAGAATTAGTAAAAAAAGTTGTCGAAGAACTGCTATAATATGCAATTTTAAATCATATTGTTCCAAAATATTCAACCTTACATAAGACATGTTCCAACTCAACAATCTTCTTAAATTGCAAGTTGGTTTTAAATTGGTACGAGCTAATAAAATTCCTCTCTTGTAAAGCTCCTTCCGCTAGGTCATGTCAGCTTTTTCAGAGTGTTCCCTGACTCAATTATGCAGCCTTCCTTTACCAGTTTTTACTGCTTTATATTAAGTATTCGATTTTTATGTACCGACCAACATTTTTGCTTTCCTGATAGCTAAATGGCAATCATCGAAAACACTCAATTCGGTTTTGTGTCCGTCTGTAACTCTGGTTTAATGAACTCTATAATTCGGATTTGATTTGAATTTAGGTGTCATTTTCAAAATTGAAACTGATTGTAACAGAGCAATAAATTGATAAAAAACCTGCCTATTTCAATCTATATAGATAAAAATGAATCGCCGAAATGTATGTACGTGCATAACGACTGCACCAAATTGGATAATTCTTTTTTTTGTGTTCGTTATTGTCAGGACAAGGTTTGTATAAAACTACTGGGGAACTCTGGCATTATAAAATTTGTATTTAAATTTTTTTTTTATATATACATATACATTTAATATAATCATGAGTAATTACATTTTCAGGTTACAATCGGATTAAACTCAAATCATTAAATACTAACATGCAACATTGATTAAAAACAGTATAAACATATATATGTATATAATATATAACCTTTACGAGAGTGTAACTACTCGTGTGTAAAGGGAAGAGAAAATTTTTTTTTTTTTTAATTAAAAAAATTAAAAATTATAACACATACATTATAAATACGTACTTACATAAATCAAATGTAATAAAAAAATAAAATAATATAAAATATATTGTTAAATAAGTATTGTTAGTTAAAGGTTAATGCGGTTCTAAGTGGCTAAATTATTTAAGATATTATTGTTTAATTTATTTTTTAATTTATTGTAGTCAGATTATAATCTCAGCTCTATTGCTAGTTGATTAAACCACACCACTCCATTGTACATGAAGTAGTGTTGTGCAAAACTGGTATGCATTAATGGCGTACATAAGTGACCCACTGTGTTTTGCCTATTGCTCTCAACGCGTACCATGGCGTGGTGCGACTTCTTAGAATAGTCTTTGTGTATTTCAAGCATCATATTTTTATATATGTATTTTTTCGAGGTGGGACTTGGAAGTCTTGGAAAAGTTGAGAGGTTGAATAATCTGATGGTTTCTTAGTAATAATTTTGATTATAAATCTTTGAGTAACTTCCATGATATGTGATTGACATCTTCGTCATTTGGACAGGATCCGGAATATATAAACTCAAATTCAATGATTGTCCCTCATTTTATATTGGAAAAAAACTCGTAATTTTGAAATCAGTATCAAAGAACATTTAAGGTGTCTGAATAATAATAATTTTTCTGAGTTGCTAATCATATCATTGAAAATAACCATAGTTTTGAAAAAAATACAGGGATAAATATTCTTTATATTAATCATAAAGGAAAACGTTTAGATAACTTAGAAGCCTTGGAAATTAAAAAATCCCTTAAAAATAATGAATCTATTATCAACAAACAAAAAATATTGTCTTATAGCCCAATCATGGATTTGTTCCCCTACCCAATACTACTCTACATTAATACCTACCCACCCAATCTACATTAATAACTAGCAACGGCTCCACCCCTACCTTAATAAAACATTGTTAGAAATTGTCAAATTAGTATAAGCTTTCCCTGAAAAAGGAACGTTTGTTCCGAAACCGCAAATTTACGCATTAAATAAGTGGTTTATACAAAGTTAAATTGTTTCATTTTTCTAAAAGTAAAATCATTGATTACCTCCAATAAACGTATCCATCAGTAGTATTTCATAACAAATTTACATTTATGCCTACTGTGTATATACAGGGTGTTAAGGGACGTACTTGATTTACTTTAACCAGTGATTCCTGACATTATTTGGAGTAAAAAATGTAAATGTAATTTTGGTCTCCGGTGACTTTTTTTGACGACTTGTTTTTTTTTTCAAAATTTTTTTCTTCAAAATCAAACAAAAAAAAATTCTTCCGCATGTCGTCACTGGTCACTCAGCTGGGTGTCCGACGAACCTCTTACCCCGCCTCCAACTGTTCAACAACTACCATTTTTTATGTTTTTGCAAAAACAAAAACAAAAAACATCAAAAATGTCACCGGAGACCAAAATTTTATTTACATTTTTTACTCCAAATAACGTCAGGAATCACTGGTTAAAGTAAGTCAAGTACGTCCCTTAACACCCTGTATTTATTATATATGTATAATATATACTGCATGTATGTATATTTTCACGACTAAGTTTCACTTGCCTTTTTTCTTATTATTTGTCACTTACCTTTTTGTCAAATTGAAATTCAATTGTTTCAAATTTGTGCTTATTTTGTCTTAATCTTCTACTTGCATACTTCAATTCTATAATATAAAAAAATACTGATTTTTCTTTTAACTGTCATTTTCATAATATTATGTAAACAAAAACCTAGCTAACAACCACTCTGTAAATTGCTATCTCTACACGGGCGTTTCACACCTAAAATATATATAGTGAGACGGGCAATACGTCATTACAGTAATCAAATGTAATATTAAAAAAATTAAGTAACTTTGAGTAACTGACTGGTCTGCAAGTACTTCGCAGAAGACCAAGTGGAGAAGTCTGTGTGAATCCAACATCCATTCCGTACTCCACAAGATTTTACTAGGCAAGAAGAAGAAAATCTAATTTGACGGAGTTTTGGGTATCAGTCGAAAATGAGTAACCGATTCGAAGTGCAAAAGCTGTAAGGGTAAGCTGTAAGTCGCATTTCCTTTGCGACTTCATATCTGTGCGAAGTTGGATTTTCTGCGGTTGCGCTGTAAATATCGCTCAAAAATAAACGTGGAAAAGAAAAATGAGAGTAGGTGTATCAAGCCTTATTCCCCGATTCGAAAAATTGTGCAGTGAGCAGCAGGCTCATCCGTCACACTAAACACACACACCTCAAGGAAGTACGTGGTTTTTGTACTTATAATTGCATTTTCTTCGTATTTTCACCTATGTTTTCCTAGCAATAAATGTACTTGTTCATCTTAAAATTGAGTTGTTTTAGTTTTTTACCTGGTTTCTTCTTCATAGTCGTACAAAATGAAATAAAACTACCACAGATGGATATTATATGACTAGGGTGCCGTGAGAAAATTCAAATTTTCTAAGTGTGCCACGACTTAGAAAAGTTTGGGAACCCCTGAGTTACGGTATTATATCATTCTTATTTTTATTTATAATCTGTAATATCTGAACTGCATGCACGAACATGGTAATAAATTATTTAAAAAAATTATACAAACAAGAGAGACGAACTTTCCCGGGTTACGAATAACCTACCTATTTGAAAACCTCCTACTACTAACACAGAAAGGAGAAAATTTTGCTTATTTCGTGATGGCGAATGATGTCGAAATGGTGGAACCTAAACAAGATGCCAACTCAGCTACTGACCAAAATAAAAATAAATGTGTAAATAAGTGTCCCGGTGTGATTTGTTTTTTTATACAAATTCACAGTTTTATTTCGAGATCGAAATTTTACACACTCGTCCTTCAAACTAAAAAAAAATTACTACCTACCTGTGATTTCAAAAACCCCATCCTCTTTTCATACCACTTGAATCAGTATTTTCATACTTTTTGATGAAATTTTGCACACCAGACGTTCAAAATATGACGAAAATTTATGTCTATGACTTCAAAATATGAGGTCGCTTTTTTATTTCGAAAAACCACTCCTTCTATTTTTTCCATCCCTTAAAGCAGAATGAAGCCCAAGCAACGCCGGGTGGTTCAGTTAGTTATGAATAAATTCATCATCTTCTTCCCCTTATCCTATTCGGGTCGGGGACCCATTGCATCGACAAGGCTCCTCCATACGTCCCTGTCTTGTGCTGATTGTTCGGCTTCTGTCCATGGTAGCCAAATTCTCTCCTCGCACAGTTTCTGGAGTTGCCTCGCCCAACTGTGTCTGGGGCGGCCCACTGGACGTCTACCCTCTGGAATCGCACTAAGTATCTTTCTCGGAATTCGGTCATCAGACATTCTTAGTACATGCCCAAACCACCTCAGTTGCGATTTTTCTATGAAGAGTAGCAGTGGTTCAATGTTTAGATCATATCGGATCGTCGAGTTTCTTATATGATCCCATTTCGTAACCCCTGCCACTCCTCTCAGGTACCTCATTTCGGCAGCTTGGACTCTAGAGCGTGTACGTTCATTTAGCATCCATGTCTGGTGGCCGTAAGTGAGCGTCGGGCGATATACCGTTTTAAACACTGCCATCTGATGCTGAGCTCGATGAATAAATTCAATAATACAATCTATAAGTTTAATAATATAGGGACGTCCCTAGCATCGCGGGTGAAATAATACAAAAAAAAATTTACTTTATAACCTTTTTTGCGTGAAATAATTTTGTTTTTTAAATGAAAAAGAGAAAGTTAGATTGCAATGCAGCGCTGGGCGTTATTGTTAGAGGTCTATGTTGCCAAAACGATTTTTTAAATCGTAATTTTAATTTAAATCCCTGTGGTTCTCTCGCCATCTACCTCTGGCTTCAGTAACAAAGTTATTAATGCTCTGGATCTAGAACGGAAGGCTTCAATGTAATTTGTTTTTTCATCCTTAGCGCCACGTTAGCTGCACAAGTTCCGGTTTTACCCCAACAGGAGTGATATGTTTATCCTGAATTATTATTCTGCTTTTTACGAGCTTGCGCAGTTAGAGTTATGATCGCCGAGACGCCATTACCGAGGCGTATTACCTGCAACAATGTGAGAGGTATGTGATCCCTTATCGCTGTGTATTACCGTGATTTACAAAGTATGACGAAATGTAGATGAGTTCTTGATTGTGTATTCTTATACCGCGTGATAAAAAGTCAAGATGGCATGTGGAAAATACTCTAGTTCTAGAACGGTGCTTCCCAAAGTGGTTACTATTGGCCCCAAGGAAACCTCGTTTCCTCTGAGACATTCGTGGTAAATTAAAATTAATTTTGGGGTGCGTGGACAACGTCAGGAGATCCGCAAAACGCTTAATATAAAGTAATCAAACAAAATTGCAAAAACGTGTTCCATGTTTGCTTTGTTCATTCTGACCTCAGCTTACCTACGAATGAGGAGCTGAAACTAAAGTTTGAACAAGAGATGTGTTATCCGCAGTTTTTACTGGGTGGGACTGTGCTTCCTGGTGTCGCCGACACTGTTAACCAATTAACGAACAAACTAAATGAACGAATAACCTAAACGGACGTTATATTTAATGAACGAATTATTTCCGTATTCAAAATATATTGTTAACCAATACTACTGCACGCCTTCAAAAATCGACTAAATAAACAAATTCTTTCCGTATGCAAACTATTCCTATTAGTAGTAGTCCGCCGATAGTCGGGCGGATATCATGGCATACCTCTTTTGTATTTCAATATCTTTGGTTTGAACATATACAGACTTCCTACAGACTATGTTTTTAAAGCCCTACATTTAATGTCACTGAAACAAAAGATAATCTAATTTACGCATTCAAAAACCATGAAAACTTTACACAGACAAATTCAAGCCAATCCACAAGATCCACATTAAAACATAAATTCTACCAACCTAAAAATAAAAATGGCTTTTGGACAAAGAATATGCAATATTTCCATCTCCGTAAAATTATTTAATACACTCCCTCTTGCAATAAAAACCGTTAAAAAAATAACCGACTTCAAAAGAAACTTTAAGATATGGATTATGGACATGGGAAGGAAGAATATAGATATAATTTTGCAACCTAATAAAGATTAATGCTCGTACTCGTTTTGTGCTTTATTTTGATATTGCTTTATAATTTTACTCTCGTAATATTTCAATATAGGTACTTACTTACTTTGACGACCGGCGTAGTGCAGCGGTAAGGCGCTTGACTCGCATTCCGAAGGTCGCGGATCGAATACCGGCGTGGCAAATAAATTTTATTTGATTAATTTGTGTATTTCACAATTTATTCATTTAAAATAATATATAGTATATTTGCGGCACGTTCCAGAGTGGAAGATACTCTCAATATCGCCCTGGTGTAAGACCACCATTCAGAATTGAAACGTTGCTTGAAATGGCTTTAAGCCATGTTTGGTGACCAGCTCGGAATAGCCAGGTACTTTCCCACCTTCCTCTTCCCTATCTCCTTCCCTCCCCACTACCTTCAGCCCCACAACATATACCAATTGGGGATGCCATAGTCTCACTGGCTCCAGACGGGAGCAGTTGGGACTCTTGTGCGGTATTCATGTAAAAAAAAAAAAAATTATAATTCAAACACATTATCACGATGATATTAAAATGGGAAACCCCAGTAAGGACACATTATTTTCTAAAAACATGTAAAAAAATATATTTATAAATAAACAAGGATGCCGCAAATTCTTCTTGCAAAAATAGATACCAATTTCATTTCGTGCAATATGGGCTACTATGTATACAGAAGCTGTTGAATGTTTTCCCTATTTGGTAGAACGTGGATTCAGTGAAGTTGCGAGCCTCATCACGTAAAAATGAAACCGACAGCAAATCATTAGTGACCTTGAACACTTATGAATGTTCTCACAAACATCGAACATAAATGATCTGATATCATCCTCTCAGGTGAAACCATTTATACATTTTCAAGTTGTAATGTCAATAAATAATTAAATGTTTTATTTAACATAATATTTAGGTACAATGTCACCATTAAGGGCGTACTGTACAGGGCCCGCAGATACTTTAATAGTACACAACTGCTAACCCTGTACAAATCGCAAATGCGCCCAACGGTTGAATTTGGCAGCTATCTCTGGTCTGGAGCTCCAAAATACCTAAAAAAACCCTTGGCTCTGTGGAGAAACGGGCGGTCCGTTTGATAGATTCTCCCATCTTAACCGACGAACTGCAATCTTAAAGGGCCCGCTCCCCGGATTTGTAACGATTTATTACATATTTCCCTTAAACACGGTAAGTTTTAAAGCTCTTAAAAATATATATGTTATTTTTGAAGATAATATCTAGACTTTGCCCGCGCCGAAACGCAAATTATATAAAATTCCCTCGATAGAAAAAAATCGCAAAGCCTTTTCCAAAAATTATTATTAACACGTTTGTTTCAGTTTTTTTACAAGTTATGTGTATGAAAAAATTCACAGTATTTCTTTAAATGCTGTTTAAGATAATGCCTGCGAGTTTTTTGCTCTATTTTAAACGAGTCGTGTTTTATTAAACATTTTCGCAATTTGCGCATTGATTTTGCTGCTGTAAATGTTAGCGCTCTCCTCTAACATTCGTAATTTCGTATCTCTCCATCTTCTTCTTTTCGGGCCCGGTTGCAGAGCCTTATAGCATAGGCGTCAGGTGGGAATGCTGTCCTTATTCTACCGGTATTACAATGGAAGATGCTCCGAGGAACTAGCGTCATTGATCCCCTCGGCACTGGTGCATAGTCGAGAAACACGCCAAACACGCGCCCAACATTTGTACACGGTTGACATTAGTCACATGAGAACGGGTCGTTCTGTTCAACGGCTCAGCTGTGGAACGATTTGCCGGCCTCTGTGTTTCCTCCCTCCTACAACATGAGTCTCTTCAAGACCCGTGTTCACTCCTTCCGTTCCTCAAAAAGACCCTCCACACAGCATCTTCAAAGATGACATGGGCCCCGAGGGAGTTATTTTCCTCAGGGCCTCCTGTGTGGAGTTAATGTAAAAAAAAATCACCAATCAAGAGAATCATCAAAATTAAATTTCGTATTTTGCTATTACGCAGTTGCGTAGAGTTATTTTACTCTGAGATTTATGGTCAAATTTTAGTTAAGAGAATGGCTCCATGGGCATAAAAAGTGTAAGAACCACTGTTATAGTATTAGACAGGGAGGCGAGATAGGTAAACCATACGTCATCGAGTGCACGGATGAAACTACTTTGTAGTGATAATGGACATCTAGAAAACCTTAAAAAAGCTGGTCTGCCGATGCGCCTCTTGGCAGGAGCCGCGCAGTCATGGAAATAGTCAGCATTTTTTTTCGGTGAGGGGCACCGCGGCAGGTTTCGTAAGTGGTTTGGCGTCGAAAGGCTCGCCTGACGGATGGGTACACTCGAAACTCTCAAATTATTTTTTTTTAATATTTTTCGCTTATTTTCTTAAAATATGGCATTTAAAGTTTTTTTAAATATAGTGAAATAAAAATAATAATAAAGATTAACGAAAAATTAAGAAAAAAAAAACTTTAAAACATCGTACACAAAAAACTGCCAGGCTGCTGGTCGGCAGACAAAGAAATTCTTAAATGGAATGATCTGGACTATAGTTATTCGTTGGTTTCATTCATGTACTCGATGACGTAAAATTTACTATTTTTTACCCCACTTTGACGCCGGCCTGCGAACGTGCCAGGCTGCCAGTTGGCAGAACTGATTTTTTCTCATTTTCTAATCGACCTTTATCATATGAGACCATTCCCGTTCGTGTACTCGATGACGTAATTTTTTCGAAAAAAATCGCAGACTATTTCCATGACTGCGCGGCTCCTGCCAAGAGGCGCACCGGCAGACCAGTGGAGGTAATCCACCTCTTACCCGCCCTGGTATAAGTAACTGATGGTTACTCCTTCAAGGCTCTCACAAGATGCTAATTTTTTGATTAAACGAAGCTACATTTATTTATTTTGAATGAATCTAGACCTCCAGTGTCCATGCATACGTTGTTAGTAAGCAGTATGCAAGTGCTTAACAGGAAAAACAAAATGCAAAAAAATAGGTTAGTAAGACAAAGATAAATTAAACAGGGCAAAAGAAAAACTCATTTATGAGACTCCATGACGCGGCATTGCATCTGTAAAAAAACCTGCAAGCACCTGCATAAAATAGAGAACATAAGAAATACAATAAATCTCAAATCAATTGGCAAGTACCAACAAAAAATGTGAATGGCTTTCGGTCTGACCATAAACTACACTTAGCTTCCGTGTCCCTTAGCCAACCACTCAGTGAAGCCTCAAAGAATGTTAACTGAATATTTGGGGTAAAATACCCGAAGACTAAAACAAAATTCAGCGTTGGGTAGTCAGAGGTAGGACAAAGGACGGTCAAGGTCGTCTGATCATTGGGGGAGGCGCAGACAGATTTGAGAAGGATCTGCAAAATCAATAATGTAACTAAAGATGAAGCAGGGACGAGGTCCAGCACACCCCCATATGGGGATAGGGAAAAAAAATAAAAAAATAAAAATAAAATTTTGGAGTTCAGTTCATCCAAAAAACATTGAAATAGTTAAAGACAAACAGAACAAAACAAGGAACATGACATTAATTAACACGTAGTATAGTAAATATAAAAAAAAAACCAATCGCAAAGCAATTATATACATTTTTGAAAATATAATGAACAAAATAACATAACGCAAATGTAAAATATAACATATAACTCATAATATATAATAAAATAAAAGAAATAACATATCACAGAAACACAAAACACAAAAATCATAAAAAATAAATCCATGCGGTAAATGTAAAGGAATAATGAAGAGTGTCCGTGAATTCAGAAGCAAAATACACCTGGTACCTAAGTTATTTTACAGCTACTCAGCGACTCTAAGAACAGGCCATCTCTCAACCCAGACTTTCGTGAATTCACCTTATTCGAGACGAGATCTGTATTCCAAGCAGGTCTCGTAATAACTTGAAACCATCAATCATTTCGTCTCGAGCATCCGTCAAAATCTCACAGTGCCACAAAATGTGCTCGGCTGTTTGGTCGGTATCACCACAAGTGCAATTGGGATGGGATGATAGAGCCAGTCTGTGAAGTCAACCTCTAAACTCCCCATGCCCAGAAAGCAATTGGGTGATATGGTGGTCCATTAAAAGATATGCCCCTTCCATTCTGATTTTAACTGATGGAAAGAAGGAGAAGGTCCATCTTCTTCCACCGGCAGACCAGCTTTTTTAAGGTTTTCTAGATGTCCATTATCACTACAAAGTAGTTTCATCCGTGTACTCGATGACGTAGGGTTTACCTATCTCGCCTCCCAGTCTATATATAGAATTAAATCTCCCACAAAGTTAACCTCTTCATGACTCGTAAAGATTTTTATTCACGACAGACCGTTTCACCTGAAGCAATCCATTGTATGAAACAATGCGAAATGAATAAAGCATTGTAGAAACCTGAATACTTAGAATTTTGCATTGATGCAAAACATACGTGTAAACCATTGAAATGTGAATTTATGGGAATGAACTCAGCTGCTTCACTAACTTAGAAGTTCTTCTTGGATAGGAAAGGAAAACCTAAAAAGCATTCCATTTAAAATTAAAAGAACTTGAATATTTTTGTCATACAATGAGCGACAAACTCAAGGTCACCCAGCTGAAAATCAAGGGGACTATTAATGAGGACCATTTTAGAAAAATATATTAGGAGATAAAATAATATGTGAATTTATAATGAACGAGTGTACAACTGAAGCTTGTAACTGAAATAACTCACTTTTGTTTCGTTAGCTCCACACAGGAGGCCCTGGAGAAAATAATTTCACTCAGGGCCTATATCAGCTTTAGGATCGCTGTGTGGGGGGTCTTTTTAGGAAAGGGAGGAGAGGAAGTTCTGGGAAGAAATAGGGGTATAATGGGTAGGTAGGAGTCTTGGGGTCAGTGCGTCCAGAAATGCGTATGAATCCATCCCTCCAACTGCGGTGCAAAGTGATGTTACGAGAGAGTACCCGAGAGGTTCCCGGGGCGGCGGTACATATAACCGCCTCCCAAATTGATTATAGTTCATGTAATTAAGTTATTTTGTGTGTATGTACAACTGGTTTGGTATAAAATGATAATTTTGAAGGCGCACGGAATAAATATATATTTTTAAACTTCCACGATTATCACTGAAAAGTGAACAGACATAGAGTTTCTTGAACAGTAATTATTATTTGTACGCGTGACTGCAGTTACACTATACAAAACATGTCGTATAATCATAGAGTAATCCTCTTAAATAGTCCGCAAAAAAAAATTTAAAGTTAATAAAAATTAAATTTATATATAAAAATGCAAAAATCAGTCATTTTAAATACATGTAGGATTACAAAAGATTTTTTAAATAAATGAAACAATTTAACTTTGTTTGAACCACTTATATATGTTTCGGAACAACCATTCCTTCTTCAGGGAAAGCGTATACTTTAAATTAAGCGATTTTTTAAATATTTATATTCAGGGATCAGTAGGATTTATAGGTCCAATTAGGAGTTCCATAGAGCCGAACCCTCTGATATGAAAATATCAGTCGGTGAATTATTATCCCATTTGGTCTCTGGTAGGTTGACATATTTTTGTTGTATTATTTTGTATTAATAATACTTATAGAGTGCAATTGCATAGCGTGGATTGACTAGATGATCATTTGAGGAAATGTGTGAACATAAAATTTTTCTTATAATTTGACTATCAGTTTTTGAAAGTAGTGCCGTTAGTTTCCCAAGGATTCTGGGTTAGAAGCTCCACATGGTATTTTTAAATATCAATCTCTTGTTCTTTTTCTTAAGGTTCTGCAAGCGGGCTCGAAAAGAAGAAGATGGAGAGACGGAATTACGAATGTTAGAGGAGAGCGCCAACATTTACAGCGACAAAATCGATTCGAAAATAGCGAAAATGTTTAATAAAACACGACTCGTTTAAAATAGAGCAAAAATCTTGCGGACATTATCTTAAACAGCATTTAAAGAAACACTGTGAATTTTACCATACATATAAGTTGTAAAATAACTAAATAATAATTTTTGGAACATACTTTACGATTTTTTTCTATCGAGGGAATTTTATATAATTTGTGTTTCGCGCGGGCAAAGTCTAGATATTATCTTCAAGAATAACATATATTTTTTTAAGAGCTTTAAAACTTACCGTGTATAAGGGAAATATGTAATAAATCGGTAGAAATCCGGGTTGCGGGCCCTTAAGCAGATATCTAAAAACCTTACTTTGACACAGGTTCTCGATAATAAAAAAAAAGAATACGATACAAAAAAATCGAAAACATTTTTGAACGAATGCGTCTCCCAGCCAATTTGGGAAAAGGGATAACAATATTATTAATTTCTGTGTTTATTTTGCAGAGCTTCATAATTTGGTTTTAAAAAATATGAGAGAAGCCACCTGCACATGTTTTACACTGCATTTTCGTTTGGAAGTTTATAAAAGTTAGGCTAGTCGATCTTGAATTAATTTGGTTTTAATTTATTCACTCCTGGAGATGAAATAATGATTATGTTTTTTATCATTTTGGAACAAGGAGATCTATCCTTTCAGGTTTATATTTCAGACCTTTTTAATACAGCTCGTTATTTAAATCTAGTAGGTACTCTCTGTGTTTATAGAACTCTTTTGACCCGACCATTAACCAAGCATCCTACCCACCGGACTATCGACCACCTCCGTCACTGAATACATTATAACAATATTGAATAATAATTTATTCTTTTCATTTTTAAATTAAATATTCAATCTCACCCACACCCAGTAGACTTTTGTGGAGATTTTTATGTTTGGCATTCCATCCAGTATCCGTTACAGTGAAGTGGTGCCTTTGTAAAACGGCTGAGCCCGGGCAATATTCAAACGCTGCTGATTTTTATGTCAAAATTTGCATCTTGCAAAAGCCCATTAAATTTGTTTTATGGACGTTGCCCGTTTGGTTTTACGCGGAGCTTTTGCTTAATGCACTCGCAAAATATGGATATTGGAAAATGTATATTTGATTAAACAATAAAAAAAATATTCGTTTTTTTTAATATTGCTTCTACCATATTTTTCTTAAATGCACATCATTTTAAAATGCAATTTTTTTATTCACAACATCATGTAAGAGTTATAAAAATGTATCGTTAATAAATATAAATATATGCATATATATACTACTATTACTATTTATGTATCTACAAATTACCAAATTTAGGTTAAATTAACTAGTTAGATTTAAAGGGCGATAATTGTCCTAAAAATATCCTCCACACAGCACCCCAAATATGAGTTTGGCCCTAGAGGAATAATAGAGCTAATGTACGTATCGGGTGTTCGGAGATAAGTGCACAAACTTTGATAGGTGATTCTACCTGATGGTAGAAGTAAAAAAGATAAATTACTTTTTCAAAATCTTTTCGTTTTGTTTTCCCACGTTAAAGTATTTTTCTAGAGAAGAAGAAGAAATTATTTTTTCCATACAAACAATTCAACTTTTTTACCCGAAAATTACTTTAAAATTGTGGTATTTCGAAAAAAGTTATTTGACTTTTTTTAAGTATCGTATAAAATCACCTCCCTAAGTTTGTGCACCTTACCCCGAATACCATGTTCATAAATCCACAGAATATTTTTTTATAATCTTGACTAAATACTGTTCAAAGAAAAATGAATCTCTACATTTTATAAATTAAAGTCCTTCGACGCGACTGTCTGTTCGCGATAAACTCAAAAACATTCATGCGGTTTTCACCAATATATAGAGTGATTCATGAGGAAGGTTTAGGTATATAAGTTGTCAAGGTTTTGTGTAAATTGGTTCAAATAGGAGAATGTCTGTATGTGGTGAACAAGCGGGCGTTTTGTATTTGATTTGCATGCAAGTTAACAGATGGCGTTGGGTAACCATCCAGTAGATAGCGTTGTGTTTCGTTAGCCACAGCAATGCGTGGCCGGGTCGGCTAGTTATTAATATTTTAACTTGATATATTGATAGTAATTCCTGTTTCTGCATTGATTTATGACAATTCTTTTTGTTTCGTATGGCGGGGGGTCAAAGGGAGACATCTAGGTCTGCGAGCCAGGCTACGGCCTCAGACGTTGCTCTGTGGACCTCATCAATCCGGGGAACGAATTGAGAGGGCATTCGTTGACCACATGTTCAGTGGTATGTATTCACACATTGCCGACTCTTTAAGGCCCCATTTATGCATCATGTGAGCACAACGGCTATGGGAGCACCTTATCCTATTGTTGGCGGACCAGAGTTTGCGAGGCAATGAGAACCCAGGCTGTCTCTCAGTGGGGTCTTGAACGAGGTGGGCATTTATGGCATAATAAACCATATATAATGTATATTTATAATCATGTATATTATTATGCACTTTCGAGAGCAAGATTTTAAAGTTAACTTCTGTACTTACTTCTTACTTGTGATTCAATTTTCAAGCTTTGATGTCGACATAATTGGATATTTTACCATATCAAGCATGTAGAATGTTTAACTAATGAGAAGGTATTTCACTTATTTTGGAACTATGGGTTTATTAACTGGTTTTTGTGAAATTAATATACACTCGTGGGTATGTAAAAAGCACTCAAAGTAAAACGAAAAGTTATTTAATTGCATGACTTCACCATTATGGGCCCTTCTCTTATGAAAACGCCGGAAGTGAAACACAGAACAAAGCAAAGTAAACAATTACTACTTTGTCAGTGAGTTATTTTGAAACTTGCAATAGACCAACATGCAGTCACAAAGTTTTTTAGAGCAGGGTTATTCCTGAAAAATATCTGAAAATTCTTCGCAAAACATTTCAAAAGTTGCAATATTGCATCGAAAAAACCTCTCGCAAATATGTGCCAACGCGCACGAGAATTTTGCACTTTTCACTCGACGGTTATACCCTATTGTATATATATACCAGGTATTGTTATATCGGGAGCTACGAAACTGCGGAGATCGTTTAATAGACGAATTCCTCCCAGGAAGAAGGATCTATATTTAAAAAACTAAATTTGTCCATAAGAAGTAAAAAACGGCTTAACACGTCCATTTTCGTTAACCCTCGATATAGAACATCTGTCTCAAATACCGCTATGTTTTTTTGAAAATTATCCCAACAATCCACCGCCCGAAGTATTCTCAAATTAATCCGCGCTGAGCTGGTGGTGTACGAAGCGGTCCAAATCTAGGAGCATCCATTCTTTAGTTGAGCCCTTGCCCAGAATAATGTTGTATCCAAAAAAACTATCAATGTTAAGTTATGGATAGAATAATGTTGGGCATTTTGATATGCATCTTTTAAGGTAGGGATTATGAAAATATTTTTTTTTAGGCCTGTGGCAGCCGTTTAAAGTTTGGTTTGTGGAAGAATGTTGTATTATGCCATTTATCGAAATCACGGCGCATAGTTAAATTTATGGGAATGAGTGGAGAAAACTTATTGTTTCAACTGGTTTCATGTATTCATATCGTTTTTTATTTATTTTTAAACTCAAATACATCAATGCCATTTGCACATTATGTTAGAAGAGCATGTAGCTTTCTGTAAGGTACGAAGACTAAATAAGAAACGTTTTGCGGAAAAACGTTGTGTGAAATTGTTATATACAACATTATTCCACAAATTCTGCGTAAATTCTAGTAATAAACTCTAATTTAATTGCCTTTCTAGACAACTTTTCAAATAAACCTCTTAAGAATTGTATGTTTTATGTATGTATTTTAAATTAAATTTTATAATAATAATAATAATATCTTTATTTGGAAAACAAACAGCTTTACAAAGATACACAAAAAAGAGTGATAAAATAAAACAGAGAGCCTAAAAAATATGTTTTCACACATATGTTTTTTTCGTAGCTAGACAAGAAAAACATTTAAAAAACTAAGAAAAAAATAGATAACAGAAGCTAAATACTTAAATATGCATGATAAGAATATAGAAAAACACAATAAAGGGTAAGCTTATGATCTTATAGGAGTATAAGGATAATATGTATGTAATTAGGGAATATGTAAATATATTTCAAATTAGGAAAAGAAATCTGATAAAAGGATAAATAATACAATAAATATAAATATGGAAGTTAAGTGGTGTGTTGCGATGCATTACATTTATCTAATAGTGTTACTTTGAATTTGTTGAAAGTTATATTGAAGATGTCTGTATATTAGTAATTTATAATTTATAGTTAGTAATTTATAATTTATAAACAAACCTTATAAAAACTGTTCTTGTTTATCGTTGTAATAGGTAATAATAACAAATTTACTTTAACGACTTATACTTTGATTAACATTTTAATTTGATTGTAATTAGATACTCTGTTATATTATATTATCGAACTCATTTGTCCTCTCCGTGATAGTTTACTGAAGTATCTGACATTATTCCATGGTTTCAGTATAAAGGGGATTGGTATATTTATGGTATAAAGTATTTCGTCTTCGGAAATTGAATTCCTTGCAGAAATTCTGACGATAAAGTAATTGGTCAAAATGGAATTGTTTTGTATATTAATTTTAGTGCGGTGCAAGTCGGTAGTATGTATTTTTGTTTAAAATCAACTTCGCTATGTATTCAACACATAAATTGTACATATATTAAAAACTCACCATTATTATTATTTGTTATATACGTATATACATATAAAACTGATTTTTTTCTCTTTATTGTATAATGCTATACTTTTTACTTACCAGCTTTATTTATATGTACCATGTGTAAAAACTATTCATGTTTTCTTTGTATTCTAAACACACCTGTATGCACTAAAACATAAAAATGTAAATGTGTGTAAAAGCCCATAAGGGCGTTAATGATTAATAAATAAATTAATAAATAAATAAATAAATATATGTGAGGTGTGTGTTATGATAGTGGCAGACTTGATGTATGAATTCATTTTGTAAGTAGTTGGTGTTGGAGCGGCTGTTATCAAAAGGGGATACGTTTCTGCCATTGCGACCAGGAACTCTAATATCTATTTTTTGTAAAAGATACGGGGAAGATATCGTATTATTTAGGATTCTGTACAATAACTTCTTACCTATAAAAACTGATAAATGTGCTCATTTTTAAAGCCTTTGGCGAACCTCAGTATAGATTTATTCTTCCGCGTGAGATGGTCGTTAACGAAAATCCTCTGATCAGCTCCAGCCATTCCGAAGCCCTTGGTAGTGATTCCTTTTTTCTTCTTAATGGCCGCCAGCAGCTCATCCTTCTTCCTTTTGTTGACAAATTTAGCCACCACATTCCGAAGGCGGGCGTCACGGGGAGCCGCTCCTATTCGCTCTTCAGGATGTTGGCGTGGTTTGGCTCTGGTGATAAATTCAATGTCCTCTTCCTTAATAATTAGGCCGACATTTGACGCAATTTTAGTTAGAGTGGAAAATAGGTTTCCATCTTGCTTTTCGGCCAGACCGAAGATTTCAATGTTATTGATGAGCGACTGTTGTTCTCTATCGTTGTTTGTTTTGTCCAGATATGTAACGATCTTTTTTAATTCAATTACTTCGGCTTCAAGTTTGTCCATTTCTTTTAGTTTTTCTTCCAGTACCAGAATTTTATTGGTGTAGTCTTCAATTGTGCTGTTATTGTAGACAATTGTTTGTTCAAAAGAAACCAGTTTTGAATTCATCGAGTGCAGTTGTGAGGAGAGTTTCTTTATTTCGCTGAGAAGAATTGTCGAGTCGTTAGAGTTGAGATTGCTGGAGAGCGGTGATTGTCCTGTTTTACATTTAGCGCATATCCATGACTCTTTGGTCTCCTCAGACATCTTCTTAAAAACTTCAGAGGTAATTTTGGCACAACTGAGATGCATTAGGTTTTTTCAACTTATACACTTCATACAGTCAGCCGTTTGTACTGACTTGCTACATTGGTTGCAGGTAGAACTCATGGTGGGTAACAATAAATATTATTTGCGATGATAATTAAATCCTTCAATTTTAATTTTATAATGTCTTGTCACTTGATTCCACCAAATTCAATGTTCAGCACACAGAATAACTGTTAAGGTAATTGTTTGCACACAATATATCACTTGGAAGTACAGATTTATATTTTTAAACTTGCTAAGAACTTTGACACTTTAATATGTGATGTTGTCACACCGGTAATTGTTGTTATGTTCATATTAGCAAAACATTCGCTCGAACTTTGCGAATGCGAATGCGAATATGCGAATATTGATACCATTATTTTTATGGTTCCACACCTTTTCTTTATGTAATAATATTAAAACCAAAATAGTGACAAATACCTTTTTTTATTTTTGTGTAGTCTAAAATTATAAAAGTTTGCTTAGTTTTGTTGTTTAATGAGTGGGTGCATTAATTTCTCCTTCTAAGACTGTTTTCTTCACAGCCATTTTTCACAGATCTTGGGTATGTAGGTACTCGATGAAATGCTTAATTAAGGTAATCAACTCCATTCTTTCGTTCGTGTGATATATTATGATATCTAAAAGCAGCCCGCCCGACACATGTGCCCACACTGTATTAAGTAGGTAGGTACAGGTTGCACGAAATGTGATTCACGGCCCCGACCGCCTATTTGTTGTCAGCTTTATGCAAGTAGAGCATCGCTATACAAAATACAAAGGATTCTTCCGCGGCGCAATGCTTTTGGCTGGCTAACGAGAATGTGAGGCGCTGGTGCGGACTCTCTCAGGACACCCTGTACAGATGCAGTGTTTGAACAATCTTAGAGGATGTGTTAAAAATAATCCTTTGTCGTCATACGTAGTAAAAATTATACTTTTTAATTTCTTATGTTTATTTTATTGAACTTTTTACATTTATTTATAAACATAAATAACCAGTACATTAGTTACATAGGTGAAAAAAATTTACAATTAATAAGTATATTTCATATTCAGTACCTATTGTGAGTTTCATTGTAATGTCTTATTTATGGTATGCATAATAAGAATCAATACCATAAATAAGACACTACGTGTAGTGGGAAGGTGTGTGTGTGTGTGCGTGTATGTATGAATGAGCATTGGACAATTTATATTATTACATTACAATAATTTGTTTTAGTTTTCTCTACCACCATATTAGGATCACACCCGTATCATCGGGAAAATAATTTCCCTCAGGGCCTGTCATCTTAATGGGTGCTGTGTAGAGGGTCTTTTAGGGAGGGGGAAGGAGTGAACATGGGTCTTGAAGACGCCCATGTTTAAGGAGGGAGGAAACATAGAGGCCGGAAAATCGTAGGAACGACCCCATGTGACAAATATCAACCGTGTACAATGTACGCGCGCCCAACATATGTACACTGTACATATATTGGGAATGTTATTGGCGTCTTCCCGACTATGCAAATAAATTACATAATGCAATACCTAAAGTACATGTATATAGATAGAAATAAAAAAGGCATATATATATATATATATATATATCAAAATAAAAATAAAGCTGTAGGTATAGTGAAATGAAATGAGAATAGATATTCGAGTATATTAAGAGATAATATAACCTTCAAGAATTATACTAATTAAGGTACTGACACGCGCGCTCATAAATAAGCATGCACTTCAACTGTACTAATTAAAAATATTACGACCACTAATAAAAAACTCTACCCAAAATATTATTGAAATAAAAAATGTAATGAATGAAAACAAGTCGCTTCTCATAAACATGGCAGAAAAAAATGAAGAATTTAAAAACAAATTGCATCTCACCAATATTAATAACCAAAATAAAGAAATTAAAACACCTCTTCCGGCACAGGACAACACACATCACAGAATTAAAACAGCACAACTTCAATGGAAAGAAATAAAAATACGGATCTTTGGAGAAGAAGCAGGCCACCAAATAAGAAGAAATCTGGAAAAAAACTTTAAAGATGTAGATTTTTCCAGCTATATATACCCTGGGGCAACACTAGACTGGTACACGGCAAACATCATAAGAGAAAGCAAGAATTTAAACAAAAATGATTTTGTAATTTTAATAGCCTGAGAAAATGAGACATTCCCTAAAAACTTTCTAAGCAACTTGTACTACACCCTACGACAACTAGCCCATACTAATGTCCCAATACATCCAGTTACTAAAAACAACTATTTAAACATCTATAAACTGAATTCTGAGATTATATCTCACATCTTCGAATTCAAAAATTATTGTATATTAAATGGGCCCATTTTTTATGAAAAAATGAATAGCCATACAATTATCAAAATGATGAGCTTAACAAGGGCGCATATAAAAAATGAGATCAATAAAATATTAGTCTACAATTTTGAGCACCCACATCCATCAGAAAAAAATCCAAAATATATTCATTCATCCATTCCTGCACAAACCCGAGATGACAGGAACTCACCTTATCCGAAAAAACAAACAATTTTTTTATGAATAATACACGTACTCCTAAACCTGACGACATCAAACCCACCTTCATAATAATGCACCAAAACGTGCAATGCATTCGAAATAAAATCTTAGAATTAGAAAATATTCTATATGAAGAAAATATCGATGTACTTTGTGTTAGCGAACACTGGTTACAAAAGGACGAAACAACATCTATTAATTTTAATGGTTATAAATTAGGTTCAATTTTTTGTCGAGAGAGTCATATTCATGGTGGTGTCTCCATTTACTTAAACGAAAACATTATATTTAAAGAACTAGAATTTGTTAAACAAATAACAAAAGAATTTGTATTTGAATGTGTTGGTATTGAAATTCCAAAACTTAAAATGATAATTTGTACAATTTACTATAATGACTCTGATATTAATATTTTTTTTTAACAACTTGAACTTTTACTAAACAAAATTTGCAAAAACAACAAAAATCAAATAATACTCTGCGGTGACTTAAATATTGATACAAACTACAAGAACAAAAACGCAGATTCACTCAAAAACACATTAAAATCTCACAACATACGCTTGATTATTGATAAACCTACTCGTAAACAAGGAAATAAAAAAAAGTATAATTGATCATATAGGTACAAATATACCAAAAAGTTCTTACACATGGGAAGTCACAGAATTAGCTGTATCAGATCACATGGCACAATTAATGCAAGTAAAAACAGAATATAATATAAACCAAACGTGGTATACAAAAAAATAATTATTTAACACAGAAAGCACTAAAATTTTTAACAATTACTTTTCATTTATATGTTGGGAACCACTGAAATCCTTCGAATCCATTAATGACAGCTACGAATACTTCATTAATGAAATAAATAATGGTATGAAGTTTTGTTTCCCCTTTAAACTGTATAAATTTCCCCAAAAACGCAAAATAAATTGGGTAACGACTGGTATTAATATATCTATTAGACAAAAAAGACGAGATAAGAAAGATCTCGACCTCTCAAAAGCATTCGACAATGTTGATCATGAGCTTCTTCTAATTAAACTTGAACATGTAGGTATTAGAGGATTAGCATTAAAATGGTTTGAATCGTACTTAAAAAATCGTCAGCAGAAAGTTCAAATTTCAAATATCGATGAAAAAATGGTCCAGTACATGGTAGAATCCAAATGGAGAAAAATAAACAAGGGTGTGCCACAAGGAAGCATTCTTGGGCCTCTCCTCTTCCTCATCTATATAAACGAACTCCCAATAATTGCTGGCACAGAATGTTCAATGTTCGCTGATGACACCGCTTTGTTGTTTGAATGTAATGGAGACGTTGACGAATTTAACAAACAAGTTAACGAGACTTGCCAATTAATAGCAAACTGGCTGTTATCGCAACATCTATCACTCAACACAAACAAAACCCAAATTTTAAAATTTTGTCCAGTGCAAGCTACACCTATAAATATAAATGTAAACATTAATAATAATATTATCGAACCTTCCCAAACCTGTTCACTACTGGGAATAGAATTAGACATAAACATAAACTGGAAAGAACATGTGTCAAAAATTGTAGCAAAAATCAGTAGTTTTTCTTATGTTCTGGGTACCTTGAGAAAAATATTGAACACCGAATCAGTAATAGCCGCATACTATGGTTATGTATATTCAATAATAAAATACGGTATTATTTTTTGGGGAAACTCGGTAAACGCCAAAGATGTCTTCATCATACAAAAGAGATGCATAAGAAAAATTACAAACTCCGGTCGTTTAGATTCATGTAGACCTATGTTTAAAAATCTGAAAATTCTAACAGTCACAGACATATATATATAATGGAGTTATGCATGTTAGTGCGATCATCAACAGACAAGTTCCCACTAAAAAACTCAACACATAAATACGCTACAAGGCTCACAGAAAACATATTAATACCAAAAGCAAACAAAACAACATTCCAAAAAGGACCATACTACATGGCCATTAAAGTATATAACAACCTTCCACATAACATTAAACAAATACAAGATACACACAAATTCAAATCGTCACTAAACACTTTCCTTGTTAATAAATGTCACTACACGTTGAGTGAATACCTCACGTAAATGAAACGCCTATTTTTATTGATATATTTATCTGTATTTTTCTTTTTTTTCATTGGAATATTGTTATTTTATCTGTATAAACATTGTTATTATAATAAAACAAATAATATTATATAAACATTGTAATTAAATAAATGTGGTAAGCTGGAAGAAATGGGGTCTACCCATAAGCTACACCTTTTGTAATTTTTATTTTACTATAAATATTTTTGATTTGATTTGATTTGATTTGATTTGTACACATTTTCTGATAAACGACGCGCTTGTTTAAAGCAATCTCGTGAATAAACGTGGACAAAGCAATCAACTGAACACACTTGCTATTCATTAGCATGCTTTTGGCAAAAATGGAAATATTGCAAGCAAATACCAGTATTTAATTCAGAGTTAGTTACACATTTCCCAGAACTAAACAAAATAATCTTATTGCTTGCAACGGAATTATGGAAGAAATTTTTGGCGAAACAAAAAAGCAAATAAAAACGTCGTTTTCGGTCCATAATTGGATAAATAGAAGAGTTAATCTTGGAGCAAGTAATCATTTGTTAGTAGAAATACGAGAATGAGATGTCAATAAAAATCAAATATTAGATACCAGTCCAGCATGCTCATTAGCAAACCTGTTTAGACATGCTTAGAACATACCCCCTTCCACCCTCGAATCCAGTAGCATGTTCAATACTAGCAATGTCCCTGACAAACAAACCACTATGCATTTGCTCAATATTGGCATGCTTTCATCTACTAATGAGTATGTATGTCCGTAGGTAGCATTACATAAATTTATTGATGAATTTAATTTATTTTAGGATCGTTCTTCCCTTACCGTAACTTTTTTTATAATAAGCCTCTTTCTTGTATAAAACAAATACACATATATTTTTTAATTTATGAATTTTTATTTTAGTAATTTGTACATTTAAATTTACAAAATTTCTAATTAATTATAATATTTCCTATTGCAGACTTAATTTTATGTAGTTTTATGTAGCTACTACAATACATCTTGAACTTTCCAATTGGTGTGGACTTTAATGTTTCTGGTAGCGTGTTATATAACTTCATTCCTTTGCACAGTAAACTGTTCTGCGTATTTGCCTTGTCTTTTTTTAAGCCTGATTTCCTTGCAAGTCCTTGTGTAATGTCTGTGAATGTCCTTGTTGAATATAATTTTATTTGAGAAGTATTTTGGTAAAATGTTGTTTATTATTTTATGTATAAATATCATCGTATTCAAGGTCAGCATTCGTTTCACGGTTAGCCAATTCAGTTCCTTTAACATTTTATTTACTTTTGAAAATCTATTTCGCTGAAGTATTATTCTCATTGCCTGTTTTGGAGAATTTGAAACTTATTTTGTTCTCGTTCGTTATATAGGAAAAGGACAGTTGAGCAATAGTTAAAATGTGGAGAAATAATTTATTTGTAGATAGTGGTTGCAGTTTTACTAGATGGTTTTTGCCGAATTCTTCCCAAAAAAGATATTTTTTTCCTAACTTTCTTTTGTGTATATTCTGCATGCTTGTTGAATTTTAGTTTGGAATCTAATATATTTCATTTCAGTAACGTAGGTATTTCATTTCAGTAACATTTTCAATAATCTCACCATCAATTTTAATTTTGCTTTCACTGGATGTCTTCTTATATCCAATCACCATACATTTTGGTTTTATTTGTATTTAATTCAAGCTTATTGATTTTTAGCTCATTATATAAATTTTTATTAGTTTTTCATAGTTATCTCCAATTAAGTTTATTAGTGTATCATCGGCAAATAGTCGTACTTTGCATTTTGAAAATATTTTCACCATATCATTAATATAAAGTATGGACAATAGAGGTCCAAGGACCGACCCTTGCGGTACTCCTAATTTAGTTTCCATTGGTTTTTAAAATTGATTATTAATTTTTGTTACCTGTTTTCTGTCTTTCAAATACTCTTCTACTAATTGAATGGCTACATAAGAGAAACCAATTTCTTTAAGCTTTTTTATCAGTATTTCTCGATATATAGTTTCGAATGCCCTTTGAAAATCCAGAAATATTGCTACGATATAATTATTGCTATTCATTCCTTCCTTCCATTCTTCGACAATTACGTTAAATGCTGTTTCACATGAGTTATTAGATCTGAATCCTGATTGCTCTTGGTATAAAATATTGTGTTTATCTAAGTATTGCAAGATTTGTTAATTTATTATCACTTCATGAAACTGTTCATATTTTGGTAAGGTGTTAATTGGTCGAAATTCTTCACATTTTCTGGTATTTTTAACCTTTGGAACCGGTATAATAGTAGATAGTTTCTCATGACTGTGGAATTTTTCCTTCTTCAATCGTCTCATTAATAATATTTAATAGAGTAGAGCCAATTACTGGAAAAGCATCTCTTATTATACTAATAATTAATCCATCTGAATTATTCTTTCATTCGATTTTGTTTAAAATTTTAAATAAATATTCTGCATTTCGGAAGACCAATGATTCTTTGTTTGAGTCGATATTATCATTTGTGAGGTTAACAGCAATGTTGGGTATTAATTTGTTAATTCCCGTGATATTTTCAATCAAAAATTTATTAAAGTTATAAGCCATGTTTTCTTCGTTTATCTCTTTTGGGAAGTTTACTATTTTTATATCGTCTTTGTTTTCACCATGTACTAATTCTTTTATGCTTTTCCAAATTTTTTTGGGATTCCCTTCTTCTGAGTTTATTTTATTTTTTATGTACTCATTATGCGTTCTTTTTATGTCTTTAGAGTATTTGTTTCTCGCTTTTTTGTAGTTATCTCGCTTATTAGTAAGGCGTACTCTTTTGTAAAAAGTATCTCTATCGTGCTGCATTGTACGTAGTTCGTTTGTGTACCGTTTATTATTGTTTTTTTTATTCTGTACTGGAACTGCTTTTTCATTAGATTTTTTAAGTTTAGTATCATCTGGTCAGCTTTTTTGTTATATTCCATTTGATTTATTCCATTCCAATTAATAGTCTCTGAGGTCTGAATGAAAATTTCTGTATTGTTTTTTTTTGTAATATTTAAATGTTGTTAACAGTTTTTGTGTTTCTTTACTTGAGTTGCATTTTTCTCTGTCGTTTATTTGAATTTGAATGATGTTATGGTCGTTAATATTAGGATTATCTAGTACATTAATATTTATGTTGAATTTATTTGAGATTACCAGATTAATCAACGTTTTCGAGATATTAGTAATTCGTGTAAAATCTTTGACTAATTGTTTCATCCATGCAGCTTGAATAATAGATTTCAGTTTTTTTTTTGTATACGTCTGCATTTTATTTAACATTTATATTAAAATCTCCAGCTATAATATTTATATTTTCATCTTGTATATTTTTCCGTGCACCATCTTTGAAAATATGTTAAAAGGTCGCACTTGCTTGTGTTTGGCGATCTATAAATAACAGTATATACACCTTTCTTGGTTCCTGATTTAATGATGATGGCTAAGATCCAATAATGTTTTTCAAATTGATTGTTTAATATTGCTTCATATGGAACTTTTTTACTTAAGAGAATCATCACTCCAATATTTGTAGGCAGTACCTATACGGCGTAAGAGCATTAGTGATTTCCCTCCATCCACAATTCTTAGGCAATCAAACTTAAATTTTTTCCACATATTTTATTCTTTCATCTGAGTTCTGACTTCTTTAGTTATAAAGTCAAAGTATCGTACAGACTGCTAAAAAGTTTCAATTTACTTGTTTTTTAATCTATTTGTTTGAAATGGACGAATCGTTTGTGGCGACCAGATTGTTTTGCTGGAGTATTGAAACACGTTCGCTGAATTCATAATGTAATAAAAACTGATGCAGATACTGTTGCAGAAATTAAAAACAACGCAAATTATGCCGTTTCTGGATTGTTGTACAAACTCAATTATCGGGGACTGTTTTGAAAAAAAAAAATGAGAAAACAAAATTAAATCAACAACAAGAAATATTCCATGACGTTTATTACTCTTTTCGTTAGTCCGTTGATTTGCTTGAGCTTACAATATATTTCAAGCATGTTCAAATATGAAAAGTTATGAAAATTTAGAATTTTTTGATAAAATTTTTTTTAATGTGATTTAAAGAAATTTTCACGGCCAAAAGTACAACCTTGATTTATTTGTGGGGTATTATGCCGTAACGCGGTACCCCCTTCTTTAGCCAACGTTTCGGACAGCGTTACACTGTCCTTTATCAGTGCAAATGTGTAAATGACGGCTTCTCCAAAACTAAACGCAGAAAACCAATTTAAATAATAATGTAATACCAGCTCTTTGAAAGCGGGTAGCACAGTAACGCATCTATGTAGATGCTTTATCTATGTAGATAAGGACACACTTCACTACAAAAGATTATATATCTGCCCTGATAATGGACACTGTAACGCCGTCCAAAACTGTTGGCTAAAGAAGGCGTGTCCCAAAAATAAATCACGATAATTTTGTTAACGTTCGAAAAGAAAAAAATCTTCCCGCAGACATAATAATACCTGAGCAAGGCTGGCAAGTAAAACTAGTTGTCATTATAAAAACAAGTTTTTAAACCGTTGTATACAATATTGTTGTATCGTTGTTCAATGAAATAAAGAACAACATAATGTATACGAAATTCCATTCCACCAAATCCTCTGCCAAGTACTGCACATACGCAACAAAGGTTCTAAAATGTCTTTATTTATGTTAGGAAAAAAACTAATTTTGCGTGAGAATAATGTTGATATCGGAGAAATTTACCTTTTTAAAATGGTGTTGATTTATTTTTTTCATATCATTTTCATGAAAAACGAAGCCAAAACACTCCATATTATTACATATAAATATTTAAACAATGATTTTTTACACGCACGTATAATATTATCTATTATGACTATTATCGAAACAGTGAAAAAAATATCTATGAGTTATAATCTGTGCTGATTTAAAACGCTGTTTGAAAGTTGAAAAATCTTTTACGCCATTATTTATTTAAAAAAAAAAAACAAAGCTGTTATTAAACACTTAACGTTTTATAATTAATTATTTATACAATTAATTGGAAACGCAGCAATCACATCACCCATTGTTTAACGATTCTGTATTATTCGAACGATGGCAATTATAAAATTGTATCAAAAATATTATTTTGAATACGCACTTCACATGACAATCACAGTATCAAACTTAATGTGTTTTTGCAATGCTCTTATTACAGAATAAAAAGTAAATATTGTTTAAAGAAAAATAACGTTATGACTTTAGACTTTAAATAACAAGAAATATATGGCTTGAATAATTGTTAACAAAAAATAAGTAAGTAAAAATAACTAAACAATCATAAACTAAATAATAAAAAGGACATTATAATTGATGAGTGGTATAAAGTAAATAATTAATGGGTGGTATCAAGTAAATAATAAATGGGTGGTATCAAGTAAAAAATTAATGGGTGGTATCAAGTAAATAATTAATGGGTGGTATCAAGTAAATAATTAATGGGTGCTGTCAAGTAAATAATGAATGGGTGGTATCAAGTAAATAATGAATGGGTGGTATCAAGTAAATAATGAATGGGTGGTATCAAGTAAATAATTAATGGGTGGTTTCAAGTAAATGATGAATGGGTGGTATCAAGTAAATAATTAATGGGTGGTATCAAGTAAATAATTAATAGGTGGTATCAAGTAAATAATTAATAAGTGGTATCAAGTAAAAAATTAATGGGTGGTATCAAGTAAATGATGAATGGGTGGTATCAAGTAAATAATTAATGGGTGGTATCAAGTAAATAATTAATAGGTGGTATCAAGTAAATAATTAATGGGTGGTATCAAGTAAAAAATTAATGGGTGGTATCAAGTAAATAATTAATGGGTGGTATCAAGTAAATAATGAATGGGTGGTATCAAGTAAATAATGAATGGGTGGTATCAAGTAAATAATTAATGGGTGGTATCAAGTAAATAATGAATGGGTGGTATCAAGTAAATAATTAATGGGTGGTATCAAGTAAATAATGAATGGGTGGTATCAAGTAAATAATTAATGGGTGGTATCAAGTAAATAATTAATAGGTGGTATCAAGTAAATAATTAATGGGTGGTATCAAGTAAATAATTAATGGGTGGTATCAAGTAAATAATGAATGGGTGGTATCAAGTAAATAATTAATGGGTGGTATCAAGTAAATAATGAATGGGTGGTATCAAGTAAATAATTAATGGGTGGTATCAAGTAAATAATGAATGGGTGGTATCAAGTAAATAATTAATGGGTGGTATCAAGTAAATAATGAATGGGTGGTATCAAGTAAATAATTAATGGGTGGTATCAAGTAAATAATTAATAGGTGGTATCAAGTAAATAATTAATGGGTGGTATCAAGTAAATAATTAATGGGTGGTATCAAGTAAATAATGAATGGGTGGTATCAAGTAAATAATTAATGGGTGGTATCAAGTAAATAATGAATGGGTGGTATCAAGTAAATAATTAATGGGTGGTATCAAGTAAATAATTAATGGGTGGTATCAAGTAAATAATTAATGGGTGGTATCAAGTAAATAATTAATGGGTGGTATCAAGTAAGTAAAGAATGGGTGGTATCAAGTAAATTATTAATGGATGGTATCAAGTAAATAAATAATGGGTGGTATCAAGTAAATAAATGTAATAAAATTATTTTACGTATTATTATTAAATTTTTCAATTTCGGAGGTGGGTTGCCATCCTGAGAATCGATGATTGGATAACCAACACTACTTCCATAGGTCACACCGAGTGTGATGACCGCAGGGGTGACGGGTTCCTGAGGCGAAGTTTGTCCAGGTATTAGTTGTATACTTATTACACGTCACTCCAGAACACACTGACTCCCAGATTTCTACCTACCCTTACGCCTTTTTCTTTACCAGAATCTCCATTTATTTCCTTAAAAGAACCCCCGTATGCATCTCCAATGATGGTATGGGAAGTGAGTGAAATTATTTCTCGAGGTTAAAAAAAAACTTTTATTTATTTTGCGTTGTCAAATAAACTTTTAATAAACTTAATAAACTTTTATGTTGATATCAATCAGTTTAACAGGATGTAAATAAGTAATAAAGGAATTTAAAAAAAAAAAACAAGAGAGTGTTCAGCATTTATTGATTTTCAGCCAATAAGTGTTATATTTAGTACTAGCACTTTGCCGTGTCTGTGAAAAAACTGAATTTGGGTGTTTTTTAAACATATATAAAATACCCTTTCGGCATTTTGAAGGCTGATTTCTGTTCTTCCACTCTTAGACAAGGTTCATATAATATAAGAACTATGCAAATCTATATTATGCTGAACTCTTGATCTAAAACCAAACAGAGTCCGCCTTGCCACGAATATCATCAACTTATGTACATTCCAATACATCAGAATAATATCAAAATCCCAAAATTTAATACCAAGCACATTCAAAATACCTATCTCTAACTAGGTATAACTTATTTCAAGAACAATATAAATTGAAAAATTACCCGAAACTACTGTAAGAATTTATAGGTATCTATTATTATTATTATTTCTTGTAAATCTTCAAATCTGTTATTGATATATCTTGAATTTTTCTTACTTATTTTTTTTTGTTATTATTTTCAATTGTGTTATTTTCTTACTCACATGATTACGTATAATTGAGCATGAATTCCCTCACCGAACACAATAACTTGTCTCTTTATGGAGAGGAAAGGCTTTTTTCATAATATTTTTTTTTATTTACATTAACTCCACACAGGAGGCCCTGAAGAAAATAATTTCCCTCGAGGCCTATGTCCTCTGAGATGCTGTGTGCAGGGTCTTTTTGAGGAAAGGAAGAAATCTCGTAGAGACCAATGTTGTAGGAAGGAAGAAATACAAAGGCCGGCAAATCATTCCACAGCCGAGCTGCTGAACACAAAAACAAGCCGAAGAAGCGCCCGTTCTCACGTGAAAAAATTAAATGTCAACCGTGTACATATGTTGGGCACGCGTTTGGCGTGTTTCTCGACTATGAACCGGTGCCCAAGGAATCAATGACGCCAGTTTCTCGGAGCATCTTCCATTGAAATACCGGTAGAACAAGGATAGCATTCCCACCCAACGCCTGTGCTCTAAAGATTGCAATCCGTTTGTTAAATTAGCAGAATCCGTCAAACGGACCTCTCGTTTCTGCACAAAGTCGAAGGTTTTTCCAGGCATTTTGGGGCTTCATACCAGAGGTGGCTGCCATATTCAACCATAGGGCGTACTTGTGATTTGTACAGGGTAATTAGTTGTGTACTATTAAAGTATCTGCTACAGTACGCCCAGTTTTTGAGTGGCTAACTTAACTCTGGCTTCGATGAAGCCCTCATATCTGAGCTGGTCACTTCGAGTTTTGGAAAATGGAGGGCCTTTTCGGAAGTTTACTTCCGTTGAAGGAGACTAGATTTTCATTAAGATCATTTTTAGACGTAATTAGACATGACTGGGTCTTTGAAACATTAAATTCAATGAGATTATTTTTACCTCAAGATAAAATACTCTCGAGGTAACCGTCCATTCGTTGCTTCAAAGCCCTCCGAGCCGTTGAAATTTGTGAGCCCTTTGGGGGGTGGTCAAACAAAAAACTATCATGGACTGTACTGTTATCCGCGTAACAATGAATTGGTGCACATGTCAAAACTCTCCCTCAAAAAGTCGTCAATCCACAATCCACGTACAAAAGGATAGACAAGTCCTCGGTGTCAAAAGCCTTGGAAATGTCCAGTGAAATCATTTGGGTCTCACCGAAACGTTCCGGGCACCGCCCTCAAACAAGCGTCACATACGCGAGAAGATCGCCGCACGAGCGGTTCCGCCGGAATCCGTATAGACGGTCGTTAATAATTTTGTTCTACTCGAGGGATGTGAGCAGTTTATCGTTGATCACACGTTTCATCACCTTGGCCGGGTTGCAGCGGTTACCCTTCTTTGAAATAGGATGGATAACCGCTTTTTTCTAACCAGAGGATACAGAGCCAGACATCAGGGACATTTTATAAAGCTTCGTCAAAATTGGAGTATTTCACAGCAACTCTATAAAAACTCTGTAAAAATGAATACTTATTGTAAAAACATACAAATATTTTTAAATAAAAAAAATATAAAAAATGCCATTCTTCAGTTTACTCGAATTTGTAAAATTTATCTTATAAAACAGTAATTCATTCAGGTCATAAAAATAAAATAGCAAAAAAATGAAGAAACTTTTTAAATCGATTATCAACACAAATAATCGCAAGCTTACTGTTTGATTATGCAGACGGGGTCGTAGTCCCTCTTTTTGTGGTGCTCATTTCCGCAAATTGCGTTATTTAATAACGCTTTGTCAGTGCGCCGCCGACGTTGTTAACGACATCCGCCAATCAGCGCTGTACTCGAACTGCAGGACGAATAATATTCCGTTATTATTTTACAGCGACGAAAGAACGGCTACTGTTCAACTTGCTCGCACACTTCAAAGCGGCACGACATTTTTTCTACGAAATAATGGCCAATAGGTTTTTTTAGGGAATTGAATATACGACATTTATTGTGATTGTGGAACACGATGAAACAGAAATTGGAAGGTTATATTTGTCACTCGGCTTTTTTCACTTACCGGAAGATTCAGATAAACTTGACTACCGGCGTAATCCCGCGGGAAGGCTCTTGACTCGCACTACGAAGGTCGCGGGATCGAATCCGAATCAAAATTATAAGTGTTATTTCACAATTTATTCATTTAAAATAATATATAGTATATTTGCGGCACATGTAATCGGCCTGGTGTAAGACCACCATTCAGAATTGAAACGTTGCTTGAAATGGCTTTAGCCGTGTTTGGTGACCAGATCTGAATAGCCAGGTACTTCCCCACCTTCCTCTTCCCTATCTCCTTCCCGTCCCCACTACCTTCAGCCTCACAACATACCCCAATTGGGGATTCCATGGTCCCACTGGCTCCAAACGGGAACAGTTGGGAGTCTTGTGCGGAATTCATGTAAAAAAAACAAATACCGATCGCCATTGCTGCGGAAGTGTTCTAAATTATATTATTTTCAATTCATTATAAATTTGTGGGATTTCGGAATTATTTTTTTTTTTACAGTTAATACCGCACAAGAATCTCAACTGCTCCCGTCCGGAGCCAGTGAGACTATGGCATCCCCAATTGGGGTATGTTGTGAGGCTGAAGGTAGTGGGGAGGGGAAAGAGGTGGGGAGGAGGAAGGTTGGGAAGTACCTGGCTATTCAGATCTGGTCGCCAAACACGACTAAAGCCATTTTCAAGCAACGTTTCAATTCTGAATGGTGGTCTTACACCAAGGCGATACTACAGGGCGAATAAGTTCAGTATTAACAAAACTTTAATTTTATAAGTATCCACGTGAATTTAGTTATTTTAAAAAATATTTGAAAACAGTTAAAAAAGCGCTACATTTTTATTTTTCAGTTGAACTGTATGAACATAAATTCGTACACACACAGTAAAAAAAAACCAAATCGATTTTGAATCCTTAGTTCAAAAATTAGGACAGAATTTTATTTTTTAATTAAAATATATTATTACCCACGAGTAGAAGATAAATCACAGTTTCCTCTGAGATTATTCTTCAGATTATTTTACAAGCAATTATTTGCGAGTCATGAACAATACGCTGAGAAGCTTGATTTAATATTTTTTTTATCAAAGCTGGATATTTTTTCCTTTGTAATTTAATCTTGATTTGGTACACCACATAACCAGACCTATTTGTTCAAAGTCTTTAAGACAATTTATTTTAGAAATCGTTTGTTTTCTTTTTTAATGTGATAAACGTAATTGCCAATCGGAATCAGTGGTAGGTACTGAGGCAACATCGATAAATAGTAATTGTTGTTATGTTATGCTAATTGAGAAAGGGACCCTCAGATGGTTTGGGCACGTGGAGCGAATGAGCGAAAAAAGTAGTGTAAAAAGAACATACGATGCAAATGTGAATGGTAGAAGAAGTCGGGGACGCCCGAGGAAGACATGGCACGATCAAGTGAATCAGATACTTGAGACGGGCCATGTCAAAAGTCAGAATAATAGAAGAGTATGTATGAAGAGTGTATGCCAAGACCGAGTTTTTTTGGCGGTCCGTCCTCTCTGCCTACCCCTGCGGAGAAACGGCGTGATGGTTAGTTAGTTATGCTGAAAGCAGTAACAAAACATGTACCTATACCTGATCTCTCTCCTGAGCCATACTGAAACAATTTTTAACTTTGGAGTATGAATTAATTTTTCAATATTCCTAAAATTGAAACATGAGGTGGCTTAGTGATGTATGTAGTGATGTAAAAGTAAGTGGTACATTAGTACATAAGTTTCTAGCCCTAATACATAAAAATAATGACATGAATTAAGAATCATTATTTGCGCGTCTCTTGAAAGCTTCAAGGATTATGTTAATGATATCAAGGGACGTATTGTGAAGTAGTACCAAACCCCGAATGTCATCTTTGGGGATGGTGAAGAGGGCCTTTTTAGGAAAGAAAAGAGAGGAAGTTCTGGGAAGGAAAAAGGTATAAGGGCTGGGTAGGAATCTGGGAGTCAGTGTTCGGGAGTGTCGGAAGCATGAATCCAACCCAGGGCCGTTTTTGGAGAGAGTCCTGTTGGAGAAATCAAAAGGTATCCCTCAACCAGTCTCTCCCCATCCAGCCTGCACGCAGTTGGTGGGCAGACGCCGTTGCTGCCAAGACCCGGACAAACTTCACCTCATGATTCTGGGTATACCTGCTAAGTCACCAGATGTAGCGAATCACTTGGGGTGACTTGTGCAAAGGTGTTGGTTATCCAATAAATGATTCCCGGTGCGGCGGTACCCATACCTGTTTCCCAAAATGAGAATGCTGTGCTGAGCCATTGCGTTTGGCCTGCCATGTAGTTTGCATATCAGATCGTGGTAGCGCCCCTGGCAGTAGTTGTTTTCTACAATTATGGATGCCTAATCTTGTAGAGACGATAGTGATGGGTCGAGATAGTGAAGACGAGATAAGATTAAAAAAATCCACGTAGGTCGTCATTTCCATCACTTTCCTCTACATTACCCATCTTATTACACTTGCATTTTGCATTTGAACTACATCCAGGTATCATACAAGATAGTTATAATTAATAAAGTGGAAATTAATCAAACAGGAGCGAAGGAGAACAATTTTTTAATCATAAACGTTCTTTTACGAAACGACTCCGCAGTTAGCAGTAAATGCGCTGCAAAATTAGCCGCTCTCTGCATTAAAACTGCATGGGGAGGGAGATGTGGGGAGGTTAGAGGCTGGGGGCTTATTAACTATACCCACTATACCCACTATACCCACTATAGCCATTACACCAGCTTCCTCCCTGCTAAATAGTGTGGGGTGTGCCATTGGCGTACCGTGACATTTTTTCCAATCTTTGTAATTTTTCAGAAGGAATGGATTTCTTGATATTTTAATTCTGCAAAAAATTGGTAATATTTATGTCCAATAAATACTTTTTATCAATGATTGGTTTTTCTTGCATTTGAGATCTCTTCAACCAAATATTTGATTGGTGTTTTTATCGCTGAAAAAATATTGTCTCAAATGGCTTGACGTCAATTTTTCGTGTTTTTGTTTATTGTTGAAAATATATTGAAATAATCGCTGTCCTTATATTATTTATGTGACAAAATTAAATACCGTTATTCAAATTTTGCCCCTTAATCTGCTTTTTATTTTTTATTATTTTTATTATTAAAACATGGATAAGCGTCAAAAGCTTTTTTTTTAAGTGAATACCTTACCTCACAAGAGTCCCAGCTGCTCCCGTCTGGAGCTAGTGAGACTATGGCTTCCCCAATTGGGGTATGTTGTGAGGTTGAAGGTTGTGAGCAGGAGAAGAAGAAGGGAAAGAGGAAAATTACCTGGCTATTCAGATCTGGTCACTAAACACGGCTAAAGCCATTTCAAGCAACGTTTAAATTCTGAATGATGGTCTTACACTAGGGCGATACTGAGAGTATCTTCCACTCTGAAACGTGCCGCAATTAAACTATGTATTATTTTTAATTATTTAATTGTGAAATAACACAATTTAAACAAAAAAATATATTTGCCCACACTGGGATTCGATCCCGCGACGTTTGTATTGCGAGCCAAGAACTTTACCTCGTCGTTTTCTGCAGTATTAGGTAGTTGCTTTTTAAATCACAATGTTTTGAATGGATTATGTTATCTGAAGATGACTATTTTCGTAAATAGAACTAAATCACCTTAAAATTTCAAATTAAGAAATATTTCTGTTCTTGAATTTCCAAAAATAGTTACGGCACACCTCTGGCGTAACACGTCATTTTCATTTTCTCATCTCCGGTATAACATACCGGAGATGAGAAAATGAAAAAAAAATTAAATGTAGTCTTATAAATTTTATTAATTTTCCAAAGTGGTCACAGTCATATTAGAATAATATATGTCTCATTCCAGACTGACGAAAAGGCAATTATATTTAAAAAGAAATTACAAAATACGTGGGTAACAATTTTAATGTTCATTAAATTATGTTATTATTTTTTAGAATCATGTAATAATTTAGCTTGATAACAACTGTTAAATCTTTTGCTCCTAGGAATAATGAAACCAAACCATATCTTTGGAAATTCAAACAATTGCCAAGCGTTGAAGTGGTTTATCCCAATTAAAATTGTTTTCTTTATCCTTCTTAGAAAATAACCCCGTTATTTATTGATCATATTTTAAATTGACTAGAATACAGATATTATTCGTTTGAAGTCATTGATAAGAAAACCTAAAGATTGGCCTACATAACACAAAAAAACACCCGACTTGTCATAAAGGTGATCCAACAGTCCAGGAAAAATCTAAATTCATACCTCTGTGGGAGGAGTTTAAAAAAACTTAAGAAAAAGGTTGGAAAAGGTATTTGAGAAAAAAAATTTACGGCTTGAACATTAACTCCTATTTTACGCATTGTTTATTGTAATTACAAGGAAATTTAAAATTGATTTCACGGAACCAAGCGACGCCTAAGACGTCTATTTCCTAGCGCGTCCAGGGCCAAACTAATACAAAATGGATGTGGCAAGTCTGTAGTCCTTAGGTGGACGGCGTAAGGTTCACTTTGAAAATCCAAATTCCTCAACTGCCGGCCGTATTGATTGATGTCGGAAATAACAACACGAAAATCAATTTTTTTGCAATTATTATAAAATAAACTGATTTTCCCACATTAAACAGTGAAATCATGTCCGAAAAGGGGTTTATTAGTAGGAGAGTTTGTACTTGAACGTGTTTTTTTATAGACCTTTTACTTTATTTTTTTCTAGGCTTATTAAAAGACTTATAAAAAAAACCTTTATATTTAAGGGCTAAGATATGTTCTACACGCAGTATTTAATTGAAGCATCTATAATACTTCTAAGCGATCACATTTTCAAAGCAAAAATACATTATTTTGTATGATTTTGCATTATTTCTTCTTTATCAGAGTGGTGGATTCTCTGAGTATCACCCTGATGAAAGATCATCATTCACAAATATGGATTGAATGGACATTAGCCGTGCTAGGTGATCAGGGTATCTAGCATGTTCGATCGATACAGGTTTTATCGAAAATGTCGGTAACTTGTCGTCGCTCCGGAGCACGACTGCAGGCCTCTAACGAACAAATAACATCTCACAACGACTAAGCGTTCCTAATTTAATTGACGTAAATTGTTGTTTGTTCATTGATGATCTGCAGTCGTGCTCAGGAACGATGACAAGTTACCGACACAATCGATAAATCCTTTATCGATCGACCATGCTAGGTACCCAGGTCTTAATAGCCAGGCACAACCTTTGTCCATCCCATTCCCACTGGCTTCGGGCAGTTACGACTTTTGTACGGTGTTCACGTTTAAAAAAACTCACTAGTGAGTAGCGGTAGTTATGACAAGATATTTCATTTGTAACAAATAATGATACATTCAGAATGTATTTAGTATTTTTTTTTTTTTTTTACATGAATACCGCACAAGAGTCCCAACTGCTCCCCTCTGGAGCCAGTGGGACTAAGGCATCCCCAATTGGGGTATGTTGTGAGGCTGATGGTAGTGAGGAGGGGAAGGAGATAGGGAAGAGGAAGGTGAGGAAGTACCTGGCTATTCAGATCTGGTCACCAAACACGGCTAAAGCCATTTCAAGCAACGTTTCAATTCTGAATGGTGGTCTCACACCAGGGCGATACTGAGAGTATCTTCCACTCTGGAACGTGCAGCAAATATACTATATTATTGTGTGCATATAGTTGAATAACTGTTAACAGGTTAATATATAATAATTGATGAATAATGATTTTGGTACATTAGACCATGAGAACTAAAATAAAAATTATCAGTCTTACGAAAATACGAGTATTATGATCTTTTCACTAAGTGACATATTGTTTATGTATAAATCATAATAGTTATTAACTTACATACATCATGAAAAATCACTACCAATTTTTCTACTTTGAAAGCATTAGGTATATAAAATGGCACTGCTTTATTACAATATTTTTAAAACTTCTCGTCATTTGAGCAAAAATTAATATGCTCGAAAGCTACGGAATTCATGAAAATATTTATATTATTACGCCCTTACAAACACATAAAAGGATAAAGCTTACACGAAGCGTGGATGTCGGTGATGTGAACTTGGTATAATAATTCTTGCCACAAACCTGACAAATAAACCAAAACATTCTTTTTTTTCTGAAAGTGGTCTCTTCGGGGATTTTTAAAATACGTACCTATGTAGATACTATAATTGTTGTTCTTTCCCTTTGAAATATCGAATAGAAGTATTGACGTTGTTAACGCCTCGGAAAAACTGATATTGTTTTACATATTGGTAAAAAGCACTAACTTTGTGGCTCGCCATAATTTACAATAAAAAACACATAAATTCGTTTAAGACCACTTTTATTTTAAAACACTCAAACTTCTGTATTTTTATTTTAAAACATCAACTTCTGATCAAATTTCGAATATATGAAATAATTAACATTTTTTTATGTGAGTAAACTCAATTTGAGCGATTATCTTCGACATATTCTTTAACTTCTGAAGTAATTAGGTTCAAAGGGTATGTAAAATTTACAACTTTTACAAAGTCTTTGAGTGTTTTAAAATAAAATTGGTCTTAAACAAATTTATGTGTTTTTTATTGATATTGTTTTACTCGCATGTTTTACCTTCGCCCATTTTATCACTTCCCTGGATATCTTTGTCATAGTCTCCTTTGAACATTGTTTGGTATCGAATTGCTTACCGCTATACTCTATACATATGAACTTCAATATGCTTTGTTTGCGATAAAGAGAATTTGAAAACCTCAAATGGATATTCACTTTTTAAGTAATATTAAAAATAAATACTAAAAACCATTGCAAGCATCTGGGTCTATCCCCAAGATGAAACAGAAATCAACTTCTGATCAAATTTCGAATATATGAAATAATTAACTTTTTTTTTGTGAGTAAACTCAATTTGAGCGATTATCTTCGACATATTCATTAAATTCTGAAGTTATTAGGTTCAAAGGATATGTAAAATTTACAACTTTTGCTTTTATCCACAAAATTAAGATTTCTTTTTACTTTATTTACGGGTTACGGTACGATTTTTAATGCAGCATTTCAAAACTTACTTTGGATCTAATGTTGATAAACCGGTAAAAGTCTTTGTAGCAGTCACAGGGAATAAATTAATGTTGAGTACCTAATTTTAAATAGTAAAAAGTATATTTTTTTTTTAAATAATATTTCGAAATTAATAATTAAAAACATGCAAAATTCTGTCCAACCGGCTTTTTATGCTGATTACAAATTTAAAAATATAATGTTAAATGGTGACCGGATGTGCAACTTTATTACATCCTTTGAAAAGTCAAGTGAAGATAAAATAAACAAAAAAATGTTTAATAGGTAACGTTAAGTTACATTATGGGCTATATTATTTTTATAAAAAATGAAACAATGCAACTTTGTATAAACCACTTATAAAATGTGCAAATCCGACCGGTTTCGGAACAAACGTTCCTTCGTCAGGGAAAGCTTATACTAATTTGACAGTTTAGAACAATGTTTTATTAGGGTAGGGGTGGAGCCGTTGTTAGTTAATAATGTAGATTGGGTGGGTAGGTATTAGTGTAGAGTGGGTGGGTAGGGGAACAAATCCATGATTGGGCTATATGACAATATTTTTTGTTTGTTGATAATAGATTCATTATTTTTAAGGGATTTTTTAATTTCCAAAGCTTCTAAGTTATCTAAACGTTTTCCTTTATGATTAATATGAAGAATATTTATCCCTGTATTTTTTTCAAAACTATGGTTATTTTCAATGATATGGTTAGCGAACTCAGAAAAATTATTATTATTAAGACACCTTAAATGTTCTTTGATTCTGATTTCAAAATTACGAGTTGTTTTTCCAATATAAAATGAGGGACAATCATTGCATTTGAGTTTATATATTCCGGAATTAGTCAATTTATGGTCTTTATCTTTAGTATTTCTCAAAAAATTACCGATATTATTTCTTGTATAAAACGCTGGTTTAATATTAGAAGGGAAATTTTTGCAACATTGAACTGAAAAATTATTAATATACAAAATTTTACGCCATTCTTTATCAATAATATTATTAGAATTATATAGATATTTATTTTTTGAAATTTTGCTAAGTTTTTTATTTAGGATGTTATCAATTAATTTTGGTTCATATCCGTTATTTATAAATATCTATACAATTCTAATAATATTATTGATAAAGAATGGCGTAAAATTTTGTATATTAATAATTTTTCAGTTCAATGTTGCAAAAATTTCCCTTCTAATATTAAACCAGCGTTTTATACAAGAAATAATATCGGTAATTTTTTGAGAAATACTAAAGATAAAGACCATAAATTGACTAATTCCGGAATATATAAACTCAAATGCAATGATTGTCCCTCATTTTATATTGGAAAAACAACTCGTAATTTTGAAATCAGAATCAAAGAACATTTAAGGTGTCTTAATAATAATAATTTTTCTGAGTTCGCTAACCATATCATTGAAAATAACCATAGTTTTGAAAAAAATACAGGGATAAATATTCTTCATATTAATCATAAAGGAAAACGTTTAGATAACTTAGAAGCTTTGGAAATTAAAAAATCCCTTAAAAATAATGAATCTATTATCAACAAACAAAAAATATTGTCATATAGCCCAATCATGGATTTGTTCCCCTACCCACCCACTCTACACTAATACCTACCAACCCAATCTACATTATTAACTAACAACGGCTCCACCCCTACCCTAATAAAACATTGTTCTAAACTGTCAAATTAGTATAAGCTTTCCCTGACGAAGGAACGTTTGTTCCGAAACCGGTCGGATTTGCACATTTTATAAGTGGTTTATACAAAGTTGCATTGTTTCATTTTATTATAATGGATAACCACAAAGTAATAGCTACATTCAAAAATATATATTATTTTTGTTTTCGTAACTTTCATTGACTTTTCAATGGAGTGTTAAAATTCCACTTTGTTGAGTTGTCATGGTAACATGTTAAATAACAAGAAAAACGGTGATATTTTTAACAAATCTGAGGTTTATAAATTAATTTGAAACGATTGAAACTAACTAACTAACCATCACACGCAGGGGTAGGCAGAGAGGATGGACCGCCAAACAACTCGATCTTGGCACACACTCCTTGCCAACGATTGTAACTTTCTTTAAATAACGAAGACTTCTAGAAAATTAAATATTAGAGTTAAAGAGCACCTAGAATTAGAGATGGGTAAGTTCTACATTTTTCCGGAGGCCTCCGAGGCGAGCTTCCTTTTAAAAGTACTTGAGTTCTCGGAGCAGGTCCCGGGAGCCACTCCCGACTCGCGAATGGCCCGAGCGCGCAAAATAATTCCAACGCGCAACCTGCTTCCGACTCGCAAATGGCTCGAACCGAGACGCTCGGGTTCCACCCTAGCCGGACCTCGGAGCGGGAGCCCGCAAGCAAAAGAACTCGAACGCGCCACCGACTCGCACATGTGGCTCGGATCGTGATGCTACGGGCACACTTGCTCATTTGAAGCCAAAAAGTATGCTACCTAGTAGCATGTGTGTCAGTGACGTTGCTAGTAATGAGCATGCTCATTTGAAGCCAAATTAGCTTGCTCACAAATCAACAGCAGTTTGATTAATGAGTTTGCTCATTGGTTTATTGGGTGGAAGGGGAAGCCTCTAAGCAGGTGAACAGGCTAGCTTATGAGCATGCTCATTTCAATCCGATCTCAGTTCGCGCCTGCGCAAACTTAGCAAAAATTTCAAAATAGACCGCTGGGGAGACGAAAAAAATTATGGGAATCACGCATTGACCTAGTAATCCCGAATATATTTGGAACACAAGGTCACTAAAATACCCATAGCAAATAAGCATAGAAATTACCATTTTTTTTTAATCTTTAGTCATTTTCAGATTTGTTGACATCTTGGACCCAAATCAAACGTCTTATTTTTTAACGTCACAAGATTCTTAAATAATTGCATTGCAAGCAGTAATATTATTTTGTTTAGTTCTGAACGAATGAAACTGACTCTACTGGACATTTATTCAGTGATGGTATGTCTAGGGAAATTTCCCTAGATCTAGGGAAGAAAAATGTTTCTTAGGGAAAAAGGAAATCAGCACATGATATAGGGAAATTTCTCTGGCAAAATTTTTATTACAAATGACAATATTACTGGTATTATTTTTTCCATGAATCTTAAATATTGTTATCAATCAATGTTATTTTTAACACTGATAACATAAAGTTAATTTATGTATCTAAAAAGATAAAAGAGTACCTCTAAAAAAAAATTATTTAAGTCTTAAGTTCCGTTTTTTCGGTGATTGCGGTTGATTTTTATTTTGCAAAGTTTTTTATTTGGAATTCCGTTTCTAATTAAGTGGTGAGTGTATATTTACTATAAAATTATTATTTCACTTAGCAAAAAGTGTTTTATTTGGAAAAGCTCAGTATTATAAGAACATCGACCAAGTTTGAAATCTTTCCAGTTAATTAATCAAATTAATTAACATATAACAGAATTTGTGTTACACAATCAGGTGGCTACGTAGGTAATTGCGTATGTGTGATTATTATGTATTTTGTTTTGAAAAGTTTTATTTTCTATGTACATTTGTTACTGAAATTAAATTAATTTTTTAAATAAACAAAAAAATTAAGTAACCAATGTACATAGAAAATAAAACTTTTAAAACAAAACGTCTAGAAATTTTTACAGTTAATGGCCAAGAAATATAAAAAAAGTTTATTATATATGAAAGGAATACCACTTTCCAAATCATTTATTTCAAAGTCCGACAACTCCCCACCGACTCTAGTTTTGATTTGCCAAGGTGTACCCCTAATCTATTGTAATCTAGAGAAATTTCACCTCGAAATCTAGGGAAATATTTTTTTTTGGCAGAACATTCCTGAATTTATTTATTTGACATGAGCATGCTCTTTAAATAGCATGTGTGTTCAAATGTTGGCTTTGAGCACGCTCATTCACGAGAAATCTCAAACTAAGCCTGCTCATTACTGAGCAAATGTGTACAGTTGACTATATTTGACAGGAGCGTACGTGAGCATGCTCATAAGCCGGCATGCGTGAGCAAGTCTGCCACCGCGCCGCGCCGTGCCGCCAACCGACTGTGGCTCGGCCCGTCGTGTTCCGGCTACCAGTTACCGGGTTTTTTGGGAGTAGTCGAATGGAGAAAAGGGAGTAGGAGTAGGAGCCGCTTCGCGCGAAAAACCCAAGTTTAAGAGCCTACTCCAGCTGAACCTTCACATCGCTACCTAGAACACTCCACTTAATTTTAAAGTTTTTATATATAAATGTAACTATCGCCTACCTATTCTAAATTTTATTTTTTTATACTTTTGAATGTAGCCATAACTTTGTGGTTATCCATTATAGATAAATTAAACAATTTAACTTTGTTTGAACCACTTTTATATTTGAGTAAATCCGACCGGTTTCAGAACGGTCGTTCCTTCTTCTGGGCAAATGTATACTGATTTGACAGTTTTGAAATATGGATGGGAACAATGTATTATTATGGTAGGGGTGGAGCCGTTGCTAGGTATTAATGAAGAGTGGGTGGATAGGGGAACATATCCATGATTGGGCTATAAGACAATATTTTTTGTTTGTTGATAATAGATTCATTATTTTTAAGGGATTTTTTAATTTATTTCCAAGGCTTCTAAGTTATCTAAACGTTTTCCTTTATGATTAATATGAAGAATATTTATCCCGTATTTTTTTTAAAACTATGGTTATTTTCAATGATATGGTTAGCGAACTCAGAAAAAAATATTATTATTAAGACACCATAAATGTTCTTTGATTCTGATTTCAAAATTAATTCAAAATTAAATTATTAGTTGTTTTTTTCCAATATAAAATGAGGGACAATCATTACATTTGAGTTTATATATTCCGGAATTAGTCAATTTATGGTCTTTATCTTTAGCATTTCTCAAAAAATTACCTTTTATTATCTTTTTTTTATTTTATGTGATGTTTTTTTTACGATATCTTATTCATATCTGTCTAATTAATCACCATTCTTCGAAATGTTTTTTTGTCTACAGGTATTTGTTTGTGTATACTTGTTGGTCTATTATTATTTTTGGTAATTTTCATTTTATTCTAACGAAGAAACCATCGATTTCGAAATATGTTGATAATTTTAATTAAATATGTGATGCAAACAAAGTGATTTATTTTCATTTAATTAAAATGAACGTAGAAAACCGATATGGTCATAAATGTTCTCGATTTTCAAAGTCAAAGTTCAGGCACGCCTTTCAACAAAAAATTGCTGAATGTTTACATTACCTGTATAATTATTTCATCAACCAAAAAAAATCTGAAACGAGCTTCAAAAAATTGGACAAAAAAATAATTTACATTTTTTAAAATACGAATTGGAACACAATTTTATTTGCACAAAAACCTGATTTTCTCCGCCAATTTTCGTCAAAGAAAAGAAAAGAATAAATGTCAACCTCTTGTCGATCTATAGCGTCTATCGTTATCAATAAAGATATTCCGCTGCTATATTCCGCTTGATTTGACTCCAATTTAATTACACTTGATCACTCCCCACGGAATTTGCTTACAATCTAGAATACAATTTTATTTCAGATTTATCTTCTAATTTTTGTTCCATAACTTTCTTTAACCGTTGAGTAGACGCGCTTTTAAATCTCTTTTATTAATATCCAGATTTAAGTTTACCGATCCGGGTTTTTGGATGTTTAATAATATATTTGCTCGGACATTTAAATCAATTTTATTTATTCGTGTAATCTAACAAAATACGAGTGGCTATACAAGGAGTAGATACTCTTTGTATCTCCCTGGTGTAAGACAACCGTTCAGAAATGAAACGTTGCTGGAAATGATTATAGCATTGTTTAGTGACCAGATCTGAATAGCCTTCTATATCCGTCGGGGATCCCATGGTCCCATTAGCTCCGGGCAGTTGGGTCTCTTATGCGGTAGTCACATTTAAAAAAATTAAAATTACCTACCTATTATTTATGTACCTATTTTTTGTGTGAGTATTTTATGTATTTATTATGAATACTTTTTTGTTGAAATGAAAAAAATTGTTGTAATATTACCGCTTTGTAATAAAAATAATAAATAATCTATTTATAATAATAAATACCGGAAGGATCCATAAATATATATGGCAATTTAAGAGATTTTAAATTAATTTAAAAACACACTGAAAATATACACCGAGTAAAAACTATAATGTATAAAGGGCGTTGTTCAGCCTCCGTCGGGAATGCAGCGCCTCGCATCGCCAACAGATGTTCGCAGAGGAAAGGGCGCATGGGTTAACTGCTTTGATGTACCATAATGCCGGGATGAGTCAGGAATTGCGAATGAAACATTGTAGCGGTACGGGACAAAAGGAAATACATTTTAGAAAATCCATACTTCTCACAGGACAGCTGCTGTGAGAATTATGTGTATCTCACGTAGTTTGGCGGCAGGGAAGGAGGTATATAGAGGGGAACGAAGAAGTGGGGGGAGTTCACGTGAGAGGGAACGCGGGAGGGGAAGGGGTGGAAATGGGGACACATGCGAAAGGACACGCAGGGGAGGGTGATAGAAAGGTGGGGGGCGAGGTAGGGGCAAAGGGAGAGATTGCAAAGTAGTCATAGTAGCGGTAGGGGATAGAATGGGTATATTTTGAAAATCCATTCTTCTCACACGGACAACTTTTACGCTCACGCGTCGTAAAACGTGAGATTTCTAGAAATATTGTGAATCCAATAGCACTTTAAGAAAAATAATTAAAACATAAATATTTTCTTTCAAGTGATTGATTGAACAGCTTCAAAACGCCTGTTATTATTTATTCATAAATAGTAATATCATCTACAATATGGCTATGGAACAATTACTGGCATTGCAACGCAAGCCAGCTACTCAGTATTTTTTTATAAACGATATTTTTTATTAATCATATTTAAAAAAATATACATGAATAAAATAAGTATGTCGACCGGTCAGTGGCTGCGTTGGCATTGCGTTTGGGTTTCACCCAGGCGTCCTGTGTTCGATTCCTCGGCTAGCTAAGTCCTCCATCACGATTCAGGCATCATTTTCGGCTTTATGTGGTGGTAGTAGGAGATTTTCAAATATTGTCGGATTATTCAGAACCCATTTCTTTCTGTAAAAAAAAGTAAGATCGAAGTACGCACTTTAATCAATTTATTTTTTTGGTACTTACATACGTGTACATATGAATCTAGTTATTGATAATAATATACGAGTACAATTAGCAGCATTAATGAAAAAAAACCTAACTAACTAACGCACAATCGCGCCGTTCCCGCAGGGGTAACTCGGTCTTGGCACACACTCTTTGCCTCAATCGCATTCATGCATCGTCACATACAAACTCTTTTATTAATCTGACTCTTAACATGGCCCTAGAAATATTAACTAGGAAATATTTGTCATTTCATCAAATATTCACATTTGAGTTCGTCGGAGCAATTTCAGTATTTTGAGGGTTGATATCTGCCGGGAACGGGAATCAATAACATTGATTGCCCTTTGATTATCTGTTCCTGTCGGGAGCGGCAATCGGAAAAGTGCCACATTTTGGCAAGGGAAAACAAAACAAATTACTTTTGATAAAGAAAACTGACGAAAAACAATGTGAGACGCTCCACGTAATAGAGTTTTCTTTTCAAAGAAACAACTTTGTTCCATAGCCATATTGTAGATGATATTACTATTTATGAATAAATAATAACAGGCGTTTTGAAGCTGTTCAATCAATCACTTGAAACTTATGTTCGATCCTTATTACCTATATATTATTATATCTGAATTTTTTACAAATTTAAATCAATATTGAGTAATTTTTTGAAACTCGGCCAAGCAATTTACGAAATCGATAAATAAGCTAATTTTCGAAAAGGGAATAGATATTTTCGTTAAAAAAGTTTGCGTTAACTCATAAAATTTCAATAAAGCATATTCTATACATAATAATTTTGTGGAACACTAATCATGAGATAAATATGCTGATTGTATTATGTAGAACCCATGCAGAAGAACGGCAGGTATTATACTAATATTGATTTATTTAGGTATGTTATTGTAGCCTGTTTTTTTTACCATTTTTCGTGCAATTGAATGCTACTACTACTTCTGAGAACGCATTTCCAACTGCATGCAATATAGGTACAAACGAGTGTCTAAATGACGTAGTCCTGATATTTTTTTTGCATTTAAAAATAATTTTAGATCGAGTATTGTTGTTGGTATATGTAAGTAGTTATGTTTAATAAATCAGGGCTGTCTACAAAATCATTAACAATTTTAAAAATAGAAGATCGATAATAAATTTCTGCCTGAGAGTTTTAATTTGTGGCTCTAATTTAATATTTCTATAGGTTGACTAGACTGAATTTATAATTAATAAATCTTTGGAATTTATGCTGATTTTTTTTCAATGGAATCGGGGTGGATTTATTTATTTTTTTTTTTTATTTATTTATTTTTTTTTTATTTTAGCATATAAAATATAATGTTAAATGTACATTATGTAATAATTTGTGTACATTCATGTTCAAATATCTTAATTAATACCACTCTTCCATGGAAGCATTAGCTTGTGTCTGGAAGAGTAGTGTACATTTTTTAAATGCTTTATTATATCTTAAGTTCTTAAATTACAATGTGAATGTAAAAAAAAAACAATAAGTTGTAAGTTCGGTTTAATGTAATTGTAATTATAAGTATTTATTTTTTTTAAATAACTACTCTGAGTATATAGTTAATAGATAATAAATAAATAAATAAATGTTTATTTCGGTATGTGGGGAGAATAGTGCAATCCCACACATTCCATCAGGGTTAAAATACATAATATACAAATATTTGAAGAGAAAAAATAAATAAGAAAAGCAGGTAAATATGATTATAAATGCATGAAACAAAGGTGATAAGATATAATAAAAGATATAAGAAAATAAGAAGAGAGTAATAATTATTGGCTTTTAGATGATGGACTGAGTCGGGCTTCCATGACATGATAGGACCAGAGCTGCTTATCCTTTCCCTCATTCCTGCCATAAATCTTAGGATTTTTTGTTGAATTGTTTCAATGGAATCGGGGAGGATTTTAAAGTGAGAGGAGACCAAAGAGAAGAGTTATATTTGACTTGACTTCGAACACGAGAAGGTACAAGATTTTTAATGTTGAAATATTTTGATGGTCTCTGCCATTAATGGAGAATGAAGTCAAGCATTTTTAATACTTTAATAGTATCTACCTAACTCTATGTGTATGGGATGACTAGAGAATTTCAGGGAAAAAATTAGCCACCTGGGCCATCAGGTGGGTATAGGTAACGCAATGAAAGTTGGAAATAATAAAAATGCTTAGAATTGATGTATTGGTGTAACTGTGTGAACGTCAAACGACGCCCACTTACCCCAAAAGGCCATAATATGTCTTGCTTTCGCCCACTTATCGTAACTAGTATAGAAGAGAAGTAAGTTTTTATGACACCCCGTAAAACTGCACTTACTTAAAAAAATTCCTAGCCACATGACTCGCGTAAGTGCCCGCAGTGGTGATTGCAGTTTTGGAAGCACGCGGATCGATGGTCAGGTAGGATCTTGTCAAATGCCCGGCCATAAATAAATCCAACGGTTCTCGCCGAACGCCACCGGCCATACAACTTGGTTTACATGCCTGGGTCACTGTCAGGAGCTGGTCCAGGCTTGACCTTCACCTGGTACTCTGGGTGACTATCTGTTCATCCATGAAGGACTTTGATGGAGACGCGGTCCCTTGAGCTGACGAACCACGGTCGCCGGACGGATGGATGTGTTACTGGAGGTTCTAACAACATCTCGAGGCGTGAAGTTAGTTTAGCTAGATATTATTAATCAAATCGATCCAGGGTGAGTACATTTATAACTTACAGTATAAAACCCTGTCAGCCTTACTAAAAAACCCCGTGAAAAATTTATTCAATTGATGAACGGCCGTGGATGTGAAAACATTACTAATTAAAAAAATTGTTCATGGAAAGATATATACATGGTTTACACAGCCTGAGGGGGTAGTTTAACAGCTGTACATACAGTTAATAAAAATAATTCATCATCGGATTCGGAATTTTTCAATGTATTTTGAATGTTCAATATATTTCTTATTTTTGACGATGTCATAAAAGAAATTACCATAATAGAAACTAGATAAAATTATCTTTTAGATTTTTGTGTTTGAAACATACTTTAGCATTTAAAAGTCGACATATTTTTAACTTCAAAAACGAAAAATATTTGAAAAAAAAGCTTACCACAAATACTTTTAATCAAAGCATAGAAAAAAATGAATAAATATAAAATTTAAAAAAACACAGTCATTATATTTAATAATTTTTTTTTAAAACTGTCACTTCACTTTTTCTCATTCCATTCAATAATAATTTTTTTTAAATGTTAAAGTTTGCTTTTCATGTCAAAAATTTAACGACAAAAAAAATGATATGTTATGCATTGCATGCACATCTTAAAGTGTCAATTTCTTTGATACGTTTACCAACATGTATGTATTAGATACTTTTGTTATAATAAAACATAACTTTGAAGGAGTTCTTGCAAAATAAAAAGCCTAAAATAAAGTTTGAATAAAAATATAACCTAAAAATCATTTTCTGACACTTCAATTTACAAAATACGATTATCATAATTTAACTTGAATAAAACTGACGAAAACTACCACAAATAAGTTGTAAACACAGGAATATAATAAGAAAGTGACCGTTTTATGTAACAAAAACGCTATTCTTAATTCATTTAAAAAGATAAATATCCATACGAAAAACCGCCATTGCACAGAGTGGCCAAGAGTGGCGCGCCGCAAAAAACTCGTCTGCGCATGCGCGACCGGTGTTGCAAGTGCGAAATAACTACATTTTAGAGATAATTTTTTTAGTAACAAAACTTGCATGGGCTTTGTATAACGTCCAACAAATATGCAGTTTAACGATCGTGCTGAGGTTTTTTTTAGTAAGGCCGTTTATTTTATGCTGTAATTTAAATATACCTTTTATTCCATTGAACTAAACTAAGTATTTAAATTAATGAATGAACCGGACAGTAGGCCAACTTGTTCCCACGATCTATCAAGATCCCTTGCTCTAAGTGGCTGAGCATGTGAGGCCAGATTTTCCAGACCATATTATGTATAACCCTCTTGAAATCGGCTTTGCGAAAAGATCAACGCGCTAATTCATGTGCGAGTCAACGCGCCAAGTCAAGAATCAACGCGCCAATTCATGTGCGAGTGATCACATACGAAATGCCGTATTCCAAGAGTTTTAAACTCTCTTTTTATAAATTTTGAAGGTTATTCCCGTCAATATAATAGGTATATCATTGAAGAAGAAGATAATAATAATAATCTAAACGAAAATATGAAAGAGAATAAGACACAGAAAAATATAAAAAGATAATGGTCGCAACTGTGACTCGAACCCAATAACAGGAATTGGTAAACGTGCAAACGTTAGAGAGTTCCGGACGAGAGGTTCTGAGTTCGAGTTCCTGTTGCGACCATTATCCTTCTTTTATTTTATTTTTTTTATTCACAAAAATCCTATAAATATTAATAGAGACGACGGAGCTAAACTCAATAGTTCTTGATGTTGAAGTATATTGTAGCGTCAGCTCGTAGAGGAGTGGAGCTGGCGACACGGTATAAATAAGTACTAACATCACCCCTAACTATTACACATCTGCCCTGATGATGGACACTGCAACGCTGTCCGAAACGTTGGCTAAAGAAGGAGGTAGCGAAACACGGCATAATACCCCAAAAACTAATAACAAAATATTTTTTGGCCGTGAAAATCTAAAATCATTATCCTTTTTTTATTTTTCTGTGTCTCGTTCTCTTTCATATTTTCATTTACATTATTATTGTTATCTTATTCTTACAATGATATGTGTAAAGAGCGATTCACGTTTCATATCCAATCCCAATAGAAGTCAGAAAATCCTCAACTTTTTTTCCCGTAGGTTTTTTTTTCTTCCACGAGTAAGTAGTGGATGACAGCACGTGGCTCTTACTTGGCGAGATTTCTTACCGTCATCTTTCAAGGAACTGTACGCTACAGCGTGAGTTTACGTACTATCGTGTTCCTCCGATGCTCGCTCATCAAAAAAACAAAAAACCACAGCCCGTTATGGTCACAGTACACTTACTTTCTGAACATGCCCACTATATAGCTATCTACCAGTCGGTAATGTGGCGCAAAAAAATTATATGTGAACATTATTTTTAATGAATTAATTTTGAAATTACACAAATTAATTAAATAAAAACTCATATGCGTAATATATTTAAACCCTCGACTTCCTGATTCATATTCAACCAGGAAGGCCTTAAAAATTAACGATGGAACTATTTTTACATCACAATTTCGTTTCATTCCGGAATTAAAGGATCGTAACCAAAGTTTCAATTGAAAAACTGAAGAAAAATTCCAATCCATTTTTAAATTGGAAAACTTTTTTGCAGGTTTTTTTTTTATTATTACTAGGTACGTTGGATTTTTATAAATTCCTAAGTTTAACAAATTCACACTGCAGTCACCGTAAAACATCGCTTATGGTCAATAATTAAATTGTTAATTGAATGTACCTACGTAGGCAGCACGCATGTCGATGTATGCCATGTCTGCCACAATAATAATACTGAATACCTGGTGTTTCGATAGCTATTGGAAGATGTTATCTCTTCCGCGGAGTCTAAAATCTCTACCAATTTTCACTGTGGGAACGAAGAGGATGAACAGGAACGAAAGGATGTCAACCGAATACAAGATGTCCCGGGGTCCCACACTCATGAAACACTTAGCTTGCGCGGATTCGGGTTTCGATTTAAGAATACGAGACAAAGTACTTGGCTGTCCGTACCGCGCGGGTGTTGAAATTGCACTGAAAGTTTGCGGTTACAAATCAATCTTTAACCGGTGACAATGGAAAGATGGATAGATAAGGATAGGTAGGTACGACGGACAGGAGGAATACTTGGGTGTAGGTACAAGTATGCCCGAACACCTGGAATTGACTAATAAAGAAAATTTCAATGTGTACCTATACGCTGTACTCCATGCATTCTTGTAATATATTTGTTTGAATATTGTAACGCAAGTTTAAACAAACATACTTGCCAAAAAATGTTGTGCTTTAACCATATTAGTGATTATTTCCGATGAGAACATTTTCTTTTGTAACTTCGATGAACAACCAAAATTTCTGCCATTTGTCACTCAAAGTGTTTCGCTTCTTTTGGTGACTTAGTAGGAGTGCTCGAGTTCATAAGACGTTGTTTGTTCGGGCCTTGATGCATCTCCCCACCAGGGAGAGACTGGTTGAGGGAGACCTTTTGACCTCTTCAGCAGGAATATCCATCACCTTGCACCCAATGGGAGGGATGGATTCATACGACACGTTGAACCTCAGATTCCTAACCAAACCTCATACCTTTTTTTCCTTAATTAATTTCCTCAGGACCTACTGTGTGTAGCTGATGTATAAAAAAAAAAATATTGTGCTTAAAATAACATTTTTCTGGTTGGACAAATGCCTCGGTTAGCCATCTCGGTTTATTTAAGTTCGGTTTTCTGAGACCGTTCAGTGGCTGAGCTGGCATCGCGTATAGGCCCCATCCAAGCGTTGTGAGTTCAATTCTTCGATTGGCTATGTCCTTGAATCATGCCACAAGCAACATTGTCTGCTTAATGTGGTGGTAGCAGGAGATTTTCAAATTTTGTGTTTTTTTCGGAACCGTAGAATGTTTCTCTCTCTTTAAAAAAAATATATATAATAAATATGTTTATATTTTTTTAAACGCAATGTACGAAGCGTATTCAGAAAGTAAGTGCATGGAATTTTTATCTTATTTTTGAAAAAGTGGATCATTGGAGGACCCACCACTTACCCGCCCTGGTATAGGTAACAGATGGTTACCCCTTCAAGGCTCTTGCAAGGACTCTAATTTTTTTGGTGAAAACGACTCTACATTTGATAACGAAACTAGACCTCCAATGTCCCTGCATACGTTGTTAGTAAGCAGTATGCAAGTGCTTAGCGGGAAATACAGATACAATAGGTGTTAGTATGATAAGATATAGGCAAGACAATGGGACAGGTTGGTGAAAGTCCACGAGGTGGCAAGCGCTGGGTGATTGTATCCAGCGTATCCTACAAGCACCTGTTTGGGAAGAAGACACAGTAGATAAGTAATAAGGGAATAGAAAACGGTTGGGAGTCCTCTTCAATCGATTGGCAGTCCCAGCAAGAATGCGCATGACATTCGGTCTAGTCGTGAACCACACTCAGCTTCCGCACCCCTTAGCCGGTTCCTCGGTGATGCCTCAAAGAAAAGTAAATGGGAGATTGGGGGGAAATACCCGATGACCCTAAGGAATTCAGCGTCGAGTAGCCGGAGGCAAGGCGAAGGAGAGCCGAGGTCGCCCTCCCCAAACCTAAAGCCTGCACATGTTGCTGGGGGTGGCGCAATTTATTTTAGAGGGCACCGTGTTCAGCCTTCTGAGCGAAGCAAAGTAGCATTGTGATACTAAAAATAAAAAGAGAACAAAGAAACCAAAACAAAATTAAAAAAAAAAAAAAACAAAGTCGAGTATGTTAGTTGAATCAATAGTGTTCCTTGGAATATGAAGCTGGAAAATAAAATAAAATCACAAAAAATTGATGAAGTGGATCAGAAAAAAAATTACAGGATATTATTGTTAAACTTGTAGACAATTTTTCCAAATAATCGCACAACCTTTTCAATGCATGTGGTGAGCCGTGGCACTAGTTTCTTTATACCCTCCTCGAAGAATTCTCCCGTCAGCTTTTTCACCCACTTCAGGACCACTTTCTGCACCGATAGATAATTTGTTTTCTCCATACATGCCTTCAGGAAGGTGAAAAAATGATAATCTGAAGACGCCAAGTCGGGAGATTACGGGGGTTAGTGCAAAACATCCCAACCAAATGAGTCCAAGAGCGTATTGGTGGCTAAGGCTGTGTGGGGACGGACGTTTTCGTGAAAAAAAGCACATTTCTCTGGTCAGCATTCCTCTCCTTTTATTTTGAATGCTCCTTTTGAGTTTTTTTAAGGTACACAATATTGTTGTGCATTTATGGCCTCAACTTGAGGCAGAAATTCGACCAAAATGATGCCTTTTCGGTCCCAAAATACTGAGGTCGTGATAGAATTAGTGTGACGCCACTTTGACGACTGTTTTTTTTTTCCAGGCATGTAATGAGTCACCCACTATCATCTCCAGTCACAATAGAGCTCAGAAATCCTCACCTTTTTTTCTTGTAGGTGTTATTCCTTCCATCAGTAAAAAGTCACGAAACCCCCCTCTACCACTCAGTGTTGCCAACTCTCAAAAAACTAAAAACCACCGCCCGTTATGGTCACAGTACACTTACTTTCTGAACAGGCTAAGTATTTTATTACAAGGCCCAATAAACACATAAATACCTTACTCATATTTCGGAAGAGGATTGATGAAAGACGTAGTAGAAGAAGGCACCACACTTAATGCCTTCAAAATATACATCTTGCTTAGATAAACTCCACACGGGAGGAGCGAGGAAATTAATTGCTGTGGAGGAGGGTGCTGTGTGGATTGTCTTTTAGTAGAAAGGAAGAAATAAACCAGGGTCTTGAAGAGACTCATGTCAACCGTGTACAAATATTGGGCGCGCGTTGAGCGTGTTTCCCAACTGTGCGTGCGCCGGTACCGGAGGAACAATAACTCTAGTTCATCGAAACATCTTCCACTGAAATACCGGTAGAACAAGGATAGCAATCCCATCTGACGCATGTGCTCTGAAAATTGCAATCCGTTTGTTAAGATTAATAAAATCATTAGGAAAATCTATTAAAAGGACTTCCCGTTTCTGCACAGAGTCGAGGGTTTTTCAGATATTTTGGGGTTCCGGTTCAAAGATGGCTGCCAAATTCAACCGTTGGACGCACTTACAATTTGTACAGGGTCAGCAGTTGTGTGCTATTAAAGTATATGCGGGCCTTGTACAGAACGCCCGAGCTAACTTAACTCTGTCTTCGATAGAGCCCCGTACCTCTGGTCTCATAGAGTTACACCAAGAATGTCAATAGAAGGCCTTTTGGGAAGATTGATTCCGTTGAAGGAGACTAGATTTTCATTTCGATCCGTAAACGGTCAACAAGGAAAGATTTAAATTTAGGTAAAGATTACCCTAGTGGCAGCATACCTCAAAAGAAGGCAACTGTAGAAGAATATTAACTACAACGAAAATATCCATTAAAAAAATTTTCAGGAAAGAAGTACTTAGTTTAAAAAAATATATATATATTTTTATTTATATTTGTCGACCGGTTTCGGTTGACCTCAACCTTCTTTAGGACAATAAACATAAAAAACAGTTTATAAAGTGTTTGCTTTCTACGATAATTGATGTCCTTTATTAAATATGTTACTGGAAATAAAGCAAGGTGCAGCGGAAAAGAAATAATATCCGATTATTAAATTTGCACCGGTGTATTTAACGTGAAATTTTCACCCGTAAATTACAGTATCTGAATGAGTAACTCGCGATCCCTATGTTGTATAATGTACATCCCTAATGGTCTCAGCTCGAATCAACTCCCATCTGTAAATACGGAAGCACGGTGATGGATTGACAGGACAAGAATAATGAACTCCCGTCGGAGCATTTGGACACAGAAGTTCACGGTTCGTTACCCATTAACGTCTGATATTTGGGCCGGCTGCTACTGAACTGTTGTGCTCTAGGGATGGTAGGCTAGTCGATAATCGAAATTTTCGATTGAATATTTTTATTACATCAAATGGTTACAATAAATACTTAAAAACATTACTAATCCAGTCAAGTTAAACATGAAAAGGGGGTTGTGCTTGCAAAAGGTCCAGACATTCTGATTTTTTTAAATGTTGTTAGGACCTAAACCAGTATTAAAAAAAAATTGCAACTTCGAAAGTGCTGTGCGAGCGGCGATGGACCCAAAAAACCAGGAAATTTTTGATTTTTTTTCAGTTTTTGCTCAATATCTCAGTGAAGGAAGGGTCTGACCGGTATAATTTGTATGCATATTTTTAAAGTAGACTAATTTTTTTATAATTTGAGACCAAATTGAGCTATATACAGTAATTGGTTTCCAAGATACAGTTCTTCTAAAATAGGCCATTTTTTCCAAAAAGTGAAATTTTTTCGAAATGGTCACTTATTTTGTAAAATAATTTCTAAAATACGCATCATACGTCAAATATTATATGAACTAAAGTTGTTGTAAATTTAATTAACTTTCATTTGAGACTGAACTGATATCTATAGACTTAACGGTTCTCTCAAAAATGGCAGATAACCAAAAACAGTCATAAGTGTTTTGGGAAAAATGCAAACAAACTGTTCTCACGTCTTTTTATGGTTTTATTTATCAAACAGCTACAATTTTTTTTTGTTTTTGTTATTGTTAACACCTTTTTGATGAAAAAAAGAAAAGATAATACATCTATCGGGAATTACGTCATCTTCAAACATTGTTTTGTATACCCACATACTAAAATGCTTGTACAAACATCATGGTACCTACTATAAGGACAAATTACATGTACACAAAAAATAAAACTAATATAAATCATGTAAGTATTGTGTCTCCGTTGCCAAATCATGTCTTTGTTTTATCTTAGATGGCCCGGGCTTAGGTTCGCACGAAGAAGGTGTCTCGATATCTGTGATAGACGCTGGGAGAGGCGCCCAGTCTGTAGTTGGGTCATCTTCATCGTCCGAGCATTTCAGCTCCACATCCGGGATGTTAATGCACAATTTGATACCGCATGACTGACAGAGGACTGAGCAGTGGAGCCCAGCCTTTCTGCACGAGCAGCTCCCAGAGCATCCTTTCTTGCATTTACATGAAATTTTTCGCAGACGGGCAGGAGGTGCGGGATTCATCGTGGTGGGGATGGGGGTGAGTGCTTGAGAAGGCAGCTTCCACCCCCATTCAGTGGGATTCAAGTTGACTCCCCGCCACTTCTGTACTTGGAGGTAGCGCCTTGCTGCATGGTGGCCTGCGGCATCTTCCGTCGGTGGCAAACGGGCGAGGTTTATGCTTGTTGAAGCGACAAACGTCTTATACCTCAGGAAATCTAAAGTATCCCTCGCGATGTCACCCCCATATAGAGCCACAAAGCACTTGATGCCTGCTTCACTCACGGCTTGTGGGGTGGAGTCTGGCTGAAGGAAGACCTCCAATTGCTCAGAAGTGTGGTGATTTTGGTCTTTCCTTGGCCAAACGGTGATGAGGTGGTATCACACCTGGTAAACGCGTGGGTGAATAGTACCGTTCCTGGAAATTGCCGGAGGCCCTAGTGGTTGTAGGAGGTCGTAGAGTAGTGACAGCAACCAGCTTCACCCTTCGTGCTCTTCTGAAGATAGACGTTTGTCTCTTCAGCGCCTAAACCATTGAGAAGAACAAGCAGGTCGACGTCTTCTCCCACTATGACGACCCGATCGGCTACTGCTCTTTTTGAAAGCGCCATCATGACGATCTCTCAATCCGCATCTTCTTCGGCAACAGCCACTTCTACTCCCTCCTTCTGAAAGGCGTCACAGAGAAGAGTTATAAGGCGTCTCTTATTATTGTTCTCATTGCCCAATACATGCTCTTGAGCAATTTGAATTACTGTGGATTCATTGAACGTCAATTCGTAGCTGGAATGAGCTGCATAGCGCCGGAGTCTTTCCGCTGTTTTGGTGTTTTTTTTGGTAGCATCTTCGGGGTAGCCGTCAAAAACGATGGAGACGTTCTTCCCAAAGTGGTTTCGGACGTAGGTGGTATAACGCGACAAAAGTGCTCAAACCGTGCTCTTCCGCTGCCACACGACCTTGTGCAAGAGGTAGCCACCATCCAAAATGACGTGAGTGCTGGTATCTATCGGCGTATGGCTGGAAAGAGGAGTGAAGTCAGAGTACAGAGTAGATTTTGTGCCCTTGCGCATCCTTTGTTCATTGAACAGAGAGATCGGGAACGGGGCCAACTCATACTTGAAGTCATCCTGTAAATCCTGTTCAGATTGCTTTGCAATACACACTTGCTGGAAAATTGTGAGCGAATCCACAGCCACTCTTCTATTTTTGTTCAGCAGTTTAAAGGTTGATGTGATCGATGCCAGCCTGGTAACTTTATTTTTCCGTTTTATTACTACCTTGTCGTACATTTGCCCTACAATTTTCATCACTCCCTTTGTTCCAACTCTCTGGGCTGTGTGGCAATTAATTTCAGGACCTGCCAGTAAACCACTACTGACAGAAATCAAACTGTCAATAGTGAAGGATCCTTTTGTGAACATGTCGTATTCACTTTTATCCATCCGATCTTGTAGAGCCATCATATCCTGAAGGTAGAGGTGCGCGCTCTTAGCATACAAAAAATGTCCAGCTGCGTGGAAATAAGGAAGCATCTTGTGGACAGTGAACAAATGAAGGTTGCAATCACCAGCACGCTCTGCCTGGATGAATAGTTTTATCAAAGTGGTCATACGAAAGTATTGGACCCACAACTGTGATGTTGGACCATTTGCTTCAATTTTCTCCAAGGCAAGACGTGAGAACAGTTTATTTGCATTTTTCCCAAAATCCACTTATGACTGTTTTTGGTAATCTGCCATTTTTGAGAGAACAGTTAAGTTTACATATATCAATCTAGTCTCAAATGAAATCTAATTAAATTTACAACAACTTTATTACATACAATATTTGACGTGGGATGCGTATTTTAGAAATTATTTTACAAAATAAGTGACCATTTCGAAAAAATTTCACTTTTTGGAAAAAATGGCCTATTTTCGAATAACTGTATCTTGAAAACCAATGGCGTATATAGCTCGCTTTGGTTTCAAATTATAGAAAATTTTGTCTACTTTAAAAGTATGTAAACTGACTACACCGGTTAGACCCTTCCTTAACTGAGATATTGAGCAAAAATTGAAAAAAAATCGAAAATTTCTTGGTTTTTTGGGTCCGCCGCCGCTCGCACAGCACTTTCGAAGTTGCAATTTTTTTTTTAATACTGGTTTAGGTTCTAACAACATATAAAAAAAAATAGAATGACTGGACCTTTTGCAAGCGCGGATGTACATCTTGACTGGAGTATACTTATATATTATTATAACAACGACTCACAAAACGATAACCGTAAAAAAATTATATTTAAGAGCAGATTTTTTTACTCATCAGCAAGTTCTATGGCGTATTTATTAATAAAAGCTATTTCGTCTTCTAAAGGCATTATCAAACTGTTTTTCGCTGCTGTTCCGCCTTCAGAAACAGTTAGTTTTTTATATCAGTTGTAGTTGGACGTTTACATAATTCATAGCTACACTTACCTACATACATTTACATATATCATAGACTCTGTGCTTGTGGTTTGATTGTCACATATTCCATCCCTATCATGTTCCTTTTACCCATCCTGTCCCATCCCTATGAACCTGTTATTTCGTTACCATAACAAATCAGTGTCGTCTATCGAAACTCGCCGTGTTAAGCATATAATTTTCCGCTCCCGCATTCTCCAACTTAATCCCGCATATCACAGTAAATACCGCGATTAATAATTCTACAAGTGTATGAACAAACCCAGAAGAATAAGAGAAGTGCCACAAGGTTCCGCAGTAAGTCCCTTCCTTCCTTTCCTTGTGTGCTTTCATTTTTACTTGTGCAGTGGTCTTTCATACATTTCAAACACACATCTGAAAACACATACAAGGTCACTCATCAAGTTGTGTAAAATTTAAAACAAGTTGATTATTAAGGCTGAATGAATTAAAAGATATGCCTACTTACTAATATTTCCTTCGAAGTACCATACACAATAATAATTAGTCAATAGATACCTAATTAAAAATATATTGTTCTCAACAAAACTTAATTTGCTTTAGTGTATTAATTCTGATGAAAAAGAATTTGAGTGAAATGTACCACCACGGACATGGAATAAAGAAGAAAACTATAAGTGCCATACGAATTTAAAAAATATTTGTAATATGAGACACTCGGTACATATGAAAGTAAGCATCTTCAAATAAACTTAATTCTAGACTTTCGATTAATACCTAAATCGTATTTCCATTTCGATTGAGAATTCGATTAACCGACCTGCCATCACTACCTGCAATGCTCGCCAAGTTTATGTATTTGCAAAATCGATCTTTACATTCATTTTACAGACAAAAATGCCACCGGTCCATCCATGTTAATATAAACATGAACCTTCCCTATATCAGTAAACGTTTTCTAAACTGAAATTTTAAACATTTTGGCAAGGCTAGAATTATCTTGTGAAAATTTAAATTTAAAATCTTCCTCAAACTCATCTATAATTTTTATTTTTGTTAATTCGTTATTGTGAATTTAGACTCAGTTTTTGTTATTTTATCAAGGCTGTTTCAAAAAGCGTTTTTGTTTGTGAAATCGTTGTTTGTGGATTTCATAAAGCTTAGCAAGGATTCATAAAAAAGTCGCACTTTAATTTTAAAAACAAACAAACATAGTTTTTTTAAGTCTAAATTAATTAAGAGTAAAAATTCGAAGTCTCAGTTGAGAAAACGGGATATTGTACTATGTTCGTAAAGATTTCAGTTCAACGATGAGGCGGCAAATGTGTTTTGGTCGTTCTAATTTTGAATTGAATTTTGAAAAGAGATTTTACTAAGAGATTTTTCGTTTTTTTTAACATGATTCCGAACAAGAACGAAATTGACAACTCTCTGAGTCACCCAACTAAAGGGAGAGGGGTGGGAAGATAACGTGAAAGATGGAGGTTGGGAAGTCAAACAAGTTTAGACAACACATCATATTATGTATGCTTATTTTAATTGAGAATGTTTGGTCGGAGTAAGTGGTGTAGGGGATACTCAAATAATCTTTCACGATTAAACAAGGTTCAAAATGTGATCAATGTATAATATTTTATTAAATTTCTCGGTGTGAAATAACCCGTACCTATTAGATATCACCGTTCCAATATCCCATTGTTTTGTTGCCGCATACATCTACTTTTGAAAGCTAAAAGTCATGTAACAACATTGCTTTACTACAGAATCGATGCTTTTTATTCGGCTAACGATTTTTCTCATGGCCACGACTGCATAAAAAAAAAACAAAAAAGTTCGATGAATGTATGGCCATTCACGAAAAAGATATTCAGCGAAACAATGGGGTAATTAATTTCAATTTGTAGGAAAAACCCACGTTCCCGAAACGTGAAACGTAACTAACAAATATTATTATACACAAGTCTTAGAAATAAAGAAATTAGTCTAAACTTTTTCCTGTTGACCAAAAAATATTTAACATTGAATAACTGACTATCAACAATAAGATCACAATAATATAAATACTCTTGGAAAAAATAAAAATAAATAATTTGATTCATCTATGATATTTTTGCAATCAATGTAACTAATATCGCAAAAAAAATTGACAGCTTCAACAGAATCGAATCTTTGTTTTTTTTTTTTATTATTAGGGGGCATACATACCCCCTTGGTAAGATTAAGTGACATTTGGTGGGAACACCCCCCCCCCCCCTCCCCCTCCCCCCCCAAAAAGATTTTTTTATTGTGGTGAGATTTTACTGGACCCCTCCGCCCCATTTTGAGCTCACGTAATTAATGTATGCCCCCTTATCTGATATGTTAAACAGATAATACGTTCTCTTATTAAAAAAGGAACGAACAAACTTTTGAACGGTGAGTGCTGTAGTCATTTTCAGCTTTATTTATCTAGAATTTCCACGTCAAATATTTCAGGTCCTCAATAAATCCGTTTTAAGCTACAGAGGTTTGAAATATCTAGTTACTTATTAAAAGAAAAACAAGAAGCTGTATTGCTGAGGAGCTATATATTTTTAGCTGTTTCAGTTCATGAAATCACTTCTGTCGTGCGCTAGGAAGCTTTCAGAATATATATAAATATTTTCTTAAAAAAAATTATACACCATCATTCTTATTTAGTTAAAACAGTTCCTTTCTGATCAAAACATCTTCTTTTTACTGTAAAGACGCTAATCATTTGGACGATCAAAAATTTTTAACCATCAAAGTAAAAAAAAAAAGATTTGGAAAAACAGTGTAACTCAGGCAAAACCGGTTGCAAATCATACTGGTTAAATTAGATATTCTGATGTAACGTTAGGAGAACGAGCTCACACACAATACGTTGGATATTTGATGACATTTTAATACGAAATGTCAACATTTTAAAAGTCGCAATAACGTGTCTTATTTCATTGTCGTGTGCGGAATTCACAATGCGGCTGCGCTTTTAGTATAACGTCAGGCTTTTAACCCAACGTCATTAGGTGATGTTTTATTGTGTTTTTCGTTTTTTCGAAAAGAGGTTTAAATAATTACATCCATGTTTTTCGCCTTTCCATTTTTGTTTATTTTTATTATTACAAAGCCAAGACAAAAATGATAACAACTTAATAATAAATCGAAATATATATTGTGGATCCACATAAATATTTCAAACTGTGAGCTTTGGAGCAATGAAAATTGTACAGTTTTTATTTTGTTTGAAATGTTAAGCATTACGTTTTTGTTTTTCGCTTGCTACTTTCTTTCCATCATGATATTTCAGATAATCAATTGGTAGTTATCCGCATAATATACGCTGATGTGCGAAAGTGGCCTCCGCGGTCGAAGGGTAAGGCTCTTGACTCACAGTCTGAAGGTCGCGGGATCGAATCCCGGCATGCGCAAATAAATTTTATTTTATTCATTTGTGTTATGTCAAAATATTAATTCATTTACAATAATACATAAAATATTTGCAGCACGTTCCAGAGTGGAAGATACTCTCACTATCGCCCTGGTGTAAGACCACCATTCAGAATTGAAACGTTGCTTGAAATGGCTTTAGGCGTGCTTGGTGACCAGATCTGAATATCCAGGTACTTCCCTACCTTCCTCTTCCCCATCTCTTTCTCCCCACTACCTTCAGCCTCGCTACATACCCAGGCGTACATTTGGGGATGCCACAGTCTCACAGGCTCCAGACAGCTGGGACTCTTGTGAGGTATTAACATAAAATACAAAAATATAAAAGTATGTAAATATTTGACCATCATGCCTATCTTATGTACTAAAATAAATAAAAATAAAATAAAAAAGCGCGCCGATTAAATAGTTTGAACATACGGATCGGATTGACTAAGAAAAGAGTGTCAGGAGAATGTAAACGGGGAAGTGAATGGTGGAATAACACAAGATTATGAGTGAGACTGTGATGGTCGGCAATCTAATTACCTCGGAATTGTGCAAATTGATGAAACAATGTTCAGTACTGATTGAAGGTTTATTTAAGAAACTAAATTACAAATCACCAGCATTAAATTATTGAAACTAAAACGCGAAAGCAGGGACTGTGCGGTTGTGCAGCAAGGAAAATCCGTGGGATAGAAATGCGTGGAGACATGGTCTGTCATCAATCATCATTCAAATTGATTCAGTGTTGCCACTTCGTGTTGTCAATGGATATCAATGATCAAACCGCTACGGCGACGGTACCTGGCTACAAAACGATGCAAGTCAATGAAGCAATTTGCCATAGATGAGTTGTTTGACGGTCTCAACTCTCGTAAGTTAAATATCATCTATACTAATATTATAAATGCGAAAGAGCGTGTGTTTGTTTGTTACGCTTTCACGCCTAAGCCACTGAACCGATTTTTAAAATTCTTTCACCAATAGAAAGCTACATTATTAGCGAGTAACATAGGCTGGACATAGTGGTAAGTTCTGGCGTTATGAAATTTGTATAAATGAAAATGTGTGTATTTCATAGCGGAAGGGAGGAAGAACAAGAGGAAGGTGGGGTTCGCGGAGAGGGAAGAGACGAGGGAGGGGGAAGGCAGGGAAGGTGGAAGGGAACGGGGACGCACGGGAAAGGACGTGCAGATTTCTTTGAATGCATTGCAACGCATGCCGGGTACCAGCTAGTATTCCATACATAGGTATCAACTGTTTAAAAAAGATCTTATAAAAATAGAATAGAAAATCGGGCTTAACCACGTAGCAACTAAGAAATCGTGAACTTTCATAAAATCAATTAATCTTAAATTAAAGTCCTTGCTCTTAGACCGAGCTTTATCTCTAATACAAACAATTTATATCACCATTTATATTATATTATTTGCCATGTTACATAATATATTATATGTTTTTAATTTGTATCTCTTTTTTAATGTATACAGGGTGTTAAGGAACGCACTTGACTCAATTTAAAGAGTGATTCATTATTTGGAGTAAAAATTGAAAATGAAATTTTTCCTCTGATGACATTATTTTTTTCAACTTAAAACATAAAAAAATAGTAGGTATTGGACAGGTTCGGTTGGGGTGAGGGATTAAGCGGTTACTCGGCTGAGTGACCAAAACAACATGTGAAAGAAATTTATTGTTGTTGTTTGATTTTGAAATAAATTAAAACATTAAAAAAGGTCACCGGAGACATAATTTCATTAACTTCTCTTATTCTGAAAAATATCAAGAATCACTGGTCAAAGTAATTCAATTTCTATCCCTTAACATTTAAATAATAATCTGCGTATGACAAAAATTGAATTGCTGAAGCACGTGTCTCTAAATCGAGTGGATTTTTTTCCGTAATTTAAGCAGATCTACGCGGTGTTCGGCGGATTTCCGCGGTGAGCTATTTTCCTATGCAAGTCATGTTATGCCCGCTCACGTTTGCCAATGACTGAATTTCAATTCCCCATACAATCCGCATCCTTATGCCCCCATATCACTATGGCAGCCATACCCTTTAGCCTTAATAACGAACATGGAGCGTTCGCGCTCTAAAAATAATGGTATGCTTTTACACATGTTTTCAGTTGAGTACGATCTAATAATTATGACCAAACTAATATATACGTATTTTAAAAAGCTACCTGAAACTTTGTGTCGCTGATTTATTTATAAGCGTGCGGATTTCACCTGTTACATTTTAAACTTATTTTAGAATATTTATAACAATGTATATACCGGATGTAACATTACGTACACGACGGATTTTATTCAGCGATTAATAATAATAATAATAATATTTATTTCACATAAAATTATACAATGGAAAATTTGACTAGCCAACTAGGAATGGATTCTGTTTTAGGCCAGTCAAATTGACAAATTTAGTTCATATCATAATTTCATATTACATTGATTAATTATATAAACATATTATTTATTGAATGAAACAAGTGTTACGATTGAATTCCTCGTAGAAGCTTTAGTTGATAACTACAATCTTGAACTCATAAAAAAAGAACAAGCGAAGAGAAAAATCAATGTCTTAAAGTACAAATTAAGTATCGAATGCTTGTTTAATAATAGATAAAAGTTTAGAAAATTCGATTGCAAAAATTGAGAATCGAGACATTCTTCAAGCGTGATGACAAAATCCATATTATAATTAACGTGGATGTTTAAACGTGATTACAAAAAAAAATTATAATTATAATTAACGTGAGTGACGATTCCTAAGCATATTTGGAGTAAAAATTGTAGATGGGATTTTGCTGTCCGATGACATATTTTTTTCAATTAAAAACGTGGGTACGTGCTGTCACATCCTGTATATATAATATATCAATTCTTTCACATTTCAGGAAATTATATTGTTGAAAATGTTTATTAGAAATCCAACTCGAATTAACAGTTTCAATAAGAAATGTGTTTTTCCACATATTATGTCTGTAATTTTGTATTTGATTAATTGTAGTTTTATACAAAAAAAGACTGAAATATGGGACAGATTCGAAGCAATCGCTTTTTTTAAGTACGGTAAATGTGAACTTTCTAGCTACTAAATACCCAATCGAAAGATCGTGATTCAGAATCGTAACGTTGCAATAAAACAGTTAAAATAAAGTCTTTGTAACCCACCACTTACCCTTTTTACTTCCGCATTATAACAATTCCCAAACGGGGATTCCGTAGTTCCCCTGGCTTTGGTTGATTTAGGAAAATTTGTGTGGTAAAATTATTAAAAAAAGTCTTCAAAAAAAGTTTTAAAAATTGAAGATGCCATTACTTAATTGGCTTCAAGCAGTTGGGTATATTTTATCACATCACATCACATTTAAAACTTTAGTAAATGTGACGTCATATGTGACAAATGGAAATTATCAAATAGCGAGCAAACCTTTTTTTCTGAAAATCAACGGCCTGAGCATCCGCTCACCGTTCCGGAAAAACCATATATTTGAATGGAAAAAAGACGTTGAATAACGGAAAAGCGACCAACAAAAGGCGTCTCGGCACCAATTTTCCGATTCACGTGTCTTATATAGGTATTCAGAAATTTTTCATCCTCTTTGCCGCCATAATGAGATTGAATAATTTTGGGTTTGGGAACTTAGGTATCCCCCCCCCTGTCTTTGTGTCATTGACAGATTTGACGAATTCAATTTTTTGACACAACACGATTTCTCGTCTCGCTTGTTTTATCATTGGACGGTATTTTTGAGAAAACATTTTTAATCGAACGACATCTTCTCTTGTTCCAAAGTTTTGTCATTTTAGAATTTCCAAATTTAAATGCTTTCCCATTATTCGAACTTTACACGTAATCTTATCCGTGTAGATTTTGGTAAGACTTAAAAGGCTAATATCGCAAAAAGGATTAAATTACTTTGTGAAAATGTGAATATGAAATATAATTGTTAAAAATAATTTATAACTGACCGAAGGCAGTAGATCTATGAAATCAATATTTAAATATAGTTTTTAGGCAGAAGGAAGTGGGGGGAGGGGGTATGGAGATGTAGAAGGTAAAGAGGAAGAACCGAAAGTACCTGCAAATCTGACTATATCTGACAACATAGCTATAGTCATTACAAGCAACGATGAGTATTATATTCCACTTGTGTAACGAGATATAAATAATATGCTATAAAAAATAGCTCCTTTCGTACCGGGTTTAAAGCCAGAAACCTTCGAGTTTATATTCACGGAGTGTAGGGGCGTGTAAATAGCCCCTGACACGAGGGGATGACTACCCTATGTAAAATTAACGAAAATTGAATTCTTCCCTATGTGACACAAAAAAACAGTTGACCCAGCAATCTCAAAAACCAAAGTGAAAACAAACAAACACTCACTCAGAGAATGCAGCTCAGCCCCGATGTCCACACAAAAAACACTTCTTTTCAATAAAAAATGTCAAGGCGATATCGCATAATCTTGACAGATGTTTCGCACAGCAAGGAAGTTTTCAACTATGAAAAATTTGCATAATAATAATGCGTGCCAAAAAATCCAATCTTAGGTACAACAATAATTCCCTCACTGGATGAATTATTCTTAAGACTGACCAGGAGAGACATCTCTTGGCCTTTTACTGACACTCCCGTCAGAAGTAATTGCTTGATTCACAAAGGTAAGGAAACGCATGAATACACTGCATCTCAAGTCACATAGGTTCAATTCAATACAATACAAAACCCATAGATGGCGCCCTTATGGTCTTTATAGCATAAATTATCAATTTAAAGAAATTAATGCCCAAATATATTTATGGCGCGTATCCATATTCCCCGCCTTGGAAGTTCGCAGAGCTTACAAAAGAAAGAATATAAAAATACAAATGAAACAAGAAATGAAATAGAAATAAAGTGACTATTCACCGGTAATATTCAGGAATGACACGCATTGGAAATTCGCAGAATCTCACAAAATAAAGAAAAATAACCAAAAATACAATGTAATAAAGTTCAATTGACCAAGATAACGGATATTAAGTAATGCCATGTCTGGGTCAGAGATCATTGAAACAATGACTAAAATCAAAGAAATAAATAAATAAAAATAAACAAAAATAGATAAAATATAAAATTATTGCGTTGGAATGGGATATAATTTGACAACCGGACGTTTAAAAGAACCAAATCTTGTCTTTACCGTCGCAACGCGAACAATTTTATCCATTCCGGGATGGATTTCAGTTATCACGCCTAAAGGCCAATTTAACGGAGGGGAATCTTCTTGTCCCACTAGTACGACAGTTCCGATATCAATCGGATGATCAGAAGTAGTCCACTTCTGCCTGACTTGCAAGGTGTGCAGATACTCTGAACGCCACTTCTTCCAGAAGGACTGAACCATGCTGTCTAATAATTGCTTACGCTGAGTCAAATTGATTTTACCGTCTGCCAGGACAGAAGCAGGCAAGTACTGCAATGGTGTCGACATTAAAAAATGCGCAGGCGTAAGGACTTCTGGATAAGGGTCAGAAGACATAACTGTAAGTGGACGCGAATTCATTATGCACTCAATTTGAACTAGCACAGTCTGTAACTCCTCATAGGTGAGAAGCTGAGTTCCAATCACACGGTACAAGTGTGTCTTCATGCTCTTTATGTTCGACTCCCACATACCCCCGAAATGAGGCGCGCGTGGTGGAATCATTTTCCACTCTATACGACGCTTAGCGAGTTCGCGCTTTAATGAGGGCTCATATTCAGATTCAACCAAAAACTTGTAGAGGTCATCTAATTGTGCCTTCGCACCCACAAAATTAGTACCATTATCTGAATACAAGCATGTTACCGGGCCACGCCGAGAAATAAAACGGCTGAAAGCAGCCAGGAAAGCATTTGAAGTTAAGTCAGAGACCAACTCAATATGAATAGCCTTGGTCACAAGGCATACGAATAGACAAATATATGCCTTTTGAGAATGTTGTCCTCTCCGACGAGTCAGCGTAATACGGAGTGGACCTGCGTAATCTACACCGGTATGTACGAAGGCCTTTGCTTCTGCAACACGATATGACGGTAAATCTGCCATCTTCGGTGTAGGATGCGATGGATTTAAGCGGAAGCAACAATTGCATTTCCGCACCATCGCCCTAATAACAGTCCTAGCATCTAATATCCAATAGCGTTGACGTAAGATAGACATAAGAAGTCCTGGGCCTGTATGACAGTTCACGACATGAAAGTGAGCGATGATCAGATCGACAACACAGTCATGTTTGGGAAGCAAAACCGGATGTTTAACCTCAAAGGGTAAATCCGATTTAGAAAGCCGCCCCCCAATACGTAACAGATTATCTCCATCAAGAAATAGAGATAAACTCTGAAGTCTTTTGGAATGAAATTTGCCTTCCTGGAGTGCAGCAATATCTCCTGCGAAATGAATACTCTGCACAGCACGAATCACAGCCTTTTCAGCAGTCATAAGATTATTGACCGTTCCAGAGGAAAGTGATATCTTTTTTATGAATCGGAGGACATAAACAACAATCCTTAGTAGTTTATCCCAAGTGGATATACGCTGAGCCAGTTCACTCAGGACCGATTTTTCACCCTGAAATGTGGCAATGAGCACATTAGCCTTGTGTTCAGGCATTTCACCAGTATTGGTAGGGTGAAACGGTTTTAATGGCCATTCCAAAGGTGGGCTGCAAATCCATGATGGGCCGTTCCACCATAAATCATGTGAAACGAGTTGGGAAGGAAGCATGCCACGAGAAAGGCAGTCGCTCGGGTTTTCACTACCAGCAACATGGTAAAAGTTCTCTGGAGACAAATTTTCTTGGCACTGAGCTACGCGATTACTAACAAACACCGACCAGCGATGCGGTGAAGAATGTATCCAAGAGAGCGCAACGGTAGAATCGGAAAACGCATATGTTCCTGCAATAGGAAGACGCTCAGAATAATTATCTTGAACCGTCCGTATTAATTTGGACATCAATACTGCGGCACAGAGCTCCAAACGAGCGAGGGTCGTCACTTTGGTGGGAGAAACCTTTGATTTTGCGCACAACAATCTCACTGTAATTTTTCCAAACAGATCAGTGGTGTGCAAATAAATCACACAGCCGTAACCATTCATGCTTGCATCGCAGAAAGCAACAACGAGCACCGTACTGTCTTTCAGGACACCAACATGGCGAGGGATTTTTATCATTGAAATTACAGGAAATTCCTGTGTAAGCGCCGAAAACCGACGAATAACGCTATCAGGGGGTGTATCATCCCAACCAATGTTGCACAGCCATAGCTCTTTGATAAGTAATTTAGCGTACAGAATGACAGGGGAGACCAAGCCGAGGACATCAAATAAACGGGCGACTATGGAGAGTATGCTCCGCTTTGTGCACTTCTCCTGAACATAAGATGTCGTAAAGAAGAAGCTGTCATCAGCTGGTTCCCACGAAAGGCCCAACACCTTAGAGGTATTGTTAGAACCAACAGTGAAGTCCACTGGGCTGCGGTAAGAATCCGGGAGGTTCTCAAGTACAACTTGAGAATTACTAGTCCATTTTACTAAATCAAAGGCACCGGACTTAAACAACGAGATTAATTCTCGAGAAAGACGTATGGCGCTGGGCTCATCTGCAATAGAATAGACCAGGTCGTCCATATACAGCTTGGACTCTGCCACTTTGGCAGCATCCGGGTAATGTGGTCTCATATCCTGGGCCAACTGGCGAACCGTCCGCATTGCTAAGTATGGACTTGCCGTCAAGCCGAAAGGAACTCGATTGAACTGAAAAGTTCGTATGAGACCATTATTTGAGAATCGAAATAAGATCCTCAGGTATCTGCGATGCTTACTAGGAACTTCAATCTGTAAATACATTTGCCTTATATCCGCAGTCATAGCGATGGGAAAAAGACGAAAGTCAAGCAAAAGCAGAAACAAATCGGCTTGCAAATTGGGACCAGTATGAATAATGTCATTCAGTGACAGCCCTGTGTGTGTTTTAGCACTAGCATCGAGCACAATACGAGGCATTGGTTTGTCTGGACGAGTGACAGCATGATGTGGGATGTAATATCCATCTTCTGTGATATCAGACTCTGAGACTTCTGATAGGTAATTATTTTCAATATATTCACTGATAACCTTGTTATAATTCTCCTGCAAAGCAGGGGAATGTTTAAATTTTCGCTCCAATGCCAAAAATCGGCGTTGGGCAGCAGTACGAGAATTACCCAATTGTCTTGGATCTTTACAGAAAGGTAAAGCAACAGAATATCTACCATCATCAGTGCGAGAAATTGATGAAGTAAAGAGATTCTCACATTCTGTCTCCTCCGGACTTAGAAATTTTATATTAGGTATCTCTTCTAACAGCCAAAATTTTTGCACTAAATCATTAAGTGCGAGTGCCGAGAATGATGTGTTTGTGTTGAGCACATTATTGGGGTAATCACCCATCAACACGAAACCGAAAGCGGTCGATAATGCGGGGGGTGCACTAGTACCCGATTCAACCCTGTTCCCTAAATAAATATATGGGAACAGTTGTGCACCGATGACGACATCCACGCATCCAGGAATATTCCATGTTAAGTCTGCGAGAGGTATGCCCTCTAAGTACCTCATATCACCCTTGGCTATATAGTGATTAGGTAATTGATCGGTGATACTGTCAACGACAAGCGCATGTATATTATATTTATTCTCTGGGTATACGCGAGACTCAATATCCAAATACACGTAACCGAAAATTGGTCGAGACGTTGATCCAATTCCTTTGACAAACGAATTACTCAAAGGAAATATTGGTAAATTCAGAGTTTTACAACAATCGACCGTAATCAAATTATTTTGAGAGCCATTATCAATTAGGCACCGAACAATAACTTTATTTCCGTTTTTAAGCTTCGCGTATACTTGTGCGGTCGAAAGTAAAATAGAAGAGTTCGGTGTTACTTTGGCACAAAGCGAACACGAAGGATTGACATTCGCGGTCCCCTCCACTTGCTTATCACCAATGCCAGTTCCATTGATGCTGGATGACACTGGAGGGGGGACTGACGGTTCTTCACTGGTAGGTACTTGCGACGTATGTACATGAGTATTGGTTTTCATATTATTCACACTGCCGAAATGTAAGAATGTATGATGACGTTTATTGCACAAATCACAAACTAACCCCGATTTGCATGACTTGATTGTATGTGAACCACTAAGGCAATTTACACAGGCATTTTTCGATTTTATAAATTCAAATCGAGCCTGTGGGGAACTCATACATTTAAACTTTGAGCAAACGTTGATTAAATGATCAGTTTTGTTACACAGAATACATCCTCTCGGCGGAGCTGGGAAGCGCGGAATATTCGCATTACTCGCGACGAACGATTTAGTATTATTTGATCGGGAGGACGAAATGGGATGCGTTTTATTTACGACACCATGCGAGTTACTCGTTCGTTCTAAAATCTTTACTTGATCTTGTACAAACGAAACTAACTCATTATAAGAAGGAATTTCTTTATTACGAACTGTCAGCTCAAAGTTCTGAGCCGTCTGTGAATCAATTTTTCTTACCGCGCAGTGAAACAAAATAAAATCAGTTAAATCTTCAATACCTAACTGCTTTAATGCCGACACTGACGAAGAATATCTTTCAATGAAAGAATTGAGACTGGCAGATGTATTCGTGCAGTTTTTCGCATCGAGAATATTATTTAAATAATGTGTTCCTAGTGTACGTTTATCTTGATATTTTTTAACTAAACTCTCCCAAATGATCTGATATGTATCACCCGAAGGCACAATGCCTGCGGTTATGTTCAAAGCCCCATGTGTGAGTTTTCCGACTAAGTACTGCACACGCTGCGAGTCAGTTAGCTGTCTATTATTATGGATATTGGCTTTAAATGACTCAAAAAATTTCGACCAACTTTCATTCTTACCATCGAAGGTTGGAAGATCTATTGCAGGAAGATTAATCATACACGGCTCCCGCGACTTATTTTGTGACGTCAGTGACTCTCTTACAGAAGTTTTCATATTCGATCTAGTTCGTTTGACCTTCAAAAAAAGATCATCAAAAGCATTTAAAGCTTGAAAATCTGGTTTAAATTCTGGATTTAAAGTTAACTGACGATCATTGATGCTATCTATAATATTTTCAAATTGACTTCGCATTTGATCAATCATCTCTGACTGAGCCATAAACACTTCGTTATTTCTTGACTCAAAATTAGATATATTATTTGTTGCATTATACAGATCGTTCATACGAACAAAAAGATTTTCCTTTTTTGCGGTTAAAAGAATAAGCGATCTGTCTTGAGCCTCATCAAAACCCTCCTCCGTAATTCTTGGCATTTTTTATATATATGCGAAAAGATTACCACAAAATTTTACAATAATGTTACAATGTTAATAATTAATTAATAATAATGTTGCGAATAATTATCCAAAATTACGACAATTCTGCGAACAATGTTAACAATCAATTAATAATAATAATGTTGCGAATAATTATCCAAAATTACGATAATTCTGCGAACATCCAAATATGTCATCCAAAAGCAAAAAACAAGACCAGCTATAGTTCTCAAAAAATGAGAGGTACTTCAAATTTACCAAAAAAAATACGTAAATTCAAACATCCATGTAATTAAGCTATAATCTCGAATTGAATGTATGAATGAATTAATAATCCAGGCTACGAAGGACCATTAAATATGTAGGAGCGTGTAAATAGCCCCTGACACGAGGGGATGACTACCCTATGTAAAATTAACGAAAATTGAATTCTTCCCTATGTGACACAAAAAAACAGTTGACCCAGCAATCTCAAAAACCAAAGTGAAAACAAACAAACACTCACTCAGAGAATGCAGCTCAGCCCCGATGTCCACACAAAAAACACTTCTTTTCAATAAAAAATGTCAAGGCGATATCGCATAATCTTGACAGATGTTTCGCACAGCAAGGAAGTTTTCAACTATGAAAAATTTGCATAATAATAATGCGTGCCAAAAAATCCAATCTTAGGTACAACAATAATTCCCTCACTGGATGAATTATTCTTAAGACTGACCAGGAGAGACATCTCTTGGCCTTTTACTGACACTCCCGTCAGAAGTAATTGCTTGATTCACAAAGGTAAGGAAACGCATGAATACACTGCATCTCAAGTCACATAGGTTCAATTCAATACAATACAAAACCCATAGATGGCGCCCTTATGGTCTTTATAGCATAAATTATCAATTTAAAGAAATTAATGCCCAAATATATTTATGGCGCGTATCCACGGAGCTTTCAGCCCATCAACAGTGGCACAAAAACTATTAATATGTAACGTTAAAATGTGTTCTTTGTCTCTTAATAAAACTCCTATCCCCACTGCCAAAGAAAATAATTTTATTTCATTTTTTGAAAGGTGCATTTAATAAAAATGCCCTCACCAAATGTTTTAAAGAAATCCGTAAAATTGACGGAGAGACAGCATTTTATGCGAAACCGTTTGAAACAGTTTGTGTGTTGCTTTAATCAAACCTGGTTAATTAAACTACTTTTATTAAACCTGGTTGACAACATTATTAAAAAAAAAACTATACATCCTATTTGCATGCTCCAAGTCTTAAACTGTTGTTTTTGTAAAGGGCACCCTTCTATTTTTTTTTTATTAACGATGAAAATTTTCCATAAAATAGGAAATGAAATTCGCTGTCCGCCATTTTTTTAGATGTCAAAATTTCCCTACGTGGTGCCATAAATCTATATAACTAGTTTTAAAAAATAATCTAATGAACCGTATGGCTTAATCGCTGCCAGCCACCGAGCAGCAATTTCGTCGGAGTGTCCTGTTGAAAGCGGCGTACACCGCAAACCATACTTTAGATTCGTGTACAAAAAATTTTATACCGTCTTCAATATGTATACAATAACTATGAGTTTTTATTAAAAAAATACTTTCATAATTTTCTTTGAAATACACCTTTTTACCGCCCACACACAGTGGTCTGCCCCCTTAATGGTAAAAAGACAGTCCAAGAAAAAAATACTTCTTTCGATTTTACGATGTTATGGATTTTGGATGTGGAATGATTTTGTATTAGGATTCCATACGACAGATGCAAATTCGAGATGAGATCTTACATTTTCCATATAGTATATAGTAGTTAAGTGTGCAAGTTCTCCTGCTCCTTTCACAATTATCCCGCACTCCCATCGAAACACTTTATGCATTACGCACGTACATCATTTGTGATTTTTGCCAAATAGCTGAATTGCTTCTGACGGCAGAATAACTTATACACGTGTATCCATTTACCATGTTCCATTTAACCGAAAGCACGTAACTAAATGTGAGATTCATCATAATGTATCGGGGTTTCGTGGGGGGGGGGGGGGGGGCTGGAGGCAGTTCGAGGCGAAGAAATACTTACGCGGAATCGAATTTTCATTTACGAATTTCAGAATAAGACAATTCCCCGATGAAGACGTAATTTTTCCGAAATTGAACAACATCTGCCCTCTGGTTGTGGGAAAATTACAAAGAAGGAAAATATTAACGAAATAAAATACGAGCAGGCAGATCTCGCAATATTTGTAATTTTAAAGGGTGGAGTGAATTTTATTTTAAGCGATACCGCAAAGGAATTCCCGCGTAAGTATCCCTACAACAAACCCAATTGGGGATTCTTAATTCAATAATTATATTCCCCAATAGGCCACTTGCATCACATTTTTTTTTTAAATTTCCGGTTTAGGCAAATATATATTCTAAGACAGCCTGTATTTTTAATTTTTTTTAATCGTATTTTTGAAACCCTGGTGATATTTTGAAATTTTCGACAAAATTTGATAATTTTATGGGTGCGAAAAAACGATAATTACACAGCCGAAAATCATTTTTAAAAAAAAAATTTCCACAAGAAAAGGCACGGGAGAATAACGAGGCATACCAAAAATATTACATCTCATCAATATTTTTTCCTTGATCCATCTTATTGATCATAAATCATAATAATTTTCAACGTCCATCTAAATCCAATGTAATATACTTGTACTTGTAAAATATAATAATAATAATAAGAATATTTTAAATTTGATTTTCTTAAAATCAGCACCACTACCAATATACCTCTAAAACACGTAGGTACAGACATCGTAAAATGTACGGGGTTCTCTTCACAACATCTGTCAAAAAGTCAAACCAAATGATAAGTTCGCAGAGAACAAACAATAAATCTAGTGAAAGTAAAATGTCAAATTAAAAAATTCAACATTTTCAGAGACGGAACATTTTCATGTAGTGACGTCACGGGCCCAAATAATGGATTTATTTATTTAAAAATTAAAAAACTGTACATTTCTAAAAAATTTTGCTAACATTTTCGTAATCTTAGTAAAAAAATCTATTCACACGATTTTTTCCAAGTCGTTATGAAATCCATGCACGTGGCCTATTGGGGATGTTATAGTCCCGAGGTGTACAAACCCATGTTCCTTATTGGGGAATATAACACGTGGGACTACAACGGATCCCGAGGACTACAACATATCGGAACTATAACACATCCAACTGGCGAATATAATTGTTGACTTGTATTTGTAGACTGGCTTAATAAGTCTTTGAATATTGCTTTCATAGTATCACCGACTAAGCAATATTTTATATTTTATTTTGCCGTCACCTTTAGCTCAATAGTCAAAGACCCAACTCATTAAAACAAGTCCTAGGTGCACATTTGGGTAGCGTAAATTTTAATAAAATTTCAACTGCATCGTGCTGTTTCTATAATGATCGGTTTCAAACCTTACAAGTGATTATCTAAATATCTTTTTTTAATATTTTAGGGTTTCCATCACAGTTCCAACTCTATATTGCCAGATGAGAAATAATAGTAATGTACGTATTTAAATTCCACATTAAAATTCTAATTTAAGTAGTCGATTAACCTACCGTTCTACTACGAAAGTCTGTTAGAAATAATGATTGAATCGTGTTAAAGCCATAGTGTGAAACTTGTTAGCAACTGGTTTCATGTTGTACAGTACAGTGAACACTTTGCACGTAACTCGGAATTTACGCAAAACTACTTAGTGTGGTGGAGTGTATGCTGCAGAATGCACTAACTGGGGGTTGATTTAGTTCACAATTAGAAACTTACTATTTATTTAAACGATTCATTTGTGTACCGTATTTGGATAATTGCATTTTTATAAAACACTATTTTGTAATGTGCGAACGGGTCGCGTTTTAGCAGCAAACTAATAAACTAAACTAAAACTGTTTAAGGGGGTATTACCAGAGAAAACCGGAAATATGTCATTTTTAAATCAGATTTTAGATGTATTGACTCTTTTCCACAAAAAAAATTTCAATGGATTTCGAAAGATTGTTGTTTTATCTAGCATTCGCATGTTTTAAATTTTGAGAAAAAATGTTAATTTTTAGTATATAATAGGTTTTTGGCAGATTTGTTAAATTTTCAAAAAAGATTTATTTATTATACCACACCCATTTCAAATCATATGTATAATCATGCAGTAAAATAAATCAATGCATTATCTAGGTATCGCAAGTTTGAGAATTTTAATTTTAGTTTAAATAAAATTATTAAAAAATATGTACGTACATGTGTTTCTTGACGAAAATTGGTCCATTTGTGTATTTATTTGCGCACTTACAAACTAATATATTTCAGATTTTTTTAACATTCTTATTTTACTTAGACATTATTAAAAAATGATAAAAAAAATAATTACAAAAAGGACATTATTTCAATAGTTTTATCATCACGCCTTTCAGCATTTTTGGATGTAGACTTAAATTAAAGCAATTTTGGAATGAAATAAAATCGATATTGAGTTATTATTTTAAAAAGCTGGTACGGGGAATAATTAATCTTTCTCATTGTAACCGCCCTGCACGATCGAAAGAACAACTTAAACGCTCTTTATTAAAATTCACGTTGATTTGTTTCCATTGATGAATAAAGTCATATTCCATAGCAGTGATTTTATTTTTTTTCTTTTATTTATTTGTTTATTAAGACATAAACAGTACATTATAATACAGATTATAAGGTATGTTAAATTAAATTATTACATGGTTATGTACCTGTTACGTAAGTCCATAGAATGTCATTTGATAATTACGCCTGAGATATGAACCGGTCTTAAAACTTAATTATTGTAGTAATTTTTCATAGTGGTTATAAGAGTAATTGGTGAGTTACTCGCTGCATTAGTGTTATTGGATTCTATATGAAAAAGAGAAGTGTGCCTGGTACGCCTCATTGGGACATTTAAACCAATAGTGGATAGCAATTCAGGACTATCTATTTTATTATTTAGCAGGTTATACAGAAACAGTCTTTTGAATTGGGGTGACAGTTTATACATTTTCAGGGGTAGGATACTAGCTTGAAATTAATACATTTGTTTTCGGTGATGTCGGAAACCTATTTATATTTTGTAAAACCGTATTTTTCTCACAAAACTTTTTTCAGAACCCAAAAAGAAAGCGCCGCGGGCGAAAGTTCTAAATCTCCAAAAGTCAAAACAGTAGTATATGCTATCGATTTTTATCATTCTGAAATGTTAAAGAACCATTAAAAAATACTTTTTAGGCAACTATTATTTTTTTATAAAAAAACTCTGTTTATATAAATTTTGAAGGCTATTCCCATCAATATGACGGTTTGACAGTAGGTAGCAATGGCGAAATATGTTTCGCTTCCACTTAGAGGTCGAATTTCGGAATTAGCCGAGTCCTCAGCAGATTTCTTCGCTCAAAAAATGTACCAAATGTCATCTTTCCCCCATCCTTAAAGAAAAAAAGGTATCCGTGAATGTGGGATATATGCTTTATGCACTTGGAGTTTCGTTTGTCAATTTGGACACTCTTCATTCACGATTTTTTTTCTTTTTTCAACATCCTCCTTCCTTCCCCATGTGTTATAACTTATTTATACTCAATGTTTTGTTATTCGAAAGTAGTAAAATGCCACCGTTTAGACGTAGGCATAGGTCATGGAACGTCAACTTCGGTCACCAACTTCTTTCGATTGGGGTATTTTTTCATACGTACAAACCCTCACCTGCGTATTCTTGGAAATGTATTCAGTAAAAAAAAAACTGAATGGGTTATACAGTACCTTTCTCGAATACAAATTTGTATTACATGTATTAGTCATGACTCTCAATTAGCTATCTCGCTCTCCTTCTTTCTCTCTGTGACGTAAAAATCCCTTTTCTCACCATGCACATGTTGTTTCAATCTTTTTTTCATTAGCATTGAAGTACCCACCACTGTCCCACCCCGGTATAGGCAACTTATGGTCGCCCCTTCGGAGTTCTCGCAAGAATCTAATTTTTTGAATAAACGGCTTTACATTTTAATGTAACGAATCTAGACCTTCAATGTCCCCTCATACTGTGTTAGGTGGCGGTATGCGGGCGCGCCTACAGGACTGTACTGTAATGGTCAATCTCTACAATTCTAAAGCCCATGGAGGTATCAATGAAAAAGCAGTGAGCCTCATGGATAGTCAGAAAAGTTGTTAGTAACATCAAAAAAAAAAATAATCGAAAATGACAGCAGCCGTCATGAGTAATCAGCTCATGACAGCGAAAGACCACACATAATCCGGCGGGCATCACCAGGCACTGTACATAAAAGAAAAAAGAAACAAAAGAAAAATAATGTATATATACAGAGTAGAACTGGTGTCACCGCAACCAGACTACCGGCAGTCCCCGAGAGAATGAAGAAGGCTAATTGTCCGACCTCCCCACAACCTCTAGCCGGCGGTGCCTAGACGAAAATAACATGAAATCATAGAAGAAGACCCAAGGGAGAAAAGCGTCGGGTCGCCGGAGGCGGGACGGACAGCTTTCGGATGCCGTTCAGCCTTCTCCCCAGCCTCTTCATGTCACTGGGGGTGGCGCGGCAGACAGATGCAACTCCACCAGTTCCATAAGGTCCAGATCCTCGGTCCAGGGTCCAACCCCTTATATGGGGAGAAGGACGGCACAGAACAAACAAGTGAGTTCAGTTCTACGCGGTAATCATAACTGAAAGGTAAAATTTTGATAGCATAGTAAACATCGCATAAAAGTTAAATAACATAAAAACAGATTCGGCATTATCGCTGTGCGCAAAAATAAAAAAAGAAGAATATATATACAATCAAAACTAAGAAAAGTGTATGTTACAAAATAACAAAAGTATAAGGCATTAAACCAAGTACGTGAAATCAAAAACATGAGCGTTCAATGACGCAGGGCATGAAAACAAATAAACATAAAAGAAAATATAAATACTGTACATCCTGGGCAATATTGATCATAGAGAAGAAGCAAAAAAAGTCTGTGGTAAGTCAGGAACAAGTACACCTGGTTTCAAAATCTACTCAAGGTCTACTAGGCAGGTAAACCTCAAGAATTTTGATCTAATAATAATTTCTCCCTGGATTAATAAGAAGCCCAGCTGCCTCCTCATCCTGCCCAGCCAAGCCCCGCTTCTTGCTGCCTTCGTTACCGTTACAGAGGACATCCCTTCAATTTCTATGTACCAAAAGCACCCGGCCACACCTACCTAACCTTGCGTGAGTCGTACGTGTAGTTGCGAACCATGTCATCATTCACCAAGTCGACACTCAAAACAACCTTCGAGCATGTCAGCTCTTGGGTTGAGGCCTGTCACCTGTTGCCTGTGCAAATGCTACGTTGCCTGTGCAAATGTTCCTGTTGCCTGTGCAAATGCCAAGTTGCCTGTTCAAATGCTCTGTTGCCTGTTACAAATGTTCCAGTTGCCTGTTGCAAATGTTCCTGTTGCCTTTGCAAATGCCCTATTGCCTGTGCAAATGCTCTGTTGTCTGTTGCAAATGTTCCAGTTGCCCACGCGCAAATACCATGACTAGCGGTGGCGGAAACACAACAGCTCCCGCTATACATGACCACCAAAAGTTGTGCACATCCATCACCAAAAAGCAACGGCAGGTCTCCTCTCTATCCACCATTTATTATAAATGGATAACCATCAGTGTGAGCCCGCTACCATCATCATAACGGATTCACACTGGCCCACCCACAGGACCCGGAAGCAGCCATCCTCTTGACCTCTGTAATTGGTAAATTTTTCTCCACAACCCGGATGCTCCAGTCGGTGTTTTTTTTTTCTTTTCAAGACCCAAGTGCCAAGTGTAAACCTCAAATCTAAACAAGTGAAAGGTGTTAAGTGCTTTGTCACTAATCTCCGTTCAATCCAAACACGCAAAACTTCGCTCCGCAAAACTTGGCTTTCAGACCAATGATACAATTTTAGAGTCTTTTTTTACATTATCACTGCATAACCCTTGTACTTCTCAACAGGTCCTTGTTCATAACATTTTTTACATTGGTTTTACATTGGAAGGTACGGTATGCCGCTGTTCTTTCATAACTATATATATATGTGTGTATATATATATATGTGTTTTCTTCGCATTGCTATGTTCATATAATCTATTTTGTGTCTGTATTGTAACTATTCTCCAGCTAGCTTTTTCTCTTTCTCTCTCTCTCAAGTAACTTTTACACGAGTGTTTGGAGGTATAAGAGAATTTTTTGGCCCTACAACTTTATTGCTACGTAGCTTTTATTGCGGCAAGGGGGGAGGTGTTACAATACACAATTTAAAAGCGCAGTTCCTTCCTGCATCACCACAGGAACTGAGCGCGGTGATCGGAGTCGACGCGGTGTCAAAAAACGGTTTCGGCAAGCTCGCGCCCTTCTTCGCGGGGACCGCTAGCGAGCACAGCACTCGGTGGGTCGATTACCTAACTTTACATCTTTTTTAAAACAAATTATAAAATCACGTACTTTTCGTTTTCTTAATTCACTCTGTGACGGGAAATCCTTTTCATAGTTTTTATGAATGATTTTATAACGCACGGAAAATGGGACAAATGCACGTAGCCTTCATCATACAAAATAAGAATTCTTCCTAAAAATCGTTATTAAAATGTTACGTTTTACTTCTATTCACCGCACTCATTTTGTATTATTTATTAATAAATTTCGTATCGCCTTCAAGTTACAACTTGGACTGACTGACTCACAAATAAACCAAACCGCACACTACAAACAAGATCGATAACTTCGGGCTTTTGAATGGGGCAATTTTCGACCATATTTCACCATGAATATGCAATAATTAGACTTTTTCTATGTGGATTGGTGACGTCATTTACCATAGATGAGGATAGAGTAAAAAACAATAAAAAAAACGCAACCATTTACAATACATGCTACAAATAAATAATAAACAAAAAGGCATGAAAATGGGAGGTCTTATTGAGGCCTAATTGAGGAACAACTAAAACAAAAACTGTGAATAGATCTATTTACATCGGCAAATTTTCTCTAGATCGACTCAAAAAGCACTCGCGATCGACCGTTTGAGAACCACTGGTCTAAGTTATAACGGACCACAAGTGTTTTTACAAAACATCCGTAAAACGATTCGTGTACAAACCATGATTCTTGGTAAGAATCCAAAAGTTCAGTCGTTTCAGTGTTATAGGACTGACCCCAATTGTTTAAATGTCCGATCCCAAGTACTAAACCGAACAACCCCAAGTGTTTAAACGATGATCTATTCTTTTATTCTTCATTCAGCAGATTTTTTTATAGCTTCATGCTAAAAATCATGGTCTGTATACGAACCATGATTTTTGGCAAGAATCAAAAATTTCAGTTGGCTCGGTGCCATAGGGTCTAAGTTATGACGGACCACAAGTGTATACAAAACACCGCTAAAACGATGATTTTTTTAAATTCTTCTTTTGGCAGACGTTTTAATTGATTCGTAAACCGGCCATGATCCTAAGTAAGAATACGAAATTTCAGTCGGTTAAGTGATATTGGACGGACCCCAAGTGTTTAAATGTCCGACCCCAAGTGCAAACTGACCGACCCAAAGTTTTTAGACGATGATTTTTTCGTTTATTCTTCATTTGGCAGATTTTCGATTGATTTATATACAGACCATGATTTTTTGGGAGAATGTAATATTTCAGTGTGCTCTGTGAGTAGTGTCTAAGTTATGATGGACCACGAGGGTTCGTTTCAAAAACTCCCATTAAACGACGATTTTTTTTAAATTCTTCTTTTGGCAGATATTTTGATTGATTCATATACAGACCTTGATTTTTAGCAAGAATCCAATATTTCAGTTGGCTCGGTGCCAAAGGGTCTAAGTTATGACGGACCCCAAGTGTTGTTACAAAACACCCTTAAAACGATGATGAGTTTTTTTTTAGTTCTTCTTTTCTCAGATTATTTTATGATTGACTTATGTGAAGATCATGATTCTCGTGAAAAAACCATACTTTCAGTCGGTTTAGTGCTATAAGACCGACCCCAAGTGTTTAAATGTCCGACCCCAAGTGCTAAGCCAACCGACCCCATGTGTTCAAACGATGATTTTTTCTTTTATTCATTATTTGGAAGATATTTTATTTGGTTCATATGCAGACTATGATTCTTAACAAGAATCTTATATTTCAGTTGGCTCGCATAGGGTCTAAGTTATGACGGAACACAAGTGTTGTTTCAAAACTCCCGTTAAACGACGATTTTTTTTAAATTCTTCTTTTAGTAGATTTTTTTATTGATTCGTGCACAGACCATGATTCTTTATCAGAATCTATAATTTCAGTCGGTTCATTTTGGTTTCTTGTTAAAATTTATGGTCTGTATATGAATCAAACAAAAAATTCGCCAAATGAAGTATAAAAGAAAAAAATCATCGTTTAAACACCTTACCAAGATCAGATTTTTTAATTGACTCGTATACAGACTATGATTTCTAATAAGAATCCAAAATTTCTGTCGTCTCGGTGCCATAGGGCCTTAGTTATGGCGGACCACAAATGTTGTTACAAAACACCCGTAAAACAATGATTTTTTTTTAAATTCTTCTTTTGGCAGATTTTTGGTCGATTCGTGTACAGACCATGATTCTTGGTAAGCATTCAAAATTTCAGTCGTTTTAGTACCATAGGACCTACCCCAAGTGTTTAAATGTCCGACCCCAAGTTTTTAAACGATGATTTTTTCTTTTATTCTTCATCTGGCAGATATTTTGACAGACCATGATTCTTAACACGAATCTTATATTTCAGTGGACTCAGTTCCATAGGGTCTTAGTTATAACGGACCACAAGTATTGTTATAAAACTCCCGTAAAATGATGATTTTTTTTTTACATTCTTCTTTTGGCATATTTTTTTAATGATTCGTGTACAGATTCTTGGTAAGAATCCAAAATTTCCACAAATGTTTAAATTTCCGACCACCTCAAGTGCTAAACCGACTGACCCCAAGTGTTTAAACGATGATTTTTTTTCTTTTATTCTTCATTTGGCAGATTTTCATTATTTTTTTCATTTGATTCACAGACCATGATTTTAGCGAGAATCCAATATTTCGGTGTGCTCGGTGCCCTAGTGTCTAAGTTATAAAGGACCACGGATGTTGTTTCAAAACTCCAGTTAAACGACGATTTATTTTTAATTCTTCTTTTGGCAGATTTTTTTAGTACAGACCATGATTCTTGATAAGAATCCGAAATTTCAGTGTGTTCAGTGCCGTAGGACCGACCCCAAGTGTTTAAATATCCGACCCCAAGTGGTAAGCCGACCAACCCTAAGTGTTTAAACGATGTCTGATCTAAATGTACTCTAGAACACAGGTGAACTAGTGTGGAGGGCAATATATTATACCTTTATAATGTAAATGTACTAAGTATAAATAAAATAAGAATAAAATAAGATGATTTTTTTTCCTTTATTCTTCATTTGGCAGATTTTTTGATTGATTCATAAACAGACCATGATTTTTAGCAAGAATCCAATATTTCAGTTGGCTCGGTGCCATAGGGTCTAAGTTATGATGGACCACAAGTGTTGTTACAAAACACCCATAACACGATGACTTTTTTTTAAATCTGATTTTGGCAGATTTTTTGATTAATTCGTAAACAGACCATGATTCTTAGAAAGGCAGATTTTTTAAATAATTCATCTGATTCTTGGTAAGAATCCAAAATTTCAGTCGTTTCAGTGCCATAGGATTGACCTTATGTAAGTGTTAAAATGTCGACACAGAGTGTTTAAACGATGATTTTTTTTTCTTTTATACTCCATTTGGCGGATTTTTTTATTGATTCATATACAGACCATGAATTTAAACAAGAAACCAAAATTTCAGTTGGTCGGTGCTATAGGGTCTAAGTTATGACGGACCACAAATGTTGTTACAAAACATCCGTAACACGATGATTTTTTTTTATTCTTGTTTTGCAGATTTTTTTATTAATTTGTATACAGTCCACGATTCTTAGTAAGAATTCAAATTTTCGTCGTCTCGGTGCCATAGGGTGTAAGTTATGACGGACCACAAGTGTTGTTACAAAACACCCGTAAAACAATGATTTTTTTTATTCTTCTTTTGGCAGATTTTTGGTTGATTCGTGTACAGACCATGATTCTTGGTAAGAATTCGAAATTTCAGTCAGAATTTTAGAACTGCACTTCGAATTGGAGAATGTTTTTCTTTCGGAACGTGTCAGCAGATGAATCCAAAACTAGAATTTTACAACCTGAACACAAAACTGGTTTAAATTAAATCTGTATGCGGTGAATTCAAACTACATGGTTTTTCTTTCATTTTGGCAGTGCATACATGGTCTGCAACTTGATTTTTATGACTGCACTTCGAATAAGATAATGTTTTCCTTCGAAATGTGTCAGCAGATGAATTCACAACTGGAATTTTACATTCTGATCACATAACTGGTTTTAAATTAAGAGTGAATCTATTCACCGCACTCATTTTGTATTATTTATTAATAAACTTCGTATCCCCTTCAAGTTACAACTCGGACTGACTGACTCATAAATAAACCAAACCCCACACCAGAAACTAGGTCGATAACTTGCGGCTTTTGAATGGGGCAATTTTCGATAATATTTCACCAACACGCAATAATTTGACGATTTTTTTTTCTATGGGGACGTGTGAAGTCACAAGTCACACACAGTCAGATGAAGTTAGAGTAAACAATAACAAAAAGGCGCGACCATTGACAATATAAGTTACAAAAAAAAATAAACAAAAAGGGATGAAAAATGCGCCCTAATATTAATTGAGGATCAACTAAAACAAAAACTGTGAATAAATCGATTTACATCGACAAATTTTTCTCGAGATCGACTCAAAAAGTACTCGCAATCGACCGGTTGATTGCGATCGACCATTTGAGCACCCCTGCTTAAGAGACTTAGAGACTTTTGGGGTTAGTAGTAGATTGAGAATACTGGGAAGAAAGGTAAAACTGAATTTAATACTGATTAATACACTTTAAAATAGGTTTTAACTTAGATACTTTTGGTGAAGGTTTGTAGGAGACTGTGTTATAAAAATATTTAGCTTTCACATTGGAAGCTAAAATGTTAGGAATATAAGCTAAAAGTTAGGAATGAAGAGCAAGAGACAAGTGTAATTATTACTGGAGAGTTTGTATCTCAGGCGTGGACCTTAAGCAGGCGGCTATAAAATACTTTGTATGAGGATAGGTTATTTAATAAAAGAGGTTAGTGCTTTGAGACAGTTAAATTAATTTATTTATAAGTACAAAAAAACAATCAGGGCTTGACTAAATCTGAATGGGCATATTATGGAGCGTTAGAACCGTTTAATCTTGAGGAGTTGATGAATGTGTGATGCCATATGTAGGCGATCCATGATGCTGCTTGCTGCCTTCGGAGATGTGCGGTCAGCTCCCTCCGTTGCTGACATGTGCTGAACGGCTAGCTGGAGCGATGAACAGGCCTCCAGTCCCGCGGTATCCCAGCGACGTCCCGTCCCAGGGGCGGTTGCCAGCCAGCTGACTATGTTGATGACGGCCAAGGTCAGCGATCTTCGGCCGCATCTCTGCGAGCACCTCTGGCTCCAGGTGCAATCGGAAGGTCTTGTGATGACTGCGTCTGCAGATGCTGGATGTGAGTAAATCCAGAAGAAATAAGGTGCTCCCGTGGTACTCCGCTGCTGATCCAGGATTTAAATGATTGTCCTGATGGTCTTCAATAATGGATGCCGCTGATTAAACAATCTTCACATGTTGTTAAAATAATGGCGAACTACGACTATTTGATTACGTTAACCCGCCACAGGGACGGTGGCCGTGGTCACCTGCGGCTGCTCAAAGAATGAAGAGCTCTAGGCCAGTCCTCAGTATCACAAACTGAGCAAAGGTAAACATTTCAATGCTACCAATATAAAGATGTTGAATGTTAACAAACTTCACACCAAAAGTACCCATACACAGATAATTCACTTGTTACATTATTTTTTATGTAACAACTGTTTCATCTTGGCTGTTAGTTTTGAACTGATTTGTGATATGAGAGAGGTCTCTATGTAAAGGACCGACTCGGGTTGAACTTTTGTTGCAAGAAAACTCCCTATTCTTTATAGGATGTGTGAATTAGTTATTTTCGCAGAGCTCTGTGGTAAAAAAAAAAAAAAATTAAAAATTAAAAATTTAAAAATTTAAAAATTTAAAAAAACAGGAACGATGGAAGAAAAAGTCGATCATACACATGAATTTATATATCGAGCTAAGAAAGAAATTGGTGAAATGACTGCATTATTAGAAGACAGTCCAACAAGAATCACCAAAGAAACGAAAATTGAAATCTTCAAAAAAATTAGCACTATCATGGAAAATATTTCACATATGGCGATAGACATGGCAAAATTAAAAGAAAAAAATACGATGCTTAATGAAATGCTGAAAATGAAAAATGAAAGAGTAACGTACGCATCAGCATTAAAAAGCAACTATCAACAAGAAACTAACACAAGAAAAGAAGAGAATGAGGCCATAAAATACGGAATAATAATATCTACTAAGGATGTACACATGGAACACGAAGAACTGAAAAAAGTTACAGAAGAATGTAAATGTAACTTCTCTAGTTATCGGTGTAAGCGGAATCAAGAAAATATCTAATAATCGATTGATTGTGACATGTGACAAGAAAGATGACTCAGAAAAACTGAAAAAAGAAATAAATAAACAAACAAATAGTATCAACATAATGGCAGAAGAGGTGAAGAAGAAGAAACCACATATAATATTTAAAGGAGTTGAAAATGATATGGTTAACAGCAATAATTTATTGGAGAGCATTTTACTACAAAACGAAGATATTAACAATGTTCACAAAATGGATGCTACTTTACATAAAATGGAGATAAAAAGGGTAATTAAGAGAAAAAACACTGAACTTTCGAATATCATTGTGGAAACCAGCGAAGCTATGAGGAGAATTATTCTGAACAAAAATAGTGTTAACATCGGTTACCATAAAGTTAAGGTAGAGGACTGCAGTCCAATTATGCAATGCTATCATTGCCTTAAATTTAACCACTCAAGTCTAAGATGCCTAAATAAAACAAAAGACCCAGCCTGCTCACATTGCGCAGGCAACCATAAATATCAAGAATGCAATAACAAACAAGAACCACCAAAATGCAAAAATTGCATCTTAAACAACGAAAGAAAATCTACAAATAATCCAATTAATCACAGTGCGAACAGTGACAAATATGAATACAAATTGATTATGATAACAATTGCTCGTCAAAAAATAGACTACTAAAAATGGAAGATTTTATGACGGAAAATATTGACCAGCTGTATAAAATAATCGAAAATGTGTGTGATACTAGCGACGAGTGCAACGAAGTTCTGTACGAGTGTAATCCTCTGTTTAGTATAATGCATACAAATATTAGAAATGTCAACAGAAATTTTTGTGAATTTTTAGTGCAATTAGATTTAATTTTTAAAAAGACGGGAGTTACAGTGTTAACCGAATGTCACTCCAATAACAATATTCACTTCGATATACCGAGTTATAGCTGCATTGCGACAACACTCGAAATCAACAAAAACTGCGCTATATTATTATTCATTAGAAATACATTGATAATGGGCATATTAGACCTTTCAATTCTGCTGCGCAATTAGGTTGTAGATACCAAATTGCACCGTGTAATGGGCATATTAGACCTTTCAATTCCGCTGCGCAATTAGGTTGTAGATACCAAATTGCCCCGTGTAAACAAGACATTGCATGTTTCCATGTCATTGCGCGTCATCTTTCCACCGCATTGAAAATATTCAACTTGTTTAATATTTTCAATGCGATTGGTTCGTTTGTCCTTCGTGCGCATGCGCGAATGCGGCGTTGCATGCGCGCGCAGCACTGTCCGCGCATATTGAATTGTCAAACTGTGACTGTTTATTTTGTAGTGAGTTGTCAACATAGAAAATGGTTTTTAAATGGAGGGAAGTGCATACGCCTCTCATTAACTCGTTAATTAAATGATCACACATTAACTTAATTCCCGCGCGCACGACCTGTTTCGAAGACATTCTAAAATCTATGACAGAAATGTGATTGAATGGTCCACTTCTGTCAAGTACGTGTAAACAGTACACCCTTTCAATTATACGCCGTTCAACCAAATGGCATCAATGTGGTTGACGTGTGTAATTTCGCCATAAACAAGACATTGCATGTTTCCATGTCATTGCGCGTCATCTTTCCACCGCATTGAAAATATTCAACTTGTTTAATATTTTCAATGCGATTGGTTCGTTTGTCCTTCGTGCGCATGCGCGAATGCGGCATTGCATGCGCGCGCAGCACTGTGCGCGCGTATTGAAGTGCCAAACTGTGACTGTTTATTTTGTAGTGAGTTGTCAACATAGAAAATGGATTTTAAATGGAGGGAAGTGCATACGCCTCTCATTAACTCGTTAATTAAATGATCACACATTAACTTAATTCCCGCGCGCACGACCTGTTTCGAAGACATTCTAAAATCTATGACAGAAATGTGATTGAATGGTCCACTTCTGTCAAGTACGTGTAAACAGTACACCCTTTCAATTATACGCCGTTCAACCAAATGGCATCAATGTGGTTGACGTGTGTAATTTCGCCATAATGGGCATATTAGACCATTCAATTCTGCTGCGCAATTAGGTGGTAGATACCAAATTGCACCGTGTAAACAAGACATTGCATGTTTCCATGTCATTGCGCGTCATCTTTCCACCGCATTGAAAATATTCAACTTGTTTAATATTTTCAATGCGATTGGTTCGTTTGTCCTTCGTGCGCATGCGCGAATGCGGCGTTGCATGCGCGCGCAGCACTGTGCGCGCGTATTGAAGTGCCAAACTGTGACTGTTTATTTTGTAGTGAGTTGTCAACATAGAAAATGGTTTTTAAATGGAGGGAAGTGCATACGCCTCTCATTAACTCGTTAATTAAATGATCACACATTAACTTAATTCCCGCGCGCACGTCCTGTTTCGAAGACATTCTAAAATCTATGACAGCAATGTGATTGAATGGTCCACTTCTGTCAAGTACGTGTAAACAGTACACCCTTTCAATTATACGCCGTTCAACCAAATCGCATCAATGTGGTTGACGTGTGTAATTTCGCCATAATACGGAATATTTACGTTTTTGGTTGGTGATATTTATGTGGATATATCTGAAAATCATCGATCTCACCTAAAGGATAAGTATATAAATATACTTTATAACTTATACCTCTCGACCTAGGGGGCCCTAAATTATATTACGTTATGTTGACAACCAATTTCAAAATAATTTTAATTTCAAAATCCAAAAAATTTTAAATTTCAAAAAAATTTTAAATCCGAAAAAAAAAAAATCCAAAAAATTTTAAAATCGAAAAATTTTAAAATCCAAAAAATTTCAAAATCCAAAAAATTTTAAATTTCAAAAAATTTTAAAATCCAAAAAATTTTAATATCCAAAAAATTTCAAAATCCAAAAAAATTTAAAATCGAAAAAATTTTAAAATCCAAAAAATTTCAAAATCAAAAAAAAAATTAAAAATCCAAAAAATTTTAAATTTTAAAAAAATTTTAAAATCCAAAAAATTTTAAAATCCAAAAAATTTTTAAATCCAAAAAATTTTAAATCAAAAAAATTTAAAAACCGAAAAAAAATTTTAAATCCAAAAAATTTCAAAATCGAAAAAAATTAAAAATCTAAAAAATTTTAAAGTTCAAAAAATTTTTAAATCCAAAAAATTTTAAATCCGAAAAATTTCAAAATTGAGAAATATTTTAATATCCAAAAAATATCAAAATCCAAAACATTCTAAATCTGAAAAAAAATAGGATCCATAAAATTTCAATATTATAAAAATTCCAAAAAAAAATTATTTTAAAAATAACTTTTTGAACTCCTTGAACCAGTTGACCGAAGTGGCCCTATAGTAGGTGTACCAAATTGAGCAGTCTACTGCCTGTGCCCTCTATGTGGCGCACACACCTCGCTTCGTCTACATTCAAACATCGTTTTTTTCTTCAAATACTTATTGAACACACACTCCTCGCATCATCCACGTTCACAAGTCAAATCGCATAGTGTTTTAACCCGTTAGTTGCTTTTGGAACGGGCCCAGCTCGTGTATATATTAATATGCTAACTGAGATGAGTTTTAAATCATGCATTAAAAATTTTACTCACTACGTCGCCGGGTAGAAACCTTCCTGTATTGACCATATGTGGGTAAATAGTAATAATACTAAGAGATTTCAGTCTATTGTATATAAAACCGGTATAACAAACCACTATATTATGTGCTTATTGTATTATAATGCAATAACGTCTCTTCGAGTTAAAAAACCGATGCATTATTTAGCACTTCCAGAATATTTAATTCCCGTGCTATGTTCGCCTAATATTTATATGTTGTTATTTCAGCCATCATATCTATGAATACATAGTGTATATTTAAAATTCTTTGCCTCTACCATTTGTCATTACAAATTACATAAATGTATCCATAGAATAACTAACCTAAAACTGCAAAATGAATGATTTTTTATGTAAACGCTTTGAATAAAAAAAATTGTATAGAAGAAAATTTGTGTCACTCCATAAAAGATTTCAATTTAATTTGTCCTGATAAAGGATTTAGCCTATTTCATGTAAATGTTTGAAGCATAGAAAGGAACATGGATGAATTAATAATATCATTAAAAGAATTAAATTATTTCCCGGGCTGCATAGTTTAATAGAAACGCACTCGGCCGGTGAATTGAATTTCACTATCCCGGAGTACTCCTACTACACAACAACAACAAAGTTAAACAAAAACTCTGGTATTGGAACATTTGTATCTAGCCAGTGCAATGTACTTAGTATTAAAGAGATTCACAGTATTAGTAATGTTAACATATTAAGTATTGAATTTAAAGACATAAATAAACATTACAACATTATTGCTATTTATCGAACGCATAGGTCGATAGTGTCACAGTGATGAATTAAAAAATATTTTATTAAATTTTAGAAATAAAAATAATGTTATTGTTGGAGATGTGAATTTAAATATCGCAAGCGACTATTCTAGTAAGGATAAAGATAGCTATCTCAACATGTTAGCAGAACTCAATTATTTATCGTGCATAAATTCGTACACTAGAGACGTTCGAGGTCAACGACCTTCATGCTTAGATCATATTTTTACAAATATAACGGATATCCAAAATATAACAGCAGCTGTCATTCACACAACTATTACTGATCATTATTCATGTATTTTTAACCACAAAACCAGCAATCCAATATTGCCATCATTTAAACAAACAAAATCTTCCAAAAAAGTACTTAATATGGATACATTAAAAAACAAATTTCAATCAGAAAATTGGATCGAATTATTACAATGTAATGATGTCAATATCTGCTGTAAAATATTTGAAGAAAAAATATATAAATACATAAATGACTCGTCAAAAAATATAATTCCCAAACCCAAACTGTCTAACTTCAAACCTATAAAACCATGGATTACTCATGGATTAATAGTATCTGTACGACGTAAGCAAGCTCTTTATAAATTAACAACTCAACAACCTAATAATAAAAACTTACTCAATCACTTTAAAGCATATAAAAATAAACTTTCATGTATCATAAAACATACTAAAGAAAGTTACTATAAACGGAAGTTGGATCAAGCTGAAAATGATAGTAAAAGAGTATGGACGGTTGTAAATGAAATAATTGACAAGAAAAAGAAAACAATAATAATGAAATCAATACTATTATTCATAATAACTCAAAAACATGCTGTAAATAAAACCCCTCAAAAGCTGCAAATATTTTTAACACTTTCTTTGCAAATGTAGGGAAAAATCTCGCCAATCTCATTCACATTAATCCAAATATTATAACATCTCCAGACTGTAATATAAATGCTAAAAATAAAAAGACAACATTTGAAGTCAGCACAGAGAAGGAAATAGTTTCTATCATAACCAATATGAAAGGAGGATCTGCTCCGGGCTTTGATGCAGTTACGGTTGATATTTTAAAAAACATAAAAAATCAAATTTCTAAGCAATTAATGCATATAATAAATACAAGTTTCCAAAGCGGAGTATTTCCATCAATTTACAAGCAAACTACTATTACCCCAATATTTAAGTCAGGTAATCCAGAAGAAGTAAACTATTACCGTCCCAAATCAGTAATCTCAAATATAGCAAAATTTTTTGAAAAACTAGTTAAAAAAAGAATGAGCCAATTTATAAAATGCAATGGTATAATAAATGAAAACCAGTTTGGTTTTATGGAAGGTAGAAGCACACAAGATGCAATTGCAAAATTAAGTAGCCTTGTAGATAGTTCATTAGATAAATCATTTAAATGCCTGGGAATTTTTATAGATCTCAAAAAAGCATTTGACAGTATATCACATGACAAACTTATAAGTAAATTAAGAAAGATCGGATTAAATGGTTCAGCACTAGAATGGATAAAAAGCTACCTTTTCAAACGTCCCCAAGTTGTAAAAATTAATGGTGTGCTTAGTTCACCAAAAATGAGTCATTTCGACATACCTCAAGGTACAGTCCTGGGACCGTTACTGTTTATTATCTATGCTAATGACATATTCATACAAAAACTAAACGGAAAAATAATATCTTATGCTGACCATACTGTCATAATAATTGAAGGTTGTGATGAATTGCATTGATCAACAGTGAAAATTAGGAAATATCGTAGCTTCTCACTTTAATTTAAAAAGAAAATATCAATTACTTATAAAACGGACACGTCTACGACATCTATCGGATTAGAGTAAAGTGAATTCATATTTACGGTAGGGATCTATAATTAGACAAAGTGAGACGAGTATTGATAAAAAAATCACAGATGGTATCAACAAATAATCAAAGACAGGGACTCCCCAATATACTTTAGGCCGTGATATATTGACAGCCAATTGGATTACAGCAAAAACGATTAAAAACCAAGTTAGCCTATCAACAAGGAGAGGGCCGAGCCCATTTTTAGAACAAAGGAACGACCTTTGGACTTGGCAATTAGGGATGTAATTAATGAGTTTGACGTTCCCACCAAACCGAGAGGTGAATAAACTCCATGGGAAGAAATAATCTGTTCAGGGACAAAAGAACGATGACCCCAAGAAATGTTATGATTAACCGGTACATTCCAGGGATCAGAAACCCTAGTTCTCGAACGCATTAAAGCAAATCAGGTGCGGAAAAAGGGATACACGTAAACAACGATGGAAAAGTTTAAGTGAAAAATTGCATAGCAAGTGACGAAAACGTGTTGTAAGATGTTAGGGAGATTTTCATCTATAATACGATTGTTTGTGACGACCGGAGATGATCGATTCGGGGGAAAACGTGCTAAAGGAAATGGAAATGTTGAAAAAAAACAATGGAAAATTATTGTTATCAATTCTAGACGGAGCTAGGATATTACGATGAAAGATTTAGGGAGGAAACGTCAAAAAAAAATGAGAGTTTTAAAGAATAGGCGAGGGTACATTTCAGATGTCTAGAGCAGTAACAAGTGTTAGAGAAGAAAATAGAGTGCAGTACGGAGGGGAGTGGAAAATGCTGAAAACATTGCGATAGAAAAACTCAGGAAAAGGAGTCATTTTACGTAATTAAAATGGAGTTTATAGAGTAACATAGTACGCGATTGCAGATAAAAATGAGGCATTACAATGGTTGTCGATTTCAGATGTATTTTGTTGTGATAAACAAGGAATATTCGAACATGAAAATTGTTTAGATAAGGACGATTAGTCGTTAAAAAGGTAATAAAAATTATCATGGGTCTTATGAAATATTTACATTAAAGAATTCTCATAAAAGTTAACGACACTGAAATAAAAAAGGATTTATTGCCAGGTGGGTACAGGAATTAATGTAAACAACTGTCAAGGCATATGGTTTATGGGATTTTGCGTAAGAATGAGACAAAATTTGGGGGGCGATCTCTATGAAGCAATAAAAATGACAGGAATTTAAGGGCCGAAGTGGGGGTATCTCCTATAAAAATGTTAAAAATGATATATTTATTAATAACAAATAGAAAATGAAATTTTCCAAGAGGCAGCAAACATCAAAAAACGATATGGTTATATCAGGGAAGTACAGGGAAGCGAGGGGAGAGAAGATACGACAGAGAAAAACAAAGGAAATCTTAGATTAACAGTGAATAAAATAAATACGGCTTGAAATATAAAAATCTATAGAGATATGAACAATAACGCGAGAATTAATAAGGAAATTCATGGAAAGAGTGTCGTGAATAAAAGAAAATTCGAGAAAAATGGAAAATTTGTGATATGTAACTATATTAAAATATTATAACTATAATGGGTATATTTTATATATTTATATATGTATGTATATAAACATATATATATGTAATTTATTGTTCCCAAGAAAAATTTTAATCAAAAAGAAAAACACTTATATAAAAAGAGAAAAAAGGTATCGATTCCTACCTCTGAATTCATCAATAACTATTAAAAGTAGTTATGTGTGATAAATTTACAAATCAATATTTTATATTTAATTTTAAGTATGTAGTAATATAATTTCAGAAAATCCAGAGCATTTGAAATAAGTTATGATATTAGAAATTATTTCAATCATAATATAATTATACATATCAATATTATAAATTATTTATTGAGACGAAGTATATATAAATGAATAAATATGTATACGTAATCGGGTATCAGACTAGACAATTGCACTAAGTACATCATTATCAAACAAAGAAAATTTTAGAGTCATCTCACACGTCTCCGGAATGTCTAAAGTAAACATACCTCATACGCTTGAATCTAGGTCACGAGGCCGTCGAGAATGTTTACAAAGCTCAAATTGTTTACAAAATAAGTCGGTCACTGGGACACTAGTTCGAATACAGTAAAAAGAAGAAAAAAAATGACCTTGATTAGTGGATATCGTACTTAGGTATTAACTTCTAGGAACGGGATAAAATTATTATATTGCGCAATTATTAAAGAAAAAAAAAAAAAGGAATTAAACACTATCTTTAATTTGAACGTAAAGAGGTATCTACAGACCTAAGCAATTGAAAATTAACAGATTTATTATAGCAGTTCAAAAGGGTGTATTGAAGATTTAACATGAAACAGTTGATAAATCACGGGATAGTTCAAAAGGGTGTGTTGAAGATTTAACATGAAACAGTTGATAAATCACGGGATAGTTCAAAAAGGTGTATTGAAGACTTACATGAAACAGTTGAAAAATCACGGGATAGCTTAATAAGGGGTAATGAGGATTTACATGATTCAATTGAGAATCACGGGATAGCAAGAATTTATCAAAAGTTGAACATTGGAGGGGAGGGAAAGAAAAAAAAAATACAGTTCAACCAACAGAAGGTAGTGGTCGCTTCTATAACAAGGACCATTAATCAAACCATAGAGATGGCGGATCTCTCAAACAAAACCGTCAACAAAACCAAACAAAAGCTTGGAGTTATGGCAAATCTCCAGAACACATCGCCAGATAAGATCTTAATTTACTAGTATGTATTTATATTTCACACTATTCTTACGTATATATTCGGTATCAATCTGAAAATTTCGCAGAATTTGATGGGCGAGATCCGAGCTCGGGATGCGATGCAAGTAGTTTCGTATTGCGAGTTATAAACCTTCCCAAAACGTATGTTTACATATATATCTTTTTATGTACTGTTCATTGAATGAAACGAACTCACTTACAATTAGTGCTTTAGGCCTGTCGGGTCACTCTCGTCTCATTTCTTGAACGTGGAGGGAGGATTCACGACCCGTAACTCCACACAAACCCGTGAGTATATGATTGCATATAGGACGAAACCGGTTCGCCCTAAGTAAATAGTAAACTTTGGAGGAGTAGGAATTTGGAGGTATCTGGGCTCGGGGGAAGACCTGAAGGCAGCGCATGATGGCGAAGGAAGGTTCATTTGGGACGCGATAACTTAGGTATCAATCAATTGAACCGTGCCAAAAGACTGTGCGAATTTTGGGTTGACTCCTGATCACCCTGCTTACTTGATGGAGGCAGGAGCCAAATTTTGCCAGAAAAAGGGTTATTCTGAGTTCGTCAAATATGCAATTAACTAATTACATTAACCTACTAAATCCATCTTTATATGTACCCTATAGCAGCTGAATCTAAACGGAGGGGCGCCCAGCAGATACGAGATACAATCATAATCAAATTTACTAACATTTAACCATTTGAGTTATATTTAATTATCTGTTCAATTAGTCATGTGTAGTTTCGATTAGTATTGCTTATTCATGAATTCATTAGGATGTAGGGAATCATAATAAACGTCAAAGGGAAGTTAGTTCATTTAGAGAAATTACTTAAGGTTAAATTTGCAAGAGAGAGACCAATACAGTTTGAAATTCAACACTCTGTTTAGAATCAAGAGGGTTACCACAAAATTTAAAGTAATTAAAGTCCTATATCATAAATCAAAAAAATTACACAACGTTTGATGGAGTTTAATTACAACCTAAATACGAAAATATTTACGTTCAAAGTCGTAAATAACGTATTTATTAGTTAAGTACATATATCGCTAAAGGTATGTAGTACAAGGGAGCTTTAAGTAGCTTTCTGTAGTTATCAGAGGAAATAAGGGTCCAATTTTTATAAAGGCTTGTGTGACGTAGGGGAGGAATTTTCCATCCCTACCACACATATGCAAAGCCTTAAGAATTTAAATATCGATCAGAGCCAAGAGAAAAAGACGGAACATCACAACTGTCTTGCCGATGACCAGGAGAGTTAAATAAGTATGAAAAGAAGAAGAATATTACAACTGCACAGCCGTGACAGGAGATCAGAGTTTTACAAGTTGTTTTAAAAAAAAAAAAAAAAAAGCTTTTATTGGTCAATCTATTGCAAAAAAAAAAAAAGTGAAAAAAAAATAATAATAATAATAAGTAGGACGTTATGTTAAATGAAGTGATAATAAAAATAAAATAAAAATCAGAACAGTGCGCCGTTAAATAAACACGAAAAAAATATATAAATAAATAAATAAACAATACATTTAAATATAAAAAAAAAAAGTGGTAACGAATAAACTCTACATGTTTTTAAATAATTTTTAAAAGTGTCGATATAAAGTTTAAATCAAGTGACCATGAATTTGTTGATTGCTTATGAGATTATAAATATCGTAACAAAGAATGTAGGTCAGATACAAGCGTAAACAGTTTAGTCAAGGCAGGCCATAAATTGACAGAATAATGGTATTGACATTCCTGAATCCAGAATGTTAATGATCGTAATGTAAACAATCTGATACGAGATACCGCGGTGTTTGTAAGCATCGAAAGATTGATAACCTAAGCATCGAAAGTGATAACAAAACATCGAAAAATTTTGAAGTAGGCGACATCGAGAGTAACGCGTATCGTTTTAAGAGATTGTATAATAAACAAACTCGAAAATGATATCAACACTCGGTTACGGAAAAAATAAACAGACTTTACAGATAAAAACGGGGGAACTTACCTACATAAAGTGACCCTTTGTTTATAGTTAATGTTGTGGGTTTGTGTGTGAGGATTATCACATAAAAAGTCATAACATAAAAGATAAGGAACATAAAATAAAAATAACATAAAATATTTGATTGGGGATAGTGTCGAGTTGAGAACTTTAATATCACAGACGAATGTTTTATAGGTATATACCTATTTAAGGGAACATTTGATCATTCGGACCAAAGAAAAGGAGAAACCTTGAAGGAATGGTTGGCATTCTAAACAATAAGTAATTATTGGTTGAACGAAAATCACGGGATATTCATTAACATTAGAGTAACAATATTCATTCCGTTTTTCTTTTTTGCAATTACCTACATTTATTTGAAATGAAGAGTGATGGTAGAGTTGATCTAATTTGGGTTACAATCATCATGCAAACAAATATAAATAATTAAAAATATTGTGTTTTATAGGGGGACAGGTTCCAAAAAAAAAAAAATAAAAAATAAAAATAAAATAAATTATAAATATATATAGGTATATTTATAATAAATAGTTGGTATTGAGTTAAATTCATTAAAAATTTTAAACAAAAAATGGCGGAAAAAAGGAAAGTGGATGCGACGGAATTAGAAGCTAAAGAAATACCGTCGGGAGATGAATTACGGGAGATATTTAGACGTTCAAAGAGGTCTAAGTTACGAGTCGAGGATATGATAGAAGCCGTTCAGCCAGAGGGGGAGACCGACACAAAATCGGAGGAACAGGGCGAAAATAAGCGAGAGTGTGAAGAGAGACTCACACATGATATGTTACAGGAAAAACCCGAGGAAAAGGAACAAGAAAAGTTAACGAAGTAAAAGGAAAAATAAAAAAATAAAATAAAAAATATAGAAAAACGAGAAAATTGAATAAAATAAATACATAAATAGAATAAGGAAGGCAACATAATTTACATAAGGTAATTTAGAAAATTAAAATAGAGATTATAAGGTTGTCGCTTAATAAGATAAAATATAAACATTAACCAGGCGGCACTCGGAAAATAAAGAAAATGGTTGGGAAACGTGGAACAAGTAGGCGAGCCCAGGCTTTAGTGACAGCAATCGGGGAAAATGTCACAACCGAGACTTCAACAATAAACATAGGAGATATAACTACAATAATTCAGGCAGCTTTGGCACCGCTCGTCAATAAGATGCAAGAACTCGAGAAACAATTGGAAAGCCCAGCAACAGTGGCGGTGATAGGAGAGGATAGTGCGCCGAAAAGCGTTCTCCAAGTAGTGGAAATGTTACCACAGCAGGAACGACCATCATTCTCCGGTGGAAATCAAAATCCCATTAGTTTCCTGGAAGATTTAAAAGAATACACTAGAAAGGTGAAACGAACGGATCCTTTAGTCGTCGTACGGGAAAATTTGAAAGGGGAAGCTAAATCGTGGGCAAAATTGTACAATAAACGATGGGAGACTATGTTAGATTTCGAACGAGATTTTTTAGCTACCTATTGGGGAGACATAAAGAAAAATGAAGTTCGCCGTCGTCTTGCAGAAGGGGTATATGATGCCAAGAAAAATATATCCATGCTCACTCATTTCGCAAACTATTGGGAGCTAGCGAAGGCTTTAAAGATTACTGACACACCGTTGGGCATAGTTGACGAAATTATGAGACATTATCCGAAGGAAATTCAATCGCTATGGTTTTCGGGGCAATCAGGAGATGAGATTGTCGCCGTTGAGTTTCTACGAAAACTAGATACAATGGTATGTACACCAGAAGAACGGAACATGAAGAAGAGGAGTGGGGAGGAATCCAGCAAGAAGGACAAATACCGTGACCGTTACCGCGCCATAAAAAGGAGGATACACGCAATTGAAAGTGTGGGCGAAAACGCTAGTTGCAGCAAGTGCACCGAAGTTAACAGTTCACCAAAAGAAAATTCTACAATAACTACAACCGGGAAGGAGCTAGTGGTCGCAGACAACTCGGGAAACGGACGGGGGTTGATTCATTAGTCCTGATGGATACGACTCACACAGGAAGAGGGACGCCGGCACCAAGACACAGCACTGCATTGAAGATTATGCTGAAGTGGGGATGGAATCCAACGAAAGGATTGGGGAAAAGTGAACAAGGGATGACTGCCCCAGTAAAAGCTGAACGGAATGTAAGAAGACGAAAGGATGGAGCGAAAGAAACGAGAACGGAGGAGGAAATGCGTGTGGAAGGATGCGTCAATTTACTACAACAAATAACTGATGAATGGAATAAATTGGAAATGATTGAAGAAAAAGTGGGTAGGGAAGTTAGGGGGTTTAACAACATTTTTGAGGACCGAGATTATGAGGAAGTAGAAAAGGGTAGCACTTTACCGTCATTACCGGAAGCCAAAGCACATATAGATAACACGAAAGTTCATTGTTTAATAGACACCGGAAGTCAGATCACGTGTGTAGCACAGGAATTCTACGAAAATTATTTAAATGATCAAACACTTTATCCGATTATGCCTGTAACAGCTATTCAGATCAGGGTAGCCGTAGGACACAAAAGTCAGAGAATATCTAGATTGGTTTTAGTACCACTGCGATTTGAAAATGTTACGATAAATACGCCATGTTTAATAATACCCAAGTTGATCAGGCCCATTATATTAGGAATCAATTGGTTAGATGAATATGTAGCTGAATTTAAGTGTGGCGAAAATAGAAAGTTAAAAATAAAGACAGAAAATGGTAAAAAGGATATAGAGTTGGTAAATTCATCGATAACTTATAGGAAATCTAAAGGTGAGATTAGCGGTCAAAATTGCGCAAGTGGAAAATTAATTAGCATTGAAGTAAACCCCGAAAAAAATAATACGGCGTGTCTCGAGCGTAGAATAACGACATTTGTGTCCGGGCTAGATTTGAATTTAAAAGGAAAAGAAGGGTTGGAAAAGATTTTAACCAAACATAAAAATGTATTTAGAGACAGACCGGGTCTCACAACTTTATACACTCACGAAATAAAGATGACGGACGAGACGCCCTTCGTTAAGCGATCTTATCCTGTACCTTTTGCTTATACAGATAAAGTTGACGAAAAAATTAGAGAATTGGAGTTACTCGGAATCATCAGTAGAGAGGCCACACAGTTTTCTAGTCCTCTAACATTTACTTTAAAAAAGGACGGAACAGTCAGGATACTTTTGGATGCTAGGTTTTTAAATACTAGAATGATTGCCGAAGTAGAGAAACCACCCTTAACTTCTGAGATAATACAGCGTTTTCATGGCGTAAAATTCATCACCACGATAGATCTCAATTCAGCTTATTTTCAGATACCTATCAGTCCAGAAAGTCGCAAATATACTGGGTTTGTATACAATGGAAAATCATATGTATACAAGGTATTACCGCAGGGGTTAAAGACATCAGTTGGGAGTTTTTCAAGGGGAATTGACAAAATCCTAGGACCAGGACTGAGAGAATTCTGCGCTAATTATTTGGATGATTTAATAATATATACGTGTGGGAGCCAAGAAGATCATTTTGAACATGTAGGCGCGGTACTTGAGAGGTTAGAGGCAGCAAACATGACTTGTAAACTCGAAAAATGTCAATTTTTATTCACCGAAGTGCGTATGTTAGGACACATTATAACGCCTTTGGGAGTTCAGATGGATCCGGAAAAAATAGACGCGATTAAAAATTTTCCGGTACCCAAGAAAATCAAACAAGTTAGAGCTTTCCTTGGACTTTGCAATTATTACCGTAGATTCGCGAATAAATATGGGGAATCAACACGAGTTTTATGTGATTTACTTCAGAAAAATAGAACTTGGAGGTGGGGTGACTCAGAACAGCGTGCATTCGAGAAGGTGAAAACATTATTTTTAGAGACAGTTATTTTACACCATCATGATCCAAATAGTACATACTACCTACAGACAGACAGTTCGGGATTCGCAATAGGGGGGGAGCTATACCAGCTAGATGCCGAAGGAAATCACCACGTTATTGGATTTATTAGCAAAGCTTTAAGGGGACCGGAGTTGAAATGGACCACATCGGAACAAGAGTTGTGGGCGATAATATATGCTTTACATAAGTTTGAGACATATTTAAGAGGGGTACAATTGATAATTAGAACAGATCATCAAGCACTGACGTTTTTGAAGAGCTGGAAGATGTACAGTGGTCGCCTGACTCGGTGGATTTTGTATTTAAATCAATTTAACTTCACTGTAGAGTACGTTAAAGGAAAAGAAAATATAGGACCTGACATTTTATCTCGTTACTCTTGTGATGCGGAAAACGTTCAGGAGGAGAAAAACACATGTCCAGAAATAGCAGCTTTTGCGGTTAAAGGTAGACAACAATTTCGAAAACACTTAGAAAATATAACGGAGCTACAGAAGCAGGACACATTTTTGGGAGAAATTTTCGGGTATTCGCGCAAGGGAAAATTCGGACCACCAACAAAAAGAGTAAATAAGTATTTAAAAAATCCAAAAAAATAGGTAAGACTTTGTATTACACCACAGGACTAAACAAAACGGTGTTAGCAGTACCCCAGGAGTTGACTGAAGAGCTAATAAAAATGATACATTTAGAAATTGGGCATGGGGGAATTTTTAAAACAGGATCAGCTATGGGAGACAGGTATTACTGGCCGGGTATGAATCAAGATATAAAGCGCATAGTAAGAGAATGTCACCTTTGTCAGCTGGCGAAGCGCGAAATTCGACCAACTGTAGGGCCGAGTAAATCAATTATGACCAAAGAAGTAGGACAATTGGCTATGGCAGATCTATACGGACCATTACCGAGAGGAGTGGGAGGCGTGAAATACATATTTGTGATCCAAGATTCTTTCAGCAGATTTGTAAAATTATATAAATTAAGGATAGCAAGTACTAAGACCGTGTTAAATTGTGTAGAGGATTTTAATAAAACCATACAAATAGATGCTTTGTTAACTGACAACGGATCTCAATTTACATCAAAAAAATGGGAAAGCCACATGAATAGGATGGGCATAAGAATCGTACATACTTCAGTGCGAAATCCTGGACCGAATATAACTGAACGCGTAAATAAAGAACTAGGAAGAATTTTTCGTATTTACTGTCACGAGAAACACACAAAATGGGCAGCTTTTCTTAAAGAAATAGAGCAGACCTACAATAACTCAATACATTGTTCAACAGGATTTTCACCAAATGAAATAGCTTTCGGGAAATCGCCAACTTATAGTTTAGACAAGTATACTCAAGGGTGTGGAAAACCTACGAAAACAATAGATGAAATTAGGTTAACAGCTCAAAAGAATTTGGAGAAAAGCGCTACAAATCGACAAAAATATTATAATCTCAATAAAAGACTAGTTACCTATGAAATCGGAACCATGGTCAAGTTGAAAAAGATTACACAATCAAGTTTTTTGCGCAAACAAACCAAGAAATTCGGTTTAATTTACGAAGGACCGTACGTCATCGGTTCAGTAGTTTACAGTAACACATATACCCTAATTGATCCGGTAACTCGGGAGATAAAAGGAGATTATAGCGCTTTACATTTAGCGAGATATTACACAAGTAATAAGAAACAAAAATCAGGTTTACAGTTAGTGGAAATCAACGGATAGAGTGCGAAGTTTACAAATATTTGTAAATGTTAATAAATAAATAAACGATTGAGAAATACAAATAAAATTATGTTAGGGTACATTATAATTGGGGAGGGGGAAGAAAGAAAATTACTAAAATATTAGATTATCAGATTGCTTGCGAGGGGCGGATCGTCGTTAAGTCTTTGAGGGTGAGTGGACAAGTTCTTAATAAGCGACAATCACATTCAATTATTGAAATAGAGTAAGGCAAATAAATTCGTTAATTTTGATTTTCTAGTTGAAAAAAAAATTGACTTTTTTTTATGTGTTAGTGAGAGAGAAAAAAAATGTTAGATAAGTAAGAACACTCAAAAGGAAAGGATTAGAGATACGATATGACACACAAAATGGACATTTTGAAAAATAAACAATGCCTAGGAATTTTTTTTGAAATATTGAAATAAGAAAGTTTATCTATAGATATAGGGTAGACATTAAGTATAGAGATAAAAAGGTAACATTTGAATTAAGGTATAAATATTTTAGATTTCGAAAAAAAAAAAAAAAAGGGAAAAAGGAACGCTGAACCAATTTGAGGATAATAAAGAACATTTATAAAAATTTAAATATTAGAGTGGACAACACTTAGGCTAGGACAACTTTGGATGAATTAAGAAATTACAATTAGAAATTAAGAATTATAAAATAAAGTTTAAATAAATAAAGAAAAAAAAAAATGCTGGAAAATTTATATGAAACATGTATACCACTGATTGTCGGATTGGGTGAGGTCGTGCGAAAACACACATTTCACAAAAAATATTCATACTTACAAAACAAAAAACAATTAATTGCACACCAAGAGACCACCCGCTTTTCAGTTGTTCGAAAGGCCGCGAGATTGTAAACAATCTTTACTTAAATCATTGTAAGGGAGGTCTTAGTCCAATTTGGTTGGGGACCACCAAAACACGCGAGTCGAGGGGCGTGTTCCAGCAAAAAGAAATTAATTTTGAATCTATCAAAATTAAAGAAAATTTCATAAAGTAAAATCTACGCGAAAAGAAAATAAAGAATACAATGAGGTTCAAATTCAAGATTGTTAACAATCCGAGCAAAAGAGAAGAGGGAGATAGGAAGTAATAGGATGCGGAGAAGAGATAGGGGATAACAAAATGAGGAGGGGGAGATAGGAAGTAATAGGATACGGAAAAAAGATAGGGGATAACAAAATGAGGAGGGGGAGATAGGAAGTAATAGGATACGGAAAAAAGATAGGGGGATAACAAAATGAGGAGGGGGAGATAGGAAGCAATAGGATACGAAAAAAGGATAGGGGATAACAAAATGAGGAGGGGGAGTAATAGGATACGGAAAAGAGATTGGGGATAACAAAATGAGGAGGGGAAGATAGCTAGTCTAAATTTGAACACAATTTCGGTGTCTAACGAAAAAAAAAAAAAAAAAAAAAAAAAAAAAAAAAAAAAAAAAAAAGAGGACATTAAAATAAAATACAACGTTAGCCACAGCAAATTGAGTTCAGAGGAGGGAACTGTGATGAATTGCATTGATCAACAGTGAAAATTAGGAAATATCGTAGCTTCTCACTTTAATTTAAAAAGAAAATATCAATTACTTATAAAACGGACACGTCTACGACATCTATCGGATTAGAGTAAAGTGAATTCATATTTACGGTAGGGATCTATAATTAGACAAAGTGAGACGAGTATTGATAAAAAAATCACAGATGGTATCAACAAATAATCAAAGACAGGGACTCCCCAATATACTTTAGGCCGTGATATATTGACAGCCAATTGGATTACAGCAAAAACGATTAAAAACCAAGTTAGCCTATCAACAAGGAGAGGGCCGAGCCCATTTTTAGAACAAAGGAACGACCTTTGGACTTGGCAATTAGGGATGTAATTAATGAGTTTGACGTTCCCACCAAACCGAGAGGTGAATAAACTCCATGGGAAGAAATAATCTGTTCAGGGACAAAATAACGATGACCCCAAGAAATGTTATGATTAACCGGTACATTCCAGGGATCAGAAACCCTAGTTCTCGAACGCATTAAAGCATATCAGGTGCGGAAAAAGGGATACACGTAAACAACGATGGAAAAGTTTAAGTGAAAAATTGCATAGCAAGTGACGAAAACGTGTTGTAAGATGTTAGGGAGATTTTCATCTATAATACGATTGTTTGTGACGACCGGAGATGATCGATTCGGGGGAAAACGTGCTAAAGGAAATGGAAATGTTGAAAAAAAACAATGGAAAATTATTGTTATCAATTCTAGACGGAGCTAGGATATTACGATGAAAGATTTAGGGAGGAAACGTCAAAAAAAAATGAGAGTTTTAAAGAATAGGCGAGGGTACATTTCAGATGTCTAGAGCAGTAACAAGTGTTAGAGAAGAAAATAGAGTGCAGTACGGAGGGGAGTGGAAAATGCTGAAAACATTGCGATAGAAAAACTCAGGAAAAGGAGTCATTTTACGTAATTAAAATGGAGTTTATAGAGTAACATAGTACGCGATTGCAGATAAAAATGAGGCATTACAATGGTTGTCGATTTCAGATGTATTTTGTTGTGATAAACAAGGAATATTCGAACATGAAAATTGTTTAGATAAGGACGATTAGTCGTTAAAAAGGTAATAAAAATTATCATGGGTCTTATGAAATATTTACATTAAAGAATTCTCATAAAAGTTAACGACACTGAAATAAAAAAGGATTTATTGCCAGGTGGGTACAGGAATTAATGTAAACAACTGTCAAGGCATATGGTTTATGGGATTTTGCGTAAGAATGAGACAAAATTTGGGGGGCGATCTCTATGAAGCAATAAAAATGACAGGAATTTAAGGGCCGAAGTGGGGGTATCTCCTATAAAAATGTTAAAAATGATATATTTATTAATAACAAATAGAAAATGAAATTTTCCAAGAGGCAGCAAACATCAAAAAACGATATGGTTATATCAGGGAAGTACAGGGAAGCGAGGGGAGAGAAGATACGACAGAGAAAAACAAAGGAAATCTTAGATTAACAGTGAATAAAATAAATACGGCTTGAAATATAAAAATCTATAGAGATATGAACAATAACGCGAGAATTAATAAGGAAATTCATGGAAAGAGTGTCGTGAATAAAAGAAAATTCGAGAAAAATGGAAAATTTGTGATATGTAACTATATTAAAATATTATAACTATAATGGGTATATTTTATATATTTATATATGTATGTATATAAACATATATATATGTAATTTATTGTTCCCAAGAAAAATTTTAATCAAAAAGAAAAACACTTATATAAAAAGAGAAAAAGGGTATCGATTCCTACCTCTGAATTCATCAATAACTATTAAAAGTAGTTATGTGTGATAAATTTACAAATCAATATTTTATATTTAATTTTAAGTATGTAGTAATATAATTTCAGAAAATCCAGAGCATTTGAAATAAGTTATGATATTAGAAATTATTTCAATCATAATATAATTATACATATCAATATTATAAATTATTTATTGAGACGAAGTATATATAAATGAATAAATATGTATACGTAATCGGGTATCAGACTAGACAATTGCACTAAGTACATCATTATCAAACAAAGAAAATTTTAGAGTCATCTCACACGTCTCCGGAATGTCTAAAGTAAACATACCTCATCCGCTTGAATCTAGGTCACGAGGCCGTCGAGAATGTTTACAAAGCTCAAATTGTTTACAAAATAAGTCGGTCACTGGGACACTAGTTCGAATACAGTAAAAAGAAGAAAAAAAATGACCTTGATTAGTGGATATCGTACTTAGGTATTAACTTCTAGGAACGGGATAAAATTATTATATTGCGCAATTATTAAAGAAAAAAAAAAAAAGGAATTAAACACTATCTTTAATTTGAACGTAAAGAGGTATCTACAGACCTAAGCAATTGAAAATTAACAGATTTATTATAGCAGTTCAAAAGGGTGTATTGAAGATTTAACATGAAACAGTTGATAAATCACGGGATAGTTCAAAAGGGTGTGTTGAAGATTTAACATGAAACAGTTGATAAATCACGGGATAGTTCAAAAAGGTGTATTGAAGACTTACATGAAACAGTTTAAAAATCACGGGATAGCTTAATAAGGGGTAATGAGGATTTACATGATTCAATTGAGAATCACGGGATAGCAAGAATTTATCAAAAGTTGAACATTGGAGGGGAGGGAAAGAAAAAAAAAAAAATACAGTTCAACCAACAGAAGGCAGTGGTCGCTTCTATAACAAGGACCATTAATCAAACCATAGAGATGGCGGATCTCTCAAACAAAACCGTCAACAAAACCAAACAAAAGCTTGGAGTTATGGCGAATCTCCAGAACACATCGCCAGATAAGATCTTAATTTACTAGTATGTATTTATATTTCACACTATTCTTACGTATATATTCGGTATCAATCTGAAAATTTCGCAGAATTTGATGGGCGAGATCCGAGCTCGGGATGCGATGCAAGTAGTTTCGTATTGCGAGTTATAAACCTTCCCAAAACGTATGTTTACATATATATCTTTTTATGTACTGTTCATTGAATGAAACGAACTCACTTACAATTAGTGCTTTAGGCCTGTCGGGTCACTCTCGTCTCATTTCTTGAACGTGGAGGGAGGATTCACGACCCGTAACTCCACACAAACCCGTGAGTATGATTGCATATAGGACGAAACCGGTTCGCCCTAAGTAAATAGTAAACTTTGGAGGAGTAGGAATTTGGAGGTATCTGGGCTCGGGGGAAGACCTGAAGGCAGCGCATGATGGCGAAGGAAGGTTCATTTGGGACGCGATAACTTAGGTATCAATCAATTGAACCGTGCCAAAAGACTGTGCGAATTTTGGGTTGACTCCTGATCACCCTGCTTACTTGATGGAGGCAGGAGCCAAATTTTGCCAGAAAAAGGGTTATTCTGAGTTCGTCAAATATGCAATTAACTAATTACATTAACCTACTAAATCCATCTTTATATGTACCCTTTAGCAGCTGAATCTAAACGGAGGGGCGCCCAGCAGATACGAGATACAATCATAATCAAATTTACTAACATTTAACCATTTGAGTTATATTTAATTATCTGTTCAATTAGTCATGTGTAGTTTCGATTAGTATTGCTTATTCATGAATTCATTAGGATGTAGGGAATCATAATAAACGTCAAAGGGAAGTTAGTTCATTTAGAGAAATTACTTAAGGTTAAATTTGCAAGAGAGAGACCAATACAGTTTGAAATTCAACACTCTGTTTAGAATCAAGAGGGTTACCACAAAATTTAAAGTAATTAAAGTCCTATATCATAAATCAAAAAAATTACACAACGTTTGATGGAGTTTAATTACAACCTAAATACGAAAATATTTACGTTCAAAGTCGTAAATAACGTATTTATTAGTTAAGTACATATATCGCTAAAGGTATGTAGTACAAGGGAGCTTTAAGTAGCTTTCTGTAGTTATCAGAGGAAATAAGGGTCCAATTTTTATAAAGGCTTGTGTGACGTAGGGGAGGAATTTTCCATCCCTACCACACATATGCAAAGCCTTAAGAATTTAAATATCGATCAGAGCCAAGAGAAAAAGACGGAACATCACAACTGTCTTGCCGATGACCAGGAGAGTAAAATAAGTATGAAAAGAAGAAGAATATTACAAGGTACCGATTGGAATACTGTTAATAACTTAGCGAATATTGATATTAACATATTTAAAAATTGGTTCGATAAAAATCTCCTCTCTCTAAACACTGAAAACAAAATTTATCCCATTCTGTATCAATAAATTCAAATTCGAACCAAATTTAAACATCATAATACACCAAAGTAAATGTAATAAAACTAACTGCAATCAAGATTGTGCTATACTTAGTCCAACTCCCAAAATCAAATATCTTGGTGTATATATAGATCAACATTTTAAATTGAAAACACATATTTGTGAACTCGTCAAAAGGATTAGGAAATGTATTTATATATTTATTAGACTTAGAAATATTCTTAGCTTAGAAAACCTAAAAATAGTGTACTTTGGAACTGTTCATCCTATATTGCAATATGGTATTATTGGCTGGGGAGGAACATATGACAATATTTTAAATCCCCTCAAAATAGTTCAAAGGTTGATAATTAAGGTAATCTTGAGAAAACCGTCTAAATTTCCTACTGAAATTCTTTTTTCAATATTCAATGTGCCTACAATAGTCAAAATCTATAAAAAATATTCAATACTTCAAATTTACAAAGAAATACAGTTAAATACTCGTAACTTCCAATTCAATACATCAGCAAGATACCAGAAAACTATTAAAATCCCTAAATTTAATACTAAGCACATTCAAAATTCCTATCTTTATCTAGGCATAATCTATTATAACAACCTCCCATTAAAATTATAAGCCATCGAAAATATGCAGGAATTTAAGCCCAAATTAAAAAATTACCTTAAACTGCTATAAAAGTCCCAAATATGTTTACTTTGTATCTTACGAGAGATGGGAAGGCTGATAGAGATATTGAAAGGAGGGTAAATGCCGGTAACTCCATTAATGGAGGACTGAATGCCGTTGGAGCTAATAAAAAACTTTCAATAAAAGCGAAACTAGCAGTCCACAATGGAGTCCTGGTACCTACCCTGATGTATGGCAGTGAGGCATGGAACTGGCAGAGGAAGGATGAAAGTAAACTGAATGCCGTTGAAAGGAGATCCCTGAGACGTATGTGTGGTAAAACCATGTATGATCGTGTTAGAAATGTGGATATCCGCAAAGAATGTAAGGTTGATGTAAGTATAATGAGCAAAATTAAGAAAGGGACCCTCAGATGGTTTGGGCACGTAGAGCGAATGAACGAAGAAAGTAGTGTTAAAAGAATATATGATGCAAATGTGAATGGTAGAAGGAGTCGGGGACGCCCGAGGAAGACATGGCACGATCAAGTAAATCAGATACTCGAGACGGGCCATGTCAAAAGTCAGAATAATAGAAGAGTATGTATGAGACGATGTATGAATGTGAGTGAGGCAAAGAGTGTGTGCCAAGACCGAGTTGTTTGGCAGTCCGTCCTCTCTGCCTACCCCTGCGGTGAAACGGCGTGATGGTTAGTTAGTTAGTTAGTATCTTAAAGTCTGCTATTTTATAAATCATTCATTCCTTCTTTTTCTTTCATTTCTTAGTTTCTATATCTGTGAGTCTAATATTGTATAAATCTTGCGTTCTTTCTTACGTATATTTAACTTACTTATTACAATAATTTTTGTTACTAACTTACATTATTCTTTCATTTATAATGATTTTTTAAATTTATATTATGATTTTTTAAACTCTTCAGGATTTTTATTTTTAAATTTATACATGATTTTTTAAACCACTTATTATATACAATAGCCGTTATTACTAACTTACACGATCTTTTAATTTACTAATTGAGCCAGAACTCCCTCACCAAACACAACAGCATTGTCTCTTTATGGTGAGGAAAGGAATTTTTTTTATTTTTTTGTTAACCTTACGTAACTATGTAACTGATGTAACTTTATATGTATTTTTAATAAGCATTGCCAATAAAAATAAAAAAAATTTAAAAAAAAAATAAATTAATACATGCAAAAATCACTGGTAGATGTCATTTTTCAAGTGTTATTTTAGCATATGTCCATTTTTTGGTGATGATATTTATTTACTGATCCTGAATACCACCAATTTCTTATAACTTAGCTCGGCGTTTTAGATAAGGTGAATTTGGTTTCGTAATTATTCTCGATTTAAGAATTTCCTTTGTCAGCGTTGACCAAAAGCAGTTCGGTGGGTTACGGGATTTGGGACAGCGTAAATAGTGGAACATTTCCTTGGTGGTGAGCATTTGTTGTCTGCAAGCTCTGGTGGAGGACTTACGTGGTTATTCAGACGTGTTTTGGAGTCCGACATTGATGCCGCACGTACCATTTAGTACCAATTGCGTGTATGTTTGCAGTTGATAAATTCAATCGAAGAAACGTGAATGTGTGCCGTCTAGCTTTTTTACTACTAATGCAGGAAATTAAGCGTTGTTTTTTTTACATATTTTGTAATTTTGATGTAAATCAAAATGAAAGAAAGTCTAATATCCTTCGAAAGCACATAAATAATACACGGAAAGGGATAGTTTGCCAACCAGATGGGATCAAAAGATGGAACGGCACTATAAATCAATCATATAGGAGTCAATACTGGGACATTCATACTTTAGATGTCTTCCCATAAGCCACCCCCAAGCCTTATTTGATGTAGGGTTGTTTGTAGCCGTTTTGCAGAGGTTTTCCAACAGTAGTATGTGAGCTACAATTATTAATTATAAATGTTGAAGTAAGGAAAAACGTGAATGATTCGATTTAATAGAATTTTGTACATTAGATACTTTAAAGTTACATACACTTGAGCTACAACAAAATGGTTCTCGAAGTCAAGTTTTTGTGCGTTAAACTTACAATATTTTTACAGTGTTCTGAAATGAAATAATAGAGCAAGGATTTTGCATTTATTATTTTACGTAAATCCTGTTTGCCAGGCTCTAATTTTTAAATAAATTCAACCTAACAAAAACTTTGAATAGTTCAAAAGATTTTTTTACAATAGATCGTACCATCATTTATAGTTTGAGTTATGCAGTTCATTTAGAGAAGAACTATAGAACCACGGCGAGTTTTTTTGGTGAGCCACTTAGCGCGGTGTTTGTCTTTCAAGAAACTGCTAACTGCCTTCCGAAGAAATTTCTTGCACACTAGACAAATTCAAATTTTACACAATTTACACAATTTTTATTCGCAACATGTGAAGTAATGAAAATACATCTAGATTGGAACATATCGTATAAAAATTTACATGACAAACCATGTCAGCATACCCATTAAGTTACCTATTCTACTATACCGAATCTCAATGTCTTCTGAATAGACAAGCCTTCTTTTTCCATGAAAAAAGGGCTTTACAGTGTGATTCTTCGGGAAAAGAAAAACTTAGTAACTTTGCCAAAAGTTTACAACCCATGAAACATTGAACAAACCTCTTTATGTTTGAGAATGGTCCGGGTCAATGGATTGTATGTATGAAAGAAGACCATTTTAGAAAACTCAAAACGTTTCTTTATTTGAAAAACAACGTGATGAAATTGTTTCGACCTGTTACCAAGCCTGAATATTTTTCATAAATGTTCATGAAAATAAAATGTTTTATTCGCAAGAATAATATAATGAACACGTGACATAGCTTTCACGTGTAAATCTATGATGTTTACACTCCACATTACCAGTACAAAATTTGTATAAAGGCTGTCCTTGGCAACTAAACTAACTAAATAACTAACCATCACGCCGTTTCCCCGCAGGGGTGGGCAGAGAGGACGGACCGCCAAACATCCCGGTCTTGGCACACATTCCTTGCCTCGTTTACATTCATACAACGTCTCATACATTCTCTTCTATTATTCTGACTCTTGACACGACCCGACTCAAGTATCTGATTCACTTGGTCGTGCCATGTCTTTCTTGGGCGTTTTTGACTTCTTCTACCATGGAAACTACGTATAAAATTATTACTAATAAAGTTCAATTATTTTTTTCTTTGTTGCGATAAAACCAATTGATTATGAAGAATAAAGATTGAATAGTTTTAGGAATGCATATTCTGAGAAAATCGTAATGCGTGCTAGGTGAACGTAACATTTGGTAATAAAAAATATATGATGTCTGTATTAACGAGAAAAACATAACTTTGAAAAGATGATACATTTTGTGGAGCTCTGATCCGTTTGATTTTGTTAAACGCCAAAATATAGAGGAAACGAAATATACGATTTTCATTTTCGTGAGAATTTTCAATTCCATTAAAAGGAAAAATTCTTTCACTGAAATTTAAGGGAAAAGCGTGAAAAAGTTTATTTATTCCAATATTTTAATATCTATTAGCTAGTTTCTGAGAATGTTGACTTTAATGTCGATAATAATTTTTGCCATAATTTATTGCAGGTAGCATTGAGGGCCGAAATCGTCATGTTCTTTTTCATTGTGATAAAATATTAAAAGTGTTTTTTTTTTATATTGCTGAAATATTTAGTGTAAGGTTTTTTATTATTACGTTACGCGTTTAATCACAGAGATCAAATTTGTCCCAGCTCACGTAGGTCTCGTATAAATTCCTGCAACTCCCTTCCTATCGTACTGAAAAATATGTTCTAAACGGTTAGAAATGCAAAACACCATGCTTTATATTTAATTTTAAAAAATAACCACTAAAAACTCAAATGTACTCATTTATGAAACCAAAGTTTTTCATCTAAAAGTAAAAAAAATATTTGAAACTTTGGAAATTTTTTAAATTTTCACATGGAACGACAAAAAAGTTACGTGATAATAACGTTTTTAATACATTTGTCTAATAAAACTTAAATGTGTTTTTATTTATTCGTTATCAATAATTTTAGCCAGCAAGATGAGCCATTTTTTATTTGTTTATGTTGGGGTGCAACATTTTTATATTTCAAAAATTGTATGTTTATTTCGAATTGTTAAATTTGAAAGCGTATTTCATTATCTTTCCAAAACAGTTTTTAGTTTTCGGATATGTTCAGAAATATTACATTTATTTGCATTTTATTGAAAAGCGGAAATATTTTGACCATCTGAAAAATACGCCAAATTTCTGAAGGTTGATCCGTACAACAACACACAATGTGTGTAAGATGGTTTGCGATTAATCTACTTTGGAAAAGCATATAAACTGGAAACTTCAATCAGATTTTGATCGTTGATTATCAAAAAATGTGTTTGATTCGTCTTTAATAATGTGATTTAACCAATCACCGACATTCACGTACCAATCAATCAACGAAAGAGTTTTAACCCCTGATTTATGCTATTTTAATACTGTCAGGTTTACGGACTTTGAATTTATTGCTCGCGAGAGAAGCTTATTATTTCAGGTTTCAAGAAAGACGCTCACCATATTTCAAACCTAGTGCGACGATTTTTCAGTACAGTCACAGAGGGAGGAATTTGAAAAATTGCACTGTCGGCAATCTTTTGGTGAAAAGTAAGAAATAATACAAATTCTATCGACGCTTTCTTGCAAATTGGATGAATGACACCAAGCGAATGTGAATTTAGGTATTGTTGCATCCTCTTGAATTGGGATAGTTTATGCAATTGTAATAGGTATGAAATCCGTAATTCTTTCAATTCCCGAAGAATCTTATATTATTGACATTCTAATAGTCGTTTAAATAGACAAAATGTACACATTTTTTATGTTGTCATTGCCGTTATCATTATTTCAACGGCTCATAGATTCATTATAAAATATTATACCCCAAAAATCTATTTGAAGTAACTTTGCCGGGGTGTATTAACTAATAATAAAAAAATGTGCATTTATTGGTGAGTTGAAAACATTTATTCAATTTGTTACCAGATATGTTAGGCTGAAAACAAGATATGCAGGTCAATCTTCAATGTTTATCCCTCTGGCTAATTTGTTCGCTTTTCAGAACAACTCGACAGGTACTATATATACGATTGCATGCAAAAATTTTATACTTCAAAAACCATATGTTTTTTTCGATTTATAAAATTTTAAAGTGTATTTTATCACCTCTAAAAACAGATTTTAGTTTTCGGATACATTCAGAAATATTCCATTTATTTGGATTTTATTGCAAAGCGGAAATATTTTGACCCACTGACAAAATATGGTCGAGTTTATAATTAAGTATACATACTTAAATTTGAAAAATATTGAAAAATATGTTTGCCAAAAAATTTCTAGGTGTTATATGTGTTTGTACGTTTGTTAATTATTAGCACCCACGATGATGTTAGCTAACTCAAGATAATAAATATATAAATACAACTCCAGCAACTGCCATGGAATTTAAAAATATATCCTTTATAAATAAAATGACGCCACATTATAATTTTCATGTTTTTCAACTACCTATTCGATGATATCACGGGAGTACCCGCCCAGAAAACAAATTAATAATAAAACTGGGAAAGAATTGAAGATAAGGTAGCACTCCAATTTCGTAGTTAACTTCTAGAACTACTTATGTGTTACTTTTCAATCATAAATCCCAAGCACAGTAAATAAATAATTTTCAGGTACACGTGTTAGGGGGAGAGGTCGGGGCATGATATTTTTTTGTGTTGTTATATTTGGAGCGGGAACGATGTATCACCTGTAACATGGTCAACATGCTGTTTATTTATAAGCCCGTTTCTGTTTTGCCGTGGAAGAAATAAATACTGTTAACCATCGATATAGAAAACAAAAACTTTAACAAAACAAAAAACGACTTCAAAAAATGCACTAAAAAGTAAAAAAATAATTTCGTATTCTTCTACAACTTCATAATCAATTTACTTTTTCTACTCATCAATATGTAGGTACGATTGTTATTTATGGAGTCGGTGTCAGTCAAGGTAGGTTTGTAACTACATACATAGTTATAGGTGGGATGTGCTTGTGTCGCACGAGCGACTTGACGAGGCGAGAGGCGAGAGCGGGGCCGCGGCGTGAGGGGAGCTGTCAAGTGAACACGCCGCGCCGGGCCGGGTACCTTTACTGACACCGACTCCAAAAATAACAATCGTACCTACATATTGATGAGTAGAAAAAGTAAATTGATTATGAAGTTGTAGAAGAATACGAAATTATTTTTTTACTTTTTAATGCATTTTTTTAAGTCGCTCTTTGTTTTGTTAAATTTTTTATTTATTTTTTGTTTTTTAGTGAATCTGAAGTACACTAACTAATTTGTTTGAATGTGGGTAGACCTACTAAACGTGCTGCTCATATAAGACAGACATAATTTGACCATAACGATGTTTGGGTCAAATTAAGATATTCGGCCGAGTATCGTTAATTTCCTCCTAAGAATTGAAGAGTTCCGTTACTTTGTCATGGATCCCATAATCAGAACCTAATAAAACTCTCATCAAACTACCCTTGAAGTACATCCTTTCCAATAAAAAAAGAATCATCGAAATCGGTTGGCGTGATATTGAGTTATTCGTCCATTTGTCGCGCACACAAATTTAAGTCTTGTATGGTTTTCTCATGAATGCCTTTGTCGGAACTGGACCAAATTAAAATGGGACCACACGGAAAGCACCAGCTTTCAAATAAAAAAAGAATTGTCAATATCAGTTCACCCAGTCGAATGTTCTGAGGTAACAAACATAAAAAAATAATAATAATAATAAAAATACAGTCGAATTGAGAACCTCCTCCTTTTTTGAAGTCGTTTAAAAATGCAAGTTCTCGGTGTGGTAAAAATAATAAATAATATTCAATGAATATAAATAACTTCGTGTACAACAGTAATTAATCAAAATAATCGTCTTGTTTCAAAACCAATGGTTTTTTTTGTCGGGAAAATGAGAATGTTAATGTTCTTAAATTTGTTAATTTACATTTTAAGTTTATCTTGATTTAATAATGGTGTTTGGTTTATACAAAGTTATTTATTTCAGTTTAATTAAAATGAAGCCACAAGGTGTATTTGCGATTATTTAAGTAGTGAAAATGTAATATATATATACATATGTCCTCGTAAAAACCTTTGACCCTGTGCAGAAACGGACGGTCCTTCAGATTGATTCCTCTTATACTCAACAAACTGATTGCATTCTTAGAGAACGTGCATTAAGACGTGAGGTCGGAATACTATCCTTGTTCTCACGGTATTTCAATGGAAGATGCTTCGGGGAACTAGTATCATTGATCCCTTAATCACCGTAGTCCGTAAACACATCAAACATTTGACTTTTTTGCCTTGTCAGTTTTCAGTCGTTTCTACGGCTCGTTCTTAAGTTCAATAGCGCGGCTGTGGAGCGATTTAAAGGTCTGTTCAAAACCCACGTTCACTCTTTCCTCAATACCCTCAAACTGCATCCCCAAAGAAGACATAGCCTTTGAGGGAAAATATTTGAGTGAAATTAATTTTTAAAAAGTATTCGATCATTGAGGTCCACTTTCGGTAAAATCAAGTAAGACCGTGTCACAAATGAAGGGATCCAAAAAAATGTACGACTGATGTAATGAAATGAGATTAATAAAAATATACTTAGATGGTTTGGATATGTAGGTAGAGCAAGTGAACGTAAGTGTAAATGTGTGGAGAATATACGACGTGAAGTACATGAAAAAAGAAGTCGGGGATGTTCGAGAAAGACAATCAATCAGACAAGTCAAAAATGACTGAGTCAAAGAGTAATAATAATTTAAAATTATGTATGAGATGACGTATTTTTTTGTTCGGAGTGTATTACAGATTGATCTTATTCGATTACAACATACATGACATAATTTACATAACTTTAATGATAGAATATTTTGCGTTTTTGCCTAAAATGACTCTTGGAACCTTCAACGCCAATGTTGAAAAAGTCAGAAGACATCATTATCAGCATCATACCTCTTGTCATGGCTGGGGCAGAATGTCCGTTCTGCCAAGCAGGATACAGAGCAAGTCGTGGTGACCACCCTGACGATAGTTGTCCGGTACAAACAATTTAAAGAATTTCAGGAGGTATGTGCTGTCAATAAATGGTGGGTGCCGAGAAAAAGTTTTGTGGCGATCATCTCTACAAATGGTTAGATAAATAATTATTCTCAGATGCAAGTAAACTGATATTTTTAATTAGCGGTTACGTGTGGAGTGCTGTGAAAAGAGACCCATATATTTTATAATTAACTTGTTAAAATAAAATTAAACAAAAGGTTTGTTGTTATTACAAACACAGTTTTTTAGAAATGGGCTATTTTCTGCCCTAGGGAATACCTTTTAATATTATGCATCGACAGCATCAAGCTGAAGCTTATAATTATTACATGCCCAAAATATTTCATGTTTATATTATTTTTAGAGTTTAATTAAACTAATAATATCATTTCATCGATCAGGTGGCGCAAAATGACCAGTTCCTCTTTTTTTGACTTAAGATTTTAGACTTATTAGATTATTACTTAGATTTAATAAATTATCTTTAACAGTATTACAATTTATTGATTATTCGAATATGCGAATTGATTAATTACGGTAGGTTTAAAGATTTCCAAGGTCTTTAGGTCAGAGAAGCATCCGGGTTTATGGAAGGTCCTGGTGTTCACATCCCAGTCGCGACAGGAAACATTTTTCTTACGTGTTTATCTAAATCGAAAGCGTTATTCTCTTTGGACGTCAGTATTGCTTATCATAATTTAAGTGGCACAATTTTCTATTGCTTTTTTGCTTCGGTTTTTATGGTAGTAGAATATTTTTGTTAATAGTTTTCATTTAATGTGGTTTTTGTTCTATAGTTTATTTCAGTGATTATCATTTCTAAACACAACGACTTATTTTAATACAACGTAGGAAGGTATCTCCAATTCTAATTTGGGCGGCGGGAATGGGTACCACCCACCGCATTTTGTTTTATCAACATTTAATTTAGGAGGCGGGAATGGGTACTGCTGCCCCGGGAACCATTTATTGGAAAACCAACATCTCTGCCATAGGTCACCTCAAATGATTCGCTACGTTTGGTGACTTAGCAGGGGGGGGCGGGTTCACAAGGTGAGGTTTGTCCGGGGTGTGTCAGTGTTTGTCCTGGTTTGCTCACCTACTGCATGGCGGGCCGGGGAGAGACTGGTCAAGGAGACCTAACCTAGACCTCTCCAGCCGACTCCATAGACCCATCGCCCTCCCAAACGCAGTGGATTCATACGTCCGTTTCTCTTGGATGCATTGATACCAGATTCCTTACCAACCCCTCATATGTTTTTCCTTCCCAGAACATCCTTTCCTTCATTTCATTAAAAAGACCACACGTCAACTCCTAAAACGACATGGAAATCTGAAGGAAATTATTTTCCTTGGGGTATCCTGTAAGGAGCTAATGTAAAAAAATAATAATAAAAGATTCCTATCCAACATCATACCTCTGTCCTTCCAAGAACTTCCTCACCTTCCTTTCTTTTAAATACTTGACATAGGCCCTGAGACAAATTATTTTCCTCGTGGCCTCCTGTGAGGAGAAAAATAAAAATCACCTCAGCGCCCTTTATGTATTTATTTATTTATTAATTTACGGACAAGAGTCCATTAAAAACAATAATAACACGAATTAAAAAACAGAGATGACAGTGAAGGGAGAGCACATATAAATTAATAGCAATGACAATATAAAGTGTAAAAAGTACATATAGAAGACACTACAAGTCAAAGCGTGAAGAAGCATTTAAATATTGCGTATCGACTGCCGAAAGTCATTTAGTTTTACACCAAAAAAATCAATGCTTTGACTTGCGTTGACAATTCTCGACATTCTGGATAAGGGAGAATATTATCTATAATTAGTAGAATGTTGATTGAGGAACAGCAATTCATTATGTCGAAGTCTATGGGAAGGGATGTTAAACCGGATGAGTTGTAACAATGCAGGTGTATCAGTAATACTGTTGATAATTTTAAATATGCAAATTAGATCAGAGTCCTTTCTACGTTTTTCTAAAGAAGAAATGTTTAAAATGTGTTCAATTTCATCATATGAGTACTCGCCTCTTTCAAGACACAACCTCCAAGCAATTCCTCTTAGGAAACGATGTTGTACGGATTTACGATATATGATTTTGTGCAAATTATCCTATTATTTTTATTATTCTATTTTTTTCTTAAATTTTCACTGTTATTATGAAATAAACTTTTTTTTTATTAAAATGATTCTTTGTGGTAATAATAAGTGGGTTTATTTGTAGTTATGAACACTCCATAGAAAAACAGACAAATTGTTTTTACTGTCCAGCTGTGTGTTCCGGCGACATGTTTTTGCACGGCTATCTCTGTATACATGTAGTGTAAGTGAACCCAACAATTTTTAAGCTTAGTTATTTCCGTCATGAGCTGTAGAGATTTGAAATACCAACTTAACAGCCGAAACAGACGCGAAAAGACGCCGCGTGCGCCATCGCAATTATTGTAATATCAAGTAGGTACTCAGCAAGTGAAATATTGAATAATTTGTTGGTATATTATAATAAAATAATAATAATTAATGTTTTATATATTCCTTTTTATAACAATTAGATCTCACGTGCTGAGGATTTCAATTACATTATTTAAGGATGTGAGTCCAATGAAGTAATTATAAATATATTACGTAGTATTTTTTCGGAAATTATTATAAATTGGATGTCCAGGAATAAAGTGCACTTATTTCTAGGGGTGACTCTAAATGATAGTAAAAGATGACTGAAAACCACATAAAAAATTGGAATCTTTTAGTTATTTAACTTTTTTCTTCGTTTAAAATCTCCTCCAGAAATTTGTGCACTTTACCCCCGGACACCTTATATATCTAGTGTTCTTAGTGCAGTTGAGTGGTTTCGATTTCAGTCTATATTTAGTGTCAATATTTTTTATGTTTCTAACGAGCGATTCTATATGTTTTTTTTCTTTTCTGTATCACAAATCTGACAGGAAATCACGTCCTATATCTCTATAACGATCCCACAAAAGATACAGAATCGCTCGGCTAATCTCCAATATGTTTATTTGAGATTCAAATGTTGTAGGGTGTTGCTGTGATTTTTTAATGACAGCAGAATTTTGTTGTACCATAAGATAAGGAGCTTTTTTTCTCAAAGGTTGTATTCGAATTTACTTGTTGGATATCTTTCATGAGTGGAAGATACTCTCAGTATCGCCCTGGTGAAAGACTACCATTCAGAATTGAAAGGTTAAAGTTTTCCCCTTCTTGTATCCTTCGCCTCTCCACTACATTCAGCCTCACATTATACATCAATTGAGGATGAAAGTCTCACCGTCTCAAAGTCTCACAGACAGTATCACTGTCTTCAGAAGACTGGGGGCAGTTGGAACTTAAGGGCCCGCAACCCGGATTTGAACCGATTTATTACATATTTCCCTTAAACACGGTAAGTTTTAAAGCTCTTAAAAAAATATATGTTATTCTTGAAGATATTATCTAGACTTTGCCCGTGCCGAAACGCAAATTATATAAAATTCCCTCGATAGAAAAAAATCGCAAAGTATGCTCCAAAAATTATTATTAACACGTTTGTTTCAGTTATTTTACAAGTTATATGTATGAAAAAAATCACAGTGTTTCTTTAAATGCTGTTTAAGATAATGCGCGTGAGATTTTTGCTCTATTTAAACGAGTCGTGTTTTATTAAACATTTTCGCAATTTTCGCATTGATTTTTTCGCTGTAAATTTTAGCGCTCTCCTCTAACATTCGTAATTTCGTATCTCTCCGTCTTCTTCTTTTCGGGCCCGGTTGCAGAGCCTTAATTGCGGTATTCGCAATAAAAAATAGTGTTGATTCGGGTACAGCAACATTTAATCAGATCAAAAGTGTCCAGATTAATAAAATAGTAAATCGAAGTGAGCCCTTGTATAACGTACACAATAAAAAGCATTAAGTTTTCAGGTTCGCACATTGCATAGAACCTTATCCGCGTGGGATTTTATCAATGTAATTTATTTTCAGTTATCAGAGCCATAAATATGTCCGCGGTTTAGCCCAGTACCCAACAGTATTCAGCAGAGGCGTACATTACATTCAGGCACATAAGCACTGCCTACCCTACCGTGCTCATATTAAAAAATATATAATATTAAAATTTGTTAAATTATTGCAAGAAATCAATCTACACTATTTAAAATACCCATGAATTTGAAAAGCAACGCCTTGAGCGCTCTGCCGACTGCCCAACATGTCGAAGGGTACGAACAAAAAGAACGCGGGTTTCGGTTCCACCGGCGGCAGTTGACGCCGAAGTGTGGACAAACAGAACACGGATAAAACCTGCGCTACCTGCGCGGTAGCATGACAGCAGCTGTCAGTTTTTACGAAAAGTCGAGTTCGTCAGACAACGATTTTTTACTCTCGGAAAATCCTTTCTTGAAATTTAGGAAAAAAACAATTGGTATTTGGTAATTGGTAATGAAAAAAACCTTAGGAGAACAATGCGTTATGTACATGCCTGAAAGGAATTCAATTGTGACATTTGAGGTTATTTCAAAATTTTATCCTTTTGATCTCCTTCCAGCACTTGTCAACAACACTTTTGTGGCTATGTAATATATTTCTTTTATCGCAGATTGGCGATTTGTTGAAAACAAATAGGCGGCTCATTTTGATATCAGATTCCCTTCAAAACAAGCTTCAATAGTATTGCCATGTCCCAAAAATGAAAATATCAAGGATAAAAAAATTCTCAACTGAAATTTGAACTACATTCTGATTTCAAGATTTTCCCATGTGACCGATGCTAAAAATCGTATCCCACTCAAAAGTGCACACTTTTGTTAATTAATGACATGTTCGACATGGTTTTTTGATATAACCATGGATGTGACCATAGAGGACACCAAATCATGAAAGGATCCAAAATCCATGAAAACAAGGCAAAAACCAAGCACACGGTAACATTGAGTTTCATTGACCGGCGTCACCGGCGAGTAGGCTTTTAGAATTCATTCCAGTAAAGCTTATCGGCGTCGTTTAACGCGGACACAAATCTGAACCTGCCTTCATTACGTTTGGTCTGATAGGTTGACATACAAACATTCTTCAAAAGTAGGAACTAAATACGCAAAATTACGTACATTTAATATTAAAATGTTGACTGTATTTTACACGTAAAAGTACATATGTATGTAATGCGCATTCAAGGGAAGACTAGTTTATGATATTGCAGAAAAAGGCCGTGCTTTTCGGTACAATAACAAATGTGGCTTTGGTGTCATTTGTTGATGCCTCTTTTTATTTGTACAACTTTAATAACGAACTAAAAATAATGTTATTTTAATTATTAATAACGTAGTATTGCGCAGTTTTGTATTATTTCACTTCAAGTGCGCTTATATTGTTGTCTTTCTATATAAATATATAACTAGCTTGTAATCACAACTAATATCAATAATAACAATTTCTTTTTCAATTTGGGAGGTGCGTATGGATACATCAATTTATTGGACCACCAACATCCCTGCCATCAGTCACCCCAAGTGGTTGGCTACGTTTGGCGACTGACGCGTTTTCCCACCAACTGCGTGGCGGGCCGGATCGGATGAGACTGGTTGAGGGAGACCTTTTAATTTCTCCATCGCCTTGCACCGCAGTGGGAGGAATGGATCAATACGTCCGTCACTCCTGTATACATCTACTCGCAGATACCTACCCACCCCTCATACAATTTTCCCTCCCATAACTTTCTCTCCTTCCTTTCCCTAAAAAGATATAGGTCCCGAGGGAAATGGTTTTCCTAGGGGCCTCCTGTGTGTAGCTATTGTAAAATGCAATAAAGTTTAACCATTCTGAACGAAAACATATTTTTTAATATTAATAAATTCCCTGTTTTTCCTACTGCCTACCCCGAATAAAAAATCTGTGCACCACACTGATATTTAGTATCCAACAAGTAAATCCAGATAAGTTGTTAAATAGATTAAAAATATCACGGGAGTGATACTGTTCAATTATCATTAATATCAATCGCTACAACGAAATGATTAGGAAAAATTGTTTTATAACTATTACCGTATATTTACGAATGAGAATTAAAGCAATGAGTACGTTCATTGCAGAGGTTTTATTTTTAAACACTACTCGATCTCTCACTGTCAACGAACTTCAGATAACTGAATTTTTGCATCTACTATTGAGTAATATTACGTGTATCATACCGAATCTTGACAAAACCCGACTACAGAATTTGATTCACTTAGTTTTCTTTTTTGTGTGAAAGGTCCCAACTTTTCCGGAGCCAAGGGACTGTGGCATCCTATATTTGGGTGTTTTCTTAGGCTGAAGGAATGGGGAAAAGGGAATGGTTTGAAGACGGGAAAGTAAAAAAGAAATGGTTGATAAATATCTGGCTATATAAGGGTGCATTACCTGACTTCTGTTTTTCACTTCGTCACGTATTCATAGATATGTCTTTCTCCGTCCATTTGCTTTACATGTCCGAACCATCTAATGATACATTTCTTAAGCTTAATTATTACGCCTATGTCGATCTTGCATTATTTTCAGCTATTTATATTTGTGACGCGGTCATATATTGTAGTAAATTCTTTAATTTGGGAGATCGTTCTTACTCCTTTCACTTTAGTTATCTTTCGACCTTCCTTTGCCATTTTTTTGCACACTGCCAAATATCAGTGATGTCTTCAGAACTATGGATTGCCAGCATTGTGTCATTTATTAATATTAGGTTCAAAGGTTATGACAGGCTTTATTATTTTTCCTTCCAATAAGCCACCCACTGTGCTATTAAATGTACCTATACTCTACCTGAATTCACAATTCACAATGCCTACTCAAAATTAGTACGAAGTATTAAAACATGTACCAGTAAGAAAAAAACTCCACCATGTAAATGGCTTAGGTCAAAGATGTTCGCGGTCTTAAAGCAAATGAAACTTTTGTGCAGATGCAGAGGTTCAAATCAAAACCCTGCTTGTTTTACTCAGCTTTTTGATATATAACATACCTACGAAAAGAAGAATGGGAAGAATATTGTATTCGATAAGCCTCACTGATTCTCCAATGTGCTTAATATATTGTGAAAAAGTTGAAGATGTCGACCATACTTTTATGAAGTTCATTTTTCTACTGAGTTCAATGCCATATTAATAATTATATAATTTTTCAGATTATTGATATTTGATATTGGAAAATTATTATGTATATTTTAAGGTCAATAAATTTGCATTTGTTGTACTTACGAGCAGAGCGTTGATTCATTTTGTTCCCATCATATTTTTTATGTTCTATTATTTGCTTTAGTGCCAATATGGATAAATTGAATTATTGCATATTCCATAAGTATAGCTGGGAAAACAAATATCATTTTGTTAATTTTAATGACCTAATGTAATTTATTAATACTTTTATATTGCCCCACGTAAAAGCCCCAATGGCTTTAAAAACAGTGAATATTGCGTTTTAAAAAACAGACAAGGCCAAAATGACAATATTATGTAAGTCAATAGCCTCGATGTATGACAAAAAACAACAACAAAAAGCAAGGGTTAGTTAACTGTATTGTCGCACAAGGTTTTCCTTCCAAACATTACACACAGAAATAAGATTTTAGCTTGGTTTTCCTAACAAAGGTTGGAAATTCTGAATCCCAAACGAACGTAAGAGGGTACTAAACCACGTCCTGCATATTCCGCATGTGAAAATTTATATGATAAGCTCCTTAAATTGAATTTGGTTCGCAAGCCTTTGGACCGCGGCTATATTTTTGCAATAAACAAGTAGTAGATAGTCCACGGCGAGGGGTGAAAAAAAGTAGAAGGCGAGCCTCTCGACAGTATAACATTAGTGGGGTGGAATCAACCAAAAGGCTTCACTCGGGAGCCAGGCCTGGAAATGTTTACACAACCAAAAGCCTTTTGGCAACATTGCTGTAGGTATTTTCCACGCATTATAAAACTGTGAAGAAAATATTTTAAAGGGACAAAGGCTGTATATAATAACAAGTTAAAAACACAAAGTAAAATCTTCATTTCAAATTTACTCAACACCGTTGTTATAAAACATGATGACAGAAAAAAATACATAAGTCACTTCACATAATCTAAGAAAAATCATTCATAATTTTTTTTCTAAAAAGTGTAACATTAAAGAAAAAAAAACATTGTCGAAAAAGCATATCTTTGAATTTACTTGATCACTGAATTAATTCATTTAATTTAGTAGTATTAGCAATCATTTGCCTTACATTTTTAAGGAGGTATGTTTTATCAACTCTTATTTTTTTTATTTCTTCTTCTTCTCAGGCGTTGCCCTGTGGACCTCATCTATCCTGACGGGGAATGAATGGAGCGAGCGTTCGTTGACCACATTTTTATTTCTTATATATGAAATAATAATATTATGAAATAATAATATTACTAAGTCGCTCCCTCAAATTTTGTAGTATAAGCGTAGTGCATAATATTGAATATAAATGATCAATTAGTAAAATAGAATTCTATTTCCCAGGTTGTTATACATAGCAGTGTTAGCACATAAAAAGCATTATTTTTACCCAAAATCATGTTTGCCTAGAGAGCTTTACTTCCCGATAGATACTGCCGACCAACGTAACAAGTCCTCCGAAGTTAGTTCATCATTAGTGTTTTTACAACCAGCTGGTGAACAAATAAGGGGATAACCCTTTAACACACCGTTTTTGAAAAACACTTTGTATAAATTCATCGAACAGCGCTCCGAACAAAAAAAATCGCAATCAATTCACAGGCCATTGCTTTTTTTAACACTTTGACATTTGTTTCGGCGTTTTAAAGCTTCATGCGTGTAATTTTTATTTGGTAATACGTCAGAAAAATATGAGTTTTACCGTTTAATGGTATTATTTTTTTTCATATTATTTTTATTGTTATCGCGCACAATTTTTGTTAAATTATTTTTCTCTAATTTAGCACCTGTTTTTTTTATCAGAACGTACATAAATGCATAAATAATATATTTTAAAACGGTCCGCACAATATATTAAAGAGTTATTAATATTTTTTCAAGATTATATTAGTATAAGTTAATGACGTAACTTCGAACATATTTTTTAATTCCCCATTTTAAATTTAATGTGCTATATTGTGTTAAATTTTGTTTAAAAATTTGCATGAAATATATGATTTAAAATTAAGTAAGTATGTATTTAGGTACTTACTTACAAATCTTACGATTTTAGAGTAAATTTAGGTTCAAATTTGTTAAATAATAAAAATTTGAAACATACCTATTCTACTGGACGCGAGGTCTACTGTTCGCAGAATTACTAATTATAGTCTATGTAGATGTTAAATTCTGTCATCGTATTGTAGTATTCTCGAATCACCGACCGGCCAGAGGCCGAGTTGGCGGCGCTTTTGGGTTCCACCGAGGCGTTGTGTGTTCAATTCCTCTGCTGGCTAAGTTCTCCATCACGCCTCAAGCAACGTTTTCCGCTTACTGTGGTGATAGTATGAGATTTTTAAATATTGTCAGGTTATTTGAAACCCGCGAATGTTTGTCTTTCTTTATAAAAAAAAGTGATAACCGAAAAATGAGGATATTTTTCGATGCATAAGGCATGCCTCTCATTTCTGTAGCCCTCATATAAGTGCATTTAGCCTAATTTACCTTAAAACATATAAAAAAATGTAATGGCTTTTGATTTTCCGTCAAGCCTAGTCAGGAGAGCAGTTCCGAGGCCCTACCTCATGTCAGGCAAAGTTCACCGTTGACCTGAATTGCGCTCTGTTTGCAGGTCATGTTTTATGATTGAGTTCAGTTGAAGCCCTCTGACGGGTATTGATGGTTTTGAACATTGGAAATATTTTAGAAACATTCTATGACTGGAAGCTGTACATTGCCCTTTATCTGGATCAAGATCACAATGATATGTTATGGCATAATAAAATGTAGATAAGTTAGTATTAAATATTTAAAAAACGGTCACCGAAAAATTTTACAGGCATTTTACCACACTGTTGCAGTATTTTTCATTTAATTTTATCGTATTTTGTAAGACATCTGTGTACCTTTTTTTGTTTATTTTTGGGGTGTCATGCCGTGTTGCGCTACCTCCTCCTTTAGCCAACGTGTACCTATCTGTGTACCTATTTATGTGCGACCTTACTAATAATCGTGGTGAAAATTTATACAATTGATGAAAACCTTACTAATCAACTAAAATTGACATAAATGATATTCGATGGCTGGATACGCGCCATAAAATATATTTAAATACATTTGGGCATTAATCTCATTTAAATTAACAATTTATGGTATGGGACCATGGTGGTTGTATTATATTGAATTTCCCTATGTGACATTGAAATTCAGTGAATTCAGGCATTTTCTGACCTCTGTGGGGCAAGCAATTACTTCCTACGTGAGTGTTGGTTAAAGCCAATAGATGTTAGTCATAATCCAATAATTAACCCATAATTAAATTATTGTTGTAAGATTTTGACACGTACTATTAATTTGCAAATTCATATCCATCGTGTGAACTACCTTCCTGTGATAAACACCTGTTGAGATTGTGCACTACCGCCTTGGCAAAATCAATATTTGAAGGAAACTAGTGTCGTTTGTGCTGGACATCGTGTGGAGAGCTGCATTCTCAGAGTGAGTTTTTGTTTTGTTTTCACTGAGGATTTTGGAATTGCTGCATAATCTTTTTTGTGTCACATAGGGAAGGGTTCATCTTTCATTAATTACATAGGGTGGTATTCCCTAGTGTCTGGGGCTATTGACACGCCCCTACAACGGCCATAAAAAATATACGCATCGTTTATTAACTGGAAACGGTAGTTTATTTGTTGTATAAACTTGAAATTACTCATCGAATTTCAAAAAATTTCCAAAGAATTTCAAATGTAGCATATATTCAATTTGGGAGGCGGGTTTGAAAACCGCCGCGCCGGGAACCGTTTGTTGATTAAGCAACACCTCTGCCATAGGTCACCCTAAGTGTTTCGCTACGTTTGGTGATTTAGCAGGGGGGGCGGGTTCATGGGGTGAGATTTGTCCAGTTCTTGGCTGCGCTTGCGTCTGCCCACCTGCTGCGTGGCGGGCCGGATGGAGAGATGCTGGTTGAGGAAGACCTTTTGACATATCCAGCCGGACTCTCTCGACCCATCACCTTGCACCGCAGTTGGAGGGATGGATTTATACGTCCGTCACTCTTGAACACACTGGCCCCCAGATTCCTACACACCCCTCATACCTTTTTCCTTCCCAGAACTTCCTATCCTTCCCTTCAGCATCCCCTAATTGGGCCCTGAGGGAAATTATATTCCTCAAGGCCTCCTGTGTGGAGCTAATGTAAAAAAATATATTTCTTCTTTTTGGAGACATCGTGATAACAAATACCATTTTTAGAAACATACTTTATTATTTTTAAATTGGAATATTTTAATTTCACACATTGAAAAAGATTTTTAAAAAACTACGTTTATTTTTACTCCACACCTAGAAAAAATGTAGAGCAAATGAAATTTTTAAAACACATGCCTTTTATTTGGAGAATCTGCAAGAACACTGTACATTGAACAATATAAATTGTTTGCGCAATATAAACATTGCTTTCTGGGATATGTATTTACTATTTACCTTCTCGCGGATAAGGAAATTAGAAAAAAAATAACATGTCCGCAATAACCTCAAGTCGGAAATCTCATGTGTCTGTCTGCCAAAATGCAACGTTACGAGCTCTTTCGTAGCACTGATAAAGACATTTTTATTAGTACCTACCAAATCGAATCTGAGCTTTTACAGTCTTTGTTCAATGTGCAACTAAAACACCGGATAACGATTGAAATATGTTTTTTTATTAGTAAGGCTGGTGTTTGTATTTTGTGTTAAATATTAATCCCTTAACTCTCCTGTAAAATGAATATCGACTTGATTGTGATTGATTTATGTTAGGGTTTTGTTAATTTGTTTTAGAATGCGGAAGGCTGAGTGAAGGATTTATGAAGCTAATTTATGTTTTCATGTGTTCTTGTCAAAGTCAGAGCTGGTGAAGCTTACGTCAACTTTTACAGGTGATTCACAATGTTGCTATGAAGGACGTAGATTTATTGAGATGAAGGATTATGAAAAAAAACCTGTAAGCTCATTAATCTTCTCAACTTTCAATCGTAAACAATCCAACTTTTGGGGTAAAAACTTAGCTTAGTGATTATAACTCTGTTTAGTGATTTGATCGGTTAACCAAACAGATGCTGTCAACCTACTTCCGCTGTCGGTTTTCCGAAATACAACATACGACAACATTACAGTAGGGTACGTTTTCACCATGGGAAAGTTTGACTCTAATCTAAGATCTTATAATGTTATAATACCTGTCCCCGTGGAGACGATTCCATGTAAAATATGGTACCTTTTGGGGGACAATTATTCAAACCAGAAGTATCATCATTATGATTCATTACATAGTATAAAATGAAGTCACTCAAAATGTATGTGCGCATAAACTACGCAACGGATTTTCATGCGGTTTTCACTAATAGATAGATTCAAGAGGAAGGTTTATATGTATAATATCATTACATAGTATAAAATGAAGTCGCTCAAAATGTATGTGCGCATAGATCTTTTAAACTACGCAACGGATTTTCATGCGGTTTTCACTAATAGATAGAGTGATTCAAGAGGAAGGAATGTATAATACATGCTCATTATAGAAGATAAAAGCCGATAAATTCAAATATTCAATTCAGGCAGTGGGCAGCGGGCAGCTGGCAAGCGGGTGGTGTGGATTTTATAAAGTCTGCTAGTTATATTACATACATACGACATTATCAAACAGTAAATAAGTGTGATTTTTTTCATTAGCTCCGCAAAGGAGGCCCTAAGAAAAATTATTCCCCTCGGGGCCTATGTCAACTTTGGGGATGCTGTGTGGAGGATCCTTTTAATAAAGGAAGGACAGGAAGTTCTGGGAAGGAAAAGGGTAAGGGGTAGGTAGGAATCTGGGGGTCAGTGTGTCCAGGAGTGACGGACATATTTATTATTTTTTATTATTTACTAGCAGACCCGGCCACACGTTACTGTGGTTAACGAAACACAACGCCGTTACCCAACCACACCACCCGCGAATTGAATATTTGAATTTCTCGGCTGTTCTCTACTATAATAAGCATGTATTTTACATATAAACCTTCCTCTTGAATCACTCTATCTATTGGTAAAACCCGCATGAAAAGCATTTTGAGCGACTTCATTTTATACTATGGATTGATTTATTTGTATAAAGTATGTTTACAATAGGTTTTTTCGATGCCTGTCTCACTAGGATATACCTCCCACTGCGGTGCAAGGCAATATTCTGAGAGAGTTCCGCTGGAGAAGTCAAAGGGACTTCCTCAACCATTGTCTCCCGATCCGGCCTGCCATGCAGCTGGTGGGCAAACGCATCCGCCGCCAATATCCGGACAAACCTCATCCCATGAACCCGGGCACCCCTGCTAAGTCCAAACGTAGCGAGCCACTCGGGGTGACCTATGGCAGAGGTGTTGGTTATCCAATAAATGGTTACGGAGCGGCGGTACCCATACCCGCCTTCCAAAATGTGATAATTTATTATAAGGATTTGTCATATTCCTGGATAGAAACTTTTGTCCAAATACTAGAGTTTCAACTTCCCAGAGCTAGTGGGACTACGGCATCCTAATTTAGAGTAGGTATGTTGAAACGCTAAAAGTTAAAAAGGGTTTAAAATAGAGAAGCTCTCTTTATTTTATTATTATGAAATACGTGATTCACATAATAAATAAAATACATATTTTTATGTGAATACTGCAGAATAGTCCAGCGCAAGGCCACTATATCAACCTCGACCGCATATAATTTTGCTTTACTACATAATACTAAACAGACATTTCGTGATGTTTTTAAAATATTTAAATTTAATTTAATTCAATTGGATATGCAAAATTCGATTAAAATTCGATAAAGGTTATGGGTTTATTTGCGAGCAGCTATTATCGTAATATGATTGCAAAGCAAATAAATATCAATTTTTACCCAAATTGAATTAATTGTTCTGCAACAATATGTACCAATGTACTTGAAAAAAGTTACCCCTTCACAATTGCGTCCGTTATTCGCCTTTTAACAATTCCGGTAACGTATTTCAATTTGCAATTCATCAATCAGTATTCTGCCCAACCATCGCGGAGTTGCATTTCGCAATCAGCCCACACATAGAATCCAACTTATCTCCCGTAATAATATGTTGCGAGTTGTAATGATTTACAATATTGTAAAACTGAAGCGTGGATGTTACAGTTACCAAGTGAAACCACAAAAACTAAAAGAAGCAAACATTAGATGGATATATCAAGGAAATTATAAAATTATTTAATTATTGTAGTTGCAGATAGATTTACTTAGAATCAATTGGACTAAATAATGTAGACTGTAATAAAAAAATATATGGCGTTTCAATGTGACAACAATGTGAACATGTCAACAGTGGATAATGGAAGGGAATCTGGAATCCGTAATTTTCCTAAGCACGTTATTTTGATTATGTTATTGTTACTGGAGTACTCGGCTTCGCTCAGAGAGTTGATGTGAGATTGAACACGACGGAACTCGCTTTATATACCCCTACGAATGAGTAGCCCCACCCATTCAATAAAGGCTTCGTGAGGTCCACAATGTTCCAGATCATTCCAAGACATTCGAGAGCGTTCTGGAATGTTCCACAATGATGTTCCCGATTTCCTATTCGCGAACATTCCACAACATTCCAAAATGTTCCGGGATGTTTATTTATTTATTTATTTATTTCAACGCCATAAATAGCTATTACATCCTGTGATACATGATACACAGTGGTATAAATAGTGGTTATACATAGGTTATGATTATAACAAACAAAAATGAATATGAGCTCATACAAAATACACATTTTTATGCAGAATAAACATAAGTAAATAAAGGTGAATTCTTAGAAAAATTCTCAACATCAAGTATAATATACCTACTTTACTTTTATTTGTTCGTATTGTTGGATTCTAGGATTTGTTCTGGAATGTTGTGGATTGCTCTTCAATACTCTTGAATTTTCTGGACTGTTCTAGAAATTTCTAGAGGGGGAAACTTCCAGTCCTTATATCTTCGAAAGCACGCCCTTCAACTTAAAACCGGATTTTTTTATGGATGGGGGATAGAGGGCTACCACGCCAACTCCCTTGATCGTGCCGGGATTCTTCTCGGAGTTTTAGTGGGATGCACACTTTTGTGCACATTCTTTTATAATATTTTGATTACGTACTTGTTATTATGGCACTTATAAATCACTTGACTGAGCACATTGGTTTTTTACAGAGATTTCTTTAGCCGAGTCGATATTAAAGAACTGAGAGATTAGTTGATCATGGCACGAGTTACTCTAACAGACTGATTTGATTCTTCCTTGGGAGTTATTGTTCCACAATATAAGTAGGCAGTAATCGTCGTAGGTAATATTGGCACATGTCAGATAGGATGGGTATGGGACAGTGGGTTGATTGGAGGAAGGTAGATGTATACATATCAACTGCGTCAATAATGGTTTTTGATATTGTCAAACGATTTTCTTAAAATGTACAAAAGGGCTCGCTGATTTATTTGCATTATTTGTATTGTTACTCCATGTTAAATGAAGTATAAGGGCTACCGCATACATACAACTTTTGCATCAACTAAGCTGTTTTGTCGAGTTTTGTACTTCTCGTAATCTCCACACAACTAAACCGTTTAGTTGATGGAGGTGCTCATACAATTGATGCAGTCGATCGTCAGTTTTTAATATCTCCTTTGAATCAACCAGTCTTTATTTAGCAACGCTGAAGTCAATGTGTTACAAACAATGTCAATTAACAAGAAAGTTCTAGTTTGTGCTTTGCTTTATAGACATTTTAAAGGAGAAAAAAAGAAGATACTCTGTACATCCTATACTTAGTGACAGATTATCTAGTGAAATGTTTCATTCGTTACATTCTAAGCTGAAAGAGCACCCAGATAAGTTTTTTTTAAATATTATAGAATGAGTGAAGAAACGTTTAATGTAATAATATCATTCGTGGGTCCTTATATACAGCGTCGTGATACAAGATGGAGATGCGCTATATCAGTAGAAGAGAGACTAAGTGTTACTTTAAGGTAAGTAATAAATTAACACATCTATAACATAATAATCAACATTTTATTTTAATAATTAAAGCGAGACTGATAGTTGCGGATCGACTGTTCGATGGTATGTGCACATCAATGCAATGCAACATAAATTGATCGTTTGACCGATAGTTGTCCAACTTTTTAATCAAAAGCAGATCGATACAGCTTTTTGACTTTTTTGTCGAACGTCTATCGAGTTGACAGTGTGTGCACTTAAATATATTCCTATAAACATATAATAAATAACAAAATAGTTGTTCAACGAAAATTTGTATGTATGCGCTAGCTCTAAAGCATCTCAAAGAAGACGCATAGATACACATCAAGTTTAACATAAACCTAACCGATAACCAACCTTATGCCAGCCCTACACCACTACTTAAACTGGGATCATATATTAGATATCTGGATAAAGACTAAAAGTGCTAATCGTCACAACTTTATGAACACGACAGTTGATGAAACTGGAACAAAATATATTTTGATTACCTTATTACGAAGCCTGTACAATTCAGTCATCTTGGAATGATTTGACGTGATTAGCCGATATTTTTCAAGTGTTTGTAACTCAACGACATAGATATTTTTAACCATTGTTCGTTTAGACAGCATTGCAGATATTTTTGTGTAAGGTTCATCAAATCTGGCAGGTTTAATGTTTATACTACTTCGGAATCGAACCCGTAACCTCTCGGCTCATAGTTAAGTGCATTAATCACTCCACTATGAAAATCATCAAATTGTTATTTCAAATAGGTACACTAAAAGTGATGTTTACTGGCGCTGGCAAAGGCGATCAACGACAAAGGAAGCTAAGTGTTTGAACAAAGCAAAATATCAACCCCAGCGCGTCAGTTATTTCTTGTCAACTGGTGCGCGACTCAGCCGATGAAATGCGCAAACAAAAAGTTCCCTTTTTAAAAACACAATACTTCACACAGTCAAACAGAACACCTTATCCCCACCATTTCCTAAAAAGACTAGGCGTCATATCGAAAAACTAAATAATATTCTTTACTGTACATTCCACACAAGAGTCCTCAACAGTTCGGAGCCGGTCGTACTATTGCATCCCCGATCGGGGTATGTTGTGAGGCTCAACGGAGTAGGGAATGACGTGAAAGTGGAATATTAGAATTCAAATCTGGTTACCGAACATCGCTAAAGACATTTCAAGCAATTTTGATTCAACCGGTCTTTCACCGGGGCGCCGCGCGCCGGGCGATGTTGGTAATATCTTCCGATGTTGGTAATGTGCATAATATACAATTTAAATAACGATTCCGGGTGTAGGGAGGCAATCACCACAAATAAGTGGCAGTTTCTGTCCAACTAATTTCAAACTTCAATAACACTCTAAAAATAAACATGGCACCATCATTTTAGCTACGTTAACGAAGAAATACGAAAATTTGTAGCAGTACTTCCTGACATTTGTGGTGGCTGGAATCTGCGCATGCGCAAAGTGAACCCATGATTTTCGACTTTCTGTGTTAGACATGTATTTTTTTACATCAGCTTTGCGCAGGATGTCCTGAGGAAAAACAAATTCCTTCAGGGCCTGTGTCATCTTCGAGGATGCTGTGTGGAAAGTATTAAAGTAAAGCGGTGGGTCAAAACAGTCTTGCTGGAGAGGTCAAAAGGCCACGCAATTGGTGGGCAGACGCATCCAGACAAACCTCACCCCATGAACCCGGCACCCCTACTAAGTCACCAAAACTCACGTCTTATTATATATTTCCTATGAAAGTCACGTATTCATGAACGGGATCATATCTCAGAGGTTAATTATTTGATCTGAAATAATCAAGTGTTTTTTTTAAGAAGTGTGTTTGTTACAACTTATTAGAGGGCATTACCGGACAAAACCAGAAATATGTCATTTTCAAATCAGATTTTAGACGCATTGACCCTTTTCCACAAAAAATTATAAATGGATTTCGAAAGATTGTTCTTTAATCTAGCATTCGCATGTAATAAATTTTGAGAAATTTTTTTTAATTTTAAGTATAATAAGGTTATTCCATAGGTCGTTGGCAGAATTGTTAAATTTTCAAAAAAGATTTTGTATTATACCACACCCATTTCAAATAAAATAATCATGCAATAAAATAAATCGATACATTATCTAGCAAACGCATATTTTAGAATTTTAATTTTAGTTTCAATAAAATCATTAAAAAATATGTACGTACAGGTGTTTCTTGACGAAAATTGGTCCATTTGTGTATTTATTTGCGCACTTACAAACTAATATAATTCAGATTTTTTAACATTCTTATTAAACTTAGATATTATTGAAAAATGATAAATACTTATAATCAAAAAATAACTACAAAAAGTACATTATTTTAATAGTTTTATCATTACGCCTTTCAGCATTTTTGGATGAAGGTATAAATTAAAGCTTGATTTGGATTGAAATAAATTCGACATTGAGTTATTATTTTAAAAAGCTGGTACGGAGAATAATTAATCTTTCTCATTGTAACCGCCCTGCACGATCGTAAGAACAACTTTCGACGAAATGTGGATTTTCGTCCGCTGGCTGGTTAAACGATCTTAAGTACACGACATGTATTTCAAAGACTCGAAGAGATACTTTAAAACGATGTACCTATTTAAAAAAGTTAGAATATTTTCTTAAAATATCACCACATACGTAGGCAAATTACAACTGGGTTTACAAAAATAGGGCATAAAAAGGTAGAACAAAAAATTTCAAAGAGACGAAAAAGGCAGGACGCCGACCTAAAACCATCGCGTAGTACGTACTTCCGTGAATGTAGGCAACGAAAGCGTGCTCTAACAACCAGGGGGGTATCAATCTGACGAACCTTGGTCAAGTATGGATGTGGATTTCATTGCTGATGAGATTGAATGTGCAATATTCATATTATTTAAGAGGTATAAAAGCCAAAGTCTTATAACATGTTTTGTATTTCTCGTCCCACTACCCTGTACTGTATTATTAAGTATAATTTACAGAACTCCATTTTAAATGAGGTTAATGATATTTTTACAATCTCTCCACACAGGAGGCCCCTTTAAAAGAAATCCCCAAGGGCCTACGACATCTTTGAGAATGCTGTGTAATGGGTCTTTTTAGGGAAAGGAGGGAGAGGAAGTTCTGGGAGGAAAAGAGTATGAGGGGTGGGTAGAAATATGGGAGTTAATGGTTTCAGGAGTGATGAACGGATGAATTCATCCGTCCCACTGCGGTTCAAGGCGATGTGTCGAAGAGTCAGCCTTGAGAGATCAAAATATCTCCCCCAACCAGTATATCAGTGCACAGCCACGCAGTGTCGGTGGTGCAAAAGCATCCACCGACACATAGACAAACCTCACCACATGGACACGGGCACCTCTGTTAAGTCACCAAACGTAGCGAACCACCTAGATTTATGTCACATGTGAGAACGTTTAAAAATAAAATGCTGTCACAGGCCAAACAACTCCGAGATAAAAATCACTCTTTAACTGATAATAATGTCAACTTATTGCTACAGCCTTTTTTGCATAGAATCGTAAAAGGGTAATCTATTATTATAATAAGTAATTGTCATAAATTCATGACGATGAATTGGTAATACGAGCGTGGCCAGGAGAAAATATAATTTTAAACGATAATCTACTTCCAGGTATTTAATCCAAAATTTTGGCCAATTAACAAAACAATTTCAATTAAACGTATTAGTTATTTAGGCACAGCGTTGATGAATATTTGCCAAATTCATTGTCAGTTTTAAATAAACACGATTATTACCATTAAATCTATTAGTTAGGTGGGTATTACGTTGATTGATGTTTGGATAAACTCCAAAATTGCATCACTTCATATATTCGCGCTTAGGCAATTAATGCGGCCGCAATGTGAAGAATCTTTGTATGCGGGAATACAAATGCCGGCTAAATTTCGTAATTAAATTGAATTTCGCAACCACGCGGCAGGTAACCAACTACGTGACGACCATTCTGCGCCAAAATTAACCCTACGTTATCTATTTTCTGTTTATTAATCAATACTTGGTTATGTATAGCCATTCATTTCAATTGACTGGAATTGATTGAGAGGTTTTAATAGAGTCAGACTAATTATAACGTGGAATTGGAGAGATACGTTTGATATTTCCACCCATCAATAATTCACCTAGACATTGGAATCCATTCAGAACTTCTGCGGATTATTTGAGTGCCTTCAAACCTTATTATTTCTAATCAACTAAATAAGAACATGAGCCGTGTAACACTTTATTGTTAAAAGTTTTCTGGTGGTTGACGAAAGCACAACATTTTAATCAAGGTAAAGGACATAAAAGTTTTATACTAAATAAATACACATATTAAACTATAAAATAATCAGATAAATTCCTACTCTTTAAATATTCTTAGAAATACGTAGGTACCAGATAATTTAGTAAAGTTCGTAGAAAAGTGTTTTATTACCTTATACTCGATACAATGCGCAATAACAAATCTATATGTGTAAAAACCAAAATATATTTGCTCGGAGATATATGAGTAGGTATATGAGATGTCTTTGTATTGCTATATTAAACGTATTAAATGTTTGAAACTTTCAAAATACCTTCTTATCCCCGCGAAGGTTTCTGGATTAAGAGTATTACAGCCACGTGACAAAACATCTGAAAAGTTTTTTAATCATTGCAAAAATTCTTGCAAACTGTCAAATTTGAAATTTTTAAGCTCTTAAAAAAATATATGTTATTCTTGAAGATAATATCTAGACCAGTAGCGTAGCGAAGGGGGGGCAGTCCGCCCCGGGTGCCACCCGACAGGGGGGTGACACTCGCCCGTGGAAAAAAAAATTACGAAGGATATGGTCACCAAAGTATTGTACACATGAACACGGTCTGATACTTATATTTTTATAGCTCTATGGCTCCCCGTGGAGTGCCCCGAACTTTGTATTTATCGGTATTTTTATAGGCGAACGTAGCCTATTCTAGCCCCCCCCCCCTCCACCCAGGATAGACCAATTCTATGAAGTCGAAATAATTAGCGTTTTGAATTTCTCAAGTTAACTAGAATCAGGCGCTGTATCGTGCGTCAGGCGCTCGGAGCAGCCTGACGCATTCTGACCGGTCTCGTTATTATTAAATAAGAGGGATAATTAACTTTTTGAGACCTTAAAAGTATCAAATAATGTTTATTACTCTGTGTACATTACATATGTAAACTCAAAATAATTTTATCGTAAGTATTGTGGACGTATACCGAGTTTTAAGAATATGTGCAGATTGTTATCGTGATTCATTAGATGCGAAGTGTTTAAAACCCAGGATGGGTAGCGAACATTTACCAGATGTGGTCATTTGTTCGGTCGTTGGGTGTCATAGCCGTACCCCTGCGCACCCCGCACCTTTACTGCAACCCCCGCTGCTCGCCGCTACGCCCGCAGTCGCTGTATTTACGTCTGTGGACCATATGACCCGTTCGATGTGTGGGCCACCAAAACGGCCTTCTAAGAAGCGCACCAGAGAAGAGAAACAACTGATGACCTCTGCAATCTCTACATCCCTAGCTGCCCCCGCTGCCAACCGCCCGCGCCTGCCCCGCCCCTAAGCACATGGACTAGGAAGATATCGGACTGAGCCCGCGCCCTTCGGTTTCTACCAGTGCCGTACGTATGGAGTGATAAATGACAAAATAAAATACCTAATAAGAGATAGTGTTTAAAACAACAATCAATAATAATAAACAGTTCACAGTGACAATTATTACAGTGTATTACGAGTATATACATTTTCGTTAGCGTTGATTACATAATAATAATAATAATAATTGGCTAATTTATATAGCGCCGTTTTCGTGGAAAATCACCTCAAGGGCGCTGTACAAATATCATATAAAAGAATTAATATTACTGGCTTAAAACTAAGATTTACAATTACATCTAGTGACTTACATCTAAGACTTATAGCTACTTATATTACTGGCTTACAACTAAGATTTACAATTATAACTAGTGACTTACATCTAAGACTTATAGCTAGTGACTTACGACTAAGACATATAGATTCTAACCTAAAACTGGTGACTTATTAACACACATATTTACAATTAAGATACATGTTATTTTTATGGTTTCTTTGCAATTGTTGTTATGAACTGCAGATTTATTAAATATAAGTCTTGAGTATGTGTGAGTAAGATTAAGTTAGGTTATGTTAGATTAAGTAGATTAAGTTAGATTAAGTTAGACTAAGGATGTTAAGTAGATTACTAAATACATAAGGTAAATGTATTATTGGGGGGCAAGTATTCCAATAATCCATGCGCTTGATAGCTGCAAGACGAGTTGTTATCTAGCCTCCTACATAGTTAAGTAAATTAAAATACGTACATATAAAAAGATATTTTATTTAATTTATCGGGGGCTAGAATTCCAATAATCCATGCGCTTGATAGCTGCAAGACGAGTTGTTATCTAGCCTCCTAAGTTAAGTAAATTCTAATGTAAAATCCATGCTAATTTGTACAGCGCTCTTGAGGCGATTTTTCGCAAAAACAGCGCTATATAAGTTGTCCAAATTTATTATTATTATTATTATAACTTTAATAGGGGGGATGTGACGTCCGCCCCGGGTGCCATTCATTGACCCATGCTAACTATGCCACTGATCTAGACGTGTTCCATGCCGAAACGCAAATTATATGAAATTCCCTCGATAGAAAAAAAAAATCGCAAAGTGCGTTCCGAAAATTATTATAAACACATTCATTCCACTTATTTTAGAAGTTTTATGTATGAACAAAATCACAAAAAATCACAAAAATCACAAATCACTTCTTTAAATGCTATTTGAGATGTTCCCCACGAGATTTTTGCTCTATTTTAAACGAGTCGTGTTTTATTAAACATTTTCAGAATTTTCACTTCAATTTAATCGTTTTAAATATTAGCGCGCTCTCTCCAACATTCATAATTACATAACTCTCCATCTTCTTTTTGAGCGGGGATACGGCGCCTTAATGGATTTATATTTAATAATATAAACCCATTGGCGCCTAATACTTTGAATGGATTCACGAATTTATTTACAATGTTTCTTTTTTATTATTGTTTTTTGAAATATATTGTGTAGGTACAAACAATACTAAATAAACATTTATCTTAATGGAACCTAATTGGTCCAGAACACAGGAATGTTTTTGTTTAAACATTAATGTTCTACTGTTTGTTTCCTAAATAAATATTATTAAAATTCTATGACAATTGATTAAGTAATTGTAAATGCACAACAATATTGAATAATTAATTGGTATTGTAGGATTTTTTAAAGTACTTAACAGTAATTGTATAATGACGAAACGAATAAACTTTCTTCTGCAATAATAATTCTTTTTATACAATATGTGTAAATATACATGTTTTTAGAATGCCAGACATTACCAGGTTTACGAATAACCTCATATTATTTCACAATCTCTTAATATCATCACAATAAGCGAAAAATGTTCCTTGTGTCGTGACATAGCCAGCTGATGAATTGAACTTACGACGCCTGGGTGGGAACCAGGCGCGATGCCAACTTATGGATGACCGGTCGATGTATGAACAATTGTAGATTGATAATTAAAGAAAGTGCGAATACTATCTGGCTGAATAAGGTCTGGTTTTACATGGTTAAGGCCATTTTAAGCAAAGTTTCGATTCTTATTGGCAGTCTCTCACCAGAGCCATAACTTTCAAGAATATTTTGTTGTCATTATAATTTTCAATCGATCACTTTTTATCAATTTATAATCAAGTTGTCGATTTATTAAAAAAATGAACATAAATAAAACATAAACAAATACATGTATTTCCAAATAGAAAACATTTTCAACACAGTCATTTTTTTTTTTCAAATATTCCTGTCACGTTTGCAGTGCACCTGTGTACCGAGCACCTTGTGTGTCGGTGCGGCGTCGGTCCTACTGCAATTAGAATCGAATTACTAAATTGTTTGAGTATCTCAGGTAACGTGAGCATTCCCAGTCGACAATTAGTCTAATACAATCGCCATCGCAATGCAATTACATAGCCCAGTGAGTATAATGCAGGCAGCTCGCCCGCAGCGGTTTGGCGGACCCCAAAGTAAAATGTGCACAATATTGTTTGGGGTTTATGACAGTGTTATTTATTGGTATACAAAAACTTTGAATATTAACGTTGTGTTGTATAACACAACGTTATTATGTGTGCACGAAATTAGGTGAAATGGGAGTTATCGCAATGGGACCGTAGCCTGAGTGCTCACGGCAGCTATTCGTATCCGCATTCGTATTCGTATTCATTGAAAACACTCATCCACATTTTAAAAAAGGGATTTAACACTAACAGTGTCTCTCTCGCAAAAATAAAGTTGGTTGTTTTCAGGTGGAAAAAATATAATAAGCAGTAATTGTTGAATGAAACACTAGTATATATTTAATCATTTGGCGGGTATAAGATAAGCCGCCATAGCTCAATTGGGAGAGCAGCTGACCGGCAATCAGAAGGGCACAGGTTCAAGTCCCGTTGGCGTCATGTATCTTTTCTCGGAAGATTTTTCAATGTGGATGAGTGTTTCAGGCTGATAATTATTGCTTATAATAATTGTTACAAATAACTTTGTTTACATCACTTTTATTTGTACACAATCTACATGTTTCGTGAACGATGTTCACATCATCAGGATCAAATGTACACTAAACTTAAAAATTAAACATAGATCACATATGGGACGAAGGGGAAGGGGTAATATTGAGGGGACTATATAATATTAAAATTGGGGATTTCAAATTCATTAGCAGGGAAAGACCGGTTAAGTGGGAAAAGGTTCAAAAGAGGGTTTATAAAAATTTGTTGCTTATTAATTATGTCTGCTTTATTATTTATATTTTTCCTAATTTCTAAAATCTCTAAATTATTTATCTGTGATGCCTTATAACCCGTGTGTAATATTTTAAGTCCATGGTTTTTGTCAAAATTATGATCATTTTTTATTAAATGATCTGCGAACTCAGATTCGCTATTGCCATTTAATGCCCTGAGATGTTCTTTAACCCTTACTTCAAAGTTTCTATTTGTTCTACCTATATAAAAGTAATTAAAATCTTTACAATTTAGTTTATAAACGCCCGATTTTTTTTTGTTTTAATGACGCTATCTTTGTTGTTAAGGATGAACTTTTTTAATTTATTATTTGTACAAAATGCTGGTTGTATAGTTCCGGGAATATCTTTACTAATTATTTTTTGACATATTATTATTAACAAATAGAATTCTACGCCATTGATTATTTATTTGTTTAGAAAAAAGGTAAATATATTTTTTTAAGAATTTCTGGGTATTCTTTTTATTTATTAGTTGATCTATTAATTTAGCAGATTAACCATTATTAACTGCTATTTGTTTAATAATATTTAATTCCAAAGTGTAATTCGGAACAGACAAAGAAATCGTAATTAATCTATTAATCCACAAGGAGACAATTTTGAAATTATTCAGAATAATCCCATTAATAAGTGTCAAGAGTTGGTGAAGGAAGCGGTGAAACGTAGTAAAAGTGACATATTTTTAAACTTTAAAAATAACAAAAAAAAAATTTAAGTAACCCACAGATACCCAAACTTTATAGCCTATTAAAAATACATAAACCGGAAAAACCAATCAGGCCGGTAGTATCTAATTGTAACGCACCAACATTCAAATTAGCATCAACACTGAATAATGTAATTATGAATGGTAATGTATTTCAACCAACGTACACAGTGTGATGAATTGCATTGATCAACAGTGAAAATTAGGAAATATCGTAGCTTCCCACTTTAATTTAAAAAGAAAATATCAATTACTTATAAAACGGACACGTCTACGACATCTATCGGATTAGAGTAAAGTGAATTCATATTTACGGTAGGGATCTATAATTAGACAAAGTGAGACGAGTATTGATGAAAGGATCACAGATGGTATCAACAAATAATCAGAAACAGGGACCCCCCCAATATACTTAGCCCGTGATATATTGACAGCCAATTGAATTGCAGCAAAAGCGATTAAAAACCAATTCAGCCTATCAACGGGAAGAGGGCCGAACCCATTTTTAGAACAAAGGAACGACCTTTGGACTTAGCAATTAGGGATGTAATTAATGAGTTTGACGTTCCCACCAAACCGAGAGGTGAATAAACTCCATGGGAAGAAATAATCTGTTCAGGGACAAAAGTACGGTGACCCCAAGAAATGTTATCATTAACCGGTACGTTCCAGGGATCAGAAACCCTAGTTCTCGAACGCATTAAAGCATATAAGGTGCGGAAAAAAAGATACACGTAAACACGATGCAAAAGTTTAAGTGAAAGATTGCAAAGCAAGTGACGAAAACGTATTGTAAGATGTTAGGGAGATTTCCATCTATAATACGATTGTTTGTGACGACCGGAGATGATCGATTCGAGGGAAAACGTGCTAAAGGAAATGGAAATGTTGAAAAAACAATGGAAAATTATTGTTATCAATTCTAGACGGAGCTAGGATATTACGATGAAAGATTTAGGGAGGAAACGTCAAAAAAAAATGAGAGTTTTAAAGAATAGGCGAGGGTACATTTCAGATGTCTAGAGCAGTAACAAGTGTTAGAGAAGAAGATAGAGTGCAGTACGGAGGGGAGTGGAAAATGCTGAAAACATTGCGATAGAAAAACTCAGGAAAAGGAGTCATTTTACGTAATTAAAATGGAGGTTATAGAGTAACATAGTACGCGATTGCAGATAAAAAATGAGGCATTACAATGGTTGTCGATTTCAGATGTATTTTGTTGTGATAAACAAGGAATATTCGAACATGAAAATTGTTTAGATAAGGACGATTAGCCGTTAAAAAAGGTAATAAAAATTATCATGGGTCTTATGAAATATTTATATTAAAGAATTCTCGTAAAAGTTAACGACACTGAAATAAAAAAGGATTTATTGCCAGGTGGGTACAAGAACTAATGTATACAACTGTCAAGGCATATGGTTTATGGGATTTTGCGTAAGAACGGGACAAAATTTGGGAGGCGATCTCTATGAAGCAATAAAAATGACAGGAATTTAAGGGCCGAAGTGGGGGTATCTCCTATAAAGATGTTAAAAATGATATATTTATTAATAACAAATAGAAAATGAAATTTTCCAAGAGGCAGCAAACATCAAAAAACGATATGGTTATATCAGGGAAGTACGGGGAAGTGAGGGGAAAGGAGATACGACAGAGAAAAACAAAGGAAATCTTAGATTAACAGTGAATAAAATAAATACGGCTTGAAATATAAAAATCTATAGAGATATGAACAATAGCGTAAGAATAAATAAGGAAATTCATGGAAAGAGTGTCGTGAATAAAAGAAAATTCGAGAAAGAATGGAAAATTCAAATATACGACGTAAATAGAGAAAATTCGGTTTTAAATGGAAAGGTTCATATAGAATACAGAAAAACTCGTGGAAAAATAATAAAATAAAAATGAACAATTTGCGAGAAAGACTTCGACATGAAGATATCTCTGATAGGCGAATTTGGGGACAGATTTGGAACATATGGTAGATGCCGTACGCACGGACATGTTACGGAATAGATGAAAATAGAACTTTAAAATTATTAAATTCAAGCTAATTTTGTATGAACAACAGGACAAAGGAAGTTGGGCCATTAAACATGGATCTTACTAAATCCGGATCTTGTAAGTATGGAAGTACGAGACAGAATTTAATGTATCAAACGCAAAACGTACAAAGAGACCGCATTCGACAATAATGGAGAGGTTTCAAGAAATTACGAGTTGATAGTAATTAGATTGGCTTATTACAGGAGATTCAGATACGATCTTTTGGACCTGAGAGGGGTATAAAAGTCTAGACAAATGCCAGTTGAGGACAGTCTACGTCGTGGTCGAAAAGGTTGTAACTTCGCGGAACGTGACGAAACGGTGGGTGACTTAAAGTGGAAAAATTCTAAGTGATAATTATTTTGATACTTAGAAAAATTTCACATTCTAGTCAGTGATATACAAAAAAAATACTTTGCAGTTAGAGTCAGTGAAAAATAAAAATTAAAGCCAACGCATTAATTACTTGTGAAAAATAAAAGTGCTCGTGATAAATACAATTTGTTTTAGTGGAAAATTCGGATTTTATAATCACTTAATATCGTATTTTTAAACTTAGAAATTTCGCGTTTAATATTAGTGCAATAAATAACTGAAGTGATGTGATAATTTAGCGTGATGAAGTTATAATTAAATACGTGTGTTCAATCTAAGTGAAAGTGTTCTAACAAATAATAAATATTTAAATTAATTATCTTAAATAATAATAATAAAACAAAATAATAGTTTATTAATACATAAAAGTTCGGAGGGATAAAAAATTAATTTAACAACAATTTACCATCTCTAAATTAATCGTGAAGTAACTATCATTTAAAGTGTTATCTAACCAACGAGTTTTGAGATAAAATACAGTTTAGAACGATAGAGTTCATACATCATTTTAATTAATTAGATTAAATGAAAAAAAAAAAAAATTGAAGTCAAAAAGATTTAATTAAATTTAGGAAAATAAAAAATTAATTTAGGAAAATCGCAGCAAGGTTACCGTGTATTTCCCGGTCGGAAAAAACCTTGGTAGGGGTAAGTCTTTTCCGTTATAAAATTTTACAGATTCCAAGGAGAAAGCGGAATGGAGCAAACATTGGTATTTGGATTAATTATTTGACCAAGATATTACTCGCTTAATATGTGATATGTAACTATATTAAAATATTATAAGTATAATAAGTATATTTTATATATTTATATATGTAAGTATATAAACATATATATATGTAATTTTTGTTCCCAAGAAAAATTATAATCAAAAAAAAAAAAAAGAAAAACACTTATATAAAAAGAGGAAAAGGGTATCGATTCCTACCTCTGAATTCATCAATAACTATTAAAAGTAGTTATGTGTGATAAATTTACAAATCAATATTTTATATTTAATGTTATGTATGTATTAATATAATTTCAGAAAATCCAGAGCATTTGAAATAAGTTATGATATTAGAAATTACTTCAACCATAAAATAATTATACATATCAATATTATAAATTATTTATTGAAACAAAGTATATATAAATGAATAAATATGTATACGTAATCGGGTATCAGACTAGACAATTGCGCTAAGTACATCATTATCAAACAAAGAAAATTTTAGAGTCATCTCACACGTCTCCGGAATGTCTAAAGTAAACATACCTCATACGCTTGAATCTAGGTCACGAGGCCGTAGAGAATGTTTACAAAGCTCAAATTGTTTACAAAATAATTCGGTCACTGGGGCACTAGTTCGAATACAGAAAAAAGAAAAAAAAAATGACCTTGATTAGTGGATATCGTACTTAGGTATTAACTTCTAGGAACGGGATAAAATTATTATATTGCGCAATTATTAGGAACAAAAAGAAAAAAAAAATGACCTTGATTAGTGGATATCGTACTTAGGTATTAACTTCTAGGAACGGGATAAAATTATTATATTGCGCAATTATTAGGAACAAAAAGAAAAAAAAAAAATGACCTTGATTAGTGGATATCGTACTTAGGTATTAACTTCTAGGAACGGGATAAAATTATTATATTGCGCAATTATTAGGAGCAAAAAGAAAAAAAAAAATTTAAACACTATTTTTAATTTGAACGTAACGAGGTATCTACAGACCTAAGCAATTGAAAATTAACAGATTTATTATAGCAGTTCAAAAGGGTGTATTGAAGATTTACATGAAACAGTTGAAAAATCACGGGATAGCTTAATAAGGGGTAATGAGGATTTACATGATTCAATTGAGAATCACGGGATAGCAAGAGTTTATCAAAAGTTGAACATTGGAGGGGAGGGAAAGAAAAAAAAAAATACAGTTCAACCAACAGAAGGCAGTGTTCGCTTCTGTAACAAGGACCATTAATCAAACCATAGAGATGGCGGATCTCTCAAACAAAACCGTCAACAAAACCAAACAAAAGCTTGGAGTTATGGCGAATCTCCAGAACACATCGCCAGATAAGATCTTAATGTACTAATATATATTTATATTTCACACTATTCTTACGTATATATTCGGTATCAATCTGAAAATTTCGCAGAATTTGATGGGCGAGATCCGAGCTCGGGATGCGTTGCAAGTAGTTTCGCATTGCGAGTTATAAACCTTCCCAAAACGTATGTTTACATATATATCTTTTTATGTACTGTTCATTGAATGAAACGAACTCACTTACAATTAGTGCTTTAGGCCTGTCGGGTCACTCTCGTCTCATTTCTTGAACGTGGAGGGAGGATTCACGACCCGTAACTCCACACAAACCCGTGAGTATATGATTGCATATAGGACGAAACCGGTTCGCCCTAAGTAAATAGTAAACTTTGGAGGAGTAGGAATTTGGAGGTATCTGGGCTTGGAGGAAGACCTGAAGGCAGTGCATGATGGCGAAAGGAAGGTTCATTGGGACGCGATAACTTAGGTATCAATCAATTGAACCGTGCCAAAAGACTGTGCGAATTTTGGGTTGACTTCTGATCACCCTGCTTACTTGATGGAGGCCGGAGCCAAATTTTGCCAGAAAAAGGGTTATTCTGAGTTCGTCAAATATGCAATTAACTAATTACATTAACCTACTAAATCCATCTTTATATGTACCTTATAGCAGCCGAATCTAAACGGAGGGGCGCCCAGCAGATACGAGATTCAATCATAATCAAATTTACTAACATTTAACCATTTGAGTTATATTTAATTATCTGTTCAATTAGTCATGTGTAGTTTCGATTAGTATTGCTTATTCATGAATTCATTAGGATGTAGGGAATCATAATAAACGTCAAAGGGAAGTTAGTTCATTTAGAGAAATTACTTAAGGTTAAATTTGCAAGAGAGAGACCAATACAGTTTGAAATTCAACACTCTGTTTAGAATCAAGAGGGTTACCACAAAATTTAAAGTAATTAAAGTTCTATATCATAAATCAAAAAATTACACAACGTTTGATGGAGTTTAATTACAACCTAAATACGAAAATATTTACGTTCAAAGTCGTAAATAACGTATTTATTAGTTAAGTACATATATCGCTAAAGGTATGTAGTACAAGGGAGCTTTAAGTAGCTTTCTGTAGTTATCAGAGGAAATAAGGGTCCAATTTTATAAAGGCTTGTGTGACGTAGGGGAGGAATTTTCCATCCCTACCACACATATGCAAAGCCTTAAGAATTTAAATATCGATCAGAGCCAAGAGAAAAGGCGAGAATATTACAACTGTCTTGCCGATGAAAGGAGAGTTAAATAAGTATGAAAAGACGAAACATTACGACTGGTGCCAAGTGCCCAGGAGTAAATAAAATACAGACAAATATAAGAGTTTAGAGAAAAGACAAAACATCACAACAGTTAAGAATTCGTTAGAATTAATCAATCATTCCTTCAACGTTATGGACATAAAACAGCTATACTCAAGATCCATATTACTTAATTTACACAAAAACAACAAAACACCATACAAAGCTACACAAACAATACACAATACCCGAGCCAAAAACAACGAACTTCTCCAAACTCCTTTTTTCAAAACCACCTTCGGGCAAAGACACTCTAAATACATAATGCTTGCAAACTATACAATACACTACCAACTACGATCAGACAAAGTGACTCCTTTACAAAATTCAAACAAGATATTAAAAAATGGATTATAAGTATTGGACGCCACACTATCATAAATATCTGTAAAATAAATCACACATAGACAGAAATAACCATTCACATACAACCTAACCCTTATAAAACAAATGAAAATAATGGAATCTTGTCAAATTTAACCTATAAATAGACTAGGCAGAATTTATTTCATTACTCCATCTCCAACATTTATAAAATAACTCTCTTTCAAAGATTTACCACCCTTCCAATCACCCTTCTGTTCTAATTCTATTCATAACATGTATTTTACCTGAAATATCCTTATAACTACTATATTCATTTATATACCTGTACGCCTGTCTCGACACAGGTATACCCTAGTGAGACAGGCATACAAATAAAACCATTGTAAATATATTTTATTATAGATAAATAAATAAAAAATTTAACAGATTTTGAAATCCCTAAACACGCTATATTGGTTTCCTTTGATGTGATAAATTTATTCCCAAATGTTCCAATAGAAGAAAGTAAAACAATTATTAATAATTTGTTAAATTCTTCGTATTTTCGGAAAGACTTAATTAATGATTTAATTTTATTATTCGATGTTATTTTTAAACAGAATTACTTTCAATTCAATAATATAATATTTAAACAAAAAGATGGCTTAGCGATGGGTAGTAGTAGTACGAGCCCTTTGATTGCAGATACACACATTAAACTTGATACATATACACATAAAGATTGCCCTCCCCCGGCATGAACATTGGCACCTGATTTGGTGTATACATAAAAATAGGTGCACAGTCGGGAAACACGAAAAACGTCGCTCCTACGACTATTTGCCGGCCTCCGTGATTTCCAACACGGGTCTCTTCAAGACTCGAATTCATTCCGTCGTGCCCTCGAAAATACCCTCCACACAGCATTATTTCCTTATATACCTCTGTGTGAAGTTGATGTTAATTTAAAAAAAATACTCGTTGAAATTATCAAACCTACGTTTCCATTGTATTGTTTTATAACGTGACCGCATCCCTCTATTTAACTCGCGATATATCGTTTTTTCGCTACCAGGATGCGCGGTGGTACTCGGTCACGAAATCGGAGCAAAACATGATACATAATATGAATTTATTATCTTCAGGGGTATTATCATCGCAATCCGGAAGAAGAAAAACAGCCTTATGCGAGCCTTGATGGCGAACATAAGCCTTAAAGCTCGTGAGCTTCCGAAGACAAGATAATAGTCCAACAGCTTGCCACCTCGATTTGTCGGCCAAAGCATGTGAAGTATTGACTCGTGTTACATGTTAGAAGCAGTTTATGTATTAAGGGTGTAATGAAAAAAAAGTGATCTCATTCTTTGTGAAATAAACTGCCAGTGTTTTATCATTACTTCTGGTGAAATTGAGACATTTTCACTGGCCATTAAAATTAACTCTAAAAAGTTAATTGTAATGGCTAGTCTGAGAGGCTTCGGAGTCAAAATATCTTAAGTAAATTGGAGACCTTTCAAGAGATTATAAATCTTTCAAATCCGAATGGATCTATTTCTAGGGATTGTTGGTATACACCATTGAAGGGTATCCTGCGGCCGCGATCATGTTTCGTGTGGCTGAATAAAATATTTTTAAAATTTTACACATGGCTTCCACATGGTTTCCACGTGGCTGACTTAAATATTTTTTAAATTTCTGTGACGAATATTCAACTTTTGCTGTTGTGATATGATTTTAGATTTTTACGGCCAAAGGTGTCCATCGTCGGGGCAAATATATGATGAACACATCTGCCCTGATGGTGGACAATTAACTAACTATAACGCTGACGGAAACGATGGTTAAAGAGGGAGGTAGCGCAACACGGCGTTATACCCGGAGGTTTAGCTGAAAACTTCAGTCTTTCAAATTTAGCATTCTTAAACATTTAGATGAAATTTCAGCATAAAAGAGATGAACGCATACATCTATCGGATTTAGCCTGCGAGAAAATGAGATAGAATAATCGGTCTCCTCTTTGTGCGGTGCTTCGTAGCCTCTCCACTCTTGCCTACTTTAGTTTTCTAAAGGTTTCACTTCTGCCGTGTGAGAACTGCACACTTGTATTTTTTTAGATCTATGATCCGTTTTATAAAATACCAAAAGTTTTGTTGACTAAATTTTGTTTAACTTTCCGAACTATAAAAATCTAATTGTCTAAAATTGCAAGCAGGTGTTTCTTTATATGTTGTTTAACATTTCAGAATGATAAAACTCAACAGTATTTATTGACTTTACTTTGAATAGAAAAGAAGAGCGTATAGTTATTATAGCAATGTATTTAGCAACCCCGGGAATTTAATATTATTGTAATCTAATTTATTTAGGAATAATGGATTTATGTGAAAAACTTCCTAAGAGTTTAAATAACAAGAAGAATATCTTTTTTTAAATTATTGTATAAAAGTTACATACAATGGGAATTTATACCTGCTAAGCTACTGAAAGTAGCTGGTCAGCAGGAGATTAGTTCCACAGATTAGTTAAAACAATACATGAAATAATCTTAAACGCGTTAGCGTGGCTACAACATACACATATAACAGCATATTAACCATAAACATATTTATATGTACAGGGTGTCCGGGGGTAAAGAGCATTAACTTCGGGAGGTGATTCTACATGATAGTGTAAGTAAAAAAGATAAATAACTTTTTTCGAAATTTAGGGGTAGTTTTGTGGTAAAAAGATAAAATTAGACCGGCGTGCGCGCCCAGCTTTATTATTTTCCGCTGTTACGATACGGGCCAATCACCACCATTTATTGTTGCCACGATCGTGCCCGGCAGGCTCCCAGCAAGTAAGATCGTACATCACACTAAGGATTTTTTAGTAGGTAGATCTTTTTGTATGGGAAAAAAAATGTTGGAATTTCTAAAAAAGTTGTTAATCTTTTTTACTCCTACCATCACGTAGAATCAAATCCCGAAGTTAATTCACTTTACCCCCGGACACCCTGTATACACTAAATATTGTGATAATGTGATATGCAATGTTGATAATAATACATAGACCGTTTTTTATGGTGAAAAAATCTAGATTAAGAATTTTTTTTTTAAATATCATAAGACAGATGAGTATATAGTCATTAATAACATAATTGCAAATTATTTATCTGAAACATATATCGACTCTTTACTTCAAATCAGTTGTATAATTTCCCTACAAATTTATCTGGAAAATAACACGTTATTTTATGCCCGCACTATAAAGTGCTGAAAACCCACCGCTAATTAGATTATTAATTAGATTTAAGAACAGTTTTCAATACAAATTTTACGGCTTTCAAAATTAAACTCCCTGGATTTAATGGGATTGCAAGGGAAGCGTTTATCCATTGAGGAGCTTGTTGCATATATTATTTAAGGGTTAAATAAAGCCAGGGGCGGTATCTTATATGCTAATATTTGGACGATTTCCTGTTGGCCGGCGCTCCTGAAAGCTAAACGGGAACCCCATGGTTAAAGATAAAAACACCCATCGTCCGTCTCTTTGAAGTTGAGCTTTTCATTAACTGCTCTGGTTGAGCTTTGATGATAGCAATCAAATTGTAAAATTGCTTTCAATTCTGATAAAATAAGGCTTTCAGGAGATTTCTTTGTTTCATCATAATAGATATAAATAATATACATTTCTTTAATTGATAAACTAATGTTTGAGACAAGATTTTTATGCGTAGCACAATGGGTAACAATTATTATAAGAGTGTTTCAGGCTAAACATCTTGTCTAAAACATTAGTTTATCAATTTAAAAAAAATAATAATTAATATTTGACGTGTTAAAGTATTTCACCAAAAAATGTAGACATAATTTGTCTCGACGCCACCTAGTGGCAGATTTAGCACTTACAATGCCTTTCCAATGTAAAATAAAGTTGGTTGTTTGTAGGTGGAAAAATGTAATAAGCAGTAATTGTTGAATGAAACACTAGTATATATTGAACTATTTTGCGGGCAGGAGATAAGCCGACTATAATAATTAATATTTAACGTGTTAAAGTATTTCACCAAAAAATGTAGACATAATTTGTCTCGACGCCACCTAGTGGGAGATTTAGCACTTACAATGCCTTTCCCATGTAAAATAAAGTTGGTTGTTTGTAGGTGGAAAAATGTAATAAGCAGTAATTGTTGAATGAAACACTAGTATATATTGAACTATTTTGCGGGCAGGAGATAAGCCGACGTAGCTCAGTGGACAAAGCAGTTGGCCGGAAATCAGAAGGACGCGGGTTCGAGTCCCGTCGGCGGCATGTAGCTTTTCTAGGGAGATTTATTTCAACGTAGATGAGTGTTTATGGCTAATAATTATTACTTATAATATTGAATATACATTCCATTTATTTTATATTATTTTCATAAATATTTTCATGTGAATACGCACAAGAGTTCCAAATGCCCAGCGGGATTATAGCATCCCCTATTCGGAGATGAGGGAGAGGAAGGTTAAATGGATCAATCTCCGTTTCAATTCTAAGTAGTGATCTTTCACTTGGGCGATACTTCGAGTATCTACCACTATTTAATTTCGAACTATATAATTGACGAATATAATTTCCAAATTAACAATGATTTTTATTACGATCTCTTGTAACGATGTATTTCATTGTAGGCTGATTTACACGGTAAGACATTACAAAGCCGAAAAATCCCAAAGTCAGAAAGATAGTGCCTCTACGTCTTGTCCGAAGCATTCTCACAAAGAAGAAATCATTAAAAGATAAAGAAAACCCCCAAATTCAATTCCATAATCTTCCATCATCGATAACCCTTTATCCTTTTTGGAAGCACTTGCAGAACCTACGGTTAGATTATTTTATAAATCATTTGCCACTCTTTATTTGTCATGAAATGAAGGCTTCCCTTTCTCTCCAAGCTTCTTTCACCTTCCTGAGAGTTGAAGAAATGTACAGATTTGTAACTGATCTGCCAAATATTGATCTTTCGGCCGTAACGTAACGTAATGCATTAATATGTAGCTATTCGGTACTCCCCTTTAATTCAACCTGTATAATTGTGTATGATAAATCGAGCCACTATCAGTGGTACATTTAAAATATTGCATTTCTTTCTTGGCGAAATTAAACTTGTCAAAAATGGTAGATACCATTAAAAATTGCGGAACATTATGATTATAATTTCAAATAAAAGAATAACTTTGTGAACACCGCTTTTATTTATTATGCCTTATGCCGACCGGGTTTCGCCACAACCGTAGCTTCTTCGGGGCAGTATAATACTCTACTAAAATTACATAGTGTTACAGATAATATATGATAGAAACAAAATGGGCTGGACTCCTCAAGTGAAGGAGGAAGTAGGCGTAGGTGTAAATGAGGAATTGGGAAGGGAAATGAAATGTTCTTTGTCAATGGGGAACAACCTTAGTATTGGACTTTTGTTTAAATTTATTTGATTATTAATTAATTATTATAAGCAATAATAATCAGCCTGAAACACTCATCCACATTGAAAAAATCTTCCGAGAAAAAATACATGACGCCAACGGGACTTGAACCCGTGCCCTTCTGATTGCCGGTCAGCTGCTCTCCCAATTGAGCTCTGGCGGCTTATCTTATACCCGCCAAATGATTCAATATATACTAGTGTTTCATTCAACAATTACTGCTTATTATATTTTTTCCACCTGAAAATAACTTTATTTTTGCGCCAGAGACACTGTTAGTGTTAAATCCGTCGCTAGGTGGCGTCGAGACAAATTATGTCTTCATTTATTGGGGAAATACTTAAACTTGTCAAATATTAATATTAATAGCAGTAATTGTTGAATGAAACACTAGTATATATTGAATCATTTGGCGGGTATAAGATAAGCCGCCATAGCTCAATTGGGAGAGCAGCTGACCGGCAATCAGAAGGGCACGGGTTCAAGTCCCGTTGGCGTCATGTATTTTTTCTCGGAAGATTTTTTCAATGTGGATGAGTGTTTCAGGCTGATAATTATTGCTTATAATAATTGTTACCCTTTGTTCTATGCATAAAAATCTTGTCTTAAACGTTAGTTTAACAATTAAAAATAATAATGATTATTAATTACCTTACTATTAATATTTTTGGTTTTCCTTAGGCCTAGTGCTTCTAAATTATCCACCCTGATACCTTTCGTGTTTTTATGAATTAGGGTGACGCCTGAGTTTTTATCGAATTTATGGTCTGTTTCTATCGAAATCCGGTTGGCATAAGGTATAAAAAATAAAAGAATAGTTTTAAAGTTATTGTTTTATTTTAAATTAAAATGTCACATCACAAAGTATCTGCTTATATATGAACAAAAATTATAATTTTAGTTGTAGGATTTGTGAAGCTGAAAACATTTCTGAAAAAAAATGTCTCGGGATCATTGCATTTCAAAAACTTTAAAAATTGCGACACCTATCCAACTCTATTAATTCATATAGGCATCCTTCAAGCATTTGTCAAAAGAAATACACATTTCTAATAAAGAAACATTAATTCATATAATAAGTTTAGTAGGCACCAAAGATATTCAAAAACAAAAGTAGGCACCTACTTTATTGATTGTCTGATACATGATAAGTAGTTGCAATTTCAATTATTAAAAGTGCATTGACTTTACTGACCCATGCACCAAAACATAAATTGGAATGTTTAATTACTTAAAAATAAAGTGAACAACTGTACCCTGCTATATTTTTTTACAGAATTCAATAAATTTCATACATAAAATGTTCACCGATTTATAAAATTTATGAAAAAAATTAACCTCTGATAAAAAATATACATAAAATATAAATTCACAACGCGTACGTAAACTACGTAATGCGTACTCCTTTAAAAAATGTTGTGTACTTTAAGTAATCTTGAGAAAACATCCTGCCGACAGTAATTATTATTGAAAAAGAAGATAGTAGGTACTAATAAATCAAAACGAAAATATGAAAAAGAACAAGACAGAAAAAAAAATAAAAAGGTAATGGTCGAAACTGGCACTCGAATCCAGGATTTCTTTTATTACCTTAACGTGTATTGCCTTAACCTACTCGGCCATTGCAGCATCTTATTTTTATTCGAGTTCAAATTGCGACAGTCACTTTTTATATTTTTTCCTGTCTTGTTCTTTTCATAATTTCGTTTAGATTTATTATTATTTTCGTCTACATCACAGATTCTCAACGTGAGCAGTAACGCCCCCATGTGAGCATTCGAGACCTTCAGGAAGGCAGTACAAGACCCAGATAAATTTGGGTGACGTTGAGATGGCACAGGGGGCGTTTAGATGGGGCATGGGCAGGTAAAAAAAATGATCTAAAAAAGACAAAAAACAGGCTAATCATGTATTAATAAAGCAAAGTGAACTTTAATATTGGTTAATTTTTGTAAATATTGGTGAATTTGAAATAAGAGATCTACAAAAATGACTTAACAATAAGAGATCCCATGGCATGGCATGGCATGTGTACCAGTAAGACAAGAGATCCTGGATTCAGTTGCGACCGTTAAATTTTTATTTTTATGTGTCTGGTTTTTTCTCATATTTTCGTTTAGATTTATAGTTATTATCTTTTCCTTCGAGGAAATGTTTTTTTTTTTGTTATCTTACTCTTAAATCTATTTTTGATACCTGTACGCACCTAATCACCAATAACAAAATGTAAAAGCCGAAAACGCCGTTGGCGTTGTATTGCTAAATAATAATTATTATTTTTGTTACAATCTAATTTTAATACCAGATATTACCGACAATCCCAACACGGCGGGCAAAAAATATCATCACTGTACATCTCCAATCTGAATACTTAGCAACAACAAAAAAATACTCCATTGATTATTTTGTACGACATTATATCTGTGCAATCAATGTAGAAATTTAATGTTTTCCAATTATTTGTAATCAATATATAGTATAAAAGAAATTCCAAAAAAATGTACGTCCCGCAAAAACTCAGAAACGAGTCCCGGTGCTATCAAGGGAGTTATATGGTGTGATAGATCTCTATCCCCATTCCAAATGACATTTCTCGTTTTTACCCAAAGGGCGTGCTTTTGAAGATATAAGGGCTGGAAGTTTCGCCCTCTTGAAATTTCTAGAACGGTAGGAAAGTTCTAGAAAGTTCGATAGAGCTCTAGAAAGTTCTGGAGGGAGTGGCGGAGTGTATGTCGTGAAATTTTTGGGAATATAGGGAATCGAGAACATCGTTGTGGAACATTCCAGAACACTCTCGAATGTTATCCTGAGCGAAGCCGGGTAACCCAGCTAGTTTGACATAAAATGCTTTGATTTTGGATAATGTCATAAATAAAATCAAAGCGTACGTTGACAGAAATTAAACTTTTCATTCCCTATAATAAATATGTAACATAATTTTGACCTATTTCAACTCATATTTTCGTGTAAAAACTCTGAAAATTCCCAATAAGTTGACCCCTCACAAAAATATTTTACATTAACCGGAATTTCAAAATAGTAGATACGAATGAATTTTTCCAGGGCCGATCAACCCTCGTTCAGCTTTATTTCAATAATTAATATTACCGGAACCGGTTGATCCGATTGTAGGTCCGGACGCGGTTCCGGCTCAAAGCCTGGTTTTCTAGGTATTCCACCACTGATATGAATTAACCCTAAAAGGCTGATCTCAGTCATTCCGACTAACACTGCATGCATTTTATGTTGAATGAATAAAATGTTTGTGTTTTATAAGGGAATAAAACGTCTTAAAGATAGTTATGGAAAATGAGAAAAAAAATATTAATCGTAATTTTTTTGAGATTTTAAGTATACATGATTTTAAATGTATATTATTTTAAAAATATATATGTATATTTTTTAAGAAAGACAAACATTCCCGGGTTACGAATAACCTGACAATATTTTAAAATATCCTAATACCATCATAGTAAACGGAAAATGTTGCTTTTGTTGTGATGGAGGTCTCAGCTAGCCGAGGAATCGAAACACCTCGACCCAAACGCGATGCCAACTCGGCCACCTACCGGTCAAAAATATACAGCCTAACGTTAATATGTATGTTTATATATTTGGTTATTAAATATATGTACAGAGTGAAAAGGGACGCGCTTGTCGTACTTTAACCATTGGTAACTGAAATTATTTGGCGTTAAAAATGTATATGAAATTTTGACCTCCAGTGATCTTTTTGATGTTTTTTTGTCATCTAAATCATTAAAAAACAGTAGGTATTGGACAGTTAGGAGAGGGGTTTGGAGTTGGTAGGTTGGTTTCTCGGCTGAGTGACTAGTGATGACATGTAGAGATTTTTTTTGTTTAATTTTGAAAAAAAATTAAAAAAAACAACTACATCTAAAAAGTCAACGGAGACCAAAAATTGATTACATTTTTTACTCCAAATAATATCAGGAATCACTGGTAAAATTAAGTCAAGTACGTCCCTTAATCATGGTTTTATTTTTGTAGATAATAGTGTTAGTCAGATAGAAAGATTATTTGTGTATAAAAAAAATTATAAGTCTTCTAGGGTTAATTGCCAGAATACAAACAGCCCAACTATCAGAATACCCTAAAACGTTAACATTACAGCGACTTTGAGTTGATAACATAATTGTCCGAATATTACTATTATTGTTATTACATCGGGTTCTGTACAAAGCGCTTGTCTAAATGAGCCCCAAAGTGAAAACTTTTTGTATATTGATAACGAATTCAAATATCTATGAACAACTACAATTCTGATAGCACCTGATGTTGAAAGGAATTTAAATGATGCTGGTGAAATTTATGTTAATTGTTGTGTTTGTTAATTTTTGCACAATACGTAGTGGTTGGGAAATTAATGTAATATCTCGTTTTAAGGTACATCTGTCATCAAAACTATTTAGCGGAAAAGGGTAGGTACTAATATGAATAAAGCTGCAGAGGGTACTACCAAATATGAGCTTTGACTTTTTGCCCGGAAATTTTACTATTTTCATTTCAATCATATAATTTCCATGTTGCAGAATGGAGCAATAAAATATATTAAATCAGACAAAATAAGCCGACGCGTAATATTGTTTGTTTTTTTTTTTCAATTGATCGTTTTGTCAAAATCAAATTATCTTGTGAGGGGAAATTTTTTCACGTAGATAAAGCATGTCAAAGATTAGAACTACAATTTGGAAAAAATCATGGAAGGCAGGTACAATATGTGACCCATGAAGACTTTTTCATAGTTTGCAAAAGCGTGATGTACCTATTTTTTTTTGCTAAAACCCCTGAAATATTATGTTTAAAAATAAGTTAAACTTTAAAATTTGTCACTTCCATGAAATTAATGTTGTCAATTTTACAATTTTATAATAATACTACTTCCATCAAATTCTTGCCCATTATTCACCAAATAGAGATAAATCAAGCCATGAGAGTATAGCGCTCGTGTGACAGCAGCATTAATTATTAGGTATTAATTTTTTTTTTACATTAGCTCCAAATGAGGGAAATTATTTATCTCGGGGCCTATGTCATCTTAGGGGATGCTCCGCGGAGGGTTTTTTAAGGAAAGGTAGGAGAGGAAGTTCTGGAAAGAAGTAGGTATGAGGGGTGGATAGGAATCTGGGGGTCAGTTTGTCCAGGAGTTACGGACTTATGAATTCATCCCTCCAACCGCGCTGCAAGGCATGGGTCGAGAGAGTCCATCTGGAAAGGGAGGCTAGAGAATTGTGCTCTTCGGGATGATACTCGTTCGGGTGGCACCCGGGGCGTCATTAATATTATATTTACAAGAGAGTCCGGATTTTTTTTCAAATGTCAGGAATTTTCTCCGGGATTTTGATTTTTTGATCTGGGAACCCTACCCATACCTGAGCCGGTCACTTAGGTTATACCAAGCATATCGATGGAGGTCCTGTTCGGAAGATTGCTTCCGTTGAAGGAGACTAGATTTTTATTTCGATCCCTTTTAGACTTATCAAACATGATTGGGTCTTTGAAATAATAAATTCGACGAGGTTATTCTTACCCCAAGAGAAAACACTCTCGAGGTAACCGTCCATTCTTTGCTTCAAAGCCATTCGAGCTATCGGAATTTGTTTGCCCTTTGGGGGCTTGTCAAACAAAAAGCTATCATGGACTGTACTAACAAGAGGTCATTGATGTGCAACAGAAACAAAGTCGGTGACAGAACCGATCCCTGTGGGACGCCAGCATTTATCGAATGCGAGGAAGAGGTGAAACCGTCAGCAACCGCCTGAATCGACCTCTCCCTCATAAAGAAGGCAATCCACGTACACAAGGATGCGGGAAGTCCGTAAGAAGGCAGTTTGTTGATAAACCCTCGGTGCCAATCCCGGTCAAAGGCCTTGGAAATATCCAGTCCATTGGGTCGCACCGAAACGTTTCAGGCACCGCCCCCAAACATGCGTCACATACGCGAGAAGATCAACGCACGAGCGGTTCCGCCGGAATCCGTATTGACGGTCGTTAATGATTTTGTTTTTCTTAAGGTATGTGAGCAGTTTGTCGTTGATCACACGTTTCATCACCTTAGACATAACTGATGTGATCGCTATGGGGCGGTAGTTGGTTGGGTTGGAGCGGTCACCCTTCTTTAGAATAGGGTGAATGATCGCTTTTTTCCAACTAGAGGGCACAGAGCCAGTCTTCGGTGACATTTTAACAGGAACAGGCGATTTAACAATACTTACTTGTAACAATACTTGTTTGGAACTTCGAGGGCTTCCAGAATTCAAAGAGGAAACATCACAAACCTTAAAAGACATTATATTCAACACCAGTAAAACAGTAGACTGCCAACTAAATACAAATGATATTTATAATATATATAGAGTATCACAAAGAAATAAAAATATTCCTCCAACAGTTAAACCTAGGTCAGTGGTAATTAATTTTAATTCAATAGCGTTAAAAGAGGAGCTCCTTAATGCTATAAAAAAATATAACAGATCTTGCGAAAAGATTGGGGACAAACTAAACACGGGAACAATCGGATTGTCTGGCCCCATTACACCCATCTACGTCTCAGAACTCCTCACGTCTAAAGGCAAACGGCTTTGGTATCTAGCTCGCCAACGTGCGACTGAATCTAAATTTAGGTACGTCTGGACGAAAGCAGGTCTAATCTACATGAAAAAAGATGACTCTTCTCGACCTATATTAATAGATTCAGAACAAGCTATACCGAAGCTCTGACTACCTGCTCTTTATTCTAATTATCGTGATAAAACTACTCACTACCGCTTTATATCGCCATTTCATACTCTATTACATAACAGCACTATATTATATGAACACCTAGGATTTTGCATAACTCCTATTTGTACTGGAATAATTTTAATTCTAATTTTAATTTTAATTCTAATTTTAATTCTAATTTTAACTTTAACATTAATTTTAATCTTTATTCTCTCTAGAATGGTAACTACACTTATTACAAGATTATTAATTGATTTATTAGTAATAGTACTAATAATTCGGCAAAAGAGAACTCTAATCAACATATTTTATATAACCCAGATATTACTTATTTTTCATACTTATACTACTTTCTACTGTCTTTTGAAAGAGAAAATGCCACACACTAACTACATACGTTATTTATTTCCTGGATTTTATTTCAGATATTATTTCTTACTCAGATATTATTTATATTTCCTAACTACATCATTTTGTTTACAGTTTTGTCGCTAAATATTTCGTACTACAAGTATTGATATGATAATAAAATACTGTTTTAAAACTTTACCCAGAAAACATCAATTAATTTTTGAATTCTAATGGTAATAAACGATCTTCAACATGAAATCGATAGTATCATAGTGCCAAATACTGAAATAATTTTTGAAAACATTAACAAAATTATGCAATTTAATTGGGAATCAAATAGGATTAATATTGTTCATCAAAATATTAGAACGATGGGAAACTTGGATGATTTTCTTATATTTTTGGAAGAAATAAAATCTGTGGTAAAGTTCCATGTACTAATTCTCACTGAATGCAGGTTAAATGATTCATACATAGCCAAACAAATTTCAGGCTATAACGAATACCATACAACATTGCATATTAACCAAAATAGCGGAGTAGTAGTATATATCGACAATACATTAAATTCCTTAGTACAAGAAATAAACATAAATCAGTGTAATTGTTTAAAAATCAACATTAATGAGAATTTAGGTATCCTAGCTATCTACCGATCACCGTCGTTCAATGACATCCAAGATTTTCTGGAAAATCTTATTGGTGAGTTAAAAAAAACTAAGGATTACGCACAATATGTACTGATCGGGGACATGAATATAAATACTATAGGAGAAGTATTGCATAGGCAGTCCGACGACTACTTATGTGCTATGGCTGAAAGTAATTTTATTTCCATTATTAATTCTCCAACTAGGGTACAAGGTAGCTCAAGCTCGTGTTTGGATCATATATATACCAGAAATATAACAAATTCAAATGCATTTGTAATACATAATACAATCACTGATCATTACACCACTGCAATCAGTATCCCAAACTCAATACCCAAAAAACATAAAACTAATCACAAACAAATTATCGATTATGAGGCTTTATTAAATGATCTTAATAATAAAAATTGGGAATATGTTTATAAAGAGACTGAAGTTAACAATGCTCTAAACTATTTTATTAATGAAATCAATACATTCATAACAAAACACACAATAACTAAACGCATTCCATATAGTAAAATACATCTCACCCCATGGATTACCAACGGCATTGTTAAATCTATACACAAAAGAAATCACCTTCATAAAATAGCTAAACGAGACCCATTGAACGATACTAAACAGCAAAACTATTACCGATACCGTAATATTTGCAAAACCGTTATTCGCAAATGCAAAGAGCGTTATTATAAATTCTTACTTGATAAGGATAATTCCAGCAAAAACATGTGGAATGTTGTCAGAGACATAACTAAAAGTAAAAGAAATACCAGTACATCTGTAACTGAATTAAACACCGGAAATTTGATTATAACTGACAATCAATCAATTGCATGTCATACTAATCAATATTTTGCATCTGTTGGGTCAAATCTAGCAAAAAACATTTTATTAGAAACCCAGAAAACGGAAGACTCTTTAGCATTGACAATTGAAACAAAGGAACAATCCTTTTCATTTGATATTAAACCAACTACTGTAGAAGAGGTCTTAAAAATAATCAACAGCCTTAATACTACACATGTAAAGGGTCCAGATAGTCTAAATACACAAATACTAAAAAAAATTAAAAATCAGATTTCTGCTCCGCTATCATATATTTACAACTTAAGTTTTGCATCAGGAATATTTCCTGATCACTTTAAAAAATCAATAATTGTCCCAATTCACAAATGTGGACCTAAATCTCTTGTAAAAAACTACAGGCCAATATCACTTTTAAGCGCGATATCCAAAGTCATTGAAAAGCTTTTCAAAACTAGGTTAAACGAATATGTGGAGGAACATAACATTCTAAGTCCAAACCAATACGGCTTTCGGTCGGGTAAGGGAACGGATGATGCCATCGCATGTCTCACGGAAACTATTGCAGGGAATATGAACCGTGGCAAGAAAACTATTGCCCTTTTCCTGGACCTGGCCAAGGCATTTGACACAATATCTCATAAAATTCTTTTACAGAGACTTAGAAATATAGGAATAAAGGGAAAAGCTTTTCAATGGATAGAAAGTTATATATCTAATAGATTTCAACAAACCAGAATTAACGAGGCTATTAGCACTTCACTAAAATACACTTTTGGGGTACCACAAGGAAGTACACTTGGGCCCCTTCTCTTTATTATATACATAAACGAACTTTGTAACCAACACATTGGTGGCAAAATTATCACGTTCGCTGACGATACAGTTATTTTGTTTGAAGGAGATGATTGGAAAGAAACACACCACCTTGCGAACACAGGTATAAACAGAGTAAAACAGTGGCTGGACAGTAATTTGCTTACACTAAACATACAAAAAACAAAATATCTCACATTTAGCGCTACCCTTGCAGGGCAACCCAAAACACCTCATCACCTCACAATACACAATATTAAGTGTAGCCTTGGAAATAATAACCATACTTGTAAATGCGAAACCCTTGAATGTGTTAAATCTATTAAATATTTAGGTATAATAGTGGATAACCACCTTAAATGGAAACAACAAATTGAAAACACAGCTAATAAAGTGCGCAAGCTTATTTATATATTTATAGCATTGCGGGAAATTATAAAAACTCAAGACATTAAAAAAATATACTACGGGCTCTGTAACTCCGTCATAACCTACGGTTGCATTGGATGGGGTGGAACAGGATTAACAATATTATACCCGCTACTGAAGGCACAGAAATCCATTCTACGCGTCATTATGAAAAAACCCTTCAGATACTCGAGCGACGCTCTCTTCAAGGAGTTTAATGTGCTTGATGTTCGACAGTGTTACATAAAAAAAATAACAATGTGCGTCCACAAAAATATAAGCAAAACGATAACAGTCGATCATAATCATCAAACCAGAAGTAAGAGCAGAAACGACCTTTCCATTCCTACAAGCAATACTGCGGCTTATCAAAAAGTTTTCTCATACCTGGGACCAAAAATATACAACAAAATCCCCTCTCAATTTAAACTGTGTGATTTATCATCCTTCGGTACTAAAATTACAAAATGGTTATTAGAATTAGGTAGGACAGATTCCGAAAAATTATTAAAAAACGTAGTATGAGTTGATTTCTTCGATTTTGTATTTTTTATTTTCCTAAAAAATATTTTTTTATTTTTCTTTCTTACATTTATATATTATATTTTTATTTTATATTTTACATGTATCTATCTGGATTTTATTGTTTATTACTGCTAATTAGTATTTTCCTAAAAAAATACTTTTTTTTTATTTTTCTTTCTTACATTTATATGTTATATTTTTATTTTATTTTATATTTTACATGAGAATTTTAGATTTTATTTTTTATTGTACACCTAGAATAACACAACTTTTATCTGATATTGTACCTAATATCTAAGTAACTCCCCCAATATGTACCATTATTGTTTATTATTATTGAATCCATTAATGTGAAATTATGTACATGCAACCTGCCAATTTGACTGTCCTAAAACGGGAAACCTTCCTAGTTGGACAGTCAAAGCTTCCTTTTATATTGTTATTATCTTGTATGTAATAAATGTAATAATAAATAAATAAATAAATAAATAAATTTTGAAAATCTTCGTCAAAATTGGAGCTCTTTCTGCAGCGCACCTCTGCAATACCAGGGCAGGTATTCTGTCAGGCCCCCTAGCTTTATTAATTTCAAGCCCTCGTAAGACTTGGAATACATACCGATGCCGGATCCTCAGCTTTTTCATATGAAAACCGCAATGAGGAACTAATTGCCTAATAAGTTAGCCTTTTCGGCGGCGGTATTTGCTAGAGAGCCGTCAGGTGGCAGACTGGGTTTGCAGAAATTGCGACCTATTGAGCCCGCAAGCGACCAGAACGCTCTTCTGTCGTGCGGGCAGGCAGCCACCTTTCTGCTGATCTGCACGTCGTGCTCGAATTTTGACCTATTTATGATCCTCTTGCTTTCCTTTGCCATTTTGTTATATACTATTCTGCTTTCGGACGTTCGAGATGTGTTGTAGACTCGGTAAGCCGCGTTTTTTCGTCGCACTGCTTCAGAGCATTGTCGACTGAACCACGGCTTTGAGCCCACACCAGTTTCTTTAACAGTGGATTGGATGAAGCCATCCATCGCGGATGTGATGACTTCACCAATTTCCTAGGCACATCTTGAGGGATTCGAGGTCCGAAAACAGAGAGCTGACCACGGGAAAGCATTAAAATATGCCCGCAGACCAAACCAATCTGCTGATCTATAGTGCCACACTTTTCTATTCGGCCGCTTGTTTGGCGGTCTGAAGGTTACGGAGATTGACGTCGTCATCAAGCAGTGGTCGGACGATCCTAAAGGCGCTGTGACTTCAATCTTGTAACCGTGTGGCACAGTGGTTAAAAACAAATCTAACAGATTGGAGCGGTGAGTCTGGACATCAATAACCCTTGTAGGCTCCTGAACCATTTGCTCCAGTCCATGGCAGAGGGCAAAGGATTCCGCCTCTCGTCCAGCCGAGTCCGTTGGTCCTGAGAACTTTAACCAAGGTTCGTTATGAACATTGAAGTCCCTCAGGATCACAAACTCAGCCGTAGGGAAGCGGGGCAAGAGGTCATCAACAATATTACTTAGATGTTTAAAGAGTTCGGACGTGTCTGAAATGCTAAAGTTCGGTGAGCGGTATAAACACGCGTAAAATCTTACCATACTGGCAAGATTGACAAGCACCCACAATACGTCGAATCTAGAGTTCTCCAGATTCAACAGTCGCACACAGTTGACGTCTGCTCGGCTGAAGAGACAGACACCTCCTTTGGGTCTGAATTTGCCTGCGAGAGTGAAGCCCGGGCAATCCAAATAGGAGGCGTCTGTAGGCTCGGCTATCTGCGTTTTAGATAGGAAGAGAAAGTTAGGACGTTGGGAGAGAAGGTGGTGGTGGACGAAGTTTAAGTTTTTGTGCAGGCCGCGAATGTTGGTGAAATTCGCCAATAGTTTTGGCCTGAACCGGGGACTCCTGCTTCTCGCCGTTGTAATAATGATATTATTGTTATTAGTGAAATTCATGATTTTATTGATGGTTTTATTTTGGGTTGTGAGGAGACAGGAAGGTCCGGGAAGGAAAAGGTATGAGGGATGGGTAGGAAGCTGGGGATCATGAATCCAACCCACCCACTGCGGTGCAAGGCGATGGGCTGGGAGAGTCCGGCTGGAGAGGTCGCCCAATGCGCCCCAAACGCTACTGCTGGGTCCCCTCCGGTCACGAACCGGCACAACAGCAGCGGCGGGGTTTTTGCACTCGTTGATGGGGCAGCCCACCCTCAGTCGGCTGAGGGTCGGGCCCCTGTACTACCGAACGGCCCGGACAACGGTAACCGGTTGTAAAGGGTCTCCCTCAACCAGCATCTCCCAATCCGGCCCGCCACTCAGAAGGTGGGCCGACGCACCCGCCATCCCATGAACCCGGGCACCGCTGCTAAGTAACCAAACGTGGCGAACCACTCGGGGTGACCTGTGGCAGAGGTGTTGGTCATCCAATAAATGGTTCCTAGGGCGGCGGTACCCATACCCGCCTACCAAATAGCATAATTTTCTTTCGCAACAAAAAATTACCTTTTAATATTACTTGTAGGTAGGTATCCATTCTACATTATACTGACATAGAAATCCATTTATCCCATTTCCGTCATTATGGATGGTGAATGAAATCGGAAATATTGATCAAAACGGTGAGTATTTTCATATTTGGTGCATACCGAATAGTAGCAATTTTATATATTTATTTAAACGACATAGCATGGCTTTTACATTCAAGTGAGTACATGATGTTAAAAGTTTACAGTGGTACACGGGAGATTATCAATAACAAAGAAGGAATTCATTTAACAAAGTATGTTTGATAAAAGCAAGTATTTAGGTATAGCATACTAGTATGTGTTACTAAACTACTGTTGATATATTAAAAAAAAATATAATATGAATATTATAATAACAGAGAACATAATATTTAAATAGGATTATTTAGAATAAAAAAGATGTAATCAAAGGGGACTTGTCAAAAAAGTTGTCTACAGTATTTATAGGGACTAATAAATTTGCATTGAGTTTATTATTACCTACAAAGTTATCTTTGTTTGAAATTATTAAGCAGGTATTGCTAATTAGCTAACTGTTTCAGGACTGTCAGTTAAAGATTTAATAATAGTTTTGTTTTAAAAAAAAAAAAAATTTAATCAAATAATACATTTAAAAGCTATCTCTCTTCAGTCTGATAGTAAAGATATCTGAAGTAAGTGCCTAGTTGAGAATCTATGGCAAAATATTTATTTATCTTGAATTTCCCGCCCGGCTGGGCTTTTACACGTTCTTTTTTATTTATTACAAATAACATCTAAGTAAGCACAACAAAATCAAAGCAAAATCAAAAACAAAATCAAAAACAAAATAGAAGTGAAAATCAAAAACAACATCTAAAACAAAAACAAAGTAAAAGACGAAATAACATCGAAACTAAATACTCCGCCATGCAAGATGGAAAAATGTAATACTAGGAAAAATACAATACATAGGTAACGTCTCTTAAGTCGATGCTGAGCTACTTAGTTTGTTTAGTTAATTAAATTAAATTTGATGTTCTTCTTTTCAATATAAATTAGGTAATGACTTGAATTTTAAGTGGAAAAAAAATGTTTTGAATTCTAAACGTGATAAATCACTTTTTTTTTTCATTAGCTCCACACAGGAGGCGCTGAAGAAAATAATTCCCCTCTGGGCCTATGTCATTTTTGGGAATACTGTGTGGAGGGTCTTTTTTAGGAAAGGAAGGAGAGAAAGATCTGAGAAGGAAAGGGGTATGAGGGGTGGGTAGGTTCCCAATCAATTGGGAATGCCATAGTTCCACTAGCTCCAGACAGTTTTGGGACTCTTGTGCTGTACGAGCATAAAAAAATATAATGGTAAATAAATGCTCCATTCCATTGCAGCCAGTCTCATCTCACGTAACACCTAGATTTACCATTTAAAAAATCAGAGTCTGAAATTTACACGCGGTGGAGGTAAAACTAGAAAGTCGCTAGATGTTGTTTTCTTTTCTTTTGCTTGTTTTTTTTAAGTGGTTTGAAGATTTGATATTGATTTCACAAAATAAAAATGTTTTTTTTTTTTGATTTCGTAGGATTTGAACCCCCGTTCGCTTGATGTCTGTCTCTGGCCGCTGAGACTTGTCAGGCACCTTTCCAACTACGCTATGGAAGGCACGCGCCGAGGTGCGAATTTACAACATTATATTAGAACCGAGTACTTGGGTAGAACTGAGTCGTGACGCATTTCCGTTTAACACGAATTTCAAGTCACTAACGGCGCTAAAGCTGTTTACTTCAATAGCTTCTTTTAAATAACATATTGTCATAATTTCTGCACTCACCGAAATCAACTTAAAATTATAATGGCAAATCACCTGTCATAGAACACAAATTTCCTCGTGTAAATCCTTTTATTTTGGTTTTAGCTTTATTCTTTCGTGGGTATTCAAGTATTCCGTCAAAGACACTAAACAGGTAAATCGTTTGTTTTTAAGGTCAGTTTCGAGAAGTAGTGCCAACTTAACCATGATTAATACGTATGACTTTAATGACTAATGGGGTCCTAGAGGCACAATTCGTAATCAGAATCTCCAGAGAACGGGACATTAACCCAACGCGGATTACATCTTAACATTACACGTTTGCTCAAGCAACTTTTTAAATCAATTATAATTACAGTTCCAACCCAAGTTAAGAAAAAAATTACACTGTTTTGTTGAAATACGATACTTAGGAATTGAAACCAACTGGTTCCCCCAAACATCTTGTATGATTTGTTAATGTTGCATAATTGCAATTTTGTAAACCTCTGATGACCATACTTTTAATTTTTTGTTGTTTGTGTTTTTATATCATGTATGTATTTTTTATCGTAACTTATTGATATTACAACACAATGTACTTTAAAGTTTTGTTGCTTGTATTTTTATTTCATTTATGTACTTTTTTTATTTCTATTGTAATTTTATTTATATTATTTCTTCCTCATGTTGAAGATGTACTGCCTTATTTATTTATGTGAAAGCCCTCTGGGCGTAAAATAAAATAAATAAATATTGAACCTGTTTATATCCTTAATGTTGAAATGAGATCCCTGAGACGTATGTGTGGTAAAACAATGTATGATCGTGTGAGAAATGTGGATATCCGCAAAGAATGTAAGGCTGATGTAAGCATAATGAGTAAGATTAAGAAAGGGACCTTCAGATGGTTTGGGCATGTAGAGCGAATGAACGAAGGAAGTAGTGTAAGAAGAATATACGACGCGAATGTGAATGGTAGAAGTCGGGAACGCCCGAGGAAGACATGGCACGATCAAGTCAATCAGATACTTGAGTCGGGTCATGTCAAAAGTCAGAATAATAGAAGAGAATGTATGAGACGATGTATGAATGTGAGTGAGGCAAAGAGTGTGTGCCAAGACCGAGTTGTTTGGCGGTCCGTCCTCTCTGCCTACCCCTGCGGGGAAACGGCGTGATTTATTTGTTTATTAAGACATACACAGTACATTATAATACAGATTATAAGGTATGTTAAATTAAATTATTACATGGTTATGTACCTATTACGTAAGTCCATAGAATGTCATTTGATAATTACGCCTGAGATATGAACCGGTCAAACTTAATTATTGAATGAATGAAGTAATAATAATAAAAAGGAAGAAAAGAGGGGAGGAGGGAGATAGGGAGACATTTTAAAATCAAGAATTATATGCTCACTAATTATAATTGACTGATTAAAGTTTAATGAAAAGTTAAGTGTTAGTAATTTTAAAACAATTATATCACGCCAAGAAATTTAATAAATTAGTTTTGTATGTTTGCAAGGAATCGTGAAAAATGTCTAAGTGTAGTAATTTTTCATAGTGGTTATAAGTTATGATTGCGCGAGTAATTGGTGAGTTACTCGCTGCATTAGTGTTATTGGATTCTATATGAAAAAGAGAAGTGTGCCTGGTACGCCTCATTGGGACATTTAAACCAATAGTGGATAGCAATTCAGGACTATCTATTTTATTATTTAGCAGGTTATACAGAAACAGCAGATCTGATAATGTGCGTCTTTTTTGTAAACTTAACATGTTATTTGTAGTTTTGTTGTATTTCTTGAATAAATATTTAGAGAATTTATTCTGTATACTTTCTACTATATCTATGTACACCTTATATTGACGATACCATTTCGGGGACGCATACTCCAGTGGACTTCTGACCAATGAACAAAACAAAATTTCAAGAGTCTTACTTTTGAAAACTTTACATTTTCTTAATAGGAAACCTAGCATCTTGTAGGATTTTGATATTATGTGTTCGATATGCTTATCAAAAATTAATTTGTTGTCTAAATAAACACCTAGATCTTTACATGTAGACGTAGATTGTAAAGGTTTATTATTCAAGTTGTTAGAATAGATGATTTTATTTTTATTTCTAGTAAATGTAATTGAGTGACACTTAGAAATGTTTAAGGAAAGTAAATTTGATTCTCAATACGCGCACAAATGATCTAGATCGCTTTGTAATTCTATACAATCAGATAAAGAGTGTACAGGTTTAAAAAAATTCATATCATCCGCATATAACACAAAGTAACTATTTTGAAAGCATACATAGATGTCATTTATGTACATATTAAATAAGAGTGGTCCGAGATGCGACCCCTGGGGCACACCCGAGACGATTTCCGTTAAACAGGATGCGAAACCGTTGACAACCGTGATTTGGTGCCGATTACTGACATATGATGCGATCCTTCTATAGAGATCACCGTGAATTCCTAGACTAAATAACTTCTGTAAAAGAATATAGTGATTAACACGGTCGAATGCTTTGGAATAATCAGTATAGATGGCATCTACCTGGCATCGCATATCCATTTGAGCATGAAGAAAATTTATAAAAGACACAAGATTCGAGGTTGTGGAGCGATTTCTCATAAAGCCATGTTGATTAGTTAAGAGTGAAGGTGAGATGGTAGAATATAATTGATCGTAAACAATTTTTTCCAAAACTTTACTTAGAATGGGTAATTTGGATATAGGTAGATAGTTGGAGACATCATTTTTACTACCTTTTTTAAAGCTTGGGGTAATCAAGGCTGTTTTTCACTTATCAGGAAATGTTCCTTCAGATAGCGATAGTTTGAAAATGGCAAAAATGGGGGGTGTCAGTTGTTTACTACAATAATTTATAAAGATTTCTGGAAGTTGGTCGTTCCCCGGTCCCTTTTTGATATCGATGGACTTAAGGTATTTGAAAGTTATGTCTTCATTGATCTCAATTGAGCTAATAACGCTATTTGAATTAAAACAGTCACTGGCATTGCTTGTATGAGCAGGTTGAACATTCGAAAATACAGAACCGAAATACTCGGAAAATAAATTGGCTACTCCTTTACTGTCATTAGCAGTTTTTTCACCATAATTCATATGATCGGGGATGGTAGGAGATTTTCTTTGAGAATTGACATAGGACCATATTTTTATAACATTATGCTGTATGCCGGATTCTATCGTAGAAATGTAGGTTTTGTAAGCCGCTGAAGCGACCGTTTTTTGTCTTTTGCGAAGCAAAACGGACGCCGGCGGATTTGACTGCCGGCGTAGTGCAGCGGTAAGGCGATTGACTCGCATTCCGAAGGTCGCGGTATCGAATCCCGACGTGGCAAATAAATTTTATTTGATTAATTTGTGTATTTCACAATTTATTCATTTAAAATAATATATAGTATATTTGCGGCACGTTCCAGAGTGGAAGATACTCTCAGTATCGCCCTGGTGTAAGACCACCATTCAGAATTGAAATGTTGCTTGAAATGGCTTCTGCCGTATTTGGTGACAAGATCTGAATAGCCAGGTACTTCCCCACCTTCCTCTTCCCTATCTCCTTCCACTCCCCACTACCTTCAACCTCACAACATACCCCAATTGGGGATGCCATAGTCCCACTGGCTCCAGACGGGAGCAGTTGGGACTCTTGTGCGGTATACATGTAAAAAAAAAAAAAAAAAAAAAATGACAGATAATCAAGAGTGTTCCGGTGACGCTTCCATGCTCTAAAGAATTTTAATTTTTCATTAATTATTTTTATTAAGGCTGCCGTGTACCATAGTGGATATTTTCCAGATTTCACAACTTTCTTGGGAATAAACGCATCGACAATTTGTTCAATTATAACTTAAAATGAATGTAACGCTGTATTTACATCCAGTGCATTTATAACGGTAGACCAGTCGGTCTCATTCAGTTTCTCATTAATCTCGGTGTAATCTGCTTTATGGAATAATTTTATTGTTCGAGGAGTTGAGAGGGTTGCATTAGTGGATGGAAATTCTAGCTCTATAACCAATGATTTATGATGAGCATCCTCTTTAACTAAAGGGTGATCGGCAAGCGACACCTTAGCTGGAGTGTTACAGAAAACGAGGTCCAAAATTCGTCCATAGTTATTAGGTAAATTGTTAAATCGGGTTAAATTTGCAAAATATAAGCAGTTAAGTAACGTGAGTGAACATTGGTATCTGTTAGTTGACATTTGTTGATTATTCCATTTAAAATTTGGCATGTTATAGTCGCCTATGATTAGAAACTGGTCATTGGGAAAACAGATTTTTAATTCAGAAATAGTATTTGTATGACTGGTAAATAATGCTAATCTTTCTGAAGACGTTAATTTTGGACCGACACTAGGTAAGTACACGCAGCACATATGGATGTTATAACAATGATGATTTGATTTTGATGTATTGACAGTTATCCAAATATCTTCAGTGATGGTTAGTTAGTTTCAGTTGATAATTTTATATACTACATGCTTTATAATTATACTCCTGAATAACTTATGTATCTGCAATAATGTGTTACTGTAAACGCCTTCAAGGCGTTAATAAATAAATAAATCATTTCTACTTTCTCATCCGCATTACTTCCAAATCAGAATAACCTCAAAATCTGAGGATATAGACCCCTCCAAACAATTAACAGCGTTTTTATATACCTATCACCGAAACTTTCAGCTGCTGTAATTATATCTAAATATATATAAATGCTCCCTAATTGAATCATCAGAGACCTTTGTGAAATACTGGATTTTAAATTAACCTTTATCAAACACACTTATGAAGTAATCAACAAAGACAACAAAAAGGTGGGATTTATAATTCGTACATCAAAACCTTTTCGCAACATACATTTTTAAAATTACACTGACTCTATTTAATTTCACAACTTCGACTTTCTTTATACACAACGCTTAATCTTTGACAAATATTTATTATTAATAATTCTGAATAATGGCCCGCACTTGCCTAAGCTTACCAATTTAGTAAAAATTCATATTCAGTCAAGATCAACCCGGTAAACCGATTTCTTTCATTTGCACAGATGCAGAAACAAAGTTAGAAAAAAATCCCCAAATCCCCGTATATGTGCGCTATATAACACAAAATTTCACAATTCTTAGCAATAACCCTCAGAAATATTGATCAACAGTCACGCGAGGAATGTATCGGGCCGTCTCCTAGCCTTATTCTATATTCGTCTTCCTCTCGCTTTCACCGACTAATTAGTTTTACAATATAATAAAACTCTAAAGAACTTTATACAATGGGTGCAATAGAAATTCGTGAAAAAATGGTTTATTTAAAGCACATAATATTATAAAAAAGTATGTTTCTAATTTTCTCTCGTTTATTAAATTAAAACCAAAATTTCCTCAGAAATCATAACATTTGTAAGGAGGTAATTATATACCTACCTATTTAATTAAAGACACGATTCGACGATCGACCGCTTTTGAAAAAAGATTTTTTCATGAACCGTTCATAACGCTTTCGTTACGCATTCGCCAGCTTACTCCCCAAGTCAAGCGGGCGTAAAGGACCGACCGTTCGCCTCGACCGATCGCACTTTTCGTAACGCTCTCGTCACGCATTCACCAGCTTACTCCCCAAGTCAAGCGTGCGTAAAGAAGTTTTACTTTTAAAAAAATTACAGAAAGACGAAATGCAAAACGCTTGAGTAGATACTCAGAGTTGAAACAGGACTTCACCGTGCTCAGTCAATTATTATCTCCGATGACACACTAATTTGCCCATTGCAGAGAGGGCAAATCGAAAGCTTACGTATCTTCTTACTCTTTTTGGTATTATGATTCACTTTTTTTCTACTTTCCTCTCCTCCATATCCTTTCTGTCAGCAATTTCTTTCCTCTCACAACAAATATATATTTTATTAAAAGACAAATAACTTTGTGTACAAAATTATTTGTCTATTTGTAAATACTCCTTAGTCCTGATGGTGTGAATGAGTTCACATCATTTATTCTTGACGATGTGAACATTGTTCACGAAACATGTGATTGTGAATAAAATTAAGTGATGTAAACAAAGTTTTTTTTATTTTTATTTTAACTTAACGAGTAAAACCTCAAATTGTAATAGTTAATTAAATGAAGACACTGTGAGCGAAGCTCAATCGAAAATCTGGAAACAGAAAAATCAGATAAAGATATTGGCACCTCTGGGACGACCTCTGTTTGCCCGGAAAGTGAGAGGTCCTGGGTTCATGTCCAGTTAATAAAATAAATAATGCCTTCACATTTCACATAGTGAAAACCTTTCCGAAGAAGTTTTCTTCGAAAAAAAATAAATATGTAGTTGCCAAAGAAACAAAATAATTTACGGCCGACAGTGGTTCAACCAAGAACTCCCATATCTGCTTATACTCCTTCAGATGTGTCATTACGAATCTTCTTTTTTTTTCCTTTTAATCTTTCCCCTGCCGAATTTGGAGGTGACATTAATCCACTTGCTCCATGCAGACTGAATTCTTATGCAAATCATAGTATAAAAATAATATTCTATAAAAACCTTTTATACAATTTTCTGAGCTCTGTGATTGTTATTTTTATTCACTCTAAATGCCTCAACATACAACCCGCTAATAAGAAATATTAATGCATTTTTAACCGAGGAAATTTTCTCTACCCGAAAGCATTTCATCTGACATCTCCTTCGTTATGCAATATTTAGATATAAATTTCATTCGCGAAGAAGCATTCCCATACGATTAAATATGTTGCAGATATGTTTTTAATATTTTTCGCTTTCTCACCAGGAAGAGTTTATGAGAGAGCACTTCCACCACAACGTTTCTGCGTCGGAACATTCTGAGGAGGCTAAATATGGAGGCGTCTACTAATCTCTACAGGAATTCCAAAAACTGAAAAAATCGGACTAATATCTATGAGAACCAAAGTGTTGACGAATATCTACAGCACTGGCAGAGGTTGGATTTGCAATTATGTATAGCATATTGGAATAACGTACAGTTTAAAAAACTTAATTTATGTATGTATGTATGTAAAAATCCCTAATATCGGACTATTGGACACATTTAGCTAAATACGAGTATTAAGGATTTGGGTTTTTGTTTTAACAGCCTTCTTTATTTCGAGTGCTTCTAAATTATTTAGTCTGTTACCATGACCATTTCTATGTCAGTAAGGTTAGGTTAGGTTGTGGTGCCGTGTATTTCGAAATAAATAAATAACTTTGTATTATGACCTCCATGTTTGTTCAATAAATGTTTGTCCTCGTAAACAGCAAAATGCGTAATATTATGCAAAAACTTCATGAACGTACTTTAAACGTTTAAGCCTTTACGTAATTGAAGTAATTTATGCTTTTCCGTACAACCTCTTGCTCAGCTGCCCTCTGTAGATATTAGTCCAACCTACGCTCTGTAGATATTAGTTCAACCTACGCTCTGTAGATATTAGTCAACACTGGGACCGTCATAGATATTCGTCCGACCTTAGCTCTGTAGATATTAGTCAACATTCTGAAGTTCGTAGATATTAGTCCAACATATGAGCTTTAGATATTCGTCCGACATACAGGCTGTAGATATTAGTATCTGGAGTCCTTGATATTAGTCAGTTTATTCTAGATTATTACATTATGTACCTCTGTTCTTGTACTCCCAAAACATAAAATTTTTAAACCGCTGTATTTCAGGGTAGATACAGGATGCATCTATATTCCTGATCAAAATGTTTTAAACAATAATTAAATTAAGCATTGCATAAAAAAAAACATTACAAAAGGACACCAGCAGAAGAATAAAACCAACAGCATTTTTGGTTTGCTCAAGAAATTTGTAAATTCGTTAATTTTTTATCCTTCCAGCCTCAATACGCCTGTTTACAGTGGTACCAAAATTACTTGATACATACAATACTTTACTGTTTACCATTTAAAAAACAAAAATAAACTGGATTAATTAAAAAGATACAAATTAAAACTTTTTTCAGAATATTTTTTACGACGCCATACAAAGAACAAGAGCAATGATACAAATACACCATACTGGCCCTTTAATACCTAAAGTGGATCAAACTCTTCAGAATATTAACAAAAATTTAAGACGTCTTAAAAAAAGGGTTCATCGCAAAGACGTTGCATACTTTAGACGCGGGGTAGAAATCTCAAAATGGGAAGCCAACAGCAAGACAATTGTAGAGTACTCGACTTCTAGTACTTTAGTACTAAACTGCCACGCGTCGAGTAAGGTCGTGTCCTACTAGTAAGTAAATTGCATTAAAAAGCGCCAAAATTCCCTCCTGTGTGATGAGAAAATGTTTCCATTACACGGTAAACAGTCGTAAACGCGAAAGAATAACATTTCATTTGTAAATACATGCAAATTACTTATTATTATCGATTATAAAAATAATACAATTGCTTTCCGCCCAAAGATTTTATGCGTCATTAGAGAACTCAAGGCCTACTAAATTACAGGTCTGGATGCGCAACAGCCAAATTACAAAGTCGATGCCATGCCGTTGCTAAGTAAAATTTACTTTTTATAATAATAATCTAATGATTCTTTATTTACTTGCCTGCGGTAAAACAACATACAAATCATCAGAAACAATAAATACAATAACAATCAACGCCATTTGCAAACTATTGTTGTTCATTATATAGCTATTTGACACCTCAAAATTCGACTGGTGCCCAGGCCTCCTACTTTAGTTGGCCTTGAGACAATATTCGACAGAACTTTTGAATTTTGAATACGAAAATGCCTCCCGTGTTCTATCTTTTGTTTCGTCCATATGCACATATTCTTATAAGCGTCTATATTTGTCATACACGAATAATTTTGAATTAAGAAATTATTGAAAATCGCTGAAAACAAAAGAGTTTTGATTAATTGCCACATTATATCTTGAGTTTGTGAGACTATGGCAAGTCTATTTATATAACGTCATTTGTTCATCGTGTCTTAATTTTGTTTTCTCTAGTACGGACTAACTTTTCCAAAATCTATTTAATTTCTTATATCAAAAAGGCTGTGATTCGTTTAGTGGTGTGAAATAAATATATCTGACAATCAGAAAACCTCCCCTGGCATAGCAGTAAGATTCTTGTCTCTGATCCCAAAGTTTCGTGGTTCAAAACCCGACCAAACGGAAAAGTTATTTAATGATACGGTTTGTTGTTACTCCGGATTTGTCTCACCAACTCTTAAAATGAATTTATTTCCAACACTTTTGAATTTATTTGAGGGAGGTGAGAATGAGTTCGGATGGCTTGTTTAGCAGGCGGTACAAATTATTCAGGGCCTCGGCCATAAGGTTGAAACAGTATTTATTCTAGTCTCAATCCCTGCATTATCGATAGCTGTGTGCCATCTGCACATAAACTCTTAAATAAATAACTTGGATATCATGTTGGGCCTGATAAACATTTAAAATCATTTATTTAGGACAGAACCGATAAAAAATCATTTTCTTAAAATGACCGTGTTCGGTAAGCACATCGAAAGAGTTAGGTAGGTACTTACAAACTACCATTTCCCCCCTTACTTATCATTTTTAATTTCTCTCCTTGTAAAACTCTTATGTGATAGGTACACATATATATTTTCTTAAATAGAGCTAACAAACACCTAAATATTACAAAAATATTTTCAAACACCTAAAATGTATTGCTAGGTATCTGTAAAAAATATCTACATATTATAAATTAAAGTCCTCCGCCGCGTATGTCTGTCTGTTCGCGATAAACTCGAAACTACTGAACAGATTTTCATGCGGTTTTCACGAATCGAGTGATTCATGAGGAAGGTTTAGCTACACAATTTGTCAAGGTTTTGTGTAAATTGGTTGAAATATATAATTAAAGGAGAATGTCTACATGTGGTGGACGAGCGGGCTGGCAAGCGGGCGGTGTGGATTTGATTTGTATGCAAATTAACAGATGGCGGCGTGAGTTAAAAGATTTGGTAACCGTCCAATATATGGCGTTGTGTTTAGCCACAGCAACGCGTGGCCGGGTCAGCTAGTATCCCATAATTCAGCCCATTTTAATTACTCTGAGAGCACATCTAGCGGACTCTTTATCGAACAGCCATGGTTTATAAAAGGCTGGTGTGTTTTGTTTAATTTAATCTTGACAACTGTCGTCTGAAAAAACGTAACGGCCTAGCTCGGCCGCGGCTAATTCATCCTTATTAGTCGGGTCACTTTTTTAACGGCTCCGGCCCGGCCTGGCCCGACCCATGTGAAAAGGGTCCCTTGCGACGGGGCCGGTCAGTTTGCGCAGCGCAACTGGAATGATAAGGCAATTAAATACTTTCATTTTGATTGTACGTCTGTTGGCCTATGTGTTTTATTTTAATTTAATTTGTATGTTAAAATGAACAGAATTCTACATATTTTGAAGGTTAAACAAAGAGACAGAGGTCGCCTGCAGATGATGGACTGACGACCCAAAAGAACCGCCGCACCGGCTTCGAAAGGTAAGAATCGCTGAAGCTGGATATTAGTAGATAATAGTGGGAAAAAGATCAGAAAAATTTTATGCTTTTATGAAACAGATCCATACATGCTAGTCTCCTGTTGCATCGGGTATCCTTACAGTTTCTGTTCGGTCACCATTTTTACGGAACAACAAGCGTATTTGGTCTTAATAAAAAATAGAGTTTCACTGGGTTTATTTATATCTGTGTTTATACGTAACTCATGTTCGATGAATTGTAGAACTGGGATTTGCTTTGATTTTCAAATTTCTAATTGATTTTTTTTATTAGCTCCACACAGGAGGCCCTGAAGAAAATTATTTCAATCTCTGCCTATGTCTTCTTAGGTGTGTGGAGGATCTTTTTAAGGAAAGAAAGTAGAAGAAGTTTTGGGTAGGAAAAAGATATGAGGGGTAGGTAAGATATGTAGGGCAGTCTGGGGGTCAGTGTGTCCAGGAGTGACGGACGTATGAATTCATCCCTCTAACTGCACAAGGTATGGGCGATACGCTGAGAGATTCCGGCTGGAGAGATGAAAGGCCTCCCTCAACTAGACTCTCTAGATCCGACCAGCCACTCAGCAGGTGAGCAGACCCATCCGCCACCAAGACCCAGACAAACCTCACCTATTGAACCATTCTTGATAAGTCACCAAATGCAGCGAACCAGTCGGGATGACCTTTGGCGGAAGTGTTGGTTATCCAATAAATGGTTCCCAAGGCGGCGGTACCCATACCCTCCGCCCAAAGTATATACGATCGTGCGAACGATTCAGACAAGCGATAAAGTAGGAAAGTATCAAAATTAAACAATTTATTAACAATTATTGTGTAATTGAACTACATATTTCTTTATAATTTAATTTTTATAAATTATTAATTTTAATTAATTTAAGAAAGATGTCGTAATGTTTTAAGTTTAAATAAAAACATATTTTAAAATACATTCAGCCTCACAAATCTAAAATAATTATGACATCCCGTGATGTTACGTAAAAAAAAATATTGTTTTTATATTACTATCATCAAATGATCAAATGTTATATTATCTGACTGGCAGATACGATATATTAACAATATAAGTTTAAACGGCTGAGCCTAACCAAGGGATCGGAATTTGCGGCTCTTTGCATAGGCGTCTGTGACTTTTCAAACATTAATGCAATTTCATCTCTACTCAACCAGCCTTATGAGATGGAGCCGCCGATCGAACTTTGACTCGATCAGCATCAGTGTTACCAACTCAGCTCATGAAACGCTTGATTTATTGAACGAGTCTTCAAGTATGAGAATGGTTTCGGAACTTTCGATACACAAGGCTGGTTTAAGGTTTAAACTTAACGGTGATTCTGCGTAATAGTCCACAAGATTAAATTATTATTGCACGCGGAACAAGTAAATGGTTTCCCGTTATAATAAGGCTCTCTGATATATTCGTTATCCTGTTTTTTTGACAAATTGGCGCTCTTCTCACTTGGAAGTTTGCCGACCCCTGGCCTAACCCATGATAAACATATCTTTAACTGTTCTTCTTTACAAACCTGGTTTTCCGATATTATTTATTTACTGGTAATTAAAACAGGCCTATTTCAGCGTGGAAATATGAAAATAATTTTTACCTCAGTTCTAGGAAATCATCAAAATTGTATCATATAAGTTGCTTCACGAAGTAGCTAGACGCATCATGATCTGCCTGATTTTACGATCGGCCGCCAACATGTATATATATATATATTTTATTTTTTTTTACATGAGCTCCACACAGGAGGCCCTGAGGAAAATAATTTCCCTCAGGGCCTATGTCATCTTTGAGAATGCTGTGTGGAGGGTTTTTTTTAGGGAAAGGAAGGAGAGAAGAGTTCTGGGAAGGAAAGGGGTTTAAGGGGTGTGTAGGAATCTGGGGTTCAGTATGTCCTGGTCATCCGCCTCCAAGACCTAGACAAACCTCACCCCATGAACCCGGGCACCCCTGCTAAATCACCAAACGTAGCGAACCACTTGGGGTGACCTATGGCAGAGGTGTTGGTTATCCAATAAAGGTTCCCGGGGCGGTGGTACCCATGACCACAATACGAAATAATGTAGCATTTTTCCAATTCTTTAAGTACCTGTGCACCAATGCATGGAATCCCGGTAAAAATGAAAAATATAACGATTAAAATTACTTGATTTTTCACTTTAAAAATATGTTTCGCATAGCTACTTGAGCGAATTTATACGCGTTTCATGAAGAAAATTTTAGCGAAACTCAAAAATCATAAAAAGATATGGGCACATATGGAAGTTGAACCCAGGACCTTCGGCACAACCAACTGAGCTAACGGGTTTCTATCCGATTCGGTCATTTTTAACTGTATCATACTTCGACTAAATACTACCAACATTATCTTCGGTTTCTTAGGGCATATTTTATGGGTTGCTATCTTTATGTCATTTTATAAAAATAAATCGTAAAATAATTTTTTTCTGATATAATAAATAATATTACACGGTTAAAGGATATTCATAATAAGGTTCCACCACATTTTTTTCAAAATGATTTCTATGCCAGAATTCAATATTTTTATTTTTTTTTTAAATTAGTTTTTTTTTTTTACAGTGAATACCGCACAAGAATCTCAACTGCTCCCGTCTGGAGCCAGTAAGACTATGGCATCCCCAATTGGGGTATGTTGTGAGGCTGAAGGTAGTGGGGAGGGGAAGGAGGTGGGGAAGAGGAAGGTTGGGAAGTACCTGGCTATTCAGATCTGGTCACCAAACACGGCTAAAGCCATTTTCAAGCAACGTATCAATTCTGAATGATGGTCTTACACCAGGGCGATACTGATAGTATCTTCCACTCTGGAACATGCCGCAAATATACTATATATTATTTTAAATGAATTAATTGTGAAATAACACAAATTAATCTAATAAAATTTATTTGCGCATGCCGGGTTCGAACCCGCGACTTCCGGCTTGTGAGTCAAGAGTCTTACCCACTGGACTACGGAGGTCGTCGTCTTTCTCCAAAAGAAGAATTAATTTTGGGTATATTCGAAAGTATTATTGGTGAGCTCTTGTTTTGTGAAAACCTTTTTAGCATTTGGTTCTTGTATTTTGTATGTTTGGGACTGCAAAGTATTTGAAGATTTCTTTTATTGGAATCCATACGGAAGTTTTTAGAGTTGTCTTTATAATGCCGTTTTGGGTTTTAGATAGTTGTTTCATAAGATTTATGATCGCATATCCCCGCCCTAGTATTCCATATTTGTGATGATAAATGTTATGTAACTTTTTTTCGTTAATTTTTATTTACTATTTATATAATGTGCTTTATTATACATGAGTAATTAATATAATTGGAGAGACCAAACAGTTTTCTCCAATTTTTGTTCCAATATTCAGGAGTACGATTTTTGTAGAAAATAGAAAATATATGTTATGTTTTATGGAAATCAACACACTTGTCTGTTCATTCAATTCCACAATAGTAGATCTCAGTATCATCTTGGTGAAAGACCATCATTCAAAAATTAGATGATGCTCGAAAAGTTGCCCGTAAAATCATGCATAATTGAGTTCTTCATTGGCCTATATATCATAAATTACAAATACATAAAGTAGATATTTGCTTTGATGATTAAAAAAATATTAAGCAGCTTGGTTGGGTATTTTGGTCTCAAATCCAAATTTAAGTTTTATACGTAAAAGGCCGCACAGTCGTTCCTCTTGAGAGAGTGTTTCCTTATCATAATAATAATAATATATTTTATTTCACTAAATATCGTGTTTAAAACAGGATAGATTTATCGACCACCATGCTGAGCTCACGGACGTGTGCCCAGCATGGTGGTCGAAAAATCCGCAAATTATGTAATCATCAACAATATGAAGAAAAAAAAATTAAGATAGAAATTATTAAAATCGTTAATTGAAGCATTCGGATTACACAAAATTTAATGCATCTGCTTTTAATTAATATATAAACTAACTGCCAATATTTACTTTTAAAATTTAGTTTCCCCTCTAAAGTATTAAAAGGAAAATTCATTACGTATTATTAAATCAATAAAAACTTGCATTTCCAATAATCCAATAAAAGTGTGTTTATTTCTTGAAATAATATAATTCAATAACAAAAACCAAAAGGATGAATAAACTCATACTTGCCGCTTTAGATGTTCTGTAAACAGTGGGCAGGTAAGAATGCGTAGGAATAACCGCCCGCGCATTTGTTGTGGAAGCGTGGGAGGCCCAGGTTAGTTCGCATATCTTTTATTGTTCTACCTTGTTATTGGACCTATTGGGGTCAACAGTAGCCAGGGTCCCTTGGGACGAGGTTGGTGTACCGCCCAGTCTTCCCACCCCGGGTAGAGTGTTCACGTTCGCCCCACCCGGGGTACGGTGTTAACCCCTATTCGGAACCCTTGCAAAACAACGGACAGTATAATCCGGCGTGCTTAGCTAACTGGACAGCGGTACCCAGGACTGGCAGACGGGCAGGCGGGCTTGTCCATGTGTATCGCGTGATGGTGATATGGACGCAATGCGGATTGGACTGTATGTCTATTATCAGACAGCCGATTCGGTGAGGGAAAACTTCACGCAACGTGTCGTAAGTAAAGTGACGTAACGATACCTTTTTTACGACGTTTTTTCCTCCGTATATGAACATTCAGACAAAAATGGCTGCTGGTACTTGCAAAATTGGCTGCTGGTATCTTGAACATGAATTAAATTGAATCAAAATACTCAAATGTCTTAAGCTACAATTCAAAGGTACTAACGGAACGGAAGGCAGGAATGCCCTAGTGAGATGAGCAACTTACGATTTTTTGTTATTTTATTAGTTTTTTATATATTTTTTTTAATAAATATACTAGCTGACCCGACAAACGTTGTTCTGCTATATAAATTATTTCTAGTGAATATTTTGGTTGTTTAATTAAAAGTAACGAATGTATTGTAAGTGTGTGGGGATGGGTATGACAGAAAGAGAAATGGAGCGCTGCAGACGATGACCGCCGATAAAAGCAAAAACACCAACTTTAGTAGAAAAATGAAATAAAGAAAATCAATATGAATTTCGAAGAGCAATTGAGTGTACGATATTTTTGTCAGTCCGTCTTTAGGCAACACAAATAAGCTCGATGGTTTGCCCACGCGAGAACATGATGCCGAATGAAACATCAAAATGAAGCGACGCTTCTCGTGAATTTCTTGCGCAAGTGTGGATGAAAGTTTGAAGAGGCAGGCGTAACGCCGTCTATCATTCAACAACATAAATAATTTCGTTCTGTTTGAAATACGAAAGACGGATAAATTTGTTCATACAAAAATACTAAAATCGCGATTAAAAAATGGGAGGGTTTTAGGTATTTTTGATGCCAAATTAAAAAAAAAAAATTGTCAATAAAATAGTTTTTTTTTCTGCTAAGGACACCTAATCACCTAGCGGTATGAAGTACACTTTCAAACCTATTCTCATAACTACCGAATGTATGTACATAAAAAAATTCATAAAAATCGGTAAAACCGTTTCGGAGGAGTGCTTACCATAAACACCGTGACACGAGATTTTTATATATAAGATATATATATATATATTTTAATAAACCTGAAATCAAAATACTCAAATGTTTAATCATTTACTATTGAAGAAGTACACTTTGGTCAAAATTTCGCATAATAACTTTTCTACATTAGTTCCACACAGGAGGCCCTGAGGGAAATAATTTTCCTCGTGTCATCTTAGGGAATGCTGTGTGAAGGATCTTTTTAAGGAGGGGAAGGATAGGAAGTTCTGGGAAGGTAAAAGGTATGAGGGTTGAGTAGGAATCTGGGGGTCAGTGTGTCCAGTAGTGACGGATGTATGAATCCATCCCAACTGCGGTGCAAGGCGATGGGTCGAGAGAGTCCGGCTAAAGAGGTTAAAGGGCCTCCCTCAACCAGTCTCTCTCGATCTGGCCCGCCACAAAGCAGGTGGGCAGACGCATCCTCCGCCAAGACCTGAACAAACCTCACCCCTTGAACCTGGGTGAACTTGTATTAAGCAAAAAATACGCGACGCGGAATCAATTCTCTGCCAACTAATTCCTTCAGCAGTGCTCAAGCAACATTTTGCGTTTATTATGATGAAATAAAGAGGAAATCAAATAACTAAATGTAGGAATAGTAGTTGGTGTATGGTGATTGTACGAGTATTCCTGCGAAATGCGTAAAATTATGCAAGTTCAATGAACTTTTAATTTTCCCAATTTGAACTGATAAGTATGAATCATAACAGACAAGTGATAAAATAGGTACCAAAATTATTTTGTAATATGTATATTTTTTTAAATTTGTATTTCTATTGTTCAAATGTTTGGCAGATGCTTAGATGAAATAATGGAGTGAAGAGACATTTGAGACAACGCATGTAGTTTCACTGAACTGGGTCCAGTGGACCTACTTTAGGGGGAGTTTCATATAGTTATCTCATTCGTACACACATGTTCTTTGAATGACTATCCATTTCATAAGCGGTTTTTTTTTTCAATTTGTATGAATGTAGCGTGCCTTGTATTTTTTAATATCGCTATCGAGTATCCGGTATGCGTTGCCGCTCCCTCGAACCCTCCTCCTTGATTCCCTTCCTCCCTCCTGGATTCCCCCATTCCTCCTTCCCACCCTGCCATACTGTGTGTCACACACATACTCCTCACACAACTGTCCGTGAAGAAGTATAGATTTTTCAAATTTACCCACTTCTATCCCTTACCTATGCCTTAGCTACTATGTACCTATCGTTTGAAATCCCTCCCCCTGCCCCTCCCATGTCTCCCATCCCTCCTTCTCTTTGCCTCTGCGTGTCCTTTCCCAAGCGACCCCGTTCCTGACTCCGTTCCCCTCCCGATATCGGGTTCCCCTTCCCTCTTCCCCACTTTCCACCCTCCCTCGTCCCCCCTCTCGCGTCCGCCCTCCCCCGTCCCCCATTCGGAACCACCCACATCTCCTTTGTTCCCTCCTCTCTCCCGAATTTTCCTCCCCCTCCCGCCTTCCCTCCCTGCCGATAAACTATATATGAAATACACACATTTTTCATACAACTCGCGCGCCATATGTAGAAAATTTTGTTTACAAATTTCATAACGCCAGATCTCACCATTATATATAGAAACCTTCGCTGGCGTGCGCACAACAAATCACCAAAGTTTCATCATAATCAAATGAATGGTTTAGGGACCGCATAACAAAGAAAACTCAATGAAGAAGAAGTTAACATTAATAATCTAAACGTAAATATGAAAGAGAACAAGGCACAGAAAAATATAAAGATAACGGTCGCAACTGGAACTCGAACCAGAACCTCTCGTCTTTGCAAGAAACATTCATTTTTATATATTAGGAACGGGTTGTTTCAAAAAATTTGACGGATTCTTCAAATATTTGAAGTTTATTTTCACGTTCTGTGTAAGTTCTATTCAAGTTCTGTAATTATTTCAGGTTTATTAAGCAACTAGCCTGTAATGATATAATAACAGAACTTGAATAGAACTTACACAGAACGTGAAAATAAACTTGAAATATTTGATGAATCCGTCAATTTTTTTTTAAACAACCCTTCCTTAGATTTGCTTTTATTCGACAGTTATTTACTAAGATAAGCATATGTTATATATGCCAAAAAAATCTACTGGTGGCTCCACAACATCAAGCACACACCTCAGAGTAACTGTGAGGCACACACACGCTTCTCATCAAACCTGGTTTTCTTGGTCCCTAAAACTAAAACCTCATTCGCTCAACGACAATTCTGGTTCATCGCTCATAAAATGTATAATGCTTTGAGTGCCGATATAAAGTCACATAATTCTAAATCTCTCTTTAAAGCCCGTATCAAACATTGTATATTTGAAAAAGGAAGAGATTTCTTCAAACAACTCATGAGCGCTTAATATTACAATATAAAAACAAATAATATTAATATTTAACTAATTTAACTTAATATTACATTTAAAAAAATAACGAACAAAAAAATTTACTTTCTCTAACACTCTTTCCAATTTCTTTCATAGAACGAATATCAAAAGTGACTACAAACATGTACCTACTCTCGTGCAGAAGAATACTTACCAAATTTTATATCTATTTTTATTTCAAGAAGAATAATACTTACCAATGTTTATTTCAATCTTCTTTAAATTATCTTTTTTTCTTTATTTCTTAGCTTACTTTTAATTCTTAAATTTTATTTTCATCAGTTTTTAGTTTTATTTATCCCTAAATATGTTATTTTTTTCTTTCCTCTTTTTATATTTTATTATCTGTTTATATAAAATAATATGTCATGTATGACTACCACAACACGGGCAATAGCCTAGTATGGTCGTTAAAAAATGGCAAAAAATGTAACATGTAAACATTTATGAAATAATAAAAAATAAATAAATACTATCCATACTAATATTATAAATGCGAAAGTTTGTTACGCTTTCACGCCTCACACCTAAACCACTAAACCCATTTAAAAAAATTCTTTCACCAATAGAAAGCTACATTATCAGCGAGTAACATAGGCTGTATATACTGGTAAGTTCTGGCGTTGTGATATTTGTATAAACGAAAATGTGCGTATTTCATATATTTTAGCGGCAGTGAGGAAGGGCAGGGGGAAGGTGGGATTCGCGGAGAGAGATGAGACGAGGGAGGGGGAAGGCGGGGAAGGTGTAAGGGAACGAGGACGAATGGGAAAGGACGTGCAGATTTCTTTGAATGGCATTGCAACGCGTGCCGGGTACCAGCTAGTACAGTACAAATGTTAATTGTTCGAAAAATATATTTCTTCTTTTGAAAGCTTCACAAATCCTACAATTATAATAGGACTGCGCCAATATTACCATGTTATACGTATCCTCACAATGTTGGTCTTCTTTTTTGAAAATGAAAAAATAATATAAAAGAAATCTTGAATTGAGGAACAAAAACTCACTTCTCTTATGCTTTAATTAAAAGAAATGAGCATCACTCAAAGCAATTACTTACTGTTCATAGAAGACTTAAGACAATGCTGGATATAATCATCGACATACAATATTTCCTTATGCCTTTGTTTTTTTATTGTTAAGTGGAGTATAAATGATCCCAGTGTTTTCTCTTCAATCACGTTCTATTCACTGAACCCCGTACCCTATCCCAGCGGTCCGCAACCCGAGGGTGATAATAACGGATCGCCAAAAAAGTCAACAATATTTTGAATTAATCGAATTATTTTTTACAATAAAAAACACAAAATTTTTTTAAGCCCACTTTTAAATAAAAGTGGTGTTAAACAAATGTATGTGTTTTTTTATTGTAAATTATGGCGAGCCACAAAGTTAGTGCTTTTTACAAATATGAATTATTTTTTATTTGTTTTCTCTAGCAAGTAATTATGACAAGACGATTCTGAAACTTATGAATAATTAATTAATCCATGCACTTGTAATCTTAATAATGTAAACTTATACTTAAAGGAAAAGGAGCAGCTGGTAAATTTACCGTATTTAAAAAGGCACAGGTATTTCCAAGTACAGAAAAAGAGTATCCGCTTTTATTCAAAAATAATCTCGGACGAAGTTACTGCCATTTGCAAGTGCAAACACACCTGTGATTTGCAAGTGCAAACAGTTTTTTCCGCGTCGGCTACCATGAAAACAAAATTCTCTCTGGACTAAACCTGATTTGAGAGTGGCCATATTCATTTTTTTCTTTTCATTTATTCTCGGTGATATATTCTAATATCATCGTGCAGGCATCACACTAAATTTCTACTATTTTAAATTATTGATTCAAATGTGTTAAACTGTTGCTGGTTTTTTTCAATGTTTACAAAAACAATAAATAAAATGTACTCCTGACCTCTCTTCTACTATAATAGGAAAATTGTGTTTGAAATAATTTAAAATCAACTAGAACCAGCTGACACCTTGACAATACCTACCTCAACCAACTTGACCTGTATATCTTAGGCATAGAAATTTGGATATTTTTTCTGCTAAAAAACCTTTTTTGATTTTATTGTTGCAGCTAAAAAAGGTTTCGGGGTGCTGCCCTGTCCTATTCCTATACCACATTTACACCGAACGCTAAATAAAGATCAGAAAAGAGGTATAAACTTTAATGGGAAAAGGTTGGCAGCTAAAAAGTAACTTTTTTAAGAATCTAAATCTGATCTACCAGAAATAGCTGTCTTATTTTAAGGTTGAAAAATGGTTGAACGAGGTCAGGCTAGGTTGGCAATGTTACACAACATATCCATTCCATACCTATATAAATATAATAATATATTGCTATGTCCCTGGAAGTATTGAGTAGTAATATGACCGTTGTCCTTCCATTTGTCTATTAGTAGGCTATCAAATTAAATTGGACAAAAGGATTCATTTTTACATTATTTAAGATCAATCTATGATGATGATTATCCGTCGTTTTCTATTTACCTCTCCAGCAGGAGGGTGACTATTATCAGGGTAATTAAAATTCGTCTGCATAATGCAACTCAAATGAAAGGTTTTTTTTCTGCTACGTAATCCTAGTCATTTACGCTATTAGGTGCTTTTGATATAGGGTTGTTGTGAATTGATTTATTTCATCCTTTTGGTCTGTGTTTACTCCCTCCTTTCCTCCCTCTCTTCGAGACCCAGGTTCACTTCTTCGTTTCTACAAAAAGACCGTCCACGTAGCATCCCCAAAATTGACATAGGCCCTGAGGGAAATATTTTTACCTCTTGTAAAATAAAAAATGGTAATATAAAAAATATATATTATGTTAAAGAATATTTTAAAAATTTGTATCACGGGTTGTTTGTATCAATTTTCTTAAGTTAATTTTCACGCTCTGTCTAAGTTCTCTTCAATTTCTATTTTATATCATTACAGGCCAGTTGCCTCATAAAACTGAAATAATCACAGAACTTGAACAAAGCTTTCACAGAACGTGAAAATAAACTTTAAAAATGTGATGAATTGTTCAAAATTTTTGAAGCAACCCGTTTTAAGGAAGACAACAACAAAAAATCAAAAAGTAATAAGTAGTACTGTTAATGTTATTGTCCTATGTTTGATTTGGCATTATATTCAATAATAATATGTTATGAATTGTGTGGATTGTTTCAATGATGACAGTTTAATTGTGTAGTGCTTGCTTTGTCCGGGTATTGGGTGGTATATTTTAATGTGTTAGTAAAGGTGTAGTTTGTTGAAGTTTACCAGTTAGGTTTCCTTGTGATGTAGTCAGTATATTGGAGTTAGAGATGGATACTATGGATGTCATATGTATAAAAAAACAGCGTTACATCTGCGTTGTTCGGTGAGTTGACGTGTGATTCGTAGATCATTGTCGGTCCTTTTATCCTAATGAAGTGAACAATTTTTATAGTTAGATAAAGGTACTTATGAATGATTTAAATAGATTTTTCGACCCGCCTATATTTTTTGGACAACAGTAAATCGGCATTATTCAGTGAGATAATATGAAAAGTTAACATTTTCGGTACCCAAAGGCAACTTTAAAATGTTATTATATAAAACTTTTCAGATTTTTTTTCTTCACCCACAGAACATTAAAATTTGTCATAATCCAATAACGTCACTCGCAAAGCTGACAGTGTAGGTACTCGTACCCATAGCAATTATTAATCGTTAAATCCCCCTGGATTGTTTTGATTGAAAATATTCATTCCGACAGACGTTTACACGGGTCCGTCCATCCCTAAGCCGAACATACCTCCTGGGCTTCTATTTCGTGCCACTTTTTACCCTTCCGCATTATGATTTGGGTACAATTTCATTTAACCTTTTGATACAGTATGACGTATGCAAAAACGGAGAATCGGCTTAAGTTCCCCGCCTGATGCCCGGAAACAAATACTACCCAATCTCGGCACTACTTGTACCTCTGGACTACGGGGATTTCATTTTGCCTGACAACAATGAAACGATATTTTTTTCAAGAGAGTTATTTTCAGGACGTCTCCGGTCTTCGTCTTAATTTTATTGATTAATTTTGGTTTTAACTAGGTTGATAAGTCTCAACTTAATAATTATATTTTCCATGTACTCATCGCGGGAGACTGTATGGACTTGTGGGATATGTCCATTTGTGGTATGTAGTGAGGAAGAAAAGATTGAGGAAAGGAATTAGATAAGAAAGAGGAATGTGCGGATGATTTGGTCGCCAAATAAGCTTAAAGTCGTGTCAGGCAACATTTCGATTATGAATGGTCGATGGTGGTCTTTCACCAATGAGATACTGAGAGTCATAAATATAACTTTACTGCAGTGAAATGAACAATATAATATTAACAAGTTTTATTGGACCTCGCACTTTCAATCTTTTACCAAAAAATATTCAAGTTTCAACTAAACTTCCGCATTACATAAAAGAGTTAAACATATGGCTTAACCATACAGATGTAAAAACTCTATTTATTTAATTTTATGTCACTTTATGTCTTTCATAAACTTAACACTTACTATTACACTGTTTACCTATTATTACATATACACTTATATTAACTATTGTATACACTTTTTGTGCAAACTGTTTAAACAAATTATAATCATGTTTTTGCTTTCCTGTTTGTTTTTTTCTAGGTACTAAAATAAAATATATTATTGCCCACGCACAGGCTGCGCCTTAGTAAGTTCCCATTATTTTTATGATTTTCAAAATATAAAATGTAAAATTGGGAAAAATAAAGGAATTAAAAAAAAAATTAAAATATGCTTGCATCGCTAATGAAAAAAATTTATTGTGAAGTCAATTTTTAAGTTAACGCAACTCTTCATGACGGCATTTAGAACATTCAATCCTAACGATATGATTATTTATTTATTGTTCTTATACGCCCGTAGGGGCTTTTACATAGATTATAAAATAATATTTAAGATATCGAGGATTACACATACATAGAATTTATATCAAACGTTATAAAAGTGAAAAAACTTCTAAGAAAAATAATTTTTTTAATTATGAAAAGTATTTATGGTAAATACTTATCGAACAGTATTAATACGGTACGAGAGCATGTCTGACGCCACGCCATACGCGCCGCGCAACAAATAACATCTGTGTATGTGGAATTTCACACAAAGCTAATGTTCTAATTCGGTTTCGAATTCAAGAATTCGTCACAAGATGTCGCTACTTCCGTCAGCAGGTCGGGTGGGGACGTCTCCCTCCCTAGGTATAACTGCTACGAATTTGTGACTGTATCTCTCCGGATATGGAAAGATTGACGGTAATCCATGTTGCATCGCGGCTATATATTACATATGACGTATTGGTCTGTCTCGGTTACTTTGTCCCGGTGACTAGCTAAACTGGATGACGGTGGATCCGAGGAACGGGCAATTTTTGAAACCAGTTCCTATTGGATTTATAAAATGGTCACCAACACTAACAGGGCGAAGGTGAACCAAAAGCCGCCCACAGGGCCTAGCAGTAAAAACCTGCGGAGCGGGTTTTTAACAGTTAATTGACATTATTACTCTGACGAATATTTATACTTTATACATTGTAAGTACTGAAAACTTTTCCAACACACAAGCCAAAAATGTTTTTATTCTAAGTGTGTCTCATAATTTATCAGCACGAATATATTGCCGTGGTAAGTAAAAACACGGTAATTCTTATAGGAGTCATTTTCCAAAATCGAGGCTAGAAGTTTTACAGTTTTGTTTAACCTTTTAGCTTACTTATAATATATAACTGTTTTTTTTTCAAAACACTTAAAATCTGTAGAAAATATGCAGTTTTATGTTATCCTATCGAATGAATGTTTATCAAGTGATTGTAGTAAGTGTGAAAGCAGGTTTTAATGCATATTGTACTGAATTGAAATACAAAATGGCATACAAAACTAGTCTAGAAACGCTCAATTTAATCGCAAAAGTGTTTTTTTATTTATTTTATAACAAAGAAAAAATCAAAAATAATCTTGGCAATGTAATCATATTTTTCAAACTTTGTTACTTATTTGTTTTCATAAATTTCAAATGAAATAAATATATTATTTAGTAGTTTAAGCTCACATATTTTTTAAAGTTATTAATTTTATTGAAGTTATTACATTTTATACTTTTGAATGTAGCTATAACTTTGTGGTTATCCATTATAGATAAATGAAACAATGTTACTTTATTAAAAAAAAACAACACGTTATTTTGAAATCAGAATCAAAGAAACATTATTTAAGGTGTCTTAATAATAATAGTTTTTCTGAGTTCGCTAACCATATCATTGAAAATAACCATAGTTTTGAAAAAAACACAGGGATAAATATTCTTCATATTAATCATAAAGGAAAACGTTTAGATAACTTAGAAGTTTTGGAAATTAAAAAATCCCTTAAAAATAATGAATCTATTATCAACAAACAAAAAATATTGTCATATAGCCCAATCATGGATTTGTTCCCCTACCCACTCTTCATTAATACCTAGCAACAGCTCCACCCCTACCACCATCCTTAGTAATAATACATTGTTCCTATCCAATATTTTGTAACTGTCAAATCAGTATACGTTTGCCCTGAAGAAGGAACGGTCGTGCCGAAACCGGTCGGCTTTACTCAAATATTTAAGTAGTTCAAACAAAGTAACTGTTTCATTTATTTATTATAACTGCTAACCCTGTACAAATCACAAATGCGCCCCACGGTTGAATTTGGCAGCCACCTCTGGTCTGGAGCTCCAAAATACCTGAAAAATACTCTCGACTCTGTGCAAAAATGGGCGGTCCGCTTAATAGATTATCCCATCTTAACAGACGGATTGTAATCTTTAGAGCACAGGCGTCGGGTGGGAATGCTATCCTTGTTCTACCGGTATTACAATGGAAGATGCTCCGAGGAACTAGCATCATTGATCCCTTCGGCACCGGTGCATAGTCGGGAAGCACGCCAAACGCGTGCCCAACATTTGTACACGGTTGACATTTGTCACATGAGAACGGGTCGTTTCTTCGACTCGTTCTTGTGTTCAACAGCTCGGCTGTGGATGATTTGCCGGCCTCTGTGTTTCCTCCTTCCTACAACATGGGTCTCTTCAAGACCTTAATTCCTTCCTCTCCTCAAAAAGACCCTCCACACAGCATCCCAGATGACATAGGCCCTGAGAGAAATTATTTTCCTCAGGGCCTCCTGTGTGGAGTTAATGTAAAAACAAAAAAATTATTTAAATCTAATCAAGCGAAACGATAGGAAAAGTTTTAAGTTAACCGTAACAAATCTGTGATATTCATAATGTAAACCAATTCGGAATAAAGAATAATCGAAAATAGTGATTTGATAAGAACGCCTTATGTTATTAATACTTTTCGAGTAATTTTTCTCTTCCCAAATAAAGTTCTCTACCAATACAAAAAGTAGCTTTAAATTCGTATACTTTATATTCTACTGATCCTCTTACAAGATATTGCCAAGGTACTAATTAATATATTATAAAACTAATTAATATATTATAATTAATACATTATAAAATTATTAATTCTTGCAAACCCACTTAAATAATTCTGTATTGCACTTACGACTTTCTACCTTGTTATTAAATTTTAAGCGAATTTTCGTTAAGTATCTACTTACAGTATTACAAGAGAGTCTGTATCCTCCTTTCATATCATAAATCTTTTTGTTAAAAGTGGTGAATATTTTACGAGTTTTGTTAACAAATCTATTCGTTTCGCAAATCAATTGTCTTCTAGTTCAATTGAGACTCATTTTACTGAAGTGAATTGGCTATACTGTTTATTCTGAGACGACGCCGGCTAATCTAAACAAAATGTTCAAATCTCTTATTGAGTCATCAGGTATTTTATCTAACAGGCGGGGATTTATTCCTCGGAATAACAGAGCCGTAATCGGGAACAAAAAATAGACAAAGCGTCGAATAAATTTTACACTTTTGTCAATAATGTGGTAAATTTATCTACATTTATGCTCTGAAAGTGTGCACTCGTCCCTTCGGGAACATTTCCGTAACGTTGCAGTATCACGGTAGGTGGATTTTTTTTACAATAACTTCACACAGGAGGCCCCCAAGAAAATAATTTCTCTCAGGGTCAATGTCGTCTTTGGGGACGCTGGGGAGGTATTTTTATGAAAAGAAGGAGTAGATGTTCTAGGAAGGAAAAGGGTATGAGGGGTGGATAGGAATCTAGGGGTCAGTGTGTCCAGGAGTGAAGGATAAATGATTCCATCCCTCCCACTGCGAGGCAAGGTGATTTTCTGAGAGAGCCCTGCTGGAGACGTCAAAAGGTTTCCTTCAACCAAAAAATCCATGCTAATTTGTACAGCGCTCTTGAGGCGATTTTTCGCAAAAACAGCGCTATATAAGTTGTCCAAATTTATTATTTATTATTATTATTATGAGTTATAGTAAAAAAAAATTGCCTACCGTGATTCTGCAGTGCTACCGAAATGTTCCTGGAGGGAAGAGTGCACACTTTCAGAGCACTTTTCCGCCACCGCATGCACAGGAAATGAAATTCCTCCACAAAACGGCTGTTTGCGTTCATTTTTGTATTTAAACTGTTTCAGTTTCTTTTTTTTCCATGCTTATTCGTTTTTATTTTATGATGTACTGTTATTCTGTTACTTTTTCTTAAATTTCTTTTTTGTTATTTCGAAATATGGATTGTGTTGCATTGCACTACCCCTGCATAATTCTGGAATAAACTATCATTATTATATTTTAAAAATATTTACTCTAGAGTATATTTTGTATATTTCTATTGTATATTTTGTATAGTTCTTTAATCAGAAATTTTGTAACTAAAAAACATTAGTATTATCACCAGATCATACCATTGAAAACTTGTGCTTACTGTTTCTTTCTAATGCATGGGCTATCTGTCGAGGGAGATGTTACAGCGTGGCTACCAACAGAATGTTTTACACAGAAGAAGGTATTGAATACCGATAAAAACATCCTGAACCCACCCTGCCTAATTTCGGCTTAAATTTGCCTAAAATCATACCAGATACGACAATCATTTCAGGACATTCGTGAAAACAACGTGCTCGTGTTTGATAATGAATTATAAATATGAATTTATTATAATAATTCGGCTTTGAATATAAATGAATGAATATTTTACATAATTTGTCAATTATTTTGTAGAGCTCGCTTCATTTATTTCCCTCTCTGTGATGCTCAATGAATTATCATTTCACAATAATTTGATTGCGAACGATGTTATAATTTTGTAACTAGAAATAATAATAATCTGATGTGTCATGGTTATTAATGTGTTGAGTACTGAATGTAAATGAGGACTGTTGCTTTATTTCTGTAGCCTTTGCTAAATGATTTCTCGAATTGTTTGTTAACGTGGAGCCGGATCTGCAGTAAGAATCTCTGCCTTTTCATTTTATGCTATTTTATTTTTGCTATCCAAGCTTTGATTTGAATATTTATATACATATATGAAATATTACCCATTACCGGGCACGTTCTTCAACTGTCGTTCGTGGTGCTGTGATAAAATTTAAAAACGATTTATTTTATCTAACCAGTGTAAGTGCATTGTGTAAAAACTATAAAACGAAAACTTACTTGTATAAAGTGGCAAAATTCTTAACCTGTGAACTTTTACTTGAACGTGAACTTAATTGCAATTTGTTCCATATTTTTTTGTGAATTTTCAACAAGAAATAGTTTTCACGATGTGAAATTATAAAATTGAATAAAAATGAGACTGGGCACCCAATAGGCCACTTGCATGGATTTCATAACAACTTGGAAAAAATCGTGTGGATAGATTTTTTTACGAAAATGTTGGTAAAAAAATTTAGAAATGTATGTACAGTTTTTGTCTATTTTTAAATAAATAAATCCATTATTTGGGCCCGTGACGTCACTACATGAAAATGTCTTGTCTCCGAAAATGTTCCTATTAATTTTGTAAAATTCCACACTGATTTATTTTTTTTATATGGCAACACTTTGATTTCACGCGAATTTTTTAATTTGAAATTTAACGTTCACTAGATTTATTGTTTGTTCTCTGCCAACTTATCATTTGGATTGACTTTTTGACAGATGTTATGAAGAGAACCCCATACATTTTACGCTGTCTTTACGTGTTTTAGAGGTATAATGGTAGTGGTGCTGATTTTATTTATTTATTTATTTATTTATTTATTTATTTACGGACTAACGTCCAATTTAAAACAAAGTATCACGAAGTATAGAAATGAACAATGTAAGGATTCGGATGGTACATGAAAGCAAAGACAAACAGTGAAAATAGAAGAAAAATAAGTGTCAAGTCACGTCAAGACCTTGCAAAAATTAGGGTGAATATTACATATCGTCATTTGTTTAAAGAGCGACAGAAATCATTTAAGCTAATACCAAAAAAATCAAGGTCTTGACGTGAGTTGACCAGTCTACACATTCTGGACAGTGGTGAGTTATAACCATAGTTAGTCGAGTGCTGATTGAGGAAAAGCAGGTCTTTATTTCTGAGTCTACGAGAAGGTATATTAAATGTGATGAGTTGTAGTAATGTAGGCGAGTCGATTAAACAGTTAATAATTTTGAAGAAACAAATGAGATCAGATTTTATCCGACGGTCTTCTAAAGGAGAAAGGTTTAGAGTTTGTTCAATTTCAGCATACGAGTAATTGCCTCGCTCTAATCCTAGCCTCCAAGCAATTCCCTTTAGGAACCGATGTTGAACGGATTCAATATGACGAATATGGACAGCATAAAAAGGAGACCATATAATACAAGCATATTCAAGATGGGGGCGAACCAAGGAGCAGTAAAGAGTTCTTAGGGTATTTATGTTTTTGAAGTCAGAAGTGGTTCTAGTGATAAAACCAAGTAGTTTGAGAGATTTATTAACAATCGTATTTATATGTTCCCGGAAAGAAAGCTTGCTATCAAGAGAGACACCAAGATCTTTAATAGATTGAACAGTTGTTAGGCAATTATTATTTAATTTGTATTCGAAAACAATCGGATTTTTAGATCTGTAGAAGGACATAATTTTGTACTTATCGACATTTAGTTCCAAGCAATTAATTTTACACCAGTCATTGAAAGAGTCAATATCTGATTGGAAAAGAAGGCAGTCATGGTAGTTTTTGATTATTTTTAGGATCTTATTGTCATCAGCAAAAAGCCAAAAGCGTGTGTGAGAGAAAATACGAATAATGTCATTTATAAACAAGTTGAAGAGAAGCGGGGCTAAATGTGCTCCTTGCGGTACGCCGGATGTTACTTCAATAATAATAGACTCAATGTTATTTATTTTAACTCTTTGTTTTCTATTGCTTAAATAAGAATTAAAGAAAGATAGCAATGGGTTTCGTATACCTATAGCATATAGCTTGGCCATGAGGATAGCGTGTTTTACTTTGTCAAAAGCTTTAGAAAAGTCGGTATATAGAACATCTACTTGTGATTTATCTTCTAGGCCATTGATTACGGTGTTGGTGAAGGAGAGTAAGTTTGTAGTGGTAGATTTAGCAGATCTAAAGCCATGCTGTTCCTCAATCAGCACATTTTTGAAAATAGGTGTTATTTTTTTTGTGATTATAGATTCAAAGATTTTAGGAATATGAGATAACATCGATATAGGTCTATAGTTTTCTACGTTCGACCTATTACCCGATTTAAAAATAGGTCGTATATAGGAAACCTTCCAGGAATCCGGAAAAGTGGCAGATGATAATGATAAGTTATATAATAAACAAATTGGCTTAGATACAACAGATTTACATTCTTTCAATAATATTTCAGGTATACCATCAGGACCAGTGCTTGTTTTGCTGGGAAGATTTTTTAAGTAATTGAAAACATCTACAAGTGTGATTTCGCAATTATTAAGGTCAATAGTATTAGCATATTTAAGTGGGGGGATGGTGCATATGTTATCAGTATAGACAGAGGAGAAATGTTCAGCAAAAAGGTTGGCAATATCGAAATCGTTGGTGGCGTGAGTATCATTAAAAAATAAACTTGAAGGGAGATCGTTATCAATACGTTTTTGTTTAATAAATTTCCAAAATTGTTTAGGGTTAAGATTTAATTTTGTCTCAGTGAGTTCAATATAAGATTTATAACACAAGTTAGATTCAATTTTGGATAATTCTCTTAACTGAGAAAATTTTTGATAAAGCGCTAAGTTGTTCGTTAATTTGAATAACTTGTGTGTTTTCTTTTTTTCCATAATCAAATGCTTTAGTTTCATACTGAACCAAATAGGAAATTTAGGCTGGGAAAAAGTTCCCCTTGGAACGAACAAATCTATAGCATGAGTTATACATTCGTTGAATTTAAATACAGCATCGTTAATATTGTTGTTTGATAACATACCTGCCCAGTCATATTGGGCAAGGTACCTATTCATGCCAGTATAATCACCTTTGTTAAATTTGTAGTGGAATGTAACTGCTGATTTCAGAGTGTCACTTTTGAAAGGATTAGTGAAGTTAATATCGAGTGGTGGATGATATTTATCTATTGGTAATATTGAGTCAGTAGCTTCACATACACAAACGCTAGGCATATTGGTAAATATTAGATCAAGACAGTAACCTCCACAGTTATTGATCGAGTTTAATTGGTACATATTCAGGAAGGCAAAGAAATTTACTATTATGGAAGCATGAAGGGAAACATTATTAGGAGTTTTCACACCATGACTATCATTAAGCCACACTATTTTAGGAAGATTATAATCACCACAAATAAGTAAGGAATCGGCCTTTATGGAAACACGCTCAACTGCTTCAGTATGTGACTTATAGATTTCTATTGAAGAGGAGGGGGGAATGTATACACAACCAATGACAAGTTTCTTGGAACCAAGTAGAACACAAATAAATAATTGTTCAGATACATTATTAGACGATTCAAGAATGTGGCAAGAGTATTTTTTTTTAATACATATCATTACCCCACCTCCTCTACACTTGTTAGAAGAGGAAGAGCGGTCACAGCGAAAAATAATGTAGTCATGGAGTCCAAGTTCTGTTGAAGCAATATTGTCTGATAGCCATGTTTCGGTAAAACATAAAAAATCATAAGGGCATAAATTTATGGAGCATCTAAAGGAGTTTAGCTTAGTATTGAGACCACGAATATTTTGATAATAGGTGGAAAAGTTAGTATTAATAAGGTGTCGATTCTGATTCAGCCTAAAAAATTGACTCGAGATAATTCGCGTCTCTCAGCGGCTTGGCGGGCAGGACAGTCAGGGGAGCCAGTGTTGTGTGTGGACGGTTTTCTGAAGAACTTGCAGGTAGCACATGCTGGTGGCTTTTCAGGAGTCGGGCAAGCATCTCGATTGTGTCCAGGTTTTCCACAGTGAGAACATGTAGGCATGTCTGCGTTACATTTCGACGCCGTATGGCCGTAAAGTTGACAGTGTCCACATTTTAGACTGTCGATCCAATCCCTTACGGTGTGTATTTGCCAGTCCATAGCCAGTTTAGAGAAGCGAATGAGGGAGTGACGAACAGAAGGAGGAACTCTGAAGACATGAGTGCACGATCCGGTACGAGGTCCTACTTTGTGAGAGAACTGCAATTTATCTTTCAATTCATTAATTTGTAGACCGGTTTCTTCGTGTGTTTGCTGGTGGATTGCCAAGATAATGTTCTCGAGGGGCACAACTTGAGGTAGACCATGGATAGCTATCCGAGGAAGTTTATGTGAAGAAACTGCTGCTTTCAGACCAGCATCGGATAGGGTCGGTGCATTGGCAAGTTTTATGGCCTCTGCATCGGTACTTGGATGCACGACTACACCTCCGTTCCTTATTTCTCGTAACCCCGTGATTGTAATTCCCAAAGATGATGGGTTAGTTGAGGTTTTGAGAGTTTCAAGAGTACTGCTGGAAGGAAGTGACTTGTCATCTTTGGGGAAGATAAGTACGGCTGGTCTCGCAGGAAGTATAGGGGCATTATTTCTTGTGTTCGGTGGATATTTCGGGAGGACTTGGTTGGACGTAATCGAACTATACGTTCTGTTCCCATTTTCGGGTGTTTGATTAGAAGACATATATTTGTAGGTCTTCAATTCTCCTTCAAGGCTCCCTAACTTTACACCCATTTGACCGACATTACCCAATAGATCGGTGAATTTAGGGGCGAGTTTCGCTATTTGTTCCTTGGTGAATTTGTTAGATGTGTCCATTATGATGATATTTAATAGGTTTAAAATAGAGGTTGCCTTTGCCAGGAATTGTTGGGCAGAGTTTTCTTGTTCCATTATAATATTATGGATTATTATTAGATGTAGGTAGATGTTAGAATGGTAGAATATTCTGTTAACTTTTTGTCTATGGCTTCAAATGTCACTTGACTTAAAACTTCAAATTCAAATTCAAATTCAAATGGTTTCAAATTCAAATATCACTTGTCATGTTAATTTCAAGATTTTGTTTTTAAATTCAATCTTATAATATATCTGTTCTCACTGTAATTATTTATTAATAGGAAAACGATCCACTATTTTAATGTGATACACTTAGTTTAGTGTGAAAAACACAATCTAGATATCGATTTTTGAAACTTTTTGTAGGACAAAAATATTTGGTTACTTATGAGAAACTCCATAGATTATAACTGAATCAAAAATTTAACAAAATTTTAACAAAATCAAATTTTATAGTATTCTTATTATTATTATAATTTACAAGTATATTACATTGGATTTAGTAATATAGACGTTGAAAATTATAAGATGGATAAAGGAAAAAAATATTTATCAGATGTAATATTTTTGGTATGCCTCGTTATTCTCCTGAGCCCTATCTTGCGGTAAACGTTATTTTTTAAAATGATTTTCGGCTATGTTATTATCGTATTTTCGCACCTACAAAATTATGTCCCGTCTTTCCGGTTTATAAAAAATGGTCTGATTTTTCGGATTGAAATTTTCAAAAAAAGGCCAGGGTTTAAAAAATTTTTTTTTTTTTTTTGTTAACATTTAAACCTGCTAAACTACTTACGTAGTTTGTCAGCAGGTACATAATGACAACTTTTTTGCAATAACATGGTACAATAGTAAACATTATCTAGGTATGTATAATGTTGATGATAAGTTAAACAATAAAGATAAGTTGGTTAAATTACAGAAAAGTATGAATACAAATATGTAAAAAGTAGCATAAGCCTTATATAACACACGAGTACAAATGACTTTATTATGAACAAATGAATGTACTCAACAAGTACTTCTATAGATTAATATAGGTACATAAGGTAAAACAAATTGTGAATGTGAATTCCAATTAGGAAATCAGCATCTAATAGTCATTTATGATTTTTTTTTTTAAATACAGAATGTCTTAGAATATTTCCCAAAACCGGAAAAAAATTTAAAATGTGATGCAAGTGGCCTATTGCTTATTACTAATTAGATTTCAGTTATTTAATAAATAAACTCTTTCGAAAGAAAGGTTTTAAAAATCGAAGTCGCTTAAAAAGACAATCATTATTTAAAAATATTAATCGAGAATTTGTAATGCATCAAACTCTGGAGACACCTCATGAATTATTATTCTGCTGTGACAACCTTTCCCCAAGACACGTTTTCATCACCCCCATTCTCGTTAATACAACCAAACACCCCCCATCCCCAAGGCATGGAAATAAGGGTGTCATGACGTCGCAGCTGTCTTGAGTCTCGTCAGGTGACATCTTAATTGGAACATAATTAGGAAGATAACATCCAGGTCCATGGACCGTTAGCTCGAGGGGAATGAGAGTAACTTAATAAGTAGCGATGCTTAAAAATATTATGTCTTTCGAGTTCAATGCTCTTCTCTGATAAAACTATTTTAAATGCTATAATTTGCAAATTGTTAAATACGGTTTTTTTAACAAATCTACTCAATTTGCATCAACTTTACGGAATGCGATTATTATTTTTTTTAATTAAGTTAACAAGTTAGCAAATATCGCGTTTATCTTTTATATATCGTCGTGTATAAGATACTACCACCTTAAATATTCGGGAAGGCGTTTAGAAATCGTTACCTCACATTTAATATTATTCTTAATTCCTTCCATATCTTCCCACCAAAGACAGTAAAACTTTTTGACCAAAGCTAATCAAAATATGGCTAAGTAAACATGAAGTTGAGGAAATTGTAAAAATTATAAAGTAACACCAATACAAATGAAGAAATCAACGAACATGAAGATGGGGAATTCCACAAGCATGACAATCAGATCTACAAACATTAAGTTTTGGAAATCAATACACATGAAGAAAAGAAACCAACAAGCATGAAGTTGAGGTCTACAAACATGAAGATAAGGATGTTTACAAACAAAGTCAATAAACATGAATATGAGGAAGTCACAAAAATATTATTTCACACCAACACAATAAACTACACTCCGCATCAGAACAAAAATTCCTAATGAGAAGAACCGTGAATTTACTACTATAATATATTGGAATATGTATCTTCTACATACAGAACCATTAATAAAAATTAAAAATTGAAAGACGACTCTTATGTCGAATGCCAAATCATTCCTCCTTGAACCCTTGCATACGAATACGAGCAACTTTATTTACGGCGACATTTGGCAACGATTTAAAAATCCATCAAATTTAAAAAAAGTTTCCCTAGTGTCTCTTCGCCTCGTGTGCGCACAAACATATACTGTAATGGCTTTTGATGCACGCAACTGTTGCCTGCAATTAAAGCTGCTGAGTGTTAAAAATAAACAAATTAATAAAAAGACTTTGACTTACCGGAGTTTTCTGATGAGCATTTAATTAAATTTCAGGGCCATGGATTATAAATTCATTTTTTTCTGGCTACAGCAAAGAGATATTGATTCTCACAAAGTGATAAGAAGATAAATAGCTTATGTGCAATGTAGCCTTAGGCTATATTATTATGGTCAATTGGTCGATATCTGCGGGCGGTATTGTAAGGCGATTTACTGTGTGTTGTGATAGATTATCATGCATTAATTAGCTCATCGATGGGCCCGATGGAAGGCAAGTGAATAAATAGCATTCTCAAATAAGCCTCAAAACCTACCGATAAACAAATGAAAGTTTGACGTGGTCTAGTTGTACCACGAATCATAAGAATTTTAGTTTTATTCAAGAAAAATACAAAACGTACCCTAAGGTCTCGTACACATAAACACGATACGATGTCGCATCGTGGTACGACGCGGCATCGTACCGAATACACCACATTCTACAAATCTCCTCGCTCAACTCAAGCGATGCGACGTCGTATCGTGTTTATGTGTAAGATCCCTAACAAAAATGAATGAGTTTTCTTAACTTTTTGCGCCAAGTGTTCCGAATTTTTTAAACAGGTCGTATCGGCTCTCAGTTTTATTGACTGAGCGTAGCGAGGTCCTGTTTTAACTGGACCATTTGGCATTTGATCTTTCTATAAATTTGTTTGTGACGTTCCGGTTCCGGTTTCAAGGTGATGGCGATTTTAACTTGTGCGCCGCAGTAGCCCATAATCATTTCTCTGAATATACGTCGGTCGCTATTCTACGGAAAATACGGTACGAAATAAATACGGTAGGTTATGTGCTAGTTCTATTAAATATGTATATATATATAAATAAATTATCTGGTCAGACGGTACAATTTATAAAAACATCATTTTTCCAAAAAAATAGTAAGTTATAATGAAAATAGAATCAACTGGCGGACGGCGAAAATTTAGCTTCGGCACACGAATGATTGCATTAAGAGCAGTGGGACAATGGCATTGTCACGATAATAATAATTACCATTATGTTTCAGCATCGCCAATTTGTCTAAAATATGTGGCTGTTGGGAGTTCGAAGGGAAGTAGACGGAAAAAAAAAGGATTGGGAAAAAGGACCTGGCTCTTCAGATCTGGTCACCATACACGGCCATAGCCACTTTTTATTAGTTGTATTTTGCAAAAGCGAGGTTGGATGAAACTACCACTGTGGTTTATTAATATAAAATGCACATTTTTGCATTTTATATTAATGACAGTGCTAGGATAAAGGGTTTAAAATTGGACGAGAACAAATTTAATTTAGACTACCATTCGAAACATATTGCTTTAATGACAAGAAAGGCTCGGTAGACTCGGCAGACCACTTTCTTCAGCGTCTTTCGCAAATTTGGGAGGTCATAGAAGGCTCTAGTAGATGGGATTTTTTGTGGTATGCTAGAAAAAACCGACAAAAGACTTTTTCAAGTAAGACGACCGAACAACATGATCATATAGAAATATAAAATCTCGTGACTCCTGCATAATAGAAATAAGGGCATGGGTACCGCTGCCCCGGGAACCATTTAATGGATAACTAACGATTCTGGTATAGGTCACTCCAAGTAGTTCGCTGCGTTTAGTGGCTTAGCAGGGATGACTGGGTTTATGGGGTGAGGTTTGTCTAGGTCGGATGCGTTTGCCTACCAGCTGTATGGCAAGCCGAAACGAGAGATAATTTTTTTTTTTTTTTAATGTTCTTTATTCAGTAAAGTTTATACATTACAGTAAATGGATAATTTTTTGGCCATCACACTAGGCACATGCCCGTGTTGTAGTGGCCAATTCTATGTTAAGTATAATAATACAAATTAAAAATAAGTTGAATGTAAAACAAAATAATATAAAAATAAAATAAAATAATTTATACATCTAAAACAAGTATGATGTATAAAGGAATTAAAAATAATGCAAAATATCTACATAAGTTTAAGATATATGAATATAAAAAATAAGTATGGAAAAACAGAAAAAATTAAAATAATATGAAAAGTATATGAAAGAAAATACGTATTATTGAATTAAAAATAACACAAGGAGCATGTATCAAAAAAAAATAAAGAAATACAAGTACATTTGTGTAATTAAAATACTATTAAAATGTAATAAGAATACAAGTACATTAAGTACAAGTGTGTTTGTAAAAAATACAATAAAAATAAAAAAAATACAATAATTGTTGAAGGAGTCTCTTGACTTCTCCAGCCGTACTCTCTCGGACTATCGCTTTGCACCGCAATGGGAAGGATGGATTCGTACGTCCGTCCCTTATCCTAATAGCCTTTTCCTTCCCAGAACTTCCTCTCCTTCCTTTCCTAAAAAGATCCTCCCCACAAGATGACGTAGGCCCTGAGGAGAATTATTCTCCTCAGGGCCTCCTGTGTGGCACTAATGTAAAACAAATCAGAGTGTGTAATTCACACGCAGTAGGAGTAAACTAGAAAATCGCTAGATTTGGCTTTCTTTTCTTTTGCCGGTTTTTTTTAAAGTGGTTTAAATATTGGATATTGTTTTCACCAAAATAAAAATGTTTTTTTTTGGATTTCGTAGGATTCAAACCACCGTTCGCTTGACGTCTTTCTCTCTGGCCGCTGAGACTTTTCAGGCGTCTTGCCCACTGCGCTATCGAAGGCCCGCGCCGAAGCGCGAATTTACCACATTATGTTAAAACCAAGGACCCGCAAAATAATAAATTTGTGAGGCATTTCAGTTTGATCCGAAAGCCAAATCACTTACGGCGCTAAAGAAGTTTGACTTCAAAAAATCGTTTTGTTTCTAGTGCATTTAGCACGGCTTTATCCTTCTTACACTAATTTGCCTGAAATCGTATTTCGCCATCCCATTTGAATTTCACAATGATGTTGAAACGCATTTTTTAAAGGAAATTGATCGCCCAATTTGCCAAACTTTTGGATCACGAAAGACGCCCACTTCGCAATTTAGTGTTCTTCTTTATTCTATGGTATGCCTAAATAGAAACAGCTACCGTATTCCATTGGTCTACCTGAACTCTTCTCGAATTGAGAAAACTGGCTATTTGCATAAAAGAAGGGAGGAGTCACAGAAACCTTTGATAAATTTTGTCAAAACGTTTGTCAATGGTCGCGGTCGTCGACATGAAAGATAAATTCTCTGTCTGTATTCGGGGCTCTTCTATTCAAACCAATTTACGGAATTTGATTACTTTGTGTGGTAACGGGAAATTTGTTCTCAATGTTGATGAGATTTTATTTAGAGAGCTTAATAAAATTATTCCTTTTTAATTCAAAGCTAATTCCAGGATCCTTCCCGTACACAGGATGATTCAGGTTGAACGCGGAAAAAATGTAATAAGTATACGCAGCAGTTATTTGATGCTTTCGACGTGAACATACTACCGTTATCTACTTGGTATATTTTTGGTTTTCATTGCAAAAAATGTTCGAACGATGAATTTGTTGCTTTTGCTCGTGGTCTTTCTCTGAGACTAGTGAAGCGGGTCTTGCAAAGGATGCAAATTTATGAACGTGGCAGAAGTGATGTGGAGTGCGGTAGCCGAAATATTAAAAAAAAATTATATTAAATTTAAATTTAAATTTTTATACATTAAATAGATTAAACACAAAACAATTAATATCATTTTTAATGTTTTTCGAGCTAATTTATATCTAGACCCTAGACCACAGTTGGCAGGTGTATTATATTCTTACAAAATGATCGAAATAAGGAACTTCTCACCCGATAGTTTTATTTTATCGTAACATTTATTAAAGAAAGTTTAACATTCTCCTGTATTGCTCAATATGGTCGTCATTTCATCCATCTTCAACATCTTCATGTTATTATTATAGATGCTACACTCCGGAATTCGGCCTATCGGGCCACCTTACTAGCTGGTTAATATCCGTCGAAGCTGGATAATTGAAATGTAAATAAAGCCGGTAGACAAAATCAAAAATATTTTTATTTTCCCTTAATATTCATTACAAACCGTCGCGGTCGTATGGTTTCGTGCCGTTAACTGTGTCAAGCCGCCCGCCTCCCAAGTTTGACATAAAAGTATCATTTCTTGCACGCACCACCCAAGTTTAGTACTGACCGAATACAAATCTCTAACAAGGACAGCTGTGTTTCCGGCTACCCGGTCGAGGTATATGTCGGATATCCGGTGTCCGGTCAATTCATTATCCGCTGTATCCCTAGTTATTACAGACTTAATTAAGTATCTTATTAAAAAGTCGGAACGTGACATGTCGAATGAGTCGATTATTTTTGTTAATGTCACAAGAATCTCAGCTGCTCCCGTCTGGAGCCAATGAGACTATGGCATCCCCAATCGGGGTATGTTATGAGGCTGAAGGTAGTGGAGAGGGAAAAAAATGGGGAAAAGGAAGGTGGTGAAGTACCTGGCTATTTAGATCTGTCCCAAACACGGTTAAAGTCATTTCAAGCAACGTTTCAATTCTGAATGTTGGTCTTACACCAGGGTGATATTGAAAGTATCTTCCACTCTGAAACATGCCGCAAATATACTTATATTATTTTATGCCTCGGAACCCGGAACAGACTTTGTCTAGTGAGGTGGATAAAAGAAAACTATGTACATAAATGAAAAAAAAAATGCCCGGGTTGCCGGCACTTAAACTGAACTGAAACCGAAACTGAAACAGAAAATGAATTAATTGTGAAATAACACAAATTAAACAAATAAAATGTATTTACCCATGCTGGGATTCAATCCCGCGACTTTCGTATTACGAGTCAAGAGCTTTACCCTTAGACCACACCGGTCGTCATTGTGGCATATCCAACGTCGGTGAGGCAAATCCAACCGAGAAATTACATAATCGAGTACGGCACGAACGGGTTAAGCCAGTGAACACTGGATCCACTGACTGCACTTAGTGGACTCTGCGCCAATTACCAAGTGCCCTTTGATTTACGGTAATCTGATTTGATCGACCTTTACTTAAGACTTGGGTTAGGTATCATTTTGTAACATAATTATGTTACAACGTTTAGTTTGTGTTTCATGTCATACCGTCAAATTTCATTTAAACGTGCCATTATGTGTTTCAGAAAGGTAGTAAGCGGGCACGGCCTTTGACAATCGCCGGAGAAGCGCTGCAATAGCAGGCGCATTCTGGTGAGCGCTCGTCACAATAAGTCCAGGCACACACGAGGAACTTTAGTTGCAGGCAACTGTTGCGGGCATCAAAATCCATGACGGTATTTTTTTTTATTTCATAAAATTTGTTAGTTACAGATATTTGAATTTTTTTTGCTACCACACTAGGCTAATGCCCGTGTGTGGTAGTCGTACATTTAATATTTTAAATAGTATTTAATAATTACTATTTTATTAAAACAGATGATTAAACATACTAAATAAAAATTAAGAATTACTTAAAAGTTATTGAAAAATAAAGAGAAAAAATCATATTTTAAAGAAAAATAGAAATAAAAATGAAAATTCAAATTTTGAAATACATAAACTAATAATAAAAATTAAGTATGGAGATGCGCACACGAAGCGACCGACGCGATACAAGGGAAACTATTCTTTTTATTTTTTTGTAAGCGCTTGGAAGCAGTTGCCTACCTTTACCGCAATTAAAATTGCTCATGGGCAGGGGTCCTAAGTCAATCCATTCTTCTCTCGTAATTTTTTTTTTTTACATTAGCTCCGGTCACACGGGAGGCACCGAGGAAAACAATTTCCCTAGGGGCCTTTGTCCCCTAGACATTTGAGGATGCTGTGTGGAGGGTTTTTTAAGGGAAATGAAGGAGAAGAAGATATGGGAAGGAAAAAGGTATGAGGGTGGGTAGGAATCTGGGGGTCAGTGTGGCCAGGAGTGACGGACGTATGAATCTATTGCTCACACTGCGGTGCAAGGCGAAGGGTCGGGAGAATCCGGCTGGATATGTCAAAAGGCCTCCCTCAATCAGTCTCCTCCGATCCAGCCCGCCACGCAGTGGTTGGGCAAACGTATCCGCCACCAAGACCTAGACAAACCTCATCCCATAAACCCGGGCACCCCTGCTAAGTCACCAAACGTAACAAATCACTTGGGGTGACCTGTGGCAGGGGTGTTGGTAATGAGAACCCAATCGAACTTTAAATTGATTTATATTTGTGTAAGATATCTTTGTTGTTTTCAGGAAGGTGAAAAAGCAGGGGGCGCGGTTTTTGACAAATATCGGCGAAGTGCTGCAATAGCGTGGGAGTACAAATAACTAATTATTTCTTTAGATTGTTTCAAACTTGTGTAGTTTTGATTTTCAGTTTATTTTTTAACTTTATTACACGTTACAGGCGATCCACATTCAAAGATATGTAATGTAATTTTTAAGGCAGCTTTTCTCCTTTTCTCTGTTTGTCGTGTAATTTTGTTAAAATTGTGTTTTGTTTATTCATGTATTTATTTTTTTTTTTTTTATTATTCATTGAACTTCTTAGAAATCATTTGCTGACTCACAGTGTCTCACTCACTTTTTACATGTTTCTACTGCAACTATTCATGTTCTACAAAGAGGCACCAAAAAAATCACCACAATGTTCTGAGTCTAACTATGCATGTACTACGAAACCTATCAACATTTTTTATTTTTTTTATTGACCAATACATATAATATATAATTAACAAATATATATAATATATAATATTAGTGGTAACAATACCTCCCTAATTGAGAAATTCTCGTGTTAAGAGAGGGAAGGTAAACCAATTTATTAATCATTAACGCCCTTGCGGGTTTTTATATATTTTATTTTTTTTTGTTTTAGTACCTACATACAGATATCAAAAACAATGTCAAGGATTTAGATAAAAAATAATCAGAATATTTAATTGACAGGCGGTAGAAGTGAAACTATAAGTCGCTAGATGTCGATTTCTTTTCTTTTAACTGTTTATTTTAAAGTGGTTTGAAGATTGGTTATTGATTTTACAAAAATAAATTGTTTTTTTTTTTTATTTCGTAGGATTCGAACCTCCGTTCGCTGGATGTCTGTCTCTCTGGCCGCTGAGACTAGTCAGGCGCCTTATCCAATGAACTATCAAAGCCACGCGCAAAAGCGCGAATGTACCGCATTATATTAGAACCGAGTATTTGTGTAGAACTGAGTGGTGATGCATTTCCGTTTCACCCGAATTTCAAATCACTAACGGCAATGTTTCACTTCGAAAATAACATAAATGAGTATTACATATGGTAGATAGGTGTACAGGTGGCGGGTAAAAAGTATAAGCATGGTATGTACGTTATACAATAAGAGAGACAGAAAAAATCTATTTTTGAATTTCAATTTTGAATGGTGGTCTTACACCAGGGCGATACTGAGAGTAGCTTATATGGTGGGTGTTTTCAGAACATAGCTGATATTACGAAAAAAGGTGCACATGCTGGAGATTTATGGTTCTGTTGTAAATATTCTAATAGGTTGAATTTAAGCTTAAACTCAAATTTATGACGATTGACATTGAATAGATTGAACTATATTTATTTCCAAGTCTGTGAAGTCTTTCGATAGGCGAGTTTTCGAAATAATTTTTAGCAGACGTGTGAACAAAATACGGCGCCGTTAACCGTGTACCACGGGTATAAATCGTAAATCAACCGCGTCCAGCCCGCCGTTTGATATTTTGAAAAGATAAAAAATCGTTCACTGTGCATCTTGATGTTAATTCATTTAATTTTAGTAAGTCCATTAGAAATGTAAAGTTAAGATTTTTATTTGAAATTCCTAATTTATCTATAATATAAAAATGAATCGCTAAATTTGTTGGTAAGCGCAAATCTCGAGAGCGGCTGAACCGATTTCGCTAATTCTTTTTTTAGAATATTCCTTGAAGTTCGAGGATGGTTCTTACGGAGAGAAAAATTAAGAAAATTGCGCAGATAATTAGATAATAACAGAAAACATCATCATCAATGACATCGTGTTAGAGAATGACATTTTGCAAAACAATGAATGATTATGCAAACAGGATTCTATTTTTGAAAAGTTGAAAAATTTATTTAAAGTAGGTACTCCCCTAATACTTTGAATCGAATCAAGAATTTTAGATATTTTAAATAGGTATCTATGTTAGGTACCAAATTTAATATGCATGAAAAATGGAAAATTGAATAAAAATTGTAAAAGGTGGCACGCGGGCTGTTTAAGAACTGAATGTACTGGGATTGAATATATGGAACGCGGGAGGAGGGTTGGCGGGACGAGGGAGCGGTAAAGGGAAGAGGGATGGCGGGGAAGGTGGAAGGGGAACGCGGAAAGAGGGAGGGGGACCTGGGAGGGGGGAGGGGAACTCGGGAGGGGGGTTCGCGGGACGGTGAAGGGGGGGGGAGTGGAGTGGGGCGAGGGAAGGTGGAGGTGACGGAGTGGGAACGCGAGAGGGGAAGAGAACGCAGGAGAAGAAGGGGAGGCGGAAGGGGAACGGGACGATAGGAAAGGACACTCAGGGAGAAACAATTTCTTTATTAAATGGCATAGCGACGCATGCCGGGATCAGCTAGTTGTTAATAAATCTCAGAAACTTATGCTGTACTCTCAATTTTTAGTTGGTGAATTTTATAAGATGGAGCGCATATTGTTGAATTATACTCTAAATTGCTTCTCACCAACCCAACAATTAATTAATTTAAAATCATTTACTGTCCTCAAAATAAACCCCACGCATTTCATGGTTTCGTTAGTTATTTAAGAAACTGTCAAAAATAACACCGGGGTCATGCATATGTTATTCGTGCCCTCTTATTAACAGTTCATTAAAGCTTGGGATTGAGATAAGGTAGTATTTTTATAGTTGGTTTGATGTTACACCAACAACGGACCAAGAATTCGGGCCATTAGGCCTTTATGACAAAAAGTTTGTCCTTGCACGATCTGACTAAACGGTTGTTTGGCTAAACAAAACGTTAACCAAGCAAAGCTTTTGCATGTAATGTAGGTTTTGCATGGTCGCATTTTTTCTCACATTAGATAGCTTTTACAATGTTCATGTAAATAACAAATCTTAGTAAACAGTAGATAATTAGATATCTAGACGAATTTTTATTTTTTCATTTAAGTTTTTATTCCAGCAGAACTGGTAGGGTGTTCGCCATATCACATACCCAGTTATATATATTACATCCGACCGAGCTTGTCGTCGCAAAAACACTTATGTACGTGTGGATGTATCTGTCCGGCAGGCCGAGTGACGAGCATTTCTGAAATTTCATGCCAGGCACAGAAAGCCTGGACATGATAGCTCGTGAATACTCTAGGTTTATTCCATCATGTGATGGCATTTATACATCTTCGCTTAAGCTTAAGTAACTAATTTATTTATTTATTTTTATTACTTTTGTATACAGGGTATACACGGTACAAAGCGTATAATACGAACTGAAAAATACTAGAAATGAACGAAGAGAATGGTAGGTACCTAACTACAAACTAGCTTCACCTGATTAAAGTAATGAACAATACATGAGTAATAAAATTATGATTTCTGAACATGGTTTGGACGAAATATATAATTCATACAATATCACAAGTTTTTCATGTTTGAGTCCTGATGAGATGTTAGATATTAATCATTAATTATTTTTGGATTTTCTAATTCAAAATTGACTAATACCTATTATTACAAGCAATAATTGTCAGCCTGAAACACTCATTTACATTGAAAAATCTTCCGAGAAAAGATACTTGCCGCTAACGGGACTTGAACCCGTGTCCTTCCGATTGCCGGTCGAATGCTCTGACCACTGAGCTATGGCGGCTTATCAAATACCCGCCAAATAATTCAATATATACTAGTGTTTCATTCAACAATTACTGCTTGTTATATTTTTTCCACCTGAAAACAACCAACTTTATTTTTGCGAGGAAGACATTGTTAGTGTTAAATCCCTCGCTAGGTGGCGTCGAGACAAATTATGTCTGCATTTATTGGGGAAATACTTAAACTTGTTAAATATTAATTATTATTTTTTAATTTATAAACTAACGTTTAGACAAGATTTTTATGCATAGCACAAAGGGTAACAATTATTACAAGCAATAATTGTCAGCCTGAAACACTCATTTACATTGAAAAATCTTCCGAGAAAAGATACTTGCCGCTAACGGGACTTAAACCCGTGTCCTTCCGATTGCCGGTCGAATGCTCTGACCACTGAGCTATGCCGCCATAGCTCAGTGGTCAGAGCATTCGACCGGCAATCGGAAGGACACGGGTTCAAGTCCCGTTAGCGGCAAGTATCTTTTCTCGGAAGATTTTTCAATGTAAATGAGTGTTTCAGGCTGACAATTATTGCTTGTAATAATTGTTACCCTTTGTGATATGCATAAAAATCTTGTCTAAACGTTAGTTTATAAATTAAAAAATAATGACTAATACCTACTTGCTTTTACCAAGTAAAAGTGTCTAATGTGGTCTACTTTCGTTTATATATTTATTCAATGTTTTTAAAATATCTGTGGAGCTTTATTTGTTAGGTCCAAAAAATATCACAATGTATAGCACCCAACTAATTAAAAACCCTTATATTTTGTGCATTGCGGGATTCGAATGAAAAACCTCCACAGACACTACGTATCTTTCGTAAGGTACGCAAAGCATCAGATATGGTATTATAAGTGGGCAAAACTAGAGCTATATTTTTCAAGTTTGGTTTCACGACATGTCGGTACTTTGCTCCTACCCTAAGGAATTCATATTATTTTATTTGTTATTCGCATCTCGGCGTCTTCAAGATGAAAGGGCTTATCAAAACGTACCAAAGGAGTTGGTATCTTCGCGGTAAATACAAGTTGAATTTTAATATTTATTGTGGAACATCTTTCAGTCATCCTACATTTACGTATAAGTAATAATTTCAAACTCCTGAAACTTCTTCTTACTGAAAGTCCTAAATTATTTCAGTTCGACGGGTATTTGAAAAATACTTACTTACCCTCCATACCTGAGATTATTTAACTGTTAAAGACATTCTTCAACGATCGCAAATAAAAGCAATTAATCAATTTCAATTTAAGGTGTTATCTTAAACATAATATAATAATATATTGTAACATTGATAGCTTGCCGCTAATAATATTGGCGCCTTTGAAATAGGTACTGAAAAATAATGAGTATTTAACATGCGCAGTGACTTGTTAAATTATGGGAATTATCAAATATAGGCTGAAGGTGTGCTTTGCAAGTGACTACCACCCTTCGCTCGAAATTGATCACCTAAAATGAAATTAGATACGAATAGCCAGGTTCTTTCGGCACTTTCTTCTTCCACATCTCGCCCTATTTAACTATCTCTGTCTCAAAAATATTATAAATAAAATAATTGTAATAATAATAAAATAAATTTAATTTGTTTGTTACGTTCCGGTTCCGGTTTAAGATGGCGGCCGTGTTGGATACTAACTTTTTATCCCGCCAACAGCTTTCACATAATCTAGGTTCCTACTGGGAGTTGTCAAATTGGAATAATATAATCAATATTATGGTACCTACCGGCCTCAAGAAACTTTAAAAAAAATTGTCATTGTGATTGATGGTCACATTTCTACGGACCAATAAATATAATTCCTTAATCGAAATACAAAAATGTTTCGTAAAATATTATGGTTTAGGTAGGTTAAAATTACTGTTAAATACGAGAAAATTAGAAACATCCTTTTTTGGACGCAAGGCCTACTGCTCAAAAAACTACATTCAATATTTTCTGGCCGTAATAATAGTATTTTGGTTATACAATCCTTATTTTAGGCACTACTTGAGCTGAATTTTTCAAATCGTTCTCTACGTCAAAAAGTAACACTACATAATATTTAATCGTTACAATTTCCTCATAAAACGTGGGATCTTACCTTCTGTAACTAACTTAAAGTGGAAGGAAATAATAACATGTTTGCAATCTTTGAACTTTCTTCGAATTTAACAAGCCGTATAGGTCTCATTAGTTTGGTTATACGATTCTTGAGAACTTCTTTAATGAGTTCTTTTCTACCGCGAAACTTTTTACCGAAGCATCAAAGTTATAATAATATTGCCAACGGTAAATAAATGATTTAGAGTTCACCACGGGCATCGGGCGAGTCTACAAGAGCAAACCAATTGTCCGTAGTCGAATGGTTATGGACGCATATTTTCAATTTGAGGGTTTGACTTCAAAAGTGGAAAAACGTTATTAACATTATTCATGATTAAATGACCATTCGATTTATAAGTAATATTTATAAATTAAATACATTAAACAGTTAATTAACTAATATTTAACGAATAATTAAGTTAAAAAAACCGTACCCTGAACTGGGATTCGCGATTGACCTTGCGCTGTGGCATGTACGGCTGAGCGCTCCGCACTCTTAGCGCTCTATTTTAAAAATGGTTAAGCGTATAAATAATTATTTTAAACAAAATTTGTAGGAAATTTTATTTTCTACAACTTTTATAATGAATTCAATTACAATTTGAGGTAAAGAAAACGAGATATTTCCAAAAAACTGATTTTCGTGACCTTTGACCTTGACTATCTAAAGACGCTCACAAGTGACCTTATGAGACTTTTAAGACAACATTTAAAATGCCAAAATGAACATTTATGCAAACTTTCAGCTTATTCCGTTTCATTCCGAGGTGAAACCCTATATAGCTTGGACTATTAGCGGCAATAAACGTGAACGTTAAACAATCGTTTATGCTAAAACCTTACTAATGGAAACATAATTTCTAGGATCTTTTTACTTTTTTTTCTATTTCTAGGAACTAGATTAAATTACCTTATGTATTTGAAATATCCGTTAATATTTATAAATTGGAGAATTTAATTTTAAACAGAAAAAAATTAAATGTATTTTGTTCGTTATTTGTTTTTAGATAGGATACACTTTAACGGCTAACAAAAAATATATTCTTTAGGGTGACCGGGACTCGGAGCCCCCTTTGAAAAGTCATTAAAAGTGATAAAAAAAATTGTTAAATAGGTTACGTTAGGTTAGGATTATGAGCTATTAAAAAAATCTTAGCTCTTAATGACTTTTCAAAGAAGTGTTCAGTTGACCTGATTCTGAGTTGACATGGAACCATTCTTTGAATAGATATCCTTTTCATAAGCGGTTCTACATTTATGTTTGATGTTATTGGATAGATGCTTCGATCAATAATTAGATGTCGTAAGGTTTCAAGTTTACTAATATTCAAAAGATAAGTTTCATTCTTCGAAAGGCGATGATCCTGAAGCAACTATATATTTTTATAAATATTCCCAGTTTCACAAATCCTACAACTATAATATCCCGTGATTATTTCACCGGTCTGCGCTAGTTACTAATAATTCGACGTTGCTAGTCAGCATGTTGTAAACAACATTGGTAAACATTGGAGGACCCACCACTTACTCGCCCTGGTATAGGTAACAGATGGTTACCCCTTCAAGGCTCTTGCAAGGACTCTAATTTTTTTTGTAAAAATGACTCTACATTTGAAACTAAACTAGACCTCCAATGTCCCTGCATATATTGTTAGTAAGCAGTATACAATTGCTTAGCGGGAAATACAGATACAATATGTATTAGTTTGACAAAATACAGACAAGACAATGGACAGGTTGGTAAAAGTCCACGAGGTGGCAAGCGCTGGGTGATTGTATCGTCAAAGTTTCGGATAGCTTTACAGTGTCCATCATCAGGGCATCAAGATTTCACATTGATGGACACTATAGCGATGTCCGAAACGTTGGCAAAATAAGAAGGTAGCTCAACGGCATAAAACCCCAAAAACCAATCACTGTAAAACATTGGTAAAAATAATAATGATAAATGTATTTAAAAAAACACTAGCCATTCGTATATCATAAATAGACAACGTAAACAAAAATCCTCCCACGAATTCTGATTAAGTTCGAGCATTTTACCTTGAATTCTATTTTGAAGCACCTTTACTAGACTATCATGGAATAGTTCAATATACTGCGTCCGTGGTCACCTGGTGAAAGACCACCATTCAGAATTGAAATGACTTTAGCCGTGTTTGGTAATCAGATCTGAATAAACAGGTACTTCCCTAACTGCATCTTGTCTATCTCATTTCCCTCCTCACTACCCTCACAGTTAGGGATGCCCCAGTATCGCAGGCTCCAGACGGTGGGGAAGAGTGAGGACTCTTGTTCTGTCATGACTGCCGAGGCGATATTGACACAAAAAATACTTGATGCGCGGTTATCACCATAGCTTGCTGGTGTTGTTTGCATTTTAGGTAATGTTTTAAGTCGAAGCTAAATCCTGAATAACTATGTTAGATTAATCCTTACTCGACATCGATTCACAATATAAATAATAAAATATGCTTTGGATAAATTGAAACTTTTCCTACCGTTTGCATTGAGTAGAATTAAAATAAAATTGTCAATTACTATATAAAAAATATAAGCGTAAACTTAAAAAAAAAATATTTCTTCATTATAAATGTATGCATGCATTTAAGAAACAACTTTTTAAAAATACGATTTTATGGTTAAAATTATTTACAAAATAAATAAAAAATCACATTTGCACTTTAAATCGTGATCTCTAGACTGCCTTAATAATATATTATATATTATGTAATCCTTTATTCGTGGCCATGTTATAAGGCACACTAAGAATTCATAAAATCACTTATGGCTTCCTCCTAAACTTTGTTCACTAGTTTTTATTTGTTCTTTAGTTTCATGCCAGATTTTATCTGTCCAAGAAGCGTAAGCCGCGGCATATAAAACAAGATTTTAAAATGCGTAGGTAACCTAGTTAAACTGAATATTTATTTATTCAGAATCAACGGAAGAATCAAGTGCCATTTACATACAGGATAATTACTGACATTTATAGAACAAATATTATAATATATATGGAAAGAAAGAATGAAATTTTAATGAAAAGACAAATAACTTTGTTTACATCACTTTTATTTATACACAATCAACATGTTTCGTGAACGATATTCACATCATCAGGATCAAATGTATACTAAACTTAAAAATTAAACATAAATCACATATGGGTGGAAAGGGTAGAAGGGAGGGGAAGGGGTAAGCGTGGAGGAAATTTATTAAAATTCGGGATTTCAAAGTCATTAGCAGGGGAAGACCGGTTAAGTGGGAAAAGGTTCAAAAGAGGGTTTATAAAAAATTGCTGCTTATTAATTATGTCTGCTTTATTATTTACATTTTTCCTAATTTCTAAAATCTCTAGATTATTTATCTGTGATGCCTTATAACCCGTATGTAATATTTTAAGTCCGTGTTTTTTGTCAAAATTATGATCGAGTTTTATTAAATGATCTGCGAACTCAGATTCGCTATTGCCATTTAATGCCCTGAGATGTTATTTAACCCCTACTTCAAAGTTTCTATTTGTTCTACCTATTTATAAGCAATGTTCTACCTATTTATAAGCAATTACAGTATTTGCAGTTAAGTTTATAAACGCCCGATTTTTTTTTTTAAAAGAATAAACAGAAAATCTTAAAACTATATATTTACCCTTTTTCTAAACAAATGAATAATCAATATCGTAGAATTCTATTTGTTAATATGTATTTTACGATAGGTATGTCTAAAATAATTAGTAAAAATATTCCCGGTACTATACAACCAGCATTTTATACAAATAATATATTTTTTTTAAATCATCCTTAACAACAAAGACAGCGACATTAAAACAAAAAAATCGGGCGTTTATAAAATCAACTGTAAAGATTGTAATTGCTTTTATATAGGTAGCCCTCCACACAAAATCCCAGATGACATAGGCCCTGGGGGAAATAATTTTCCTCAGGGCCTCTTATGTGGAGTTCATGTAAAAAAAATAACAAATAGAAAATTTGAAGTAATGGTTAAAGAACATCTCAGGGCATTGAATGGCAATAGCGAATCTGAGTTCGCAGATCATTTATTAAAACATGATCATAATGTTGACAAAAACCATGGACTTAAAATATTAAATACGGGTTATAGGGCATCACAGATAAATAATCTAGAGATTTTAGAAACTAGGAAAAATGTAAATAATAAAGCAGACATAATTAATAAGCAGCAAATTTTTATAAACCCTCTTTTGAACCTTTTCCCACTTAACCGGTCTTCCCCTGCTAATGACTTTGAAATCCCGAATTTTAATAAATTTCCTCCACGCTTACCCCTTCCCCTCCCTTCTACCCTTTCCTCCCATACGTGATTTATGTTTAATTTTTATGCTTAGTATACATTTGATCCTGATGATGTAAACATCGTCCACGAAACATGTTGATTGTGTATAAATAAAAGTGATGTAAACAAAGTTATTTGTCTTTTCATTAAAATAAATAATGCCATCACAAAGTGAAAACCATTCCGAAGAAGCTTTCTTCGAAAAATTAAAGAATGAAATTTAACATTAAAAGATTGTCCGTAAAACAAAGTAAACAAAAAAAAAGAAAAAAGAATATACATTAGTAAAAATTAAATTACATACAAAAAATCCGTTTTGCAGTGGCCTGGTTAAAATAACCACCGTTAAAATGTTTATCAACAAGTAGGTACAGCATTTAAATTATAAACATCAGCTACATTAGCAAAATAATTACCAAAAGCGTATAATCTATTTATTGCAGTTTGAAACCGTAGAATATTTTTATAATAATAACAGAAAGCGAATCAATATTAATATACCACGGCTATCCAACTTACAATTTAATGTGTGTATAAAAATATAAGATTAAAAAATGTTCTACTGTCACTTAATTTTAACAATTTCAAAAAACCAAAATATTAAAAACATAAAATATTGATTCTAAAGGATCGTTTGAAATCCTTGCCATAAAATCCAAATTTTTCATGGCACTGTTACCCATTGTGATGCAAATCAGAGTTTCTGGTCAAGTTCAAAAATGATGCCTGTATCAAGTTTTTCGACTTCAGAGATGTTACACAATGAATCATCATATAATTAATTATCGGATTTTTAATTTTGTAGAACCTCATAATTTGGTTATTATTAATTTTAGCTGAAGTTTATCACCACAACACAACACCATTTGAAAAAATTATTAAGGTTCTTTATATTAAGGTGCTCAAGCAGAAAAACGAACGGTGAGCTTTGGCTTCGTTAAGTTTTCACCAAATCTGGAAGCGGATGGCTTTTACTAACACCTTTATCTGTATATATTTTTCTCTATATATTTCAGAAGAATTATTCTACGGGCTGCTAGATGTATTATTCTTTTGTATTATGTTAATTTGTATTTTTGTACTTGCATACTGCTTTTTAACCCCGTATGCATGGACATTGGAGGACCTAGAGTCGTTCAAATAAAAATAGCTGCATTCAATAAAAGAGGAAACCATGTGTTTCCTTATAACGCCGTTGGGAAAGTGGTGGGGTCCCCTCCAATATTCAACGACGCGGGATGTAATTATGTTTAGTGGGTATGCCTACCACCCAGTTCGAATCCGTAAAAACAAATATATTTTGTTCATATTGTGATTTTATTTGAGTCTTATCTGAGACGTTGTTTGCATTTTTCTATTTCGTCCATTTTATAATAATTAGTCAAGAAAATATTTGAATGACACTAAATAATAAAGTCAATGAGAACTTTCAACTTTCAAAAAACTGTCTTATTATGTATATCGCTTCGTTGAACTTCTGACTCCCCTGAAGAATAAATGTTGCAAAAGTACATGTTTTCAATGTTTTTATTTATAAAACAAACATCAAGCAAAGAATGAACGCATTTTGCTTTTTTATTTTAAATATAAACCAGGTCGAATAAAGTAAACTATTCATTCACAATTAAACATATTATCAACCTCATATGCATGCTAATTCGCGCTGCCAACAGCAAACGAATGGTAATAAATGGCAGTTTCGTCAAATAGTAATGGCAGAATCGTGAATATTTATTTGATTTACAGATGCGCTCACTCGCACAATGAACATAATAAATAGAAGGTGATTAGTTTAGCAAATCCCTAAATATATTGTATGGACGCAATAGCAAACGTTTTGAAACACCTTTATATTTCTATGTGTAAAATGTTCAGTTTTAATTTTTATTGATTAAAAATGTTTTTCGACCTAATTATGAAACGTTTTGTTCTCAATACTGATTTAATATTGAAACAATATCAATATTATAATGAACCACATCTTTATACTCACCTAGGAAAATGTTTCTTTAATAAATTACCAGAAGACATCGGCACCGGTGCATAGTCGGGAAACACGCCAAACGCGTGCCCAACATTTGTACACGGTTGACATTTGTCACATGAGAATGGGTCGTTCCTTCGACTCGTTATTGTGTTCAACAGCTAGGCAGTGGAATGATTTGCCGGCCTCTGTGTTTCCTCCTTCCTTCAACATGGGTCTCTTCAAGACCAATGTTCATTCCTTCCTCTCCTCAAAAAGACCCTCCACACAGCATCCCAGATGACATAGGCCCTGAGGGAAATTATTATCCTCAGGGCCTCCTGTGTGGAGTTAATGTAAAAAACAAAAAAAAAGAAGAAATCAGAAACAATAGTGATAAAATACAATTATTGAACTCCATCAAGAAATATTTTACAGAAATCATTAACAAAAAACTACTTCCCCTAATTCCACCTAAAAATAGTAAAAATAATTCTATCACGATCTATTTATCTTCTTTAATATTTTTTTCCTTCTATTAAATACAAAAATAAATATGTTTTTTAATTTCATAATCATGAATACGACATAACTTTATTAACTTTATGCAGGGTATTAAATGATGTACTTGATTCACTTAAATGATTCCTGACATAATTTGGAGTAAAAAATGTAAATGAAATTTAGGTCTCCGGTGAAAAACAAAAACACGACATTCTTCCACATGTCGTCACTGGTCACTCGGATGAGTAACTGTCCAACTCCTAACTGTCTAAGACCCATTGATTTTTTGTATGTTTATGATTGAAAAAAAAAGGTCAAACATTTCACCAGGCTGTTAACATTCTTATTCTGGCGGTTCCGCGTTTTGACGCATTTGACGATCCAATTTTTTTGCGTTTATAAGGGGATGTCTGAAAAATGTATTCTTACTTGATTAAAATAGTTTGAATAAAATACGCAATATTACAATAGCTATTACGCAAAACAGCATAAACGACTTGAAACATTTTAAGCAGGTTAAACGCATTAAACAGAATTTTTTTACTTTGAATTGTCTTTTAAAAATCAGGTACGCAGTGTTAGGTACATATTATTAGACTTTTATTTAAATTAACAATTTTTCCTCATTCCGTGGATGAAAATAATCGAATAAAGAGATTACAAATGGAATGGTAAAAGCTAATAGCATATCACCCCCGGAAAATTGTCGCATTAGCGATATTATATGCCGAACGGCGACGGATGACCATATATGACGGAAAATTCAACCATGCTCCAAAATTCGATAGTCGTTTTACTTTATAAAATATCTACGGCTGATCCAAAAATACATATCTACATCATTATCAACGTATTAATGTGGAATAGATTGTGGATTCAATTTTTGACAGATGCACTGTGTCAATGATTGGCCGTATAGCATGTCCATTGCGTAATGCCTCTCTCACTATGACAGTATCGTGGAAAAAAAACGTAAACGTTAGCCGATAATGTGTCTCTGAATAGTCAATAATTTAATGCCTGTTTGATAGCTGGAAACGTTTTATTAGGGGAACTGACACAACGAAATAAATAGTTGTTAAATATCACACGAATTTATCACGCTATTATTTCTGGTATTAAGCTGACAGAAGTATTTGCGTTGATGGCAATAAAACACGTTTTTTTCTCAAAGTCACTGTGTTATTTGTTATTTGAAAAATAAAACATTAATTTTCACGGAAGAAAAATGAGGATTGTTCATGTTTTGATGCAAGGTATTTGGTGGAATGATATACTTTATTGTTAGATGCTATTTTTTTATACCATTAACACCGATTCTTAGTTCGAAATTAATTGAATACTTAGTTTTTACCACTTTTATTATTTATAAAAACCGACATGTTTCATGAGCAACGCTCACTTCTTTCTTTCTTAGGTTAGGTGCTTTGATTGTTTTGGTAAAAAGGTTGTTTATGTCTTCTGATATTTTCTTGCTTTCAGCAGTAATTATGGCGGCAAATTATGGTTTTCAATTTGTACAGTCCGCTCTTTTATAATCATTCCGCATGATGTTGGTTAATTTTTCTTTTCCAGCTTTCTGACCATTTTTTGGGAGGTCAATAGTAGTTATTGTTAAGGCTCTGCAACCGGGAACGAAAAGAAGAAGATGGAGAGATACGAAATTACGAATGTTAGAGGAGAGCGCTAACATTTACAGCGACAAAATCGATGCCAAAATTGCGAAAAATATTTAATAAAACACGACTCGTTTAAAATAGCGCAAAAATCTCGCGGGCATTATCTTAAACAGCATTTAAAGAAACACTGTGTTTTTTTTTATACATATAACTTGTAAAATAACTGAAACAAACGTGTTAATAATAATTTTTGCAGCATATTTTTTTTCTATCGAGGGAATTTTATATAATTTTCGTTTCGGCGCGGGCAAAGTCTAGATATTATCTTCAAGAATAACATATATTTTTTTAAGAGCTTTAAAACTTACCGTGTTTAAGGGAAATATGTAATAAATCGGTAGAAATCCGGGTTGCAGGCCCTTAATTCGAGGTTATTCCTCACTTTGGAATTCTTTACGGTAGAAATATTTTTATGATTATAAGATTTCTAAGATTATTAAATCCCACCTTGACTGTTTACTATTTCAACTTGATATTGATTCATTTAACGATTGGTGCAAAATTAACTGCATGGAACTTAATGTTGATAAATGCAAAATTTTGTCCTTTTATAGAACCAAAAAACCTATTCAGTTTGATTATAAACTAAATAGTGTTTGTCTATCTACTAACACATCTATCAAGGACCTTGGGGTCACTCTAGACTGCAAACTTTCTTTCCGTGATCATATTAATAATATCGTAAATAAATCACTTAGAATAGAATTACCTCTGACTTCAAACATATAAGTACACTTAAAACTCTTTATTGTTCTCTGGTTCACCCTCACCTTGAATATGCTAGTGTCATTTGGTCTCCTTTCTATGCCGTCCACATTTGTCACATCGAATCCGTACAACATTGGACAACAGGAATTGCTTGGAGGTTGGGTCTTGAAAGAGGCGAGTACTCATTACTCATATGATGAAATTGAACACATTTTAAACATTTCTTCTTTAGAAAAACGTAGAAAGGACTCTGATCTAATTTGCATATTTAAAACTATGAACAGTATTACTGATACACCTGCATTGTTACAACTCATCCAGTTCAACATCCCTTCCAGTAGACTCTGAGATAATGAATTGCTGTTCCTCTATCAACATTCTACTAATTATGGATACCATTCTCCCTTATCCGTAATGTCGAGACTTGTCAACTCAAGTCAAAGCATTAATTTTTTTTTGTAAAACTAAATGACTTTCGGCAGTAGATACGCAATATTTAAGTGCTTCTTCATGCTTTGACTTGTAGTGTCTTCTATATGTACTTTTAACATTTTAACATTGCTATTAATTTATATGTGCTCTCCCTTCACTGTCATCTCTGTTTTTTTTTATTCGTGTTATTATCGTGTTTTAATGAACTATTGTCCGTAAATTAATAAATAAGATTACTTTTTATGTTTTCGATCAATGTTAGGACGTCTATTATGCGTTAAACTTGATTAGCCAAGCGGCGCGGTGGTGGTAACCAAAATACACGTCACTCCGGATGAAACCATCTGACAATACAGAACATACGAATTGCACATTCCTGAAGACATTATATCACCACAATCAGCTCTAGAATCATTGCCAGCTATTGAATGGCTGAAGAAACTATAATGTTGTCTATGTTAAGCTTAGTTTGAAGATCATAGAGAACTTTCCTTAATAAGGATAAAGATGACAGATTTAAGAAAGAATGGTTAAAGGATTTCAATACATTGCTTGCGTGAAAAAATATGAAATAAAGATAAAATAAAAGACGCACAAAATCTCAGATTTCAGAGCAACACTTAAAACTCACCTCTTCAGAAAATATATTATCGCTCTATGTTGACCAAGAATTATTACGCAAATAAATTATTTTGTCATTTGTTTTGCAATTCGTTCTCGTGATTCGAGTCAATTATTCCAGATTCGGTCCAATGCCTAAGAAACCTTATTTTATGTTTCATGTTTCAGGCGCTACAATTTACCGAATCACAAAAAATTTGCTGCACATATTTTATTTACTATTGCCTAAATTATTTTTTTTACATAAACTCTACACAGGAGACCCTCTGGAAAATAATTTCCCTCAGGGCTTATGCCTTCATTGGGGATATTGTGTAGAGGGTCTTTTTAAGGAAAGGAAAAGTTTTGAAGGATAGGTAGGAACAGGAGTGACGGTCGTGTGAATCCATCCCTCCCACTGCGATGAAAGGCAATAGGTCGAGAGAGTACCGCTGGGGAAGTCGAAGGGTCTCTCCCGATCCAGTCTCTTCTGATCCGGCCCACCACACAGTAGATGGACAGACTCATCCGCTACCAAGACCCTGATAAATCTCACCCCATGAACCCAGGCACCCCTGCACCAAACCACCAAACATATTATTCTTGTAACGTCTTTTTTATCGATACATGTGTGGAACCAGTAATTTTTTTAATGTTTAGTTTTCTGCTTTTATAAAGTAGCCACCTACATTTCAAATGAAACTTTACTAACAGCTTTGGAACTTATTTAATTGAATATTATAATTATGTAGTGTTTAAAGTTTCTTTCATTGAGTCTACACTGCTTTTCACCAAAAACACTAACTAAGAATGTTTACACGTGGAGAACACAAGCCGGGGTAATGAAATGCCATCGGAAAACCTAACGTAAACTAAATTGCAATCATTATTTTTTTTTTAATTATCTTGACGCTAACCATCTGTCATATCCTTTCGACGCACGAAAAAAGCCTTCTTCACTATTGAACGATTGCACTTTCATTTTACTGAATGATTTTTTTTAATTCACACCTAATCTTTAGAGCCTATTGTGGTAATAACCTCATTATATTCCCTTTGTCCCCCCATTGGAGGTGGTGACGGCTAACCCTCGATGATAAACCATTCTTCCCGCAGCACACCTTGAGCCCCGGAATCTACTAAGGGCTAATGTTCTTTTATACCTCCCTACGCAGCGGGAGCTAAACATTGTCAGCTCTCATTAGCGATAATGAAGATCCTTCTCGAGTGATTAGCGCCCACTTCAGGGGTGTTGAGGTAAGGGTTTACCCCCCTGCCTCCCCGGCCCGAGCCTAACCCACCCCACTTCCCTTAACGCCACACTTGCCCCACCTTATTAACCTACATATACCCAGGTTTCCTCTCTCTCTCCGCCCGACATTATCTTAACTCTTAACCAACGCTGGCGGGGAAGCGAGGCATATCATTGTCTTAACCTTTAAACACACGGCACAGGATCCGAGGAGAGCTCGTGTAATTAGGTGCGATTGTCATTCGAGGTGGCATTATTCGGCTGCTAAATGCTCCTTTATTGAAGCTCGCTGAATACCCGCTAACCGAGATGACAAACAAATTAGCTATCTGTAAGATTCCACTGCTCGGATTTAACAAATGAATTCAGTGAATGATGGATAGTACCTACATACGTTATACGAGAGATAGTGATAACTAAAGTTTTGAACTAAACATAACTTGAGAAATTATATTAGGAGTATTATGAACTGGAAATTTAGACAAATTTATTTCGAACACTTTTCAAGGTGAGCGTAATAGAAAATGATTAATTTTCCTTCGTAAACGATATTTAAAAAAAAAATCTTGAAAATTAATACCTAATTTAATTACAAATGTATTTGAAATTTCCAAAATTAAAAAAAAAAACAAAGTTGTATAAAGTATTCATGTTACGAGTACATTTAACAGAATTGTCAGAATTATAACAAATAGCTGACCAGTTTTGGCATAGGTAACTTTACAACTCTTGTTTGAAGATATCTCAATATATTTTACTTCCAAAGAAGTCAAATACTTTTAAGGGTTCAAGGAAGATTTAAAAAATCTTTATTGTTAAACAATAGTATGAATAACGAATATAAAATTCTTTAAAGGTGCAGTGAAAATTTGCAATGAAAAATGATCGATTTTCTCTTATAAATATTGTATTTAGACACACCGCCATATTTTGAAGCCAACTAGTTTCTAAAACTGCACCTTATTATTGTGGTGTTAATTTTATTAGAGTTTTTTGTGAAATATTACATGAGAATCGAAAATAGTGATAGAAAATAACTTTATAATACTGCAACAAACCAAAGATTGCTTTAAAAATGTATTAATCGAGGCTTAACGAAATAAATGGTAACTGCTAAACAAAAATAAATATTTTTTTATTGGAATAAGTTTCGAGGATTATACCCATCAAATAAAACGTTTATATATAAATAAGATTATTTATTCTTCAATGATGTATTTCATTGATAGGTATTACCTTCAAAAGCTATTAAAAACTTATTCCAATAAAACTTGAACATTCGTTTAGACTTTCAGAAAGAATCAACCGGTGTCCCATGTAAATAAAATCAATATATATGTTTATCTGAGACACTATATGGGTTTCAAATAAATTCGTCAAAGAACTTTGTAATCATTCAAAAACATAGCTGCCAAAAATATGCGAAAAAAATTGCTGAGGGTAATATTGTTAATTCTGAATTTGAAATATGAGATCTACAAATATGACAGAAAAATATGGTTCCCAATGGCCAAGTTAGTTGAGGAGCTGTTGTCCGGTAAGACAAGTGATTCTGGACTCGAGTCCTGACAGTTGCGACCGTTACCTTTTTATTGCCTATTTATTCGGTTTCATGTTTCGTTTAAATTTATTAATAGTGTCTTCTTCTGCAAGGAAATAGATTTGTTCAGACATTTGACAGAAAAAAAGAAAAACCACAATAGAACGAGAAGTGCAAGAAGAAAACATTTATTACGTTATGAATACTCCATAGGTATTCCGGATTTTTTTGAAACATTAAATATCTCTTCGTGTTTAAGCCCACGAGATGTTGCGTAAAGAATAATACAAATATATCGAAAACAAAAATACCTACCCCAATTTTCGGAAAACTCTCTTAGTATTATTAATATTATCTATTTATGAAGCGCGGGTTAAAAGGTGTATGGTTGGGAATGGGTCGTGCGATATTCCCGGGGGTTAAGGACCCTCCGAGGTGCCGGCTCCTGTGACATTACAAGATCTCTCTTATCGCAGGCAACATTATTGCGGACGTGCCGAGTGCTGATGTCCCGAGATGGGCAATATTCGAGGGTTACCAGTAGTTGCCACCAGTCGCCAGTCGCCAGTAACCGAATCGCGCCCGCTTCCGATCGCACTTATCGGATCCTACGTATCAATCGGTGGCATCTATCTGCTGCGGGATGGATTCATATTATTGTAATGGTTAGCTGATGCAATACAGCACAGTAATTAGGAACGGTATATCTTTTAAACTAACTAATAATCACAACATTTCAACGAAGATCAAAGAACTTAGTAGGACACACCAGGGGCGTAGCCAGGTTTTAGTATCGGGGGGGGGTTCAAAAATATCAAAACTCGTGTCAGGGGGGGGGGTGAGGGGACGACTTTGTATTTCTTGAGCATTAACAATTAAAAAATTTTGGACATTTTATGTTGAAATTTTTTATTTTCTATGTACATTGGTTAATTAAAGTAACAAATGTATATAAAAAATAAATCTTATTTTAAGCAGTCACCTGATTAGAAACGGAATTCCAAATAAAAATCAACCGCAATCACCGAAAAAACGGAACTTGCAAGTTAAATTATTTTTTTCTTTCAGAGGTCCCCATTTATCTTTTTAGATACATAATATCATTTTGAGTTATCGGTGTTAAAAATAGCATTTCTTGAAAAAATTGCTTGTAAGTACATCAACAATATTTAAGATTCATGGGAATTCCTAAAAACATATGGGTATATAATACCAGTAATATTGTCATATGCAATAAAAAATTTACCAGGTCGAAATTTCCGTAGATTTAGTGCTGATTTTCCTTTTCCGTAAAAAATATTTTTCTCCCCTAGATCTAGTCAAATTTCCCTAGACGGTACGAAAATATAGGTACAAAGGTTACCATCGGATAATCGGTACAGAGGGCAAATTCAAAATACATTATTAGTGTAATAATTAGTAATAAAATAATTTATGCCGCTCGCATCTCCTTATTTTTAATATTATTGATGTTGATATCTTAACTTTTCGGGAGGGTTTGAACCCCCAACCCCCTCCCCCCCCTGGCTACGCCCATGGGACACACTCCTCCATGTAGTATGCTAATACTTATGCGTTCAAAATATGTTGCACCTGTTTATTTAAATTTGTCTCGTATTATCAAGCGAAATGCATGAACTAATCATTTAAATGTACTTGTAGATTTCTGTGTTATTTACGTTTGACTACCCAATGACGTTCTGTTTTTCGATCCCACGCCTGAAGAAATCTGATTGTTTGAAGGTGAAGCAGTCACAAAGCCAGTTTTGAAGGGAAATTTCTCTGAAATTGTTTGGAAAGGAGGCCAAACATTGGAAAATCTGTAATTGTAATAAAAATAACAAAACTTCTATGTATATTTGTCCATGCATTATTAGCTTATAGTCATACCTTTCTATTTGACTTGACAATATTGACTAAAAAAGCAACATTTTCACTAATATAAAGAATTAACAACTTGAAGTGAAATATTACAAAACTGCGCTATGTAAATACTACGTTATTATTATTATTCACAAATGGACAAAAAAAAATTAAAGGCTTCTTCAAACAAATCTGAGATCTCTGAGCAACGTGAAAATTATTATTGTACGAAAATCTTAATGCACACAAATTAGAAAAATATTCGGTCGCATCTTGGAATTGAATCCAGAACCCCCGCCTTAACCGGGGTTTTGCTCTACCGCTGAGCTAATTGATCCCTTCAGAGTCGTACCGTCAACGATTAAATAGTACATTTTGATTACTAATTGTTTTCGTGTTTATTTTGTATAACTCCATTTAATTTTTTTTTTATTTAATTTAAATTAAATTTAATAATGTTTTTCTTACGTTCTGCAAGTATTTTAGTTTATATTTTTGTGACAGCTAATTCGGCTTACAAGGCCATTTTCAAACTGTAATAGTTTGAAAACGGCTTTGTAACCTCGGAACAGTTCAGTGCAGCAAGTACATTTAGAGGTTTTACTCAATAAGTTATCCCATTATAAAAATATTTTACTCTTATGTTCCGTTTCCTAGTCGGAGTGGGGGATTATTACTTCAGCAAGTCGTCACTAGGGGCCATCCATAAATTACGTCACACCTTAAGGGGGGGGGAGCGGAGTAGAGAAGAGTGACCTTGTGTGACAAAGGGTATAGGGGGTCATCAGCTCTGTTACGTCACATGTAAAAATCTAAATTATTAAAACGCTTAACTTTTTTTGACGTGAAATTGCAAAATATGTAACGTCACACTAGGGGAAGGGGGGGTCTCCCAAATGTGATGATGTGTAACGGGGACGGGGGGAAGTCAAAAATTCCATAATTCTTTAGTAATTCTGCTTACAATTGTAGAAGGTGTTCAATGATGAGCCTTCGTAGAATAACATAACATATATTTCATTTTGGCAGCGGACCGCACAAACGGCCCGAGGGCGGTATGTACGAACTCTTGTACAAACTCTCTTGCAGATCATCCGAACTCGATGTACGAAATTGGGGATGTAAGGAAGTAAAAGAAGAGATCATAAATTGACTTGAACTAGTTTTGTTACTTAGTTCTTCTTTCCAAGAAGGATCACCGAGCTGTATGTAGAAAGTACAAGGAAATTGTAGGTAGACGACCATTAGCCTATTCTATAGTAAGATAATTAATCCCTCATCGTGCCAGCTACCGCCTTAAAATTCAACGCCGCAGCACTAAAACTTGATATTCTTTTTAAAAAATATTTGATGGCCTCAATCCCGCTTTGCGCTCTCTTCATTAAAATGGATTTTATGCTCTTAGCCACAAGAATGGATAAAGACTACTTTTTAATAAAACAAAGCGATGATCTATACATTTTCTTCTAATGAGTTAGAAAACGCACAATCATCTTTCTTTCCCAATTTCTTTACCCTTTTGGAGGTTATTTATAGTATTTAGTAAAAAGTGTTTGAAGTAATACGTCTATAGTTAATAATGAAATTTGGATATTAGCAAAATAAATACGTACCTCAGTAATAATACGAAATCAATTCAATAGCGAAAATGCGCTTTAGCTTGTCTTTATTAGGTATATGTATAAAAATCTTACGTCACAATGTTTGTTCGAGATAAACTCCGGAAAGACTTAACCGATTTTGATGAAATTTGGCTTAATGTGTGAAATTTGGTCAAACTTAAAAAATATGATAGTTTTCATCTCGATTATTGACCTCAATATTTATTATTGCCAACTAAATGTTCATTACATTTTGTAAATACACTATGTATACTATTTTACGCCAGCCGCAACTTTAAAAACTATTTCTTGTATTATAATGCATTATTTTTACAAAAATTTATCTTTATACCTTCCATTCATGTGGTGTTTACTTTTTCAAGTTCATCTTTTTTATATAACACTGTATTTTAAATATATAATAACAATGTGTCTCTGTATTTTAAATATACCATGTAAAAGCCCATCAGGGCGTTGAAATAATAATAAATAATAATAATACGTTAATTATGGGACATTGCTTTGTAATATTGTTTGAAAGTTCAATAAGTTTCTAACAGATGGCGGTGTGAGTTAGTTTATCGACACAACACTAGATTATCTAGGTTGGGTAACCATCCAGTAGATGGCGTTGTATTTCGTTAGCCACAGCAACACGTGTTCGGGTCAGCTAGTAGACTATATAATAAGTTTTAGTTTATTATTCATAAGAGATTTAAAAAATATATAAAACTTTGATTCATGACTTATTTATCCTGGATACTTTACCGACTCAAGGTGAAGATCAGGATGTACGAGTATTATTACAATTTTGAAAGAGACAATAAATTTTTTTTTTTTGTTAAAATATCATATTATAGATTGGCACCTACTTTTTTGCCTAACTCAATAATTTAACACTGTCGGTGCCAATTTTCAAATGATACTTAAATTCAGGCATATTTTAGTTCTTTGAACCAGATGTCACTGAGCCGCACAAAAACCAAAATTATTATGATTGATTGTTTAATGCAGTTGTATTGGAAGTTTCAAAAAATATTTTCACTAAAATACTCAAAATACAGAAATGCAAATACGTATCAAGATTAAAACAAAACTTCACTAAAACGAAAGCAAAATTTACCAGATCAGTTGAACTGTCATTAATTTGTGTCGGGAATTTTTGATTTGATATGTACCTACTCGTATTACTTGAAAAATTACGACTTAAGGGATTACGACTTTTGCCACCAGAGTAGATTTTGTTATTTATTTCCAAAAGAACTTTAGAAAAACAACCTTTTTGTATTATCTTTATGATGCAGACAGTTTTCGGTTTGATGGAGGTTCTAGGAATTAAGGAGATAGATTTATGAAACAGTTTGGATTATTGGAGTTTAATATTTGGAAATAGGGATTAAGTAGATTGGTTATCAATTAAAAAGTTTGATCATTCAGATCCTAACCTGACATTTATTATTTAATAAATGTCAAATGAAGTTATTTTCTATTTGAACTAAAACGATATTGGAACAAACCTTCGGTTTTCGCATTTGATCATAGCGTAGATTTCTTCAAATATAAAAAAATCCTGATATATTTCTTTTATTCAATCCCACTGGAAACATTATTTGCAAAATATTTAACGTTCATGCAGTCAACGTGAGCAAAATTCTGGAAAATCACGCGTCGCAAGTCCATATAACATGTCAATATCTCACGAAGCGAATCACAACATCGTTTCAGGTAATTGACTTCATCATTCCAAATTGACGTCATATCGATGTTAGAGAGGTGCGAGCAAACGAAATTGTGCCAAATAATTTTCACAGATATACGGGGTAAATTGTTTCATCTCATAATATTAATATTTTACTATGTAATTTCTAGGTTAACGAAATGTATATTGGTACCGAATGTAAAATAAATTTGTTTAGCCTTCGTATGTGTGTAACCCTATTTTATGGTTTTTGTTGTTTTGGTTGTTGTCGTTTTGTGGTTGTTGTTGTCGTGTCTATGGTTGTTGTTGTATAAACAGCTGTGGTTGCCGTTGTATTATGATTGTTGTTGTTGTTGATATTATTGTTTGTTGTTGTTGTGGTTGTTTTCTTAGGTGTGGTTTTTGTTTCAGTTTTGGTTGTGATATTATTGTTGTTGTTTTGGTTATTGTTGTAGTTGTTGTTGTTATTGTTTATTTGATTCTGTTGTAGTCATTGTTGTTGTTTCGGTTGTAGTGTGGTTGTTGTTGTTGAGGTTTGGATTGTTATTGTGGTTGTTGTTGCGGTTGTTGTTTTTTGTTGCGGTTATTCATTCTGTTTTGGTTGTTGTTGTAGTTGTTGTTATTAAGGTTATTGTTGTGGTTGTTGTTTTTGTTGCTCATCTTTTCTTTTATTATGTTTCAACACCAGTTAGGATATACCAGAGAATTATTTTTTTTTATTTAACATATTTCTATGTCTTTAACCTTCGTTAATACACAAGTCAATATAATGTGTCAATAATCCTCGAAGGATTTACTTTCATTTTTTAATCAGAGGGATATACTTATTGTGAACTTTGTCGAACATCTTTTTGTCTATAATGTACCTGAATAATTATTTAAATATATTTTTGAATGAATATTTACTTTAAAATAACCAACTTCTATTGGTAATCAACACGTTAAGCTTTTCTCGTGAAGTCTATTCGTGTATTTATTGCGAATTCTTAAAATAATTTTTTATATATCTATTTATTTTCGGGAAATCAACAGTTTACATTTTTCCAGTTTGTACATGTTTGTGTTGCCAAAATAAAACCAATTATGGATTTCCTCCATGTGACCTTACCTCTGATTAAACAGCATAATAACAAATTTTAAATAATAAAATTTATAATAAAGGAGTATGAGATCAAAAATTTTATAAAACAAAATACTAAGTATATAAAACTAAAATTTACATAAGCAAAATTACTTAATTTACCGTAAGCAAAATTCTTGTCTGAACAGACTATGCAATAGTTACAATAGCATATTATCCAAGGTGGACATTTTCAATTCTGAACTTTCCAAATATAAGGGGTACATAAGAGAATATTTCTCTGATGTTTCATGAATATGTTATGTGTCTAGAGAAAAAAATGAGAATTATTATTTTTTCTTATGTTGGCAGAAAAAATCATATTTCAGAGCTCTTCAAGTCATTGTAGAAATGTAATTGCACGATGAGCAATGAGCTGGATATTCTTCAAAGAAAAAGCTGAGACAATTTCACAAACTAGTTCGCATACAAACAGATTTTAGCCGTGTAGTAAAAATTTCACAAAATTTTGATTTATCAAAACTAAAATCTACTACTTGACTTTGACGTCATACTATCCTATTGCATTGCATAGAAAATGATTACTGTGTGACGTCACTAACTCTGATTCTCTTAGCACCACTGAACACTTTTAATTGAACCCAATTTAATCACTATAGAACACGCAAACTTTTAAATTGCATCTTACGATAGAAATGTTCCACAAATATTTAAAAAATATATATATTTTGAATTTACCGAGCCCCACGGGGGGGGCGCGGCGGCGGTGTGAAATAAACATCGCCCGCGGAACAGCAATAATGCGGGCAATGGAAGTAAGCAACACCGCTCTCGCACGTACTTGTGTACGGGCACCAATAGAATAATATGGAACGGAACACTCATCGTATCACGCTTTCTTATTGAACCCGGTTTATGTTGATTCCTTACCGACCCCTGAAGGAGAGGCTTATGCGGAGAATATTCTAAAAAAAAATCTAAATATACCGTTCCACACATACCCGCCATAACATAGGGACATCCCTAGCATTGCGGATGAAATAATACTAAAAAATATACTTACTGCACAAATTTATTTTGCGTGGAATAAAAAATACAAAAAATATATTAAAAATTATTGAAATTCCTCAATAATTGTACGAACGATCAAATATGTTTACCATTTTGGTGTGAAGCATGCACCAATCAATGTCTAATGTCGCGTTGTAGCGCATTGGTTTTAATCTTTATGTTAAAGAGGAGCTATTATTTGCGCGGGAAATTTGAATTTCAAGTTCGAAACAAAAGCCGAGAAGTTTCTGGAAGAACACGTCCTGGTTCATAGTGGGGTATGATTGAAAAAATCTGAGACTTACGTTGGTCTGCCAAAATTTTGTAGTTTTCAAACAGAAAAACAGAAAAAATATTGTGAGGACTAGTGAACAAGAAATTATATATATATATAGAAAAAATAAATTATATATATATATGTTTTTTTTATTTTTTTTATTTTAATGACAATTATAAGATAAAGTAAAATAACAAAATAAGTAAAAATACAAAGTAAAGTGGTTTGTTTACAGTCCTCCTCACTCCTCGCTAGGTATTCCTGTTCCGAGGCGGACTGCATGTTGCTGAATGGGAGTTGATTTTTATTTCCTCATCTTCTAGTTCCTTGATTTTCACAAAATAAACAATAAATAAAATAAAATTATTTATATTTTTGAATGTAGCTATTACTTTGTGGTTATCCATTATAATAAAATGAAGCAATGCAACTTTGTATAAACCACTTATAAAATGTGCGAATCCGACCGGTTTCGGAACAAACGTTCCTTCGTCAGGAAAAGCTTATACTAATTATATAATTTTTTTTTTTTTTTTGGTTTGAAATTTTTTATTTATTTATTTTGGTACAGTACATACAATAGATACATAAATATAATGAAAGTATATAAAAAAGAAAAAACTTAATACAATATTTTAAATACAAATATACATTTTTTTTTTTAAATGTTCTCCCATAATAAGCAAATGCTTGTGTGTACGGGAGGAAGTATTATTTGTTAGGTTATTTTGATATATATATATTTTTTTAAATTTAGTTTATATTAAGAATAAGAGAAACATATGTGTGTATATGTATATATTTTTTTAATTATTATTATTTTTTTTTTTTTTAGTTAAGGTTTTCAGTATATTTTTTTAATTGTGTTTTGAAATTTTTGAAACTGTCCTTAAGGGATCTTATATTTTCTGGTAATTTATTAAAGAAATTTGTTCCTAAGTATTTATAGTTTTGTTGACCCAAAGTTTTTTTACAAATGGGAATTGGTAACATGTATTTTTGCCTGAGATTTACTGTGTTTTTGAAGGGTATGGATTTGTTTAGGATATCCTCTTTGTAAACTTGTAAGGTTGAATGATACAGGAAGAGAGTATTTAATTTTCTGACTTTAAATTCTTTGAATATGAGTTCAGATGGATATAGAAAAGGTTTTTTTAATATTATTTTAATTATTAATAATATAATTAATTAATAATAATAATATAATTATAATAAATTACTATAAGCTTTCCCTGACGAAGGAACGTTTGTTCCGAAACCGGTCGGATTTGCACATTTTATAAGTGGTTTATACAAAGTTGCATTGTTTCATTTTATTAAAATTATTTATGTTAGTTGTCTGCAGATTTTATTGGGGTTACTTCATAATTTTAATGATTTCCTCATCTTTCTGTTTACTTAACCATAATTTGATGTCTTTTTTAAACATTAGTATCTCCGTGGTGTTCTTAATTTCAATTGGAAGGGCATTATATAATTTAGTAGCATGGAAATTGTGGTTTTTCTGGCCAAAAGATGTATTTAATTGCGGGATGTTCAGTAGTTTTGAGGATTTTGACCTTGTAGTGTAGGTGTGTTGGTCAGCAAGGTATTCATATTTTTCTTTAAATTTGAGTAGTGCATTTTTTGAGTATAATTTAATAATGCTGAACACATTAAAGTTTTTAAAAATTTCTTTTGATGGAGTTTTTATGGGTACTTTTAGGATTATTTTTATTATTTTTATTATTGCCTTTTGCGTTATAGCTAGCTGCTTGATGTGAATGTTTGAGGCAGTTCCCCATCCTATAATCCCATATTCTATGTGTGATTGGCAAAGAGCATAGTAGACTTTATATAGATCATTTATATTAAGTATATTGCGTATGTTTCTAAAATAGTACATGAGCTTTGTAAGTTTCTTTATGATGCTATTTACGTGGGAGTCCCATCGAAGATTTTCATAGATTTCAATGCCGAGATATTTTATGTTTTTAGAATGTGTTATGGTGGGGTAGTGGCATGATTGGGTTAAGTTTTTTCCTTGACAATCGTATAATTTAAGAGCATAATCCTCAGCTGGTCGTCCTCTGACCGTTATAGAAAAAGTTAAATATTTAGTTTTGTTAACATTAAGTGTAAGTGAGTTTTGCTTAAGCCATTTTTGCAGAAGTACAAGTCCGTGTTCAGCATCTTTGAAAGTGGTTAACCAATCACTTTCATTAAATAAAATGACAGTGTCAACAGCAAAACTAATGATTTTTCCTTTGGTGTGTAGGTTGTAGATATCATTTATTTATATCAAAAATAATAAAGTTCCTAAAACACATCCTTGCGGTACACCGTAATTGATTGGGATAGGCTTACTTTTACTGTTTTCAATTTTAACACACTATGAACGTTCTGACATGTATCTTGTAGTTGTGTTTGACATCCCAATTTTTTTAAGTTTGTTGAAAGGATTTTATGGTCTATTTAGCTATTTGTTTTTGTTTTATGATATCTTAAGGGGCTTTCACGGCGTAGCAGCTAGAGATCCGGACAATTTGGGTAACTTCTTTAACGCAGCCTTATTAACTAGTGTTATTGACAGCGGCGACAGAAACGCTGAGAGTGTGGACGTGGCTACCACTGTCACAACACTTTTGGGTAAGTTAGTTCCTTTAGATTCCGTAATTGGAGAAAGCGACCACCACCAACAGATTGGAAATCTATCACGACTCCCTCCGAGATATCTCACCCAGAAAAATAGGATGATTCCAGTCAGAAAAGCAGAGATCGAATTAATAATAAAGGGTTTGGGTCCCAATAGCAAAGCAAGTATGCCAAAGAAAAGCGATCCCATAGGCAGTGGCGGACTAAGCCCATCTTTTCATTTTCTGAAAGATGCATTTGTTAATAAAATGCTCTCCCCAAATTTTTTAAAGAAATTCATAAAATTGACGGAGAAACCGCATTTTATATGAAACCGTTTTAAACAGTTTTTCTCGAAAGTACGCTTTTCAACCTGGTTGACAACGTATTAGAAAAACTATACATCCGATTTGAATGCTCCAAGTTGTGACGAATAAATTTGAATAATTAATTTAGTGTTATGAAAGAGTCTCGCTCTGTGCAGCAAAGACAAAGAATGTGATGACAGATGGGGGTGCAAGGACTAAAACGGAAGAAGGGAGAAGTGCGGGGTAGGGCCGCGGGTCCTACGAGTTCATAGGGCACGCTGCAACAAACAGTCAAGACCGAGACGGGAAGAGAGGAGACACGAGTAGTGCACAATAGAAAGTACCCAGCGGCGCGATGCTGGGCGGTGGATGAAGAAGAGGAGTCAAGATCTAGACGAGGAAGACAGGAGACACAAGTAGTGGTGCAACACCAAGTACGCGCTCTCTGCCCAGCGGCGTAATGCTGGGCGGCAGATTAACAAGCGATAGTTTGACTTCAAGAAAGTGATTCTGAAGATGTATCGTCCGCCTGGCGACGTAAAGCCGGGCGTGAGACGAAGAAAAGACGGTGAACATACGCGGCCAGTGGCCAAAGTGCGAAGTTATGCAGACGACTTCAAGAGACTTCAGACTTCAGAGGCAGGAGACTCGGCTAGGAGGGCCAGAGCTGCTGAACTAGAGGAGCTGCCATCGAGGACCTCGGCCTTACCGAAGCACCCTCAGAGAACCCAGTGACACATAGGTAGTTTCAGTGAACACTTAACTTTGACGTATGAACAGTGGAGAAATAACCTTGAACCAAATGACAACTAATAAAGATTGAGATATAAGTTATAATTAAGATCATGTATTAAGACCTAGCCAAACCTAATTAAAATCTATACATTTAAAATCTTTATAATTAAATTCATCCCACCTTTGTCCCCAACCCAAGCGACCCGAGTCGGTGAGAAGGCAGAGAAGGCAGATTAGAGGAAGTACCTACAGAGGTAGGTATAAAAACAGCACTTATTTAAATATCAATAATTATCCTGAGCTAGTTTTCGGTAACAAGACGATTCGTTAAACGTCTTAAACTGTTCGAAAATCCAGTCACTTTTTCTTTTTTTTTTAGATATCAAAATTCCCCCACGTGGTGCCATAGACACTGGATTTTCGAATAGTTTAAGACTTTCACACATCTACCGGATCTGACGGATCTGCCCTGATGATGGACGCTGCAACGATGTCCGAAACGTTGGCTAAAGAAGGAGGTAGCGCAACATGGCATAACACCCCAAAACCAAAAACGAAAAAGTTTAAGACTTGGTACTCGTAGATTCATGCAAAATCGAATGTATAGTTTTTTTGTCAAACAGGTTGAAAACGTATTAAAAAGTTTCAAGAAAAACGCATTCAACGTTTTGCTGAAGGATAATTCAACATACAAACTGTTTCAAACGGTTTCACATAATGCTGAAAAACATTTGGTGAGAGCATTCTTAACAAGTGCATCTTTCAGAAAATGAAATTAATAAAATGACATTTTTTTACGGTGTCCTGGTGACTTAAAGCCTTATTTATGATTTGATCAGGGGAACATGGAGGCGTTTGGGGCCACCCTAGGACCAGGAGCCTCAAACCATCTATTGGTTATTAACCTTTAATGGTTATCTCTACATTTTTTGTATCATCTCTATCTTATGTACCTTTTCCTTATTCCACTGTTTGCGTTTTGTTTATATTTCTTTTATTATTGTGTGTCTTATCTTTTCGCTCATTTTATTTCTTTTGACATTGTTTATCTTAGATTTCACTAAACTATGCTAGGTGATGTATTATCAAGATATCTTTGTATTATTTTTGGGTTATATTCTTTGTTTTCCGGTCTCCTATTCCAAGGAACACTGTTATGATCTTTACTTTATTATTGCGTTCGTTTTGGTTTCTTTTTTCTCTTTCTTTTTAGTCTCATATCCTCCATTTCCTTCATTCAGAAAGCTGAATCAAACTGCAACTATGATTTGTTGTGTATTTTTTCCCATCTGGAGGTGCGCTAGACCTCGTCCCTGCATCAACATGAGTCAGACAATTACGGCACGGTTCCCTCTAAAATTCTCCTGCTGCGATGCTAGACAGGTCGAAAGAGACAATCTGGAGAGGTCACAGTCCCTCCCGATTCGGACCGCCATGCAGCTGTTGGGCAGGTCGCTAAGACCTACTACCCCCGATGAACCCATGCACCCCTGCTAAGTCACCAAACGTAGCGAACTTCTTGGGTTGACCCATGGCAAAGGTGTTGGTTATCCAATAAATGGTTCCCGGGCGGCAGTACCCATACTGTTATTTACAGACTTATAGTGTAGACTGTGTGAGGTGAGATACAATAATGTACGCGAGTACGAGATGAACATTTATTAGGTTCTTTACAGGTTATAGAGCTAAGTCCTAACTAACGTGCTGGCGGTAGGGAAAGAGAGCGAGCAGATGCATACATCTCCTTTTATACCGAGATCTGTTGTCTCGCTCTTACATTTTCAAAAAGCAGGCGTGCCACCCAAAACCTTTCTTACACATACCCTCCTCCCAAATTGAAAATGCCGGTGGTTGTATGTTGACAAAATCTAACCAACGATTCTTGAAGTTATTTTGAGTAAAAAATGTAAATGGCCACTGGCAAATTTAGGCTTTTTTTAAATAGAAAAAACTTTCACATATCGTCACTGATCCCTCAGCAGAGAAACCGCCCAGCCTCCCAACGTGACCCAAACTTTTCAGCACCTAATGATTTTTATGTTTTTTTAGTGAATAATAAAAAATATATAAAATAGTCTCCGGATACCAAAATGTCATCCAAGTACATATTTTTACAGTAAAAGTGTAAATACTCGGGAATTGCTGGTTAAAATAAGTCATGTTTGTCCACACCCTTTCTTATATGATATTTTGCTTTGTTTAAATTTTACCCTGACGAAGCCTAAGGCAAGCGAAACCGGTTAGGGGAGGAATGCAGATCCCGCCAATGTGGGGGATTTTAATAAAAATGCACTTTCTAGATGAGAAAAGTGTGGAAAAGTTGAATAAAAAAGAAATTAAGGTGCGCTTGGCAAAATTGAGGGAGATACAGCCGTTTAAAGAATGAATAAAATGCCACTTCGTGAACTTATACTACGCCATTTTGTTACTATTATGTTGGTATCTCAGACTTGCTATTAACGAAGGTTGATACGATTGTAGCCGACTTCATGTGATAGATGAGACGCGTAATTATGAATTTTTTCTAGCGGACTTTTTTTCAACGATTTTTTAAACTGTTTATCACCTTCCAAATTAAAGTAACCTAACCTAAGACTACGCTAAACATGGTTTGTGTAACATGGTTTGTGCCCATGATAGTTTAGCGGCTACGCTAGGTTTGTGTAACATGGTTTATGTAACATGGTTTGTGCCCCTTTATAACGCCTACTCGCGTCAACGCAAGAAAAACATCCCAGTTTTCAAGTAGTTTAGCGGCTACGCCAGGTTTGTGTAACATGGTTTGTGACCATTATTAATTCTGTTTTTCATAATTACGCGCCTTATTATATATCACACGAAGTTGGATACAATCGTATCAACCTTTGTTAATAGCAAGTCTAAGATACCAACATAATAGTAACAAAATGGCGTAGTATAAGTTCACGAAGTGTCATTTTATTCATTCTTTAAACGGCTGTATCTCCCTCAATTTCGCCAAGCGCACCTTAATTTCTTTTTTATTCAACTTTTCCACACTTTTCTCATCTAGAAAGTGCATTTTTATTAAAATCCCCCACATTGGCGGGATCTGCATGTCACCCTAATATTTACCCAACAAAATATATTGAAATGATTTTTTGGTTGTTATTGTGTTTAATTCGTTGAAATCCATTTATTTATCTTCTTGTATATAAAAATGAATCGCTAAATGTGTTGCTAAGCGCAAATCTCGAGAACAGCTGAACCGATTTCGCTAATTCTTTTTTTAGAATATTCCTTGAAGTACGAGGATGGTTCTTACGGAGAGAAAAATTAAGAAAATTGGATAATTTCAGAAAACCTAACGACTATCGCACGTTTGACAGTTCGCGTGTTTGAGAATGACATTGTTAAATCAGGATTCTATTTTTGAAAATCTTTAAGTTGATAAATTTATTTAAAGTAGGTACTCCCCTAATAGTTTGAATCAAATCAAGAATTTTAGATATTTTAAATAGGTAAATGGAAATTTGAATAAAAATTGTAAAAGGTGGCACTCGGGCTGTTTAAAAACTGAATGTACTGGGATTGGGGAGAGGGGGGAAGGGGGAGGGGGAGTGGGAGGGTGGAGGATGGTGAGAGGGGGGAGGGAGGTGGAGGAGGCGGAGTGGGAAACCCCCTTATACCATGCAAGCGAAGCCGCGGGAAAAAGCTAGTTTTAAATGAATCAAATTCGAAAATGTTCTTTCATTTTAAGCTCTTCAAGATTTGTAGATTTTCTTCTAGCTTCTTTCAGCGTTCAAATCCCATGTGATTTTATTTTTCACTATTCATATTCAGTCGTAAGACTGTATCATCCCACCTTGTATAGCGCCACCTCCCGGTTGTACACCTTTAGAAGTTTTAATGGCCGCATTTTACACAATTACCTCGTCTATTAGTCTAGCAAGGAGCGACTTGATTTTATAATGGCATAATGTATGAGGAGACATTAAATTAAAATACAGAGATTTTGAGTTTATTCTTTCACACGGTTTCTTCTACAAAACTAGAGATATGTTTTATTACCTCGTAAGTGCCTACGCTTAATTCAAATCGAGTTTGTGCGGCGCGCTTCAGCAATATATTCAAGCAATAGGTACATTCAACAACACATTCCGACTGTATACAAAATGAATTTGGGAATATTGTAGACAGGTTTAAAGATTACGCATTAGTTATAAAACGAAGTCTTTATAATTATTTCTTTACTGAAATGCATGATTTCACGACTCCGTAGTGAATACACTTTTTATTTTAATTTTTTTTTTATATTTCCACTTACCATGCTACACGCTATTCAATTTGGGAGGCGGGTATGGGTACCGCCGCCCCGGGAACCATTTATTAGATAACCAACATCTCTGCCATAGGTCACCCCAAGTGGTTCGCTACGTTTAGTAACTTAGCAGGGCTGCCCGGGTTCATGGGGTGAGGTGTGTCCGTGTCTTGGAGGCGGACGTGTCTGCCCACCAGCGGCAAGCCGGATCAGAAGAGAATGGTTGAGGGAGTCCCTTTGTCTTCTCCAACTTTGCCCTCTCGGAACATCGCTTTGCACCGCAGTGGGAGGGATAGATTAATGCTTCCTTCACTCCTGGACATACTGACCCCAGATTCCTACCCACCCCTTATACCTTTTTCCTTCCCAGAACTTCCTCTCTTTCCTTTCCTAAAAAGATCCCCCACACAGCATCCCATAGATGACATAGGCCCTGAGGGGAATTTTTTCAGGTTGTGGTGCTAATTGATAATTTTAAATTTGTCTTAATTTAATCATACTAATCATTGTATATTACGTACTGTGTACTTGCCTAACGCAACTGTATAACTTATTACTTATCTTTGTAAAAGCCCACTAGGACGTAACTAAATAAATACACTACCTCTTATCTGTTTGTTTAAATTACAACTGGGAGGTTGGATCAATTTGGGACGAGGGTATGGTATAATTTATTGGATAACCAAAACCTCTGCCATAGGTCACCGCAAGTGTTTCGCTACGTTTGGTAACTTAGCGGGGATGCCCGGGTTCATGGTGTGAGGTTTGTCTACGTCTTCGTGGCAGGTGCTTTTATCCACCTGCTGACAGGCAGAATTGGGAGAGACTGATTGAGGGAGACCTTTTGACCTCTCTAGCAGGACTCGACCCATCGCCTCGTGGGTAAGATGGATTCATAAGATCATCACTCCTGAAGACATTGACCACCAGATTTCTACCCACCCGTCATCACCTTTTTCCTTCCCAGAACTTTCTCTCCTTTCGTTCCCTAAAAAGACCCACTACAGAGCATTCTCAAAGATGACATAGGGTTCTGTGTGGAGATAATGAAAAAAAAACTTGAAGTTTATTTGTTGCCGAGTTATTAATTTGACATGTAGTTGAAGCATTTAAAGATACTGTCTATTTCTCATTTTTCTATTTGTAAATTATTTTTTTTTATGTATTGTATTAATTTATCTGATATTCAAGTTAATCCGTGGGAAATAGTTATGGTGCAAATATTGTCTTGCTGTATCAGCGTTTTTTCCAAAGTAAAATATATATTTTTTTAAAACACAACATTTAAAACGCGGTTCTGACACCCGGCAAATATGGGATTCCGAGTTTGATTCTCGGTCGCGCCCACTGGTTAGTTGTTATGATTTGTTACGCATTACATTTTCATGTGATACCACACAATAATCCCTTTGAGTATGACCTTACACCGCAGTTAAAGGGATGGATTCGTTCGTCCGTCACTCCTATACTCACAAACTCCTGGATTCTTACCAATCCCTCATACCTGTTTTCTTCCCAGAACTTCCTATCCTTCCCTTCCTTAAAAAGACCTTCCACACAGCATCCCCCAAGATGACATGGACCTTCTGTGTGGAGCTAATGTAAAAAAAATGTTAAATATATTTTGGAAAGGAATTTTTCAATTTATTTTATCGTAATAGGTGGAAAAATTTCTATAAAGTTGGTTGATTCGTTATCTCTAATTAATTGTGAAGATGTGTCTATGTAAGCATTATTATCATTTATACTGGATGATTCAAGTACCTCATCTACTATATTTGTTAAAGAGTAATTAAAGTTTTCCGCAACAGTAGATTTGTCAGTTTTAAATTTTTTATTTATTTTAACCTCATTTACAACGGTTGAAGTCATACTTTTTTTCGTGATTATATTTATAATATTCTTCGACCAGGGTGGGTATACTTGGTCGAAGATAATATTCCATGTTTTTTACTATAATTTTTAGCGTTTTCAATTTTTCACAATAGTATTTCTTCTTAAAATTTCGTATTAGCCTATTGAGTTAGTTTCTGTACATTAAATATTTTGTTTTCATAAAAGACATTATCCTGGCATTATGTTTTTGAGCGGTTTTTTGATATTATAACATTTCTCCGTATAGTTTGTCCCTTTGTTTAATGAAGCCTATTAGAATGTAGACTATTATAAATTAATAATTTGAGTGAGATTTTACAAAATCATAAAAAAATGTCATTTTATGATTTTGTAATTTTAGGTAGATATTATATATCCTTGGTCGGAGTAGTTGTTTGTAATTTTATGTACCTATTTGTATATTAACTGAGTTTGTATAGCAGGATTTTTCTCACGTAAATAATGAAAACATCCGTAAGAACTCAGTATAAATAAATAAACGGATGCTAAGAAGTATCTGAAAATTAAGATCATATACGTAATATTATACCTACTCGTAATTAAAACCATTTTAGCAATGCAATGTTTCAATTCTGATTGAAGGTATTGCTGAGAATGTCTTTTACTAATTTATCGTTTCCTGGGAATGAATTTTCCATAACCTACAAACAATTATTTTTTTCATAACGTCTAGTTCAACGGAAAAACTGAACTTGCTCTGGTAGAGCGAAAGGTGCTTTTGAAATGAGATGGTTGTTCTAGTGGCGTATCATTTCAGCAGAATTGATAAGTTTTAAAATTATAATCTCTCAAAAAGACTTGGGTTAAAAATCATGAAAGACCGGAGAATGAATGAAGAGAACTAAAAGGGTACTATCCCGATGTAAGTTGAATGAACTTGAATAATGAAAACATTCTTTTTTTTTCAAATGTACCTCGGATTTATGTACCTCTAGGTGATCATTTCAATACCGATTTATTATCATTAATTTTATTTAAATAGGCAAATTTTAAAATTATATGGAAGATTGGATTCGGGTTCAGACTTAGAAGAACTGAGATGTTGAATGGGAGGAAACAATTTCAGATAAAACTTAATGGAAGAGAGGATATTTGTTTAGAGAGGGGCAACCAAAAATCAAATTTGCATCCCAAAAAAAATCCACCCTTGACTGATATGTAAAGACTCTTTTTTTAGTAGTGTTCAAATATTGCAATAAAATACACACAAAAAATAAAGGCGGTGAAAAATTTATACAGTGTTCTCAAGAGTCTGCGCATCACAGTTTTGATACCAATGAAATTTGTACGAATGCATTTCAGATTAATTTCCCAGACAAGAGTTTTTAGGACGAAAATTCATCTGCTTGGTGAAACTGAACCTCTGATAGAAAGGGCACCAGAAAATAAAAATTATTTTGAATAAAATCAAAATTTAATATCACATTGAAATTTCAGCCAGTTTCGAGAATAGAATTTTCCTCTTTCAGCTTAATTTGTTGACGGGTAGCGCACGCCACTGCGCGACTCTGAACCGAGCTGCATATTAAAAAGAGGAATTAAAGTAAGAAAAAGATGTGATGGAAGTTTCCAAGAAAAACATAACCGCTGTTTAAAGAAATTCTTAAGTTCTTTCCAATGTTCAGTTCAAGATATTAAAATTCACACAGTCGTGTTCTGAAAAAATTACGACTTTTTGTGTCGTTGAATTTTTTACAGGCAGTATGAAAATAATATACTGTATACTGAAGTGGACATTGGTACCATATGAAACCTACCTACTAGATCACAATTATTTTGAAAATAGAACCACATATCATACTTTGATGGTGGCTTTAAGCTAATCGATTCATTTTGGCAAACAAATTTGTCATATTTTTAAGCGCACTATCACAAATACTCGTATGTCTGTAGTTTTAGATCAATCTCTGTTATTTCACTGGGATTAGTTTCAACTTTAGTTGTATGGTGTAATTATGATATCACTCCGTATTATACGCAAATAGTCCATTAAATCAAAAACCAAGCGAAACTTCTCCGTTTTAGATTTGCAGTGAAAATTTAATGTTTAACCCTGTTCTAATGAGTTATGTACGACATTATTGTTCTTATCATTATTTTGACCAGATCTAAGACAACAGTTTTTAACCTACAAATTTGCTTCATACACAAACTTCATAAAGAAAGATTGACTCTGTTTTTTTTTTCGGCATTTATAATAATTTTTTACCTGATGTTCAGTTCGGCATCTATCTTAATACATAGCGGTAAAGATCTACGTCAAACCTATCACTTTCACCACGTGTATTATATTTCCAAAAATAAAACTTCAAATTGTGAAAGGTAACTTTTACAACGTAATAGGTTGGAGCTCTTAAATTCAGTTTCAGAATCGGAGCATGTTGAATTTTAAAGCTGATGAATCTCCTTAAGATCAGCATTGATTTGAAACTAGATTAAAGGAGATACATACCTGGGGAGCACTAAAGTGTAAGGGTTTGTGTACGACGGGGGGCAAAGGGCTCTGGGAGGAGACATAAGATGCTGCAGGGGGTGAAGGATCTTATATTCAAATCAGGAGTGGATTATCGCAAATAATTCGAAGATTTTCTGTTATCATGGAAGCATCCTGAATTCATCACACTCGCATTTGAAATGTAATCTAAATGATAAGAGAAGGTGGGGAAAGATGGGGTAGGGCAATATGAGGTAGATACTAACAATAATTTGGAAACTAAATACTAGATGTTTCATAACGCTGATGAATTTCATACGTATTTGTGTTCCAATTTACCATGCAGATCGGAGGAACCCAGATTTTGGACTTCCGCACGTTAAGTGTACTTACCTATACGGTGGACTAAGTCAAGTACCACAATATCGCCAGTCTATCAACAACCATCGTAACAAATAGTAACGTGACATTTCGCTCGACGTTGAAATGTTATTTTCTATCAATCGGAAGCGTGTAATGTGAAGCATTATAATATCGTCGTCTTTATCGAATGCTTTGTGTGAACCGCTTCATCGTATCGTGACTCAAACTATAACGTGGTTCTAATAACCGAACAATCTTGTCGTACGCCTTGGATATACCTATGACCGTCGTCGAATGAAGATCAAGCTACGAGACACAACAGTGAGTATTGCTTAATTGTGTATACCGGATCTTGTTTGGTGATTGGGCATAATTCTTATCGAAGTCCATAAGCGTTTTATTTAGCAAGGAATAACCACAGGTTATTCTAAACCCCCGTGCCCTGTGCACGATTCATTGGTGCCGGAAACCAGCAAACCTTTAGATAAAAAATTTCTTTCTTTGACAAAACGAAAGAATGCTATGAAATATTACGTAAATTGAAATGTCATTTCAAAGAACGAATTCAAACAGTGAATCGTAGAACCAGGCTACTTAGTTCTTAATTATTAACGACCTACCGTGTATATAAATTATAAAGAATTCTATTTTTTAATTCATAACGTTTTCTTGATTATTTCGTTTGTATGTTTGTTTATTTTTAAAAAATGGCTAGGACTTTACAAGGCTTGCGTCGTATACGGAACGTAGCGTTTACTAGAATAAACAAAATGTTTGAAGTCGGTCAAAGCGTTTTGCAAGATGCAACCAATTATCCATTATTTTTAGCGTATTATACGAAGTTGCAAAACATTGCTAATGATTTTGAAACCGTTCACGCTGACATCTTAGCTTTAGATGAGGCAAACAAGGACATTGAAAATCAAGTTCGCGAAGCTTTTGATAATGTTTATTTCAAAATCGTCGTAATTCACAAGGAATTAACGAATCAATCTTTCGAATCGGAGCCCGCGAACATTATCGTACAAAACTTTTCAACATTTCATAATCAAGCTGTCATAAAACAATCGTCATCGCTTACTTGTGACATGAATAAGGCAAAACCTGAAATCAAAGGGTCCTTGACTGCGTTCACTTCAAAGTGCGCGTTTTGCAAGGGTACTCACCATATCGCTAAGTGCATATCATTTGCACTTAAATCGGTTCAGGAACGTGCTCAATTCGCAAAGGCACACCGTTGGTGTCTGAATTGTCTCACGCCTTCTCATTCTCTCACGAATTGCAAATCTGTGTTTGATTGTCAGAAATGTCATCGTAATCACCACACTCTTCTTCATAGGGAAGACAAAACTTCTGCTGAAGAGGAGTACCAACGACCCACCACGTTTGCCATTCAAGGAGCTTCTATTTCTGATCCTCCAGTTCTTTTCCTCGCTAACTTCGGTGTCAGCTCCATCGTACGTTTGCCTACTGCTCATATTAGCAATCGTGATCCCTCCGGGAGTTTTCAAACGTTTCGTGGGTTGACCGATTCAGATAGTCAAGCACACTTCGTATCCAATCGCGCTGCCGAGCGTCCAGTCAGCTCTCATAAAATCCGTGGCTTAGGTCAATCTTTTACAACCGCGTCAGGCGTCACTAATTTCGATGTCGATATTAAGGGACAAACTACCTTCAACACGAAGTTACTTCCATCGCCAACGATTCAATTCGACCAGTTATCTTGTCATCTGTTCCAAGACATACTTCATGCCGACTGTGACTGTCACAAACTGACAACTGACACAGGAGCGACTGACCTACTTCGAGATGTTGAGATCTTGCCATCTCTACCGAGACTCCAATTAACGGGTGATCTTCACAAGCCTTCAGCTATCAATTCACTATTCGGTTGGCTTCCTCTGGATTCGGTTGGTTTTGCTACCGATCGTCAAACAAACTCCTTCATCGAAACCAACCAGTATCGTCTTCCAGAAGAAGTCAAGAAACTGAGGGAGTTGGACATATTTCCTCAGTCTTCACAGCCCACCAAACAACGTCGTGAACAAGTGTATCGCATTTATCGGTCACGTGACTTTCCTAGTCAATTTATCGAAACCAACCAGTACCGTCTTCCTGAAAAGGTCAAGAAACTGAGGGAGTTGGACACATTCCCTCAGTCTTCACATCTCACCCCTGAAGAACAACGTGATGAGCAAGTCCATCACACTAATCACTCACGTGACCCTTCGGGACAATTCATCGTAGCCTTACCTTTTAGAGAAAGGGATAAGGATATCGCTTCCCCAGGTTCGCGCGAAGCTTCTTCTCGCATCATCCTTTCACTCGAACGTAAACAGACATTAAAGCTCAATTTACGTGAACCGTACTTCGCTTTCATGACTGACTACTTGCACAGTGGTCACATGACACGTGTTCCTGGAAAAAATTTACTCAAGGAAATGCATCACATACTTCGTCGTTGCATTCTTCGTCCGGGCACCGTTACCACTATGTTGCGATTGGTCTTCGATGCCTCGGTGACGGAGGAGAATGAATCATCGTCAAATGATACCTTCCTTATCGTTCCCAAGCTCCAAACGAACATTGCTGAACTTCTGCAAAACTTTCGTTCACCATCTGTGGTGTTCATTGCTGAGGTACGGCAAATGTATCGCCAAATATTTCTTCAAGAGCCAAATCGCGCGTTCCAAAGAATATTTTGGCGTCATCAACTATCGGAATCTACCCCGGATTACCCATTACACCCTGTGACTTCTGATATCTCTGCCTTTATTCTGTCCTATCGTATTGTCAGATCGTTGACAGAAAAGAAAGGTTACGGATTATCACTCACACGCCACGCGATCACTTCGGACTCAAATATCGATTCTATCGTCATCGGCTGTTCCAGTCTGGAACAAGTTCAACTAACGCAATCCGAAGTCATCGAACATACCAAACGAGGTCAACTTGAACTGCAGAAGTTGGATTATAGCAAACCGAAACTTCGCGCCTTTCTACCGCCGGACTACTATCTAACTAATGTAATCTTCAAGAATGTTGATCATTCTTTTACTCTCAGGGTATTGGGATGGAAGTGGAGGCCACCAGACACTCCATCCGATGACATTTGTCACAAGAATCGGTACACCGACCAATTATCGCTTTTGACAGTTATCGCATCTAATCATCGGTGTCAAGCCTCATCGGTTGATAATCCATCGGATATCACTTCACGTGGCCATTCTCAGGCCTTTCTTATCCGTAACATGTTATGGTGGGCGGAGCCCTCCGGGTTTGTCCAGCCAAACGACTCTTAGATGGCTATGTTAACAAAATTGAACTCACTCTGAGGAACGAGTTCAATCGTCATTAGTCCAACCTGATGATATTCTGCTGGACTTTTATTAAAAAAATTATATCGTTTTCGGAAACTCCAACGCCTTATTGGTTCCTGTTATCTATTGGTACACAACTTTCATAACAAAGCCTCTCGTCGTTCGGATTTTCTATTTAATCATTTCTAAATTCGTATTCTATCTTTAACCAAACATTGGACATCACTCTCTACGTATGAGGTGATTAGAATCGTAATTAAAAATCTTGTGCTTATCGTTACGTTTCGTACTTTGAATGGATCTTCTCTTACAAGACCATTCACCAAATCGTGTCCATTGCCTAGGCAATCCGACTAATCATCATCGTTTCGCGGTTCGTTTTATTCTTTTTTACGTCTGTGTTAATCGTATCATTTAGTTTCGTATCGTCAAGTTATCTAGATTTAGTTATCGTTTAAATATAGTTTAAAATTTTGCTTCGTCTTCTTTTCATCTACGTCACGTTTCATGGCAGTCTGCGTTTCGCTTAACGTTCAACTTTTCTTTAAAATACAATTTGCTGTATTTGGTGGGCGGAATGTTTCATAACGCTGATGAATTTCATACGTATTTGTGTTCCAATTTACCATGCAGATCGGAGGAACCCAGATTTTGGACTTCCGCACGTTAAGTGTACTTACCTATACGGTGGACTAAGTCAAGTACCACAATATCGCCAGTCTATCAACAACCATCGTAACAAATAGTAACGTGACATTTCGCTCGACGTTGAAATGTTATTTTCTATCAATCGGAAGCGTGTAATGTGAAGCATTATAATATCGTCGTCTTTATCGAATGCTTTGTGTGAACCGCTTCATCGTATCGTGACTCAAACTATAACGTGGTTCTAATAACCGAACAATCTTGTCGTACGCCTTGGATATACCTATGACCGTCGTCGAATGAAGATCAAGCTACGAGACACAACAGTGAGTATTGCTTAATTGTGTATACCGGATCTTGTTTGGTGATTGGGCATAATTCTTATCGAAGTCCATAAGCGTTTTATTTAGCAAGGAATAACCACAGGTTATTCTAAACCCCCGTGCCCTGTGCACGATTCACTAGATCTACGTTTAAACAATAGGCATGTGTGTTCGGTATATACAAGCTTTTGCAGGATGCTTTGTGCGATGTGGTGGAAATATCATGCATTGTAGTGCTTACGTGTTGCTTTTAGTATGTCCACGAAAACCAAGATAACAACAGCAAGATCGCCTACGAGCTAAACATAAAGTCAAACAATTCTTTCTTACGTACGTCGTATTAAACAAGAGTTAAAATTTGCGCATAGTCAGTGAATCTATGGCGTCCCCATTTGAGAAATTGTGTGAAGCGTAAGTTGGAAATGAGGAGATTACGGTGTTATTAGGCTGTTTAGGTAGCATCTAAAAAACATTTTTAGAAATTTCTACACCAGAACGCGATGCAAATATAGTTATAGTAAAAAGAGAAAGATTTGGTGGGCATCAAATGGTTGTGCATGTATCTATATTGTTTATTATGTTAGTTGACAAATTGTCGACCACCATGCTAGGCACATGCCCGTGTGTAGTGGTCAAACCTATGAATATAATACACTTATAATTAAATACGTTTACTGAATTGTTTGATTAAATCAATAACTTTGAATTTGTGGGACATCACCGACAAAAGGCCCAATCATTGCTTTAGATCGAAATTTTTACATTATTTTTTATGTTGAATACTCTTAATTTATTTTTAATGTTGAAAACTCTTGTCGCAAAATACCCAAAATTAAGTTTGTCTAAAATCAGTTAAGTTACGGGAATTATGAGTAAATCTTTATTAGTGATTCGAGTACAACGAGTTTTTAATCTTGTTTCATAGTATTTACGCGTGTTTGTTAATGAATGGGAAAGATAATTGGGAAAACTTAATATTATAGCCTTCATCTGCCCAACGTCAAACACTCTCATATTATTATGGATTGGGTTTGTAATTAGAGATTGTCTTAGAATAATTTTTATGAAAGTTTCATGTGCCCTTGTGTCTAATCCAGATGTGTCTGGTCTAGCCCGTCATGCGTCTAGTCCAGATGAAGGTATTAAGGTAATTGTGTACAACGATTATATCGATAGTCATTTATAAAAACTTGCAATTTTTTATTCGATCGTATTTGTTTTCTGTACAACAGTCAAGTGCCACTATTTTTAATGAAACATTTTTTTCGTTTCTCAGTACAATATGTAAAGGTTGAAAGCCGCTACCTAATCTCCTGCACCTAGAATCTAAAGCCTCAGATCTTTGATGTTATTATCAGATCAGCCCGATCCGCCCCTGCTCCCAGCTTCCTCAGATCGTCTCCGCTCAGCACTATCGTCACGCCACGCATGCCCCGAATCAAGATGTGAGGGGTGGCAGGGTAAGGGTGGGGAGGGGGCGAGGCGGGGGGATGATCGTGAATGTCATTTGAATATATGAAACATGCCCGGTCTCAACCCCAATAAAACAAACTGACAATGTGAATTCGAAATGAATATATTTCACCTATTCTGACCCATTTAGGCCGCGTGAACCTAAAACTACGTACTATTATTTGTCTCGATTCTGCTTTGAATCTAGGGTTGAAAGTATAAAGGTCCTAATCATGGGTATGGAATACCCTAGATAAGTGCTTACATAATAAATTTTATTTACTAGTATAAAGCAGATCTGAATTAAACATGTCAGTGGCTGAGTTGGCATCACGTTTGGGTCCCCGCAGACGGCGTTTGGGATATAATTCCTTGGCTGGCTAAGTCCCCCATCACGACACAAGCAACATTTTCAGCTTACTGTGGTGGTAGTAGTAGGAGATTTTCAAATATTGTCAAGTTATTCGTTATCCCAAAATGTTTGTCTTCTTACAAAAACAAAAACTGTTTTCAGCTCGCAATTTCGTTTTCATCATGACATGACCTACGAAACCTCGTTATATCACTCATTTTTCAATTTGTTTAATTTGTTGAACGTAAAAGATTTTGAAAGTAGGATTGAACATAATAATTTGGATTGCAATGTTTCGGCCGAGATTTCATAAAAATAGAAGTAAAAAATGAAAATAACTCTATACATTACTTAAACTTTGTTGGTCATTCAAACACTTTATTGGTCATATGTACGTGCAGATTCATATAGGTGTTATAATTTATTTTTTTACTGTTGGTATGGTGGGTTGCGAAAGTTTTCAGAATTACGGAATAAACTTTCAGGAATGAAGAAAATAAAATTCACATAATACACCAGAGTATGACATACTGGTAGATTATTAAATGTATTGGAATATGAATTCGATGTTATAAAATAGTAATAATACTTCGGTAAATAATAATTAGATACACATTTTATATTCGTTATAGTAAAATACTTGATGAATTTTATCATGGACCAATAATAAAAACCAATTAATTATCTGCATTAAATGCAATAATTTTTTTATCGAAAGAAGCAAATACTTAATGTTGCAATAACTTAATTATTTTTTTTAATTGCAATAATATTTTTTAAGGTTTCATTTCTCCGTCATTTTGATGTAAAATATCATAGTGTGTACAGTCAAGTTAAGTATTCTGTACTATGCACATTGATTGTTACTTGGATAAAAATCAGAAGACCGAAATTTATCAACATTTTTTTTTTTGTAATAATAATCTCGTTGGGTAAATGTTTACGGAAGCTGATACACTTTCTGGCTGCGTTGACAAGAAGAGACGGACGCACGAAAAACGTATTTTTAGAAAACGACGGTATGTGTTTTTAAATATTGTTAGTCAGACCACCTGTTACGACGACTGGTAGATAGTAGATAATAGGAAGTTTCAAATTTTATCAGGTTACTATTTGTAACCTGAGAATAAATGTCTTTTTTTTTAATAAATTTACTTATTTATTTATTTGAGATACAAACAGGACATGCTTATAGGTAATCCAAAAAATAATAGTGTTCAATGGTAATTGTCGACAGACTAATGCGTCTGCAGCATTCTCATTCGCAAAAACAAACACATAAATATAAAATTTGACAGTTTGACTGTAACGTCGGCGCGCGGGCCAATACACACATACATACACCGTTTATAATATTATTTCTTATATGAATATGTAGAAAATATATGAAAATGAAAACGAAATCAGTACTTTATTACTGAAGAAAAAAAATTAAAATAGTTTAAAAATTTATCTGGATATTAAAATGAGATAAACACGATAGTGTCGTTAATGTAAATTAAATTTAATATTCAATTTTTATTTGGACAACTCAACGTAATGTATCTGAAGAAGAAGATAACACTAATAATAATCTAAACGAAAATTTGATTTATGACAGAGGGGGGAGGCGGGTATGGGGCGGACCGCCCCGGGTGCCACCCGACGGGGGGGTGACACTACACCCGACGGGAGGTGACACCCGACCGTTAAAAAATTACGAAGGATATTGTCACAAAAATATTGAATTTGCTGTTATTTATATTTTCGTATCTCTATTAATTGGGGGGGTGATACCACGTTATCCGCCCCGGGTGCCACCCGAGCTAGCTACGCCACTGTGTATAGTTACGGTCCTGCTGGCGAAGTCGACTACTTTTCGGGTGATTTTGCATCCAGCTGTAACACCGATTTCGGAAAGGTACCATAAACATTTTCGTTTTTGGTTTCGAGAATACCACTTATTATGACGTTATTCAAACGATTATATTAATAATAATAATAATTGGATTATTTGCAGAGCGCCATTTTTGTGTAAAATCACCTAAAGGGCGCTGAAAAATTGGTTATTCTTTTCTTTTTGTTTTTCAGATGTATTATTATCTTATTTCGATCTTAAATTTTCTCCTTGTACTCCTTTTTATAACTTTAACTGTATTGTTTATAAAGTCTGCAAAAATATTTTTCTAGAAATTGAAATATAAAGTATTTGAACTTTTTGTTCAGAAATTGCGGAAGTTCCGGATTAAGGGTATTGGCGTGGACCTAGCGTTTGATCGTGTTGTCATTGTTATATTATGTAAAGTTATATTATTTAAATTGATTGAAGTTTATTATATGAAAATTAGTAGAAGAGCAAAATTCGACAGCGGGTTCACATAATAACAAATAAAAGTCAATCTCATGTATTATGTAAAATTGTATTATTTAAATTGATTGAAGTTTATTATATGAAAATTAGTGGAAGAGCAAAATTCGACAGCGGTTTTACATAATAACAAATAAAAGACGATCGATCAATAAAACTACGAAAAAATGCTTAAAACCTTACGTTGGCAATAAAGATATTATACCGTTTTATAATGTTTCTTTTTCCTTAATAAATCATATATTAAAGTTGTTCCGTAATGAGTAATCATCTTTTACTTTTATGAACTTTTCAAAGAAACCAATTGATTATTCAGCAATCGTAGACTCAATTATCCCTAAGACGTGAGGTAATGATGTAATTTGTAAAATACAAGCAAATAGTGAAAAGATTTCAAGTGCACCCAACTAGAGATGAATGCAGTAAAAGGCTTACAAAAGAAACCGTAGAGAAAATCGTTCCTCCATTATCGAGTAATTTTAACTTTGCAAGGGTTGCGAATTCCGAGGGCGAAATTATTTTTCAATTCCCAAGCTTTTTTCTAGTTATTAAGTAGGAAGAGAGACGAAGGGTAGTCCTAAGAAGGGTTCGAACGTTCCAACAGGTTATGAGAGAAGATAGATATTCAAAGTGTAATTTTTGTAATGCATACATTTCCAATCTTTTTCTTTTAAAATACACCAGTAACTATTAAACGCACCAGATTTAAATGTCCGGGTTTAATTTTCCCCACAGGAAAAACTAAACCCTTTCACACACTTCCCAAATGATCATCTGGTCAATCCACGTTATGCAATTGCACTATATGTATTATAATTACAAAACAATACAAGAACAACATGTCAACCTACCAGAGACCAGATGGGAAAATAATTCACCGACTCCAGATATTTTCATATCAGAGGGTTCGGCTCTGTGGAACTCCTAATTGAACCTATAAATCCTACTGATCCCTCAATATAAATATTTAAAAAAAAAACATTATTATGGTATACAAAAATAATTTTTTTTTTTTTTTGGAATAAGTATTAAGTAAAATCTCAAATTGTAATATTTAGTCGTTTGAGAGTTGTTAATATTATCTTGAATGATTAATAATCATTATTCATTATGTATGCTATTTAAGTAGTCACAAAATTTGTTCATTAGACTAGATTAAATATTATTTTTTGAAACTTTTTAAATATGAATATTATAATATAATAAAAAAACTTGACATCAAACTTTCAAAGTAATAAATAGTATTAATATTTAATGCGTTTTAGATTCCCTTTTATAAGTAGAATTTTAAAATAATGAAAATATTTTTCTGCCAGATTTTTTTTTAAATTTTCATTATTTGTAAATATGCTACATTCATCAAAGCAGACTTATTTTACTAGGAAAAAAACACTTTTTATGTAAGTTATTTGTGTCACATTCGTGAGTCATGCTTAAACCGCTTTTGTGGTTGTTAAAATAAGGAAATTGTTTTTTCTCGATGGTATGCTTCAACAGTATGGAACTCTCATTGTTCTACATAAAAAGTAAATCTAGAAATAGTTCAGAAAAACTTTATGAAATATGTCTCTTGTTGCGTGCCAAATGATGAAAATGATGTCCCCATAAACCTTAAATCTCTTGATCAACGCCGAGATATCAGAGACCTATTAATGCTCCATAAGATAATTCATAACTTCATTGATAGCCCATACTTACTACAAAATATTCATTTCAAATATCCGTTACGAGTTACTCGATCTCCGGACACATTTTATATCCCTAAGAGCAATACAAATTTCCTTTAAAATGTATTTATAAGAAGAAGCTGTAGCACATTTAATAGATTATGCCCAAATATCGATGTGTAACACGAACCTTGCTGAATTCACAGCATTCATAAAAAAATAAAACTCCATCGAATGCCACACGTTTAACTAAAAACTTAATATTGATTTCTTTATTTTTTTTTAGTTCATCATATTTCCTCTTTTACTTTTAGCCGTTTGAATTTGAATAAAATCACTTCCTGTGACATCATTAAAATTTAAATGTTAACCTTGGAAAAAATTTCATAAAACACTTTTTGTAGATTGAAGTAAGAAGATGCACTTTATCAGAATTGTTTGTATTAGGTATAGGTATTGTTGAGTATTTTTGTATTAGGTATAGGTATTGTTGTGTATTTTTGTATTAGGTATAGGTATTGTTGAGTATTTTTGTATTAGGTATAGGTATTGTTGAGTATTTTTGTATTAGGTATAGGTATTGTTGTGTATTTTTGTATTATGGTCCTAAATTTCAATTTGTCGTTATTTTAATGATTAATGACATAAATACCCTTATCACTGTCATATATGAATTTAATTTATAACGCTAATAAATAAAATTAAATAAAAAGATCGGAGTAAGATTATTTTCCTTTATCTGGATATGTACATGGTTCTAAAAAATTAATTCCGTATTTATTTTATCAATGAAAAATATTCGCGTGACATAAAAATATTTGTTTACATGTTTGTCTTTGTTCCTGATATTTTGTGGCAATAGTTTTGCCAATCATTACAACGAATAAGTACTATTATTTGTGCAATTTGTAAGTTGTGGTTTGAATACTATTTTGAGGCCATTTAGGGTAAGTGTATTGTCCAATAATAATTTAATACACAATGGTTATTTGCCAAAATGCTAAATATAATGAACACGTCGTCATTGAAGTCAAAACATTATTATACATATTTGTCATTTTAGATGTAATGAAATTCGTTGTGATTATAAAATATAATATTGTGATTTCAAATCAAATTTTGGATAGATATACAATGACAGTATATGTTGGGCGAGTATCCCCATTCTACAATGGAATGCTTTATTTTAACTTAAATTTATCAATGCGTGCATTAACGAGTGCCTTTATGAGTGGAAAGGGATGCATGGACCAGATTTTCTCCTTGCGTATGCTTACTGAGAAGTTTCTGGCGAAAAACCAGAAACTTTTCTGCGCCTTTGTAGATCTACAAAAAGCATACGACCGAGTCGACAGGAAAAAGCTATGGAAGGTTTTGTCCAAGTATGGAGTGAATACAAATCTCATACAGGCAATTGCGTCTCTGTACGAGGGAAGCGTTGCGTGTGTTAGGGTGAACGGTGGTTTTACGGGGTGGTTTGACATCACAAAAGGTGTCAAGCAAGGCTGCGTAATGTCACCATGGTTATTCAATCTATACATGGATAATTGTATGCAAGAATTGAAAGAGGTGGGATTGGGCGCGAAATTGAGTAATCTGAAAGTATGTTGCCTGTTGTATGCTGATGATGCGGTGCTGATTTCTAACACTATGGAAGATCTACAGTCTCTCGTATCTAGGATGAACGAAGTATGTATGAAGAATGAGCTAATGATGAATGTAAGTAAGTCTAAAGTCATGGTGTTTGAAAGGGAGAGTACGAAAACAGTATGCAATATAGTTGTGAATGATGAATACTTGGAGCAGGTGGATGAGTTTGTGTATCTGGGTAGTTTGTTTACGAGAGATGGGAAGGCTGAAAGAGATATTGAAAGAAGGGTGAATGCCGGTAACTCCATTAATGGTGGACTGAATGCCGTTGGCGCTAATAAAAAACTGTCAAAAAAAGCGAAGCTAGCAGTCCACAATGGAGTCCTGGCACCTACCCTGATGTATGGCAGTGAGGCATGGAACTGGCAGAGGAAGGATGAAAGTAAACTGAATGCTGTTGAAATGAGATCCCTGAGACGTATGTGTGATAAAACAATGTATGATCGTGTGAGAAATGTGGATATCCGCAAAGAATGTAAGGCTGATGTAAGCATAATGAGTAAGATTAAGAAAGGGACCCTCAGATGGTTTGGGCATGTAGAGCGAATGAACGAAGGAAGTAGTGTAAGAAGAATATACGACGCGAATGTGAATGGTAGAAGAAGTCGGGGACGCCCGAGGAAGACATGGCACGATCAAGTGAATCAGATACTTGAGTCGGGTCATGTCAAAAGTCAGAATAATAGAAGAGAATGTATGAATGTGAGTGAGGCAAAGAGTGTGTGCCAAGACCGAGTTGTTTGACGGTCCGTCCTCTCTGCCTACCCCTGCGGGGAAACGGCGTGATGGTTAGTTAGTTAGTTAGTTAGTGCATTAACGTAGTAATAATGTGTTGTCCCAAGAATTGTAAACACATAAAAAAGCTAAGCCATCCGTGAGCAAATTGAGGTATTTGATGGAGCTGTGATTTGAATCCTTTTTCCATTAGCTCCACACGGGAAGCTCTGTGTAAAATAATTCACATCAGTGCCTATGTCATCTTTGGGGATGCTATGTGGAGGTCTTTTTAGGAACGGAATAATAGGAAGACTACTGAGAAGAAAATGGGTTTGAGGGGTTGGTAGGTATCTGGGGGTCAGGAATGACGGACGGATGAATCCATCCCTCCCACTGTAGTTTAAGGCAATATTCCGAGATAATCCTGATGGAAAGTTGAACAGGCTTCCCTCAACCAGCCTCTCATTCACCGCCAAGATCTGGACAAACCTCACCCCATGAAACCTGGCAACCCTGCTTAGCCACCAAGCGAAAAACTAAAAGTAACCTATGGCAGAGGTGTTGGTTATTTATTTCAACATATTACAGTGTTTACCTAATTGTTAACATTTTCACTTGTAAACATTTTGAACTTTTATTATGTTGGGTTTAAGGTATGTTTGAGAAAGTGAAACTGTGAAACACTAGAAGAACCTGTGCTGGGGTGTTTACGTGTTTAGTACGTTTTTACGTAGTAGAAGTATTTGAGTTGATAATTTATTTATTTTATTTGATAAAATATCTAACATTTTTAAATTCAATTCAGCAATGTCGGCCTCGCTGGGTAGCTCACCTGTGCTGAGGCCTCCATTTTATAAAACAAAAATTTATACATAATACATTAAAAATAATATAAAAATAATGCTGCATAAAAAAAGTAAACTAAAATTAAACTAAAAATAAAAATTTATAATTAAGGTAAAATTATAGGTAAAATGTATATTTTTATGATGTGTTTTATATTGGTTTTGTGTGTTACGTGTATGTGTTTTATTGTTATTATGTTAAGAGATTTTGGTAATATTGTCTTTTTTGTTCTTTAACCCATTTTTTAATTTTGAGTATGAATTTATTTTTGTTTATCCACTAATGGTTCCCCGTGTGGCGGTATCCGTACTCTCCTCCCAAAATGTACATTATTTGATCGATAGGTATGTTCTAAAAATCAGGATCTCGAGTCAACGCAACACCTGCGCCGTCATCTTGAAAAATGTTTCTCTTTCTTCCGTTTCCCGAAGTTTATGCAAAATTTATAGCAAAAGCTAAAATAATATTCAAGATTACATGTAGATTGTAGATAAAAAGACTTCATGTAGGCACATATAATAAAAAGTTAAATAAATCTTCGTGCTTAAAGTTGTTGAGCAAATATAGTTACGAGTTAAAAAACATAAGGCCTCTAGTCAATGTCGAGCCGCCATCTTGAAAAACATTTATAATCAAGATCTTAAGCAAACGATGCTAATCAATCAATTAGACATCTTTCAAGAGCCACGGTATTCTAATACCTATATTGCAGTTAAAATTGTTTTGATATTTAACCAAGTATGGAAATAAATTGTATCAACCCTGCAAAATAAAATAACCCACCGATTGGGTCAATGCAGGTAGCACTTCCGGTGAGGAAGGAAGAAAGGAAGGAAGGGGTGGTAGGAAAGAACGGTGGGGAAGGAAGCCGGGGACCAAATGCTTTTATAGAACCAGGAAATAGATAACTGAAAAGTGCAGCGCGCTCACAATATTAATTTGCATTGTTAGGTCAAATTGCTTTACTAGAAACCAGGTATTCTCCTGGTATTAATTTGATTCATACGAGTAGATCATGATTCTGAAGGCATTACGTACAAATTGCATAAAAACATTTTTTTATTTAGCTTACGTATCGTGAGCTCATTTTCAGCTGTGTTAATGCTTCGTCGAGAATTTTCAAAAAATTAACAAACAAAAAAGGTTTTGGAAGCAAGCAAAAGATTGTGTTGTATGTTTCTGTGGGTATAATAACTGTCGAAATTAACATGATGATGCGGGTTCGTTTTATTGAGGACGCGATCAAAATAATTTTATCAGCCGTTTAATAATGCTGTATTCCAAGTAGTTAAGTTGAACTAGGTGAGTTGGAATAAACCTGTACTTTACCTAAGTTGAACATGGTAAGTTGGAATAAATAAGGTTGAACGTTATGAAAAGATTTAAATTATTTAAAAATTAAATTATTTCAAGAATTTAGAGTCCCTTCACTTCATATTATGTATAAAAAAATTCCGCTTTTACAAATACACAGAGATTACTTCAATAATGTGAGCTTAACTCTGTAATAGAACAATTATCCATGGCTCTATGCATATACCGCGCTGTTACACCACCACAGCCCAACAATTCTACAAATATATTGGAGTTAAATGGTTTAACGAATTACCCTTGAAATTAAGATTGGAAACAAATTACAAAAAAATTCAATAAAAACACATGACATATATATTTTTTAATGTAGCTATTACTTTGTGGTTATCCATTATAGAAAAATTAAACAATACAACTTTGTATAAACCACTTATACAATGTGCAAATCCGACCAAAAAATGAAAGAAATAATATCGGTAATTTTTTGAGAAATACTAAAGATAAAGACCATAAATTGACTAATTCCGGAATATATAAACTCAAATGCAATGATTGTCCCTCATTTTATATTGGAAAAACAACTCGTAATTTTGAAATCAGAATGAAAGAACATTTAAGGTGTCTTAATAATAATAATTTTTCTGAGTTCGCTAACCATATCATTGAAAAAAACCATAGTTTTGAAAAAAAAATACAGGGATAAATTTTATTCATATTAATCATAAAGGAAAACGTTTAGATAACTTAGAAGCCTTGGAAATTAAAAAATCCCTTAAAAATAATGAATCTATTATCAACAAACAAAAAATATTGTCATATAGCCCAATCATAGATTTGTTCCCCTACCCACCCACTCTACACTAATACATACCCACCCAATCTACATTATTAACTAACAACGGCTCCACCCCTACCATAATAAAACATTGTTCTAAACTGTCAAATTAGTATAAGCTTTCCCTGACGAAGGAACGTTCGTTCCGAAACCGGTCGGATTTGCACATTATATAAGTGGTTTATACAAAGTTATATTGTTTCATTTTTCTACATTACATATAACTTATCAACATAGCAACTCAATTATAATATTAGATATCCTTTTCTCTCTTTATTTTTTCCTTTCTTTTTTGTCGCCTCTTCTTCATTCTGTTATATTTCCTAACTATTATTTATTTTATGGAAATATTTATTTATATAAATATGATTTTACTGTTAATTATCTATTTTTGTTTAATATAAAAATTATATTATTTTTCCTTAGCTAAATTGTGGTTCACATGCGTTATTCACTTTTTTAATTCGATATTTGCACTTTTTTTTTTTTTTACATGAGCTCCACACAGGAGGCCCTGAAGAAAATAATTTCCCTAAGGGCCTATTTCATCTTTGGGGATGCTGTGTGGAGGGTTTTTTTAAGGAAAGGAAGGAGAGGAGAGTTCTGGGAAGGAAAAGTGTTTAAGGGGTGGGTAGGAATCTGGGGTTCAGTATGTCCTGGTCATCCGCCTCCAAAACCTAGACAAACCTCACCCCCATGAACCCGGGCACCCCTGCTAAATCACCAAACGTAGCGAACCACTTGGGGTGACCTATGGCAGAGGTGTTGGTTATCCAATAAAGGTTCCCGGGGCGGTGGTACCCATTCCCGCCTCCCAAATTGCACTTAAAAAGGGTGTAAGACGTATTATTTAATGTATTTTAAGAAAAACTTTATTTAACGTATGTGTGATTAAAACCATTATTTTAATTAAAATAAAATAAAAAAATAACGGTGGAAATAAAATTATAGATGTAAGAGCATCATCTTTGTGCCCCGATAATCTCTCTCGTAAACCAATCTAAGATAGATAATTATAAAACATTGATAACAAAAAATACGCGTATAATAGTATCATGGTAGTATTTAACTTATTTGTCAACATCGGGAACCTCTAAGATATCCTGTAAATTGTGGTCATGCCGCGGCCGCGGGTCGGATAACTTCTCAAAGTCTCCTTAATTAAAATTCCAACGCTAGAAGCCATCTTCATAATAAAGACGAAGATTTTTTTAACAACCTAATAAGTTTAAAACTAAGTTCTGACATTAATTAATATTAATATTCCATGGGTTGATGATAAAAAAATACCCTAGTTACCAAGACAAATGTGAAATTAATGTACGGAAAACACATCAGGTACCTACTAAAATCACATCTCATTTAATTAAAGCAACGTACGTAGAAATTTTATAAATGTTTATCTATAATAAAATCCAGAGTTTCCAAGTCGCAGAAACAAGTTAAAAGCCTCAGATTTCAAGTAATATGAAGTTCTTAAAGAGATTTCAATTGCTCGAATTTTTTGTTTTGTCGAAGTCAGCTTAAAGTTGGAAACTCAATAACCAAAGATTGTTTTCCTGCAATTACTGGATATTTTACAAAAAGAAATGAGAATCGGTGAAACTTTCGCTGGGCAATATTTCCAAATACCTCTTTCCTTTCCCGTTTCTGCCGCAAGGAGCTAACAAGTGTTACGCCTTATAATATTTAACATTTTTAAAGTCAAACATTGTGAATACGCAACCACTCGGAAGGCAATTCACAATGATTTTATTTTGTTTTGTTTATTTCTTGGTATAATGGGTTGTTTCGTAAAATTATAATGCTTCTGGATATCAAGGCTTTGAAATATGTTTTTCTGAGATGTAAACGTTTTATTTAATAATTAATTTTTTTTTTAAATGATGGCTGAATATAATGATGTGTTAGGTACGTTCAAAAAAATCAATCATGTAAGATCCCAGTTAGAAGGATATTACGCATTCGCCCTATTATCCTGATATTATTGTCATTTTAAATAAAATAAGCTTCTTCATAAATAAAAAATTGCCATCTGTTTCCTTAGAACACCATGGGAAGGTGGTGGGCAACGTCCAATGATCTTATTGTCACTTGCATACTGCTTACTAACAACGTATGCAGCTACACTGGAGGTCTAGATTCCTTCAAAATTAAATGTAGATTCGTTCATTCAAAAAAATTTAGAGTCCTTGCGAGAGCCTTGAAGGAGTAACCATCTGTTACTTATACGAGGGCGGGTAAGTGGTGGATAACCTCCAATGATATTATTGTCACATCATTGATCAGATTTTAATCCTTTCTACTCATCGTCCAAAAGGATTCTAGGAATCTAATATATTAACGTCGCAACTCAATTTAATTTGGGAGAGATATTTACCTCTTGTGCCGGATTCATTCAGTCGTGCAATAGAAAAACTAGACAGGAAAGATGTTTGCGTATTTTTATGTAAATGTATAAAAAAAACTTATACATAACCGTAAGTGTTTTTTTTTTGTAAGTGTAAGGGTGACTGTCTTCGGGGAAATCTACACGCCTTGCATACATACGTACAGAGCTCTAACTTCTCTGTAGAACTGCACTCATACACTTTACTCCTAAAATATGAGATACGGCATCATCATCTGCCCATTAATTATTCACAAAGCATTCTTACAGTTCAAAATCAGGTTAACAGTTATTTTGCCTTTCTATACCAACCAATTAAACCCCTAAAATAAATGTGCCACGTCAAGAAATTAAGTCGGAGAAAAGTCTTACAAATGGCTTCAATGGTTTTTCTGCGAATTTGAAACAGTTTATGAGGTTATAAGATCCGTTCTAACACGTGTTTGGGACTTACAATACGGTGTTACTAAGGAAAGCTGTGTATTCATAATACTTTAAGGTGACAAAAAGAAAAAACATTGTTCATTCGATGAAAGAAAATTGTTTACAATGCAGAATTGTTTAAAAAAAATCAAAGCTCGTGTAAACTCCAAGCGCAAATTTATTTTTTATATTGCCAGCGGATGATACAGCTGTATTGATGGTCGATTTACATAAAACAACGGACGTGAAAAAACAAAAACTTATTTAGAAATATCGTTTGGTTTATAGAAATGAACCTCCCGCCAAATGCCCATTGTATCCGCACCGATAACGGATGATTTGTGGCAGGGGCGGAGAGTGCCTATAACAGCTATTTATTTATTTGGTTTACGAGCCGCCCCTGGGCCCCGCCTCCTGTTTTCTGTGCGGAACAACTGTAGAGTGTAGAAGGTACTACCGAACTATGAAAATATTTACCTTTCCCAGGACAGTGCAGGGGAGCTAAAACCCTTTGATGAAGGGAGCGATGGCGGACGACGATGGCGAACGACGATGATGAATGAGAAGTAGTAATGATAAGTGACAAAAGGGCAATATTATTTTTTTTTAATAATGGGTTGATGCATCTGATGTGAATAATATTTTGCGTTATATTAATTTTTTGAGAGTGCGCAAGTAGGAAGAAATTAATATAATATCAGTCACTCTTTTGACAATATTTGGATCAACGTTGGCGAACAAATATTTTGGTAATAATTATCGAAGCATGTTACCTCAAATTACAGTTGTCGCCTCTAACATGAACATTTAATTTGTTATAATAAATATTGAGCTCAATCGAGATAAAAACTATCCTATCTTTTAAGTTGGACCAAATTACACACAGAAAGCCAAATTTCATCACAATCGGTTAAGTAGTTTCGGAGTTTATCTCGAACAAACATTGTGATGCGAGATTTTTATATATAAAGATATTATATAAATGATAATAAATTAATATTTCTCTTTGACAGGCTATTAAGCGCATGAACCCTGAGATGAACCTGCTTTCCCAGGAGAACCGTGTGGGACCAGATACTGAGAATACGTATGATGACAAATTCTTCGAGGCCCTGGACGGTGTTGCCAATGCTCTTGATAACATTGATGCTCGTATTTACATGGATCGTCGCTGTGTTTATTACCGCAAGCCCCTCCTGGAGTCTGGTACTTTGGGCACCAAGGGCAACTCCCAAGTGGTGGTGCCCTTCCTCACCGAGTCCTACAGCTCCTCTCAGGATCCCCCCGAGAAGAGCATCCCCATCTGCACTCTCAAGAACTTCCCCAACGCCATCGAGCACACCCTTCAATGGGCCAGGGATGAGTTCGAGGGTCTCTTCCGTCAAGCTGCCGAGCATGCGGCGCAGTACTTGCAGGACCCCGCCGGTTTCCTGGAGCGCACTTCTCGTCTGCCGGGCGCCCAACCTCTAGAAGCCTTGGAGAGTGTGCACAACGCCCTGGTCAACAGACCACATTCCCTGGAGGACTGCGTAGATTGGGCCCGTCGCCACTGGGAGATGCAGTACTCCAGCCAAATCCGACAGCTGCTGTTCAATTTCCCCCCCGACCAGAGCACCACCACGGGCCAGCCCTTCTGGTCCGGGCCCAAGCGCTGCCCCGAGGCCGCCACCTTCAGTGTGGATGAGCAGGTGCACTTGGACTACGTGGTGGCTGCTGCCAACCGGCCTATTTTGTGTTTTTTGCTCAAATGGCAAGATTAAATTAAATAAAGGATGGACAGTAAAATAGACGTAATCTAACAAAATCTACGGATATTCTGCAGGCATGAAAGTAAGAGATATAGTAGATGCCAACGTGATGTACATGTACCTACATTTAAAAGAAAACATACATAAATGAAAAAAAAATAACTCCCGGGTAGCCGGCACTGAAACTAGTAGTATGATGATGTGTCACTTCCAGAAAATTTTTAATAAATTTAATGGATTAGTTTGGGATTGCAAAACAATTTAAATGCTTGGATGTAAGAAGTGGAGATCAAAATAGACATTAATATGAACGATGACAGGAATTCGATGAAAACAATAAATATACTAACGTGCTTACATATCGTACGGACATTAAAACAAATACTGTGCGGTAATCGTAGGTAGGGAAATGACGATGCCAACACGAGTTCAATGATCTGATATAATAAAGTCAACAAACCAATGGATTTTTTTTTGTGGAATAGACTATTGGAAGGTTGTGGATCCATTTCGTACGGACCTAATTATAGCTTTTTATTACATACATGGAAGCTGCCCATTATATTTCTGCTCTTGTGACGATAGTTAAGTTTGTTGGACGTTAGGTATTATATCTTTATAGTTGTGACAAAGATCTGGTGTCAGGACGAAAATTGTGTATTTTACGTATCAACACACTACCAGAATTAAATAAGCATGAAACTATAGATGAAGTTAATTTACACCTGCTGGAATTATATACATGACAAAAAAATCTTTTTTTATTAGATCTGAATTTTTAGTGAGCGGTAAACAAAATTTAACATTTTGGAGTATATTTGAAAATAACGATTTGGGATGTTTAGAATTTAAAAATAGAATAGAATTTAAAAATAGTAGTAGAATTTAAAAATAAATTGACATCGAACAATATGTTATTAATGTTAAAAAAATCATTGAAGAAAAGATAATACTAATTAATCTAAAAAAAACATGAAACAGAACAAAGACGGTAATGGTCGCGAGATGGTAATAAAATAAAACGGTACCTAATGGTTGCAACTGGGAATCGAACCCAGTCTTTTCGGGGTAACGCCTTTAACCGTATAAGTTGATGAAATAGTTTCCCCGCTGTAACATGTTCCCAAATATTTCTCCTCTCTACATTTACTACATTACTATTGATTTTTATGAAAATTCAGTTTAAATTATTAAAGGATTCGTTTTTTGACAAACAATTCGAAACTTTCTTTTATTGTATTCCGTAGGTGTGTCATTCATGGGTCTCGTGTATAAATAATATTATATATATATATATATGAAATACCAAATATTTCTTTTATGAGAACTCGAAATTGTTTATGGATTTAAATTAGTTATTGTTTCAAAATTTTGTTGTAGTGTACAATATGTTGGTGAATTCAAGTCAAATACTTTTGCAATTTTATTTCATAAAGGAAACAGGCTAGAGCAGTGATTCCCAAAGTGATCCAGGTGGACTCCCAGGGGTCCACGGGAGACTCGACGGGGGTCTACGTTGGCGTGATAAAAAAATAGGGGTCCACGAAAATTTATCTGGTTTCGATAGTAAAGAACAAAAATGTTGGCTTGGCTTTACCTATCAATGTAGGCAGATTATACACTACTCAAAAAAATTAAGGGAGGAAAAAAACAATTTTTCGGTGATTTTTGACAGGCTAATTTCGGAAAAAATGGTCGTAATGAGACTTTAAAAAAAGCATTTAAGTTTCTAATTTTTATATTGACAAAAAAATTTTCGGAGCCACGGTTCTCATGTAATCCTAATAGATAGAGCGAAAAATAATTTTGCAAATTTTTTGGCTATTTTTTGGTCAATGGGCTTGAAATTTTTTTTTCAGTTAGGCCGGATTTGGATCAGATAGCCCTAATATTTAGCAATAATTTCCTTTTTTTAAAACTTCCCCTATTTTTTTGAAGTAGTATTTTTTAAGAAGGTCCGCCACTGTTACTTGTAAAAACTGTTCGATATTATGAAAATTATAAATTGATTTCGAAAGACTGTTCTTTCATCAAAACTTTGTTTTAAATTTTGAGAAAATATATTTATTTTGAGTAAAATAAGGTTTTACCGTAGGTCGATTGCAGATTTTTTAAATTTTCAAACAAAATTTTGTATTATACAACATACATTTCAAATCATTTCAATCATTTTGTATGCAGTAAAATAAAAAATCAATTAGTTGGAAAAGCTAGTTTTCAGAATTTTAATTTTAGTTCAAATAAAACCATAAAAAAGATCCGCGCCCTTGTTTTTTGACGAAAATACTCCAGTTTGTCTATTTATTTACGGTCTTACAAAACTAATATATTTAAAAAAAAAACATTTTTATTTTGCTTAGATATTATGAAAAAATTATAAATACTCGTGATTAAAAAATAATTTTTAAAAAGTCCATAATTTTAATAGTTTTATCATCATGAGTTTGAGCATTTTTGAATGTAGATCTTGTTCAAAGCAAATTTTGAATGAAATAAAATCGATATTGAGTTATTATGTTAAAATGCTGGTATGGAGAATAATTAATCTTTCTCATCGGAACCAACCTGTACAGTTGCAAGGGTACGATCGCAAGAAAAGGCTCGATGACACAGAGCGAGTTTACAAGCTACTATCTAGTAAGTTTAAAAGCGGGTAAATCGGCGAGTGAGATTGTCATGACGACACACAAAACTGTCCACTCGCTCAGTAGCGTAGGAAACTGAGGTCGCTGCTAGCGCCAGTAACAAGAATAACGACGCCTGCGTGAACTAATTCTGTGATGTTTGACAGTCAAAATCAGCTGTTTATTGGCAGCCATCTTGAAAACATAAATAAATCAATCACGAGCAAGCGTGGAGCGAGTAAAGTTGACGACCTTTCAACTCTTTTCTTAGATTGTCAACAATATGCTAAGTAGCAAGTAACACAATGACACTGAGCGAGTTTACTAACTGATAGTGAATTTTCCAGATAGTAGCTTCTAAACTCGCTCTATGTTATCGACGTTTTAGACGAAATTTGAATTCTCGGCCGCTGGTTAATAGCTCTTAAGGTGGGAAATACAGGAGTAGGTTTTTTTAATGGTTTTCATGATTTTTTTTGGCGTGTAAGAAATGTGTATAATTTATTAAAACTTTGAGGTCATTTTACACATCTATTTAAGAAAATATTGTGAATTTTTCATAGCATTTCCTCGGAAAATATGAAAATTTGCTATAAATCGAACGTCACTATCAGACGTAACTTTTGTATGCATTTTGGAGGCCACAGTTTTCATCTCAAATCAATAGGGGTTTGAATTTAATTTAAAAACATGTGTCTCTTCTATCGAAACCTTACCTTCTCCAAAAAAAAAATTTACAGGTGTGTAAACAGGAAACCTTTATTTTTTGACATTTTTTTTGCAATTAGAAAATACTATTGCCAATTATATTACTTCAAATTTCGGTTCACATAGAACGTAAATGTTTGTTTAAAAATGTTTGGTTAAAAACTTTCTGAGCTAGAGTGCACACAAATTTAATAAAAGTCGTTTCGAGAAAAATGCGTTTCAAGTTTACCACGCGGTTCGGCAAACAAACAAACACCCTCATAACACCAGAACGAATTGATTTTTTTATTTAAAACTTTGGGAACATACCTTTGAATAGTTATGCTAACAATTTTTGAAATAAAAATAAAATAATATGCTTGTATAGTTATGCTAACAATTTATGAAATAAAAATAAACATTTTTTTGAGTCATTTGCATGTATTTCCCCCCTAAGTCTGTAATCATATTATATTAATAAATGAACATAAGAAAATAAACTATTTTTCGTTTTATTTATACCACTCCGAATTTAGGGTTGGTTTTGGGAATATGGTAGAAATGTATGAGCAGGGGGTCCACCGAAATCAGTAAAATTTTGAAAGGGGTCTACGAGAAAAATAAGTTTGGGAACCTCTGGGCTACAGTGATCATGGATTTTAACCTAGACCAAACAATAGAAACATTTTTGGAATATTTATCTATAAAATCATCTCTAGAGCAAACATTCGAAGCTTTCTTAATTTTCAATACATTTTTCTTGCATTGATATTCTTAGTCTTACTTTTCATATTCAAGAAATCTCATAAAGTATACTATTTTGTGGGTCTGTCTGTGATTGAAACTATGGTTTTATTAAGTTTATATTTATTTATTTTTTTTAATTACATTATTGTAAAACTGCACATCTCGATACTGGAATGCCCAAGTGAGATGTGCAGCTAATGTTTTTACGTATTTCTTATTTTTCAATAAATAAATAAACCGGGATTAGTTTTGAATTTAAGTGTAATTTTCAAAATTGGGACTGATGTTTCAAGAATTCAGACAAGCAATAGAGGAGGTACCAACCGTAACATAATACATATTTTTATAATAGAAAATTATTTTAATTCTATTTTTGAAATATGCATTTCTTTTACATCTACCGGATCTGCCGAATCTGCCCTGATGATGGACACTGCAACGATGTCCGAAACGTTGGCTAAAGAAGGAGGTAGCGCAACACGGCATAACACCCCAAAAACAAATAACGAAAATGCATTTCTTTTGTTTAAATTTTTTGGTGTTAATCTTTACAAGTAAAGTCAGTATTTGTGATTTTTCAAGGGCCGGCGCTTTTTCCATTAGAAAGAAAGAAAGCGTTATTTACGAACTATTGCCAGATACGTTTTTAGATTTTCACGGCCGGCAGATGGCAGATTACACATCTGCCGGATCTGCCCTGATGATAGACACTGCAACGCTGTCCAAAAGAAGGAAGTGGCACAACACGGCTTAACACCCCAAAAACAAATAACGAAAAAACTACCATTGTGTTCATTCGAAAATTCTCTCTATATTGTCATATTATAACGAAAATTGACAATGTTGAACAGCAATATGAACAATCACGAAATCTGATTTGATGTACTTAGCTTCACAAATCCTATATTTATAATATCCTGTGATTTTCACGGTTTTGTACTAGTTTGTATATAATATATGTCAAGATAAGGGTAAAATCACGATCGGAAATAAAAGTTGTGAAAAAAGCTTAAAAGTTAAGGTTCATACATTGACTTTCCTACTTGTTTTGTGAAAACAAGTCTGCTATAGATGTTTTCTAAACCGAACGTGCTTGACCTTTTTGTATTTTAACAGCAGCTGTAACCCACTGGGATTCACTACTCACACCATTCTACGTTATCAGCTTTTTTAAGATGAAAAGACTGTTTATTTTTAGATTATCTTTTTTTTAAATAGTCTTTTTGTAGCCATAAATCCTTAAATTTATAGTAGGTGTGTACCTAAGGGCCGTTCCGCTAAATTGTCATACTACTGAATGTCCTGTTCTTTAGGCTATCAACCACCTAAATGATCATAATGATGTTTAGACTAGCAAATTCGTGGAGTTTCCCACCCAGGTCATGTGGTTTAATTCCTCTGCTAGCTGAATCCCCCGTCATTTCACAAGCAATATTTTCCGCTTATTTTGTTGGAAAAAGTTGGAGGAATCCTAATATGTTCAGGTTATTCGCAACGTGAGAATTTTTGTGTTTCTTTTTAAAATAATAAAAAAAACGAATAAATTGATAGTATTTAAAAAAATTGTTTTCATAATTTATTAATAGGGTCATAATATTTGTTTACTACGTGGGCTGTCCAAGAATAAAAGACCTTTATTATTTGAAAAATTTAGAAAATTTTAATTTTGCAAAAAAAACTGTGATATTTTGGGTAGGTGCATATCCTTTTAACTATTTTTCGACATCGATGCACTTTTTGAGCCGTGGCACTAGATCCCCGATTCCCTGATCGTAGAACTCCGCCGCCAAAAATGATCTCACCTCATCTTCAGCGTCCTCGCTGGTCTCCAAACGTTTTCCGGCCAAATGTTGCTTCAAGTGAATAAAAAGATTTTTCATCCCAAAAATCCTTTGTTGAAAAAAATGTTCAAAAAGAAACCAGCGCTTTCCACACAGTTTTGCTCGTGAGCAACCGTCCGAGCAGGTGGTCTTCCACCTGGTTGAGAAAAGTAACAATTGAATTCACCTCGTAAGCGGCGGAATTCGACAGCGAAGCGCCATCCCAAACGGACCCAAAGATTGCACTGAAGCAGCTACCGAACCGGATCACCGCTTGTTTTGGAGGAGGAAAATCTGAGCTAAATTTGCGGCACATTCCAGAGTAGAAGATACTACTGCAGTATCGAAAAATGGTGAAGGACCACCATTCAGAATTGAAACGTTGCTTGAAATGGCTTTAGCCGTGTTTGGTGACTAGATCTGAAAAGCCAGGTACTTCCCCACCTTCCTCTTCTCCATCTCCTTTCCCTACCCGCTACCTTCAGCCTCACAACATACCCCAATTGGGGATGCCATAGTCTCACTGGATCCAAACGGGAGTAGCTGGGACTCTGGTGAGGTATTTACATAAAAAAAATATTTTGAGAAATATCGTCCGCTTTGCCGAAAATGTGTAAAGGTCTTAAATTCTTAGACAACCTGTGTACAATTAAAAAAACCCTCAGATATTTTTACTCAAACTTAAATTAAATTAAATTAAACTCCTTCCGCGAAAACGCTTTCGTGGTTAATAAAAGCTGAGCCTTTTTTATCTCGCCCAGATTTGCTTTGGAATATCTTAATCTCGAGACTAATTTTTCAAGATATTACGAAAAGCATAATAAATAACATTCATTCATGCGCCGCGTCAACACACAAAGTAACATGACTTACCCGATTTGCTTTGTCGCCGAAGAAAAAGCTCCCGAAAGCTCGGCCGAAATCCCGAATACTTTCGTGTATGTTGATATTTACGACTAAAGTAAGCCCAGATAAGAAAAGCCAACAACTTAAATATTCAGACGTTTCACGAGCGCCTTATCATATCATCTAAATGGGCCCTACAGCAAAATGAGGGAAAAAACAATAGTGTCTAAGTCTTGGAAGGAATTTAACATTATACACAATGGATTGAAATTTCTATGAGGGACTTAGGGTGTTCTTGTTATTAATTAAAGGCTTCCGTAAAGCTTTCGAAAAGTTTGGTTGTACAAGTAAAAGAGCAGGCGGGCGGGGGAAGCGTCGTTTTTACCTTTTATTCACCTGGCGATACTGGCGCGCTAAGGGGCCCTCACCTTAAGCTGGTACTAAATATGCCTTCATCATTCTAAAACGGTGTATTTTAGATATAATTTTTCAATTTAAAAAATATTTTAAAACAGCTAGCTATACTACCCGATTCGCCTAAGTGCTATCATTTTTTCTTCTATAAAAAAATGTTTGACCGGTCAGTGGCTGAGTTGGCATTGCGTTTGGGTCCCACCCAGGCGTCGCGTGTTCGATTTCTCGACTAGCTAAGTCCTCCATCACATCACAGTAACATTTTCCGCTCACTTTGGTGGTAGCAAGAGATTTTCAAATATATTCAGGTTATTTGTAACCGGGAATTTTTGTCTTTTTTTTATTTAAAATGGTCGACAATTTTTAGGTGGTGGAAAAAAATAAATAATTTCCAGGTACCCCTACAAATTAGAATGCTAACTGTTTCGTCATAATTAATATTTGCATTTTGAAAGGAAACCCATTTTGACTAGAACGTGATTCCTCACGAATGGCAAAATATTTCCGTATTCATTTAGCTTATTTTAAGTGTAAAACTTTTAATTTGGCAATATTTCAGTCGCTGTTTGCATGTCTTTGATATTGTTTGCTTATTTGCTAAATGAGGTAAGCATTATAAATTGCTCTTTTAACAATTATTTATTTCCCAATGCGAGCCATTTATTTCGGATCAACACAATAGAGAGGCGTAATTTTAATTGGATCGTTTTGTCAAATTTACCAAATTTTGCGAACATTTTTGAATCCAAATTTATTCTTAAGGGACTACGAGGGAATGCTTCAGCGGAGGTAATATCAATTATTCAAAGATTATCCCGGCCATTTATTTATTTTTCGAGCATTAACTTTATTAAATATAATTTTCACAATGAAAATATTGCCCTTTGTGAATGATGTGGCGGAAATATTGGACTTTATCCTATTTTCCTTTCATACGATAAACATAACGCTTTTAATATTTGAGAATGTTTCTTTTTTAAAAGCTTCGATGGTGAGCTCTGGGCTTAAGAAATTCGATCGAATGCATCGTGAAATTCAAATCATCGCAAATATTTTCAGTTAAGCTTACAACTTGAGAAATGCCGTTATCTTTATTCCATATTTTTTAAATGATTAAAATGAAAATATTTCAAATTAAGTGTTGAGGCTCGGGCTAAGCCGGAATGATAGTCTACGAGTATATCACTAAATCACCCTAGGCTAAAAATTGTAAAATTACTAAACATGCAGTTGAATGCAGGCCGCTTTAAGAAAAAAACGTACTAGGACAAATCAAAAATTATCTATTAACTCCATTCTACAATTTATTGACGCAGTGTTAGGGGTTCATCATACATGGTACATCATCTTTCTACGTGGTCTATTCACTTTATCTAGTAGTTTCTTTACAAAAAGAATATTTTCGGTTGGTCGAAACAACATTTCCAAGTCAAAGCATCATTGAGGGCCCCAAACTGATGAAGTCGAGGGGAGCAAGTTCTGGGCTCCAATACCAGGTTCCCCAATACCTCAAAATTCCACTTGTTGATGGTTTTATGGGTAGTACCGTGACTTATATTCAAAGAAGGTGCTACCTCACCATTTACTAATGCCTTTTATTTTTTCCCTTTCCCTCTTTTATCTTCTTTCAGCTTTTAAATTCCTCCCTAATATTAAGAGTGCCGTAAACCAATTGTTTCTTGGCTGTAAAATTTGAATAAAACACGAAGTCAATATTTTTTTACTTACTTTTTAAGATTTACTTCGCTGCTTATCAATTTACCTTGGAGTCAAAGTCGTTGTATAAAACAACACTGTTCCCAAAGTAAGCATCATTTCCATTATTTACTCCGGTTTCTAGCACTTATCTGCCTACGCAATACGTATAACTATTTTAGAACGACGAGATAAATAAAACCGTTTATTGTCAGAACAAGAGCCAACAACATTAACATAAATTTCATTCGGGAGTTTCAGGTGGTGTTAATAAAAATAACATGGGGTTATTATTAACATTCCGTCAACTTGTATTGCTTATATATATATATATATACATATATCTCCAAATGCTCTACTTACCTACAAGACGATACAAGAAGAGCCGAGAAAATGCGAGAAGATGTGAGAAGATGCAAAAAGAGGCAATAAGAGGCAAGAAGAGGCAAGAAAATCCAAGAAGACACTAGAAGAGCTTATAATAAAACTGACTAGCAGTGGCGGTAAGAAATATAAACATTCAAGATGAGCAAAGAAAAGGCTAGAGGAACCAAAAAGGGGCGAGAATATGCAAGAAGAGGCAAGAAGAGTCGAGAAGAGCCAAGAAGAGACTAGAAGATACATGAAGGGGCGATAAGAAGAAAGAATATGCAAGAAAAGATATAGTACAAAAAGAACCAAGGCGAGCCAAGAAAAAACAAGAAGAGCCAATAGAAACTAGAAGAAACAAGATTAGACAAAAAGAGACCAAAAAAGGACAAGAAGAGCCAAGAATAGACGAGATGAACCAGGAAGAGCCTAAAAGATGAAAAGAAATGTAAGAAGAGGCAAGAAGAAGGAAGAAATAAAGAAGCAAAAATAACAACACACAACTTCAACACCTACAGTTTGAAAAGTCATTAAAACTTATGAAAAAAATTGGTTAAATACGTTAGGTTATGGGCTATTTATAAAAAAATAAAACATAACTTTTAATGATTTTTCAATGGAATGTTGAAATGCCACTTTGTTCGATTGTCGTAGAACCATCGTAATTCACCTGAGAAACCAATAATAATAATAAAAATTTAAAAAATAATGGCCTTTTTCCAATATGGGGAGGTATGCAAGTGAAATCCCATACATCCCATACAGTACATAGTTACATAAGGGAATTCAAGCAAAAACGTAGGTATCATTACGTAGTATAAAATGAAGTCGCTCAAAATGTATGTGCGCGTTAATCTTTTAAACTACGCAACGGATTTTCACGAATAGATAGAGTGATTGAAGAGGAATGTTTATATGTACAATACATTCTTATTATAGTAGAGAAAAGCCGATAAATTCAAATATTCAATTCAGGCAGCGGGCAGCTGGCAAGCGGGTGGTGTGGATTTTATAAAGATTGGGTAATGACGTTGTGTTTCGTTAGCCACAGCAACGTGTGGCCGGGTCTGCTAGTTTATAAATAAGACTAAAGTTAGAACAAAGTCAAAACAAAAAATCAAAACAAAAACAAATAAATAAAGGAGAGAAACTGATAAAAATAAAGAGTGTAATATCATAAGATAATAACTATACGGCGTAGTATATATAATTTTTTATTTATTTATTTATAATTTCTCACTATACATACGTTCTTATTTTTTTACATTCAAAAATATTAACCTCACTAGGACTAGCAGCCTGTATTGAGGTTAACATTCATAAATTTGAGTGATACATTTACACACAAATCACTTCGTTCAACACACTAAAATATTAAATGCAGAAAGTAAGAAATAACAATATTATATTAGTGACCAGATGGGTAATTTGTAACAACATAATATTTTCCTTTTTTTTCAGATTTCCTCACAATATTTAATGTACGAGTATTATGTACCTAAAAATTAAACAATATACATAAAAATTAAATATCAACATACTTTTAACAACTAAAAGGTATTACATTGTTATCTACTCAATTCTTATAATATACCTAGACATTATATAATATATCATTAATCATTACATTTTACGCAGTTCGGTATACCTACATTATTAATACTTTTTTAATGTGATTTTTGATACTTCATCTGTGTAATTTGTAAATGTTTAATTTCATCTTCACCCCGAATTATGTAATTATGGGAGACCTGCACAAAACCGTATACCGGGGTAAAACCGTATTTCTCTAAAAAAAGCCTTATTGCTTTAAATATTCCTGCCCTGCACTCCTCCCCAAGTATGACTCCGAAACCAACGCAAGTCAGCAGAAACTTGTCGGTACATGTTTGCCCGCTGGCGAGATACAACATATTTTAAGGTTTTCGGTGTACTGACGTAATTTTTTACGGATATTGAATTGATTAGGGGTGAAGTATACAAAGCAGTTGAAACTTACGGAGTGCCGAAATTCACATTACGTTTCAATAAATACAGGAACAATCAAGGTTTGGGTTTATCTACGACAAAAGGCCTAAACCGTTTTAAGCCTGCATTCTCATAATTTTTATAAGGTATATGGTTTTACCCACCCCACGGGGCAAAATCGGAAATATTAGAGGTCTTGTATTTTTTTTCGTACATTTGTGTCTATGATTTTCTAACATGTATCTTATGTGTTTTGTTCCTTGGTAAATTCATTAAGAAAAATACTTATTATAAACCGAATTTTATTTTAATTTTCTAAACTACCGAGCTTCTACCTTAGGTATACGGTTTTGTACGGGTCTCCCCTATAGGTGCATATTTACCGCAAATTTCATGGAAATGTTGTAGAAGGAACCGTATATTTCTTTCAGATCGATTAAAAAATTTCTTTCTCAAAAAAAATTAAACATGAAAAATAGGATCAACAGTAATAATGATGGGGCCTTTACCGTTGCACTCACTCAAATTCGATGTTATTGATTTAACCAAACCATTCAGTTTACATATTTTATAATAACCGTAAATTCATGGGTATTATAAAATAATTTCCAAAATTACTGCCTCAACACAGGCTAGCCTAGTGAGGCGGGTTATGAGAAACCTCAACTAATAACTATGCATCTGTATACCGTGATATTAGTTACTGTTATATATTATTTTCTATTACTACTGCACACGTGTAATTTTAGCTAGTATTTGCTAATTTATCTCTCACAGGATATCATTAATGTTATTAATAGAAAGATTTTACTTACCTTCATGAAAAAACATGTCGATTTATGAAAACATATTTAACAATGTCTAGTAGGAAGAGAGGCACTGAAAATCTTAGATTATCGAAGGATGTTATCTCTCACAAAATATTGAATTTTCACATAACATTATGCAAAGTTATTTCAACCTGAAGAAGCCTTACATAGAATTACCCTCCGCACCTTTATTGCCGAGGGCTTAGCATTAAATTGGTAATGTTAGATTTTCTGGCATTAGGCAGCTGAAATTTATGCTAAGATCCTAGAACCCTACAGTACCTTTACTAAAATAGATGAAAATAACATGCCCTTGATAAATTACGAGGAAACTCTAACGATAAAAAATATGATAAAATATATATTATATAATGATAATACGAAAAAAATTGAAATAATTCAGCCAGCCTAGCGGCCAATAGTCTGAAAAACTCCTCTAAAAATTGTATTTGGTTTTCCGTGAGACACTCATATCAAGAATATTTTTTGGAATACACATATCTTTCTAAACTGTCGATATATTTCCCAAACATGAAATCATCAGCATGCAACAAATTAACTAGCAATCATCGACCTCTAATATCTATTCTCTTTACAATCAAGACATTTTCCAATGTAACAAAAAAAAAGCATTCTTCTAACACACTGCAAAGTACGGGATCAAATCTTTAGAATGCAATTACTCATTTCAAGCTGAACATAAAAACAACTAAATAAATGTTTTCAATGTAATATTTCTATTATAATTAAAACATATTTTAATAACAAAGAATATCAAGAATTTTATAAAGTAATGAGAAATGGAACCCAATTTATTACACCTAAATGACAACTCAAATGCAAAATCATTATATTTTCCAAGCCATAAAAAAATATAAGAACCTCCCTTCTGAATTACGCTTTATCATCGACCAACCAGAATAAATGAATAAAATTAAACGAATTTTCAAAAAAAAACTTACAGTATAAAGTAAATATTTTATACAAAACATTATTATAACTGACAACCTAAGTAAGAATCGAGCTCCCTTATCAGGCACAAGAGCTCCTTTTTCTGATAATGTATACATGATCAATGATGACCTTTAATATAATATTTTGTAAAATATATATGTAACTCATATTTTTGTATTACTAACAACAACAAAAATTTATAAAACGATTTTGCGTTGTTGTACCTACCTACTGTACGATTTATTACTGTGATGTCTACTACAAAATTAAAAAATATTTTATCATTACCTACCTGTGTAATTTCATAAATAAAATAAAATAAAAATCTCCTTGGTTTCTTTTCACTTTTGGAAAGAAGCTCACATTTAAGAAAAACGAAAGTCTAGGACCAAATTGCCACGAAATTAGCCTTTCTGTGGCTGGAATATCTCTAGACTTGTGACCCCTCATGAAATATCATTTGACCAAAGCACTCTAACTTTGCCCCTACCCTAGTGTGTCAGCAGATATTCTTACATTAGATAGCTCGCCATTTTTATTATATGAGACAGAAATAATAAATAATTAGAAGCAAAATAAACTAGCGGACATCAATGTCTTAATGTCTGCACTCTAGTCTAGTAGAACTATCATAGGTTTTCATCAATTCTAACAGAAGGGATGATATTGGAAGACCAATTTTGACGACCTAAAGAAAACTGTTAGCTTCAAATAGATGAAAACGGTCAAGAATCAGCAAAAGCGCAGCCATTTGTGGGAGGACTATGTCCAAATGTAGATCACAGAAAGCTTCTGGATAAGAATTGAAGAATGATTATACATGAGGTTATAAATATATACTTATGTATATGACATTCAGTGGACCACAAAAGGCAAAGTTGGGGAGAATAAAGCCTTTGCGAAGAGAGGCTTGGCCTGTTATTTATCGACGGAGGCTGCTGAATTAGCGCAGGATGTGAACGTCGCGCCTTATCGAGGCAGTGGGTCCCCAATCCAAAAAAATAAGAGGAAGAAGACGTTAATTATGTTGTATATGAAGAGGTGGCGGCAATTTAATAGAGAGTTAATTTACAAAACCATGAAAAGTGTCTGGAAAATGGCGAAATTAAAAAAATTACATTGATCATTGGGTGCCCGACTATATTCTTTTCTCCAAATAACACCTTTAACATTAAAAGCGAGTATTAGGATTTAATAATATGCATACTAGATCGTATGTGACGTTATCGTTCTAGTACCTTCTGTCTTTTTCGTTTTCAAACAAGATGCGTGAAAAGGAAGGGGACAACCGTACATTCTTTTACGTTTACTTCAAGTTATTGAGCCCTTGTGGTGATTTTTCACAAAAATGGCGCTCTACAAATTATCCAGTCATTATTATTGCTTCTGTAATCAAGACAAAATAATGAGACTACCCTTAGTAGGTATTGCGTTAAAGCTTTTTTTTTCAAAACGAGTGGTAAAACCAACGCAGAGATGTACTGGTCCCAGCGAGAGATCGTAATTTATTATCGTATTTTCGTTTTCAAATAAGACGCGTGAGAAGGAAGAAGAGGAATGACAATGTGTGTGAGTTTACACTATTACCTTAATACCAGAATAAAAATCACGTGATTAGTGCTCGATAATTTGAAAAATATTTATAATACCAAAGCAAATCAGTGAAAAATCACGGGATATTTTAATTGTAGGATTGATAATATTACATGTTAGCTAAAAAGCGCAGACCCTTGAAAAATCACGAAATCTGACTTTTTCGTGTTAAGATGAAACGTAAGAATGTCTAAGAAAATAAATAAACGTAAATGTAGAATTGAAATATTATTTTATGGTAAAAAATATTACATCGTATATAGGTAATTCACCGCTTGTCTGAGTTCTTGGCATAATCATTTCCAATTTCGAAAATGACAGCTAAATTCAAAACAAACCCGAGTTTATCAAACCAGAGTTACAATCATTTCCGGGCAGACCCACAACCACAATTATTAGCAATTTTTATTTTTATTGTGTTATCGACTGTGTAAAAGGCACAAGACGAAAAAGCACTTCCACTTTTTTGTTGAATTTTTTGTGGGATGGTATTTCTAAAACCGCCCGAAAACTACCTTTATGTGTTCTGGTCAAGTATCGACATAAAAACAAAGCGATTATTTTTTTGCGGTTATAGTCTGTTTACCAGATAATATATCTTATTATTCATGTATATTACTCGATAATACAGTTAGAAGTTTTTCCAAAATAGCTAACTAACAAAAAAACATATTTAATTATCTCCCATTTTGGAAATAATTGTCTAAAATATATTCATTCAAATATAAACTGATTTTATTATTTCTACACAAACCTGAGCACAACATGAAAAAACACAGTTCAATATTCCTTTATACTATGTTATGGTACGCCCAAACGACAAAGAATTCAAACTCCTAATTCGCCGCAAACTACACAACACCCTGCTCTCCCCCCTGTTCCCTGCTTCCTACTTCCTATCCCATCCGCCCACCCGCACGCGATCCCTTCCCCCAGTTGAGAATTGCGAGCCGCCTCGGGCACACGTTAAGCCCGCGCGTTGATTCCCACTGTTCGCGCCCGGCGTACTATCGCTCGAATTGTACTCAAATATAACCTGCAATGTTAATTCAATAACCTACGGGTTTAGCGCTGATATTTCACCATGCCTGTGTAAACTTCGGTTCTGTCCTAAACTCGGGAGGTGCCCCTGGAAGCCGGAAGACGAAGACCCCCCAACATCATGTAAGCTGTACAATTGTTTCCTCATTTGATTGTGTCCTTTAACGATAGACTGTAAACTCCCGCGCAAAGCCATCACTCAGAGAGTTTCGTTTAGGGATCTTGAGGTTATAAACACGATAGCTAGGATTGTGTAGTATGTATTTCTTGTGTTGAATTGTACTGTAATGACCTATGTACTGTGTTTTAAATTTGCAATACATGAATCTAGTTAACTCAATCCTGTTATTATTCTGCTACGGCAGGAGGGTTTCCTAGAGAGGGAGTATCCTGCCAGACGACTGAGATGCGAAGGAATTTCTGAAGCCTCGAGCGACCCACCACCTGAATAGAGGGTAAATCATGCCTCCCCTGAGAGCTAGCTTGGGACATGTTTGGGGGCCCGCTCCTAACACTGGCGTCCATAGTGGGGCCCAGAATTTTTTTTTCATTTTTGCCATTGTCTCAGTCGCCTTACGGAGTGCTCCCTGTCGAAATCTTCCCCGCATAGGAACTGTTTGTAAACATTGATTGTACTGTGTCTTGGTGTTTTATACCCAGTGAATAATGAATTCTGTGGGAAACCACAGAAATCCATGTGCAAGTTGAGTCCATAACGCAGATTTGATTGCAATTATAAAAAAATTGCGTCAAAGTTGAAAACATGGCCATTTTGTATTAACCAGAAAGACGGCAGCATTTAAACCGCGAATCTGACTGCGCACGCGCCGACCCCTTTGTTCACAAAGCAGCGGACGAGCAACAGTAATTCGCGCCAAATCAACGGCCCGATGTTTCACGCGGTAAATACATACCTAATCTCTGAGTTGCGCGCGCACCCACGCGCATCGAAGCACAAAAGTGCGTTTATCGCGCCAAACTCCAACGGCAAAAATCCGTTTGAATCAGGCAGAACAATTCCCTGTCACTATGCAGTGTTTTGAATAATAAAATCGCCCTTCTGTCACTAAGATCGGAAGAAATGGAGATCGCTATTGTAAATTTGGTTTTGGAATTCCAATTACCTTGTGGATTCTTTAATTAAAAAATCTCACACTCACGTTTTTCTTGCACAATATACCGATCGGCCCACTTGTTGTGTCTGTCAAATTAGTACCACGTATATTTCACCAAATGGACAAAATAATGACTTTCTTTCCACATTCTACGTTATAGGTACCGCATTTTTTTTTCAGCATAAGTGTAAAGTGAATTGTGTTTTTTTCCTTACATAAAAAAAGTGAAATAATAATAAAACCAATGATTGGTTCCATGAAAAAATAAAATAATTTTAATGTGGTTTCGTAACAAATCCCATATTCAGTTATTTTCATCCGGAAGTTTGTCCTTATTTGCCAGAAGAGTGCCTTTTGTGAATTTTAGTGCCTTTCTCAGTGCAAAGTGGTTTGTGAAAAATAAAAAACCCGTTTTCTAAAGGTCAGTCCTGGCAAAATTTTTTTTGGAAAAAAAAATAAATACTTGTGAATTTCACAAGTTTTCTCAAAGTGGTCAGTGAAACACAAAAACCTTTACTACTTAGGTCTTTCCACGCAAAATTTTTTCTTGTGCCTTCCTTTGACAAAGATTCTGGTGTCATATATACCAAATTGTAGTATGGAATACAGTTTTCTATAACTATTTTAGAAATACCAACCAGTGATTACCAAGTGAAAAGTGCCTCACAAAATTAATTTTGCGTTTGCTAAAGAAGACCCCTGGCAAATTTTTTTCACCACCTGGGAAACTCACAATGGAAAACAATCAAGCTATGGCATCATCCAATTTGGGCATCATTCCCAACGTGCACAACTTATCCAAAACTCACTTACAAACTGCTTTAAGGGATAGAGGACTCTCGCCATCAAGCAAATCTAAACCTACATTAAAGGCTTATGCACTTTTATTCAACAAAAAGTACATTAAGAGAATAAACCTCGCCCCCTCAAGCGAAAATAATTCACGCTCGGCTACTCAAGTTTTGAATAATCTTGTTCCTAACGAAGAACCTATGCCACAAGTAATGATAAAACAGGACATCGCACCCACCTTGACACAAGATAAAACCTACGATTTATCCTCGTGGAAAATCAAATATAATGGCGTCTCCGATGTACTGGATTTCATTGACCGTATTGAAGAAACGGCTACAATCAAAAATATCCCATTCGAGATTCTACGAAAAAACTTCATAGAACTCATCTCCCCAGAATTGATACCCTGGCACCGCATTCAAAAAACTAAATGCAAAGATTGGAATAAACTCAGATCTGCCCTAATCTCGAGCTTCGGAAAAACGGAAGCCCAGCACCGGATCAAATTATCTTTACTATCTATTAAACAGCTAGTAAATGAACCTGTAGCAACATTCATAGAAAGGGCTGAATCCATTAACATCAAGCTTTCACATCCCGTTTCGGAAGCTGAACTATTACCAGTCATAACTGATGGCCTTTTAAGCAAATACGAGAACATCATTACCTCACAGAAAATTGCATCCCTAGCCCAGCTAAACGAAGTCTGTCTCCTTCTGGAATCGTACCAGGATAGGAAAAACATAAAGAATGTGTCAAATAATGTAGTTGTGCCAAGCCGTTCGTCTGGTTTAAAACCAGAATTCAACAACAAAAAAGTGTGCTCTTTTTGCAAAAAAGTAGGCCATCTGGCCACTACTTGTTTCAAGCAAGCAAGGTTTCTGGAATCTAAGGAACCCCGAACTTTCAAGAGGCATCACTCTAGGGACCGCTCTCCTCCAAGCGACGAACTGCGCAACATTTTCAAGAAATCAAGGCACAACATGGAAAGGTTACAAAACCCAAGCGATGTCAGACCTCAGGTGGATTTCTCCAAGCCCCCACCAAATTTCTACATGAAGAGGCCAAAAAACTAAATAATAACCTCTCAGGCACCCATTCTGAACCAAGGTCTAAAGAATGGACTGATTGGTTAGCACACATTAAGTATTTTAACCAGACCTTAAATGTTTCTTCGGTTTGTGCAAACAAGCTAAAGATGGGAGACCCTACGCTTTTTTCTCTGTTAACAATGTGCCCTTTTCCGGATTACTTGATAGTGGTGCATCTGTCAGCTGTCTTGGCAACAATGCTCACCTGCCTTTTGTTAACAGTGATTTTAGAATTTCGCCCCAATCAACACACCTGACGACTGCGGATAATGTTTCCCAACCGGTCATCGGTGCCCTTGCCCTGCCAATTAATTGTAACAATAAAATAGTTACAATCAATTTTCTAATAGTGCCCTCTATATCCCAGAATTTCATCCTTGGCGTTGACTTCTGGAAGGCATTCAATGTTGCTCCCCAAGTATTTAATACTCTTGGCGAAACCTCCACTGCTGCTCAAATTAGTGAGATCCGCACAATAATACCTCACGAAAATTTAAGCACGGACCAGGCTCTCCAACTGAAAGAAATGGTCAATAAATTCGAGTCAATATCTTTCGAAAAATGTGGATTAGGTTTGACAAATTTGGTTGAACACCATATCAAAACCAATGGCCCACCCATCAAGCAACGTTATTACAACTTAGCCCCCCAAAAACTTAAACTTTTAGAAAACGAACTTGATGAAATGTTAAAAATGGGTGTGGTGGTTCCCAGCAGAAGTGCATGGACCAACCCAACTCTTTTGGTTTCTAAAAAAGACGGCTCTGCACGTTTCTGTCTCGACAGTAGACGTTTAAACTCTTGCACGGAAGCTGATGCGTATCCCTTACCTCACGTTCACGCAACCTTAGACAAGCTGCGTAACGCCAAGTTCATCTCTTCTGTCGATCTCAGCAAAGCGTTTTGGCAAATACCCTTGGACGCAGAATCGTGCGAAAAAACTGCTTTCGTTGTACCTGGTAGGGGAATGTTCCATTTTAAAAGATTACCCTTTGGTCTAAAAAACAGCCCCGCCGAGTTACAAAGACTGATGGACAAACTTTTCGGTCCTGAAGTCGATAACAGCCTGTTTTGTTACCTTGACGACCTCATCATCGTCAGCGATACCTTTGAAAAACACCTATTAATGCTGGAAAAAGTTTTTCAACAACTCAAGTTCGCTGGTTTAACCATCAACTTGAAGAAGTCTGAATTCTGTAAGTCCCGTCTACGTTATTTGGGATTCATTATCGACGAAAAAGGTCTAAGAACAGACCCCGCTAAGGTGGAAGCCATGGCAAATTTTCCCCGACCCAAAAACGCGAAGGAAGTCAAAGGTTTCCTTGGACTTGCAGGTTACTACAGGAGATTCATCAAAGACTTTTCCACTATCGCAGCCCCCTTAAATAAAATTACCGGCATCCGTAAAGGTGTCAGCAATTTCCGATGGTCTGTCGAAGCTGAAGAAGCGTTTACAACTCTAAAAAATGCCCTTCAAAAAGCTCCCGTTCTGAATTGCCCGGATTTTGCACTCTCTTTTACCCTCCACACGGATGCCTCCAATGTAGGAATCGGTGGAGTCCTTACTCAAGAATTCCCAGATGGCGAACACCCTGTAGCGTATTTTTCCCGTACATTAAACAAACACGAGAAAAACTACGGAATTACCGAGAAAGAGTTATTGGCTGTATTGGATTCTGTTCACCATTTCCGCGGTTACATAGACGGTAGCAAATTTACTGTAGTTACAGACCATAGTAGTTTGAAATGGTTGATCTCTTTAAGTAATCCCTCCGGTAGGCTCGCTCGTTGGTCCTCCCGTTTGTCTCAATACAATTTTGATGTTGTTCACCGTAAAGGCGCGGACAATATTGTTCCCGACGCCCTTTCAAGAATTGAACTGGCTTCATTAAATGTTGACACAATTGCCCCCCCTCCATCTACAAAAGATGAATGGTACTTGAAAATCTTCGAAGGTTGTAAAAATAACCAACAAAAGTTTCCTAATTTTATCATAAAAGAAGGACAACTATACCGTAATTGCAAGGTACCACTATCCATCCTCGAAGATTACTCGTGGAAACTTGTCGTTCCCCTCGAAGGTAGAGAACAAATAATTATTGACAATCATAGTGCTCCCGACTCCATACACCCAGGAAATTTCAAGACGTATAAAAAGATCTCCTTGAAGTATTACTGGCCTGGTCTCTTCAAGCAAATTCGCAATTACATCTCTAAATGTGAAACTTGTAAAGCCTATAAACATAGCACGGCAGCACCTGCCGGCCTAATGGGTAATCCCAAACGTGCCGACAGACCCCTACAATCATTGTCAATGGACCTCGTCGGACCCTTTCCCCGAAGTTATGCCGGACACATGCACATACTTAGTGTAGTGGATGTTTTCACTAAATTCTGTTGGATCTTTCCTTTAAAAAGAGCCAACGCGTCCGCCATCATCAAACTTCTGGAAAAACACATTTTTATACCTTACGGAACACCCAGAACCGTAATTGTTGATAACGGAAAACAATTTATTGCCCAAGAATTCAAAGATTTTCTTGCCAAATACGGAATCAAGGATATTTACTATAATACCTTGTATACTCCACAAAATAACACCGTCGAACGTTATAACCAAACAATCAACACAGCTCTGGCTATTCTAGTTGATAAAGATCAACGTACTTGGTGTAAAAACCTAGATAAAATTCAGGCTGCAATGAACAACACTGTTAATCTGGCCACTGGTTACACACCTTTCTTCTTAAAACACGGTATGGAACAAGTTGTTCATGGTTCTCTACATAGGAACACTAACTTTCCTACGTCAATTGCCACCACAAGCAACCCTACCGCGAACTATGCCCATCGTCTGGAAGAACTGTCGGCCATCTACAGTGAAGTCACTGATGCTTTGCTCCTGGCTCATCAAAAGAGTGCGGACAGATACAACCTACGTAGGAAACATGTCACCTTCAATACAGGAGACATAGTTTGGAGAAAGAACAACACACTTTCCCAAGGAGCCATGTATTTCTCTGCCAAGCTGGCACCACGTTTCGTGAAGGCCAAAGTTCTAAGAAAGATATCAGATCTAGTGTACTCCTTGTCTGACTGCTCTGGAAAACACATTGGTAATTACCATATTAAGGATATCGCAAAATCTGGAAGTGAGGAGTCAAGTAAAACTGCCCCCACTATCTCAGCAAACTTAAAATGATCCAGTGTGTATCACCACAACCTTTTTGTAAGCACACCAAGTCTTACAATGGCCGGCGTGTAAAGTGTCAATTACATGCCCACCCTTTCGTTGATAAAACGAATATTGTTAAAAAATCATTTTTGTAAATTTATGTACAATCCACGGTGTAGTTTGCCCCGTTCATGTTCGTGAATTGGCAACCACCGTAATTTTTGTCTCACACGTTTTTTTATTTTTTTCTTTTTTCTTTCTTTTTCTCACCTGTTCCAAAATTGATCACTTTAGAGCAGAGACACCCCTCGAGTGACAGTGTTCGGGAAGTCATGAACCCAATCATTGCCTCTCAACCCCTCACACTACGCAACGTTCATGCCATGGCACGCTTTGCCATGTAATGCAATATTGTAATTTTCACCATTTTCGTTTGTTGTTTTTTTTTCATCATATCGGAAGGAATCTCTTCAATTTTTTTCTTTTTATGTTCTGTAAATACTGGAGCGTCGTTCTATAATCGATTTGGTAAACTCCAAAGCGTTAAATCACGACCCAGGACTAGTAAACCATCTCAACATGCTCCATATTTTACCCATCATGGTAAAGATAAGTGGTTACTCACATAATCACATTCCTTGTGTATAGTAGTTTTCAATTTTTTCTCAAATGTCAAAAATTGATGGCGTCCTACCCGAGCTCTTTGCTAACAAATTGGATTTTGACACATCCATTTTGAAATCATATGTATATAAATAAAGGAAAAGCCTTTAAATTGGTCTTTCCATCCTTGTACAAATCCTCATGGACTCGTTTCAACTAAAGTACGTAAAACCAAATACTCGGTCTTTTGTTGTTATAAGAAGTCCTCGATTTGTCCCTCTTCACAACATGTATGTCTTGTATTACGTGCTTCAACCCTTACGGAAAAGGTTAATAAAACCTAACGGCAGCCCTGATTTCCGTACATAAATAACCGCAGTTTAACGTAAATCATCAATGTTTTGTTTGATCATCGTTTTACAAACATAGGCATTCAACTCCTGTTTCGCCATTTAACCAAGTATTTGCAACCTAAATTGCACATAACCTGGTATGTTGTAACCACACAAAGGGTATGTAAAACCACAATTGGTCCCTTTTATTTGTCCCCACTGAAGTTTGCTGCAATAGACAGTATGTAAAACCATGTAGGTCTGTCTTTGTTTGTCACATGGTGTAAACAGAAATGTACTCTGTCATCACCCCGCCTTTATAACATACGAAGTGACATTAAATTGTTTACCTCCTTGTTATCCTATCGTACGCTCCTGGGCTACGGAGTTAGTTAATCTAACAAATCTTTATAAACTGTGTTAAAACAAGCATAGTTAACGTTTATTGTGTTGTATTTAAACGTAACCCTGTTACATTATAGGAGAGATCCTTAGAACATCCACCATTATAGGAGGGATCCTTAAAATACCTGCCGCGATACGAGAAGTTCGTCATAATCACTTTTTTCTCATAGCTAAATGTTATTGAGCTGGTCGTGTGACATATTTGTCATGAGAACCATTTTGTACATTCTATTTTGGTCGTGTGCCATTCATTTGTCATGAGAACCATTTTGTACATTCTATTTTGGTCGTGTGCCATTCATTTGTCATGAGAACCATTTTGTACATTCTATTTTGGTCGTGTGCCATTCATTTGTCATGAGAACCATTTTGTACGTTCTATTTTGGTCGTGTGCCATTCATTTGCCATGAGTACCACCCTTTTCGTATAACCTGTTCCGGTCGTGTGTCATTTATTTGTCATGAGTACCGCTTTTATGTATAACTGTGTATAAACTCTGTACACGAGACGTGGAGACGTAATAACAATACTTACCGTGATTCGTGTGAACGACATAATATCGGCTTTGCTATCTTCTTTAGGATGCATTGTATAAACTCTTTGACTTCTGTCTATAATGGAGTTATATCTTGTATGTACTTACATATTTTGTACACTATACGTGGAGACGTTAAAACACTTACCATGAGTCGTGCGAACGAAATAATATCAAACCCTTTGTGTGCGATCTACGAAATGTAGTCCACAACCCTTTGTTGTCATTCAACGCCAATGCCCGTGGACTTCCTGTTTTTTTACTTCTTTGCAAAAAGGAAAGAAGCCCAGGAATATCTACTATCCCAAAAGGACTAGTTTTCAGCTTCACTGTCAATTATGGGGCATAGTGCTGTGGGAGTTAATCGATTGAGCACAAAAAACCACCTAACTCGTTGTCTGGAGAACGAACAAGAAAACCCCCAGGTTTGTGAAATTGGAGCAAGGGTCTGTCTTTTCTCACAATCATGTAGAAGTTTTTAAAATGACCCCTAATCTTTTGCCCAATACACGCGAAAGATTAGCCTCTTTGATATAATGTGTATTCAAATGTCTCCTCATCCTTTTTGATAAATGTAAAGAGTCAGTAAATCTGCTGGTTGATTATGTTTCATTTTCACATAGAGTTTGAATCGGAAATTAGTCCAGTCTCTAGCAAGTTTCGCAACTCGTCTCCCTTCTCCCCTCCTCCTCCCATTCCCCATGTTTCAGACTTATGTTATGAAGTGAAAAATCTGTCGTTGACCATATCTCGCCCTCACTTGGAGTTCGAATAGGTAACTGTCCGGTTATCTACAGGTTTTCCCCCTCAATCTCTGCATATGTCTCACCAGTTTTTTCTCTCTTTTCTCAATTCCACGAAACACATTCATGAATGTTGGATATGTACGATATGCACTTGGCGTACCGTCTGTCTCCTTTCGACAACCTTTATTCATGAATTGGTTTCCCTTTGCCGTGACTAGTTCACGATTCTTTGTCTCGTTCTTTGAAATTCTACGAAAATGTTACCATCTCATGTTAGCATAGGCCATAGAGGGCCGGTTGTTTTTTAACCAAGACATATTGTCACTAGGCAAACGCCAAGTCATCCTGGCAAAGGAAAATGTTCATGTAATCACAATTTAGTTAGGAATCTCTCTTCGTCACTCTCTGGGTCGGTGGTTAAAATTTCGTTATTTCATTATCTGGACACATTTTGTTTCTCTCCAAACCTTTTCTTCATTGGTCCCTAGGCAGGTAAACTTCAAGAATTTTGCTCTAATAATAATTCCTCCCGGATTTAAAAAGAAGCCCAGGCGGATGTCATCACCAACAGCCAAGCTGAGCTTCACTTCCTGACAGCACGCGCTGTGGTTACAAGGTCTCTCCTGCTGCCATTTTCTACGCAATTGTTCCTGAAAGCACAGACCATACCGCCCATACGTATGTTGTCTTGTCGTGCCACAGCAAGCTGAGTTGTCCCACTATACTTTATGACACTCTAAACTACCTTTTGGGCACGCTAGCTCTTAGGTTTGTTCTTACTCTTGCTATCAATGCCAACCTTGTCGTCTCTTGCTCTGTCATGCAGTGACGCATATATCGTCATGTGTAAACCATCATTACCTTGACCCACCAGTATTCGCTGAATGCGCACCAATACAAGTTATCTTGAGCTACATTATGCTTCAATAACCATTATATACGATCCGTGTTTACCATAATAACACTTAGGATTCGCACTGGCATGTCTGCAGATACTGGATTCTTCTCTTCAATGACCTCTGTAACCATAGCCGCGGCACAGCAACCACAGTCTCCACTTCGTGAACTTCGACGTCTTCGACAAAACCAAGTGTTTTCTAAGGCCCAAGTGTACTCCTGAGCGTTGTCTCAAATGGGTCTGATTACAGTGATAATGTAATCCTTAGAATCCGTGAAGTCACGTCCTTTTCTTCGAAATTCTCCGAAACCAAACAAATCCACGCTTCACAAACTTAGCTCCAAGACCAATGAAACCTTAGAATCACACACTTTTTCTCTTCTCTTGTACAAATGTATTGTCATTCTTTCAATTGCTTAACCATGTGTATTGTTATTTTCAATTGCATAACCTTGTATGTTGTTTTACACCATGTACTTTTCCCAAATTTGTCTTTTCCAAACATTGTATGTACCCCCACCCATTCCCTACAAACATTGTGACCCAAACTATAGCATAAAACTGTATGTTCTAGCTAGGAAATCTCTCAAGCAACGAATCTCTCAAAACCCCGATGGAAGCATAAGAGGATTTTTTTTCCCTACAGCTCCATTGCCACGTCGCTTTTTTTTCCAAGCGCGGGGGGAAGTGTTATGGTACGCCCAAACGACAAAGAATTCAAACTCCTAATTCGCCGCAAACTACACAACACCCTGCTCTCCCCCCTGTTCCCTGCTTCCTACTTCCTATCCCATCCGCCCACCCGCACGCGATCCCTTCCCCCAGTTGAGAATTGCGAGCCGCCTCGGGCACACGTTAAGCCCGCGCGTTGATTCCCACTGTTCGCGCCCGGCGTACTATCGCTCGAATTGTACTCAAATATAACCTGCAATGTTAATTCAATAACCTACGGGTTTAGCGCTGATATTTCACCATGCCTGTGTAAACTTCGGTTCTGTCCTAAACTCGGGAGGTGCCCCTGGAAGCCGGAAGACGAAGACCCCCCAACATCATGTAAGCTGTACAATTGTTTCCTCATTTGATTGTGTCCTTTAACGATAGACTGTAAACTCCCGCGCAAAGCCATCACTCAGAGAGTTTCGTTTAGGGATCTTGAGGTTATAAACACGATAGCTAGGATTGTGTAGTATGTATTTCTTGTGTTGAATTGTACTGTAATGACCTATGTACTGTGTTTTAAATTTGCAATACATGAATCTAGTTAACTCAATCCTGTTATTATTCTGCTACGGCAGGAGGGTTTCCTAGAGAGGGAGTATCCTGCCAGACGACTGAGATGCGAAGGAATTTCTGAAGCCTCGAGCGACCCACCACCTGAATAGAGGGTAAATCATGCCTCCCCTGAGAGCTAGCTTGGGACATGTTTGGGGGCCCGCTCCTAACAACTAATATGATAAAACAAATATTCATTTGAAAACATAAAATATCGATTTTTTCGCCATTGACAGCTGCCAAAAGCGGTTCCATGACAGTTGATCGGGCGACATTTCGTCCGGCGACATTTGATCCGGCCGACATTTGATCCGGCCGACACTTGATCCGGCGGACAGTTGATCCGGCGGTCAGTTGATCCGGCGATAATTGGTCCGGCCTGATCCTTTAGAAGATTTTTTCTTCAAGTAAGTATGTAAAGAGGATATACGGCCGTACAACCAAAGTCGATGTACTTATATCTGAAGGCATCTTAAGTGAAAATCCGCTGCAAAAATATTTTTTCTAACAATAATTTCGACTCTCCAAAGAAGCATGCGGTAATACGTGCAGTCAGTTTAACAAAAAAACCGTAAAAGATTCCTACTTGCGTATAACTTTTTTATCTGAAAATTACACTAGAGTCCCAACTGCTCTCAACCGTCTCGAGACAGTGAGTGCCAATGGCATCCCCAATTTTGGTATGGTGTGATACTGAGGGCAGTGGGGAGGGGAAGGAGATGTGGAAAACGTACCAGGCTATTCAGATCTAGACACGTCAAAGCAAAAAGTTTTTTGTAGGTAAGAGGTTAGCTTAATTTGAAAACATGGGAAAGTCAAAATTCGTGGAATATAATGTTTTCATGATTTATTCTTCTTTCAAATAATAATATATAACTCTAGAGCTCATTATGGAAATGTTACGAGCTGAATATAGCTGCTTTGATCTATGAGTTCTAGACAACAAAAAAAAACGTTGCATTTTTCATGATGCCAGAGGTTTTCCTCAGCAAGGCACCTAGAAGCCATTCTCGAGATAGACATGTTTTGAATTTTACAGAAAAGTTTTATAAGCGTTCATATTATAGAGTGCTTCTAGACAAAAATATTCTTGATAAATTACTGTTGTCTTTATTTTCAATCTTATGTTAGTTTTAATCAGCGGCGGCTCGTGACTTTTAGGTGTGCTAGAGTGCTGATATTAAAAAATGGCATTATTGATGTTGTTGTAGCCGAATAAAAAATTATTTTTTTGAAAATCAGTTTTTTTAATGAAAAATTTCAGAAAGTTTCAGTTTGGCGGTGTGCCGCTATGATTTCCTGAAAAATCTTCATACAAAACACCGATTTTTGAAAAAAAAAAAATTTCGCACACGACAACATCCATGATGCCATTTTTTTAATATTAGCACCCAAAAGTCACGAGCCGCCACTGGTTTTTAATACTCTTCTGATGAAGGAAAGGCACTTCTAACAACTTATTTAAAAACATTGGTACAAAACAAACCTTCTTGTTTAAATCGTAAAAATATTGTAATTTTAATCAAATAATTAGGTTTTTTTTTGGAAAATTTATCGTGACAGGAGTATCCAGGTGTTATGAAACTAATATTTTGTTTTTAAACATTTTGTTTTCATAGAATTATTATTATGAATCAAAGAACCAAACTTATCATCGCCAAGAATATCCTCGTCGTCTAGACAGAAAACGTTTTCTGTGCTAGCTTGGACGATATTTCTTTCGCTGTGTTATATACGGCCTTTATTGTAACAATATGAAGGAGTTATTGCAATTCTCATATTAAATAATTTTGTCTTATTTCGAGTTAAAAATGAAACATTTCCCATAACATCTAAATAATTTGTTTCTAAGAAACAAACAATGTAGGCAAGATAAAATTGTGAACATTAGCTGTTGAATGTACATCGATTATATCATCGATATCAATTCAATAATTTTTGTGCTTTCAAATAAACAAATTATTTTTTCATCAACCCGTGTAAACCAGGTTTTCAACACGCATAAAATATGAAATGGAATATTTCATAAAATATGAAATGGAATTAATGGAACCTTTTTTCATGTCCATTCAATGAGAAATTTTGCCAAGCGATTAATTTTATTCGAAATTTAAAAAATGAGTAAAGTGGATTTAAAGTACAAACAAATTAAAGTTTTTACACTAATAATGGTAGAAAATGTTATTTTAGAACCCGTAATTTGAATTGGTTTATATATTTTTAAAAAATATGAAGGTATTGTTAACCTTAAAATTTGAGTCCGGTCACGGCAAGAGTCAGAACAATAGATGAATGAATATGGTGTGAAGCGAGGATTGTGTTCCAAGGATTGACTTGTAATCCGAAGGTCGCGGGGTATAATCACGGCTTGGGCAAACAAGTTTTATTTGAATTATTTATGTTATTTCACAATTAATTCATTTAAAAAAATGTATAGTATACTTGCGGCACGTTCCAGAGTGGAAAATACTCTCAGTATCGCCCTGGTGTAAGACCACCATTCAGAATTGAAACGTTTCTTGAAATGGGGGTAGCCGTATTTGGTGACCTGATGTGAATAGCCAGGTACTTACCCACCTTCCTTTTTACCCATCTCCTTCCCCTCCCCATCACCTTCAGTCTCTTAATATACCCTAATTGGGGATGCCATGGTCTGACTGGCTCTAGGCGGAAGCAGCTGGGACTCTCGTGAGGTATTCATAGTAAAAAATATAAAAATAAAAAAATTACTTGAAATCAATATAACAAAACACATATAATATGTACCAATGCATGTGACAAGATAGGACTAGGGAATGCAATCCCGGTATACCGGGATCCCTAAATACCGAGATCCCGCAGACATTTTGCGGGACTAATCTCGATCGAAAATTTTGCGGGATCCCGCAGGACTGGCGGGATTACAGAGAAGCGTAGTCACTTCTCTGTAACGTCGCACCAATGTCACTTTAAGACGAACTTGAACGTACTTTGATTAGTATGAAGAGTTCCCAACAACCTAGATCTGGCAATATGAGCAACCTTGAGGTTTTGATAAAAAAGGAAATGAATTACTTCGAGTCGGGTGGATTAAAAGGTACATGTATACCTTGTAATATTTCTCTTTTTCTACTCTCTTGTATTTATTTAACTCTCCTGGTCATCGGCAAGACAGTTGTGATATTCTGTCTTTTCATACTTATTTGTCTTTTCTACTGGCTCTGATCGATATTTAAATTCTTAAGGCTTTGCATATGTGTGGTAGGGATGGAAAATTCCTCCCCTACGTCACACAAGCCTTTATGAAAATTGGACCCTTATTTCCTCTGATAACTACAGAAAGCTACTTAAAGCTCCCTTGTACTACATACCTTTAGAGATATATGTACTTAACTAATAAATACGTACTAATAAAACAGATAATTTAAATATAACTCAAATGGTTAAATGTTAGTAAATTTGATTATGATTGTATCTCGTATCTGCTGGGCGCCCCTCCGTTTTGATTCAGCTGCTATAAGGTACATATAAAGATGGATTTAGTAGGTTAATGTAATTAGTTAATTGCATATTTGACGAACTCAGAATAACCCTTTTTCTGGCAAAATTTGGCTCCTGCCTCCATCAAGTAAGCAAGGTGATCGGGAGTCCTCCCAAAATTCGCACAGTCTTTTGGCACGGTTCAATTGATTGATACCTAAGTTATCGCGTCCCAAATGAACCTTCCTTCGCCATCATGCGCTGCCTTCAGGTCTTCCCCCGAGCCCAGATACCTCCAAATTCCTACTCCTCCAAAGTTTACTATTTACTTAGGGCGAACCGGTTTCGTCCTATATGCAATCATATACTCACGGGTTTGTGTGGAGTTACGGGTCGTGAATCCTCCCTCCACGTTCAAGAAATGAGACGAGAGTGACCCGACAGGCCTAAAGCACTAATTGTAAGTGAGTTCGTTTCATTCAATGAACAGTACATAAAAAGATATATATGTAAACATACGTTTTGGGAAGGTTTATAACTCGCAATACGAAACTACTTGCAACGCATCCCGAGCTCGGATCTCGCCCATCGGACTCTGCACAATCCTCAGATTGATACCGAATATATACGTAAGAATAGTGTGAAATATAAATACATATTAGTACATTAAGATCTTATCTGGCGATGTGTTCTGGAGATTCGCCATAACTCCAAGCTTTTGTTTGGTTTTGTTGACGGTTTTGTTTGAGAGATCCGCCATCTCTATGGTTTGATTAATGGTCCTTGTTATAGAAGCGACCACTGCCTTCTGTTGGTTGAACTGTATTTTTTTTTCTTTCCCTCCCCTCCAATGTTCAACTTTTGATAAATTCTTACTATCCCGTGATTCTCAATTGAATCATGTAAATCCTCATTACCCCTTATTAAGCTATCCCGTGATTTTTCAACTGTTTCATGTAAGTCTTCAATACACCCTATTAAGCTTGTAACGGTAAGAATAAATAACTTCTAACTGTAAAAAGGAAAAGGGAATGTTTTACCTGTATGCGGTATAACTAGAGATTCAAGTATAGATAATAAAATTTGGCTAGCTACAGTCTGGAAGTAGAACATGCAATAAAAAGTTAAATGAAATAAATGGAAGGAAATTAAATTATATAAAATGTGATTTATTGAATATTATAATGACATTGATAAATAGTTAAAGACTCTTATAAATTTATATTGATCCCAGGGGTGTTTGTAATTCTCGAAGAGAATTACAACAATCAAACTAATGCGAATAAGAATTAAGGTTATGTGGAAGTTAAAAGAATGGTTGGACGCCAGAGCATTTTAACTACAATGCACAAGTAACAAAGATTGAAACAAAAGGTAACCTTGACAATCTAAATAATAAGTTAGGATGAAAATTAACTTTACAATTATTAATCGAGACGCCATGGTGTGTCCAATTCCTCCGCCGTAGGTACGTGTTCCCTCCTGTAGGCTCGCTCAATCCAAACTGAAGCTTGCGGTTCTCTTCGCATTAGCGAACCCCAGATGCTTACCGCGTAACAACATCAGGAACAAAAGGCGTTGTTGCCATTATTTAGGGACCAGCTGGTAGCTACCCGTTACATTATCCCCCCACCAATCCGAAATTTCCCAGGGGAAATTTCCATGAAGCCTCCTGGCGCTCGAGGAAGAAAAACGGACTCGCAGACCAAAGCGATGAGCTGTCCAATGACTGCAGGCGGCAAGGAAGAAAACCAGGACCAGGATGTATACAGGTAATAACTGTTCCTCCAAGGTGACATTGCTGGAGAACAGATTCAGGAAAGTCTTCAGCGAACGGCCTCACAATATGACTTCTGCACACTTCGTTGCACATGATTGTGGATATAGCCCGAAAGCGTTGCAAAAGACGGAGCTGTAGACTATTCTTGAGGCTTGCAAGTAAATGTGATCCTGGTAGACAGACGTAATTCCCGTCCATATATAGTAAATAGTAGGAGAAGCGGTGACCACCGTCCTGCAATAATGTTGACATGACGTCATAATAAAACGATGACCCAGAAGAAGTTCCATAATTCAATGCAGCATCTCTCCGATAATGATGACTTCAAATAACTGATGACCCAAAGTGGCCCAAGGTAGAGATGGAGCTCTGGTATAATATCTTGAAATACAGCGTTGATTATTTGAAATAATCTTCCCATGATGATGTCTTCAAGCGGGATAATGATACAACGGCTTGATGATGATGATACGGCTTGAAGTAAGATGAATGCCTTTGTCCTACATTGAACCAGCGTCGATGAACATGAAGGATACTTTCTTCTTAGTCTTGATATTGTTGAAATTTCTTGAGATTATCTTGAAGTTCCCTATGCTATACTGCCTAAATAAGGTTACCAGCAACAAGTAAGATATAAAAGAAAGAAAATTCAAGATGAAATACCAAAATAATTATGTAAATGTATGCTCAAAGCTGAAATTTAAATTTTCCACATAACATATTAAAGAAACCTAAATACAAAGTTTAGTAATTGTAAAACTTCATGTCTATTCAGAAGAAACAATGAAATAATATGCATTTGCAAAATAATAATGAAAGGGATTTACCGAAGTTTGAATTTTCTCAGCGAAGTCAATATATGATAATTTAGTGAATTTAAAATGAGATTTAGAATGGTGAATATATTATCCAATAATCTTATACCCGGTAGATATCAACATACAAGACCCGAAACATAAGAAAAAAAAATTTTTTACTGAGATATATTTATTTCTTTTATTAAATTCCCAAAATAAAACAACAGCCTGTATTATGCTGAACTGAGTATAAAAACTGCAAAATGAAATTCTTATTTGTTTGAAAGTATTTTTCCTTTTAAAACCCCATGTAGCAAATAATAATTCCGAGATCGTCAATAAACAAAGACCAGATTGATGGTAAAATAATATTCAAAAAGATAAATGTATTCAAATGTAGATGGCACTAGTATAGGCCCAATTATATTAGTAATAAAATGTTAAAATTTAATAATAATGTTACTAATCAGCAAAAGATGTCATTGCTCTATTCCCATAATAAATTTTTTTAAATAATTTAAGTACAACCTGTACAGTTGTTATAATAACTGATTGAAATAACTCCAATCATTATACTGGAATATATGTATTCATCATGATAATTTCAACAACAGAAATTATCAGGAGGAATTATGAAACAACACAATATTTAACAAAAAACATACAAAACACATACCCCTTTTAACTATAACGTAGCCAAAATTTTGATCTATTGTTAAAAAAAAAATGTAACTTAACAATATGCAATGTAAATTTTGTAACAACGCAACACGACAGTTAAAATTACTATCTTTTTGTAAATATTCGTGGAACAAAATTGATAAATTGAAATACAGACTCACAAGGTTTCACTGAAATCCTCTCGAAAGAGATGATACCATGAGCTTCTACAATTCAACAAAATCAAAAAAAATTTATAAAGATTAATTAAATCCAATATCTGACATCAAAAAGAGACAGACATAACCTCGTCATAAAGCTTCAACTTATACGATTCTCCTCAGCATATCCATTATAACCTCATATTGAGATGGAAAAAGAGGAAAATACCCAAACATAACGTAACGTTATATACTTCAAAATACCCATCTTATTTGCGGAGGACAAGAGACCTACCCTCATCATAGGAAATACATCTACGCCAAGGGTTCCTCTCTCTTCCTGCGGTTGAGAAAGACTAGGATAAGCTACCTAAATCTAACTCTACGATCAATCCCATGAAGGAATTGTGCTGCGAACTCAGAGGCCCTAAAAACTAAAGCATGGAACACAAAACAACTAACTGACGTACTCAGAGGATTAGAAAACTAACATGTCACGCGCTAGTATCGTCCCGCTGCACGATAAGAATAATAAATAGTGAAATAATTTCCACCAAGATTAAAAACGAGGCTTAAAAGTTTAAATCCGAAAAAAATAATAATCCGCAAATACCCCAAGGACAATTACAAGTGACAAGACAAAACATTACAAAACAAACAACTACCATTCAACGATCAAACTCATTTTCAGTCTGAAAGCTGAATGTTAGTGAAATATCCATCTGCCTTTGTTGGCGCACCAAACACAGATAGCTATTTCCCCAAAAAATTACACCGCAATTAGTATTATGCTATATTATGTAGCAACCCTAGGACCTTAAAATATGTCCTATAACAAGAATGATTTAACAGAACGTTTAAAGTTTCCCGCTCTGAAAAGTGAAGACGCAAACCCAAATAATAATCGTTGTATGTGTTATGTTAACATCAATGTAGATGGCGTTATTAAATGATGACTAATTAATAAGTGAGTGAAACTTGTTAATTTATAATTATGAGATCTATTAAATTACCCAAAATATTGTGTGCTGTATAAGATTAATTAAAGTTATATGAAAAAACTCTATTAATTGTAGATTAAGGATGCTAATTTTAATAAAAACTTATTTCTTCAACAATCCACTAATCGCTCCGAAAAAATTACCTTGCAAACCTCTGATAACCCTATGAAAGGAAGATAAGCAAGTATTTCAAGGAACAGTCAATAGATCGCAAAAAAAAAAAAAATTTATTATAAAGCGTTGCTTTATTATCCCAAAGCTAGCAATAATCAAAGTATGGAACCCTGTAATTCACCGAACGATAATAATTTTGAATAAATTATGTAGATGGCGCTAGCGAACGAAAAATTGATTATTAAATAATATCAATTAATAGAAAACAACCTAAACTGAAATAAATTTAATAATTCAGACCAGAACTATAAAGAATCCTAATACCTGTGAATTTTTTACGTAAGTAAACATGTGATAATACTCTACATTTTATAAATTTAAACTAGTTGAAAGTTCATAACCATCTTATCAGTCGTTCCGAAAGTTACTTCGCATAATCTATGATAGCCCTATAAAGGAAGAATATGCAAAACAATTTAAGGATCAGCCAATCGATCGCAAGTAACAATAATATTATACAATCTTCTGTACTAATTTAATGAAATATCCATTTAGTGGAATAGAAAAAAAAAAAAAAAAAAAAAACCCCCAAAAGATTACTTAGACCATTGCCGATGAACAAATCATATAGTGAACAGCGACACTTTGCAATATCCACCTACAAAGTGACGATTTCAAAACATCAGTTGATCATCAAGCCCGAAGAAACTATTACGAATATATTTATTATGAAAGAAGGACTAATCCCGCCGACTAAAGAGAAATTTAAAATTCGATAAAAATTCATTAAAATAATGATTTGAATACAACTCCCTGTTCTGTGCCCAAATCGGAATTTAATAAAATTTATCAAAACCCCAAAATAAAAATTTGTATAAAATATTAATCCGTATGAATATAATGATGTATAGCAAGGAAATTTAATTTCTTTTGAAAGCCCTACATGAGGAAAAAAAATAAAAATCATCGATCAAATCAATATAACCCGGATAATAAATTATAAAAATTAATTTACGTGAAACTAGCTTTAGTCGCTTTGCAAAACAGGACAGCCCGAATTCTGTAGACGAAGGCTTGTGATGACGTCTCATCTCCACCCCGGATGTCCAGCAAAATTTGGTCCGCGTCTGAAATGCACGTTTGGTTACATTTATTATTAAGAAAAATAAAATTTTTATAAAGAGAACAAAATGAAATCAAAATTCCAAGGTAAGATTGTAAAAGTTCACAATGTAACATAACATATGAATTGCAGGTAGGATAAATATTTGTATGAAGTTAAAACCATGTGAAGAAATTCATGTGTGAAAGGATGTCAATAATAATTATTGCATCAGGTAGGTAATTTCTGAAATTTACACATTATTGCAAAAATTTAAGCACGAAAAATGTCACCAGATAAATGCAATTAGGTTAAACCGCCACTCACAACACAGTGTAAAGCAAATTAGCATGTAATAAAATGTACTTACTAAGTTTCAATTATTAACGGATGGCCAGTACGAGTTTGTATAATGTGATAATGACAATCTGCCGAAATATTATTAATTTCATCTGCAGAAATTAAATCCATCCCATCTGCTATAAAAAATATGTACCTACATGTATAATTAGTGGGAGAAACGATTATTAATAGCACAACACATACAAATAACACAAAATGAGTTGTGGATGAACAAGCCCACAGAAATATCAAAATATGCAAATTAATAAATAAAATTGAACACATACCCACGACGGTAAAAAGAACACACCCTCGAATTGTAAATTCACCTAACCTAGATTGACATTTAAACGTCATCGCGGAGAATTTAAAATTATATCCACATAAAACAAGCAAAATAGTTTGACAGGATCTATCACGTTGGGTCGCCACTGTAACGGTAAGAATAAATAACTTCTAACTGTAAAAAGGAAAAGGGAATGTTTTACCTGTATGCGGTATAACTAGAGATTCAAGTATAGATAATAAAATTTGGCTAGCTACAGTCTGGAAGTAGAACATGCAATAAAAAGTTAAATGAAATAAATGGAAGGAAATTAAATTATATAAAATGTGATTTATTGAATATTATAATGACATTGATAAATAGTTAAAGACTCTTATAAATTTATATTGATCCCAGGGGTGTTTGTAATTCTCGAAGAGAATTACAACAATCAAACTAATGCGAATAAGAATTAAGGTTATGTGGAAGTTAAAAGAATGGTTGGACGCCAGAGCATTTTAACTACAATGCACAAGTAACAAAGATTGAAACAAAAGGTAACCTTGACAATCTAAATAATAAGTTAGGATGAAAATTAACTTTACAATTATTAATCGAGACGCCATGGTGTGTCCAATTCCTCCGCCGTAGGTACGTGTTCCCTCCTGTAGGCTCGCTCAATCCAAACTGAAGCTTGCGGTTCTCTTCGCATTAGCGAACCCCAGATGCTTACCGCGTAACAACATCAGGAACAAAAGGCGTTGTTGCCATTATTTAGGGACCAGCTGGTAGCTACCCGTTACAAGCTATCCCGTGATTTATCAAATGTTTCATGTAAATCTTCAATACACCTTTTTGAACTATCCCGTGATTTATCAACTGTTTCATGTAGATCTTCAACACACCTTTTTGAACTATCCCGTGATTTATCAACTGTTTCATGTAGATCTTCAACACACCTTTTTGAACTATCCCGTGATTTATCAACTGTTTCATGTAAATCTTCAATACCTCTTTTTGAACTGCTATAATAAATCTGTTAATTTTCAATTGCTTAGGTCTGTAGATACCTCTTTACGTTCAAATTAAAGATAGTGTTTAATTCCTTTTTTTTTTCTATAATAATTGCGCAATATAATAATTTTATCCCGTTCCTAGAAGTTAATACCTAAGTACGATATCCACTAATCAAGGTCATTTTTTTTTTTTTTTTCTTTTTACTGTATTCGAACTAGTGTCCCAGTGACCGACTTATTTTGTAAACAATTTGAGCTTTGTAAACATTCTCGACGGCCTCGTGACCTAGATTCACGTATGAGGTATGTTTACTTTAGACATTCCGGAGACGTGTGAGATGACTCTAAAAATTTTTCTTTGTTTGATAATGATGTACTTAGCGCAATTGTCTAGTCTGATACCCGATTACGTATACATATTTATTCATTTATATATACTTTGTCTCAATAAATAATTTATAATATTGATATGTATAATTATATTATGATTGAGATAATTTCTAATATCATAACTTATTTCAAATGCTCTGGATTTTCTGAAATTATATTAATACATACATAAAATTAAATATAAGATATTGATTTGTAAATTTATCACACATAACTACTTTTAATAGTTATTGATGAATTCAGAGGTAGGAATCGATACCCTTTTCCTCTTTTTATATAAGTGTTTTTCCTTTTGATTAAAAATTTTTCTTGGGAACAAAAATTACATATATATATGTTTATATACATACATATATAAATATATAAAATATATTTATTATACTTATAATATTTTAATATAGTTACATATCACATATTAAGAGAGTAATATCTTGGTCAAATAATTAATCCAAATACCAATGTTTGCTGCATTCCGCTTTCTCCGTGGAATCTGTAAAATTTTATAACGGAAAAGACTTACCCCTACCAAGGTTTTTCCGACCGGGAAATACACGGTTACCTTGCTGCAATTTTCCTAAATTAATTTTTATTTTCCTAAATTTAATTAAATCTTTTTGACTTCAATTTTTTTTTTTTTTCAATTAATCTAATTAATTAAAATGATGTATGAACTCTATCGTTCTAAACTGTATTTTATTTCAAAACTCGTTGGTTAGATAACACTTTAAATGATAGTTACTTCACGATTAATTTAGAGATGGTAAATTGTTGTTAAATTAAATTTTTATCCCTCCGAACTTTTATGTATTAATAAACTATTATTTTGTTTTATTATTAATATTTAAGATAATTAGTTTAAATATTTATTATTTGTTAGAACACTTTCACTTAGATTGAACACACGTATTTAATTATAACTTCTTCACGCTAAATTATCACATCACTTCAGTTATTTATTGCACTAATATTAAACGCGAAATTTCTAAGTTTAAAAATACGATATTAAGTGATTATAAAATCCGAATTTTCCACTAAACAAATTGTATTTATCACGAGCACTTTTATTTTTCACAAGTAATTAATGCGTTGGCTTTATTTTTATTTTTCACTGACTATAACTGCAAAGTATTTTTTTTTTGTAGATCACTGACTAGAATGTGAAATTTTCCTAAGTATCAAAATAATTATCACTTAGAATTTTTCAACTTTAAATCACCCACCGTTTCGTCACGTTCCGCGAAGTTACAACCTTTTCGACCACGACGTAGACTGTCCTCAACTGGCATTTGTCTAGACTTTTATACCCCTCTCAGGTCCAAAAGATCGTATCTGAATCTCCTGTAATAAACCAATCTAATTACTATCAACTCGTAATTTCTTGAAACCTCCCCATTATTGTCGAATGCGGTCCCTTAGTACCTTTCGCGTTTGATACATTAAATTCTGTCTCGTACTTCCATACTTACAAGATCCGGATTTAGTAAGATCCATGTTTAATGGCCCAACTTCCTTTGTCCTGTTGTTCATACAAAATTAGCTTGAATTTAATAATTTTAAAGTTCTATTTTCATCTATTTCGTAACATTTCCGTGCGTACGGCATCTACCATATGTTCCAAATCTGTCCCCAAATTCGCCTATCAGAGATATCTTCATGTCGAAGTCTTTCTCGCAAATCGTTCATTTTTATTTTATTATTTTTCCTCGAGTTTTTCTGTATTCTATATGAACCTTTCCATTTAAAACCGAATTTTCTCTATTTACGTCGTATATTTGAATTTTCCATTTTTTCTCGAATTTTCTTTTATTCACGACACTCTTTCCATGAATTTCCTTATTTATCCTTACGCTATTGTTCATATCTCTATAGATTTTTATATTTCAAGCCGTATTTATTTTATTCACTGTTAATCTAAGATTTCCTTTGTTTTTCTCTGTCGTATCTTCTCTCCCCTCGCTTCCCCGTACTTCCCTGATATAACCATATCGTTTTTTGATGTTTGCTGCCTCTTGGAAAATTTCATTTTCTATTTGTTATTAATAAATATATCACTTTTAACATCTTTATAGGAGATAACCCCCACTTCGGCCCTTAAATTTCTGTCATTTTTATTGCTTCATAGAGAACGCCTTACAAATTTCGTCCCGTTCTTACGCAAAATCCCATAAACCATATGCCTTGACAGTTGTATACATTAATTCCTGTACCCACCTGGCAATAAATCCTTTTTTATTTCAGTGTCGTTAACTTTTATGAGAATTCTTTAATGTAAATATTTCATAAGACCCATGATAATTTTTATAGCTCTTTTAACGACTAATTGCCCTTATATAAACAATTTTCATGTTCGAATATTCCTTGTTTATCACAACAAAATACATCTGAAATCGACAACCATTGTAATGCCTCATTTTTATCTGCAATCGCGTACTATGTTACTCTATAAACTCCATTTTAATTACGTAAAATGACTCCTTTTCCTGAGTTTTTCTATCGCAATGTTTTCAGCATTTTCCACTCCCCTCCGTACTGCACTCTATTTTCTTCTCTAACACTTGTTACTGCTCTAGACCTCTAAAATGTACCCTCGCCTATCCTTTAAAACTCTCATTTTTTTTGACGTTTCCTCCCTAAATCTTTCATCGTAATATTCTAGCTCCGTCTAGAATTGATAACAATAATTTTCCATTGTTTTTTTCAACATTTCCATTTCCTTTAGCACGTTTCCCTCGAATCGATCATCTCCGGTCGTCACAAACAATCGTATTATAGATGGAAATCTCCCTAACACCTTACAACACGTTTTCGTCACTTGCTACGCAATTTTTCACTTAAACTTTTCCATCGTGTTTACGTGTATCCTTTTTCCGCACCTGATATGCTTTAATGCGTTCGAGAACTAGGGTTTCTGATCCCTGGAATGTACCGGTTAACCATAACATTTCTTGGGGTCACCGTACTTTTGTCCCTGAACAGATTATTTCTTCCCATGGAGTTTATTCACCTCTCGGTTTGGTGGGAACGTCAAACTCATTAATTACATTTCTAATTGCTAAGTCCAAAGGTCGTTCCTTTGTTCTAAAAATGGGCTCGGCCCTCTTCCCGTTGATAGGCTGAATTGGTTTTTAATCGTTTTTGCTGCAATTCAATTGGCTGTCAATATACCACGGTCTAAAGTATATTGGGGAGTCCCTGTTTCTGATTATTTGTTGATACCATCTGTGATCCTTTCATCAATACTCGTCTCACCTTGTCTAATTATAGATCCCTACCGTAAATATGAATTCACTTTACTCTAATCCGATAGATGTCGTAGACGTGTCCGTTTTATAAGTAATTGATATTTTCTTTTTAAATTAAAGTGGGAAGCTACGATATTTCCTAATTTTCACTGTTGATCAATGCAATTCATCACAGTTCCCTCCTCTGAACTCAATTTTAACTTCCCCTCCTCATTTGGTTATCCCCTATCTCTACTCCGTGTCATATTACTACCTATCTCCCCCTCCTCATTTTGTTATCCCCTATCTCTTTTCCAATTAATTGTTTTTTTGTTTTGTAAGTATGAATATTTTTTGTGAAATGTGTGTTTTCGCACGACCTCACCCAATCCGACAATCAGTGGTATACATGTTTCATATAAATTTTCCAGCATTTTTTTTTTTCTTTATTTATTTAAACTTTATTTTATAATTCTTAATTTCTAATTGTAATTTCTTAATTCATCCAAAGTTGTTCTAGCCTAAGTGTTGTCCACTCTAATATTTAAATTTTTATAAATGTTCTTTATTATCCTCAAATTGGTTCAGCGTTCCTTTTTCCCTTTTTTTTTTTTTCGAAATCTAAAATATTTATATCTTAATTCAAATGTTACCTTTTTATCTCTATACTTAATGTCTACCCTATATCTATAGATAAACTTTCTTATTTCAATAATTCAAAAAAAAAAATCCCTAAGCATTGTTTATTTTTCAAAATGTCCCTTTTGTGTGCCATATAATATCTCTAATTCTCTCCTTTTGAGTGTTCTTACTTATCTAACATTTTTTTTTTTTTTTTTTTTTTTTTCTCTCACTAACACATAAAAAAAGTCAATTTTTTTTCTTTTTCAACTAGAAAATCAAAATTAGCGAATTTATTTGCCTTACTCTATTTCAATAATTGAATATGATTGTCGCTTATTAAGAACTTGTCCACTCACCCTCAAAGACTTGACGACGATCCGCCCCTCGCAAGCAATCTGATAATCTAATATTTTAGTAATTTTCTTTCTTCCCCTCCCCAATTATAATGTACCCTAACATAATTTTATTTGTATTTCTCAATCGTTTATTTATTTATTAACATTTACAAATATTTGTAAACTTCGCACTCTATCCGTTGATTTCCACTAACTGTAAACCTGATTTTTGTTTCTTATTACTTGTGTAATATCTCGCTAAATGTAAAGCGCTATAATCTCCTTTTATCTCCCGAGTTACCGGATCAATTAGGGTATATGTGTTACTGTAAACTACTGAACCGATGACGTACGGTCCTTCGTAAATTAAACCGAATTTCTTGATCTGTTTGCGCAAAAAACTTGATTGTGTAATCTTTTTCAACTTGACCATGGTTCCGATTTCATAGGTAACTAGTCTTTTATTGAGATTATAATATTTTTGTCGATTTGTAGCGCTTTTCTCCAAATTCTTTTGAGCTGTTAACCTAATTTCATCTATTGTTTTCGTAGGTTTTCCACACCCTTGAGTATACTTGTCTAAACTATAAGTTGGCGATTTCCCGAAAGCTATTTCATTTGGTGAAAATCCTGTTGAACAATGTATTGAGTTATTGTAGGTCTGCTCTATTTCTTTAAGAAAAGCTGCCCATTTTGTGTGTTTCTCGTGACAGTAAATACGAAAAATTCTTCCTAGTTCTTTATTTACGCGTTCAGTTATATTCGGTCCAGGATTTCGCAATGAAGTATGTACGATTCTTATGCCTATCCTATTCATGTGGCTTTCCCATTTTTTTGATGTAAATTGAGATCCGTTGTCAGTTAACAAAGCATCTATTTGTATGGTTTTATTAAAATCCTCTACACAATTTAACACGGTCTTAGTACTTGCTATCCTTAATTTATATAACTTTACAAATCTGCTGAAAGAATCTTGAATCACAAATATGTATTTCACGCCTCCCACTCCTCTCGGTAATGGTCCGTATAGATCTGCCATAGCCAATTGTCCTACTTCTTTGGTCATAATTGATTTACTCGGCCCTACAGTTGGTCGAATTTCGCGCTTCGCCAGCTGACAAAGGTGACATTCTCTTACTATGCGCTTTATATCTTGATTCATACCCGGCCAGTAATACCTGTCTCCCATAGCTGATCCTGTTTTAAAAATTCCCCCATGCCCAATTTCTAAATGTATCATTTTTATTAGCTCTTCAGTCAACTCCTGGGGTACTGCTAACACCGTTTTGTTTAGTCCTGTGGTGTAATACAAAGTCTTACCTATTTTTTTGTAATTTTTTAAATACTTATTTACTCTTTTTGTTGGTGGTCCGAATTTTCCCTTGCGCAAATACCCGAAAATTTCTCCCAAAAATGTGTCCTGCTTCTGTAGCTCCGTTATATTTTCTAAGTGTTTTCGAATTTGTTGTCTACCTTTAACCGCAAAAGCTGCTATTTCTGGACATGTGTTTTTCTCCTCCTGAACGTTTTCCGCATCACAAGAGTAACGAGATAAAATGTCAGGTCCTATATTTTCTTTTCCTTTAACGTACTCTACAGTGAAGTTAAATTGATTTAAATACAAAATCCAACGAGTCAGGCGACCACTGTACATCTTCCAGCTCTTCAAAAACGTCAGTGCTTGATGATCTGTTCTAATTATCAAATGTACCCCTCTTAAATATGTCTCAAACTTATGTAAAGCATATATTATCGCCCACAACTCTTGTTCTGATGTGGTCCATTTCAACTCCGGTCCCCTTAAAGCTTTGCTAATAAATCCAATAACGTGGTGATTTCCTTCGGCATCTAGCTGGTATAGCTCCCCCCCTATTGCGAATCCCGAACTGTCTGTCTGTAGGTAGTATGTACTATTTGGATCATGATGGTGTAAAATAACTGTCCCTAAAAATAATGTTTTCACCTTCTCGAATGCACGCTGTTCTGAGTCACCCCACCTCCAAGTTCTATTTTTCTGAAGTAAATCACATAAAACTCGTGTTGATTCCCCATATTTATTCGCGAATCTACGCTAATAATTGCAAAGTCCAAGGAAAGCTCTAACTTGTTTGATTTTCTTGGGTACCGGAAAATTTTTAATCGCGTTTTTTTTTTCCGGATCCATCTGAACTCCCAAAGGCGTTATAATGTGTCCTAACATACGCACTTCGGTGAATAAAAATTGACATTTTTCGAGTTTACAAGTCATGTTTGCTGCCTCTAACCTCTCAAGTACCGCGCCTACATGTTCAAAATGATCTTCTTGGCTCCCACACGTATATATTATTAAATCATCCAAGTAATTAGCGCAGAATTCTCTCAGTCCTGGTCCTAGGATTTTGTCAATTCCCCTTGAAAAACTCCCAACTGATGTCTTTAACCCCTGCGGTAATACCTTGTATACATATGATTTTCCATTGTATACAAACCCAGTATATTTGCGACTTTCTGGACTGATAGGTATCTGAAAATAAGCTGAATTGAGATCTATCGTGGTGATGAATTTTACGCCATGAAAACGCTGTATTATCTCAGAAGTTAAAGGTGGTTTCTCTACTTCGGCAATCATTCTAGTATTTAAAAACCTAGCATCCAAAAGTATCCTGACTGTTCCGTCCTTTTTTAAAGTAAATGTTAGAGGACTAGAAAACTGTGTGGCCTCTCTACTGATGATTCCGAGTAACTCCAATTCTCTAATTTTTTCGTCAACTTTATCTCTATAAGCAAAAGGTACAGGATAAGATCGCTTAACGAAGGGCGTCTCGTCCGTCATCTTTATTTCGTGAGTGTATAAAGTTGTGAGACCCGGTCTGTCTCTAAATACATTTTTATGTTTGGTTAAAATCTTTTCCAACCCTTCTTTTCCTTTTAAATTCAAATCTAGCCCGGACACAAATGTCGTTATTCTACGCTCGAGACACGCCGTATTATTTTTTTCGGGGTTTACTTCAATACTAATTAATTTTCCACTCGCGCAATTTTGACCGCTAATCTCACCTTTAGATTTCCTATAAGTTATCGATGAATTTACCAACTCTATATCCTTTTTACCATTTTCTGTTTTTATTTTTAACTTTCTATTTTCGCCACACTTAAATTCAGCTATATATTCGTCTAACCAATTGATTCCTAATATAATGGGCCTGATCAACTTGGGTATTATTAAACATGGTGTATTTATCGTAACATTTTCAAATCGCAGTGGTACTAAAACCAATCTAGATATCCTCTGACTTTTGTGTCCTACGGCTACCCTGATCTGAATAGCTGTTACAGGCATAATCGGATAAAGTGTTTGATCATTTAAATAATTTTCGTAGAATTCTTGTGCTACACACGTGATCTGACTTCCGGTGTCTATTAAACAATGAACTTCCGTGTTATCTATATGTGCTTTGGCTTCCGGTAATGACGGTAAAGTGCTACCCTTTTCTACTTCCTCATAATCTCGGTCCTCAAAAATGTTGTTAAACCCCCTAACTTCCCTACCCACTTTTTCTTCAATCATTTCCAATTTATTCCATTCATCAGTTATTTGTTGTAGTAAATTGACGCATCCTTCCACACGCATTTCCTCCTCCGTTCTCGTTTCTTCCGCTCCATCCTTTCGTCTTCTTACATTCCGTTCAGCTTTTACTGGGGCAGTCATCCCTTGTTCACTTTTCCCCAATCCTTTCGTTGGATTCCATCCCCACTTCAGCATAATCTTCAATGCAGTGCTGTGTCTTGGTGCCGGCGTCCCTCTTCCTGTGTGAGTCGTATCCATCAGGACTAATGAATCAACCCCCGTCCGTTTCCCGAGTTGGCTGCGACCACTAGCTCCTTCCCGGTTGTAGTTATTGTAGAATTTTCTTTTGGTGAACTGTTAACTTCGGTGCACTTGCTGCAACTAGCGTTTTCGCCCACACTTTCAATTGCGTGTATCCTCCTTTTTATGGCGTGGTAACGGTCACGGTATTTGTCCTTCTTGCTGGATTCCTCCCCACTCCTCTTCTTCATGTTCCGTTCTTCTGGTGTACATACCATTGTATCTAGTTTTCGTAGAAACTCAGCGGCGACAATCTCATCTCCTGATTGCCCCGAAAACCATAGCGATTGAATTTCCTTCGGATAATGTCTCATAATTTCGTCAACTATGCCCAACGGCGTGTCAGTAATCTTTAAAGCCTTCGCTAGCTCCCAATAGTTTGCGAAATGAGTGAGCATGGATATATTTTTCTTGGCATCATATACCCCTTCTGCAAGACGACGGTGAACTTCATTTTTCTTTATGTCTCCCCAATAGGTAGCTAAAAAATCTCGTTCGAAATCTAACATAGTCTCCCATCGTTTATTGTACAATTTTGCCCACGATTTAGCTTCCCCTTTCAAATTTTCCCGTACGACGACTAAAGGATCCGTTCGTTTCACTTTTCTAGTGTATTCTTTTAAATCTTCCAGGAAACTAATGGGATTTTGATTTCCACCGGAGAATGATGGTCGTTCCTGCTGTGGTATCATTTCCACTACTTGGAGAACGCTTTTCGGCGCACTATCCTCTCCTATCACCGCCACTGTTGCTGGGCTTTCCAATTGTTTCTCGAGTTCTTGCATCTTATTGACGAGCGGTGCCAAAGCTGCCTGAATTATTGTAGTTATATCTCCTATGTTTATTGTTGAAGTCTCGGTTGTGACATTTTCCCCGATTGCTGTCACTAAAGCCTGGGCTCGCCTACTTGTTCCACGTTTCCCAACCATTTTCTTTATTTTCCGAGTGTCGCCTGGTTAATGTTTATATTTTATCTTATTAAGCGACAACCTTATAATCTCTATTTTAATTTTCTAAATTACCTTATGTAAATTATGTTGCCTTCCTTATTCTATTGATTTATTTTTTTTTTTCAATTTTCTCGTTTTTCTATATTTTTTATTTTATTTTTTTATTTTTCCTTTTACTTCGTTAACTTTTCTTGTTCCTTTTCCTCGGGTTTTTCCTGTAACATATCATGTGTGAGTCTCTCTTCACACTCTCGCTTATTTTCGCCCTGTTCCTCCGATTTTGTGTCGGTCTCCCCCTCTGGCTGAACGACTTCTATCATATCCTCGACTCGTAACTTAGACCTCTTTGAACGTCTAAATATCTCCCGTAATTCATCTCCCGACGGTATTTCTTTAGCTTCTAATTCCGTCGCATCCACTTTCCTTTTTTCCGCCATTTTTTGTTTAAAATTTTTAATGATTTTAACTCAATACCAACTATTTATTATAAATATACCTATATATATTTATAATTTATTTTATTTTATTTTATTTTTATTTTTTATTTTATTTTATTGTTTTTTTTTTTTGGAACCTGTCCCCCTATAAAACACAATATTTTTAATTATTTATAATTGTTTGCATGATGATTGTAACCCAAATTAGATCAACTCTACCATCACTCTTCATTTCAAATAAATGTAGGTAATTGCAAAAAAAAAAAACGGAATGAATATTGTTACTCCAATGTTAATGAATATCCCGTGATTTTCGTTCAACCAATAATTACTTATTGTTTAGAATGCCAACCATTCCTTCAAGTTCCGCAATACCTACGATATTTTCGCAAAATCTGTTTAGAGTTCGCAATACCTATCTTGATGTTATTTCGTCAAATCCCCTCCTTTTTTTGGTCCGAATGATCAAATGTTCCCTTAAATAGGTATATACCTATAAACCATTCGTCTGTGATATTAAAGTTCTCAACTCGACACTATCCCCAATCAAATATTTTATGTTATTTTTATTTTATGTTCCTTATCTTTTATGTTATGACTTTTTATGTGATAATCCTCACATACAAACCCACAACATTAACTATAAACAAAGGGTCACTTTATGTAGGTAAGTTCCCCCGTTTTTATCTGTAAAGTCTGTTTATTTTTTCCGTAACCGAGTGTTGATATCATTTTCGAGTTTGTTTATTCTACAATCTCTTATAGCGATACGCGTTACCCCCGATGTCGCCTACTTCAAAATTTTCGATGTTTTGTTATCACTTTCGATGCTTAGGTTATCAATCTTTCGATGCTTACAAACACCGCGTTATCTCGTATCAGATTGTTTACATTACGGTCATTAACATTCTGGATTCAGGAATGTCAATACCATTATTCTGTCAATTTATGGCCTGCCTTGATTAAACTGTTTACGCTTGTATCTGACCTACATTCTTTGTTACGATATTTATAATCTCATAAGCAATCAACAAATTCATGGTCACTTGATTTAAACTTTATATCGACACTTTTATAAATTATTTTAAAACATGTAGAGTTTATTCGTTAACACTTTTTTTATATTTAAATGTATTGTTTATTTATTTATTTATATATTTTTTTCGTGTTTATTTAACGGCGCACTGTTCTGATTTTTATTTTATTTTTATTATCACTTCATTTAACATAACGTCCTACTTATTATTATTATTATTTTTTTTTTCACTTTTTTTTTTTTTTTGCAATAGATTGACCAATAAAAGTTTTTATTTTTTTATTTTTTAAAACAACTTGTAAAACTCTGATCTCCTGTCACGGCTGTGCAGTTGTAATATTTCTCTTTTTCTACTCTCTTGTATTTATTTAACTCTCCTGGTCATCGGCAAGGAGTTGTGATATTCTGTCTTTTCATACTTATTTGTCTTTTCTACTGGCTCTGATCGATATTTAAATTCTTAAGGCTTTGCATATGTGTGGTAGGGATGGAAAATTCCTCCCCTACGTCACACAAGCCTTTATGAAAATTGGACCCTTATTTCCTCTGATAACTACAGAAAGCTACTTAAAGCTCCCTTGTACTACATACCTTTAGAGATATATGTACTTAACTAATAAATAAGTTATTTACGACTTTGAACGTAAATATTTTTGTATTTAGGTTGTAATTAAACTCCATCAAACGTTGTGTAATTTTTTTTGATTTATGATATAGGACTTTAATTACTTAATTTTTTTTGTGGTAACCCTCTTGATTCTAAACAGAGTGTTGAATTTCAAACTGTATTGGTCTCTCTCTTGCAAATTTAACCTTAAGTAATTTCTCTAAATGAACTAACTTCCCTTTGACGTTTATTATGATTCCCTACATCCTAATGAATTCATGAATAAGCAATACTAATCGAAACTACACATGACTAATTGAACAGATAATTTAAATATAACTCAAATGGTTAAATGTTAGTAAATTTGATTATGATTGTATCTCGTATCTGCTGGGCGCCCCTCCGTTTTGATTCAGCTGCTATAAGGTACATATAAAGATGGATTTAGTAGGTTAATGTAATTAGTTAATTGCATATTTGACGAACTCAGAATAACCCTTTTTCTGGCAAAATTTGGCTCCTGCCTCCATCAAGTAAGCAAGGTGATCGGGAGTCCTCCCAAAATTCGCACAGTCTTTTGGCACGGTTCAATTGATTGATACCTAAGTTATCGCGTCCCAAATGAACCTTCCTTCGCCATCATGCGCTGCCTTCAGGTCTTCCCCCGAGCCCAGATACCTCCAAATTCCTACTCCTCCAAAGTTTACTATTTACTTAGGGCGAACCGGTTTCGTCCTATATGCAATCATATACTCACGGGTTTGTGTGGAGTTACGGGTCGTGAATCCTCCCTCCACGTTCAAGAAATGAGACGAGAGTGACCCGACAGGCCTAAAGCACTAATTGTAAGTGAGTTCGTTTCATTCAATGAACAGTACATAAAAAGATATATATGTAAACATACGTTTTGGGAAGGTTTATAACTCGCAATACGAAACTACTTGCAACGCATCCCGAGCTCGGATCTCGCCCATCGGACTCTGCACAATCCTCAGATTGATACCGAATATATACGTAAGAATAGTGTGAAATATAAATACATATTAGTACATTAAGATCTTATCTGGCGATGTGTTCTGGAGATTCGCCATAACTCCAAGCTTTTGTTTGGTTTTGTTGACGGTTTTGTTTGAGAGATCCGCCATCTCTATGGTTTGATTAATGGTCCTTGTTATAGAAGCGACCACTGCCTTCTGTTGGTTGAACTGTATTTTTTTTTCTTTCCCTCCCCTCCAATGTTCAACTTTTGATAAATTCTTACTATCCCGTGATTCTCAATTGAATCATGTAAATCCTCATTACCCCTTATTAAGCTATCCCGTGATTTTTCAACTGTTTCATGTAAGTCTTCAATACACCCTATTAAGCTATCCCGTGATTTTTCAACTGTTTCATGTAAGTCTTCAATACACCCTATTAAGCTATCCCGTGATTTATCAAATGTTTCATGTAAATCTTCAATACACCTTTTTGAACTATCCCGTGATTTATCAACTGTTTCATGTAGATCTTCAACACACCTTTTTGAACTATCCCGTGATTTATCAACTGTTTCATGTAGATCTTCAACACACCTTTTTGAACTATCCCGTGATTTATCAACTGTTTCATGTAAATCTTCAATACCTCTTTTTGAACTGCTATAATAAATCTGTTAATTTTCAATTGCTTAGGTCTGTAGATACCTCTTTACGTTCAAATTAAAGATAGTGTTTAATTCCTTTTTTTTTTCTATAATAATTGCGCAATATAATAATTTTATCCCGTTCCTAGAAGTTAATACCTAAGTACGATATCCACTAATCAAGGTCATTTTTTTTTTTTTTTTTTCTTTTTACTGTATTCGAACTAGTGTCCCAGTGACCGACTTATTTTGTAAACAATTTGAGCTTTGTAAACATTCTCGACGGCCTCGTGACCTAGATTCACGTATGAGGTATGTTTACTTTAGACATTCCGGAGACGTGTGAGATGACTCTAAAAATTTTTCTTTGTTTGATAATGATGTACTTAGCGCAATTGTCTAGTCTGATACCCGATTACGTATACATATTTATTCATTTATATATACTTTGTCTCAATAAATAATTTATAATATTGATATGTATAATTATATTATGATTGAGATAATTTCTAATATCATAACTTATTTCAAATGCTCTGGATTTTCTGAAATTATATTAATACATACATAAAATTAAATATAAGATATTGATTTGTAAATTTATCACACATAACTACTTTTAATAGTTATTGATGAATTCAGAGGTAGGAATCGATACCCTTTTCCACTTTTTATATAAGTGTTTTTCCTTTTGATTAAAAATTTTTCTTGGGAACAAAAATTACATATATATATGTTTATATACATACATATATAAATATATAAAATATATTTATTATACTTATAATATTTTAATATAGTTACATATCACATATTAAGAGAGTAATATCTTGGTCAAATAATTAATCCAAATACCAATGTTTGCTGCATTCCGCTTTCTCCGTGGAATCTGTAAAATTTTATAACGGAAAAGACTTACCCCTACCAAGGTTTTTCCGACCGGGAAATACACGGTTACCTTGCTGCAATTTTCCTAAATTAATTTTTATTTTCCTAAATTTAATTAAATCTTTTTGACTTCAATTTTTTTTTTTTTTTTCAATTAATCTAATTAATTAAAATGATGTATGAACTCTATCGTTCTAAACTGTATTTTATTTCAAAACTCGTTGGTTAGATAACACTTTAAATGATAGTTACTTCACGATTAATTTAGAGATGGTAAATTGTTGTTAAATTAAATTTTTATCCCTCCGAACTTTTATGTATTAATAAACTATTATTTTGTTTTATTATTATTATTTAAGATAATTAGTTTAAATATTTATTATTTGTTAGAACACTTTCACTTAGATTGAACACACGTATTTAATTATAACTTCTTCACGCTAAATTATCACATCACTTCAGTTATTTATTGCACTAATATTAAACGCGAAATTTCTAAGTTTAAAAATACGATATTAAGTGATTATAAAATCCGATTTTTCCACTAAACAAATTGTATTTATCACGAGCACTTTTATTTTTCACAAGTAATTAATGCGTTGGCTTTATTTTTATTTTTCACTGACTCTAACTGCAAAGTATTTTTTTTTTTTGTAGATCACTGACTAGAATGTGAAATTTTCCTAAGTATCAAAATAATTATCACTTAGAATTTTTCAACTTTAAATCACCCACCGTTTCGTCACGTTCCGCGAAGTTACAACCTTTTCGACCACGACGTAGACTGTCCTCAACTGGCATTTGTCTAGACTTTTATACCCCTCTCAGGTCCAAAAGATCGTATCTGAATCTCCTGTAATAAACCAATCTAATTACTATCAACTCGTAATTTCTTGAAACCTCCCCATTATTGTCGAATGCGGTCCCTTAGTACCTTTCGCGTTTGATACATTAAATTCTGTCTCGTACTTCCATACTTACAAGATCCGGATTTAGTAAGATCCATGTTTAATGGCCCAACTTCCTTTGTCCTGTTGTTCATACAAAATTAGCTTGAATTTAATAATTTTAAAGTTCTATTTTCATCTATTTCGTAACATGTCCGTGCGTACGGCATCTACCATATGTTCCAAATCTGTCCCCAAATTCGCCTATCAGAGATATCTTCATTTCGAAGTCTTTCTCGCAAATCGTTCATTTTTATTTTATTATTTTTCCTCGAGTTTTTCTGTATTCTATATGAACCTTTCCATTTAAAACCGAATTTTCTCTATTTACGTCGTATATTTGAATTTTCCATTTTTTCTCGAATTTTCTTTTATTCACGACACTCTTTCCATGAATTTCCTTATTTATCCTTACGCTATTGTTCATATCTCTATAGATTTTTATATTTCAAGCCGTATTTATTTTATTCACTGTTAATCTAAGATTTCCTTTGTTTTTCTCTGTCGTATCTTCTCTCCCCTCGCTTCCCCGTACTTCCCTGATATAACCATATCGTTTTTTGATGTTTGCTGCCTCTTGGAAAATTTCATTTTCTATTTGTTATTAATAAATATATCATTTTTAACATCTTTATAGGAGATAACCCCCACTTCGGCCCTTAAATTTCTGTCATTTTTATTGCTTCATAGAGAACGCCTTACAAATTTCGTCCCGTTCTTACGCAAAATCCCATAAACCATATGCCTTGACAGTTGTATACATTAATTCCTGTACCCACCTGGCAATAAATCCTTTTTTATTTCAGTGTCGTTAACTTTTATGAGAATTCTTTAATGTAAATATTTCATAAGACCCATGATAATTTTTATAGCTCTTTTAACGACTAATTGCCCTTATATAAACAATTTTCATGTTCGAATATTCCTTGTTTATCACAACAAAATACATCTGAAATCGACAACCATTGTAATGCCTCATTTTTATCTGCAATCGCGTACTATGTTACTCTATAAACTCCATTTTAATTACGTAAAATGACTCCTTTTCCTGAGTTTTTCTATCGCAATGTTTTCAGCATTTTCCACTCCCCTCCGTACTGCACTCTATTTTCTTCTCTAACACTTGTTACTGCTCTAGACCTCTGAAATGTACCCTCGCCTATCCTTTAAAACTCTCATTTTTTTTGACGTTTCCTCCCTAAATCTTTCATCGTAATATTCTAGCTCCGTCTAGAATTGATAACAATAATTTTCCATTGTTTTTTTCAACATTTCCATTTCCTTTAGCACGTTTCCCTCGAATCGATCATCTCCGGTCGTCACAAACAATCGTATTATAGATGGAAATCTCCCTAACACCTTACAACACGTTTTCGTCACTTGCTACGCAATTTTTCACTTAAACTTTTCCATCGTGTTTACGTGTATCCTTTTTCCGCACCTGATATGCTTTAATGCGTTCGAGAACTAGGGTTTCTGATCCCTGGAATGTACCGGTTAACCATAACATTTCTTGGGGTCACCGTACTTTTGTCCCTGAACAGATTATTTCTTCCCATGGAGTTTATTCACCTCTCGGTTTGGTGGGAACGTCAAACTCATTAATTACATTTCTAATTGCTAAGTCCAAAGGTCGTTCCTTTGTTCTAAAAATGGGCTCGGCCCTCTTCCCGTTGATAGGCTGAATTGGTTTTTAATCGCTTTTGCTGCAATTCAATTGGCTGTCAATATATCACGGTCTAAAGTATATTGGGGAGTCCCTGTTTCTGATTATTTGTTGATACCATCTGTGATCCTTTCATCAATACTCGTCTCACCTTGTCTAATTATAGATCCCTACCGTAAATATGAATTCACTTTACTCTAATCCGATAGATGTCGTAGACGTGTCCGTTTTATAAGTAATTGATATTTTCTTTTTAAATTAAAGTGGGAAGCTACGATATTTCCTAATTTTCACTGTTGATCAATGCAATTCATCACAACCTTCAACTCACTTACAATGCGCTAATGACTATTGTGCCAACCAACGTGGAAGCTGAACGAGCTTTTTCAGCCGCTGACTACATTGTGTCCAATATCAGAAGCCGTTTACCAGACGACACAATTAATACTTTAACTTTTTTACGAAGCTATTTACAAAATAATGTTTAAACTTATGATGCTTATTGTACTGGAATATTGTTTATCGTGTAAACGTTATTATTTAAATTTAAGTTGTTATGTAAATTTATGTCTTATCTTATTCTTTGCCAATTTATGACTTAAACTTTACCTATGTCTAACTAAAGGTAGATTAATAAACCATTTAAAATGTCCCAAAGAACTTGTTTGATTAGGTATAAATTTAAAACTCTAAAAACAAGGTTGTTAGATCGAGGTATTAGGTCTTTATTATACGATTTATTAGATATTTAAGTCCACCCTGCTGGATTCCGCAAATATCTGAATCCAGCTGGACTAAGATTGTTCAGTCCCGCAAATACCTGGATTGACATGGTCTTGCGGGATTGCATTCCCTAGGTAGGACCGTCCACCATTCACAATTTTACGAATGAACAATATGTTGTAAAATAACTTGCCATCTTGCATCTCACTGACCGAGGGCCGTCTGTTTCAACGCTCGCTAAAGTAAAAGTAAAACAAAACGCCGTTAATATAGTTAAATTTCAGCAAAATGCGTTTTTCAATCAATTTTACTGCTTGTTTTACGTTACTTTTAACTTTTGTGCTTACTTTCCGAAAACCGATAGTTACTCCGCCATATTGGCATATTTGACAGTTCTGGTCGAAGTAATGTACGGAAATGGGTGCTTCAACATTGATTACTAATATACTAATCAGTATTCATGATAAATATTACAGAAGAGGATGATAATGGCGACGAATTCCTTATCCAATATGTCTTGCAGCGAAAACCAAAACATTTCATCCCCGCGTCAATAATATGGTTATCTGGGATGATCTCGAATTTTTGGCGCGGCACCTCATGTCGAAAAATTCTTGCTAGCGAACAGAATCAATTCTGATATTGACATATTTAGCGTTTCCTTTTAAAGACAAGCTCTATTAATGGATGTATTGCAAATTTTACAAGATCTTCAAATCAATATAACTATTGTATCATAAACATTACAAAAATATAACATGAGTAGTAGGTTAGACTCATTTCGTATATTGACATTAGCGAGTGAAGCTGTCTTTAAAAGACAAGCTCTATTAATATCGCTAGTATAGTTTGTACACTACTAACGTTTAATGTAATACTCTTAAAAACGGATTTTTAAAAAGCTATAATGTATATTTTTCTAATATTTAATCACCATAAATAAATTTAACTGAAGATCTCGTAAAACATGAGACTACTAGAAAGTAAATCACATTCATATTGTATATTATATGTTTTATAATAGGTCGTCATTTATTTGTAAATATTCATACAAATACTTTTATCGGAACTTTGCCGTCAGATCCTACGACGCGAAACAAAATACAACCGGATATTTTGACAGTTGTTCTGATTTAGTTAACGGTGTTGCCGCATCAAAAAATATTGAGATGCATTTTTTCACATAATTCCGAGGAATATTCTGCTTTTTAGACTGGCTACACTGACAACTATTACTGAAGCGAAAATACACTTGAAACAGCGCGCGGTCCTATTTAACGTCCTCGTTACTTTAACTGACAGTTAAAATTTAACTTTAGGACACGATTTAACTTTCTGTTGAAACAGACGGCCCCGAGTAATAAGGTAGTTATAGTAAGTCTTCTTTGAAGGAAAGCGGGGAACAAGAGAGATGTCAATATTCTAAACCTGGCCTCGGGAAACGGGATAGTCTCAAAACAATTTAAATATTAAACACATATTTCTTTAGATGTAAAAAAATATCAAAATTTAAATTCACCGAATGCATTAGTTATTAAAATAATATATTTTGGGGCAAACACATAATATATATGTTATCCAATAATATTGTCAAAAATGTTAATTATCAAAAAACTCCAAATCACCTAAATTATTTGGATTGAAAATCCATAAAGTAAATACACCCTTTTGTTTTGAAGAGTTTTAATATTCTATGTACATTTGTTACTATATATTTTAAATTTTCTGCTACCGCTTTTGACACAGTAAATACACCCATTAGACCCATGGTTTCATTATGTAATTCGTCAAGTTTTAAACTATCGTCATTAATAACCGATTTTCTTAATAAAAGTAATGTGTTTTCCCCAAAATTTGTAATTATCAACTCTCTTAAACTGGTCGAGTCCTTAAAAATGTTTGTACTCGCAGTAATGCTAAACTTGTGTCCTTCGATGTCGTTAATTTATTTCCTAATGTGCTTATTACTGACAGTAAAGTAATTGTTTCCAAATTATTGAAGAATTCTAAATTACCTACGGATAAATTACCCCCCGATGCAGGCGAACCCTAGTGGGGTTAATAATTACATGCTAAAAAAAAATATGTCTAGTGATCTCACTCATTTATTAAACTTAATTTTTTAATCAAAATTATTTTCAGTACAATAATTTCATATATCAACAAAAAAAGGCCTTCGAATGGGAACCACTGCCAGCCCTCTAATTGCTGGTATATTCATGAATAATTTGGAAACAACCGATTTTATTTCAAAATCTACCCTTTTAAGCAATGTTTTACTATGGAAAAGAACGTGGATGACATCTTCTACATTTGGACCGGATCGGATCGTCAACTCAACAACACTCTTAATCTTTTAAATTCCTTTTATAATCAAATAAAATTTACGATAAAAATATTTTAAAGATACTTTAAACTTTTTGGATTTACCTTTAACTATTATGAATAATAAAATCGATTTTAGTATATTTCGCAAACCCACATACACTGACATAGTAATTCATAAGACCTCCAACCACCCTGTCTCACAAAAACACTCCGCTTTCCACTCCATGACCGCGTCATGTATCTTTTCTCGGAAGATTTTTCAATGTGAATGAGTGTTTCGGGCTGATAATTATTGCTTATTATAATTGTTACCCTTTGTGCTATGCATAAAAATCTTGTCTTAAACGTTAGTTTAACAATTAAAAATAATAATATATAGAAAACTTAATATTTCTTTGATTTATCTTTTTCCTCAAAACATTTTCTTTTTTGCTTTCAGCAGTTTGAATTTAAATAACATCCCCTCCTCAAAGATATTATGGATATCCATTCCAAGTTTAAATGTAGACCTTGGAATTATTCCATAAAACTTTTTTTTATATATTTATGTAAGTAGGTGCACTTTATCAGAACTGTTAAAACTAGGTATATTGTTGTGTATTTTTCTATTCTTATTAGTGTCTCAAATTTGAATGACCTTATTTAATTGGTCAAAGACTTTATAAATATTTTTAACACGTTGTAAATGAATTTATAAAGACTGTTTATAACACTAATAAATTAATAAAAGAAAGTAAAATGAAATACAATTTTATTATGTAAATGAAATCCTCAGCTGGGGAGCTCCCAGTGAGGATTTCATTATCTCTATTTGTTATAAAAAAAGAAAGATAGATATCATAATTTTTGTACAACATAATATACAAACGCAACGAATATTATAATATGTGCACCTACTTTGGACAGTTCGCAGAGGGTGATTAGAAATAATGTTGACATCAATCTTCGTGACTGCTACCACAATCTGTTTCCAAATTCGCTTCACTAATTCCAACCAACACGCCATTCGTTCTTCCACAATTCCACAGTTCCAAGTTACCAGCTAAATAATCAAATCATTTACATTGCTATATTTCTCTCTGCGTTCCATTGTGAAACAGCAATTTGAGCTGCGTCCATTACTCTAATTTTTATATTTACTCCACACAGGGGACCTGAGCTTTCCTACAAAGTCTGCATCAACTTTGGTGTTGTTTTGTAAAGGGGATTTTTAAAGAGATAAAAGTGTGAACATTGAAGAGTCGTTCGAGTTCCATAGCCGATCTGTTGAGCACAATAACGACCCGTTAAATGACCCGTAAAAGTCATCTACGAATACTACTGAGTATGTTAATGTAAAATCACGAAAATTTATTAAACTTATGTTATGCAGATTTATCCTCATTTCAGGGGTTTTACATTAACATATTTTATATTTATGTAAATGTACAAATGACCAAGAGCAGATATATGGGGGGGGGGCACGGGGGCAAGTGCCCAGGCGGTATTTTTGTGTACTGTGGAGATCACATCACAGTGTCTTATTAAACATTTAATTTTTCTATTAGAAACTAACTAACTATCCATCACGCCGTTTCCCCGCAGGGGTAGGCAGAGAGGACGGACCGCCAAACAACTCGGTCTTGGCACACACTCTTTGCCTCATTCACATTCATACATCGTCTCATACATTCTCTTCTATTATTCTGACTTTTGACATGACCCGACTCAAGTATCTGATTCACTTGATCGTGCCATGTCTTCCTCGGGCGTCCCCGACTTCTTCTACCATTCACATTCGCGTCGTATATTCTTCTTACACTACTTCCTTCGTTCATTCGCTCTAGATGCCCAAACCATCTGAGGGTCCCTTTCTTAATCTTACTCATTATGCTTACATCAGTCTTACATTCTTTGCGGATATCCACATTTCTCACACGATCATACATCGTTTTACCACACATACGTCTCAGGGATCTCATTTCAACAGCATTCAGTTTACTTTCATCCTTCCTCTGCCAGTTTCATGCCTCACTGCCATACATGAGGGTAGGTACCAGGACTCCATTGTGGACTTTGTGGACTGCTAGCTTCGCTTTTTTTGACAGTTTTTTATTAGCGCCAATAGAATTGAAATTAAAACACTTTTGTACTTTCTTCCACTTATTTATTTTCACCAGGACCGGTTTCATCCTACTACGGATATTTTCAGACTGGTAGTTGAAATTCTTAAGCTACGGTATTTATACAAACTTAGGCAGGGGTACACAACGTTGTCTCTATATAATGAATGTTTCTATTTTGTTAATTTAAGGTATTATAATAAGTTATATTTTTTAATTTAATTTTTCTATTGTTTTGACACTTTCATAAACCTTCCTATACGTACTTGTACTTGTAGAAACTTGAAGTATAATACTTCAAGTTTATTTTGAACAGTAATTGTTGATTTTTTTGTCCGTCCGCCCCTTGTGCCCCTCCCAGAAAAAAATCCTGGATCCGCCCTTGCAAATGACCTACATAATACATATAAATATGTGGGTCATGCATCCGTTAAGCTTATCTTACCTACTTATCATCATATTACATATTATCATCAAGGATTATTGTTAGGATATCGCTTTGAGCGCATTCAGTGCTTCAATTATTGTTCATCAATCCCACTTTTTAATAAATAATGCCCCATCCAAAGCGTATTCCTGGAATAGAGTTAGTACTTCCCGCTGGTTTGACTTTTATATTCACACTCAATTCAGTCGAATTAATATACAATAATCGTATTATTTGTGTCATAATTATTTTTTTACGTTAATATCACACAGGGGACCTGAGATTTCCAACAAAGTCTGCATCAACTATGTTGTTGTTAATCAACTAGAATCTCAGTGAACCTTGAATAGTCGATTTATTGATTCTTCACAAGTTATTATAGTTTCCTATTCCTATTATTATTATATAACCTCGCTCGGACTAGCTTGTGTTGAGGTTAATTATTTTTTAAATAATAAAAATATCACAAAATAATATATTGAAAGAAGAATATTGTTATATTAATGTTTCCTACAAACAATGGGTACATATTAAGCTGAAGGAAGCTAACTCGTCATAATGTAGTAAACAAGTAAGGTGATTTGAAAAACGTTTTATGCTGTAATGTTATTAAAAAAGGATAAAGATGAAAAGAAAAAAATACATCTTTATATATTACATAGGCAACATGGTACATTTTCAAACGGTATAGACGGGTGTGTATCAGTGGCAGTCCATGAGTTTTCAATGAACTAGAGCGCTAAGATTGAAAAATATGACGTTCTTGACATTGTTGTAGCTGAAAACATTTTTTTTTCAAAATTTCACCTTTTTGTATGAAGGTCTTCGTCAAATCCATATTTCAGTATAGCTCCATACAAAAAGTTAAAATTTTGAAAAAAAAATAAAATTCAAATAAATGAAGACAATGTAACCGAAACTCAATCGAAAATCTGGAAACAGAAAAATCAGAAAAACATATTGACACCTCTGGGACTCGAATCCCAGCAAGAGGTCCTGGGTTCGAGTCCCAGAGGTGTCAATATGTTTTTCTGATTTTTCTGTTTCCAGATTTTCGATTGAGTTTCGCTTATATTGTCTTAATTTATTTAAATATTACAATTTGAGGTTTTACTCATAAAGTTAAAAATAAAAAATAAAAAATAAAATTCATTTTCAGCTATAACAACATCAGAAATGTCGTATTTTTCAATCTTTCACTCTAGCTCACTGAAAACTCACAGACCGCAACTGGTGTGTATGTAGTGAAAGCATTACATTATGTCTGGTGTTTGGAGACCTGCTATTCATAATTTTAGTTTTTTGGCATTTATTGCGAAGCCTGCATCACTATTTAGACTACTTTAGACACTGCATAGACTATTTCAGTGGGGCAATAATATCATGCTGCTTTAAGGTTAATTGCAGTAATCCGTATGATATTACGAGAGCCGTAACGTTAGAATAAACAAAATGTCTAAGGAATGAAAACAATTTACTCATAATTTAAACTTACATAATACAAATGTTTGGCCCTAAAATTGATCCATATTCGTCACCTGGGTACCTAGCATGGTCGATGGATAAAGGATTTATCGATAGTGTCATCGTTCCGAGAAAGACTGCATATCACCAACGATCAAACACAGGTCATGTCAAATAAATTAGGAAATGTTTTTTTTTGAAATTGTGAAATGTTATTTTTTCGTTAGCAGCCTGCAGTCGTGCTCAGGAGCGATGACAAGTTAGCGACATTTTCGACAAAACCTAGATCGATCGACCATGCTAGATACCCTGTTGAGATATATTTTATTTTGCTAAATTATGCTGTTAAATGCCTTCGAAGATATTCATCTAATGCATTTGCTACGGTTTCTTCAGTAAGCGTGTTTCATATATTTTGAGATTTTTCGTCTCAACTACTTTTAGAATAGCGTCCCAATAATTTTTATGTTCTCCCTTTGTTTTGTATTTCAGAAGTAATTTTTGAATTTATTGTCAAAAAAGATAGACTTAGATTTAAAAGTATTTGTAAGCCATATTTCTGAACGTTTTATTTTATAATTTAAAAAAATGATCGATTAAAGAATTCTTGCATCTTCAATATAGTGAACTTTTTTCTAAGATATCAGGCGTTTTCTGTTTCGTCTTTTTTAGGTTTATAATACATAACTATTTTGTTCACAATTCTATTTCAATATATATATATATATTTTTTTTTTACAAAAGCTCCACACTGGAGGTCCCGGGGAAAATAATTCCCCTCGAGGCCTTTGACATCTTTGGGGATTTTGTGTACAAAGTATTTTTAGGGAAAGGAAGGGGAGAAAGTAGTAGGATGGAAAAAGGATTGAGAGGTGGGAAGGAATCTGGCGACCAGTGTGTCCAGGAGTGACGGATGTATGAATCAATGCCCCCCACTGCGGGTAAGGCGATGTTCCGAGAGTCCTGCTGGAGAGGTCTATAGGTCTTCCTCAACCAGTCTCCCCCGATCCGGCCTGCCAAGCAGTTTGTGTGCAGACGCATCCGCCGCCAAGATCCGGACAAACCTCACCTCATAAACCTGGGTACCCTTGCTAAGTCACCAAACGTAGCGAAATACTTGGGGTGACCTATGGCAGAGGTGTTGGTAATCCAATAAATACCCGCCTCCCATATTGTGTCAAAGTTAAATTCATCTAATTGGCCAGACCGTTTTATTTATTCAGATATTGAATAAAACATTGATAAACCGATAATTATTATTATTATCCCCAATCTACGCGCCATGAAATAATTTTCCCGAAATGATATCGAGTTTGGTTTGCCTTTCACATTAATTTTCGCCTTTTAATTTCTAATCACTAATCAGTATTTGTCACGTTTGACAGGAGTCAATTATTGTATCGGTAATTACCTAATTACCAATTACAACATTTCTCATCAATTGTAACAAAGCACTCAATTAAGGGATCGATGATAAGAGCTGGTCAATAAGCCCAGATGGGACATTCGAAAAATACCACAGCTTGTATCCACTTCCTCCACATTTATCAAAACGAATTAGACATAAGTTTTAATAAAACATCCTAAACATCAAAGTTAACCGAAAACTTCGTTGCCCCTTTTATATTCTAATTAATTTACAAAAAAGTATGATATCTTGTTAATTTTTCTTCATAAATAAAGGGTGGCGCAAAACTACAGATATGGTTTGAATCTTATTACACATTACAATAAGATTCAAAATAAAACGGTAGGTTTCCGCCACCCTATAACTTGCTTTATTACCCGTCTTCATTCGAAATGTTTAGTGTGTTCGTATTACTAATTTGGGTACCACCGCCCCGGGAACCATTTATTGGATTATAATTAACCAACACCTCTTCCATAAGTCACCCCAAGTGGTTCGCTACGTTTGATGACTTAGCAGGGGTGTCAAGGTTACCGAGTGAGGTCTGTCCGGGTTTGAGCGGCAGTCTGCCCAGAGAGACTGGTTGAGGGAAGACTTTTGACTTCTCCAGCCAGACTTTCTCAACCCATCGCCTTGCACCGCAATTGGAGGGATGAATTCATACGTTTGTCACTCCTGGACACTGACCCCCATATTCCTACCCTCCCCTCATACCTTTTTCCTTCCCAGAACTTCCTCTCTTTCCTATCCTTAAAAATACTCCCCACACAGCATCCCCTAAGATGAAATAGGCCATAAGGGAAATTATTTTCCTAAGAGTCTCCTGCGAGGAGCTAACGTAAAAAAAACGACTTTACCTATTTCATCCAAACTTTAAGGATTTGATGTGTGCGTGCTCCCACATGCTCACCAGCATATGTATATATATATATATATATATATATATATATATATATATATATATATATATATATATATATATATATATATATACATATGCTGGTGAGCTCTGGCATTATGAAATTTGTATTAAAAATTGCAATAGGTTGCAATTGCAAAAATTGCAATTGCACGCGAGCTGTTTGAAAACTAATGTACCGGGACTTAATGAATGGAATGTGGGAGGGCGTAGGTTAACCCGGGAGGGGGGAGGGGAACTCGGGAGGGGGGGTTCGTGGGAGGGTACAGGGAGGGGAACCCGGGAGGGGGAGGGGAATTCGGGAAGGTGGAAGGGAACTCGGGAGGGGAGGTCAACCATAAAGTGCCGTGTTATGCTTTTTACAGCTAAACGGATATCTAAAACTCGCGTGATTTATGACAGAAACGGTATTGAACTAAATTTCAAAAGATATTAAAGTAAATTTTAGACGCAGAACTCACTGTTTCAGGTGAGAGTTTTGCTGATCAAATTTGGCATCAAAAGGCGTTTTGATACTTTTTATATCAATAGATGACATTTGATTTCAAATACATAACATAATGTGCAAATGGAATCTTTAAAACATAAAAACTTTGTTACCGTTATTACGGTAATACCTACTTGAGCGCTATTTTCTCAAAAATCCAGTGCGGCAAATCAGTAAACTTATTTTTTCTCTGAGATGGATATTTTTTGGGTTACTGCAAGAAATGACGGAAAAAGAAATGTGAAAGCTCAACACCCCGAAAAATCAGCGACATATTATTATTAACTGTGAAATCTTAAATCATACCTACATTTCCCTCGTACGCATTCGGGGAATTATGTTTGTATTTTTCATGTTGTTACTAATTTAAGTTAACAAGTCTCACGAAACCTGGCAGGGAATAAATGACTTAATATTAGCCCTTCCCGGGCCTTAGGTAAATAGGGTGTTATCCCCCAGCATTAGCCTGTGTCTGTGTACCGTGAGGGTTTTTTACCATTCCGAGAACATTTCACAGCGCACTGCTTCTCGTTTGGAACTTATATAAACAAAGAAAATCATGTAGAGTAAATATGGCGTATTTGAATGGACAAGATATGAAGTCCTTCTTTTCTCTAGGAAAATATTAATACTTTTTTTAAATCTTGTTAGTTTTACATTTTTTATGTTATTTTTAACATTGTTGATTTTATATAGTAAACAAGAAATTACAAAATTTTGGAATTAAATCATTATTTAAAGATGAGTTCAAAAATATAACACTCAATCAACAGTTAAATTTACAACATTCAAAGTTCCGTGCGCCGCGCCGTGTGTAGAACACATTATGATTGACGTTATCCCATTTTTTAAATGTTCGCGATAATAATTCCATCCATTCGCAATTTCATTAAAGATGTCCTATAAATTAAATTTACGATACATGATTTTATTCCGCATTCTTTCAGAATGATTATTAAAAATATACCTTTAAACTATATAGTCCACTATTAGAAAAATATATCTTTAAACTATATAGTCCACTATTAGAAAAATATACCTTTAAACTATATAGTCCACTATTAGAAAAATATACCTTTAAACTAAATAATTCATTATTAGAAAAATATACCTTTAAACTATATAGTCCACTATTAGAAAAATATACCTTTAAACTATATAGTCCACTATTAGAAAAATATACCTTTAAACTATATAGTCCACTATTAGAAAAATTATGAAAAAAAATCGTCACGCTTTGTTTTACTAGCTACAAATTTTTTGTAGCTAGTAAAACAAATGTTATCAAAGTAAAACAAAAAAAAAAAACAAAAAATGCAAATGGAAATAGGTACCTACTAATAGGTAACATCCCAAATTAAAATAAAACATTCTTAACGTCATGGATTTCTAATCGCCATTTAATGTTTTTTTCCTGTTAATTTATATTTATATTATATTAAGGTGAATTATTATTAATTTATTATCCATCGTATTTAATTTTAAATAACAGAATTAAGACTCCAAATCTAAAATTACAAACGATTAATGTACGTAATCTTATTGATTTTATGTTTTTATAAGAAATACCGAAATACGATAAGAAAAACCGTAGTGTAATGCTTATTTTTGACAAAATGTTTCCACAATTTCGTTGTTTAAAAAGTTCTTCTGATACATTGTATTTTTTTTATATTTTGTGCTGATTCAAAGTGATGATCTAACCCCACTCACGTGTTATTATTTTCAGTATAACTTGTGTTCTTCTGAGAATATTCCCTTTCTTGGAAACTCCTACACAGAAACTGAACTAACATTATATTTTTTGTCTTCAGCATTTTTCTCTTCCGTAAGAATTCATATTAATTTTTAAGCCTTGGTTAAGTCCCAACTCGGCTGCTAAGATCGAGTATTAAGGACGATAATAGACTTTTTAATTTTTCTATTTTTGATGTTGGCAATTCGTGTGTGGAATTCCATTATAATAATATATTTAAACTTCTTCTTTATACAGATTTACTTTACTTTACTTAAAAATTCAATTGTCAAAGACGACACGGCAACATATATGGGAAAATCGATATAATTTGAATAAAACCCTTGACTTCCCCTATTATTCATATGTTATGCACTTAACCGTGGTTTAAGAAACAATTGTACCAGACTGAAACTCTAAAGTTGGCCTTAACAGGTTGAAACCGGTTTTAGTCACGAATTCATTAAGTGGAAAAAAGTTTTTACTGTATTAATAAATTAGGATAATAGACTTGTTGTTTGAATTTTAATTGCGTTACGGGGCTTTGCTTAATTATTATTCTGGCTATACTGAACAAGAATCACCAGTGCTTGGAGCCAGTTAAAAGCGACTAAAGCATCTCAATTTTAGAGGGATGTTGAGTGACTGATTATATCCAGCAACGTTTCATGCAGTAAAAAAGTTATTTGTTTTAGTGTTACTAACCTTTACCATATATATAGTATTGTTCATTGGAACTAAAGCACACTTGTGAGGTAGGTTTTTACATTGGGAGGGAAAAGTACATTAAGGAGAGAAAAGAAAGGCGAAAAAAAGACATGAAGTAATTGGCTTTCAGGTGTGGTCACAAAACAGCTAAATCCATTTCAAGCAACGGTTGAAGTCTGAATGGTGTTTCCTCTCCACAGCAATATTAAAAGTATCTTTCTCTGTCGTACAAAGTTCAATTTTATAAAACATTTGCGTAGAATACCAGTGGTTCAGATTCTTAAAGGTCGCTTCGACAATCCTCATGATTTTAAAAGCAATAAAATTAAGTGGAATAAGCGTGCTAAACAGGGTCATGCGAAAAATATGCTTAATAAACATCCCTTGTCTTAAATTGAGCGAACCTTTCTATTTTTTAATGCCAAATGATATTTCTTCAAAATTAGGTTCATTCACAGCGGGCAGTTACAGCGACTACTTCTAACGACACATTAACAAGCAAAGCCCCATTTCCCGCCCTGGAGGCAAAGGAGATCGAAAAATGCCAGAAACGTGAAACAGTTGGGCTAAATTCGGGGAAGAATTTAATTAAAGAATTTATCCCGTCGAGTTTTTGGTACATTATTTTTTTGTGGGTGCAACAACATACGTTTTTTCCTCTTTTCATAAATAATACTACCCCTTTTAAAATTCTTCCGGCGACATTTTTAAAGGTCCGTTTCGGGCTCAGGTTAAAGCGTTTTGAATAAACTAGACTGTTTATTTGTTTCCTTTCCTTATCCTTTCACACAACAATTTATTTGTTGTGGAAAATATCCCCCGTCCCGAGACTCGCGATATGTACAAAAATGGTTTTGCAAAGATTTGCTATTCATAAAATATTTAAAAATTGTGTATCGCTTCGTTGTTTTTAAGTCAGGTTTGTACATACATTACACGTTAGACATACGTTTCATTATACATTAGTTTTGGTCAGCCGTGACGCCGCGGCCGGACTATTGACAGTCAATTTATTTTTATTGAACACATTAAATCGACTCTTCCACATTTTGATAACAATAATTAAATACTTCACCTCAGTGGCCCCTTTTGGTGGCTGGGTTATATCGACATATTTTTGTATTATTTCTTCAAAAGCGTAACATTTGCATAATGATTTTCAGGGATTAGAAATTTTTTTAAATCTTTTCCCTTTAAAACTAGAAATTGCATCATCCACCAGTGTGCCCGAGTACATATTTATCTATAATCTATAAAGGATCTCCTACTCTGCTTGCTTCAGTTTTGATTTATTTTAATGAAAACAAATCACTTTGTATATGTCGCAGGCAATCATAAAATCAGGCCAATCATGATGCGCCTGAGGCACTTCACGATCTGCCGTCAGGCACTTCATGAAGTAGCTAGGCGCATCATGATCTGCCTGATTTAACGATCGGCCGCCGACATATATATCACTTATTTAATCAAAATTATTAACATGAACATTTTCTAAATGTTTTCTTCGTCAGGATAAAAAAACGAAGAATGCATTGATTTTGAAACCTATTGATAATTTTGATTGAATAAGTGGTGTATATGTCGCAGGCTAATCGTAAAATCAAGCCGATCATGATGCGCCTGAGGCACTCCACGATCAGCCGCCAGGTATTTCACAACGTAGCTAGGCGCATCATGATCTGCCTGGTTTTACGATCGGCCGCCGACATATATATCACTTATTTAATCAAAATTATTAAAACATGAACATATTCGAAATGTTTTCTTCGTCAGGATAAAAAAACGAAGAATGCATTTATTTTGAAACCTATTGATAATTTTGATTAAATAAGTGGTGTATATGTCGCAGGCTAATCGTAAAATCAGGCCGATCATGATGCGCCTGAGGCACTTCACAATCTGCCGTCAGGCACTTAATGAAGTAGCTAGGCGCATCATGATCTGCCTGATTTTATGGTCGGCTGCCGACATATACAAAGTGGTTTGTTTTCATTTAGTTAAAATATCACCACAAAGTGAATTTACGATTATTGCAGAACAAAAATTTGAGATTATTGAACTATTTGCTTTTATTATTATTTGTTTATGCAGTTAATCGGTAGGTTTTTAGCAAATAAATTTGTGTTAATTAAATTACTGCCAAAATACACGGAAAAGAAAATATAAATTTTTACACTCATGATACGTGTGTAGTTTTATATAAATAGATTTTTCAAATGTGGTAAAAAACCATGACCGAATATTTATGAATTCATGTCCATTTAGCAGTCGGTTGACCTTTTAGCTTAAAGACAAGAAAAACAAATTCCTATTCGCAGGTTGTGAATGAAAATTCGCTCCACGAAGGTAGTTTAAAGGGAACCAGCCTTGGGGACCGCTAAACAGAAAAAAAAAATTGGAAAAGTAACAAGCTTTTGCACGTAATATGCTTTGCTTGTTGGACGCTTTTATTTGTTGGGATTTCTGTTGAGTTTTAGTTCTGGCGATAAAGTAAGTTGGAGGTTGGTTTTTGATTTTAAGCTGTGTTTTTATTAAGAATTCTAACTTTCTGCAGCAAACGGACTACCAATTACTTAATTTGAGGATTTTTGAAAGACTGGTGAAGAGCCTGAACTGAAGAAGATGCCTGTCTGCTCGTATCTGATTGCTTTATATAAATTTAGCCATTTCGTGCAACATTTAAATTATGGCTTCTATATCCTTATTAGCGCTACTTGTACTCTAACCATCTTGCTTGTACTCTAACCATAGATGATATTATATCCAAGCTGAAAAGTCTCGATTCCCGCAAATCCGCAGGACCTGACAAAGTTCCACCCAGATTCTTAGTCAATTGTATGCATACATTATCGTATCCCATACATAAGTTATTTACAAAGTCACTCTCATCAGGTGTGTTCCCTGACCTTTGGAAGTTTAGTCTTTTGACACCCATTTTTAAAAAAGGAAATAAGAGCGACGTAACAAACTATAGGCCAATATGCACCATGTCTACATTAACCAAACTCTTTGAAAGCCTGGTACTAGACAAATTGAAACCATCTCACCGCTTCAACATGGATTTATCAAAGGAAGATCAACCCTGTCCAATTTAATATTATACACAAATGACATTGTTAATGCCTTGACTTCATCACATCAAACTGATTCCATATATACTGATTTCAGTAAGGCATTTGATAAGGTTAACCACAGACTCTTATTACGAAAACTGAAGTTGTTGGGAATGAGAGGGAGTATTTTGGAATGGTTTAAGAGTTATCTATTGGGAAGGTACTTAGCGGTCAAAGTTGATTTGTTTACTTCTTATACATTTGCTGCCTCGAGTGGGGTACCACAGGGATCTCATTTGGGCCCGATATTATTTTACTTATTCATAAATGATATTGTTAATATTTTTAGTAATGTCAAAGTCCTATTATTTGCTGATGATCTGAAGATTTACAGAACAATTAGAAAAGATAATGATCGCGCCATTCTGCAGTTAAACCTGAACAAACTATGCGCGTGGTGTTCTGTCAATGATTTACTAAATATTGGTAAATGCCAGATTATTAGTTTTTACAGAGGTAAAAATCCTTTTAACTTTTCTTATGATATGAATGGTGTTAATCTTCTTCGTGTATCGCAGATTCGTGATCTTGGTGTTATATTCCACGAGAGTCTACAGTTCAATGTACACATCGATGAAATAACAAGCGATGCAATGAGAATACTAGGTTTTATCCTGAGAATGGGGGCAAATTTTAAAAGTATGTTAACATTAAAACATTTGTATTGCTCACTAGTACGAAGCAGATTAGAATACAATTCCTCTGTATGGTCACCATACTACAATGTTCATTCTCAATCATTGGAAAAGGAACAAAACAAATTTCTTCGGTACATCAATTTTAAAATGAAAATTCCAATCGAATTTATAAATTATAATTACTTACGCGCTGAAACCAGACTTCTTAACCCGTCTGCTTGGTTCAATATATTCGCACTTCACAATCCGGAAGCCTCAGTTTCGCGCGAAAAATCAGAAACCGTCACTTTGGATCGAGATTATAAAATATCTATGCAAGATAGCTTTCATATTTCAAAGATAATAAGAAGCATTATTTCGTTATTTTTCTGGTTAAAAGAAAAATACATATGTTTGCATGAGAGGAAGAGAGATATATAGCTTTTAAAATGTAAGGCCGCTCGGGACATTTTTGGTCTTATGAAAGTATAACGCGATTACGTGTTTTGGGATGTATTTATTCCTAAATAAGCAGACGGGTTAAATTGTCAGATAGAAGAGTGTTAATTGATTTATTATTTTTATACAAAATTATAAAATCTTTAATTGACACCCCTAATTTGTTGGAACTAATTTGCATTAGCATACCCGCTAGACAAACTCGTAGTAAAGATATTTTTAAATGCAACAATAAACTCAACACTAATTACTCTATATACTCACCAATTCCAAGAATCCATAACCTTGCGAATAAATACTGCGAATCTATAGATATATTTAGTGTTGACAGTTTTGAATGTTTTAAAAATCAACTAATCTCGATTCTGCTAATAATTAACTTTAATTTTTTTTTTCTTTTTCTCATAAAATATTTTCTCATCTAAACCTCACCAGTAAAATGTATACTTACTTTTTAATATTTTTGCAGTTCTATTTACACTTTGTTCTATGTCAGGTCCTATTATTATTGTAAATAATATGTATAAATATTTAAAGCTGAATTGTTTTAGTTTTTTATAAGTACAACTTGTACTATAAATGTACACGCCGGAATATTTAAATCACACAATGTATCTACCACGAGCAAATACAAAGCAAATCGAATTAATTATCGGAGGTATGAAAAATTCCAAGACACCAGGCATAGATTTAATTCGTATGTATGATTTGAAAAAACATGTTAAATTACTTAGTCCTTTAATCGCCCACTTAATTAACAGAATAATTGATACGGGCCATATTCCCGATGAACTAAAATATAGTATTGTAAGGCTTATCTTTAAAAATGGAAATCACTCTTTAATAAACAATTACAGGCCGATTTCCTTACTTCCTGCATTAGAAAAAATATTAGAAAAATATATATCAATAAATTTAGATAAATACTTAAATAATCTGAGTATTATTGATGAATGCCAGTATGGCTTTCAAAAAAATAAAAGTTGCGATGAATTGCTCGAAAAATTTTCTAATCATATAAATTCACAAGTAAACTGTAAAAAACATGTATTGGTTCTATTTATTGATTTCTCAAAAGCTTTCGACACACTTAGTCATATACAAATAATTAAAGTACTTGAATTTATAGGTATCCGGGGTAAACTCCTCTTATTCTTTAAAAACTATTTGATAATAGAAAAATGAGTGTGAAGATTTTAAATATAATTAGTAAATCAAGATACATCAAATCGGGAGTACCGCAAGGATCAATTCTAGGTCCAAAATTATATATTATATATGTAATTGCTATGTGTAAGATTTTCAAAAAAGCTCGTCGATTCATTTTTGCTGATGATACTGCTCTTGTTGTATCAAATGAAAATCCTGAAATAGCTATACAAGAATTACAAAGAGATTTTAACGAGCTTCTCAAATGGGCTCACCTCTTTTTCTGTTAAGCTCAATAATATATGTCTTCTACTTAGGAAATATGAGTATCTCATATCCTTGCAATTTTTTTTCTTCTCTAACTTTATTATATTCTGAATTATTGTCCGGTAACCACAGTGTTAACACGCTAGTATTGAAATGTATGTTGATGTTAGTCTATCCTTTGTTAACTTGTACATGCAGAAAAAATATTTATTGTTGTCAATTATTAAACCAAATATGTTCTGATCAAAACCAAAATCTAACTATGAATATATTGTTAATGCTTACTGCTATAAAAACATTGATATTTATAATTTGCCTTTATAAATCTTCATACATGTTTACATACTATTCCCGCATATTTAAATATTATTCAGTATGGGTGATTTGAACGGAGATTTTGACATATCAGAAATTGATTATGAACGTACTCACAACTTTGAAAATTGGTCAAATAAACATGTATTAGGAATTAATAATATAACTGCCATTAACCTTAACATTCGATCCTTATCAAAACATTTTGATACTTTCCTCCTAACTATTTCTAGTTCTTTGCGAAATATTGACATAATAACGCTATGTGAAACGTCGATAAATGAAAATAATGTAAATCTATACAAAATATCGGGTTTCAACTCTTACTATTTTTGTCGTATAAAAAGATCGGGTGGCGGAATTATTGTATACGTGAAGGATCATCTTACATTCGAAAAAATTAATATAGTAACAACTAATTTTGAATGCGTTTACGGCACTGTTTCTATTTACAAACATAAACGTATACATCTATTGGCAATGTATAGACCTCCAAACACAAATAAAAAATTATTTCTCCATGAACTGGATACAGTATTGGGCAGTATTGACATTAAAGAATCCATTTTATTACTTGGCGATACCAACATAAACATTTTAAATGAACTCGAACCGATTGTAATCCAATACGAAAACCTAATGGCCAACTTCGGATTGGTCAAAACTATTAACGATGTGACACGAGAAGCAGTTTTGTCAAACTATATAACGGCTACTTGTCTAGACCATATCTATATAAGAGAGAGAGAGACCATAGAAATCAGTTCGTGCGTATGTGAAACAATAATAGCTGACCACTACCTAATTGCAACGACGATTTATTTCCCTACCTACGGCAAACACACTTCTGACATATCGCACACTGAGTACTATACTGCACTCTCTGAAAAAAAAGTTAATTTATTTATCTCAATCACTGATTGGAATGAAATGCTACAATTATCTGAACCAAATGTATTGTACGAAGAAATGAAATCGAAATTTAAAAATATTTATGGACTAAGTTACATCACAAAATTTAATAAAAAATATCGCAATTATCAAAAAACTTGGATGAATGATAGCCTCATTGAAAATATACAAACACGAGATACTCTTTGGAGGAAATGGAAAAACTCACCTAACAACAAAAAATATGAAATCGATTTCAAAAAATACAGAAATAAATTAAATAAACAAATAATAAACACAAAAAAATTATACTATAACTATAAATTTAATCACTGTTTCAAAGACATTAAAAAAACCTGGAATGAAATTAATAAAACTTTAGGAAGGAAAGATAAATCTAGTTGTGATGAAGTCATATCAAAATATTTCTTAAAATCCAAATCGAAAGATGCAGTGGCAGAAAATTTTGCAGACTTTTTTGATGAGGGGGTAAATAAGTTATTACATGTATGTGATGTCCGAGCGTCAGAATACACGCCGGAATATTTAAATCACACAATGTATCTACCACGAGCAAATACAAAGCAAATCGAATTAATTATCGGTGGTATGAAAAATTCCAAGACACCAGGCATAGATTTAATTCGTATGTATGATTTGAAAAAACATGTTAAATTACTTAGTCCTATAATCGCCCACTTAATTAACAGAATAATTGATACGGGCCATATTCCCGATGAACTAAAATATAGTATTGTAAGGCCTATCTTTAAAAATGGAAATCACTCTTTAATAAACAATTACAGGCCGATTTCCTTACTTCCTGCATTAGAAAAAATATTAGAAAAATATATATCAATAAATTTAGATAAATACTTAAATAATCTGAGTATTATTGATGAATGCCAGTATGGCTTTCAAAAAAATAAAAGTTGCGATAAATTGCTCGAAAAATTTTCTAATCATATAAATTCACAACTAAACTGTAAACAACATGTATTGGTTCTATTTATTGATTTCTCAAAAGCTTTCGACACACTTAGCCATATACAAATAATTAAAGTACTTGAATTTATAGGTATCCGGGGTAAACTCCTCTTATTCTTTAAAAACTATTTGACAAATAGAAAAATGAGTGTGAAGATTTTAAATATAATTAGTAAATCAAGATACATCAAATCGGGAGTACCGCAAGGGTCAATTCTAGGTCCAAAATTATATATTATATATGTAATTGCTATGTGTAAGATTTTCAAAAAAGCTCGTCGATTCATTTTTGCTGATGATACTGCTCTTGTTGTATCAAATGAAAATCCTGAAATAGCTATACAAGAATTACAAAGAGATTTTAACGAGCTTCTCAAATGGGCTCATGATGTAGGATTAGTTATTAATGTAAAAAAAACCAAATGCATGTACATAAAATCACCAAGTTTGAAAATGTGGAATGTTCCTAAAATAACCGCGCATAGCTTTGACTGTATACATAGAGGAATTATTAATGTTTGTGACTGTGAAAAAATAGATTTCACAAATGAATATACTTATCTGGGTATAATTGTAGATAATAATTTTAAGTGGGATAAACAAGTGGCTAAAATTTGTAACCAGCTCAGATCCTTAGCTAGTAACTTTTACAAATTAAAATTTATTTTGCCTCATTGTACTCTTAAACTCATATATTTTTCTATGGTAGAATCCATCCTTAGATATGGTATTCGAACTTGGGGACATGCAAACACTACTTACATTAAATATATTGAAAATTTACAAACTGCCATAATAAAAAAAATTGTCACAACTAATATTTACAAACAGAGACATAACTTAAAACTACTGTATGGCTCAGAGAGCTTACTTACAATAAAAGGTCTCCACTGGTTCACTACTATTATGGATAATATGGGGGAAAGCCCTTACAAACACCTACTTGTACACAAACATACCACAAGATTTAGAGAAGGAAAGGGCCTAAAAACTCCTCGAATATTAAATAAATATGGAAGCCGTACTCTTGAATATCTAATACCAGTGATTTTCAATAAAATCAATAAAAACATAAAACTTGAAAAAAATGAGAGACTATGTCCTAAAATGATAAAACTATGGTTAATGAGTGAAAACTCCATGTATCTTTGAATATCTTAATATAGCTGCCTACATATATTGTTATTAGGCAGGTATATTGAAATATCTTATATATTTATGATTGTAAGTTAAATTATCTAATATTACTATGTGATCTATTCTAATGTTTCCTTAAAACTATAAATGTATTTACAAATATTTTTTTAGATATAATATTAAGAATGTTTAAATTGTTAGAACCTGCAGGCAAGCTGTCATATGACAGCTTTGTGGGTCTACTCAAATTTTCTGTACAAAATGTATTCTGTAATTAAATAAATAAAAAAAAAAAATAAAAAAATGTAGGATTAATTATTAATGTAAAAAAAACCAAATGCATGCACAAAAAATCACCAAGTTTGAAAATGTGGAATGTTCCTAAAATAACCGCTCATAGCTTTGACTGTATACATAGAGGAATTATTAATGTTTGTGACTGTGAAAAAATAGATATCACAAATGAATATACTTATCTGGGAATAATTGTTGATAATAATTTTAAGTGGGATAAACAAGTGGCTAAAATTTGTAACCAGCTCAGATCCTTAACTAGTAACTTTTACAAATTAAAATTTATTTTACCTCATTGTACTCTTAAACTCATATATTTTTCTATGGTAGAATCCATCCTTAGATATGGTATTCGAACTTGGGGACATGCAAGCACTACTTCCATTAAATATATTGAAAATTTACAAACTGCCATAATAAAAAAAATTGTCACAACAAATATTTACAAACAGAGACATAACTTAAAACTACTGTATGGCTCAGAGAGCTTACTTACAATAAAAGGTCTCCACTGGTTCACTACTATTATGGATAATATGGGGGAAAGCCCTTACAAACACCTACTTGTACACAAACATACCACAAGATTTAGAGAAGGAAAGGGCCTAAAAACTCCTCGAATATTAAATAAATATGGAAGCCGTACTCTTGAATATCTAATACCAGTGATTTTCAATAAAAACATAAAATTTTTAAAAAATGAGAGACTATGTCCTAAAATGATAAAACTATGGTTAATGAGCGAAAACTCCATGTATCTTTGAATATCTTAATATAGCTGCCTACATATCTTGTTATTAGGCAGGTATATTGAAATATCTTATATATTTATATAAGTTAAATTATCTAATATTAATTATTATTTTTAATTTATAAACTAACGTTTAGACAAGATTTTTATGCAGAGCACAAAGGGTAACAATTATTATAAGCAATAATTATCAGCCTGAAACACTCATCAACATTGAAAAATCTTCCGAGAAAAGATACTTGCCGCCGACGGGACTTGAACCCGTGTCCTTCTGATTGCCGGTCAGCTGCTCTTGACCACTAAGCTATGGGGGCTTATCAAATACCCGCCAAATAATTCAATATATACTAAGTTTAAGTATTTCCCCAATAAATGTAGTCATAATTTGACTCGACGCCACCTAGTTGAGGGATTTAACACTTACAATGTCTCTCTCGCAAAAATAAAGTTGGTTGTTTTCAGGTGGAAAAAATATAATAAGCAGTAATTGTTGAATGAAACACTAGTATATATTGAATTATTTGGCGGGTATTTGATAAGCCCCCATAGCTCAGTGGTCAAGAGCTGGTGACCGGCAATCAGAAGGACACGGGTTCAAGTCCCGTTGGCGGCAAGTATCTTTTCTCGGAAGATTTTTCAATGTTGATGAGTGTTTCAGGCTGATAATTATTGCTTATAATAATTGTTACCCTTTGTAATATTATGTGATCCATTCTAATGTTTCCTTAAAACTATAAAAGTAATAACAAATATTTTGTTAGATATTATATTAAGAATGTTTAAATTGTTAGAACCTGCAGACAAGCTGCCATATGACAGCTTTGTGGGTCTACTCAAATTTTTTGTACAAAATGTATTCTGTAATTAAATAAATTTAAAAAAAAAAAAAAAAAAAACTATTTCATTTAATTTCTTTTTTATGTTGTAATATTCTTTACCTAACGAGTCGATTGCATTCATATTTATTCTGTTTTATTGTTTATGTAATACATGTAATTTATATTGTTAATTATATATTTGCTTCTTTTCTTGTAAAAGCCCACTAGGGCGTTAATAAAATATAAATAAATAACAAGCGGAACTGACTATAACAAAAACCTTTATTATATTTTTACTCTTCGGGTTTCAAACATTAAACATCTAGTTTTAAAAACTCTTACCTTTATACTCTGACTTAAAGGTCATCAATCAATGGACGATTCACGGAGAAATAAAAATAAATAATAAAATACAATAAAAGAAACTTTAAAAAAGTCTTAGATTAATTAAGGATATTTCCACCGTGTTTTTTAAGCACAATGTGAATGCGCCGATAAGAAATAACATTTATACTTCACAAGTTACCATGTGATTGTGAAAGATGTTTCTGGATTATAAATATCCTAGACTTCATTGATGTATTATATTTAAAGATGAGACATGATGTCAAAAAATAGGTTCCACTTTTTTACCTCCTACTGCCCTCCAACGCTCCCAACGCTTGAACGAATCCCGTCTTCCGCGCACAACTTATTGCTTTCTAATAGTGAACACGTTTCAACGAGATATTATTAGGCAATAGCTTTATGTCTAGAAATGACTTTTGAAAACGAATTCAATTATTGAGTCTTTATTTAATATTAGCGATTACCCGGCATGCGTTGCAATGCCACATAAAGACGGAAATTGCTTCTTCCTGCGTTTCCTTTCCCATGCGTTCCCAACTTAGCTTACCCCCGTTACCTCCCCGCATCCCCTTTTCCTCCCGCGCGCCAATTCCACCTTCCCCGTCTTTCACCGTCCCGCGAACCCACTTCCATCGTATCCTACCGCCACTCCCGGATTCCCTACCCCATTCCCGCCTTCCCTCAATAATATTACATACACACAGTCTTCAAACTACTCGCACGCCACCTGTTGTAAAATTTTAATACAAATTTCATAACGCCGAACTCATCAGCAAACATAGAAAACTTCGTGGGCGTGCACACATCAAATCACAAAAGTTTCATTGCTCTGTGTTTCCTCCTTCCTACAACATGGGTCTCTCCAAGACCAATGTTCATTCCTTCCTGGCTTGCCATTGAAGTAAAATCATGTATTGGTTTCATAGTGTTTTCACACAAACGAAGTATTGAAATCCGTAAGTCTAAACTTAAACTTTAGGTCGCACAGTTTATACCCGCGCTGTGCAAGCGGGTTCCCCACAGAGCGTCGGACCATCCTCTAATAATAATAATAATAATAATATTTGGATGATTTATATAGCGCCGTTTTTGTGAAAAATCACCTCAAGGGCGCTGTACAAACTTAAAATACATTTCTAAAATCTAAAAAACTACAAGCTAGGCAAACAATTATAAACAACTTATGGCTAAAAATTGCATACATCGGTTCATTGATCACCGATACGAAAATATGTGTACAATATTTTGACCAATGAACGCGATGCTGCCTAAAATTTAATGAAAACAGGACCATACTTACCTGGGAGGTCGCTTGAAATTAACACTGTTTATTGTCCATTTAAAGAAATTTAGATAGAGTTCGCACGCAGAGGACATTATTGTCTCCTCAAAAAGACCCTCCACACAGCATCCCAGATGACATAGGCCCTGAGGGAAATCATTTTCCTCAGGGACTCCTGGGTGGAGTTAATGTAAAAAAAAAAACGAACGAATAGTATAGGAAATAATTTTGTGACGTCAGAGCTCACTATTATATAAAAACATGCTGGATGAATGCTTTAGAAAATCATAAGGGACAAACAAATAATCATTCATTTTTATATAATAAGATAATCCTAGGAGGAAAAGAATATTTATATTGATTCTCTTCTTTTGTTATTCTTGGAGTTTATGTAAGTCTTTCATGATTTCATTTGAATTATGTCCCCTTTTTAATTTCTGAATCTGTGTTAGTACTTCCTACTGAAAAGCTATTCAAAGTAGTTAATAATATTAAATCTATTGTGGCATCTCATGAAAAAAAATATAAACCATTTATATCTTTAGCAGACCCGGCCACACGTTGCTGTGTGTTGTTATTTACATATTTCAACCAATTTATACAAAACCTTGACAAATTATATACCTAAAAACCTTCCTCATGAATCACACTCTATCTATTGGTGAAAACCGCATGAAAATCCATTGCGTAGTTTAAAATATCTAAGAGCACAGACAGCGGGAGCAACTTCATTTTGACTATGCAAAGATTTCTTTAATGTAGGAATATTAAAGTTCAGCATTGTGGCTGCTGATAATAATAATATGTTTTTAGGTTGCAATTATTTAAAGTTCACGAAATTTTTAAAATTGCAATGAGGAGTCCAAATTGTAGATCACAAAGATAGTTAAAATTGTGAATATATTTTTCTTCGGTAAGATGAATTTTAAGATCTTCTAAAACGTAAAGGTACCTATTTCAAAATATGGAGTGTCTATGCATATCCATTTTAAATTCAATTATGGCCTTGTTTTGAAAATTATTGAACTATTACAAATAAGGCCGCTTGCCAAAAATTTTCTAGCAACTTATTATTCTAAAAATGTCAAGTTATAATAATAATTTTCATAGTTATGATAATAATACCAAAGTCAAAATACGGCGTGCTATAGGAAATGTTCTCTCTCGTGGGAGAGCCAGCCTGGATATTGGTAGCAAATATTATTTGTACCGTATCGAAGTTATTTCTCCAAACATGATGAGAATCAAATCAGCGTTCTGCGTTATAATGTATCAAGTATCGGATAACTAAACGAGTCTCCGGAGTCACATTGGAATAATTCGTGACCATGTTTTCGGTTTAACAATGCAAAGAGGAAATCAAAAGGTTGTCAAATAATGTTTATATAAGCACTTCACGTGGAAATTTATAATACCAACGTTAAACAAAGAGCCTTTGCTTTAACATTTCACAGTTTTGTTTTCAACACAATACCCTTTCAGATAAATTCATTTATTTATTTATTTACAATATGTGTAATATACCTACACATATTGTAAATAATAATACATGCAATATTAAACATGGAGTAAATTTAGCTACTGCAATTATGGAAAACCGATGAGTGATTCAGAACAGAAGAATAATATTACTTATACATTTATTTGTAATTATTTAGAAGGTGTATTATTATGGCATTCTTATAACTATATACCGTGCAATCGAATACATCTATGCTCTACACTGGTGATGAGAAACCTGCGGCCCGCGGATTGGACATGTCCATTCCGTTTAGCCGGCGAGTTTTTCGTACTTGCCACTCTACTAAATAAAATATCAATAAATTTGCGGTAAAAAATATTCGTTTCTTGTTTTGCAAAAGGGTTTAGCGGAAAACTACAGCCTGTAAACTAAAAATTTCGTGGTGACCTTGAATGTAGAAAAAAATCACCTTCACAGAGCAGCCTGTTTGGTATTGTGATCCACGGTTGATGCATTTCAAAAGTTTCCGTTTCAATAAATACCAAAAGTTTTCTTGGATAAATTTTATTTCACTTTCCGAATGACAAAATTCAACAGTTGTCAAATTTAAAGTAGATATTTTTTTATAAATACGTTTGTTAATATTTCAGAATGATAAAAATCGACAGTATTTAATTGTTTGGCCTTGGAGATACAAAATTTTCGCGTGCGGTGCATGGTTTTAAACGTTTTTGAAATTATAAAAAGGTTTGCGATACTTCCGACTGCAAACTGAAGAATGTCAAACTGCAGGTACCCAACCCCTTGCGGTCCACGAACAATTGAAAATGGATAAATTGCCCCTCTGGCTTAAAAGATAGCTCATCACTGATATACTTTGTTTTATTTTATTTATTAGCATTATAAACAGTATTTATAATTGCGTATATTTATTTAATTTCAACAGTATACATATACCATAAGAACTGATTACATGTCACAAAATCTAAAATAATAATATAGAAATAATAAAATAAAATTGTTTAATGGATGATTGTGGCATTTGAATTTTGAAATTTGAATGAGAAATGACGCCAGAGAGATAATTACGTACAAAAATCTATGGTACAAATAGAATTAATATTGACTGAAAAGGTTTGATAGCATAGCCCTCTTGTACCTACCTTCCGTGCAGTTAAATAGATCTGCCACATCTGCATATCTATTATGTTATTGACTAATAAAATAACGACAAATTGAAATTTAGGACCATAATACAAAAATAGACAACAATACCTATACCTAATATAAAAAGTTTTTTTTTTCCAAGGCTTACATTTAAATTTTAATGAATATGAATAATATCTTTCGGGAAGTGATTTTATTCAAATTTGAACTGCTAAAAGTAAAAGAGGAAATGTGATCAACTAAAAAAAAAGAAAAATAAAGAAATCAATGAAATATTAAGTTTTTTGTTAGACATGTGGCATTCGATCGAGTATTATATTTTTATGATGGCTGTTAATTTAGCAAGGTTCGTATAAAAATTAAATTTTTCGTTTTGGGCAGAATCTATTAAATGTGCTACAGCTTCTTCTCATAAATACATGTTTAAGGTAATTTGTATTGCTTTCAGGGATATAAAAAGTGTCCGGAGATCGAGTAACTCTTAATGGACATCTGAAATGAATATTTTGTAGTCTGGGCTATCAATGAAGTTATGAATTATCGTACAGCGCATTAATAGGTCTCTGATATCTCTGATCTACATTTTTTTTACGTGAGCTCTACACAGGAGGCCCTGAGGGAAATTATTTTCCTATGTCATCTTTGGGAATGCTGTGTGGAAGGTTTTTTAAGGAAAGGAAGGAGAGGAGAGTTCTGGTAAGGAAAATGGTTGAAGGGGTGGGTAGGAATCTGGGGTTCAGTGTGTCCTGGTCATCTGCCTCCAAGACCTAGACAAACCTCACCCCATGAACCCGGGCACCCCTGTTAAATCACCGAATGTAGCGAACCACTTGGGGTGACCTATGGCAGAGGTGTTGATAGGACTAATACGCTTAATTATATCACACCATCGTACAATGCACACTGGTCATTGGTTTTAATAAAGTGATGCTTGATGGGTTTATTTGTACATTAGATTCTCGACTAATGTCACTCAACTAATGTAAATAAAATAATTGAAAAAACAGTAATTTCAAGAATGTCTGAAAGGTTGCCAAAAAAAATCCTTTTGAATTTAGTTAAACATGCAACCTTCGGTTAAAATATAATAACATTTCCCTTTTAATGGTATTGTTTTAAAAGATTGCAATAGCCTTGTTAGGCAAAAACGTTTATTTACCATCTCATTTACTAATTGTAAAATTTTTGTACTACATTTGTTGAGTAACATTACTTGACAACTATTTAATAAACGTTGTATTCATGGTACACATCTGGTTTTATTTAAACGTGACCCTTTCTAAACAAGATTTGTTAGGGCAAATTTCATGTAATATGCAAAAAAGACCCTCCCCACTTGTGAAACGCTGTTATTTATTCCAGTTAGCGACTATATTGTTAGCGTAAAGGATAATTGAGGAAGGCATAGCACGAACTTACGCTAAACTATGTTCATAATTAAATTAGGGTCAAAGAGAGTAAGTAGTTTTTTTAAACGTAACAGGTCTGCCTACTTACTTTTAAAGGCGAATAGTTTATTGAATGTTTCAACTCGACAACAACTGTGCGAAAAAGCTTAATAGCACTTTTTTAAATAAAGTTTATTTACATATTTTCATGGAAAGCTAAGACTTTGCCGTTTCATATTATATTTAAAACGTGGTATGTAAACATCACATATTATGTCAAACGCGTTAGGGGTTAGTAACGATTTTTCAGCGAAAAACTGTTTTTTTTCAAGTTTTCAAAACTTTTATGAATAAAAACAAGACCGATTGTACGTTAAGAGTGTGTATATTCTATTCTAGGCAGCCAATTGTATCTAAAAATATCATCTCTACGGTTTTTGGTCGGGAAAGTCTTTGGACGCCATTGGAAAATTATATTTTTTATAAGAATATCAATACATAAGAGCCATTTGATCTGTCATCAGACAAAAGCTGCAGGTTTAGTTTATTGTTCGACCAAATGGAAATGTTTTATTGGAGACCTACGATAGGCAACCGAAACCCGAGTAGACAAAATACCCTATGGTCTGTTGATGTTACAAGCGTTCAGTACAAGGAGGATCATGGTTTGCACAGACAAGAATAGAGAGAGTGATAAGCAATGGGAAACCAAGTTAGTAATACTCTAACTAGGTTGTCCGAACCCGAGTACAAAGCACGACTTGAAAATATGTTTAGGTGCCCTCTTAGTTGACAAAATATGATCCTATTTGTTTGTTCATGCAGATTGTGTGTTTTAGTTCATGTGCATTATAAGAACGTCGCAAATAATTCCAAGATGTAGGTACAGCTAATATTGATTAAAACATTCCTTTGATTGTTGTTAAATGGAGAAAAAAATATTTTGTTTAATAATAATGTTGTTTTAATCAGAATGCTGAAGAATTAACAACACATTGTAAAAATAACATTATCGAATTGAATCGTCATAATTGAAACGGAATTGATAAAGGTCGCTGTACACACCCAGTATCTTTTGGCATTTAAGGGTTTGGGGGGACTGCGCGCGGATGTTTTAGTCTAGAAAAAATATATATAGTGATTTAGCAGGGGTGCCCGGGTTCATGGGGTGAGGTGTGCCTAGGTCTTGGAGGTGGATGACCAGGATACACTGAACCCAGATTCCTACCCACCCCTTAAAACCTTGTCTTTCTCGTAACTCTCCTCTCCTTCCTTTTCTTGAAAAAACCATCCACACAGCATCCCCAAAGATGACAAAGGCCCTGATGAAAATTATTTTCCTCAGGGCCTCCTGTGTGGAGCTCATGTAAAAAAAATAAATGTATTTTTTAAACTCTCGATACTATCGGTGTGCACAAATACATTCAAATGTGTCATCATAACTAAATAAAATATCATACTTCCCATCTTTTTCCAACCTGACTTCACTGAAATCTACTCTAACCTAAATATATACTCTTCTAGATGACTATTTACCTACCTTGATTAACCTCCAGTAAAAATTATAGCTTTCGTAAAATAATTTATAGATTAACATATTTAAATCTTACTTCTCAGAATTTTATATTTTATAGTATTTTATTTTTAACTTCTTTAAAACATTTTCTTTTTTTATAATCCTGTTTATTTTCAATTTTATATATGTGTATATATATATATATATATATATATATATATATATATATATATATATATATATATATATATATGTTATGATTACGGTTTTCACGGGTGTAAGATGTAGAACAATTTTCTCGGTTTACCCGCGTAACGTAGTCCTTAAAAGGACTTTTTAACTCCTGACGTTTCGGACAGATCACACTGTCCATCTTCAGAGGCCTTATGTCTTGAGTTTTTGTCTCAAACTGATAGCTTTCGCATGTCTGTTCGGTCCAAAAGCTAAAACTTAAGTGAGTGCAAGTCACTTCTTATGTCTAGAACGAAGTACCCGGGTTGCAGGTGATTGATGGTGGAGGGGGTGGGGGGCGGGGCTGACAGTAGATCAATAGAAATTTATAAACATAAAAATAATATGAATACTAGAAATGACGCAATCAGAATTCCCAACACCTGGAAAGTCTTAATCGATGAAAATACCCCAAAAAACGGCATTTCCAAAATTACCAGTAGTGTCTCCAATTAGCTTTACCAATCAGGTATCTACTGTCAGCCCCGCCCCCCACCCCCTCCACCATCAATCACCTGCAACCCGGGTACTTCGTTCTAGACATAAGAAGTGACTTGCACTCACTTAAGTTTTAGCTTTTGGACCGAACAGACATGCGAAAGCTATCAGTTTGAGACAAAAACTCAAGACATAAGGCCTCTGAAGATGGACAGTGTGATCTGTCCGAAACGTCAGGAGTTAAAAAGTCCTTTTAAGGACTACGTTACGCGGGTAAACCGAGAAAATTGTTCTACATATATATATATATATATATATAGAAATATATAGAAATAAAAAAGGCATATATATATATATATATATATATATATATATATATATATATATATATATGTTTGTATGTATCTATATGTATTTGTATATGTTTTTGTATGTATGTATGTGCTTACGTATACATAATATATCATGGTATATTTTACCTTAAATATTTTTATCTTTTTTCTTTCTCTTCTTTCTAATATCTTATAATTTCTATTTCAAACCTATATTTTGTTCTAGTTCTCACACTGTATAACTTATATCACGTATGATTACCTTAACACGGGCATTAGACACCTAGTAAGGTAGTCAAAAAAAAACATAAAAGTGTACTTTCAAAAATTGGATGAAATAATAAAAAAAAATTTAAATAAATTAAAATTTTGTGTCTGTATGCAACTAATTCATGTGTTAGTTAGTACGACTGTCATACTATTATGATTTTTTTTTCATTTGAGCAAAGATAATTATTCGATATTATACCAATCTTCAAAATCATACAGGAACTCGGTTTCTAAGGACGTCTCAGTGCAACCTGTGCCACATTGCCCAGAGAGATCTCGGCAGCTCAAAGAAACTCTTTGTGGAGTGTCATTTTGATGATTCTGTGTGACCTTAGTGCATAAATAGTGCAATGATCAACTCCGAGCCCCTCTAAGACAACCTATAATTTGAAAAACTGAACAAACTGCTGAGTATAGGTTTGCCACGCATTTGGCATAAAAAATAAAATAATCAGTATTTGCGTAATAATACTAGTCTAACATGCTGAACATTTTTAAGTTTCATTTTAACTAAAACGGATTAGATACATGACAACAAAAACCTACGCAATATCAAACGGCAAAATTTTCCAAGAAACTTTATAACGATTTTGTATGATAGTCTGATAAGACTGAGAAGCGGTAAAGCCCATGTCAATTTCATGATATTTTAACCGTCGTTTTTTTATTCATCGATGTGACTTTGTGATGATATTATTTGTATGCAATTTTGCAAATATACTGTATCGTGGCGCTCTATTATTATGTATTTCCTTCCTATCTTTATAATGATACTGATAAATAAAAGGCAAGTTTTATTTGGTGATCCTGTCATTTTCAATAGAATCAGCAGTTTTGTTCATGAATTAGTTTGGGATATAGACAAAGATAATAGGAGGATAAAAATTAGTGACCGAACGAATAATCGGTTTCGGCAAGTTTCGACAAAAAATTCTAGTTTTGGCATCAGTTTCGGTTTCGGCCGTCGGCCGCACCGAAACTCTGCGATCAGCTGAGTTCGCCGATTTTTCGATTTTTTCGCATACTTCAATTATTGTTCTTTATTTCATTTAACACGTGTAATAAGAATGTTCTGATTATAAACGCAATCAAAAATATTCAATTAATGAGGTTCTTCCTTTATAATGTAAGTGTCGAATGTTGACAAATGTTTGTTCCAAGAAGTAGTTAGTTGTTTGTTAATGTTGATTTGTTTTATAGCAGTAATATCAAAAAAATAAATATGTATTTAATATTTTTTTACATACTTCAATTATTGTTTTTTTTTGTAACGTGAAGAATATTATCATTGTAAACGCAATTAAAATTAAAATACTCAATTAATGAGGTCCTTTATTTACAATTTTTGTGTTGATTTTTGACAATTTTTTGTTGCCACTGCTCTCTTCCACATAACATTAAACAAATACAAGATACACACAAATTCAAATCGTCACTAAACACTTTCCTTGTTAATAAATGTCACTACACGTTGAGTGAATACCTCACGTAAATGAAACGCCTATTTTTATTGGTATATATATTTGTATTTTTTTTTCCATTGGAATATTGTTATATTTTGGTAGAAAGCAGTCACTTTGTGGTTTGACATATTAATTAAAGTAAAACAATCACTTTGTTTGTAACCACGATTTATTGATTTAATTTTTATTTACCGACCGGTTTCGCTTAATACAAGCATCATCATTATTCGACGATAAAGTCAGACACATAGTTTCTGTGAAAGCATTTAATAAACTTAATATAATTAATAAAAAACTTGATATGTTGTGTTCCTTAAATAAATCTAATAATAATGAAAACCTAAAACCGGTTCATACGTTTTTTGACCGAGTCCAAAATCTGTCAACAGTACATTTCCTACCTGAAGAGATGAACCTATTATCGAAAGGTTTAAAATACAACCTAAAATATAATAATAAAAACTTTAATTCTGCAATAGAAAACGTTGCAGTAGATATCGATACAGCTTTATATGGTAAACCTCAACGATTCTTCTACAAAAGTGCAGAAACAATAAAAAATCTAATACCTAAATTTAAATTTACTCCAAACCCCGAGACAACCGTAATGAAAAATATTCGTGCTAAATTAGAAGACGAAAATTTAATCCTGACCAAAGCGGACAAGGGAAATACCGTGATTATAATACCTCGAAGAGAATACAATACAAAAGTGCAAGATTTCATCAATAACGACAACTTCATAACTCTTCAAAAAGACCCTACTGGAAAATTCTTAGATAAAGTTAAACTAACTCTTAAAGCCTGTAAATCCCAAATGTTTCAAGATGAGTCATATCATCAAGTTAAGTTTTTAACAAAGAATTCGAAAGCTCCAAAATTATATGGATTCCTCAAAATCCATAAAAGTGATAAACCTATAAGACCAGTTGTTAGTTGCTGTGATGCCCCAAATTTTAAAATATCTTCTGTTATTACTAATGTTTTCCATAATTCCAATATTTTCTCTCCAAAATATACGATCAAAAATTCATTTTCACTAGTAGAAGAACTCAAAGATTTGGATCTCCCTAAAAATTGCAAACTCATATCGTTTGATGTGGTTAACTTGTTCCCTAATGTCCCCATAGAGGAGAGCAAATGTTTGATCTCTAATTTATTAAATACTTCTAATTTACCCAAAGATTTAGTGAATGATCTGACTTCACTATTTAATGTTTGCCTTAACCAAAATTATTTTCAATTCAATGGTGTTATATATCAGCAAATCGAAGGCCTTCCCATGGGGTCTCCTACAAGTCCTTTAATTGCTGATATATTCATGAATAATTTAGAAAACAAAATTTTAACTAGTGCCTCACCCCTTGTAAAAAACGTCTTACTATGGCGTAGATACGTCGATGACGTGTTCTGTATTTGGACAGGGACTCAACGTCAATTAAATGCCTTCCTCATCCTTATAAATTCATACCATCAAAACATTAAATTCACATTAGAGATAGGAACTAATTCAACTTTAAATTTTTTAGATCTCACCTTATCTATCGTAAATAATAAAATAAATTTTAACATCTTTCGCAAGCCTACCTACACCGACGTCGTTATCCATAACACATCCAATCATCCTGTTTCACATAAACACTCCGCGTTTCATTCAATGGTTCATCGTTTGGTCACAATACCGTTATCTAATACTAATTTCTCCAACGAACTAGCAATAATTAAAAAAATCGCGGTTAATAATGGTTATAATGCCGAACTCATTGATGCAATTTTAAATAAAAAACAAAAACAAATAGCCACTAAGAATTTCTTATTTACTAATCATAATAATATAAATAATAATAATAATCTTTGTTACCAATGGCGTCGTATTTTATTCATTAATCAGTTCTCTTCCTGCAGTGTAAAAAATCTACCTCCCGAAATAAGACCGGCATTTTACACAAACAATAATTTAGGAAAGTTTTTAATTAATTCGAAAGATAAGGACGAAAAACTAAGTCATTCCGGAATATATAAATTAGATTGTAATGATTGTTCATCATTTTATGTAGGTAAAACGACGCGTAATGTCAATATTAGAATCAAAGAACATCTTAGATGCTTAAATAATAATGGATTTTCGGAATTCGCTAATCACCTTATTGATAAAGATCATACCTTCAATCAAAACACCGGTGTTAAGATTTTACACAGAAATAGTCATGGTAACAGGCTTAATAATTTAGAAGCACTCGAAATAAAGAAAGCCGTTAAAACAAAAACCCAAATCCTTAATAATCAGTTAAATGTGTCCAACAGTCCGATATTAGGAATATTTCCCATAAACTAAAAAAACCCGTAGCCACTTTATTTCTTAATCACCTGTTTAAATGACGTTTTGTCCCGGTAGATATAATGTAATTATTCATTAGATATACCCGTCTCTTTCTCTCTATCACTATGTAGGATGTTAATTACAATCTCTCACTCTTACTTTATATTATGTTTTGTCTCTGTCTGTATGTATATATAAGCTCACACAATGTATTTTTTCATCAGTTTTAATTTATACCCTGATGATGCTTGTATTAAGCGAAACCGGTCGGTAAATAAAAATTAAATCAATAAATCGTGGTTACAAACAAAGTGATTGTTTTACTTTAATTAAGGAATATTGTTATTTTATCTGTATAAACATTGTAACTATAATAAAACAAATAATATTATATAAACATTGTAATTAAATAAATGCGGTTAGCTGGAAGAAATGGGGTCTACCCATAAGCTACACCTTTTGTAATTTTTATTTTACAATAAATATTTTTTGATTTGATTTGATTTGATTTTTATGGAAGGCATGCGCCGAGATATGAATTTACCGCATTATATTAGAACCGAGTATTTGTGTAGAACTGAGTTGTGACGCATTTCCGTTTCATTTTCATCCGATTTCAAATCACTAACGGCGCTAAAGAAGTTTCACTTCAATAAGGGTTAACAGTTTACACTTCGTGAACGATGTTAGGCGAAATTTGGAATGGTCTTTGTGTACCTTCCTACTAGACGTTTTTTCTCATCCTATACGTAGGTAATTTACCTTCCTACTAGACGTTTTTTTCTCATCCTATACGTAGGTTATGTATCTTCCTACTAGACATTTTTTTCTCACCCTATACGTAGGTTATGTACCTTCCTACTAGACGTTTTTTCTCACTTATGCGTAGGTTATGTACCTCTACCAGTCGTCTTCATGGATTTTTTTCGTCCGATGCCGCTGATACATGGCGCCAAACACCAAACAAATATATAATGGCAAGCCTAGAATAGCCCTTAGCTGTTTAAGTGTATCTATAGTTATTTTACTATTATTTTTCAACGGGCTTAACGGTTTCCGACAGTTTCAACTTTCGACCTTATAACAGGACTACTGTTACACTTTAGTTTGGTTGTTTTTAATGAAGTGAAAACTTCTTTAGCACCATTGTGATTTGAAACTCGATGAAACGAAAACGAGCGACACTAAAAATAAACTATCCCACACTCGTACATCTACAGGATTTAGCCTGCGAGAGAATCAGATAGACTAATCTGTGTCCTCTCTGTGCCGTGCTCCGGCCTATCGGCCCCCTCTTTGTGCGGTGCTTCGTGGAATAAAATGTAAAATTATTAGGCTTGGTAACAATAATAAATAAATTCTACAATTATCCTATTCCCGATACTCCGCATTCGTTTCATTATCTCGAAGTTTAGTTATCTGAAGGTTTCACTTCTACCGCATGTGAACTGCACACATGTTTTTATTATTTTACTTCCAAATTGCATATACCAAATATACCTACTCTTATATTAATAATTTAATTAAATTTAAAATGGCATTTATGAAAAAATTTAAGTTGGTTACAAGTTTTAATAGTTAGTGTTATTAAAAGAGTATGGTTTTAGTAAACAATATGACAAAAAATATTAGGTTTACCGCACAAATATTTAAATTTATGGATTTTTGGTATTGCTGTATGTAATTTTTTTAAATTAAAAACACCTTATCTTCAACACTGGGACATTAAATTATTACGAAAAAATCTGAAGCGTGGAAATAATTAAACTTATTTTTTTACAATGCTTAGTGATTATAATTTATAATAGTAATATGTGTGGACAGTGGCGTAGCGAGGGGGGGGCGGACCGCCCCGGGTGCCACCCGACGGGGGGTATTGATATATATATATATTGGTATGGATATTGCATACACAACAACACATTGCAAAACGGTCTGTTATTTATATTTTCCTAACTCTATGGCTCCCCGTGGAGTGCCCCGAATTCCGTGTCGGTCGATCGGTCTTTTATAGGCGGAGCAGCCTATTAGGCCAGTGCAAGTCCCATTTTTTTATATGTTTTATATACTCATCTCTTGGTGTAAATCTGAGTTTTCGACCTAGGGTCACTTGAACTTTCGCCGCCATTTCGAAAAAACCAACCGAAATGTCGCCAAAATCTAGTTTTTTTTCAAATATCTCGTTTCCAATAAAAATTTCGGATAAAATAGCTTTACAAGTTTAGTAGAACATAAAATTACCTACAATTTTTTATGAAAAACATTTGCTTCTATCTCTAATAAATATCGAGATATGCAGTCATAAAAATGTGAATAAGTTTATAAAAACAGGTAAATTGCCCGACATGGTTTGGTTTTTTTGTGCGTTATCTCATTTCCAGTACAATTTTGTGAAAAAAATACTGTTATGAATTTTGAAGAAAATAAAATTTCATAAAATACTGTGATATTTCTTGTTTCTTCACATATTCTTTTTATTATAGATATATGTTCTTTTATTATTTACTCCTGGGCACTTGGCACCAGTCGTAATATTAGGTGTTTTTACGCCTTCTTATTATAGATATTTATAATTTTCTTTTTAACTTTTCTCTTGGCTCTGATCGATATTTAAATTTTTAAGGCTTTGCATATGTGTAGTAGGGATGGAAAATTCCTCCCCTACGTCACACAAGCCTTCATGAAAATTAGGCCCTTATTATATATAGAAACATGTGTTGTAACGTCATCAGAAAAGCAAAAGAAATTTACTACTCAGCAAAAATTACAGAAAGTAACAACAATCCCAAAAAAATATGGGAAATACTAAGAGAAGCCACAAACTCACAAACTACAAAAGAGAAACAAAGCATAAATAAACTTTCTATTGATGGACATATTGTTGAAACCTCAAAAAATCCTAAACTCGTTGCTGATCATGTAAACAATTTTTTATTAACATTGGTCCAAATCTTGCTTCACAAATCCCCCAGAGTGAAATCACCCAATCTACCAATTCAGAGGATCAAGCAAATAAAAAAAATATAAAACTTCTCTTCCGAACTGTAAGAAAAGAAGAAATTCTCAGTACAATTAAATCTCTAAAAAACACTTCTTCCGCTGGACCAGATGAAATTACGACCAAAATCCTTAAAATGCTGTCTTCGGAGATTACATTGCCACTGGAATACCTTATAAACCTAAGCATTACACATGGCTACTTCCCCTCTAACCTAAAACAAAGTATCGTAATTCCCATCTTCAAATCTGGAAACAAGACAGATATCAACAACTATAGACCAATTACTCTACTAAATAGCTTGTCTAAAGTTTTTGAAAACCTCATTAATGCACAACTTTTAAAATTTGTCGAGAGCCATAAAATACTTTCAAAAAAACAAAAGTACATCAGATGCCATTGCTAGTGTGACTGACTTCATTGTAAAAAGCCTTGATAAAGGAAATAAATGTATCTCAATCTTTTTAGACCTTTCTAAAGCTTTTGATACAATATCACATATTAAACTAATTAAAAAACTAGAGAACATCGGCATTTCGGACAAAGAGCTAAACTTCTTCAAAAGCTACTTAAATGGACGCCAACAACAGGTTAAAATACAGAATACTCTCAGTAATCAGCACTCAACTGACTATGGAATTCCACAAGGAAGCGTTTTGGGACCGACTCTGTTCTTACTGTATATTAACAACTTTTGCAACCTTGAAAGTCAAGGACACATTGTTAGCTTTGCAGACGATACCGTCTTATTATTCGAAGACAATAATTGGTCAGCTTTATTTAAAAAAGCTGAAGAAAATATTAACTTCATTAAAAAATGGCTAGATATAAACACACTTACCCTTAACACGAATAAAACTAAATATGTTACTTCAAGCATCAATACTACAGGCCAACCTAATGATGATTACTCCATAAAAATTCATAGCTGTACGAATTCCAATGAATGTAGTGAGTGCCCCAGTATAGAGCGCACTTCACAGATAAAGTACCTTGGCCTCACCATTGACCCATACCTCAAATGGAACCTACATACCCAGATCATTGCAAATAAAATTAGAAAAACAATACACTTCTTCAGATCCATAAGGAACTTTCTTAACTTACAACTCCTAAAAACGATTTATTTTGCAATCACCCAATCTATCATTGAGTATGGTATCATTGCATGGGGAGGGGGCACTTCATCAGCTCTAGATCCTGTCGAAAAGGCACAGAAAACAATTATGAAAATTATGCTCAAACTTCCTCTAACTGCAGACAGTGACCTTATATTCAAAATAAAAACTATCCTCATGCATATCTTTAAAAACAAACATGTGCTTTACACGTAACTCCAACAAAGACATATTGCAAGTTCCAGCACTCTCTTCCACCTTTGGTCAACGTAGCTTTAGATATTTTGCCACAAAAATATTCAACATTCTCCCAGAAAACATCAAACTGAGTCAAACACAGAGAGAGTTTAAAAAATATGTTAAAATATGGATACATTCTAATGATCGAGCCTATACTGGTGCCCTCACCCAAACGCCCAGTCATTGACAGTTGTTATTGTAGTAATAACCTTGCAGTTTATGAATTGTGTAGGTATATGCAAACAATAATGTTAACTAAAATAAAGTTTTTGCTGTATGGAAACCTACTTTACACATTTATAAAAAAACCATAGATAAAATTGCTAGAAACAATTAACAAAATTTCTGCCTCAATACAGGTTCACCTAGTGAGGCAGGCAATGCACAACTAAAAATACTGTATAACTATAATACTCCTGTGTAACCTTTCTGACGTTACTTTCTGTTTGTTAATTTTTCTGTACTGATTGATGTAATCTATTTGTAAACTACATTGAGTATGTAATTTTTTTTTTAGTTATATTGTTGTTATTTCATTGAATAAAGATTTTTTTTTTTTTTTTAAGCACCAGATTTAAATGTCCGGGTTTAATTTTCCCCACAGGAAAAACTAAACCCTTTCACACACTTCCCAAATGATCATCTGGTCAATCCACGTTATGCAATTGCACTATATGTATTATAATTACAAAACAATACAAGAACAACATGTCAACCTACCAGAGACCAGATGGGAAAATAATTCACCGACTCCAGATATTTTCATATCAGAGGGTTCGGCTCTGTGGAATTCCTAATTGAACCTATAAATCCTACTGATCCCTCAATATAAATATTTAAAAAATCTTTTGTAATCCTACATGTATTTAAAATTACCGATTTTTGCATTTTTATATATAAATTCTTTGACAAATCTAATACGCCTAAATTTTGAATCAGAGACCTAGGTATAATGCCAGTAGCCGAAATAACAAATGGTAATATTTTTATATTCCGAGAATGCCAAATTCTTTAATCTCATTTCCTAAATCTATGATAAAATAATAATAATAATAATATTTATATATATATATATATATATATATATTATTATTTCCTTTGATAACTACAGAAAGCTACTTAAAGCTCCCTTGTACTACATATCTTTATAGATATATATGTACTTGACTAATTAATACGTTATTTACGACCTTGAACGTAAATATTTTCGTATCTAAGTTGTAATTAAACTCCATCAAACGTTGTGTATTTTTTGATTTATGATATAGGACTTTAATTACTTTCATTTTTGTGGTAACCTTTTGATTCTAAAACAGGGCGTTGTGCTTCAAATTATATTGGTCTCTCTTGCAAATCTAAATTTAAATAGTTCCTCTAAATGAGCTAACATTCCTTTGTCACTTATTTTGATTCCCTACATCCTAATGAATTCGTAAATAACTGTACTAAACGACATTATACATGTTTAATTGAACAGATAATTAAATATAACTCAAATGGTTAATTGTTAGTAAATTTGATTATGATTGTTTCTTGTGTCTGCTTGGCATCCCTCCATTATGATTATGCTGCTATAAAGTATATATAAAGATGAATTTAGTAGGTTAATGTAATTAGTTAATTGTATATTTGACGAACTCAGAATAACCCTTTTCTGGCAAAATTTGGCTCCTTTTCCTCCGACAAGTAAGCAAGGTGATCAGGATCTAACTAGAAATTCGCACAATCTTTTGGCGCGGTTCAATTGATTGATACCTAAGTTATCGCGTCCCAATTTAACCTTCCTTTTCACCATCATGCACTGCCTTCGGGTCTTCACCCGAGCCCAGATCCCTCCAAATTCCTGCGCCTCCAAAGTCTACTATCTACTTAGGGCAAACCGGTTTCGTCCTATATACAATCATATACTCACGGTGTTGTGTGGAGATTTGGGTCGTGAATTCACGCCTCCACGTTCAAGAAATGAGCCGAGAGCGACCCGACAGGTCTCAAGAACTAGCTGTAAGTGAGTTCGCTTCATTCAATGAACATTATATAAAAAGATATATATGTAAACATACATTTTGGGAAGGTTTATAACTTGCAATACGAAGCTACTTGCATCGTATCCCAAGCTCGGATCTCGGAATTCTGCACAATTCTAAGCTTGGTAACCGAATGAATACATTCTAATAATAGGTTATATAAATAAATACTAGTATAATAAGATCTTATTTGGTGATATGTTTTGGAGATTCGCCAAAACTCCAAGCTTGTTTGTTTGGTTTAACGGTTTTATTTAAGAGACTCGTCATCTCTGTTTGCTTTGGTTAATGGTCTTTATTATTAGGAGTGACCACCGTCTCCTATTGGTTGAACTGTATTTTTGATTTTCCCCCCAAGGTTCAACATTTGATAAATTCTTACTATCCCGTGATTTTTCACCTGTTTCATGTAATTTTTCAATACATTTTATTAGGCTATTCCGTGATTTTTCAACTGCTTAATGTAAATCTTCAATACACTTTATTAGGCTATCCCGTGATTTTTCTAAATGCTTCATGCAAATCTTCAATACATTTTATTAGGCTATCCCGTGATTTTTCAATTGCTTCATGTAAATCTTCAATACACTTTATTAGGCTATCCCGTGATTTTTCAACTGTTTCATGTAAATCTTGAATACACTTTATCAGGCTATCCCGTGATTTTTCAACTGTTTCATGTAAATGATTGATACCTATGAGAGTAATTATCCCATAAAATTTTACTCGAATATTCCATGTAATTCTTCAATACAATTTATATGACTATCCCGTGATTTTTCAACTGTTTCATGTAATTCTTCAATACATTTTATTAGGCTATCCCGTGATTTTCTAAATGCTTCATGTAAATATTACTTGTCTAGCTATAACAAAATCTGATTATTTTTCTATTGTTTTGTTCGAAAGATATCTCTTCATGTTCAAATCAAAGGTTGTGTTTAATTTTAAAGCTCCCAATTTCTACCCATTGGATGAATCAAATTTTATTTAAGTGATGTGATAACAGGCACTTAATTAACTCCTTCCTAGATATCGTTGATTAGAGATTTCAATTTTCTTCATAATTGCGCAATATCATATATTCTATACTAACCCCTTCTTAACTATTCCATTAATTATTGGATTCAAATCAATTAATCTTTTTTTTTTTTTTCACATTCCTGATTACTATTCAGTCACGTCCCAAGGTTGTATTAAAACATCTGTCCTAGTGCCTTTGTTTACTTATTTAAGTTATCTAAGCATTTTCACTGACCTACTGATCTACTGAGTACACAAAACAACACGTGTGGGATATTGTTTATACAAAATACCTAACACTTTTTATAAGTCAGTTATCTGTTTATTGTGCAAAATTAATCCCCACAGTTTTAATATTCCATTTTTAATTAAATATTTAATCACCCTTTAAGGTTAAAAGATTTCTTTCTACTCATTGCATCATTAATCCCTGATATTTATTACGATACGTTCCGAGGTCATTCTAAACTTTCCATATATCCCCAATATAATTACAATTCATACAATATATGAATATATATATATGTGTAATTAATTATTATATAATTTTGTCTCAATAAGTAAATTAATAATATACAAATAAATAATTATACTATGATTGACATAATTCCTAATATCATAAACTTATTTCAATTGCTACATTTTAGCTGAAATTATAATAGTACATATATTAATAAAATATATACAAAACATGAACTTAAAAATTATCAAGCACATAATTATTTTCAATAGTATAGTTGAGTTCAAAGGTAGGTATTCGGAATCGATACCTTTTAAATTTAATATAAGTGTTTTGGTTAGATTTTTCTTGGAATAAATACATATATAAATATACCTACACACATTATTTATATAAATTTCATATATATAATATTTTAATATACATATCACACATATTGATCAAGTAATATTTTGTAATAATAATTAAACTCAAATACCAGCTACCTGTTACCTTCCGCTATCTCCTTGGAATCTGAAAATATTTATAATAGAAAAAAAACTCACCCCCAAAGGTTTTTCCTATCCGGGTGCTACACGGATAAAACCTTGTTGAAATTTCCCTACCTAATTATCTATTGTTTAAACTAAATTTTTAATAAATCTTTTCGACTGAAATTTTATTTTATTCTCGTTTAATCTAACTAAATTAAATAATATATAAAAGTTATCATTCTAAACTGTATTCTATTTTCAAAAACCGTTGATTAAATAATACTTTGTTAATTTACTTTAAACTTCACGATTAATTTCGAAATGGTAAAATGTTATTAAATTATTTTTATTCTTCCGAAGTTTATTTAGTAATAAAATATTATTATTTTTATTCTTCTTTTATTTTTTTATTAAATTTTTGAATTAATTAATTAATTTTAATTTTAGTACTAATCTAATAATAGATTAATACTTTGTGAAAAAATGTGCCGTGCAATTGTAATTATTTAGCCGAATTATTCTAATGGTAACTTTAATATTAATTATTGTTTAATATTAAACACTGTTTTTAAACTTTGCAAATAAACAGCACTTTCATTATCGCACAATAAATTATGGTTAATCACTTTATTTATTCTAAATTTTATAATTTTACGAGTAGATTTATTTCGACTAAACTATTTTTTAAATTAATAAAGACTTAACACTTAATTTAAAACACTATAATTAATTTAAGATTTTTGTTAAACTTTTCCATTTACACTGGTCGCACTTATTTATTTATTAACTCTTTTCAATTTGCACTATTTTTAAACTTTTCACGAGTAATTAAAACGTAAACTTTATTTTTATTTTCACTGAATTTAATTGCTAATTTTTCCAAGTCACTCACTGGCTTGTTCAATCTTGAACATGAATATTACTGAGTCACTGATTTTAACTGCAAATTTTTCTAAGTCACTGAATTTAATAGCAAATTTCACAAGTCTCAAAATCCCAACCACTTAGAGCTTTTTTTCCACAATTACCTAACGTTTCGTCGCGTCACACAAACCTCCAATTTTCCAAAACCGACGACTGACTCCCTCCAAATGCGTCTGCACCGGATTTTATACCTCCTCTCAGGTCCAAAAGAGTGTATCTGAATTTCCTTTGATAAGACAATCAAATCCTTATCAACTCGTAATGTTTCGAAATGCCCACACTATTATGTCTTGTTCGTACATAAGATCTTTTGTATCATTTCACTCATCTTGCTCTGGGCGGCAGCTAGTTTTTGTCTCGTATTTTCATACCTATAAGGTCCGAATTCAGTAAGTCCGTGTTAGATTGCCCTAACTTTCTTTGTTCTACTGGTCATACAAAATTAGTTTGAATATCATAATTATCGTGTTCCTTTTTTTCTCAATTCGTAAAAGGTCCGTCTTCAATAAATTATGTGTAGATCTCAATTTCTCGCATCTCTTGCAAATCATGATTAAGTTCATGTCGAAATCTTTCTCGCAAATTTTCCATCTTTATTTTATGATTTCCCCTCGAGCTTTTCTGTCTTCTATATGAACCTTTCCATTTAAAACCCTATTTTCTCTATTTACGTCGTAGATATGAATTTTCCCATTTTTTTCCTTGAATTTTCATTTATTAACGACGCTCTTTCTACGAATTTCCTTCTTTATTCTTGTGTTATTTTACACGTCCCTATAAATAATTATATTTCAAACCGTATTTATTAATTTCATGGATAACTTGGAGTTATATCGATTTTCCCCACTTGGATCACCCCCCTTTTACGTTGTTTACCCTTTCCCACCTTACCCCCTATAGTTCTCGATGTTTTCTGCCTCTTGGAAAATTTCATGTTCTATCTGTTATTAATTAATATATCATTTTTCATATTTTTATAGGAGATATTCCCAGTTTGACCCTTAAATATATGTCAAATTGACTATTTCGTCTGGACTCTCCCCCAAAATCTCTTTTACTCAAAATCCCATAAACCATAAGTGTTGACATCTGTTGATATTATTTTCTCTATGTACCGGGCCATAAATTCCTTTATATCTGAGAGTCATTAGATTTTATGGGATTTCTATAATCTAAATACTACGTAAGGCCTGGGTTAATTTTAATGGTCCTTTTAATGGCTTATTACGCTTATCTTAATAAAACCCATGTTCGAATCTTCATTGTTTATAAAAAAAATACACATGTGAGATCGACAACCATTTGTAACGTGTTATTTCTTCTGAAGTCTCTTGCAACTCTATGATTCACCCACCATCATAATTACGTAAAATGACTACTTTTTCTGAAGTAAATCTATCGCAATGTGTTCAGTATTATCACTCTCCCCTAGGTATACTATTCAATTTCCTCTCCAAACTTTGTAATTGCACTAAAACCTCTGAATTGTCCTCTCGTTCAGTCGCTACACTCTTTATAAACTCCCATTTTTTATGAAATTTTCTTTCCAAATCGTTTTCCTAATATCTCCGCTTCATCTTAAATTGATAACACTAATTTTCCATTTTTTTATACATTTTAATTTTTCCCTCGCATGTTTTTCCTCGAATTTGACATTTTCGGCCGTCAAACGTAGTCATACTATAGATGAAAACTCACCTAACAACTTTCTTTAAATTTTTCTCACCTCCTATTCAATTTTTCATTTATAAAATTTTCCATCGTTATCCACGTGTCTTTTTCCGCAATAAAAAAGGCTCCAATACGTTCGACATCTAAGGTTTCCGATCTCCTATATGCACCTAAAGTTTATCCCCAAACGTGGGTTCACTGATCGCTTGCCCTCGGATCGTCTCATGTTTATCATTTTAGTTCGATAACCCCTTGGTTCGGTGGGAACGAAAGGGTCATTAATTATCTCTTTAATTATCGGGTGTAAAGGTCAATCCTTTGTTCTCGTTGGTATACGCCTTCCCGCTTAGTGATTGGCTTGTTTAATTTCTTATAGTATTTGTCCCAATCTAATTGGCTGTCAAAATTTCAGTTGTTTGTTTTCAAGCCTAAAAAGGGTAAGTCCTTGCGCCGTGACAATTTTAATACCATCTGTGTTTTTTTTATCAACACTCATTACAATTAGGGTTATTATAGATCTCTACTGTCAATATGAACTCAATCAAATCTGCTCCGATAGATGTCGTAAGTGTGTCCGTTTTATAAGATATTGATATTATTATTTTTTTATTAAAGTGGGAAGCTACGATATTTTCTTATTTTCACTGTTGATTAATGCAATACATCACAAGAAGAGGTATATTTTTTTTTTTTTTTAATTCGTTTATTCCAGATCTCGGGGAGGGTGGTGCAGTCCCACGAGTTCCATATTATACATATATAATACATTAAATTAAAATATTTCAAGATGAAAGATATTTTTTTTTTACATAATGAAAGGAAATAAATAAAAGAAAATAATAACAATACAAAAATTAAAATAAAATTTGAAAAAAAAAAAAAAAAAAAGTTAACTTTTTGTTATCTATTTCATCAGGAAGTGGCTCCATCGCTTATAAATGGGACCCTGCCAGAAGTGGAATGCTGCCATCACAAGAGTGTTTTCGCTCGAGGCCAATCGCGTTCTGTAGCTGGTGATCCGTTTTTTTATTAATGTTCGGAATCCGGGAACGCGCCCTTCTTCAAACATCTCGGTGGCACTGCAGTACCAGGACAACCCAAAAAGCGTTCGATATGAATTGTTGTACTGTATTTCCATTCTTTTTAGTGACGCTTTGTTTTAATGTTTTATCGCAATCAGGTATCCAGGTTCTAATACAAAATTTTCACAAAAATTAGGTCAAAAACCGAATCAGAAGAAAAGTGTTGGCATAACTTGATTATTATTTTTTTAAACAATTACTGTTGAAATAACATGTGACAAACATAACATCAACATTAACCATCAATGTAATCCAAACATATAAATAAAATTAATAATTTAGGTACAAAGATGTGGTAAAAAAAATAAAAATAAAGTATTTTCTTAAAAAATACGACTATTTACTTTAGTTTCTTACTGCCACTTACGGGTCCCGAACAGCTTCAATATAGTATTCCTATGGCTCATCAGCCAAATTTGTGGTGACTGGGTCACAAATTCCTCGTCATCATCATGAACGAACAACGAAGGCTTCTACAGCATTCTCGCACGAGCTGCCGTTACAGTGAATACAGAGTAGGGAGCATTTCAAACCCGACTTTCTACATGTGCACTTTCCAGAGCAACCTCTTTTTGCATTGGCATGATATAAAGTTCAGCAACGCCTAAGGTGCAGCCTCCTTCATCATTGATACTGGAGTTAGTAACCCTACAGCGTCCTTCTTCCACCCCCATTCAGTTGGGGTGACCAGGCCAAGTCTGCACTTGCAAGTATGTTCTTGAAGCATATTTGCTGGACTGCATGATGGGTGGTAGCCTGGATAAATTGAATTTATTCCATTTCACTCCTTTGACAAAAAGAATGTACCTTAAATTTTCCAAATTTTATTTCTCATTGCCGCCATACAAAAGAGCGAAGAATTGTTCGGCAGCCAAAGTGATTGTTTCTCGCTTTGCTTTTAGATCTTGAAATACACGAATAAGTTTTATTCACTGAGTGGTTTTTGAGAAGAATATTACAAAAATTGTATACATCTTGACCAAACGGAGCACCGGACACAGTTGTGTCGCAGCCACTTATGGCATGAATGAATAAAATGTTTTCAACTATTTCAATATGTTTAAAACATTTGTTGGAGTACAATGCGTTAAGCGATTTTCCTTTACCAACTTTTTGGTAATATACGTTTGGAGGTGAGAGAGCTGTGAGGAGAACCAACAGGTCGATATCCTGACCAATGATTTTGACTGCATCATATTGAGATAATAACGACTTTGCTGTGGTTATTATGAGAACATCAGCATCCTCTTCAGCTTGTACTGTCGTTATTTGCGATCGTTCAAATGAGCCTCTGAGTAGGGAAATAAAACGAGACTTGTTCTTCTTATTTCCCAGAAGTTTTCCTTAGTGCTTTTCTTTTCAACCGAATCCGGGTATCCATCGAATACCACTACTGCATACTGCATTGGCTCCATAATGGTTTTGTGCATACCTGAAATATTACTGAAAAATGATTGAAAAAGGTTGAGTACAACCCCATACAACATTGTGCGATAAATATCCTCTATCAACTACGTGTATTTTACTGCTTTCCAGTTCTATGTTATTTGGTAGAGGGTTGAACAATGAGTAAAATATGCACTTGGTTGTCATGGAGCATGCCTTCCTCTGAGAAAGGAGACAATGGGACAGGAGATAGTTCATATTGGAAATATTCTTTATGTTCAATTTCACACTTTTTGGTAATATGCATACGGAATATGGAATAGGATGAATGGATCTATTGTCACAGTCACACCCTGATTTTGTATTCTGCTGGTCACCGCTGCAAGAGAAGCTATCGCATCCTTACGTTTTAAGTGTAGGTTTAAAAGTTCTGGTTGATAACTTTAGACATAGCAAAATTCCCAATCTTTTCAGTCTTGTGACAAGTTACTTTGCCATCCCGATCGTGCCACTGCTTATAGACGTTATCACGTTTGTTTGAGGAAATGGTTTATGGCAAGTAAACCAATCAATTGGAGTTTGGACGTCTTTATCGTCCCTCTTAATTTGTGTAGACCTCATCTCAACATGAACTCTGACGTTCCTGATTCAATCCTGGGGTAACCCCCTCTCGTTAATTTATAGTTTTTTTACCACTTCTAGGTATGTACCTTCATTATTAATTTTATTTATATGTTTTGATTACATTGTTGCGGTTATGTATGTTACATCTTAGTAATTGTTTAAAAAAAATAATAATCAAGTTATGCCGACACTATTCTTCTGATTCAGTTTTTGACCTAATTTTTGTGAAAATTTTGTATTATAACCTGGAAACCTAATTGCGATAAAAACATTAAACATATACCTACGTCTTTTATGAAATTTTATTCTCTACAAAATTTATATCAGTAATTTTTTCACAAAATTGTACTGGAAAAGAGATACGCACAAAAAACCAAACGAAGTCGGGCAATTTACCTGTTTTTATAAACTTATGCACGTTGTCACGACTGCATATCTCGATATTTATTAGAGATGGAAGAAAATGTCTTTCAAAAAAATTGTAGGTAATTTTATTTTCTACTAAAGTTGTTAAGCTACTTTATCCGAAATTTTTATTAGAAACGAGATATTTGAGAAAAACTAGATTTTGGCGCGATTTCGGCTAGTTTTTTTCAAAATGGCGGCAAAAGCTCAAGTAACCCAAGGTCGAAAACTCAGATTTTACATCAGGAGATGAATATATAAAACATTAAAAAAATTGGGACTACCGGAATAATTCCGATCGCGACCCCCTTTTTGGCGCTAATTGCACTGGCCTATATGTAGCCTATATTCTGAAATTCTTTAATAGGGGGGGGGGGTGACACTACGCCCCGGGGCGTGACATCCGCCCCGGGTGCCACCCATGCTAGCTACGCCACAGTAGAAAACCTTCAATATCGGGCGATAATAAAAATATACCTATGCATCAGTGAATAAATCACTAGACATAAAATAACGTCTGTGTTATTTTCAACGGTAATTTTTAACAGTATTTGAATATCTCTAATGTATTTAACAATATAAGCGTTGACGTTGTATGGAATTATCTTCAACGCCCAGTACTAGCGATACTTATGGAATTTATTCATGATTTCCCACAGCAAAAAGTTCTTGGAGGGTGTTTTTCGAATCATTACTTTCTATTCAAAAGCTGTTTAAAAGATTAGATACCTATCTACATCTACTCTTAACCCGAAGAGATTACTTTGCACGCGTATAAAAAAATATCATTCGTGTAATTAGTTGAAACGCCAATCAAAAACCTTCCATTTTAGAAAATCGTCAATTTTGAATCAATATTCGTACAACAAACATGCTTTAAAATCTTTATAGGTCGTTGAGAGCCCTTGCCCAAATTATAAAAAGTTCAAATTTTTAATTTTGAACATTCTTCGTTTGATATTTTGGCATTTGACATTTATGTGACTCGTGCTACATTCCATAAGTTTTAATGAAGTTGTCAATGTGCTCAAAAACTGAAAGCCATATCATATTTTTGTACCGTTCGATTTATTTTATTGGCTCTATACCGATTATCTTTACTTCTTGTATATAATAATGGTATATGAGCAACAACGAGCCCTTGAAGTTAAATTTTTAAAATATTATGAATAAGATTCTCAGGACTGAAGGACGTGGACGTAAATTACTTCCTCGTTGTTTTGATTTGTCAAGGCTCTAGTGAACACGTGTCGAGGGATTGTTAAATTAACTTAAATAAAATTTACAGAAAAGTTTGAAAAAAATACATATTTGACACATTAATGATCAAAATCAACAAACCTATTATTAATTCATTTATAATGACAGCGATAACAACGAAAACTGCGTTTAAAATGCGAGACTCATAAATATAGATTATTTTGTTTTTATGGAAAGCAAATACCTAAAAATTAAACAAACACCTTGTTTTAATCACTAATTTTATTTATTTAAATTATGTTTGGCAACGGATATTGTTGTGTTTAAAAATTCTTTTTCAAAATTTTATGAAACCAAATTACGAATAATAAATAAATGAAAACCTGTCCCGATAAGACGAGAGGTTCTGGGTTCGAGTCCTAGTTGGGACCGTTATTTTTTATTTTTCTGTGTCTTGTTCTTTTTCATATTTTCGTTTAGATCATTAGCGATATTTTCTTCTTCATTGAAAACAAATTACTTTGTATATACGACTTATTTAATAAAAATTATTAACATGTTTCGAAACCAATGGTTTCTTCGTCAGGATTTCTATAAATTTGCGATCAATAAAATTATTGAAGAAACGATATTTATTTATTTGTAGCGCGTAGTGGAAGATTCTGTTATTATAGATAGAAAACTACGTTAATTTTTAGTTTTTTTTTAATATAAATTTTACGTGTTTTTTGGTTTGGCGTACACATGTAGACTTAACTATATAAAGGTGAAACGCGGTTTTCATTGTATAATATAGTGAAATTTGAATGCTTCAAACTCGTGAAAATCAATTTTGAAACAAAACCGGTATCATTAGTATGTAACTATAGTAATTACTACCCTTACCCTACCTTGTGCTAAGGTGATACTCTCCTTAAATATTTTAAGACTAAGAGACCAAGACTATTATTTAAAGTACAGGTCTGAGTTAGAAAAAGTGGCATTGTCTACTCCTTGCTAAGAAAAGACGCAAAAACCTTTGTCAGGGGTCATTAATATTATTTTGCGAGCACTAAGTAGAAGAGAGGTAGTAAAACATATAACTAATGTGTTTTTCTTGTTACCTATATTCCTACTCAAGATTTTGTTATCTGGTAAGAATAGTAAGAGTACAGACGGCTGTATAGTTTGAATAGTCTATAATATCTTCATACCTCGTGGTATGGTTCATCCATTAGCTCGAGGTATAAATTAACACCAAACAGATAGTTTGCTCTTGGAAGTTTAAATATGCTCAAAACTATGCTCCACCTATTTTGTTTTCTTGATTATTCCAGATCTCAGGGATGGTGGTGCAATCCCACGAGTTCCATTTTATAATACAAAGAGTTTATCAAAGAAAAAATAAGAATATTGAAGGTAGTACATGGAAAAGAACAGAAAAAAACCATAGAAACCATCCCTTCGTTCAGAATACAATTTTTGATGTTCTCAAAAGTTGTCTTGACAGAAGCAAATTCCTGTGATATCTTGAACAAAACCATTCCTTTGTTAAGAATATTATGAACTAAATATACAATTTGACTGTCCTGCAACGGGCAATAAATTAAAAAGTTAATGTTTTAAATTCACACGCGGTAGAAGTGAAACCTTCAGAAAACTAAAGTAGAAAAGAGTGGGGAGAGACCACGAAGCACTTTTTTTATCAATGGTATCACCTGGTATCGCGCGTTTTCATCCCGCGACCAAATATCCCCGACATAATATAGGTACTCTGACAAAATATCCCTCGACATAATATCCGAAGGACAAAATATCCTACGGACGAAACATCCTCCAACAAAATATTTACTAAAACCTTACCTAACCTAACTTAACCTAACCAAACCTAACCTAACCTAATCATATTTTATATTTTACTATTTTTGAACAATAATTTATGGTCTTTACAGAATTGTTATTTTTCTCCCCTTTTACTATTTTTGAACAGTAATTTATTGTCTTTACGGGTTGTATGTATTATTTTTACCCCATTTTTGTTAGTTTAGGTTAGGTTAAGTTTTAGTAGATATTTTGTTGGGGGTTTTGTCCATAGGACATTTTGTCGGAGGATGTTTTGTCCGTAGGATAGTTTGTCGGGGAAATTTTGTCGGGAGGTATTTTGTCGCGGAACCAGTGCACCTTTTCCTATTTATTTGGTCAACTTATTATTACCAAAGGAAACAGGGTTTCATTTTATATATAAATATATAGATATTCCTTATATATTATAATATTTCCATTCTCCCCAAACCTATTGTCACTACTATTGATAGCTTAGGCCCTTGTTGTACTGCGTCACAATATACCAGTTCCGCTGTGCGGACGACCTATAAATATTTAAGTAGCTGACCCAACAAACGTTGTTCTGCCGTATAAATTATTTCTAGTGAATATTTTGGTTGTTAAATAAAAAATAACTAATGTATTGTAAGTGTGTGGGGATGGGATCTATGACAGAAAGAGGAATGGAGCGCTGTAGACGATGACCACCGATAATAACAAAAAAAAACAACTAAACTAGGAAAACGAAATAAAGAAAGTAAATATGAATTTCGAAGAGCAATTGAGTGTACGATATTTTTTGTCAGTCCGTCTTTAGCCAACACAAATAAGCTCGATAGTTTGCTCACGCGAGAACATGATGCCGAATGAAATATCAAAATGACGCGACGCTTCTCGTGAATGTCTTGCACATGTGTGGATGAAAGTTCGGTGAGGCGGACGTAGTGCCATCTGTCATTACCAACATAAATAATTTCGTTCTGTTTAAAATACGAAAGACGGTTAAATTTGTCCAAACAAAAATACTAAAATCGCGATTAAAACGTGGGAGGGTGGAGGTGGGGGGTTAAAGTTTGGGATTATAGGTACTTTTTGATGCCAAATAAAAAAAAACTAAAAAAATATAGATTTTTTTTCTGGATAGGGACACCCTAATCATCTAGCGATATGAAATATACTTTAAAACCTTATCTCATACCTAGTAAATATACATAAAATATTTCATAAAAATCGGTCAAGCCGTTTCGGAGGAGTGCGACCACAAACACAGTGACACGAGATTTTTTATATTTAAGACGATGTACCCAAGCATGAAAATTTTGGCCGTATTTCTGAAAGGCAATTTATGTCGGTGGGTAACTCGTGGTTTGTTTCTCGTAATAAAACTACATTTCTTCTCACTGATCTGCGCTTGATGGTAATATGAAATAATATTCGATGAATGTGAGTATATATATATATATTTTTTTTTTTTTTTTTAATTTCAAAACAGCGTTTCCTTGTAAATGACGACCTCCGTAGTCCAATGGGTAAGACTCTTGACTCACAATCCGGAGGTCGCGGGCTCGAACCCGGTATGCGCAAATAAATTTTATTTGATTAATTTGTGTTTTCACAATTAATTCATTTACAATAATATCTAGTATATTTGCGGCATGTTCCAGAGTGGAAGATACTATCAGTATCGCCCTGGTGTAAGACCACCATTCAGAATTGAAACGTTGCTTGAAAATGGCTTTAGCCGTGTTTAGTGACCAGATCTGAATAGCCAGGTACTTCCCAACCTTCTTCTTCCCCACCTCCTTTCCCTCCCCACTACCTTCAGCCTCACAACATACCCCAATTGGGGACGCTATAGTCTCACTGGCTCCATTGGGAGCAGTTGAGATTCTTGTGCGGTATTCTCTGTAAAAAAAAAAAAATAACGATTTTAATTTATTTATATTTTTTCATTAAAAAGAAACAAACAGTACCTACATTGGTTACAGTGATTTACAGGTAAAATATTTCATGGTGGGTACCTATGATATTATGTTTCTTTGTAGTGTCTTATTTATGGTATGTATATGTAGTAATAGGGTAGGTTAGTGTGAATATGTGAGTATGTGCGAAGTGGTGACGTGTGAAGGGATGTAAATGCGCGTTGAACAGTTTGTATTATTGCCATAATGCTATTTTTTAATTTGGGCAGTGAATCGGAGAAAATATCGATGTTACTATTTAGGCATTTGGGAGGCGGGAATGTGTACCGCCGCCCCGGGAACCTTTATTGGATAACCAACACCTCTGCCATAGGTCACCCCAAGTGGTTCGCTACGTTTGGTAATTTAGCAGGGGTGCCCGGGTTCATGGGGTGAGGTTTGTCTAGGTCTTGGAGGCGGATGATACTGAACATACTGAACCCCAGATTCCTACCCACCCCTTAAACCCTTTTCCTTCCCAGAACTCTCCTCCTTCCTTTCCTAAAAAAACCCTCCACACAGCATCCCCAAAGATGACATAGGCCCTGAGGGAAATTATTTTCCTCAGGGCCTCCTGTGTGGAGCTCATGTAAAAAAAAAAGAAAAAAAAAAGGCAAATATTATTGAAGAGCACGGTTAATTGGCGAACTGCATTTATTTTGTAATTAAGCGTGTGGAATAGTTCTGTATGGCGTGTATGTCTTAAGGGAATGTTAAAATTAATTATTTAAAATAAATTAATTATTAAATTTATTATTATTAAATTTAATAATTAATTTATTTTAAATAATTAATTTTAACATTCCCTTAAGACATACTTTATTATATTTCAAATAAATTATTATTATTATTAAATTTGATGTGAAACTCATGGAAACGTGAAAGAATCAATGACCTGCAAAATAAATATTCTGTTTTCTTGGCGTAGGTAAATATTACGATTGTTAAAATGGTGACCGGCCGACTCAGAATGAAACCAACTCAGAAGCACCTCAGAAAAGACAATAAGAGTGATGATAAAAAATATAACAAAATTGATTAAATAGGTTAAGTTAGGTTAGGGTTACCAGCTATTTTTAAATGATTTTTTCATAGCTTTTAATGACCTTTCTAAGGTGTTTCTGAGTTGTTTTCATTCTGAGTAGGTGTTTCGTATAGGTGATAAGTGGGAATGTGGTCTGGTTTTACCGGGTAGTCCAATTGAAGGAGCTTCTGAAAACCGACGCGCAGATGGGAGACACGTCCAATACGTGCCCAATTTCCATACACGGATGATATCTGCTTCCTTAGACCTTAGATGAATAGATCTGAGGATTCGTTCTTGTGCAACTCATAAGTTCAGCTCTGAAGCGATTAGCTGGCGTTTGCGTTTCTTTCTTCCTACATCGAGATCGCAAAACCCAGGTATTAACCCAGTATTCCCCATATTACAAAGACCCATTCCCGGAAATAAAGTGAGACCTGAGAATTCCCTTAGGGCTTCACGTTCAGAAAATTATCGTCTTCGCAAAAATACCTATAAATATTTCCCTTTTCTCTGATCGTGATCGGGAAACTTACACTTTCTTTACATAAATATTTCTACGTACATATTTAGCATAATTGAAATAGTAAATGTTTTTTTACATTAACTCCACACGGAGGCCCTGAGAAAAATAATTTCCCTCAGGGCTAATGTCATCTGAGATGGAGGGTCTTTTTGAGGAGAGGGAGACATGAACATTAATTAATTGGTCTTGGTCTTGTTTTTGGAAGGAGGAAACACAGAGGCTGGCAAATCGTTCTAAGGTCGAGCTGTTGAACACAAGAACGAGTAGAAGAAGCGTCCCGTTCTCATGTGACAAATAGTCACTTCATTTGGATAGGGTTGTAACTGACATTTTTTTCAAAAATGACCTTTGAACGCCAAAACATTTCTTTTGCTTATTTCTATAACCAAAATAATTTTCAGAACCATCTGTGTTGTATTTTCGTAGATATAAGTATGACAAAGTTCTAACTTCAAGCTTTTTTAATAATAATTCATTTTACAAGGTTCTAACATCACTTACACTCTCTATTTTGTTTGTATCTGACAGTTGATCTTAAATACGACGCGCATTATGGTCCGTCATTTCATTTGGATAGGGTTCTAACTACGTCTTACCATTTTCTAAGGTTTCTAAGTTTCCAAAGCCAAATTTTAGTTTATCTTATTTTATCTTATTTTAATGGAAAATATTTTAACAGGGCTTGGCCCTAGCTAGGAATAGCATTAGTTTAATGTAATTTGAACCTTGTGCAATGAATTATTATGCTCTAGCTGGTTACACAGGGTTCTATTTGTATATTTAGGTATGTTATAAAAGGGTAAGTTTACGTCCTCTTTAAATACTTTCTTTTAAAATATGTTCAATTAAAATACTTTACACAAGGTTCAACATCAAAATCGGAAATTTGTAAACAGATTATGAAAAATCATCTCTGCAAACTTTGCAAATCATCTTTGCAAACAAGGTGAAGGGAAGTTAAAACCCGGGAAGGGAAGTTAGTTAATGAAGTGACGAAATGTCAACTGTGAACGTAAGTTGGGTGCCCGGTTGGCGTGTTTCCCGACTATGCAACGGTGCCGAAGGGATCAATGACGCTGGTTCCGCGGAGCATCTTCCATTTGAATACCGGTAGAACAAGGATAGCATTCTCACCCGACGCCTGTGTTTTAAAGATTGCAATCCGTCTGTTAAGTTAGAAGAATCTATCAAACGGACCGCCCGTTTCTGCACGGAGTCGAGAGTTTTTTTCGGGTATGTTAGGGCTCTAGACCAGAGGTGGCTGCCAAATTCAACCATGGGACGCACTTATGATTTTTACAGGGTTAGTAGTTGTGTACTATTAAAGTATCTGCGGGCCCTGGTAAATGTAACGTGAAGTTAGTATAACGCGTTGTGTCGCTAATTACCATAGATGACCTATCACTGTAGAATTCCTAGTCATCTGGCAGACATGACCCGTCAGCCGGTTATTATTCTATCTAACGATGTGAAAAATTATGGTCTGTCATCAGGCGGGACCTATCGCAGTATATACGGTGAATAAAACGAGTAATTTAATAGTCCCCTCGAAAACTGAACCGTCACCAAATGATGAAACCAACGATGACAGCGGCCGAAAGTAAGATACCTTAAAAGATATTACTTCCATCATCACAAATATAGTTCTAGGGCAGGGGTGGTGAACCTGCTTCTTCAAACCTTGACATTTTAGATACTTAATAGAAAAACGAGATTCCAAATTTGAACGAATCCTAATAAATTATAAAATCATAATACAAAGTTTTTTTCTATAATATGAATATACATATAACGAATACAATCAGTATTTTAACCTTGATATTTTCACCATATGAATATATAGGTATTCCGCAAATTATATTAGAAACTGCATGATTTTAAAAAAATATTTGGACTATATTTATTTTGACGGCCTCCGTGGTCCCGAGGTAAGACTCTCAACTCACAATCCGAAGGTCGCGGGTTGGAACCCGCGAGTGCAAATAAATTGTATTTGATTAATTTGTGGAATTTCACAATTAATTAATTAAAAGTATATTTGCGGCACGTTCCAGGGTGGGAGATGCTCTCGGTATCGCCCTGGTGTAATTCAGAATTGAAATGTTGCTTGAAATAGCTTTAGCCGTGTTTGGTGTCCAGATCTGAATAGCCAGGTACTTCCCCACCTACCTCTTCCCCATCTCCTTCCCCTCCTCACAACCTTCAGCCTCACAACATACCACAATTGGGGATGCCATAATCTCACTGGCTCTAGACGGGAGCAGTTGGGGACTCTTGTGAGGTATTCATATAAAAAAGTGTAAAAAAAACTATACAATCGCAGAATAATTATTGGTAAATATGCATTAGTTTTGACCTTGCTCAAAAGCATTTACTGTTTTGTGGTCCTAGGACTTTTTAGGTTCATGTAAATATAGAGGAAACCGATTTCCTTCATTGACATATGTCATTTATTCCAATTAAATTTTCCTGTTTTAAATGCAATTGTAAAATTGTAAATAAATTTAAATTTAGTCGCACATTTTTGTTTTTAAATTTTAAACTATTTTAACTTTCGAGAAATCGTCTTGACAATGTTAATTCTATATTCAAAGTCCTAACGAAAATACAGCAAGATTTTGACTATTTGCTCAAGATGTAAAAATTCTAAAATGCAATTTAAGTATTTTCGATTAACCATCCCCGTCGTAGGGGTACACAAAAGCTTTATTTCTATGGAGAGGCTGTATCAGCGTAAACTTTCAATACTTTTTAAAATTCTTACTTCGTGTCTAGACAAAAACTAAAAGCTCTTCGTCTCCATTAAAACCAACAATACACTTTAGTTCTCGAAAAACACGAAAACCCTTATTTCATCTCTTGGTGCCCTATCCTATCAGACGTTGGCTATCATGAAGGCAATACACCACCCATTAAAATGTATTAAAAATATAATTCTAGACTTTATTTTTTTAATAAAATTGTTTTAATGATATATTATTATGTTTGCACGATTCATGTTTCTTATATCTTATTGCTTACCTCAGGTTAAGTTTAGACCTGAGTAAACAATTACTGAAACATGTGAAAGATGCAATGGGATATAGTCTGACTGGCCTCAGGCAGTTGGAAACAGGTGGAAGCAGCATTCTGGGCGTGTACACAACTGCTAACCCTGTACAAATCAAAAGTGTCCCCCCACGGTTGAATTTGGCGGCCATTTCTGGTCAGGAACCTCAAAATACCTGAAAAAACTCTCAACTTTGTGCAGAAACTGGCGATCCGTTTGATAGATTCTCCTAACTTGACAAACGGATTGCAATCTTTAGAGGACAGGCGACGGGTGGAATGCTATCCTTGTTCTATCGGTATTTCAATGGAAGATGCTCCGAGTAACTAGCCTCATTGATCCCTTCGGCACCGTACATAAGCGTACACGCCAAACGCGCGTCCAATATATGTACATGGTTGACATTAGTCACATGAGAACGGGACGCTTCTTCGACTCGTTCTTGTGTTCAACAGCTCGACTTTGCCGGCCTCTGTATTTCTTCCTTCCTACATCACGGGTCTTTTAAAGACCAGTGGAGGTTATCCACCTCTTACCCGCCCTGGTATAAGTAACTGATGGTTACGCTCTCGCAAGATCCTAATTTTTTTTTGTTAAACGAAGCTACATTTATTTATTTTGAACGAATCTAGACCTCCAGTGTCCTTGCATACGTTGTTAATAAGCAGTATGCAAGTGCTTAACAGGAAAAACAAAATGCAAAAAAAATAGGTTAGTAAGACAAAGATAAATTAAACATGAGGCAGCATTGCATCTGTAAAAACCTGCAAGCACCTGCATAAAATAGAGAACATAAGTAATACAATAAATCTCAAATCGATTGGCAAGTACCAACAAAAAATGTGAATGAAAATAATAAATAAATAAATAATATAATCTTTTCAAGCCCAATGTTTATTCCTCTCTCTCCTCAAAAAGATCCTCCACACAGCATCTCAGATGACATGGGCCCTGAGGGAAATTATTTTGAGTTAATGTAAAAAAAGTTGGATCGTTTGTGCGGTATTAACGTAATTTTTTTGGTTTTTAAATGTGAATACAATTTAAATGAGACTCGAGGTATATAAAAAAACAACACAACAGAACACAACGTGTTGAAAGACATACAAAATAATGTTTGTTAATGTCGACTGAGTGGAACTAAATGTTTACTCAGAATGTTTTTAGTCATTTTTCAGTAGCATTTAATTTCGTGTTTTTGTAGTATTGTTTATCTTTACTGAAGCAAGGATGGTTTATGGCGTATTACGAGGCATTCTTACTTTGTTTTATTTACATTTACCTATGTTATGAATGTTTAGTGGAAATCTTATAAGTTAAGTATTATTAGAAATTCCATTAGTATATGAAAATGGATTAGCAAACGTGATTATAGTTGCGAAGATAATCTAATCACGAAAGGGTTAAGCAAAAGCTAGGGTCTTGTTAATAGTTCAAAATAATCAACCAGCGTTTATTGAAAGTGTTGTTCTAAACCTAATTTACAAAGATAACTAAAATGTGTAAGTTAAATCGGTTTATACAGTTTATTAAATTCTCCTGGCTTAAGTTATCTTGCTCAAGTTATCTTGCATCAGTTCTTATTTAATAATTGACTCGGAGCGCCATCGCGAGGAAGTAGGAAGAAGGAAGTGTGAGTAAGGTAGGAAGATAGTTCCCACCTCGCTGTGGCAATTCATCATCGTTAGGGGCTCGTTGAAAACTATAGCTGCTCTCCGTAATACATCGGCGATTCTAAACTTTCAATATCCTCGTTCGGTTTAATAGTGATTGATATGATGTAATGATTTTCATATCTTAACACTCGAAAGGTATAATAACCGCTGATGTAAGAAAGCGGAGAATGGGTTGAATTGGAAATGTATAGGGACTGGAAAGAATTCATAATCTGTTCTTTCAAAAGGTACTAATTTGATTATTTTATGAAAAAACACTTTTTTCATGTTATGCTTTAAAATATTAAGATGAATTATTTGTTTGCGCCTGTATGAGTATATACTGAATACAAATATGAATAAATAGTTTTGTCTATGTAAATACTCAGTTCCAAAAAGACATGCAGATACATTATTGAAATGAACCACCGCACCGATGCAATATTGTATTTGTATGCCTTTCTTCAATGAATTGAATTTATATTCACATATAGGACAAAACTATATATTCTGATTTCGTGTGTGTATGGGCACAAACAAATAATTCATCATGATATTGAGTATAATTTGCAAAAAGCGTTTTTTCCTAAAATAATTAAATCAGCGCCACCTCTGAAAGAGCAGGTTTTGAATTGTTTTAAGTAAAGTTTCTTTTACTAACCGAACAAGAAAATACTTTTTAATTTCCGATAATTGGTGGATCTTTTCCGTATGAGTTGTCAAAAAGTTTTATGTGGGTTGGAAAATACAATATGTTGTTTTCTGTGAAAATTTATTTCTACCTTGTCTTTTTAACTTTTTCATTCTTGACAGTTTATCCCTCAAATCTAAACCCTTACAAAACCTGTCATAGCGGTAAAAATAAATATGTACCTAGCGCCTTGGTTTATTTATGTGAATAGTTTTAAGTTGTTTTCTAGCCCGGAAAAGTTTTCTTGTGGTGATAATTCACAAAAATGGCGCTTAGAAAGTAGATAAATTTATTTTTTTCGTATAATGTGCTTGACCTGGTGAATGCTATTAGGTAATAAATACAATAAAAGAATCCGTACTCCATTTCACGCTTCTCATACTAATTTTATGTACATTCTTGTTCACAGAGATTGTATCGTGTGGGGAATGAATCTTGATCTGTCGACATACTTCAATTATAATAACATTTCTTCGTTTGAAAAGCAAATACATCTCGTACTTGCAGTTTTGCAATAATCCATGTTTTAATTGTAAGTTTATTATTTGATTAGCACCTACTTATTATGTTCTTATGTACATATTTGTATATACAAATTATGTAAGTATTTTTTTTATTTATTTATGTAAATGCCCAAAGGATGTCTAAGTAAATAAGAAAGGAAAATATAGGATGAATAAAAATAACCATTTCTGTTTTACAGGAGAGGATTTTAACGGAGCCCGCTCGGAGGAGATAGCTGTAACGATTCCCTCAGCAACGGTGACCTGTGAGAAGATTGACGGACACGAACGGATCATCTGTCCACAATTTTGAAGTCAGCTTTATAAGTTTCTCAGACTATAAAGAATAAGACTATATAATACATCAGCAAGATACCAGAAAACTATTAAAATCCCAAAATTTAATACTAAGCACATTCAAAATTCCTATCTTTATCTAGGCATAATCTATTATAACAACCTCCCATTAAAATTATTAGCCATCGAAAATATGCAGGAATTTAAGCCCAAATTAAAAAATTACCTTAAACTGCTATAAAAGTCCCAAATATGTTTACTTTTTATATCTTAAAGTCTGCTATTATATAAATCGTTTATTCCTTCTTTCTCTCTCATTTCTTAGTTTCTATCAGCCTTACTAAAAAAAAACACAGCGCGACCGATTAACTGTATTATTGTAATAACATAATTAAACCTCGTATACACTAAAACACGTTTTATTACCAATAATGTTTCTTACGTGGTCACGCTGTTAAAACGCATTGAAGATATGACAACGTTGTATATGGTTTTAATTTACTAGGAAACAATTTTGTTTTAATTTTTCTCCGCAAGGGGCATCATTGGCGCGCCTATGCATTAGTTCTTCGGCCCGCGACAGCCCGCGATGACAAAACAGCTCGGTGTGTTTTATGGCGGGATATCGAAAATTTTGTGATTTTACTTAATAATTTCTATTGTAGTGACGAATTTACTTTTCTGTTCACATAATTGATATATTTATCATGTTATTTGTGTGGTTTACATCAGTTTAATCAAGTTATTGTACAAACGCCGTACTTTCAAAGTTGAACTGTCAGAATATTGTTTTTTATAGGTTAGTTAAAAGATAAAATTTTCATTTTAAGATCTTTATTTTAAGAGAATTTCTTAATAGTGATAATTTTTTATAATATTAAAATCTAATACATGTGTTCGTAAACGTATCAAAAAATTAACGTCTTTAGAGATGCAAGAAATCTGTTTTAAATTTCGGTATTATTTCTAAGTTATTTTTTTGGCAATAAAAAAAACTTTGAAATTTTTTATTATTTTTTTATTGTATACACGATGAAAAAATGAGGTGATAGTTTCCTTCCAAATTTATTACATAAAAGGACTTTATTTTTTAAATTTTGATTTTATTTAAATTTCTCTACATTTTGGTCAAAAATGTTGTGGGAGGAAATTTTTTTCCATTTTTTCCGAGTTTGAATCTTAAAATATGGCAGTTTTTGAAAGCTAAAGTGTATTTCAAATACACAAATCTTAAAGGTAATTTTATCTAGTTTTCATAAATGGTATTTGTTTTTACGACATCTTCAAAAATAAGAAATATATAGAACATTCAAAATATGGAAAAATTACAAATATCGTTCGGACATCAACGGTTAAAACAGAGATAAACTACCCTCTCAGGCCGTGGGAACCATGTGTATTTCTTTCAAAGAACAAATTTTTAATTAGTAATGTTTTCACATCCGCGGCCGTTTGTCAATTGAATAAAATTTTCACTGGGTTTTTTAGTAAGGCTGAATATCTTTAAGTCTACTATTATATAAATCTTGCGTTCTTTCTTACATATCCTTTACTTATTTTATTAATTACAATAATTTTTGTTAATAACTTACATGATTCTTTAATTTTATTAATGATTTTTAAATTTATTTTATGATTTTTTAAACTTACCATGATTTTTATTTTTAAATTTATTCATGATTTTCTATCCTTACTTATTATTTACATTAGCCGTCATTACTAACTTACACGATCTTTTAATTTACTAATTGAGCTAGAATTCCCTCACCAAATACAAGAGCATTGTCTCTTTATGGTGAGGAAAGGCAATTTTTTGTGTTTTTGTTAAAAACTTATGTAACTATGTAACCGATGTAACTTCATATGTATTTTTAATCAGTATTGCCAAAAAAAAAAAAACAAAATAAAAAAAAAGATTTCTAAAGTGTTGAATGAGCTACCGGCTTTCGTCCTTCCTTCTTCATTTAATCCGGAAATCTTCAAGGCAACTAACAAATTCTTAAACCATCTCACAACGTTGTTCAACCGAATGTTACTAAAGTCCCACAATGGTGTTTTTTTGAGGCGTTATTTTTTTTTATTTTAAACATCTGCTGGAAATAACTGGAGTTGCTTGAGAACACTTCATTTTGTCACGCGTCCGTGGAAATACTCGTATATCTGCAAATAGAGCTGGGTATCTTTCACCACTATTCTGCATCCTACAGCTGAGCATAATCCAAGGCAGCAATAACCATAAGCAAGGGGAATAATTGCCATGACTAGGCAGCTCATAATGTTGTGAGAATTATGGCAGTTCTTCCTTATCCGTCTTTATAGCGGGGATAAATTGTAAACGCTCTCTTTGTAATGGGTTTTATAAACATGCTTAAGTACCTACCTTAAATTGTTTTACACCTTCCAAAAGTAGCCGGTGTTGAAAGGAAATTCGGAAGAATTTGGGGTTTTGAATGTTTTCAAACAAATACTAAACGTTTATTTTATGATGTTTTTTTTAAACCAGTTAATGTCCTCATTCAGGCTATAATAAATCATTTCCTTCGGTATTAGTTGCCATCTCGGTGGCATATTATTTATTATAAGCACTGAAAAAGGGACTCGAAGTTGCTTCTTCGAATAGAGGTTAGGTACTTTGAATGGAGTGATAGTGCACAGTTGTTTGTGTAAAGGAGGAGAATTTAACGATAATTGTAAAATCCTGAAGAAAACCCCAAATGTCAAATATTCGAAAAAGATAAAAGAAATTTAAAAAAAAAAATAAAAAATAAAATTTAAAAATGAGAAAATCTACTTTTATACGATTAAGAAATATCCTAAATCATTCAAATATTAAAATGGTTTACTTTGCTCTCATACAGTCAGTGCTGCAGTACGGCATAATCGCATGGGGAAGCATCTAAAAGAATAATCTGTATCCGATAGTAACAACACAAAAAATGATCATCAAAGTTATTATTAAAAAACCACGAATTTTCCCAACCAGCGAACTTTTTGAAAAATTTAATGTCCTTCCGGTATCAAAACTATTTTAAAAAAATGCTATTTTAACAGTTTTTAAAGAATCTGAAGTGTCCTCAACACGAAGTATAAGACCAAGAACATCTGGGAACATGTATGTACCTAGATGCAATACGACAGCTGCACAACACCATTATGAATATGTAGGTCTAAAGCTATTTAACGATTTACCCGATGCAATAAAAAGTGAGAAAAACTATTTTGAATTTAAAAAAAACTTTCGTTGTATTTTTACAGATAAGCAACAGATTATTAACTTATTTTTATCGATGATTTTCAGATTTATTCTGTTGCTCATATTGTATTGATATTTTATTTCCATAATTATAGTATTTTTCTTATTGTACCTACAACATTTTGTAATAATATACAGTATTTTTGAAAGAATTCTATTTCCATTTTTGTAACTATACATAGGTATTATCTATAAGCAGTTCTAAATATATAGCGTAAGTACATAGACTAGCTCCCTAGTTAGACCCGAGAAAATTTCTCTACTAATTTGGTAACCAAAAAACTGATTAATGATATGTATGTATATTAATATTATTATGAACATTTAGTTTTTTTTCTAAATAAAAAATTTTTTAAAAAATTATGCTAATTAAATTTAGTGATCATTGATAAAGTCATACTAAAATCTATCTTAAATTAAATTATTTAGATGCCTTGCATTTATTAAACTTCATCGTTAGAGGTTACTTCTGAGGTTCGAATAGATATTATTAAAAAAGTGTTATCACCTTTAGGTCTGCAAGAGACCCTCCAACAAAGAATCTATAACTTGTTACGAACTCCTAGCCAAGCGTACTACGTCCTACCCACCCCTAGATGGGTAGGACGTAGGACGTCCGTTGGGTACATATATATGACTCCAACTGAATCTACCATCACCACTCTGGCACGGCTTTATTAAAATCCACTTACTTTGCTCCTTTATCAATATTAATTTTAATTCTTACTCGTACAAGTCTCAGAAGTCTAGCAAAGTGGTTTTCTGTTCAGCAGTCGAGGGTTTTCTTCCAACTTTATTATTGTTTTATTATATTAAGAAGATAAATATCATTATTATTTGTGAAAAACCATTACATAACCTTTTACCTCAATAAACGATTTAATATTTAATAAAATGAAGACAATATTAGCGAAACTGAATCGAAAATCTGGGTCAAAATTCCGGGCCACAGCTCTAACCACTGAGCTAAGGTGTCTCTATCCGATTCGGTCATTTTTAACTGGCTTCGACTAAGAACTACCAACATTATCTTTCTATCTTTCTTAACGCATATTTTATTGGCTGCTATCTTTATGTATCATTGCAAAATTCAAACCGAACTAAATGCTATCTAGATAGTGTCTACATAACTTTTTACCTGTTTTATTTTTAATAAGCGACATCTATTGACTTTATAAGTGTCTTCATTTAATTAAATATTACAATTTGAGGTTTTACTCAATAATCATGTAAAACCTTTAGAAAATGCATGGAACTAGCAGAGGAAGGATGAAAGTAGACTGAATGCTGTAGAAATGAGATCCCTGAGGCGTATGTGTGATAAAACCATCTACGATCGTGTGAGAAATGTGGAGATCCGCGAAGAATGCAAGGCTGATGCAAGCGTAATGAGTAAGATTAAGAAAAGGACGCTCAGATGGTTTGGGCATGTAGAGCGAATGAACGAGGAAAGGAGTGTAAGGAGAATATACAACGCAAATGTGAATGGTAGAAGAAGTAGGGACGCCCGAGGAAGACATGGCACAACCAAGTGAATCAGATACTTGAGTCGGGCCATGTGAAGAGTCGGAATAATAGAAGAGCATGTACGAGACGATGTATGAATGTGAACGAGGCAAGGAGTGAGTGCCAAGATCGAGGTGTTTGGCAGTCCCTCCTCTCTGCCTACCCCTGCGGGGAAACGGAGTGATGGTTAGTTAGTTTGTTAACCTTTAGAAATTGCCCAAAAATCAATTATTAAGATTATGTACAAAAAAACTTAATCGTATCCCTCCAAACAATTGTTTAAGGAAACCGACATTTTGGACCTTAGACAGGCAGAACTTTCTAAAAAAATCAAATCGTACCAGCCGACGACGTGGCGCCTGTGAGAATGCTGTATCCCACTGCAAAACTAGGTTGTCCCAAAGGCATATTAGTTTTAGAGCTCCAAAAATTTATAATTTACTATGTACAACCTTTAAAGAGAACTCATGTCAAAATCTTCAATCTTATAAAAAATATACCAAAATTTGGCTAAAAAAACACTGTAAAAGATTTTTTTTCTTACAAGTTTTAACAAAGCTATTAAGTACATCTATCATTAGACAGCTTTTAGAATAGATATATTATATTGTTTGCTATGTTTTTTTTGTTTGTTTTTTATGTCTTTAAATTGCACTTGTAACATGTATTATTATAAAACTTTCACAAATGCGATAATAACAGTGCAGACTGTTATTATGCTGTAGTTTTTAATTGCATTTATTCAGTTACTCTTTTTAAATTTTTAAATACTTAAAATATTCACTTTAACCATAGAAATAAAAATAAAAGTAAAAAATCAATATTATGCCTACGCAGTGGCATTGTCTTTGTGGGATTTTTTTGTTCATACATTTATTATATTAAGCTTTTTTTATATACTTTTCATTATTTTATGTATCTATTATATGTATTGTAACAAAAATTTTCAATAAAAATTAAAAACTCATAATGTTTAAAATAAAAACGTATTAACAGTAATGGATAGTTTATTAGTAAATAATTTGTCTATTAATAATTAATATTTCAAAAAAATCTGTATCCTAAATTTTCAAAACATTTCTTTCAATTCACTGATAATAACAATTCTTACAAATTGGCCCAACTTTATTAATATTCTACGTTCAACCACGAATAAAGTTTGGTTTGTTCGTAATTTGTAGCCCAGTCATTATTATTATTATAACTAGTAAGTTTAAGACATTTGAAGGATTGCTCAATCATTTAATTTGTTATTTTTCAATAAATCATCCAATAACCATAACAATATATTAAAACAATTTTTTTTTCCACTTAATTTGTTTGTGAGCTTAACTAATTTCAGTATGTTAAGTGCATTTTCAGACTGGTACAATTGTTTCTTTGCCTTAACCAGCTGAAACCGATTACGGTCACAAATAAATTTGGTGGAAAAAAGTTTAAAATTTTTTTAATATCCTATTACAATATTATAAAGGCAAAAGTTTGTATGGATGTATGTTTGTTACTCTTTCACGCAAAAATTACTGAATGGACCTTAAAAATTCTTTCACTTATAGAAAACTACATTATTTGCTAGTAATATAGGCAGCATATAATTGGTAAGCTCAGGCGTTATGAATAAACTCTGGGGTTATGAAATTATTTATTATACGTTTATTGTCCAGACGAAAAGCAAAGCGTTGCTTGGTAACTATAAGTAATTATTTGACGTTCGCTGTCATTTTGTTATTTGTTTAAGTTACCATGGAGATCCCTTTGACAGTTAAAATTATACATATCTATACTAATATTATAAATGCGAAACTGCGTGTGTTTGATTATTACGCTTTAATGGGTGGCACGCGAACTGTTCGAAAAATTAATGTAACGGTTATGGAGGGGTCGGTGAGGGACGGAGAGGGGGAAGGGGGAGAGAGGGGGGCTGGAGAGGTGGAAGGGGGAGGGAGGGGGGAGTGGAGTGGGGATATGGAAGGTGGATAAGGTTGAGTGGGAACCCCCCTAATACTATGCGAGCGAAGCCGGGGGCAGAAGCTAGTATTATTATAATGGAATTCCATCACAAATTCCTAATATTGAAAATAAAAAAATAAATAATTATAATTTTAATTTTGCAAATTTTGTTAAAAAAGTAAGTGAAAAGAAGGTGGAGAAGTGTTCATGTTAAATATATATTATACAATATATGGAATACCATTTCTTGTGAGAATAACTTCAATCCGTCTCGTGATAATAGCGGGTTAATTTAAATAACATTTCATGATGATAGAAAGTCAATTAATTCTACATTTGCTGACATTTGAAACAATCTTATCTTCCATCGCTTGAATTATGTAAATGCAAGGAGCTTTTTCAAACAACTGGGAATTTTGAAAGCTCGACGTATTTTAAAATAACGCAAGCATAAATCCATGCTTATTTTCAAACTTTGCCCTTCTATTTTTATAGCTTAAGCTGAAACCTAAAGAAAAAGGCTGGTTCATGGAAAATAGTTGTTAAATGTAAAATAAAATCCAATTCTTATCAAATAAGTATATTATCATATTTAACAAGCATATTTTTAAAAAAAAATTAACGGATTGTTGGAATATGCATATTATTTTAGAATTTAGAACACTACCATTTTAATAAACAACTATCTTTATACTAAACATTTCATTTTTATCAAAAAATATTTAAATTCGGAGGCGGGTATGGGTACCGCAGCCCCGGGAACCATTCATTGGATGACTAACACCTCTGCCGTAGGACACCCCAAGTGGTTCGCTACGTTTGAGTTCATGCGTCTGCCTATCAGCTGCATGGAAGGCCGGTTCGGGAGAGAATGGTTGAGAGAGTCCCTTTGACTTCTCCAGCCGTGCTCTCTCGGAACATCGCTTTGCCTCGCAGTGGAAGGGATGGATTCATACGTCTATCACTCCTGGACACAATGACCCTCAGATTCCTACCCACCTCTAATACCCTTTTCCTTCCCAGAACCTCCTCTCCTTCCTTTTCTAAAAAAACCCTCCACACAGCATCCCCAAAGATTACATGGGCCCTGAGGCGAAATATTTTCTTCAGGGCCTCATGTGTGGAGCTAACGAATAAAAAAACCCTAACAAAAAAGCTCGTTTTTATTAAATCTCCATATTTTTTTAATAACGTGTTACTTTTTTTTACATCTTTTCTTACCAAGTAATTAAAAATTCTCCATCGTGTTAGATTAACAGAGAAGTACGATAATTTAAACATTTTTTATGTATTTTTAGACACGTAAATTAATATAATTTTCTTGATTCGAAGCCGACAACACAAATGCATCAAATAACTCACCCATTTATTTATTACTCGCATGATCACAACATACACCTACTACCTACAACGAAAATTTTGCATTTCGTGTTTTTGCTGACGTCATGTGACGAATGTCAACCGTGTACAAATATCGATTGCGCGTTTTGCGTATTTCCAGACTATGCACGGGTGTGGATAAATAACGCTAGTTCCTCGGAGCATCTTCCATTGTAATACCGGTGCGAACAAGAGCAACATTTTTACCTGATGCTTGTGCTCTAAAGATTGCAACTCATTTGTAGATATAGGAAAATCTATCAAACGGACCGCCTGTTTCTGCACGGAGTCAAGAGTTTTTTCCAGGCCTCCAGACCGGAGGTGGTTGTCAAATTTAAAAAGGCGGACTTGCAATTTTTACAGGGTAAGCAGTACGGTGTTATATTGAAGTATCTGCGAGCCCTGTACAGAAGACCAGCTTCTGAAAGGCTAACTTGACGATGGTTTCTATGGAGCCCCCGTACCTGAGCTAGTCATTTAGTATAGTTAAAGGAGATCCCTTTTAGATGTAATCAGACAAGATTGGGTCTATGAAACATTAAATTCGACTATGTTATTCTTACCCCAAGAGGAAACCCTCTCAAAGTAACTACTACGTCCAATCTCCGCTTTAAAGCCCTCCGAGCTGTTGGAGTTTCTGTAACCTTTGGGGTTTGTCAAAAAAAAGCTATGATGCACTGTACTTTATCTGCGTTACAATGAGGAAGAGGTGAAACCATCAGCAACTGTCTGAATCGACCTCTCCCTCAACATGTCGGCATTCTACATAAACAAGGGAAGTCTGTAAGAAGGCAGTTTGTTGAAAAGTCCTCGCTACCAAACCCTTCCAAAGGCCTTGGAAATGTCCGAAACAACCGTTTTAGTTTCACCAATCATATCAATGGAAGACATTTTGGGTAGATAACAAGGAGACTAGATCATGATAAGCTTGTAATAAGATCAGTGACCAGGCCGACGCGACGCCTAGTACCTATATTCATTAAGATTAAGAATTATTCTCATCCCAGACGAAATTATGAAGATTTTGTATTGAAATAAGTAATAATTATTTTTAATTTTAACCATATAAAATTTAATGCACCTACTACCAAATATTTTTTAAACCAACAATTAGGTAGATACTTTTGTAAAATTTCTACAGTTTTGCTTAAATTTTAGCCGCAAGAAAAAACAAGATAGCTAGGTTGCAATGTAGCACGTTTCGGAATATATTATGTGACCTTTTAAGAGTGAAAGGGCTCTTTTGGAACGCAGAACGAGTTCCCTTCATTAAACTTTCAGCATAAAACGTCAAACCTACCATCATCACACAACCCTTCTGTAGACAAAGGGTCACATGTGGCACTTTTATAATCAATCATTATCTTACTACTTGGACACGTGTCCCTTTACATATAGAAGATTTTAATTACATTTATATACTCTGATTTCCTGACTGCTGAGGAAACAGTTTGAGGTAAATCGTGTTCATGGCATTTTTTTTCTTTTTTTATTGAACTGCATTTCAATTTATTAATAATGATGAATACATTTTTTATATTATTCTACCTACTGTAACAATATGTTACGACATCAAAAAAGAAACACATTTATAAATTTTAAGTGGACGCTTACTGAAGAAATAATAAGGCATTCAAGATATGGATCTACAGAAGAATGAAGAAGAAGGTTCGGATGAACAAAGAAAAAGAAGTTATTAAAACAATAAAAATCCAAAAACTTCAATATCTAGATCATGGGTGGCCAACCTTTTCAGCAGCCGGGCCAGATTTTAGAAATTACATTTTCCTACCGGGCCGCACAACAAAATTTCTTTGATTATTCAAAGATAACAAGAAATATATTGTTTTTTTAAGAAGATATAACCAAAATGAGAATCAAACATATTTATTAGATTAGAGTTGGGCAATACAAAACAAGATAATAAAAAATAAACCAAATATAATAAAATTTAGTGAGACGTGTGATTTTGTTTGTCAGAACTAAGTGCATTAATGATGATAACGATTGATATTGTTCCCACAGTACGCTAACAGTTTTCCAAATGCTCATCAGTGATCGTGTTCTCATTTGAGATTTAAAATACTTCATTCGACTAAAAATCTATTCACACGTTAAGTCTTCAAATAGCGAAATCATCGATAGAGAGCATGTGTGTAAAAAGCAGGATATTTCTCCTTGCCCAAATATCTTTTGTATGACTTCCAAACCAACCTGATTGAATTTCTCCTTTAACTGTGATTGTTAACACGTATAGTCGTATATACCATAGAAAAACTTGTCACGATAGTTGAATCAATGTACTGAGATACTTCCATATATGAGATATCATACGAACTACGCACGTTGGAATGTTCTTGTGGTGGTTTTATGTACACTAAAAGAAAAAAAGTGTGAATATGCTCCGCGGGCCACAAGCAGACACCCAGCGGGCCACGGTTTGGCCACCTTTGATCTAGATCATCTAGTTCTAGGACATGTGATGAGACATCTAGAGAAGTACGAAATCAATTTATATTGTGCGTAACATTTTTTTTTATTTAAAACTAGCTGGTTCCCGGCATGCGTTGCTATGCCATTTAATAAAGAAATTGTTTCTCCCTGAGTGTCCTTTCCCCTTCCGCCTCCCCTTCTTTTCCTGTGTCCTCTTCACCTCTCGCGTTCCCACTCCGTCACCTCCACCTTCCCTCTCCCCACTCCACTCCCCCCCTTCCCCCGTCCCACGGACCCCCTTCCGAGTTCCCCTCCCCCCTCCCAGGTCCCCCTCCCCCCTCCCAGGTTCCCCTCCCCCTCCCTCCCTCCCGCTTTCCATACATTCAGTTTTCAAACCTCGCGTGCCACCAATAGCAATTTTTATACAAATTTCATAATGCCAGAGCTCACCGGAAATTTTATAAAAACCTTGTCCTGACAATAACGAACACACAAAAAAAAATTATCCAATTTGGTGCAGTCGTTTGAAAGTTATGCGCTTAGCAACACATTCAGCGATTCATTTTTATATTATAGATAAATAAAGAATTGTACAATTTATCTAAACGAACGTCACTATTTCAATGACAAATCTTTTTACAAACTTTATTCAAGAAAGTGGGTTAACATAAAATTGAAAAGGTGAGAATAAGAAAGTCTAAATAAACACAAATATTTCACCTGACAATATTTGAAAATCTCCTACCAAATATTGCTTGTGTTGTGATGGGGGACTTAGCCAGCCGAGAAATCGAACACGCGACGCCTGGGTGGTACCCAAACGCGATGCCAACTCAGCCACTGACCGATTCAGCCATTGATCCTTTAAAACGGCCACCATCTTGCAACGGAAACGGAACGTACAAATAAATTTACAGACATACGAAATGCAAAACGATCCAGTTAAAACAGGACTTCGTTACGCCCACGAACAGATTTCTGTAATTGTACAACTGATATTAAATTAGGATGTATTTATGCATGGAGACTTTACACGTCAATTTTCGCCTTTCCTTCAAAAATAACTGAACCACCATGAACTATTGAAAAGTCATATTTTATTTAACGTTTGTACGTATCGTTAAAAATGCATTAAGTTCTAGTGGTATTCAAGACGAAATAAATTTTATTATGCACTCTACTTCTCTGGTAACATGTGTGCAATGTGCATACAGCAGATGCATCAAACTTGTTAACGTCGTCAGAACTTGAAAAACGACCAGAAGAAAATGTTTAGTTTTCACTCTGCATTTCCAAGACTAGAATAAAGATCCGTTTTCCTTGGCATTCTGTCAAGCCTCCTGGACTAAATATTTTATTTATAACAAACACCTATAAGAGTTTCTAATAAACTGTACAGTTTGAATAAGACTTCTATATTAGCATCCAACCCACAATCCTAAAAGAGTAGCAGAAGTTTCGTTTGTACCTTTTTCGGGCTGTAGGTAGGTACCCGTGAGTCGCATTATTTGAGTTGACCAAAATAACACAACATTAGTTTATGCACATGTATTTACTTTCGACCTTGATATCCTCGCTAAATTTCACTGAAAAAAAGCCTATATTATTTTTAGCAAAAAACAAATGTACACTTTGGAGTTTAAATATTCTTAATATTTTTACAGACTTTCCGAAAGTTTTACAGTACGTTCTTTTAATTATATTAAAATTTATCAATTTTCAATCTCATTAGACTTTTTCCAGAGTCGAAAAACAACTTGGAAATATGGTATATGCAAGTAAATCATTTGCGTGAGTATGTAACGTGCTCGTTCCAATTTTAGCTGCAATACATGAAGTTATGTAATATTTATATTCCCAGTCGAAGTTTACCTGCTAACCATTACCTTTCGATCATTTTGGCGAAATATATTAAAATTAATATTGTTTATTTCTCTAGAATTTCTTAGAAAAATCTGTTTCACAACATTTTTACTCTTGAAAAGTTTTTTCATGATAAAAGCTAGGTACCTTGTTATTTTCTTTTTTTTATTGACATTGTTCTTCACCCTGATGCCCCTTTATTAAGAAAGATATCGCATGAAAATCTGGTGTCATGTTGATAGATTACTTTCGCCTTCCTTTTGAGGGGGTGTCGATTACGTTATTAATACGACATTTACGATATCTTTTGTAGAACCTGATAAATAATAATGAAAAATTCCGTTATACTATTATTTGCTACGGAATACCAAGAAACATGTCTAACGGCAGAAAAGCCTCGAAGATGGCAATCGAACACGGAGGCGTGGCATATCGTGTGAGAATTGCTGGCGTACTATTTATTTACTCTCATTATCACCTAACTCTCAGAAAACCTTTCCTATTCGAGACATTTCTTGATACGGCTTTAGCTTTGTTAAGTTAACAGACCTAAAGGGGCAGGTACTTTCTTTCAAATGAACTTTCTTAGTTTCTCTTTCCCTTACCTGTTTCCCTCTGCCTAACAACTTTCCTTATTTAAGGCGTCACATTAATTTGTTGGTATAAGTATAATCTATGTTGTTAGTAACTTGTTTACATTAATAATATATTGGTATAACTGATGCGTGTATCTCTATGTCGTCTATGTAGATACTCATCCATAATAATTATTGTCTATTTATCCATAATTTCTGCCTGTCACTTACTTGTAATGATTGTCCGGGAAGGTCCATTAAAACGATCCTTGTTCAACAAGCTTTTAGATATTGATATTCACGGAAATCTTTATCATTAGCTCTCTTCTTATATCTCCAATCGTAGTCAAATAGTAGTGATTGCTGGATTGAAATCTGATTCTGTTACCGTCACATCTGGAGTTCCTGTTGGGACCCTTATCATTTATGTTATTGATGCTGGTAATGTCAATGATGTTGGTAACTGTTTTTAAATTTGCAAACCAACCTGTATACATATGACATGAAAATCTTTTCACCAATAAACTCAATCGAGAACTGTCAGAAGCTGCAAGATGATTTCTGAAAGAGATTCTGGAAATAAATATTTGTAAATGCTTCGTCGTGCGCTTACTGAATACTCAATAATTAATGATCTACCGTTGTCGACCAAATCAGAATAATAATATCTCGTGGTATACTTGATGATAAACTGAATTTCAATAAAAAAATACCGAAAACATGGTCACCATGGTCACATGGTATTTTAACTTTTTGACACCAACAGTACATAAATCAAATGAGTGGTTATAATAATTCATGAAATCTGATAAGACATGTTTCTGTGAAATACTTGTAAAGTGATTCTTCATATGTTTTGTCTGTATGTTGCTTCTGTGAAATGTTTTGTAAAATTTTTCTTCATATATTGTGTCTGCATATTGGTTTGGGTTGGGTTTAACTTTTCAAAAGTACCAATTGGCGATCCTTTAATGAGTTTTGATAACTCATGGGAATGCAACTTCGTTGCATGTTTTATTTAAATAAAAGAAATTAAAAAAACGCATTTTTCTTGCTTGGTTTCGTAATCAGTTCCTGTAAATAAATGTAATTCAAAGATCTTGTTACTTTCAAAATACTGTATTTCTCATACGTTCGTAGTATTCTTGAATATGCATCTCAGGTGTTTAACCCAGTTACGCGGTACACATAAAATTTAACCGTTCAAAATAGATTTTAAAATTTAAGCGTTCAAATAGAAGTACCTTAGCTTCCGCTCTTTTCGATTTCATGTTACGGGTAATAAGGAAGACTCTACAAAGTTCTTCAATAAACAGATATTAATTTGCCGAAGAAATATAACAGATTCGGTAATGTTATTTAAAATCACATATAACTTATTTGAAAATACTGGTCTTCTTCAACGCCTATTATTTCTTATTCTAAATTCATCTCCCATTTTGCAAGACCAACTCTAGAACTCTTTTGTCTAGAGATCTACACACATTTACCTTAAATTTTTACCACATTGATATTTTTAACCCGACTTACGGGACATGAAACGAAAACTCATTAAACAACATGACTTAAACAAGATCATTCAATCTACCCTCCCGTCCTTCGTCTCTTTATCCTCCTCCCCACCCTCACCCCCCCCCCCTCCCCCTCACATATGGTAACTAAAAACAAATAAATAAAAAGATACACCTCAGTCACACTTTTACTATTCACTTTCATCAATGGAAAGTTCGTAATTGAAACAATTAAATATTTTATTATTGTGTGTATTTTTAATTTAAGATTTGCCGTCAATTTTCCTAAAAACAATTAAAAAAATTGAATTATTATTAGTGTTCTAACTCCTTTTAAACCTCCTGTCTGGGGATGCTGTGTAGAAAGTCTCTTGAAAAGAAAGGCTCGAACATTTTTTTCGAAGAGAAGAATAGGTTTAAGAAAAAATTGTGAAAACATAATATCACAGACAATCTGTTGAGCAATTTGTAAAAGAAATTTGTTAAAATCACTATTTTTTGTGACAAATGTCAACCAAATTCAAAAAACATTTCATCATTTTGTGTTTTCTTAAACGACGAAAATCATGGTACCATGGTTCATATGTATGTTTCTTAATTTATGGTTCGACAAGAAAGTCCCACTTAGAACTCCGTACACTATCAATATCCATAAAATTATATACCTACCGCGAAAAAGGCGAACCGAACGGGGTAAGGTAGTTTACCAACACGGTATGCGAGTGTTGGGTTATAGTGGGTATATCGGGCTTATTCCGCTCTTTCCCAATGCGCGTATTCAAATTGGGCAAGGTAGGAACAGGGGTACCTACGAGTATACCTATAAAAGCCTGGCCCGAAAAACCTGAGTCAGCTATAATGCTGCCGAGCATAACTCGTGTATATTTCTTTCGTTTACTCGTGTATTGGTAAGCTGCCGGAATTTATCGTTTGTTTTTCAATTTGGAATACTGTGGATATGATGCCTACATAATCCCTCGTTGTCAATACGATATTACGCTAACTTTTCTTTACGGCTACTGCATCAGTTTCGATTTAAACCATCTTGAACAATAACGGTTTATTTTAGCTGATGCAAACAAATTATTTTTTTGTTAATAAACGTGTGAAAATAATTTAATCTTTACCTTATGTTGGGTACTTATTTTGAACAACTGTAATGAATATTATTTTTTTATTATCACTGAATTTAATTTATGTAAACTAATTTGGTTTATGTTTTGTTTCAAAATATTAAAAAATATTGGAATATCAAATAAAAAATTGCCCAGAAGACTTAAAAATTAAAAGTGCTTTGAATGAATGAAAAAAAAAGAGAAATGCTTTGAAAGTTAAGTGAATTTAAGTTTGGCGTACATAAAATATGATTGAATAATTAATATCCGTAAAATAAAATTGGAATTATTCCTATTTTTATCGCACAATATTCGCTTGACACAATATTTTTACAAGTCCTTTAAAAACAATAACATACCAACTCGGAATATTTTCTTGCGTTCGTTAGATCCTCCAAAGAAGAAAAAAAAATATCAAAGTTTTCACCATATGAGTAAAGCTTGTCATCTTTCAGGCATGAACCTCCCTCTTCTCCGAGAAACTCCGCTGAAGTTAACATTATTTATTTATACCTAAATAAAAAAGTTATCGCAAAGGTAAAAGTATACAAATGTTGAATAAATTTACGAAATATAAGAGTTTATGTAAAAAGTCTCAACCCTCTTGTACTCCGTTCCACCCTTACTTTAAGAACAGCACATCGCTCAAAAAAAGTTTGTCTATAAACCGCTTATGCCCTACATAACTTAGTTTAATATAAAAACATTGGTTCAGCGAAGAAATTGTTAGAGAAGAAGCCAATTTTCAATCATGTGTAGATGTCTCTGCTTGTGGCCATGTTATGTACAAAATGGTTACGGATACTCGTGTCATGAAGTACGAGCTAAAATCCGTGCATAGTTTTGTTTGCAAACTTAGATCTTTATTGCATTGCACTAACATGTTTCTAAGTTCTGGAGCATTAACTAACTAACTATCACGCCATATCTCTGCAGTGGGGGGGAGGCATACACCTCTGTTTCATTTACATTCCTTGCATCATCTACGTTACAAATGTAATGCTTAGGTGCTTTTCTATTGATCTTACATGAATTGACCAAATAATTTTTTTAGCTTGACGGTGCCATTCGGGGTATTCTATATCCCCGATTTTCTTCCATCATACTATCTTTTTAACGATAACCTATACATTTTATAATATTGTATAAAATTGTATAAAAAACATTAAATAATTTTAGTTTTTTGCGATATCGTGGGATATAATATACCTAATGATATTCCATCATGCGTAAATTGGGACTGGTGACTAGATAGCGAAAAATGTGTTATTTACTAATTATTTAAACGGTCATAGAAATATTCAAACCATGTGAGACTGAAAACCAGCCGAAAACTCACCAAAAATATGGACGGTCGAATCTGTAACATATCTTTTTCTGCTCTACGCGGGTATGTTTCTAATATTCTACTTTACTCTAGCTAAAAATGTTACTTACCTCACCTAAGGAACATAATTACCTACCGAAATGCGACAAAATATTCCTTAAAAAATAATAAAATGCCAAAAAATATTAATACGTCAAAAAATTTCTTATAGACTTTTTGTTTCAGTTATTTCGATAACATGTTAAAACCAGACTGCGCAAACCAATTCTCTGAAAGTGATCCTGCCAAATTATCCTCTTTTCTTCAATTCGTTCCATTATTTATGAGCTTTTTTAGTTCAAGTTCAAGCTATCCCTCGATCAAGTCGACGTAACTAAAAGAAGGAGCAATCTATCTAATTATCCAGCAGAGCATATTAGGCAGATGTACATTATGTAGCAGAAAGATACGGCACAGCCTCCGCTCAACTGATCCCAATAAAGAACTAACAAATCGACTTGACCGAACTCTGCCCTCCCCTCCCCTCCCCATCCCTTATCTCGGCGAGGGCAAGAAACAGTGCATTAGTTTCACGCTATATCTACCCTCACATCTTTCTCCCTTGGACCACATTAGGAACAGATTCTATTGAACAGAATGAACTACTTTCTTTTCTGTATTCCTTTGTATCTCTTTGCTAAGTCCTTTTTTTGTTTATTCGCTCTCCTCATCTTGAGAGGTTGTTCCGTACCTCTAAATACAAGTTCCATTTAAAACACAGTAGTCTACAGTTATTGCAATTTATCTCATGAAAATAAATGTATTTATTTTATAACTGTACTTTTGAATCAATAGTAACGTAGTATTTGTCTGAACAAGCACAACCTAGTGTAAGGTGGTTTGAACCAAAAAAAGTATTTGTATACATCTACGCATTAAGGTCTCTGCCCACTACACCGTTCCATACCATGACCGTAACCGTAGCGGCGCGTGCAAAAAAATATTCTTTGTATCGATCAGTATGAAACGCTGCCCACTAGCCCGTTCCGTCACCGACCAACACCGTCGCATACCATGACCGGACTGACGGCGAATTCTCGATGACAATATTTTGCAGGTGCCGGTCCGCTCTATGCATGGCACGCGACGGTGTTAGAACGGGGATCATACGCGTATGATCCCCGTTCTAACCGCGTCGCCACTCCGTCAGTTCGTGATTTGTGTTCATTTTTCGTGTTTATATCCGGGTATTTTAATGATATGACACTATGCTTCTCCTGATGTGTCAGTCCGACACGAAAACAGAGGCGAAATGATATAACGGGCACCTATAGAACGAGCACCGTACACCTATTGAACGGGGATGGCACGGACACTAACCGCGGTGTATACGGTCACTATACCCGTTACGTACGGGTATAATACGGTGTTAGCACGTTCTAGTGGGCATAGTAGGGCGTAGCGTTTTTATTTCGTGGCTGATACGTTCATAGTACGGTCATGGTATGGAACGGTGTAGTGGGCAGAGACCTTAATTGCTTAAAAAACACTTTTTTTAAACTGTTTACAGGGTGTTAACAGACGTGCTTGATTTACTTAAACGAATGATTCGGGACATTATTTGCAGTAAAAAAATAAATAAAATTTTGATCTCCCGTGATTTTTAAGATGTCTTTTTTTAATTTCTTCAAAATCAAACAACAAAAATTCTTTCACATGTCGTCACTGGTCACTCAGACGAGTATCAAACCAACTCCCCACCCTGCCTTGTTGGCATGACCTAAGCTAACCTTTCTTCTCCATATCTCTTTTCCCTCCCCAGTTTCTCCAGTATTTCAAAATTTCCTTGTTCGGGGATGCTAAGGCCCCAAGGGCTCCAAGACTTTTGCCACTCTTACATCACATAACAAAAGGTTAAAAAAGAAAAAACTAGCACTTTTGTAACTTTAACTGGACAAACTACTCGTAACATAAATATGCGAAGTTAGTGGTTACTTGCCGAGATTCGGTTTTACACCTTTCTCCTTCTAGCGTCGGCACCACCTTTAAACTTCTGTGCAGGTTTCATTTTCCGTAATGCAGACGACAATTTCCACCATTCCGTTGGAAATTTTATCAGAGTTTTCCAGCCAATTTAAGATTAGCGTCGGTTAGTCGCGAGTGTGCCCATTCGCTGGGCGTTATATTAATGACGTCACTACTGGGCGGCCATTTTCTGTCACGCGATCAGCTTGGCCTGACTTCTTACTTCTTATTCTCTGCTGCAGCTGATAATTAACTCCTCTCTGTATTCCGTACTTTGGATTCTTTACTCGTGTAGCAAGTAATCGAAAGACAACAGATAATTGGTTAACTTTTAAAAGTCTTTACTTGTTCCTCCAAACTCATTGTAGTTTTTAAGGCCCGTGACTTAATTTTTTTTATGTAAATATCTCACAAGAGTCCCAGATGCTCCCGTCCGGAGCCAGTGACTATAACATCCCTAAATGGGGTATGTTGTGAGCCTGGAGGTATAGGCAAGGGGGAGGAGATAGGGAAGAGGAAGGTGGGGAAGTACTTGGCTATTCAGATCTGGACCAAACAAGGTTGAAGCCGTTGCAAGCAACGTTTCAATTCTGAATTGTGGTCTTACATCCGGGCAAATTGAGAGTATCTTCCACTCTGGAACGTGCCGCAAATATACTATGGATATATTATTTTTAAATGAATTTGAGGGAGCCGACGTGATCACGTCGGGGTCACCAGTTGAGGGAGCGGTCCGTATCGGTAGATACGGGGCGAGAGAGAAATGAAAGGCGTCAGTCGATGATGAGTCAGTCATTTATTGTTGCGCTACGTAGCGAGGTCGAAGCTGAGCGAGTGGTGCCGTTGGTGTTGCTGCTGCGTGATGATTTGTGAAGAAGGTCAGGAGACTACGGCGGTGAAGATCACTGGTCTTCGGGGAGCCGGCGTGTTGCTCTACACCATGGCGGTGTAGAAGTGACCTTGGTCCAGGCGGTCGACCGTCGTCGTGTTGACGAGGTATGGCGGCTGTGTGGCCTTAGAGTCGACACACACACGTGACGCAGGAAGGAACCTTGAGAGGCGGTGAGGATGCTGGTTGCTCATTGCTGCTCGTTGCAGGATGCTGGTTGCTGCTCGTTGCAGGATGCTGGCGCGTTGCCGCTTGTTGTTGCTGCTCGTTGCAGGATGCTGGCACGTTGCCGGTTGTTGTTGCTGGCGCGTTGCCTGACATTTCATGTCGAGATGGTAGTTGGAGAAGTTCCTCGAAGGTGTTATGAAGATGTTCCTGAAGTCACGCTGGATATGTGTTGTTTCACTTGCTGCGAGAACGATATCAGCCCGCGTGGGCGGATATTGCGTAGCGACACTGAATCACCGCCCGATGTGTAGTTGTCGAATCATGAATGAATACACTAGACTTGAGACTAAGCTGTATGCGGCTCGCGTTGACTTATATACTCTGCCGGCCGGGCAAGTAGTTTCGAGAACGGTAAGCAATGCTGGGTGAATTCACGCAAAGCTGAGAAACCGCTCGAACCTTCTGTGTGCATTTGTACGGTACAGCCAGGTGTTCTAGCTCTTTCGCGTAGGTGGCGGAATTATTATTTCTAGGCGGCCGTTGGTACTACGCTGAATGTAGGTAGATGATTGGCCGTAGTATGTGCTTCCAGCGAGTTCCATGGAGGTCAGTGGCACAGCGGTAGATTTCGCAGAACGGGTTAAGTGGCCGCTACAAATTAATTGTAAAATAACGCAATTTAACCAAATTAATTTTATTTGCGCACGCCGGAATTCGATCCTGCGACCTTCGGATTGTGAGTCAAGGGTATCACCCCTCGACCACGTCAAAATAATGATAATAATAAAATTTGATTGTTAATTGAAGAAGATAATATTAACAACTCGACTTCAAACTGACTTTCGCAGAACTTGAACATTAACATTGAAATTTGATGAATTGTTTGAAGTCTGTGAAACAACAGGTCCTAAATTATAAAATAAAAGATAAAGACACAGAAAATAAAAAGGTAACTGTCGCAACTAGGATTCGAACCCAGATCTTCTACACTTACCGGTTTGGCGTCATTATCAATTGATCTTTGACCATCTATTTAAAATTTAAATGATAAAGTAATAAAGCCGATTTAGCGATGTTCAAGACAAATAACTAAATGCTCACACTGTGAAAATACCTACGAACTGCAACTAAGAATGTTCAATTACAATCGATATACAATATTATTAGACCAATTATTGTATACGCAGATTATTATTATTGACAGATCCAATGAAATAATAAAAATGATCAGTCGTGTTTTCTTGCAAAACCCGTTAAGTTAAGGTTTGTCAACTGGATGCAAATAATAATGTTTTCTTAGATTTTTCTTGTCATTTCTTTGTTACATTTTCATTTTTAACACCACCCGCCTAAAGTTTCGCGAATTCGGGTGAAACAAGAGATCAATATAAAATTTTGGATAAAACAATATTATTATATTTAATTTAATTTTTTCCAAAGCAGTACGTATAACATAAGTAAGTAGGTATTTATGTGTATGAACAATTATTAATTCCACTATTTAAATATTTTTGCTTGTTAGTTTTAATCAGTTAAATCAAATAAAATGGATTTCATCTTCGTTGTCCTAGTTTCATGATATGTTTCGCCTATAATTTCCTGTAAGATAACATTGCCATCCCTACCTCGCAAGCAAATTTTATATCTTTAAATAACGTCCTAGTTGTGCTACATAAGAATTTAAATTTACGTAGCGTTGTAAAACATTTTCCTAGATTGTATATTACTATATTACTCGAGTCCAGGTTAAACTGAACAAATTATTCAAAATTTAGTCCGACTTATAAATTCTTAAGTTCGTTCGGGCAAAGTTGTTTGCGAAGTATTCGCAGAACAAATATTTGAGGACAATTTCCTTCCTGCGTGAATCGGGTATTTGTTTAAACATGCAAGCCTTCGTGTTTTTGGAACAGAATCGAATATCTAGTTTCTTCCTTGAAACTTCCACGTTTAAAATCACATTGGAATAAGCAAACAAGTTGCCAAGTCATCACATCATGGTCCCACGAATCCAAATGTCGTGAAAACATGCGAGGAAATCAATTACTACACGTGTTGTCATTATGTTTTTCTATTAGGCTTTACATGAGCCAGTTGGTTTCAATGATTTTAAATTGACATCCGATACATATTGACACTGTGTGAAAGCAAAAAACTTGCCAAGTAATCGATTGCTTTGTCGTTACCAACGTTTTCATGTTATGCTTTTTATGAGCGAGCTTGTTTCCGCTTTTTTTTATTGCCATATGCCTATTGCTGGCATTGCAAATCTTCGCATGCTCAAGGAATATGTGTGACATAAAAACTACTATACTGTCAGTGTCATCTACTTCAGAACTTATTGAGAGTGTTATTTTTGTTATTTTTTAAAATTGAGTAACTTGAAGTGATGACAAAATAAAGAACACAAACACAATATTTTACACCAAAAGCAAGAGGATTTAATCTTCGAAGGATGAATAAATAGTAATATCTTGACATAATTTTTGGATTAAAAAATATACTCTTAATAAGGCTTGAAGAAAATGGTTTCTCATATGTTAACTATAAAATTATAAGAAAAATATGAAAGACCGATAATAGGTAACAAGATAAAGTTACCAAATTTCAAAACAAATAAAAAATATTTTAGGAGTACCGCAAGTATCAGGCCCAGGACCTATTTTGTTCATACTCTTTATTAATGACACGATAAAAATGTAACCAAAATGTAAAATGCAAATGATTATTTGCCGAGGACACACTAATATAGATAAGGTGAGATAATTACTAATAATTAATTAAAATTTTAAATAAAAAAACTGGAAAACTTATCAAGAAGGCTAAAAATAAATAAGCTTAATTTTAATACAAAATAGACAAAACGTATGTTAATTGGTTGTAATAAGAAGTCAAGCAGTGAAAGCAAAAATATTTTTTTTTGTGAAATTATTGAAATATTAATGACAAGAAATACTTTGAGTTTTGTTAGATTCAAAATTCATATCACAGAATTAACCCAAAATAACCTTTCCGATTAAACACAAGAAAAATGGAAAGAAGAGTCTCTTTTTGTGAAGAATTCGAAAAATTTACAGAACAATGAACTTCGAAGTGAAGACATTGCAAAATAAACCTAAAATCCATCAAATTCTTCGCAAAGAGGATCCTATTTAATACTAAACGGTGCAAATAGAAAAATTAAGTCCTCCTCATAACATAACTGATTATATAACTGATTCCCTTGTCGTTAAGCATCAGGTGGATTCAATTTACAATGATTTTTCCAAAGCTTTTGATAAAGGTAGGTGACATATTCTTGTACATAAACTAAGTATGTTGGGCATTAAAGGAACCTTCTTGATCTGAATTAATAGTTATCTTAGTAAAAAAAGCTTTGTGTTAAAATAAATTCTGTAGAATCTTACATCTTCGAAGCCACAAGTGGGGTCCCCCGAGGATCTCATCTCGGAACAATTCTTTTTCTATTATTTATAAATGACATTGTAAGATGTACAAGTCCTACTCTTCGCTGATGATTTGAAAATATATAAAATGATACGTGGTATAGAGGATCGCAATATTTTACAACATAATTTAGGTAAATTGTATCATTGATGTGTGATCAACTCGTTATTTCTTAATATTCAAAAGTGCCAAGTTATTCGTTTTCGTAAAATTCAAAGTCATGTAAATTATGAATACTCTTCAAATAATGTAAAATTCACACCAGTCGCTCTGATCAGGGACTTGGGTGATATATTTGACGAAAATTTAACATTTACTTTGCACGTAAATGAAATAACAATTGAGCTGTAAAAATGCTTGGTTTCATATGCAGAACAGCAAGTAATTTCAAGTCACTAGAATGTTTGAAAACATTTACAAAAACTTCTCTAGTAAAAAGCCAGGTAGAGTATTTGGTCCTTATTGTATAAAACACATTCCGACAATATAAAAAGGGTACACCACAAATTTCTAAGATTCATTAGCTTAAACTGATTCCAATTCAAAATATTAACTCTGTCCTTTTGATGAAACAACTCAACTTAATGCTGTCAGATAGACGGATCATCTCTGACCTTGTACTTTAAATAAAATTATTAATTATTGCTTTGATAACCCTGAAATTCTCGCCAAAATAAAATTTTACGTACCGACCAGAAGTATGAGGAAAAGTGCTACCTTTTTCTGTGACAATTTTAAAACAAAATATGAGGCTCATACACCTATAAATAGACTACGTCATTTTGGCAATAAATTTGGGAATATTGTAGACATGTTTAAAGATTCTGTGTTAGTTATAAATCGAAGTCTTTATAATTACTTTACTTAAATGTATAATTTCAAGACTCCGTAGTGAATGCACTATTAATTTTAATTTATAATCTTTATATATTGTGAACTACGTATTTGCTTAACACAACTGTATTACTATTACTTTATCATTACTTATTAAACTTAATATTATTGAATACAAAAAAAATATAAGAAACTGGCTACAATCTTTTTAACTTTTAATTTATAATTTTTGTCGAATTGAAGTCGATTTTATATTTTGGTTTTTATTGTTTTTCTTTTTGTATTAGCTATTAACACTCTTTTGTTTTACTATTCACAATTTATAATTTACAACTGAAAAATGTCCTTTACAACACAGGTGAACTCCTAGTGTGGAGGACAATATATTATACCTTTGTAATGTAAATGTACTAAGAATAAATAAATAAATTATGCACCACGCCACTGGCCACCTATCTTTGTAAAAGCCCACTGGGGCTAAAATAAATAATTAGCATATATTATACTCGTTTATTGTTTTCTTTTCTCCGGAGTATTATTGAATACTTTTTAATTTATTTTTTTCATATGATGACTATTAAGAGGGAATGCGGGCGGCGTTTTTTCCATACAAACGTATTCCCCGTTTATCTCTCTGGATTTTGACCCTAGAGCAATTTTTTTACGTAAAATAGATATCGACCATTAGCGTGTCGGTACGTTTTGCTTTTTATGATAATTTACGGTATGGCTTTTGCTTTTGCGGTATGGCTTTTGCACTCCCAGAAATTAAACCTTTTTAGTATAATTACCATTATGCATATATCCAACTGTATATCCGCATCCGCATGTATGTTATTTGGCTTAATATAGTAACTATGTTATTTTCCACATCAAGTATACAATAAAATAGATGCAAAAATGTTTTTTTTTTTGGGAGAAATTAATAACGTAAAAATATTTTTTTTTTTTTTTTATTCGTTTATTCCAGATCTCGGGGAGGGTGGTGCAGTCCCACGAGTTCCATATTATACATATGTAATACATTAAATTAAAATATTTCAAGATGAAAGATATTTTTTTTTACATAATGAAAGGAAATAAATAAAAGAAAATAATAACAATACAAAAATTAAAATAAAATTTGAAAAAAAAAAAGTTAACTTTTTGTTATCTATTTCATCAGGAAGTGGCTCCATCGCTTATAAATGGGACCCTGCCAGAAGTGGAATGCTGCCATCACAAGAGTGTTTTCGCTCGAGGCCAATCGCGTTCTGTAGCTGGTGATCCGTTTTTTTATTAGTGTTCGGAATCCGGGAACGCGCCCTTCTTCAAACATCTCGGTGGCACTGCAGTACCAGGACAACCAAAAAAGCGTTCGATATGAATTGTTGTACTGTATTTCCATTCTTTTTAGTGACGCTTTGTTGAAGTTGGTCCACAACTCCGAGGTATATAGGCTCGTGCAGTACGTGTTAAAAAGTTGCCTTTTTGCAGCTGGGCTGCACTTGTTAAATCTTCGAGAAATCATATTTGCCCTAATTCACAGTGATCTTCTATGTCGCTCAATATCCGAGTCATCACTGAGGTCCGCTGCTACGATGTGTCCCAAGTATTTGACCTTGATTTTTTCTATTATTTTTGTGTCGTTTACACTGATGGGTAATACTTTCATGGTGCCTGCGCCTGACTTGAATACGAGCAACACAGACTTAGTGGGGTTATAGACCATATTATGTTCAGCAGCGTATTCTTCACAAATCTTTAACAGCTTTCTCAATCCTTTTATACTTGGTGACAAAATGACCATATCATCTGCATACGCAATGTTATTTACACAGTTATTTCCCAGGTGACAGCCTACGTTTGCCGAGGTGAGTTTATCGCTTAAATCGTTCATGTAGATATTCACAGGCGTTGACATTTTATTTTTCCAAATAACTTGGTTCTCTTGTTCAAGTAGTGCGTGAGAAACCCGATCGAAGGCTTTACTTAAATCAAGAAAACAAGCATACACTGTTGTTTTTCTTGCCTTATAATATTCGATACATTGTTTTAAGCTGAATATTGCCATATCTGTAGACAATTTAGATTTAAAACCAAATTGATTGTCGGATGTGAATAGTTTGCCTTCTATTTGAATTTGTATAACTCTATATATATGTATTTATTCTCAAAACTCTTGAGAACATATCGTCTTTGCATTCACAAAATATCATATGTGAGGTTTCCCCCCCCCCCCTCCCGTTTAAATATGTACGTGTTTTTTATTTTTTTCGTTATTAGTAATTTTAATTACAAAAAACGTAATATGAGCCATTTTTAAAAAAATTTATGTGTGCTTTCAAAATTTTTATATTTGAAAAGCAAAGGTTTATTTCGGATTTCAAAATTTAAAAGCGTATTTCATCGCCTTTCAAAAACAGTTTTTAGTTTTCGGATACTATCAGAAATATTCCATTTATTTGGATTTTATGGCAAAGCGGAAATATTTCGACCTTCTGAAAAAATATGCCCGAGGCCTGAGGGATATGGGTCATATGAGAAAGGCCAAGTTGCCTTTCCTACGTTTACTACGTGCATAAAAAGTGCGCACAAAAATCCTGTATGCAAAATTTTTAGAAAAAATAGTCGGTTTTAATAAAAAAAAATTATATTAAGCCCTCTTGTTTTCACCCAAACACGGTATCAAAAAAACTCTACAATTAATAAAAATAAATAAAAATATGGGTGACTTATTTTTTTTAAAGTTTTTTTTATTATATATCCTAATGTTCTAAAATACCCACAGGATATTTTGTGCGCGCAACAACGATAATATGTATAAAAGCACATTCATAGGACGCTCCGGTGAGCGGTGAGAGAAATTGAATGTTTGGTCTTGTCTCCACACATTTGCAGATTGGAACATGCGGTGACTGGTCGGCAGAAATAATAATTCGGCTCACGGGTGAAGCGCGTGGCCCACGCACACAAGGCCTGCATTCACTCACACATCTATAGCGCGATGCTGTCAGACTACTGTCAGAGTATGAAATAAAAGAGATTCTTTAAAATACCTATTCATAAATGTTCGCAACGACCGGGAGCGCTCTTAATGTAACATCTCGGCTTCGAAATCTACGTACGAGTGCAGTTCCTCAGAGTTGTTCCGGTCTGCAGCGTTTAGGGTAAAGATTGCCTTGATGGATGGAAAAATGATTTTTTTCAGATTTTCCTATTAAACGTTTTCCGGTTCAATTTTTTCCTCTTTTAAACGTAGTGTAGAGACCTTGCGACACATTAATTTCTAAAAAAATATAATATATCTTTCCTCTTCCATGTTTCCTCGGGCACAATACTAATAATATCTGAAAGTTCTTTTCTCCTTTTCTTGCAAATACTTCAAATAAATTCACTACTCATCTTGGGGATAATGTCGATAGACTTCACCAAACACCAAGTTCTGCCTTGTGAGTTCTATTCTTCACCCGCACAACAAAGCACTTTATTCATCATTCAATTTTGATAGCGAACAAAATAAATTGAATATTGAAAATCATAATCATGTTACTACAGTACAACATTTTAATTTATAAGAAGTTTGAATCTTTACCTTTGTATTAATAATTTTATTAAAATAGTATATTATTTTACAAAACTTATTCAAACTATTACGAAAGTTATGCATACTAATAAATACTAGCTTTTGCCCATTGCATGCAAGTAGTTATTAAAAGTACTAAGCGATTTGATGTTCTAAGGTGGATGAAGCGAGTGTGCCTACAATTATTTTATTTAAGTTAAATGTTTAAGGGAAAAAAAACGATGTTTGTGTATGGATGAAGCAAGAAGTGCGCCTAGAAAATGGTCTAGGAAGTTAACCGCTCAGTTTTGTATACCTGCTACTGAGCCATTTCTCGCCGGGTCAAGGCATAGTGTCATTCGCGTTGTGTAAGTTAATATACGTAGTTTGATACCCATATCGCCTACTTTCCTGTTCCAACGAATACTCCTACCACTTAGCCTCATTGGTCGGCGGCATTATTAAAATGACCCAGGGAGCTTACCTCTCAATTCAGTACACCTGCTACTGAGCCACTCCCTCGGGGATTCAAGGTGTTCATTGTTTTATTTGGAAAACTAACAGAGCCTTATATTAATAAGTATTTTAGTGTATCCTGATTAACTGCGGAATTCATTCATCAGATTGTGCTTTGATCAAATCTCATAACAATTATATCATATTTACTTCATCGGAAATATATCGCTTACCTGTTTGCGATTTCAGTATTATCAAAGCAACTTCAAAAACTTATTTTTTTATCGGAAGGAGGGAGAGATTTTGCATCTGAATCCGGGACTGTTGCCGAGCGTTATACCTGTCCAAATTAAAAAGTCTGAAATGCCACTTCTAGACACATCTGAAAAATGCCAACTCCGCGTCAAGCGGTGGATTAAAAGGTGGAAACAAGTATCACTAGAAACGAAAAGGTGGTTTTATTATGTGGCTTTAAAAACCGGTTAAAAATATTCTGCTTTTGTAATATGAGACTGCATATATTTTGATTAACGTTATTTTATAGATTAATATATCGTCTCAAACGCTTGAGTGGCATTTATTAAATTGCCATTCTTTTCCAATTGAAAAAAATAATCGTAATTTTATGATTAGCAATTTTTTAATGCACACTGTTTTATTAATACTTTTTAACGTACATACCTCTCAAGAATCCCAAAAGCTTCCACTGTATGAAACCGGTGAGACCATGGCATCCCTTAACAGAGTACGGTTTGAGGCTCAAAGAAGTGGGAGAGGAAGAAGATGTGAAAGCCGAATATGGGGAAGTAATTGAAGATACCTATATATTATAAGCATGTAATCAAATAAAAAAAATCTTGCGCACTCTGGGATTTGAACCCGCGACCTCCGGATCCGTAGCCGAGAATCATAAACACTCAACCACGGAGGCCGTCGTTTGACGTGCATTGTGAAATATCGATTGTAGATTGTAACTTGTTAACCTCTCTCTCTGTTACATGCGTTGTTCGTGAGAAATAGTGAGATACGTTATAGAACAGCTATCTGCGGGACGTCTTAAATGAAGTTGGCGCTCCCGTGGTAGGTACTTCAAGAAAATTAGGTCAAGAATGTGTCGTCCACTGTCAATCATAAATAAGAATGTTCTTGACATCAATAGAAGTTTTTTTTATGTGAATACCCCACAAGACTCCCAACCAGGCGCGGCCGGTGCCTTAAATTTTTGGTGGTTCACCGATTTCATCAAAAACGTAATGTATGTAATTTATATAAATGCACTATCTTACTTATTTATAGAGAAGATCAATTCTTCGATCCTTTTGCCGAGCAAAGACTTCAATCACCCAAGTTTATTTGCAAACAGAGACAGATATACTTACCTGACAAATTCGTTATCCGATAAACACATTTATATTAGTTTATGCTTGAAAGATACGACTTTGCAAGTGGGGACACTGCATTAAAAAATTGCAGAAATCATAAATTATTTGCTATTTTACACTATGGTTCATTTCTTTTTATATTATATCTATAAGTATTAGAAGATTAGTGGCAAAGAAGAGAAGGTATTTATTTTGAAAGACCTTCGGATATTAATTAATATCACAATAATTAACACAAGCACAAGCAATTTTAATTTGCAGCGTAGGATGCAAACGGTAGCGGGTGTTTACTGACCCAATGAGCGTCGATATGAAGTTTGCAATAAGTAAAAAAAAAAACGCGCACAAATAAAAGGGTACTTTCTGCAAAAAAAAGCAAAAAATAAAGTCAATGCCAAGTATGTAAATCCGCAGAACTCTATCACAAGCTGACCCGTGACCCGTTGACCCGAGGTTGCATTTTAAAAGAGAAATATTATGCTTTTACTTAAGTAATACTTCTTCAAACCCTACATCGCTCGAGCCGTACGTTCGGAATTCTTGGATTCTTCGTTCGGATATCTCCGCTGTCCGTGCGGCGCACTGTCGGGGGTATTTTTCTTGATACGTTTTGTCAAAACCACGGTCCGGAGATGTTTCGTATGGGCTGCATATAAAATAATATTTAGCCAAACGGGGCGCTTAGGTCTAACGCGCAGATTGGTTTGTACCTCGGTTTCTCGTTCCTAGCCAGTGTTAACCGCGCGGGTAGAATGTTTTTGCCATTTAATTGCAATTTTAATTTTTTTTTTAAATACTTTGTTTAATTTTATAATTAAAAACATTAAGTAAGATTACGATGAGCTGTAAATTGTTTTTCAACTTTGTTGGCGGTTCGTTGCACGAGTGCACTAAGGCACTGGCCGCGCCTGCTCCCAACTACTCCCAACCGCCTAGCCACTACGACTATGGCATCTACCGTTGGGGTATGTCGTGAGACTGAAGGTAGTAGGAAGGGGAAGGAGACTGGAAGTGGAAGGTGGGGACCTACCAGGCTATTCAGATCTAGTCACCAAACACGGCTAAAGCAATTTCAAGCAACGTATTAATTCTGAATGGTGGTCTTACAACTGGGCGATACTGAGAGTATTTTCTTTTCTGGGACCAAAATTATACCTTACTAGCTGAAGTCCCCGGCGATGCCCGGGCTTTAAGGCCATCGCCGTTAATATCCTAAAGAGTTTCCGAAATCAAATATAGAGAGTGACCTTTTGCATACAAATATCCCAACCGCCCGCTTGCCAGCCCGCTCGTCCATCACATACAGACATTCTCCTTTATGTATTATATATTTCAACCAATTTAGACAAAAACTTTACAAATTATATACCTAAACCTTCCTCTTGAATCACTCTATCTATTGGCGAAAACCGCATGAAAATCCATTCATAATTTTGTGAGTTTGTATAATTTATAATATATGTAGAGATATTATTTTTAAATGATTAAATTGTGGAATAACACAAATCGATCAAATACAATTTACTTGCGCACACCGGGATTTGAACCGGGATTTAGCGGGTGGTGGATCCTCGACCACGGAGGCTGTCAAAGAAGATGTCTTAATCTTAAATTCCTCAAATTACATCCGTTGTATCTACTAACTACCCTTGCTTAACACCTCTTTGAAAAGTCATTAAAAGCTATAAAAAATGTTGAAAAATAGCCCATAATCTAAACTATTTGTCCAATTTTTTTCATCACTTTTAATGAGTTTTCAAAGGAGGTGTTGAGTTGATTTCATTCTGTTTTGTCCATTCACCGTTTTATACATACGTAGCTTTTTTTTATTAATAATTTTTTGGTACATACATTTGGTACAGCTAGCTACATAGATGCTGAATAAGTTGTAGCCGATAAATAATGTACTTCTTACAACAATCCATATAATGAAATTATAGTAAATAATTCAGGCAATCGAAGCGATTTTTTATAAAAGTTTATGAAAACAAAATTACGTAATCACAAACATGTTGCTGACAAACAAAATTTTCTTTAGCAAGTTTCAGTTTTAATATTGCAATTCAGTTAAAGTTACGTGTTTTGAATGTCAACAACGATGTAGTCAAATGCAGATTCCTTTTATTTCATTTTATGAATGCAATTGAAGGCTGAGAAAAATTTACATAATAGGTACCCCAAGAAGGGTACACGGTGTTTGGTTACATCCAAGTAATCTAATGAGAATGGAATTTTTATGAAGGTAGTTTTATATTTGATATCAAAATATCTTTTACTAACCTTACTAATATGAAAATTGTGCAATTTTCAATGATTAATAACTCCGTACGGCAATTCATAAAACTGTTTTTAGTTTTTTTAATTTTCTTGTGTAAAGAAGTTTGTTCATGAAAACGATGGTCACAGTATATTTCGTTGTTTTTCATGTGAGTTTTTTATTTAAAACTTATATATTTTACGAATATTTTATTTTACAATATTATTCTAATTGACGAAGAATTCCGACATATTCTTTGACACATGCAGTACTTTTAATGGAAAATTGAAAAACGTTTTCCGTTTAAAAAACTTCTTTGACATACTTAGTTTACGCATTTTGTACTTTTTCTCATTTTTCTGCATAACGCTATTTTAGATTATTTTCCCTTAAACACCTAAAAAAAAATTACTTTTATTTTACGTATACATGGTGTCCGGGGGTAAAGTGAACAAATTTCGGGAGGTGATTTTGCATGATAGTAGAAGTAAGAAAGATAAATAATTTTTTTCGACATTCCAATTATTTTCCGTAAAAATATTTTCCACTAAAAACTATTATTTTTTCCATACAAACAATTCATCGTTTTTACCTGAAACGTTGGAATTTCGAAAAAAGTTATTTACCTTTTTTACGTCTACTATCTCAAGTAAAATCACCTACCAAAATTGTATTTAATTGGGTTTATTTATCATTCATATTATTATTTATTTATTTATTATGAACTAATGCCGATTAACGATTTTTACATATAAACTACAATAATTTGAAATATAAATTTCAATCAATTACAATTACGGCCTCTGTGTTTCCTCCTTCCTACAACATGGGTCTCTTCAAGACCAATGTTCATTCCTTCCTCTCCTCAAAAAGACCCTCCACACAGCATCCCAGATGACATAGGCCCTGAGGGAAATTATTTTCCTCAGGGCCTCCTGTGTGGAGTTAATGTAAAAAAAAAAAAAAAAAAAATTACAAATTATATTCGAATCCCTAAATATTTTTGTAATAAAAAAGCGTTATATTTGGCAAAAGCGAGTGAAATAACTAAACGTCTGTAAAACAAAATTATTTTGAAGGTTTTCACTTGAAAGAAGAACAAAAAAATTATGTTAAAGAAATAAACATTAATTAAAGTAAACGTTTACGAATAATTACTAACCTACAAGAGTAACCAAATATAACAGAGCTCTGGTTAGCATAACCGCCAAAGTAGCAACGACCGTAGACAGTGCCAGTGAACTTCCTTTGAATTAAATAAAATTTACAAGATTGGTCTTTAATTTTTCAAAATATGACCTATTTATAATAAAAGCAAATATACTTGTACGATTGAAAGACTTGTTTTAAATTGATTCTATCATTATATTCGTTGGCATTGAAAAGTAGTACTGCTTTTATAGGTTAGCTAAGCCAGTGAACTCGGATCAAATGGGAAATCAACTGTAAATTCAGTAGGTATTAAAAAGAAAACAAAGGTATATAAATGACTCAAAAGAAAAGGTCGTGTCTTAATAAGGTAGATAACCCTTAATTTGTTCTGATTTTGTTTTTACTGAACCTAAAGTCTAGATTCGAATAATATAGATTCGCGAGTCGAACTTCTTTGATGGATCAATAGAGATAGGACCTTCTTTGATAGGATTTTCCTGTTGCAAAATTTTGATAGAATGTCAAATAGAATGTAGGAAACAAATAATATCGATCGCCTATCCCCGATGTTTATTGGTACTATTATCACTTGCTTCCTTTAAGCATTTAAAAAGTGTTTAGAGGGCATACATTAATTACGTGAGCATTATTTATCTAGTCCCCCTCCCCCCTCCCCTTGGATAGATTGAGTGATATTTGGTGCGATCCCCCCTCCCTCTCACGTGAGATTTCGCGACCGTGGAAAAAGTGCATAGATTTTCGACACGGGCGGGGCCCCAAAGAATCCCATCCCGCCCCACCCTATCCCATTACGCTCCCTCCGTTGAGGATCTGGTGAGATTTTACTGCACCCCTCCCCCCCATTCTGAGCTCACGTACTTAATGTATGCCCGTTATTATATGTTAACACTTTCAAAAATTCAATTACGGTGGATAATTGAATTTTTAAAATATAACTTTAATTCACACTGGTTTAAAAAATAGATAATTGACCAATTGTCCTAGTAGGGACAGACCAGTGAAAAATCACAGGATGACATTATTTATCAGTCTTACAGGAAACATTTCGTGGAAACGGTTTCCACTATTATCACGCGAGTAACAGTGCACGGGGACCGGATTCCGGTTTACGGTCGTTCTTTGTTAATCACTCTATCTATTGGTGAAAACCGCATGAAAATCCATTCATTAGTTTTTGAGTTTATTTAATTTATAATATGTAGAGATATTATTTTTAAATGATTAAATAACAATTTGTGAAATAACAGAAATCGATCAAATACAATTTACTTGCGCACGCCGGGAACCCGCCACCTCCAGATCGCTCGTTCAGAGCCTCACCCCTCGACCACGGAGGCTGTCAAAGAAGATGTCTTAATCTTAAATTCCTCAAATTACGTCCGTTTCCAAAATTATCACGCGAGTAACAGTGCACGGGGACCGGATTCGGTAGTTTACGGTCGTTCTTCGTTAAAGCGTTGGAGGTCAAATTGAACTAATTGAATGGATAAAAGTGAAACCATTTTTATCCCTTCGTATCTCATCAAAATATAATACATCATTGAAATTCCCGACAATCAGTTCCCATTTTCAAAATTGCAATCAACAAAATGTTCTGTTAAAAATATTACGTTACATTAAACAGGTACTTGATTGCTTATTTGATTATCTAAACAAACCCTTCCGATTTTTAAAACGAAGCTTTTGTCCAAAACAAAAGTTCTAAAGTTCATTGAACTGGAGTTACAGGCAGAGGCACAACCGAAATTAGTTTTCTCATAATATTTACAAGCAAGGTCTAAGGCCACAAAACTACTAACTTGGGGCATCTTTGTAGCTTTGGTAGACGATACTCCATTGCAATGTTGAAAAGGGCTTATCTAGTGAAGAGTATGTCAGTTGTGTTTCTACGTGTGCTACTTGCATTAGCCACTTGTGTAGCTACGAGCTACGGCGCGCGGCGCGGCGTAGCGGTACTAACCGCTAGGGCGCAACTATCGTAGCAGCCAAAATGAAATATTGCGGGCGTGTGGATAATTTTACTTAAATCCTGAGGTGGAGCGGTTTTCATTGTTGAAATTGAATGAGCTTTCAATTATTCTTACACTGCAACTTCAGCATTTAAATGTTTTGGCGAGAAAACTTATGCTAACGAGCGCGAGGTATGACGACTTTAACGAAATAATAGGCTAAAAGCTATGTTTTAGTATTATGTAAATAATACTAAAACAAACGCAAAAATGTACGCAACAGATGCCCATCTAGAAGGGGTGCACGATGCGTAACAGATGCATATCTCAGGTTGTGGGTACATTTTTATCATAAGAGACCTAGCGCTTTTTGGCAAGCTTTAATAAAATGAAGATTTTTTGGCAATTATTTTTTGATAATTTATTTTTTAATTGGAGGCAAATAATGCGTATTGAATATTTTTTTCGGTTTCGATTCAATTAAATAACTACATTTCATTTTTTCTCATAAAGTTCTCACTTACGAACCAAGTAAAAAGTATATGTAATAAGAGACGATGACATATATTTATAAAAAATATCCGTTTCTGGGTACAAAACATAAAAGCACGTTGAAAAAAGAAAATTTTGTGTTCAAAAGAAAGAGTTCAATGAAATATAAGACTAATTCTCAATAAATATCATTATCGAGGCTTCTGAAAAACGAAGGGTTTTGAACGGTATCAATAACAGAATAATCCATGAAGCGGTTGATAAAAAGTGATCAAACGAGTTACCACGGTGACTTCATATTATATTCCCTTCCCTTGAGAATATAACTTAAGTTTAACGTGTGTTTAAAATTTACATCACATTGGAAAAACCACAATATTCACGTTTTCTTAAAATAAAATAATTCATCCTTTCCGTCTCCTTTAACGAAAAACTTATTCGGGAAATCAGTATGTATGACTTACATTTTAATACGACTTTTTAATACGACACTCCTGATAGGAATAAAAACACCTCAAATGTTTATATTAAATATTATCGTACTAATGTATTAATTTATTCCTTCCCAGCGAACTGTGAACAAATGTTAGAACACCCACGCTATGCTTACGTAGTATTATATCGATGAGAGTAGATAATAACTATACCTACCTGACCACACGTTATTTCATAGTAAAATATTCTGTACGACTAGAGGTATACCGCAAGATTGTCACATTGGTCCAGTTTTGTTCCTCATTTTTATCAACTATATAACAAATTGATTCAACGATGTCAACGTATTACTCTTTGCTGATGACATCAAGCTATACAAACAAATTACTGGCGTAAATAATTGTCAAACACTATAGTCCAATATTAGTAAGTTTATTTTATTAGCATACAAAATTGTCGCAAAGTATAAAACCTTAACCTTCTACCGAAATAAATCTTTTATTCGAATTGGTACTTCATTAACAACCCGGCTTTAGAATGAGTCACGCAAATGAGAGATCTTGGAATCATTTTGGGTGAAAACCTAAATTTTGCTAGTCACTTCCACAAAATTGTGAACAAAGATCGGAAAACACCTTCATGTTGAGAACAACCAAAAAATTTAATTCCGTACAAACTACAAAACTGTCGTCATTATCTCGTAATAAGCCCAATTCAATACAACTCGGTAGTTTGGTCTCCCTCTTACAAAAATTTATTTTAATAATACTGAGTTAGTATAAAAATAGTTCAATAGGCAAGGATACACGAATTAGAAAAATTCATACATTAGAAAGCAGACGAACAATAAATTAATGCTAATTGGACTGTCCCGAACTTACCCACAAAAACAACACGATACAGTACTTGTTCTATTGCAGTATACATAAGCGCAACTCTATTTCCCATCCCCTGAAACAGCGGTTTCATACTATGGGACACCAATACTTAGGTTATATTGACATGTTTAATGTTAACTTGATGAATTTCATCGATCAAATTAAAAACCCATTCCAAACATTTTGTTAAACCCACGGTTGTCTCTTTATCAACCTATCTGATGACGGTTTTTTTTATTTTCTTTCCTGTGTTTTTATTTCGTGGTTGTTTGGTTTTGTATTTTTTATCTTTAGTAATTTCGTTTTAATTATTTTTTTCTCGTGTTCAAAATTATTTCTTGTGTTAAAGTTATACTGCCTTAATCTACTCGTATGTAGAAGCCCCCTGTGCGTAAAAAAAATGAATAAAAAGTAAGTACACTTTATTTCATTTTAATATTGGTCATCGAGTTTTATGTATTAACTTCTGCACTTGAAAAAAAATCGTGGGTACATCTGTATTGGGATCTGTGCCTGTAATGAAAATTATTGATTCAGTATGCGTTGCGATGAACATAATATCTGATAGCTCGTGCCACTAACCAAGTTTTTGTGATAAACATTATTTTGATCATCTTCATGCTTCAAAAGATCTTGCTACAATAGGACTTGATAATATTCTTCCCCCCTCTAATATTTTTCGGGCATAAAGACATAATGGAAATCCTTACGCCAAACGATTTCGATAAGCTCAGGTTCAATCACAATTAGTATTCCGCCGTTGAAACAAAAAATAACGAACCGATAACGAATAAAATCGAAATCTTTTACAATTATTTTTGCCAACCAATTTACTGATGGAAATTAATTTGGAATCAAATCATCAATATTTCTTTGTTTCGGCCGTCAAAGAAGTGAAAGCATTTTTGTTTGTATTGATGTGAATGATTTATAGCTGAATTCATTGTAAGCAATTTACTTTGTTTTGTGTTTTCAATCCTCTTAATACCTATAAAGTGAACCAATATAAACATTATAACTTACATCTTTACTCTTTACACAAAAAAACACGTTTGTACTGTCAGCTAAAAGAATGATATTATTTTAATAATTTTTACTACAAAAACTTTAAGTATTACCTAACCTAATCCTTGCAATGACTCCATTTTTGAATAAGTGCGGTACTCACATCATTATTATTTCTATGATCTCTGGTATCTCAAAAAAATATTAATAATTGCTCAAGGTTTTAGGTACTAAAACTAATCTTGTTATTAATTAATAATAACTCTAAAGCGGAAAATTTCTTAGTCTTAGCCCCATAAATTGGAAAGACCTATTGTCAAATTTACCCTAGAAAATATTCTACAATAAAGTAGGAATCTTAACGAACGCGACGTTAAGTAAAGAAGGCGTGTACAAATATTCGCGCGGCCTGGCGTATTGGACTGACCTACGGTCGAATTCGCCCTACCAGGGCTAGAAAATAAATCTTTCGGCCTGGTTTATTTTAATTACTTTGGATAAACGTATTAGTAAAATCTCAGATGTTTGTAAATGAATACCTCAGGAAGTTACTGCTTCGTCGTCTGGAAAAATAAAATCTGATGCTTACCGCTAATATTGCAGTTGACAAACGTTTTATAAATTTTTCGAACCGTTTTTCGCAAAATACTTAAATAATTAGGTACTAATTTTATTGATTTTATCTTACATCCGTAAGCATCGGTCGAAAAATAGATATTATGGTTTGGAATTCATCGGAATTAATTAAAATGTGAGCATCGAGCGAATCCCAATTATTAGTCTTGTGTCGCCTTCAGGGGATTTTGACGAAGATTGGAATAATGTTTTGGGGTGAGAGGAATGAGTTAACTAATCACATGGAACCATAAAAGAAATACTGTAGATTTTACCCTCTACTAATGGAAAAGATAAAAATAGTTATGTTACGATTTGTTTGGAATTTTTGCTCAATATAATCGGAGTATCGCACACAAATTCGACGACGGACAAATTGAATATTTAAGTTTTAAGATTTTCACGGCCAAAAGCATTTTCGTTATTTGTTTTTGGGGTGTTATGGCTTATACACATCTACCGGATCTGCCGGATCTGCCCTAATGATGTACACTGCAACGATGTCCGAAACGGCTAAAGAAGGAGGTAGCGCAACATGGCATAAGACCCCAAAAACAAATAACAAAAATTGAATATTATTTTAAATAAAAAAGTCACTTGAAATTAAAAAAAATACATAGCAGTTTACCGCGTTCCAATTTTTATCTTTTAATTTTTTTGTCCTGCTTACTAGCAATATTTTCTGTATAGGAATATATTTTCTCTACATACCCATTCGGAGACACTTAGTTATATTACGTACTAGCTTTTACCCGCGGCTTCGCTTGCATGGTTTTAGGGGGATATCTATATATATATATCAAAATATGCTAGCTTCTGGGTTCGTAGTTCCCGGCATGCGAATTTTGGAAACAATAGGTACCTTTTTTTACGTCGGCTCCACACAGCAGGCTCTGAAGAAAATAATTTCCATCAGGGCTTATCTTAGGGGATGCTGTGTGGATGGTATTTTTAAGGAGAAAGAAAAGAACTTCTGAGAAGGAAAAAGGTGTGAGGGGTGGGTAGGAACCTGGGGGTCAGGGTTTCCAGGAGTGACGGTCGTATAAATTCATCCCCTCAACTGCGGTAGGCTTCCCTAAACCAGTCTCTCTAGATCCGGCTCGCCATGCAGTAGGTGGGCAGAAGTCGTCGCCAAGACCTAAAACAAACCTCACCCCATGAACCCGGACACACTTGTTAAGTCACCAAACGTAGAAAACCACTTTGGCAGAGGTGATAGTTATCCAATAAATGATTCCCGGGGCGGCAGTACCCATACCCGCCTCCCAAAATGTAAATTGTGAAACACCTTGTAAATTGAGATTAAAACTAGTGCCCAACCGCAAAAAGGTTTAGAATCCTTTATAAAATAGACAGGTAGTAATAAAGGTAGTTTTTCACCAAAAATATATGAAAAAAAATGTTTTCCAAGTATCCCTTAGAAAAATCAATTTGATTTAATATTTTCAATTTTATACTTGTACCTAAATGTAAACTTTCCATGTAGAATCAAGCATTCCGAGTAGAAGAAATTAATAAAGATATTGTAACCACTTAACAAAGATATTGTTTCTCCCTGCGTGTCCTTTCCCTTTGTCCCATTCTTCTTCCGCTTCCTTTTCCTCTACCGCATCCCCTTCCCCTCACGCGTTCCCACTCTGCCTTCTCCGCTTTCCCTCTCCCCACTCCACTCTCCCGCTTCCCCCATCCCACGAGCCCCCCTCCTGATTTCCCCTCCCCCCTCCCGCATTCCACACATTCGGTTTTCTAAGAGCTCGCGTGCCACCTATTGCAATTTTTTTATACAAATTTCGTAATGCCAGAGCTTACCAGTATATGTAGAGACTTTCGTGGGCGTGCTCACAACAACTCACCAAAGTTTCATGGCAATCGAATGAACGGTTTAGCAAAGCATAATTTCATGATGCCAGAGCTCATTATTGTATACAGAATCTATCGCGGGCATGCGCACATCAAATCCCCAAAGTTTCATCGCAATCGTAAATACATACAAGGACTATAGGCAATAATACCAGGACTGAGTATTCGAAATACTCGCTTGTACCTAGGTTGCATGAAGTTAGTAATAAATGCGCAGATGTGGCGGATCTATTTAACTGCATCGAAGATAGTTACAAGAGGGCTATGCTATCAAATCTTTTCAATCAATATGAATTTAAACTAAGTCTTTCTTATTTTCACTATAGAATTTTATATGTTCTTTATATCTGATGTTATTTCAGAATCAAATGTCACAATTAATTGTTATTCTTTTTTTATTATTTCTGACATTTTCTTATGATTTTAACTGTGACATGTAATCATTGTTTATAGTATATTAATTTTATTCCGTTGATATTATTAAATAAATAAGTAGATATATGTCACATTTCCGAATATTATATTATACCTAGCGTATTTCCTGAGCAGACTGCACATATAAGTATGTCGTATTTTGTTATTCGGCCGTTTAGCCATAGTTTCTATATACAGTATATTTTCTCTACATACTCATTCGGGGACACTTAGTTATATTATGTATAAGTAGATATAGCGTATTTCCTAAGCAGATTTCTATAAGAATATCTATAAGAATATCGTATTTTGTTATTCCGCCGTGTAGCCTCACCGCATGCGCCTTCGGGGATTTGGAATTATCATTAGTAAAAATATTTGTTTGGCGGATTTACACTCAAGAAGCCTGCAGATATAAGTATATCGACTTTGTTTTTATCATTGCTGATTTTGCATTGTATTCTAATATCCCAATATATTCGTAGTTTATTTTTCAGTACTAATATTTTCGGTTTTTGGAAGTCCCGATCTTAGATGCTAGGCAAAAATAATTTATATAATAATTTATTTATATGTTTAATAATTTATAGAGGCAGTAAATATTGATTATTATCATGTTTTATTGTACTTCCAATCCTAATTGTTGGGGTATTCGCCACCCAATTTCTAGTAATTTGATAATATCTCTAGCAGTTATATTTAATGTAAACAATGGATTGCTAAATATTAACAATTTATTTACTAGTTATATTTGAGGAATATATTGTTATATCTACGACCGAGTAGTTGAGTTATCGATATTTGAGTCCCATCGAAAGTTAATTTAATCGACAGTTGTAATTATTTTCCAGGAACTATGAAACTTGTAAGTATTTATTTGACTGGTGTTTTCAATAAAATATTTATTGAAGTTATTAGATATCGTACTTTCATTTATCTCTTATGGGATTTTTTTTTACTTTATCTCCGCAAAGGAAGCCTTGAGGAAAATAACTTTCTTCAGGACCTTTGTCATCTTTGATGATGCTGTGTAGAGTTTATCGTTCTTATAATTGTTCTGTACAGCAGTTTTGTGAAATTTTACATACCTACTTTAAAATATTTTCTGTTACAGGTATTTACTTAAAATTACCCCGACAATGGTGTCTACTTAATTCAAAATGTTTTATGTAATCTAAAAAACAGAATAGTCCTATTTGAAGTACCGAATTAAGTCCTATTTTACGTACCTAATATATATTTGTAAAGACGACCTGCATGGATATGAACGAGAAAACGTATCGTGTAAAACGTTCATTGGAACTTTCGGTTTTCGATCGCCTTTTTTACAATGGTGGATGTTGTAAAAAAATTTACCTGCCTTTTCGATGATACATAATAATTAATAACGTAACAACTAACCATCACTGTGACCTTTTCGGATGGAAAGAATAAACGACTTTCCGGCTGGACATTTGCTCTGCAACTGACTGGAAATAATTCGAGAAGCTTTTTGTATATTAAAATACTGTTTTTATTTTAGGAATTCTTAATTGCCTTTTATAATAATTTGACTAGTAAATGTTTTAGTCGTCTTTGATGTTGTAGCAATTAGTATTTTTATAGTTCTACTGAATTTAGAATCAAAGGATACAATCGAACTTTAGGCTGATGCACTACTAAACAATGCAAAATAATCTGATTTTGATTTTAAAATTGGATCGCTCAGAAATATTTAAAATGCTTTGATTAAATAATGAGAAAAAAATACATATTTGCCTTAAAAATAATCGAGTATTTTTTTATTAGACTTTTTAAAAACCCAGAAAAAAAAATAAAGAATCTGGGCTATAAACTGCTTAAGTTCAAAATCTCCCACTTATCTTTTAGGTTATGGTTTTATTGTGTAATGTGAAAATTTATTATTAATAATATTCAAATTCGCATTCACGCTCTGTCTGATTTCCAATATTTCTAATTAATTCAACTGAATGCCATTAAAATTACAATTTAATTATTCTTTTCCAAGACTAGTCGCACTTTTTATTTATTTTTTATTTATTTATTTATTGCTTCTTCACAATATAAATACATTTTTTAGCATGTAATTATTAACCCCACTAGGGTTCGCCTGTATTGCGGTTAATAATTTAATATTTAGTTTAATAACAGTTAAGTAAAAGCAAAATAATAAAATTTAAAAATAAAATGATAAACGGAGAAAATTATAAGTGATAAAAATATATGAATTAACAAAAAAGTGTTGAGAGATCAAACAAAATGTTATCATTCATTGTATCATTAGTTCATACCATTTTCAACAATAGATAAAATTAAAAAATATATATTCTTAAGTTTTTTTTTTTAAATATATCTGTAAAAAATAACTTAATGAAAAAACAAAGATTTATAAGCGATTACATTAAAGTGAATCTTTCTTATACAATATTAAAGCGACTATCAAATAATTATGAAATAAATATAAAAGAAGCCGTTTTGATCACAACATTATAAATCCGGAAAACGACTCGTGTTTGAAAGGGAGAGTACGAAAACAGTATGCAACATAGTTGTGAATGATGAATATTTGGAGCAGGTGGATGAGTTTGTGTATCTGGGTAGTATGTTTACGAGAGATGGGAAGGCTGAAAGAGATATTGAAAGAAGGGTGAATGCCGGTAACTCCATTAATGGTGGACTGAATGCTATTGGCGCTAATAAAAAACTGTCAAAAAAGCGAAGCTAGCAGTCCACAATGGAGTCCTGGTACCTACCCTGATGTATGGCAGTGAGGCATGGAACTGGCAGAGGAAGGATGAAAGTAAACTGAATGCTGTTGAAATGAGATCCCTGAGACGTATGTGTGGTAAAACAATGTATGATCGTGTGAGAAATGTGGATATCCGCAAAGAATGTAAGGCTGATGTAAGCATAATAAGTAAGATTAAGAAAGGGACCCTCAGATGGTTTGGGCATGTAGAGCGAATGAACGAAGGAAGTAGTGTAAGAAGAATATACGACGCGAATGTGAATGGTAGAAGAAGTCGGGGACGCCCGAGGAAGACATGGCACGATCAAGTGAATCAGATACTTGAGTCGGGTCATGTCAAAAGTCAGAATAATAGAAGAGAATGTATGAGACGATGTATGAATGTGAATGAGGCAAAGAGTGTGTGCCAAGACCGAGTTGTTTGGCGGTCCGTCCTCTCTGCCTACCCCTGCGGGGAAACGGCGTGATGGTTAGTTAGTTTTTAGTTAGTTAGACTCGATTTACCTTCGCTGGAGTTATTCCCACTTATATTATTTCTTTCCGTAATATTTCACTCACAAACGCAGATGATTTTCGTAATGTAACACGTAACATCATTCAAACATCCCATGCAATAAAACGCATTCTTTTAAATCCTCCTTATTTACGCGAAGTATGAGAAAAATCATGCTAACCAAAACATTCACATGCAAAATAAAAGTGCTGCAGAGCTAGTTTGGAAGGAACATAAATGTCTCTCAAGTTACTCTATAATATGGGAAAAAACATTAAAACTTTTATATGCCGGAAGTGGGCGAATGTACAAATGGGGCAAAGTTTTTGATAGGCTATACAGAGTGTACTTTTGTGTTTAACGTATCGGAACAAGGGACGAAAATATATGGACTGGATCATTATTGGTTTATTGTCCATTATTTCAACACCTTTTAATTTATGACCAAGAATATGATGACTTTAACGACCACTTGAAAAAATTCACGCCATATTTTATTGGGTCCATTTAATTTTTTATGGTAAAAAAACTGATATTATGTATACATGTTATAATATATAGCGCTGAATTTAATGTCACTGAAACAATTATACAAAAAATTTATTCTAATGTACGCATTAAAAAACGAGGATAACTTTACACAGACAAAACCCGGTGGGGTCGGGGCCGGGCCGGTTCACAAGATCTACATTACAACATACATACCACCAACCTACGACTAAAACGACTTTTGGAAAAAAAAATGCAATACTTCTCTATAAATTATTTAATTTGCTCCCTCTTGCAATAAAAACCATTAAAAAATTAACGGACTTTGAAAGAAGCATAAAGATATGGATTATGGAAGGGAAGGAAGAATATAGATACAATTTTGACTATGAATAAAGATTCATTTTTTATTTTTTTATTTTATTTTATTAGCGTTATAAACAGTCTGTACAAAATTCATAAATGACAGTGATAAAAATAAGTATGTCATAGACCAATAAAATAACGACAAATTTCAATTTAGAACCATAATTCAAAAATATACAATACCTACACCTGATATAAACAATTATGATAATATCTTCTTACTTAAATCTACAAAAAGTAATTAACTGAAAATTTTCAAGGGATTACAGTTAAATTTTGATGCATATCAATAATATATTTAAGGAAGTGATTTTATTTGAATTGGAACTGCTAAAAGTAGGAGAGAAAATATGGTGATACTAAAAATTTAAAAGAGAAATACAGAAATCAATGAAATATTAAGTTATTAGTTAAACATGTGGCATTCAATAGTGTTATTTTTTATGCATGCTGTGAATTTATCAAGGTTTGTATTAAACACATCGATATTTGGGCATAATCTGTTAAAAGTGCTACAGCTTCTTCTTACAAATACATTTTCAAGATAATTTGTCTTGCTCTTAGGGATATAAAAGGTGTCTGGAGATCGAGTAACTCTTAATGGACATCTGAAATGCATATTTTGTAGTAAGTACGGGCTATCAATGAAGTTATGAATAATCTTATAGAGCATTAATAGGTCTCTGATATCTCGGCGTTGATCAAGAGATTTAAGGTTTACGGGGACATAGTTTTCATCATTTCGCACGCAATAAGAGACATATTTCATAAACTTTTTCTGAACTCTTTCTATATTTGCTTTATATGTAGAACAATGAGGGTTCCACGCTGTAGAAGCATACTCCAGATGGCTTCTAACATAGGATATGTAGAGAGTCTTAAATGTTTGTGGATTTTTGAAAGCTGAACTTACTCTAAGAATAAATCCCAACATTTTCAAAGCCTTCGACGTGATATGCTCGACGTGAGATTGAAAAAGAAGCTTACTATCTAATAGAAATCCAAGATCTCTTATTACATTTACTCTGTTTAAAATATTGTTCTTAATAATGTAGGGATATAATATTGTGTGTTTCTTTCGAGAATAAGATATAACACTACATTTATCTGCATTCAAAAGAAGGCGATTTTCTAGACAATATACATTAACCAGAGAGTCAAGGTCATTCTGGAGCTCTAGACAATCCATCTTAGACTTAATGATTTTGACAATCTTTTTGTCATCCGCATATAGGTACAGTTGAGAGTTACGAATAGTTTTGTTAACGTCATTCAAAAAAATGTTGAATAAGAGGGGGCCAAGGTGAGATCCTTGGGGAACTCCTGAGGTTACGGGGACGAAACTAGAGCAGAATCCTTGTACAGTTACAGCTTGCGTACGATTGTCGAGATAAGAGGCTAACCAACGAAGGAGGTCACCATGTATACCCATTGCTTCGACTTTCTCAATTAAGATGCTGTGTGGGATTTTATCAAAGGCTTTGGAGTAGTCTGTGTAGAGTACATCGACTTGATATCCGTTATCCATAGCAACAAGGACTGTGTGAACAAACTCACATAGATTAGTTTCTGTTGATTTTTTGGTGACAAAACCGTGTTGATTCGAAATTATGTGTGGTCGTATGCAAGGAAAAATGATATCAAAAACTATTTTTTCAAAAAGTTTACCCATTACATTTAACTTAGAGATTGGTCTGTAATTTTCAATATTATGCTTGTCTCCTTTTTTGAATATAGGCACAATTTATGAACTTTTCCATTTCTGCGGAAAAATTCCAGAAGATAATGAAGCTTTGAATATTAGACTTAGCGGATAACATAGAACACTAGCGCAATTCTTTAAAGAGTGTATACCATCAGGCCCACTGCCTTTGGCAGGGTCTAATGATTTAAGATATTTACAAACTAATTCAATGTTTATATTAACATTATTAAGATTGAGAACTGAGGTGTTTGGATTATATATTCGAGTTATAGACGAGGTGCACGGGGCGGGGGATTCGAAGGAGGATTGGAAATGCATGTTAAATAAGTTACTTATATCTTCCCCACCCGATACATGCTGAGAGCGAAGAAACATTTGTTAGGAATTTCAGAATTTTTTTGCTTAGATTTAACAAAGGTCCAAAAGTGTTTGGGATCGGTATTAGTATTAATTTCAGCCATATTAATAAAATTATTGTAGCACACTTTTTCCATACACTTTTGTCGTTCTCGGAGAAGAGAGAAAGTTTGATAGTCAGAGTTACGGTTATAAATTTTGTATTTTTTTATGAAATTTAAGTTTATCTTTAATTACTTTTTTTAATGCGGGACTGTACCATGGAGGATACCTGGAATCTATGTTAATTGATCTAGATGGTACATGCGCGACAATTACCTTATTTAATTCAAAATAGAATCGTGCCGTAATTGAGTCTACATTGCTGCTGTTTAGAGTCGTTGTCCAGTCAACGGCTGCTAAGGCGCTATTAATCTGCACATAGTCAGCGTTGTGATAGGAGCGGACCGTGCGCGAGCGCGGCGTTTGGAGGGACAGCTCGCGGGATATGCGCAGCGACACCTCCAGCGAGCGGTGGTGTGCATCCTCTGGCACTAGCGGCATGTCGCACCCGATTACAGTGCACGCGCAATTCGATATCACCAGGTCCAGAACACGCTCGTTTACATTAAGCTGGCTGTTGAATTGATGGAAACCGGTAAAGTCTAAAAAATCAGAAAGAGTTGAAGTCAGTGCATCGATTGAGGATCGATTAAGTACCAGGGAACCGTCCGCGGTTGAAGGCGGAAGCCACGGGGTATGTCGTATGTTAAAATCTCCTAATAGGAGGAATTCATCATTGGGGAAATTGGTATGCAACACAGATATAAATTCAAAAAAGTCACCTAATGATTTAATCTGCTCTGCGCCTTGCACGAAATACGAACAGTATATACGTAGTTTAGAAGCACTTGCACCAGAGTCTAGTGCAAGAGTAGCTGTAGCTGTCTCTGAACGCTTGATGGGCGGGAGGAAGGGCGAGGGGCATGTGGGTAGTTCGCGGCGTACTGCAATAAGTGAGCCACCGCCGAGTGCCTGGTCTAACGAAACATAGTCGCGATCACAACGATAAACTACATACCGTTCATCAAATAATTCAGAGTCAAAAATGCTTGGCAAGAGCCATATCTCAGTCAGGCATATCACGTCATAATTAGCATTCAAAACACCGGTTAGGAAAACATGGGATTTAGTTCGGAGACCTCTAACATTTTGATAATAAATATTCAAATCACCGATAATATACATTTGTATGAAACATATAGGTTAAGCATAGATGTAAACATTAAGAGCACATACTTAATATAAGAAATTGTCAATAAAATTAATGCCACATTGTTATTATAATACCCGTAACTTGTAAAAATAAACAATAAAAATAATAAAGAGTTATTGTAAGTTCCAAAACCTGATCCTATGATTATGAAGCATATTAAAAGCACATATCTACGTAAATGAAAAATTAACAGTAAAAATGGTAATATTATGATGGTTATGTTTTGAATTTTTTTTTTATGGTAATATTTTAATATTTTGGTGGTAATATTTTGAAGTTTTATACAATTTTGTTTAAATCCTCATTTTTGAGGATTGCTCTTATATGCGAGCCTTCTGTTTTCCTAATAAGGATTCTACAATTCCGGACCCAGACAAACCGATAGTGGTTAAGCTTGGCCGCTTCCTTCGTCAGGTGTAGCAGCCGTTTAGATGCGCTCATCAGGTGGTCATTGGCGTAAACACGGGAATCACCGCCGCAACCGATGTCACTGCTGATTAAGTTTCGCTTCGATCAGATTGAGGCCAAGAAATCATCTTTTCGGTACCTCGCTTGCATCTTGATGATTATTGATTTATGTTGCCCTTTCTTAGACTCCTTCGGTGCCACCCGGGTGACAAAATCAATATCCATTTTTGGATCGAGGTCGAAACCAGTTTTTTTGGCAAGGCTGGTTATTGTGTTTATTAAATTTTCATCCTTCTTCTCAGGAATGCCGACTAACTCAATATTTGAGCGGCGTGCCCACTGGTCGCGCTGCTCCATGTCTTCCTGAATGTTGGCGATGCAGGCCTTCAGGGAATCCACTTCATTTTTCAGTAGGTCGACCATCTTAAGCTTGTTCTCCAATGTTGAAATTTTTTTGTCAATATCCTCAACTACTTTGCTACTGAAGTCTATTGAGAGTTTCACTTCACTGACCTCGTCCCGCAATTCCTTAACGGCGGCCGGCAAGTAGGAAAGCGCAGCCAGCTGGTCGCTGATCTTCATAAGTTGCTCCATAACGGAGCTGGACGAATCTCCCGCTGAAGGGTTTGATCTTGTTTGGCGATTTGATGTGGCCATTATAATGTGTGGATGCGTACGTTTGGCTTGGCTACTGCAACGTTATATTTTGTGGAACAAATAATGAAAGTAATCACTGTCACTTATTATTGTTGTATGTTCCAGTAAGTATTTTGGAACTAGGATTTAGATTTTTGTTTAATGTTTTTTATAGTTAGGTGCACTCATACACATAAATAAATTATTTCAATAAATGCACCGGGAATCACTGCTGCGATTTTGCCACTTTTGAAGAAGTATGGTTCAATTTTAATTTAATTTTTTCTATTTATTTGCGGAGCAAAGGTAAAGCAACTGTCAGGCAGGTAGTGTTGTTGTATTCAGTTATATCAAAGCAGTTATAGCAAAGGTAAAGCAACTGTCAGGCAGGTAGTGTTGTTGCATTCATTAATGCTTGTATCGTGCTTTCTTTTAGATTTAACTTTATAATTTTCTTCTGTAATATTTTAACATAGGTATTTACTTACATTTCAAACAAGAAAACTTGTACAATGTAGAATGGGGTACCCCATAGAACGGGGTACCCCAGTAAGGACACATTTTTCTCTAAAAAACTGTAAAACAAAGAAAAAATATTTTTTTACATGAGCTCCATGCAGGAGGCCTTGAGAAAAATAATTTCCCTCAGGTCCTATGTCATCCTGGGATGCTGTGTGGGGTGTTTTCTAGGGAAAGGAAGGATAGGAGAGTTCTGGGAAGGAAAATGGTTTAAGGGTTGGGTAGGAATCTGGGATTCAGTGTATCCTGGTTATCCGCCTCCAAGACCTAGACAAACCTCACCTCATAAATAAATAAACAAATAAAATAAAAAATACGAATTAGTTTGTAATGCAAAAACATTGTTGGTATAAGTACTTGTCTATGAGTACCTTGGAGTACCTACTCTATATTATGTACTTTACTCTATATGCCTGTCTATAATACCTACTCTGTATGTATGTCCGCCAGCCGTCACTTGTAAATGATTGTCGACCAAAGTGATCCAGTAAATAATACTGCATTTTTAAAATCGTTTTCTAATTCTTTCCCACAATAAAACATACATAAGACATGCCATCGATATCTATTAGTTAAATTAGTTTTACAGCTTTAGAATTTTATATTTTAACTTAAATAAAAGGTTTTTTTTTTAAATTAAATGAATCGTTGAATTATCAAAATCATTATGAAAGAAAACGAATGAAACAGTGCTGGGAGATAGTATTTTCTAACGCATAAAATATTCTGTTGACCTTATTTTTAGAGCACTACGTCCCTTACTATTTGATATTTCTAAGTACCACTAAGCTTGGGATTGAAGTGCACTGGTATCTTGTCCTGGCTGTTTATTTTTGGTATAATTTTTGCACCACTCTGTATTCCAGGTCAATTTTTTTCTTATGTCAATTGACCCATAGAGATTTAAATAAACTGCTCATAAAAAAATATATTATTCTTAGACTACTCTTCGTTCCGCGCGCTTCGTAAATTGTCTAGATCTTAGTTAAGAACACTTGAAAAGATTATTGTTACTTACCACAATCATACACCATTTGTAGACGTTTAGGCTAATTGATTGTATAATTCTACTTCAGAAGATCCATTGCTTTTGCTCCCAGCAATTCTTCTTTCTCAATCCTGTCGAAAAGGCGCAGAAAACATTTTTGAAAATTATACTCAAACTTCCTCTAATTGCAAACAGTGACCTAATATTAAAAATAATGAGAGTATTTGTTGTTCGACAGATCTATGTAAAAACTATCCTCATACATCTCTTTCAGAACAAACATGTGCTTTACGAAAAAAAAATAAACTTAAGATTTACACGTAATTCCAACAAAGACGTATTGAAAGTTCCAGCACTCTTTTCCACCTTTGGTGGACGTAGCTTTAGATACTTTGCGACAAAAATATTCAACATTCTCCCAGAAAACATCAAACTGAGTCAAACACATAAAGAGTTTAAAAAATATGTTAAAATATGGGTATATTCTGGTGCCCTCACCCAAACGCCCAGTCATTGACAGTTGTTATTGTAGTAATAACATTGCAGTTTTTGTATTGTGTATATGCATTCAATAATGTAAACTAAAATAAAGTTTTTGGTGTACGGAAACCTACGTTATACATTTATAAAAAACCATAGATAAAATTGCGAGAAACAATTTACGAAAAATTCTGCCTCAATACAGGTTCACCTAGTGAGACAGGCTATGCACAACTAAAAATATTGTATAATTATGCTACTTCTGTGTAACCGTTCTTACATTACTTTCTGTTTGTTAATTTTTTTGTACTTATTTATGTAATCTATTTGTAAACTACATTGAACATGTAATTTTTTAGTTATAATATTGCCAATGTCATTGAATAAAAATTATTATATTTGCACCAGATTTAAATGTCCGGGTTTAATTTTCCCCACAGGAAAAACTAAACCCTTTCACACACTTCCCAAATGATCATCTGGTCAATCCACGTTATGCAATTGCACTATATGTATTATAATTACAAAACAATACAAGAACAACATGTCAACCTACCAGAGACCAGATGGGAAAATAATTCACCGACTCCAGATATTTTCATATCAGAGGGTTCGGCTCTGTGGAATTCCTAATTGAACCTATAAATCCTACTGATCCCTCAATATAAATATTTAAAAAATCTTTTGTAATCCTACATGTATTTAAAATTACCGATTTTTGCATTTTTATGTATAAAGTCTTTGACAAATCTAATACGCCTAAATTTTGAATCAGAGACCTAGGTATAATGCCAGTAGCCGAAATAACAAATGGTAATATTTTTATATTCCGAGAATGCCAAATTCTTTTAATCTCATTTCCTAAATCTGTGTATTTTCTAATTTTTTCAGAAACAGTTTTTTGAATATTACAGGAATTTGGAATAGCTACATCAATGATATAAGTTATTTTTTTAATTTTGTCATGTAAAACTATATCAGGTCTATTATGACTAATTGTTCTGTCTGTTAGTATAGTTTTATCATAATATATTTTATAAAATTCATTTTCTAAAAATGAATTTGGTTCATATTCATAATATGGTACTATATTACGGCAGTCAATCAAGTTATGTTTAATTACCAAACTTTGGTGGATTATTTTTAAAACCTGATTGTGCCTAAATGTATACTCGGACGGCGCTAATATAGAACATCCCGATATAATATGTTCTATAGTTTCCGGAAAAGCCAAACATTCTCTACATAAATCATCAATTTGATTTATATCTTTGATTATATGCTTCCTATAATTTTTAGTATTAATGACTCTATCTTGAATGGCAAGCATAAATCCTTCTATTTCTGCGCTCAACTCTCCAATACTCAACCATTTGTTTGACGAAAGTTTGTCAACATACGTTTGGTTGAGATAATTGAAGTGTTTTGCATGAATAATTTTATTTGACCAGGAATCTAATAATTCCTGGTCAGTATTTATAAGAATGTTGGCATTCTCGTCATATAAATTTAAAGGTGTAATGTTTCTATCTGCCTTACAAATTATTTTGTGCATTTCTGAGCTATTAGCTTTCCTATGGAAAAAAATTTCTAAGCATTTCTACCTGATTGTGTTTCAAAGATGTTATTTTGACTACACCTCTACCTCCTAAATTTCTAGGTAAATTAATTCGTTCTATAGCTGAATTTGGATGATGGCAATTAAACTTTGTTAACGTAGTTCTAATTAATCGTTCTAAACTATCTAAATCTGTATTGGACCATTTAATTATGCCAAATGAGTACGTTAATAAAGGTATTGCCCAAGTATTTATTGCTTTTACTAAATTTTTAGCAGATAGATTGCATTTTAAAATTTTTCTGATCCTAGTTTGAAATTTAATCCTTATATCATTTTTAATACTAGTGTGATCTAATCTATTCGATTGCGGGTATCCTAAATATTTATAAACCTCATCCCCTTTCATACTTTTAATTTTGAAATTTCTAAATATACCCTCGTCTCCATCTACAATTTTGCCTTTCTCTATATGGATCGTTTTACATTTATCTAAACCAAAAGTCATTTTAATATCATCTGAAAAAATTTTAACTACCTTAATCATTTTTTCTAAATTTGATTCAGAATTTGAAAATAATTTTATATCATCCATATATAATAGATGTGAAACTATACTACTCTCTCTTGTATTAACCTTAATTTTTATTCCAAACTTGCTTTTAATTAACATTTTAGACATAGGATTCAATGCTAAGCAAAACCAAAGAGGACTCAATGAGTCTCCTTGAAAAATCCCTCTTTTTATTGAAATGCCCGGTACTACTATTTTCTTACCTTTTAAATTTACTAGTAAATCTGTATTCCAAAAGGACATAATATTTTTCAAAAAGCTAATTATAATTTTGTTAACTTTATATATTTTTAATATTTTGATTAGCCACGAGTGCGGGACACTATCAAAAGCTTTTTGATAATCTATATAACAAGTATGTAAATTACGCTTTTGATTTTGAATTTGTTTTAAAATTACAGAATCAATAACTAATTGTTCTTTACATCCCATATGTTTTCTGCGACAACCTTTTTGTTGTTCAGATAAAATATTTTTTTCATCCAAATGAGTATATATTAAATCTGTCAAGCAAGAGGTTAAAATTTTGTATATTGTCGGTAGACATGTAATGGGTCTATATTGAGAGGGATTATTAATATTTTCGCTTTTAGGTAACATATAAGTAATGCCCTTAGTTAGAAAATTAGGAAAATTTTGAGGTTGTTTGACAAGTTTTGAAAGATTTTTTGCAAAAAGAGGATGTAAAGTAGTTAGACGTTTGTACCAAAAATTATGTATCCAATCGCAACCCGTGGCTTTCCAATTATGAGTATTTTTTATAATTTTGGCTAACAATTCAACCGATATATCAGAAAAACTCATTTGTTCAATGTCTGAACAATTGAGTTCTTCATTTTCTATCCATGAACCTGCCTCATTATGTTTTATATCTTTACTCCAAATGTTTGTCCAAAAATCGCGCATATCTGATTCAGATGGCAACGGAATATTATTATTCGAAATAATATTTTGTTTATCATCAAGTTTGGAATAAAATATTTTCTCATTTTTTTGAAATAATCTATTATTATTTCTTTTATTATACGTATAATTATATCTTTTTAATCTACTAGCTTTTACACCTAATTTTTGTTTTAATAAATCTAATAAATCATTGATTATATTTTCATTATTATTACTACCAATGTTATAACCAAATTTTCTCCCAATTTCATCTACATGTCTCAAAATATTTCTACTTCTATTCCCATTTTTATATTCAATTACTCTAGCTATACTACTTCTTAAAAATACTACATCATTTTCTAATCTAATCTGCCATTCTGGTTTACTATAACTATATGATCTATCATCAGAGGATGTTAATTTAACTCCTAACCTAGTACATATAGTGATAGCACTAGCGTATACTAACGTATGAAGATCTAAAAAACTAATATCGTCAAATATTATTTTTGGTAAAATTAAATTATTTAATTCAGAAATTAATTTAGATAATTTTTTTGACGTATGCAATTTTGGTAATTTTGGTCTAACTGTGGGCTCTATATCTATATATCTATTTATATTATTATGAAGCAAGTTAGCTTATTCTATTACATTATCATCCAGTAAGTTTAAATTTGCAATGTTGATTTCCCTAAGATTATGAATAGCGTCTAAGTTATTTGAATCTACTGTAATATCATTAGATTCTTCTACTAGAATATTATCTAAACTGTCTTCATTCAATGTATCTAATATAACATTACTACTCGTATTAATTTGTTCTAAATTATTCTCTAATTGCAATCTATCTCCTATTTCCTTTTTTATCTGATTTAATGTTACTACAGGGATTAAATTATTTTTGAAAATTGCCCTTTTTTGGTCAGCTAATCTTTGTTCGTTTACTTGGGCAACCGGATAATTTTGTGAGAAAAGTAAATGTAATTTTTTCCTATACAATAACATATCTGTTTCTAGTTTCGTCACATAAAAATATGAACGAACGATGAACATATTGACATCGTTCGTCCATTTCATTCTCTGCCTAGGAATACCTGCTTTTGTTTTTTGGGGTCTCAGATTATCAATGTTCATCTGTAAAGATGACATAATCAACCCATTTTCATTTCCGTTGGTTGAAAATGACATTTTGTCACCGTTCAAAACAACTTGGAAATGATTATTATTATTATTCCTACATTCCAGTAACCAAGCAACTGTCGTCGTTACCTAATACTGTCATTTGTCAACAAATAATTTTCAATTTGGCCAAATTAAATATTTTAATGTAAACTACCCTTCAATACTACAAATCTATAATAAATATTATATTTTAGAATAATGTTATCAAAATTAAATATATAATTAAATTTACCTGCAAAATATATTTCAAAGTAATCTCAAAATACTGTTGTTTACCTTGGTTACTGAAGCCCTCACAAAAGGAAAAATTTTATATCGTATTTATTTATCTAAATATCCTACGGTTGACTGGCAGTTTATTTATTAGGTTATCTAATATACTTATTTTCAAATATTTATATGTTTTGGGATCAAAGCTAATTCTTTTCTTTCTGATACAATAAAAAAAATCAGAGAGCCAAAATACAAGCAAACGTCGAGGCTAGCGTTGCTATTTTTTGATTTTGATTATTATTATTATTATTATTATTATTATTATTATTATTATTATCTCTTCAATGGGTCAGCATGAAGCGACATGCTTTGCCTGTCGAAAGGCCTGGTACCAAATGGCTTTGTCTACTCCGCTCCGTAAATAGGTTTTTTTTTACAATAGCTCTACACCGGAAGCCCCGAGGAAAAAATCCTTCAGGTCTCCCTTAATCAGGCTCTATCAAGCAGTAGGTGGCGTAATTCGCATTCGCCACCAAGACCTAGTCACACCTCACCCCATGAACCCGGGCATTTCTTCTATGTCACCAAACGTAGCGAACCACTTGGGATGATCTATGGCACCGGTGTTGGTTATCCAATAAATAATAAATGGTTTCCGGTACCCATGCTTGCCTCACAAAACCTTTCTTGTCAACTGGCTCTCACACAGAGCACACGCTGGTCAAAAGGTTTGATGGGTTAAGGAATGTTATTCGTGATATTAGGTGTCTAGAATCACGTAAAAAACACTATTTAACCATATTACACTTACTTTCTGCAGAAATTAAGTCTTTTGTCTGGTCTTTTTATTAGCTATTTTAAATATCTACTTTTATTATTAAATATAATAATTAAATGACTACAGCGAAATTGTGTTCAAGCCAAATTACGAAGTTATGAAGGAGAGGTGTGTCTTTAAAAACAAAGGGATATTACCTTTAAAAAATATACATACATTAAATCTTAGTCCATTTATAATGGGGACCTTAAAAAATCAAATCCAAATTATTAAACATTTTATTATTATTCTGAGAAAAATGGAATATTGAAAAAGTTATGAAAAATTAAGACACGCAATTGTGATTTTAATAGAGAAATTTAAGGACGGTTTGTTTCACAGATTATGAACAATTCATCCAATTTCAATGTTAATTTTCATGTTATAAAGAGGTTCTATTAAAGTTCTGTCATTATCTTACTATTAGCCAGTTGTTTTACACATGACTAAGATAATAACAGAACTTTAATAAAATTTTCACACAACTGAAATTAATTCTGTAATTTGATGAATGGTTCAAATTCTATGAAGCAAGTCGTCCGTAGAACGACATTCAAAAGCACGGAAAATTGATACCAAGATCTATTTTTCCAAAATACTTTAATTTTTACTTTAACCAGCTTAAAAAAAACTGGGAAAATGTTTTCCAAGGTAACCACGGAGTTAGTGAAAATAACTCGATGAAGCGAAAAACATTCCAAGGTTGAACTTCATCCCCCTTTATCCACCATTTTCATATTTTTTGGAGCGTTTCAAATAATATTCAATGTACCCAATGAATCATTCTGAAATTTTAATAAGATCACGTCCACCGTACTTTATGGCTGCTTCAAAATGTTGACAAACAACTTCATACTTCGGAGTTTTTCTCCGCCCATTTCGAGGATTCTTTTACGGGTAAAAAGTTTTCAATTTCCTTTGTAGGTTAGTGCGGGAAAAAATATTTCATGGCATTCAGGCAAATAAAACTTGTATAGTGGCCTTTCATAGGGCCAGTCTAGACATTGTCAGGACCGTAAAAACTTAAGGACTAAGTCCCGAATCTTTATACGGATCGACACGCGTGTTTATTCCAACAAGATTGTCACATAATCCAGGTTTATCTCTTACAAACGCTCGGTCAGAGAGACGGAAGTAAACCTGCATAGAATGCGTATAGCTAGTGTTCCTCTAGTAAAAATATAAAGCCTTTAAAATACGTACCATATCGACAATTAAGGAAATTATTTAGGTATTTTTTTTAATAAACGTCGTTAATATTTTAGGTACTCTAAAAGTTGTTCACAACATTTTTTAATTGATTTTATAAGGTTTGTCAAACAAAGCAATCAACATAACTATCTTCGTACTGGTAGTACCAAACTAACAAAGAAAAATCAATGCAGGGCAACTACTTTGTGGAGACTGTCTTGGAGATAGTATTATTCCTTCCTTCCCAACGTGTGCGCACAACCACCTTCAAGAGACTTTTCCTAGTAAGAATGTCTGTCTCGCTAGTTCGGTAAGTTGCTAGGGATAGACTCCGGTACCTGATGTCTTGGAGAGATCTATCAAGTCTTCCCACGAATTTACCGTCACTTCTCAACGAACTTAATATTAGCGTATTCATCGACCTTCTGACGAGCTTTTTTATATATTTTTAATTTTTATATCTTTTGTGAGAACGAGATACTTTTCGGCTGAAATGTGCTGTCAGATTTGTGTGATTTTTCTACTGATCTGGCTTCTGATATTATATACACAAGAAAATTGCCTGATTCTTAAAATATCCAAGATAGGTACCGGAAGAAATTTACAGCTCATTTATTATTCGAGCTTTTTTATTAGGGTTTATGATATGCAAAAACAAAGAGGCCGGTTTTATTCAACTGATTGTATTACACAATTTTTATTCGCGAACCCCTGCGTAATATTTTCCTTCCAGTTTTGCGGTTTCAATAAATCTGGCAACACATGCGTCGGTCGTGGAATTCAAAAAATGGTAAAACGGTGAGATTTTTCTCGCCAATGTAGCGAGTTAATCCAACGACCTGACCACCCCTCCTCCTCCCCCCCCCCCTGCACCCACCTTGCCACACTGCTCCTCCCACTATATCGTCTGACCCATCTGTCACAATTAGCCCGCGGTAAACCGGAAAACGATTTTGTTTCCGTTTTGTCATTAAATGCCGAACACAGTGGCCATTTTGTGTGAGCTACATTACTTATTTATTTAAATGTTTGCTATGGTTTAGCCACGGTTGAACAAAGAAATAGCGCATGTAGTTTACAGGGAAATATAAATTATAAACACAAAAGACATACAATATTACTCACGTTACACACATTAAGGAGTTATATGAAAAAATACGTAAGGTAAAAATCAATGTTTAAAAAGAGAATACAAAAATAGTGCTACCAATATGATGATAGCTATGAGTATAAGATTCAACCTGTCTCTTATCAGACTCATATCCTGCCATAAATGAGACTGTCTTCCACGCGAGACAGGGATCGGTCGTACTATTCCGTTCCTTTTACATTTAGGTACATTAAGACAAATTTTTACTTGCTCTCATTATCTAAGTCTTTAAGCATGATATATTAATGTTATAAGCATGATTTAATATTAATAAGCATGATATATTAATGGAGATGCTCTTTTTTACAATAGCGCCACACAGGAGGCCCTGAGGAAAAGATGCTGTGTGGCGGGTCTTTTTAGGAAGAGGAAGTTCTGGGAAGGAAAAAGGTACGAAGAGTAGGTTGGAATCTGGGAGTCAATGTGTTTAGGAATGACAGACGTATGAATCCATCCCTCCCACTGCGAAAGGCGATGGGTCAGGAGAATTCGGCTGGAGTGGTCTTGGTTAGGTCTCCCTCAACCAATCTCTCCCGATCCGGCCCGATATGCATTGTAGTGTGGCAAATGCATTGGCGGCCAAGACCCAAACAAACCTCACCCCGTGAACCTAAGCACCCCTACTAAGTTACCAAACGTAGCAAACCACTTGAAGTGACCTGTAGAGGTGTTGGTTTTCCAATATATGGTTCCCGGGGCGGCGGTACCCATATTGAAAACTTCTCCCAAACTTCTTGAAAACGTCTCCCAAATTGAAACTTTCCACATATTTAATGGAGTTGTGCGTCTCTAGTGTGTTCACAATATTATAAACTTGTAGTGGTCCCAGACCCGCCCATAGAAGATCGTTTACCAAGCATAATAAGTAACTCCAGTTAAAAATATTATGGCCTTCAAAAAATATGTTCATATAGACCAATGGACGCTGATTCTGAATATATAAAGTTTATTTAATAATATTAAACGCATAGTTTTAAAAAAATATATTAAAAAGTCCATTTTTAATCGGGTCATAGAAACACGCCGTCAAGTTGGTATTATTAAAATGTTTAGTGGTGAAATCACTGGTCTTCATAAAGTCATTGTATGGGAATGTAGGTATGACACAAGCCATCGTATTAACAACGTTTCATCTTATTCGTTTATTTACACACTGTTTATAGAGATTAGTTGTTGTGTTTATTGAAACATTCTCTCTCTCTCTGGTTTCAATCCTGGGATTGGTTTGCAGCAATTTCATCTATTCGTTTCTTCCACTTATTATTTAGGCATTAAACATTATTTAGGCCTAAATCCTAAATAATTCAGTTTCAAAAATAAAGGTATCTCTTATTAGTTTATCTCTATTAATTAAAATGTTCAAAAACTACATCACAAAAAAATAGTAATGCTTCTCTAGGGAGAATACTTAACTAACTAACTAACTAACCATCACGCCGTTTCCCCGCAGGGGTAGGCAGAGAGGACGGACCGCCAAACAACTCGGTCTTGGCACACACTCTTTGCCTCATTCACATTCATACATCGTCTCATACATTCTCTTCTATTATTCTGACTTTTGACATGACCCGACTCAAGTATCTGATTCACTTGATCGTGCCATGTCTTCCTCGGGCGTCCCCGACTTCTTCTACCATTCACATTCGCGTCGTATATTCTTCTTACACTACTTCCTTCGTTCATTCACTCTACATGCCCGAACCATCTGAGGGTCCCTTTCTTAATCTTACTCATTATGCTTACATCAGCCTTACATTCTTTGCGGATATCCACATTTCTCACATGATCATACATTGTTTTACCACACATACGTCTCAGGGATCTCATTTCAACAGCATTCAGTTTACTTTCATCCTTCCTCTGCCAGTTCCATGCCTCACTGCCATACATCAGGGTAGGTACCAGGACTCCATTGTGGACTACTAGCTTCGCTTTTTTTGACAGTTTTTATTAGCGCCAACGGCATATAACGGAGAATACTTCGGACTCTGAATTCCAAAATGGCGACAGTTGAACAGCTGATTGCTCGATCTTATAGTAACTTTTCGGTAGTGATGACGTCACACGATTCACTACACATACTGTGGTTTTCGGGGGATCTTGAAAAATTAAAACTTTGACTTTTATTTTAACTATTAAAACTACTAAAATAAAAAAAATAAATATGCAGTTATTTAAGTTAGAAGATTATTCATTAAAAAAAAATTTAAAAAATTGGATTGGAGTTCCTTACTGTTGCTAATCTTGGGAGCATACATTAATTACGTGAGCTCAAAGGGGTCCAGCAAAATCTCATGTTACTTGAAAAGAATATACGAAGTGGCCCAAATTTATCTCTCCAAGGAGGGGGTCTAGATTGGAAGAAAAACTGCTCACGTAATTAATGTATGCCCCCTTATTACTAATTTTCGTTTTTTTCCTAGTTTACTCCTCTAAAATAATTTCCATTAAGGCGTATTTGCATCTGTAGCGATCACTTAACCCGCTCTGATCAAATCTACCGCTGCGCTACTGGACTCTATGGAACGCGCGAGAACACTACGAAATACCTACAGCCAGGTACCGCGCGCCGGCTGCTACATCTACTTACAGCGTTAATAATATCGCCACCGCCTATAAAGGCCTCGAGATAGCACCGTACAATATCTGTACGGCGCCGATCATTCTCGTCAACTGCCGAGTGGCACGCATTACCTACCGTGAGAGTAATTACTCGCCGCGGCTATATAAGCAGCCGATCCGCTCGTCCGCTCCAGTCAGTCAATACCTAGTCTCAAGTCTAGTTGCCATTGATCGGTCGAGCAACACATTCCGACCAGTGCCGCGACCAAGTACGTGCCTGCGCGGTGCACTTGTCCGTGCAGTCAACAGCATTGAATAACATTTGTCCAGTGTGACTCCAGGAACATTTTCAACACCTTCGAGGACTTCTCTCCAACCACCATCCGCTGTCCGGCCCATTCACGCCTCGACATGAGATGTGTCCGTCCGCAGCACATAAAGCCCGCCGTGCTTTCTGCTTGGGATGCAACCCGTTCTCTGGCAAATTGAAACCCATCGCGTTTCGCTGCCAGAGATCATCCTCATCGCCTCTCAAGGTTCTTTCCTGCGTCGCGTGTGTGAGCCAACTCAAATGACACACAGCTGCCATATCTCGTCAGCACGACGACGATCGACCGCCTGGACCAAGGTCACTTCTACGCCGCCATGGTGTAGAACAACACGCCGGCTCCCTGAAGACCAGTGATCTTCACCGCCGTAGTCTCCCGATCTTCATCACGCAGCAGCAACACTCACGGCACCACTGTCACTACGCTCCGCTCCGACCCTCGCTACGTAGAAGACTGACTCATTACACCGACTGACGCTTTTCATTTCTGTCTCCCGTCTCTGCCGACGCGGCCCGCTCCCACACATCAATATCCTGCTTTATCTTATTACTTCCTGAGTAATCCTGAGTAATTCAGCACCACTATTTGTATTTAGGTGTAAGATGGTACAATAAATTATTGTCCAAAAACAAAATTAATATAACAGAAACGCTGAAATATGAATTATTCAAAAGCAAATTAAGTCTCTGAAATTGGATAATGATATACTGTAAATTTAATGTAATTTACCCCTACTGAAAACTGCAATATTTAATTTTTTTAAATGTATTGTTATTTTCCTTCTATAACTATTTTTTTTTATAAATTGTGGACCTATCTAAAATAATGTTGAAATTTTATTTTTATTTTTTCATAAGTTCTTTGATAATTGTTTACACTCATTGGAATATTATTAGTATTTTTGCATGTAAATACTCCTCCTATAAACACGAGCTTCTCGAGCTCAACTTATGGAGTAGTAGAATAAAATGTGAAATATTTTATAACCTAGCATATGTAACCTTTTGTAATGTGTAAACAAAAGTTCTTGAAATAAATAAATAAAAAAATTAAACAAAAAATTCATATTCTTCTCAAATATTTTTCATGATCTGAGCTTCACACATAATATATTTCCCAAAACGCCTTTCCCTGTGTTCCGCGTAATGGCACTTTTTTATTTCTCGGGCTTTAATGTCACAAAGGATTCGGGGAATCTCTTGGAGAACTAAGTTTTTAAATATATTTTATATTTAAGATTAATGGTAATTTGTTTTGTTGTTCGCGAGTTATATCCCGAAAATTATTACCCTGAATATCGCGGACGGGCGAAGGGGGAATACAGAAATGAAAAATGCCGGGAAATATTTCTCCGAGCATTTAATTTACATCGTGTTTCGTTAATAAAAATATTCCGAGACATTATTAAAATTTTCCCAGCCATTTTTAAGAGGGGTGGAACATTGAAATTGAAAACACAAGATAAATCTTAGGTATTGTAAGGTAAAGTGATGCACGATATTTCTTTGGTTGTTCGTTCTTGGAACAAATATTACAACAACAAGTCAATATATGCTTTTCATAAACAACTAGTAAATGCTGTCTGCAAACTGCAGTTAACACGCGGTAGAAGCAAAACTTTACCAAAACAATCTCAAACTATGAAGAACCAAGGAGCCTTGATAGGAGTATAATGCTTCACAGGTGCTGTATGTGTCATTTCCGTTTCATCCGAATTCCGAATCGCTAACGGGGCTAAGAAAGTTTCACTTCAAAAAGAACAAGATATTCGAAGCTAAAGGTTTAAAGTTATAAACCACATGTACGATTCGTCTTTAATTAGTCAAATTAATCTTATTATGAGGCGGAAATTCACGAGAAACCCAGAAACCTTTTGGATCGATAAATTACCTCATTAATACAAGTTTTTTTCAAACCAACGCAATGTCAAAATGGACTGCGACCGTGAAGACTTGGATATATTTTCAAATTCCTTCACTACTTTCAGAAAGAACTTATACTTGCATGTACCTGACGATCTCCTCACTTAGAGCCACTTTGTAATTATTGAAGCATTCACCTATTTATGCATTGGCTCTGTAATATGTGTATATATGTATATGCGTGTCCGTGTGTGTATGTACATGTTTCCATATACATATGTGTAGAGTGTGCACATATATTCATATACACATATGTGATATGTGTATATATAAACGTGTACGTATGTATTTACTAATATTTGATATGGATCCTCCTTCTTTTAGCTACCTACTAGTAACTTAATTTATTATTACGTGTTATAACTTTTAGTCACACGAAGAATGTTGAGATGAATAGTGTGTTCGCCTATAATTGGAATCATCGCTATAACGATGTAAATTAATGTATTAATTATAATGTCCTATATTTTATCGGTAAGCCAATAAATAGAATAAAATATATATTTTTTTAAATTTCTTACCTTCCTTTTCGAAAACAAAAATATATTTTTGTATATTTGTAAAGAGCATTAACTTTGTGGCTCCCCATAATTCACAATAAAAATACATAAATTTGTTCTAGACCACATTAATTTTATTTTATTCACACACTACCGATTTCGGAAGAACCCTCCCTTCGCCAGGGGAATATTAGAACAGTTGGAACAGTTCTAATATTCTCCGAGGGTTCTTCCGAAACCGGTAAAGTGTGAATAAAATAAAATCAAAGTGATCTAACAAAATAACAAATTTATGTGTTTTATTGAAAAAAAATTGTGATCGTTATTGTTGAAAAGTATAGAATTCATCTAGTGAAATCTATGGCAATGGAATGATGCTAAATTTATGCATTTCGAATATTTCCGTAGTTCCTGCATAACTCATCGTTACAATCTTGAATAGTATGTTTCAAATTAATCACTTTTATAAGTACTTTTCCAACTTACACGTACTTATTTCAAATATTTTCAAAAAATAATCCGTTTAGTTAATTTTTTTTACTCTTGAATTTCCAACGGTGGCGGTGTGCGGAAACTAGTGGTACGAGCATTAAAATTGTGAATCTACTTCACGTAGAGAATTTTTTTTTAACAGAGATTTCGTTTTCAAAGTCTTAAAAACAACCTTTGGAGCTGGTCTACGCTTCGCCGCATTTTTAATAGCTGATATAATAGCTGATAGTAACCCCGAGTTAATTTGTTTTTCAATTTTAACTTTAAAAACTCCACTTCGGACTCAATTTACTCGAAAACTTAAACACAAATCAAAAAAAGTTATACGACAAAAACAATTTCAAATGTAATGTAGATTCCATAGTTTTTCACTTGCACCATTGTATCCCGGACACCGCGTGTATGGTGACGTTATTATTTAGTCTATGAAAAATACCAACTACATTCTAAATTATTCATATACTGTGGGGCATTACTGAACATTTTATTCAGATATTAAACTGCTAAGATAATGATTACTTCTGAATTCTGACTAATTGAAAGATCTGTAAGTTATAATCAGTTCATCCATCCAACGGATACTCCAACTAAAAATCATTTAGACTAAAATGGTGCCAATACTATTATCCAGATAACGCAGTTTATAATAATCTGTGGGGTTATCGCAATCGATATCGGTACGATTATTCCGTAACTAGTCAAAGGCTCTGATTGTGATTTCATTAATAAGCACTAACCAATAATCCATTACCTTACTCCCAAAGGACAGGAAACCCATTTTCTATACCCGATCGCTAGCGATGGTAGCTTTGTCTTTCCAACACCACATCTACACATGCGCAGAAAAGCCGCATTCAAAACAGACCAAAAAAAAAGCAAGCTGGAATCTTTTTCCTGACAATGATAGGTGCCAATGTTATTTATTTGCTTGTGAAGTGGCATTGCCCGGTACATTACTGACGTTCGTTTAGGCATTCTATATTTTTATTGGTTTTCATCTACATTTTGCTTTTTTCGTCCCGTGACCTGAATCGTTTTTTTTAACATCTTTTCACAATGCAATTATAAATAATAGTTTTGAATGACTGATCGAATTCGTGCTTTACATTTTTTTCATCTTTGTGTAGATGTTAACATTGCTTGAATATTGAAATGGGTAGAATTATTTATTTGATCTTGCATGTCCCACGTAAAACTGTTTATCAAATCGATTGCTCGTTCATATTAAGCTTCCGCTATATTAGTCAGTGAAACATGGTATATCGCACAATTTTGTGTTTGTAAGCTATTTATATGAATATTAACATGGTACCAATATTGAACCTTGTGGTACACCTACAGTTTTTTCAAGCGAATTTTATATAGATAGGTCTTGATATTTACCTCCGTTATTTCCGTTATTCAAATAATTCTAACCATGCGACTATTTTCCATGTTTTATTTTTACATAATTATTTAATTTTTGGTTGATCTTTTTCCTTTCTTGTTTCAGGTACCTGCCTATCTACTGCGAGAAATAGAAAATCCAAGACCTACCGTAATTCTGAATGTGATTTATTATATTTAACACTTCAAGTAATAATAAACTATTATAAATTAACCAAAGAAACAGCGAAGGAAGGTGCAGAGGGGCAACTTAGAGATCAATGCGCTTGAGGCGCTATTGATGCTACTGGCTGTTGAGATGGCAGTGTGCAAAATTCATACACGGATCTGTCCGCCGCGCCGCGCCGCGCGCCGATCGGCTGAGGGCAGCGGTCATCAGCACTCAAGCGGTCATCCGGACATTCGGACATTCGAGCGGCGAGCTTCTCATACGTGATTGTAATTCTACGGAAATTTCCCTACATCTAGGAAAAATATCTCCTTTGGGGAAAAGCGAAAAACCACAAGATCTATCTATTTTCGAACAATTGTTTAGTATTCAAAATTTTCAAGCCGATTTGAGGACATTTCTGGAATTTAAAATACAACCACTCTGCAGGACTCTGCTAATGAGGTCATGCTCGGCGAGCCTATCCGTTGCGCACATTCACAAACGGACAGACGGACAGCAAACTGACGGACCGAGCCGATTTGTTCTTCGTGGGTGGATCCGTGTGTGAATTCTGTGCACGACGCATCGTTCAACACATAATATCGAGATTTTATTTATTTTCTTTGTAGGTATACCCTGAGATTTGTGTCGAAAAGTTTTCGATAATCTAAGGGCCTGATTTGAGGAATGCCAGGGGCGAGGTGACGGACATTTTGACGAAATTATTCTTACGAAATGATTTTCCAGAATATTTTTGTTCTTATCAATTTATTTAATTACAATCTGTATTTTTTTCATGATTATTTCAAAAGTGCAAATGTTTATGGCCCACCCTATATATATATATATACTATGAACTCAATGCTTAGATTTTTTGTTTATACAATTTATTGTTCATAATAAGCATATGTTTTGGGAGAAATTAACGTAAACACAAAATAGCTAAATATATTGTACTTTCTACTTTTCCAAAGAATATAATTTCAACCTATTTTGTTGGGTGGCCGGACAACTCAGAATCCAATCAACTCAACACTTCCTTTAAAAAGTCATTATGGGTGATGAAAAAAAAAATTAAATATTTAAATAGGTTATGTTAGGTTTGGGTTGTGGGCTATTTAAAAAAATCATAGCTTTTAATGAGTTTTCAAAGAGGTGTTGAGATGAGTTGTCATGGAACCATTGTGTTGATTTTTTGTTATTGGAATCGAATTAGCACAAAAATAGACGTGTTATTTTTCTAACATTAACTTCAGTCTGTTTTCAACTAATTCTCAAATCGAACAACAAAATTTTGGTTCACTTACCTAATTTTTGAAGTGTTCTTGAAGAATAATCGAGTCTTCTTCAATTTTGATTTTACTCGATACTTACTATCGGGCGGGTATTTATTTGTGTCCGAATACCAAATATTCGTAGTAGGTTTAATCCTCGCATTACAAAGGAGCTTGGTTATTATGAACAGAGTAATCCTGAACATCGGTTTAACGGTACCTCGTAATGGCTTCATTATTTTAGGGTATCAAATTTATGAAGCTATTTACCCTTGTTTTTGCCTCATTCTCTTCTCAATTATCTGCCGCCTCTTATTATTGCTGATTCCAAGATATTCCAGAAAATGTGAAGCTTTCCAAGAAACTGTCCACACTTTAACCAACAGAATGGAGGGATGAAGAATAGAATGAAACAGGATTAAAACATCATTATTCTTTAATAATAAAACATAAATCGATTTCGCAGGTTCAGCACTTTCAGTAGTAGGTAATAATAGCTTGCCTTTAACAACACGGACTATGCGAATTTAATTCCTTTAAAAATCTTTATTGTATGTACCTACATCGAAGAAAAAATACACCGATATGTTTGTGTAAAATCATCACTCTGATTTCAAAGTAAATAATTTGTACGCAATATTATATTAGTAAGCAGATAAAGGTAATTCGACGACTTACAAAATTTTACTTTAATTATAAATAGGTTTACAGTCGTTTTACGATTTCAATTTAAAAGAAGGAACACAAATCCATACTTATAATAATATTTTAGAAATTGACGTTTTAGATGTTCATAATTATTTGAAATAATGATACAATGTAACATATTTACATTAATAAATCATCAATTAGCTATTTATATATTAATATCGTCTCCAATTGTCTAAATCTACAAGCAATAATGTGATTAACATAACCTTAAATAATGGCTCCGAACAACATTCGTATACAAGAAGTGGCATCCTTACTGATAAAAACGATTCATTTCTATACATAATACAATATATGATCACATATAAACGTTTAACGACTGTGATTTTAATTCATTATAATATTCCCTACGGTTTTCCATACGGTTTCGTATAATATCTACACTTCGTCGATGTTTTTAATTTCCCACAGTCTTTCGATTGATTCTGTCACAATTGTATGTAGTTTTGGCACATTTTTAATTAACTCTTCTACTGAACAACACTCTCACGATTATATTATGATTCATGATTCATCACAATTACTTATAATATATATTACACACTTTTGTCTTTTTTACGTACTGAATCATGTTCCGTCCCATGATTAGTATTTAACGGGTGTTCAAAGCCTCGGTTGTCACAAATAGCAATCGATAAAAGTTGAAAAAGTTACTGCGATAACTAGGCAAAAAAATGATAAGTATGTCTGTATTGCCGCTTTACTATTGACATTGTTTTTGGAAGAGTCCAAATTCTCCTTAGTAACATGTTCTCCACATCGACCGATACCGTCTATGTTTACATCAGCTAACACGTGTCCGTGGACTTCTAGTGGCGATATGCAGAAATTTGTAGTGAGGAAATCACCAGAAGAAGCGTTTCCCAGAGGGCCCTCGATAAGGGAATGGATTCTGCAATCACACGGAAAGTGATTCCCTCGCACGCTGAGGATTTCAACGCCTTCCACTGTAACTACTCCTGGAGCTGGAATCTCCAACAGATGGTTTCCGTGTAATCTCAACACTCTAACACTGTTATTATAACCAATGTTCAACTCTTGCACGGCATCAATTTTGTTGTTGAGGATATTTAAATTATCCACATAAGATAGTCCTTCGAACGCTGCTATCCTGATTATTCCAAGATCAGATTCTTGCAATGATAGAGTGTGGATATGTGTCATGCCCCTGAACGTATAAGGTCTGAGAGAAGCAAGATCCATAAATGCTAGTTTTATGAGACCGACCATATCGAGACCTGCAAAGGCATCTGGCTCAATTGAACGGATCCCAGATGGAAAAGCGAGGTGCTCAACATTGGTCAATCCTGAGAAGGCATTTGTCATTATTTTCTGAATCGGATTATTATTCAACATGATTGATTTAAGATAATTTGTTCCAGCAAAAGCGTAAGCTTCTATTTGAATTATCTTATTATGTCCAAGAAAAATTGAAGAAAGATTTTGAAGTCCAGCGAAAGCGAATTGGTTCAACGTTGACAGAGGGGTGTATTGTATGGATAATTCCTTCAGCCTCGGAAGTCCTCGGAAAGCGAAAGGTTTGATTGCAGAAATGTTGTTTCCGTCCAGAGATATTTTGCGCAGCAGCTTGAGGCCATTGAAGGCGTCGCTTCGGATGACGTTGAAGTTGTTCCTGGTCAGCGAGAGATGCTCAACTGTTGAAGGTAACGTTTGCAGTGGAATCTCAATGAGACCACCAGTGTTACACAGCACCTGGAACAATGGAAAATATTCATTATTTTATTAATCTAACGCGTGGTTGCATTTATACATTTCTGGGTACTAGATACTTTTCATTCTCACCGTCGCGTCGTAAACATAAGCTTCTTAGCTGATTTATACCATTCGGGCTGATTTTACAAAGGACAGATTAATCTTTTTTTATATCGTATTTATTTTATAAACCTGATCTCTATTTAAAAGATAAAAAGAATTATTAGGGGATCCACGTCATTCTCCTGATAAGCAAGATATTATTAGAAGGGAAAGGAAGCAATTATTGTAATAATAGCAAATAATGTACCGATCGTCACCGAAATCTGCAGAAATAACAGACTAGGACTAGGAACACATAAATGGGGGTAAGATAATGTGAAATGATTGGCGGAATCGTGCGTGATCTTATTATCGGGACGAATCGGACGGTGCAATTCTTTCTCTGTTTGCGTTATTTGATATTCTAACTAAAATTAACGATCATCACAGTAATTCCTGATGATTTATGTTGCGGGCACACGCGCCGTCCCGAACTAAGCTTTCCCAGCACGGAAGAACAATTTATTCACGGCGATAAATTCTTGAGTTTTATCGATAAACCACCAAGGGGCATTTAAAATGGCGTTAACACACCGCACTGATCACGGCTCTCGCTCAGTGTCACTGGGCGCAAATATCAGTACTCCCATTGTCCATTGCCCATTGACTCGAACTAATGAGCTGAAAGGTGGACAATCAGATTTCATAAATGTTTCAACTCAGGAAAAGACATGTACTAAAATGCTTCTGAATTTCCTTGGTTCGGTGATCTTTTGATATCTCATATTTTTTAGTAGCGTCAAGGATTCTGAATCATCCACTACGAGTCCAAAAGTCACTTTTTTCGATACTTTATTGTTTTTTTTTTTTTTTAATTTATGTTTATTTCGGAAATATACAGTTATTTATTGTTCTACAATTAACAGTGAATATAATATAAACCAGTAAAGTTTCATGTATCATAATGTTTGTTATGGAGTTATGGTTACAGATTGGAAAGCAAGCAGATATTAAAAGTTATAATATTACATTGTGTTAGTAAAAAATATTAAACAAGCAATAAAAAAATCATAATTTTGATTTAAGTACATTGCAAGGTTAATTTTATTTTAAATGTTTCAAGGGTACAATGGAAAACCATCGAAATCTCTAAAGGCGTTATAAGATTTGCAGAAACGTCAGAGCAAAAAGTTTAGAGCGTATTTCGATTTGAAATGTAGTAAATAACATAAGGCATTCGATCTGGTTTTGCTATCCGGGCAATGAAATGCAATCATTTCTAATCGGGCTGTTAAGTCAACACAGCAGTTCACAATCTTATCAGAAACAGTGCGTCAAAAAAATTCTCCATTTGTAAAAATCTAAGGGTGATCTACTGATGATTTTCAAAACGAGACGACAGTTGTTTCAAAAATTTTGTTTGAATATTTTCAATTCGGCTAGTATAAGTTTGGTATTGAGGATTCCAAATGACAAATGCAAATTCGAGATGAGAAGTTTCTAGTGTAAAAGGTTTTTTAAATGGTTTGGATAGAATGAAGCCTATTTGTTTGTAGCCTTTTCTAGGATGTATTCAATATGAACTTAAAATTATTGATGATTGGGTGATTTGGTTTGGAAGAATGACTGATGTCATGTTTGATGTCATTGAAATACAAAGTAAAGGGAATGGACCCTAAATGGAAACCCTGACGAAATTATTTTCGGTAATATGTAACCTTTTATGGCAACATCTTGATTTCCTTTTTAATAGAAGATGAGAACCATCGGAGATTTCCACTTCTACCAACTTTTTCGAGTTTAGAGTGAGTCATGTTCCACCTTGTCGAAAGCCTTAAAAAAGTATAGAGAGAGAGTCACCTTATTTTATTAAGTCCATGGAATAAGAACAGAATAAGAACAATATCCGTGAACTGCCTCAATTACACCTGCTTTAAAAAAAACCGTGTTGTTGAAACGTATTTTATATTTAATTTAATATGTCAATAAATATATTGCATTTGGGTTGCCTAACAAATTTTAGTCCAGGATATGATTAATTAATAATTCAAAAAATTATGTTCTTTAAACAGGTGGGTATAAACAGGTAAATCGATACTAGCATTTTGCACCGGTCTGATTATTGAATTTAAATTAAATGAAATTAAATTAAAGATTTTTTCATTATGAACACGGTGGTATCAAAATATACACAATAATAAATAATTAATTGATTAAAAAATAAATTAATAACTATTCCTCTATTTTAATAATAAACTACTCCAAAATGATGCACAGCTTATACGAGTCTATCGCTATCCTTTTCATTTTCAACAAATAGCATGCGCACTCTCTTTCTTTAAATGGACGGACTTCAAACAGCTGCTATGCTGTGTCCTCTTCTATCGCATGGGATGGTTGGTTGGGACCTCTCAGTCGCTCACATTCACTCAAATTCATCGGTGAAATGTTTAAAATATATATATATATATTAATTAATCATACCCTGGACTAAAATTTGTTAGGCAACCCATATGCAACATATTTATTGATATATTAAATTAAATATAAAATACGTTTCATCAAATAAACATCTCGGTGAAGGTCGTTTTATATCGGGATCTTAGACTATATAATTCTCAATATTTACAAGCTTTTTCCCAAATAGCAGAAAATCCGCCTTCTTTGATAGAATGTGTGAAAAGTAATCACAGGAGTAACAAGTTGTTCAGCACAATTTTAAAAGAAAAGTTTGGATTTAATTTATCTACATCCAGGACTTTTTTCGTGTTGACATTTTTCAAATAGTTTGATACTAAACTTAACCGAATTTAGACTATTGAAATCATTTTATTATTAATGATTATATCGACACCATTTGTGGAAATGTTTTTATTTTTATTTTTAGAGGGGACAAATCAGATTGAAAAATCATAAGAGTAATGGGAACCCACCGAGGCGCAGCCTGTGCGTGGGTAATATAGTTATATACATTTTGTTATTAAACCTAGACGTGGACGTGTAAATCATTGTTGTCATTTTTCAAATTTGTTTTTGTTTTAAAGATATTTTTCATAGTTTGCAGTATAAATAGTTTACGGAGACTGAATAGTTTAGATTCTTTGTATAATGCATCTGTCGAAAATGTTTTATCTCTATTATGCATAACTTTGATAATATAATTTTTATTTATCTGTAATGATTTTATAAATGCATCAAGCATACCACCCCATCCTATTATGCTATACGTAATTAAAGATTACACCAGAGAATAATAAATTATTTTCAATTTGTCAATATTGAGTACTTCCTTAAGTCTCTAAAATATGTACGCAAGAATATAACGGTATTATTAATTTGTGTTTGCCAATTTAAATTTGTATCAATATTTAAACCCAAATATTTGATCTTCTCAACTTTTCCAAGTTCAAAGCAAGAAGAGCGTATTACTTGATTACAGTTAACATTATTATTTTAAGGTTATTGGGGGATTTTTTTACAGTTTTTATAATGAGATACATGCAATACATTTTGTTGCCTTTAAAAAGTTTCAAGCCAGGATTTTCCATTTACTATTATTGCTGTATCATCAGCAGTACAATTTTAAAAGCTACAATTTTACCTGTTACAGGGATTATAACATTATTTAAATCATTTTTATATATATTTGAAAAGTACAGTTCCCTGTGGTACTTCATTTTTTATAAATCCCTGTTTCTGTACTATAATCATTCCCTTTGTTTGCTTTTCGTTTTCTGTCTTTCAGATAGTTAGTGAGAACTTTTAGTGTTTGTTTTTTTAAACCTACTTGATATTTTTTATGAGTAGATTGTGATACCTTATCAAAAGCTTTTCTTAAGTCTAAAAATACAGCTAGAATTTTTAATTTCGATCAACTGAAATGTATAATTTTTTTGTCGGATCGAATACTGCATCTTCAGTGCTTAGTTTACTTCTGAAACCATATTGATTTTTGGACAGAATTTTGTCGATTGTAAAGCAATTTCATATGCATGTAGAGAGGAAAAATATTTGGGAACATGTTACAATGAGGAAACTGTTTCTTAATATTAATTTTATTGTAATTTTTTTTTGAAGGTTCATGCCAATCATTGTATACGATTATACTGGTTTAGAGGCTTGTCATAGATATAACTTATAATAATAATTTATTTATAAATAAATGAAACAATTTAAGTTTGTTTGAACCACTTTTATATTTGTGTAAATCCGACCGGTTTCAGAACAAACGTTCCTTCTTCAGGTCAAATAAAAAATTAAAAAAGTATAATAAATTATTTATTCCGGAATGCGGTTAAGTTAGCTCTTAAATAATGTCACTTAAAATTTTACATGGTCTTTTAACGGCAGATTTAGTAAAAATTTAGTATATATTTAAATTTTTAAAAAAAACTTTTTTCTTTTTTTTACAGAATAAATTTTTCTCATTTTCATCAATACCTATACAAGGTGTTAAGGGACGTACTTGACTTACTTTAACCAGTGATTCCTGACATTGTTTGGAGTAAAAAATGTAAATAAAATTGTTGCCTCCGGTGACATGTTTGATTTTTGAAACATACAAAAATGGTATACAAGTTGAACAGTTGGAGGCGGGGTTGGGAGTTGCTCGGTTACTCAGCTGAGTGACCAGTGATGACATACGGAAGAATTTTTTTTTGTTTGATTTTGAAGAAAAAGTATTGAAAAAAAAAAGTCACCGGAGACCAAAATTTCATTTACATTTTTTACTCCAAATAATGTCAGGAATCACTGGTTAAATAAAGTAAGTCAAGTACGTCCCTTAACACCCTGAAGAAAAATAGAAAAATTAAAAAATCAACTTTTTTTACAGAATAAATTTTTGACATTTTCACCAGCATTTGGTTCCTTAGAACGGGCAATCTGCCCAGGAGAGCTAGGAACTAATATCGACCTACAAGACATAATAACACTTGTACACATTTTAATGTCTATAGTTATTTTGCAATATAATTACTGTGTTATTTTTGCTAAATAAAATAAATATATGTAATTGGTAAGGAAAATAAAAGTTAAACAATCTCAAGGTAGTCAATGAATGCCAAAAAATAAAATAAATTTAAAGAATAAATAAAAATAGTGGTTAAAACGAAGTCTTTCAATATTATTAAATAAAAAATGGAGTCATTACTTTTACAATAGGTTTTACAAAGTGGTTCGCTACGTTTGGTGATTTAGCAGGGGTGCCCGGGTTCATGGGGTGAGGTTTGTCTAAGTCTTGGAGGTGGATGACCAGGACACACTGAACCCCAGATTCCTACCCACCCCTGCCTTGAGAATGTGGTGGTTCACTTTTTTTTTTACATGAATACCACACAAGAGTCCAAACTGCTCCCGTCTGGAGCCAGTGGGACTATGGCATCCCCAATTGGGGTATGTTGTGAGGCTAAAGGTAGAGGGGAGGGGAAGGACATAGGGAAGAGGAAGGTGGGGATAATACCTGGCTTTTCAAATGTGGTCACCAAACACGGCTAACGCCATTTCAAGCAACGTTTCAATTTTGAATGGTGGTCTTACACCAGGGCGATACTAAGAGTATCTTCCACTCTGGAACGTGCCGCAAATATACTATATATAATTTTAAATGAATCAATTGTGAAATAACACAAATTAATCAAAAAAAAATTATTTGCCACGCCGGGATTCGATCCCGCGACCTTCGTAATGCTAGTCAAGAGCCTTAGGGAACGTACCCATACTACGTGACCTGTTCAGGAGGGGGGGGGTCTTCAAAATACCACGCTTGGTACAAATGAGCGGCGGGTTGCTTAGGTTTTTGGTCACCGGGGGGGGGGGTTAAAAATCGCAAAAAGTTGGTCACGTAGTATGGGTAGGTTCCCTTACCGCTGGACTATGCCGGCCGTCAGACAATCCGTAGGTATCTACTTATGACAAAAAATTATTAATTAGGAATTTTCAATAATTTATTTATTTTCAAACAAACTGTTATTTCCTCTTATATATTCATCACTGGTTGCACTCATTTTTGTAATAAAATTAAATATTAATATATTAGGTTATTGGTATTTAATATAATCAATATAAAAAAAACAAAACAATCACAATTATCACGTCACGTCAAGCGCGCGCCGCTAGACTGCGCTAGACGCAAACTGATCTATGTATGATCTTCGCCGAAATTGGATTGTATTCGTGTCACCTCGGGTCATGGTTCGGGTCAATGATTGACGAAGAAAATTACGCAGAAAATTGGATAATTTCAGGAAACTTAACGACTATTTTAACTTCTCACGTTTGACAGTTCGCGCGTTTGTTGAAATTGAATTTAGCAGGCAGCTGTTTTTTTTGGAACAAGAATTGTCTATGGATTTTTTAAATTATATATATTTTAAATAGGTACCTATTTTAGGTACCAAATTTGATTGATTGTTCTTGTAATATATAAAAAATGAATATTTGTAATATGTGAAAAATGAAAATTTGAATTAAAAAATTGTAATAGCTGGTACGCGAGTTGTTGGAAAACTGAATGTACTGGGACTGAATATATGGAATACGGGAGGGGGGTTGGCGGGACGGGGGAGCGGGAGAGGGGAGAGGTGGGCGGGGAAGGTGGAAGGGGAACGCGGGAGGGGAAGGGATGCGAGAGGGGAACGGGGACGCACGGGAAAGGACATGCATGGAGAAACAATTTATTTCTTTGAATATGGCATTGAAACGCATGCCGGACCAGCTAGTGTTATTATTATTATTATTATCTAACTCCTAAGTCCTATACCACAAAACTTTACAAGTGGAGCACTTACGACAATTTATTTCAACCAAAGGTTCTACCAAAACCAAATGTATTTTGTATTTTGTAATTTGTATTTTGTATTTGAAATTAAAACATGTTTAAAATACTGTATTTTGTATTTCGTATTTCAAATACACGACTTGAAATTATTTTGTATTTCGTATTTTAAATACACGCAAAAAAGTATTTTGTAATTTGTAATTTAATTTCAGCAAAGCATGTAGTTTGCCCAGCCCTGGTAGTCCTACGAAACATCTCCTCTTGAAATAAAGGTAAACCAAACACAGCATTCCCATATGACTTAATATTAAGCCGACCATTTATGTTTTTAAACGCCTTCAAAAGGAGGAGGTTCTCAATTCGACTGTATTTTTTTTAATGTTTGTTACCTCAGAACTTTCGACTGGGTGAACGAATATTAGTGATTCTTTTTTATTTGAAAGCTGGTGCTTTCCATGTGGTTTCATTTCAATTTGGTTCAGTTCTAACAATGGCATCCATGAGAAAACCACATAAATCTTAAATTTGCATTGAGTATGTGCGCGAGAAATGGACGAATAACTCAATATCACGCCAACCGATTTCGATGATTCTTTTTTTATTGGAAAGGATGTACTTCAAGGGTAGTTTGATGAGAGTTTGGTCAGGTTCTGATTATGTGATCCATGATAAAGTAACGGAACTCTTCAATTCTTAGGAGCAAATTAACGATACTCGGCCGAATCCTTTATTGGCTATCCGGATCTTTGAGTCACCTACCGTAACGTCGTTATGATCAAGTAATGTCTGTCTCATATGAGCAGCACGTTTAGTAGATCTACCCATATTCAGACAAATTAGTTAGTGTACTTCAGATTCACTAAAATCAAAAAATAAACCAAAATTTTAACAAAACAAAAAAAAGACTTCAAAAAATGCACTAAAAAGTAAAAAATATTATTTCGTATTCTTCTACAACTTAATAATCAACTTACTTTTTCTACTCATCAATATGTAGGTACGATTGTTATTTTTGGAGTCGGTGTCAGCGGTGTCCGGCGTGTTTACTTGACAGCTCCCCTCCCGCCGCGGCCCCGCTCCCGCCTCTTGCCTCTCGCCTCGTCAAGTCGCGCGTGCGACACAAGCACATCTCACCTATAACTATATATGTAGTTACAAACCTACCTTGGCTGACACTGACTCCAAAAATAACAATCGTACCTACACATTGATGAGTAGAAAAAGTAAGTTGATTATTAAGTTGTAGAAGAATACGAAATTATATTTTTTACTTTTTGGTGCATTTTTTTAAGTCGTTTTTTGTTTTGTTAAAATTTTAGTTTATTTTAGTGATAAAGATGTGTTCAATTAAGTTTTTTTTTTATTTGTTCACAAAAACGAAGAGAATGTAGGATTTTATTGCATACATAGATAGATTTTTTGTATTATAAAAAAATATTGCATTGCCCTATTCTGTCATTTCTTCTGTAAGAGTTTTTATTACCTTCTGTAATATTTTTTTTTATCTGGACCCTGTCACTTTGAATTCAGGATAGATTTTTCTGCTTAAACATTTTAAGGTTACAAATAAAATGACAGTATTTGATTTACTTCTACTACCATCATTATAAGCGGAAGATGTGGATTGTGCAGTGATGAAGGACTTAGCTAGAAGAGGAATTGAATTCACGACTTCTGAGTGGAAACCGAACGCATTTGTGAACTCAGCTGGTCAAATATTTGGTGATTTCATTTCAGTTGCAAATACGAGTATTATTTTTACTATTCTCATCCAAATAATAGTTACCACACGAGGTTGAATTATTTGTCATTCGTTCGCTCGTAAATTACATTGGCTGCCTATTTCACCAAATGCTTATTTCACAGCCAATTAAGCAAATTATTGTAGCAACATGTTGAATATTACAAAACTCTCGAACAATGTACAGTAATTTTATTATTGAAAGAACGGTCGATACTATTGGGTAAGGGGTCTCCTGTAAAGCTTTTAACAAAACGAAAATTTCGCCCCTTTTTTACCTCAAAAAGTGGTTGTCATTAGCTGAATTTTTTCCTCATCATCATATTAATAATTTGCCAAACCATTCGCATGTACTGATCGTCTAAGGTAGTCCCAAAGAGAGGTCGTACGTGACGTCGTCGTTCTAGTATCTACTGTCTTTTTTGTTTTTATCGAACACGAGTGAGAAGAAAAACGTCACATACGTACGACACCTCTTTTTTTTACATGAGCTCCACACAGGAGGCCATGAGGAAAATAATTTCCCTCAGGGCCTATGCTATCTTTGGGGATGCTGTGTGGAGGTTTTTTTTAAGGAAAGGAGGGAGAGGAGAGTTCTGGGAAGGAAAAGGGTTTAAGGGGTGAGTAGGAATCTGGCGTTCAGTGTGTCCTAGTCATCCGCCTCCAAGACCTAGTCAAACCTCACCCCATGAACCCGGGCACCCAGCTAAATCACCAAACGTAGCCAACCACTTGGGGTGACCTATGGCAGAGGTGTTGGTTATCCAATAAAGGTTCCCGGGCGGCGGTATCTATTCCCGCCTCCCAAATTGTAAAATTGGGAGTAATTTACGCAACATATTATAAGGTTCATTATTATATTTCAAATAATTTAGGTGCTCAAATCAAAAATCAAAAAAAAAGTGACTGAACATAGAAGGAAGAGTAAGGAGAAGATATTATGACATGAAAGTAAACGGTAAAAGAAGGAGAGGACGTCCAAGGGAGATATGGCACAACCGAGTGAATCACATAAACTATGTAAATCAAAGAATATGTATGCCAGTAAATAAAAACTTTTTTTTATCAATTGAATCCAATTTGGTAAAACGCACGAAAGAAACTTAAAGGTTTTTGTTATTTTCTTTTGTAATAAACACAATTAAATAACTTTGTTTCAATTCCATTTTATTATTTCTTAACCCAACCGGTTTCGGTTGATCCTGAACCTTCCTCAGGGGTGAATAAAAATATATTGAGCATAATACAGATATACATGGCATTTAAAAGAAGATTAGAAGAGGGAGACAGAACATCAACTTAGGTGGGGGCGAGGAGGCAGGTGGCTAAGAGGGAGGGGTTAACGTGGGCAGGGGTAATGGAAATATTTAAAAAATGTAATGATTGTTCAGTCTTTTACATAGGTAAAACGCTAGAAACATTCAAACAAGGGTGGTCGAACACTTGAGATGTCCAAACAGTTTATGTTTTTCAGAATTCGCCACCCACCTAAAGATAAAAATCCCACATTTAATAAATCTTCCGGGATAGATGTATTACATAGAAATGGGATAAGTCTCCGGCTTAATAATCTTGAAGCCCTTAATATAAAAAAGTCATTAAAAATAAATAAAACGAATTTATTTAATAAACAATTCGATTTGTCTAACACCCCCATTTTTTAAATATTTCCATTACCTTAATATTGAAATTAAAACACTTTTTAACTTGTTTCCACTTATTTATTTCACCAGTACCGGTTTCATCGTATTATGGATATCTTCAGGCTGGTAATATATTTCCATTACCCCTTTATTAATTTTTTAAATATTGCCCACGTTCACCCCTCCCTCTTGGCCACCTCCCTCCCGGCCACCACCTAAGTTGATGTTCTGTCTCCCTCTTCTAATTTTATTTTGAATACCATGTATATCTGTATTATGTAAAATATATTTTTATTCACCCCTGAGGAAGGTTCAGGATGAACCGAAACCGGTTGGATTAAGAAATAATAAAGTGGAATTGAAACAATGTTATTTAATTGTGTTTATTATAAGTATGTATTCCGAAAGGTGTTTTATTATCAATATTTCAGATATTCATTCCTGATTTGAAAATAGAATATAAAGTAATGTTAGACAATATACTTAAAAGTTCAATTCTTGAAACTTTGAACTTTCGAAAACGAATAACTTCGATTACAAATTCATCTCGTTTTACAAGTTTAACGTAATTCTGATTACACCGGCGGAAAATACTCCAGAGATCTGAAGGTATTAATAATACGTAACATCGTTTTATCACAATGTAGTCGATGAACTTATTAGCGCGGTAGTAACACCAATCATAAAATGAGTAATATTAAAGGTCACGTAATTAAAGTTAATCTAAACTGCGCACACTTGCATGAATTGTGGTGTATGTATATGCTTCCAACAGTGATATCCGTGCAAAACGTCACTGATAAACAACCTTTTTATATTGCTTGCTCATAGGTGGTTAACAAAAGGAGGACGAAAAGTTTTGGATTTCACTGTTTGAATTTGAATATTTAAAAGGGTTTTTCAGTTAATCGAAAATTACTGTAGATAATATACATTCATTCCGTAATGCAAAAAAACTATATCACGTCTACTCTGGCCGAGATGCCTACATTGCCTACACCAGCAAACCTTGGGAAACCGTCGGTCTATGACCTGTGATCACTTAGAGGAATTAAACCATCTTGTGTGGTAATGTTCAATATTTATGATATTCGCTTTTGTTTCTTGTGGCCTCTATTAAAAGTTTTCATTTTTATATGCTAATTTTATCGTTTGCTCGTACATACAATGTGTATATAAAGTTTTTATTGACTCGATCCAGAAGTCGATGAATTCGCTTGTCCGAGATGTCGGTCAATGGCATATCTCACCCTTAAAACAACAGTGGAGAAGGTCCGTCAGTTATGTTAAGTTACAGTTAAGTTTAACATTGAGTATTGTATTGATTAACATATTTGGTGGGCAGTGTATTTTACCCAACATCTGTATCTAATCAAAGAATGAAAAGTTATAATTTCTTTTTTCAATCACAAAATATAATTCTTTTACATTGTACTGCATTCCGTACTCCTATTAAAGAATTCAATTGTTATTCGTCGACATAAAATTCCGTAACAGCACATAAAAAAACATCGCAAAGTAAACAGAATATGGTATCTACGACTTTACCCCTCGTGGGGATTCATTGGCGTTAACAACACGGTCAACAGTTAACACGTCTTTCTGTCGCGCCGTAATTAAAAATTTTTTTCGCGAGTTTTTATTCACTCTCGCACGAAATAATGAGTGATACCGTGCTCTTTGAATTGAGAAGCATCATTCTCGAACAAAACAAAACAATAAACGAATTATTAATCCGTGTAAAGTCCGTGGAAGAAATATTAAATCGACAGGCGTTAAACAGTGTAAACATTAATGGTCTACCTACACCTCCCGCTACCGCCAGCTGGGCTGACGTCGCCGCACCGCCCGCCGCCCCCTCCGCCAACCAGCACGCTGTTACACTAACCAAAGAACGTATGCGCACTAGGGCGGCCACCAAGGCCAAAAATAACGCAAATCATATCGAAGTCCCCACTACCAGCGGCGCGATCCCCAAAATACTGACGACGGATTCACGCATTCTAACTTCCGAATCTGAAGCGAAATCCGCGCCAAATAAGGAAGAATGGATGAACGTCAAGCGCAAACAACGGACATGCAGAAATCTGATAGTCGGTAACGGAGATAAATCCTCTAGTATCAAGGTATGTCCAAGGATAAGGAATATCATAGTATCTAGGATTTCAAAGGACACCACAATAGATGATATCCGAGCGCATCTAGAGAAAAATAATATAACAAACTGTGAGATAGAGAAATTCATCGCTAATTCTCAGGAATACGCAGCGTTCCGTATAGGAGTAACAGATGTGTTATACGATAAACTTTTGCAGGAAGATTTGTGGCCCCGAGGAGTACCGGTAAGAAACTACCGTTACTTAAAACCGAGACAAAATCCGGTTGATCTTAACCAAAACCGAGGCAAACAAAACGATTCTGCGGCCACTAAATGACTAGAGAGCAGAGTTAAAGCAAATTCATTCCCCTGCACAATGTATTATCAAAATGTGCGGGGATTGAGATCCAAGACCGACGACTTCTTACATAGTGTTATTATACAAGACAACGACTTTATATTATTGTCAGAGACCTGGCTCAATGACAGTATTCATAATTGTCAACTGTTCGATCAACGATATAACGTCTTTAGAAAGGACAGAACTTCAGGCCAATCAAGAGGAGGAGGAGTGCTACTAGCCGCGAGGCGTGACCGCGTCAATCAATGCCAGAGACTCATGTTTCTAGAAAATGATGGTGAAAACTTATGGATTAAGGCTAAAATAAATGAAATTAGTATTTATATATGTATAGTGTACATTCCACCGGCTTCTCAGAGAACTACTTACTCTGAGTTTTTCGATAAAACCATAGCTAATTTTAACTTTTTAATAGATAAAAAAATTATTATTGTTGGCGATTTTAACTTACACTCCTGTGTGAGTCACAAAGCAACTCAAACAGATTTGTTATATTTTATGGAACTATTTCAATTGGAACAGAAAAACTTAATCACTAATATAACGAACAGGACACTGGACGTTATTATCAGTAATTTTGACTTAAAAGTGTTCAAATCCGTATACTCACTTGTTAATGAAGATTCATACCACCCATCTTTATGTATAGAATTCGCGCTCAATGTAAGCAAAGCCTATTGTCGGAATTTATTAAATGATGACAATGGAAATTGTGTTAAGCGAGGATGGAACCTAGAACGTGGTAATTTCGAATATTTTTATGTTTACTTGAATTCTCACGACTGGAAACCCTTATTAAAACTTAAAGATGCAGATTTAGCAGTAGAATATTTTTATAATGTAATTTATGACCTTTTTGACATGTGTTTTGAGAGAAAGCGTGTACCTTGTTTTAAAAGAAGATACCCTAAATGGTTTAATGGTGAGATTCTTAGTGATCTGAAAAGGAAATGCAAACTTCACAGAAACTGGAGGCGCACCGGATTGATGAGATATCGGGAAAAGTTTTGTATTCTACGATCTAAAATCAAACGTAGTATAAATATTGCGTATAAGGATTACATAAATAATATCGAAAAAAACGTCAAGAATGATCCGAAATCCTTCTGGAAATTTGTATCCGAAAAGAGGAAAGACGGTGGGTTTCTAAACTCAGTGTCATGGAACGGAAGTACTCATACTGGGCCCGATATTCCGGAAGCATTTGCGAATTACTTTAAGTCAGTCTATAGCGAACATAGTGCAGAATTTGACTCATACACCCCAGGCGGTTACTCTTCGCTAGCTCAAAATGTTGACATTTTAAGTGTAAATAAAAATGATTACCTAGCTGCAATTAAAAAACTGAAACCAAAAAATCTGTTGGACCGGATTTTATTAACACAATTGTCCTGAAGGGATATGCCGATCCGTTAATGGTACCGCTTTTACATATCTTTAATATTTCACTTAACTCCGGTAAATTCCCCGACCGTTGGAAAATCTCAAAGGTCACGCCCTTACACAAAAACGGCGATAAATCATGTGTATCTAACTACAGACCTGTGGCAATTCTTTCGGCACCGGCCAAATTATTTGAACTCGTAATACAAAAACGTATATACTATAAAGTAGAACCATTTCTCATAAACCAGCAGCATGGGTTTAGAGAGGGCAGGTCTACGACGACCAACTTAATGGTATTTACGGATTACGTCTCAAATATATTGGACAACAACGAACAAGTAGATGTCTCATATAATGATTTTGCGAAAGCTTTTGACAAAGTAGATCACCTCATATTACTGAATAAACTTGAAAGCTTCGGCTTCTCATACATGCTGCTTTTGTTCTTTCATAATTATTTGTCTAACAGAAAACAATACGTTGTTTACGGGCAGTTCACATCGAAACTCTACGCCACAACTTCTGGGGTCCCTCAAGGGTCTAATTTAGGACCACTTTTATTTTTATTGTTTATTAATGACATAGGGTTGTTTATAAGATTTGTAAAATTTTTGTTATTTGCGGATGACATTAAACTATACACCTGTATAACGACAAATGAAGACTCCATTCGTCTACAAAACGATATCGACGGTATAGTAGAGTGGAGTCATCAAAATAAACTTCTTTTTAACAGTAGTAAGTGTACAATTATGTGCATTACAAGGGCAAAGCGTACTTTATATTTTAACTATAAAATGTCTGGTACCTCTATAAAACATATCTCGATAACGAAGGATTTAGGAATCATTTTTGACACACGTCTGACTTTTCGAACTCATATCGATTCGGTGTGCAACTCTGCAATGCGAATGCTGGGTTTTGTTATATGTAATTCGAAATCTTTTACGAATACGGCAGTCATAAAAATGCTTTATTTTACTCTGGTTCGCAGCATTCTTGAGAGTGGATCGATAATATGGGGACCCGAAGATACCCTTTACTCAAATGATGTAGAAAAGGTGCAAAAAAAGTTTATGCGATACCTCTACATGCGAGAGTTCGGATATTACCCTTTATTGTATCCCTCTGATTTTCTCGCTGGAATGCTGGGGATAGAACGTCTAGACGTCAGGAGAAATATTGCAATGGTGTTAGTGGCGCACAAGCTGCTAAATGGGCACACTTGCAATCCAGATATTCTGGAACGAATTTCTTTTTATGTCCCTGATAATTTCATCAGAGCTAGACAGCACAGATTATTTATTTTTCCAAGGGGCAGGACCAACCTACCAATGATCATGCCTTTGGGGAGAATAACTACTTTGTTAAATCACATTTCTTCTGTGATTGACATTTTCAATTTGAACCAAGGAGATTTTAAGACAGCAATCAGCATACTATTTACCAAATCTGGCTAATCAGATAGTATTGATGTACTTACCCATGCAAATAAATGTATATACTTACTTATTATAAACTGTAATTTATAAACTGTTATTTGTGAAATGTAAATGGATTATACTGTTTTTCACAATAAATCAATAAATAAATAAAATAAATAAATAAATAAATATTTTTTTTTATAAAAAAAAAAATGAATGCAGGCTTACCGTTCATCTTCATTATATTTTAACTGAGTTTAAAATTTGTATTTGGTGTAACTTAGAATACAAAATAAAGCAAATCACCAATGTCTCCAGGCCATACATTTAATTTTTTAAATCCTGGTCATTCCTCTCCACAACGTTAATCAAATAACACGCTTATAACACGACTTATATTTACAAGAAAAACACTTCTCTACATCCTGTGATACTTTGAAAAAACAACTTAGCAATGAAATCTTCCCAACGAAATATGTAACGTCTGGTTTGCGCTACATTCAAGTAATTTGTTTCAAAACAATATAACGTAGAATAAGGGCAATAAAATTCATGAAAACGTTTTTATTGCCTTACGGAATCGCCTCCCTGAATTACCCACATATCCTAGCGGCGGCGGTGCATTTGTTCCCGGATATTCCCGTTTTATGCTTTCAAATTCCTTGATACATTGAGGCGCATTAATCTTGGCGTAAGTGAGAAATGTGGGATATCAGAACACAATATATTTTCATTGAGTTTTGTGTTCTTTGAAGGAGCTCAAAATATAAATCACAATAAATAATAAAAGTTTGTGCATTACGAATACCAAAAAATAAGTTTTTTTTTTTTTTTAAAGAAAGACAAACATTCCCGGGTTACGAATAACCCAACAATGTTTGAAAATCTCCTACTACCACCACAGAAAGCCGAAAATGTTGCTTGTGTTGTGATGGAGGATTTAGCCAGCCGAGGAATCGAACACGCGACGCTCGGGTGGGACCCAAGCACTATGCCCAATCAACCACTGACCAGTCAATTATTTCTTTGTTATTTATTTATTTATTATTAGACCTGGGGTCCTAGCATGGTCGATCGATATAGGTTTTATCGAAAATGTCGGTAACTTGCCATCGCTCCCGAGCCCGGCTGCTGGCCGCTAACGAACAAACAACAGTTCACAACAACCAAGGGTTCCTAATTTATTTGACTTAACTGTTATATCTTCGTTAGCGGCCTGTAGTCGTGCTCGAGAGCAATGACAAGTTACCGACATTTTCGATAAAACCTATATCGATCGACTATGCTAGGGGGCCAGGGTACCTAGCATGGTCCATCGACATAGGTTTTATCGAAAATGTCGGTAACTTGTCATCGCTCCCGAGCACGACTGCAGACCGCTAACGAACAAATAACAGTTTAGGTCAAATAAATTATGAACCCTTAGTCGTTGCGATATTTTATTTGTTCGTTAGCGGTCTGCAGTCATGCTCGGGAGCGATGGCAAGTTACCGACATTTTCGATAAAACCTATATCGATCGACCATGCTAGGACCCCTGGTGCGCATTTATATCTATATACATATATAAAAATGAATCCCTGTTTCCCTTGGTCACGCCATAACTTCAAAATGACTTTACCTATTTCATTCATCTTTTTCTAATACTTTGTAGAAGGTTCTTACGGAAAGAAAAATGTTAGCGCTTTTTTAGATTGGCTACAGTGCACTGGTAGATTGGCGTATGCGCGGATGCGACGAGCGCGTCAGTTTCCCAGCGATGAGAGTTTTGATTTGTGATTTTTGATGCTTGATTTATTTGATTTTTTTCATGATTTGTATTGTAAAGTAATGACCAATTCACCATTAGTATAACTTAATATATTTACAATTATTTATATTTTTTTTCATCAGTTTTAATCAAGTAATTATACAATAATTGCATTGTTAGTTGAACTTTAGTGTGACGTCAGAAAATTGAGTTATAGGTAATACCAATCTTTAAACTGAAATATACAGTCTATACAACAAATAACCAATCATCTTTGGCTGGCTAAGCAATATATCTTTTCATGAACTATTTTTTGGCAGTTTCCATATTAGTAAGGTTTTCATATACACGATGGTTTATCAATAGTATAAAATTTTCCCGAAATTTTTTAGTAAGGCCGCAAGAGTTTTCAATGTTTAGATTAAAAAAATAATTAAAAACCCTTAAAAAAATAATATAATACGTGATAGACGACAAGTTGAATTTAAATGTGTATAATTTATTTTTTTAAATAGAGTATATAAAAATAAAGAAAATTTACAATAATGAAAACTCAATTAAAATTTTCTTGTCCACGCCGGGTTTTGAACCCGCGACAGCTGAATAGATCTTTTGTTCTAAAATAATTATTTATAAAAGCAGAATTTATAAAATTTTCTACAAATTTAAGAAAACTAATAGCTCAGTATTTGCCATTAGTTTTCTTAATTTTTTTATTTTCGGAAAAGTAAGATCCTTAGACTTTGAAAATAAGACCCTTAAATTGATAAAACCTAACGTTCTTTTAGAGAGCAGAAGAATAAACATGACCTTTTAAAAAGTAATAAAAATTGTCAATGTCGTCAAATAAATAATGTACTTAAGTGGTACGATAGGGTTATAGTGAATAGTAATAAATTTATTAAGGTTTTATTACAGCATACTGGATTCATAATGAATGCGGTTTAAGATTGAGAGTAAAATATTTATATTTCAATCTCCCTTAGAATGATGTTCTAACCCCTTGACCGTTGGTATTTTATGTTCCACATAAAAGTATTTATAGGCGGAGGTGTTAGAGTCATTCCGTCATTTTATTATCTACGGTATGTACAGGTATAGTAACTACCGTTATATCATCTTGTAAAATGTGTGAAACCACTAAAAATAGAAAGTACACCATATAGAAATTTAATGGAGTATTGCTAATAATTTACTTGATAAATGAAAGTTACGACAAATTGTAGAACTGGATCGTCAAAAAAGGTTACAATTTTTTTAATTAATGTTAAATCTATTCATGAGAAAGGCTAAATAAAATTAATATTTACATGGGTTGTTTTATTTATCCTTGACGAATTTTGAAAAATAGGATTTTTTTTTATAATTGTATCTGGCAAAATATTTAATACCCTGTGAATGTGCTGAACCAGCACTTGTCTGAAGAACGAGTGCGTAAAAAACTGGATTAATCTAGTATGGATATGGAGTATCATTGAATTTGACATACCGCATATTAAAAGTTGGAATTACCACAACCACTTTGATAAATAATATTGAAAACACAAATAGTGAGATTGAATGCAAAAAAAAATTAACTGAAGCTGTTCCTTCGTGCACTTAAAACTTCAGACTCAAAAACGTCAGAAAAATGAACTTCTTATACAATTTCTTGAAACAATATTTACCAAGTAAAGTACAACCAAAAATATACTGAAAAATTCTACTAGGTACTGGTTTTTGAGTTCACCAGTTCTGCTTTACCTACCTACTATAAGATATTGATTTAATTTCACAGAGTGAACATCTCGCGTTGTGGACAGGTATAAAATTCGCTGAGCTCGAATAAAGAAAAAAAAATTGTATATATTTTAATTTGGTATATATTTCGATGGACATAAGGACAGAATTTTAAATTTGGAGGAAAACCCATGAAAAATAATATTTCGGAAACACGTTAGTTGAAAAAAATCAGTTAGCAAGTACACGGGATACATTTCCTGAAAATTATGGTAAAATTGTTCATTCCAGGTGGCTCAATACAGCGAACCGGATTCTCAGGCTTTACATTTCTTCGCAAAAAATTTTATCTTTAAATACATGATTTTTATTAACCATTAACAGTTTACGCACCGACGTGGTTATAATTAAGAAAAAATCATTATGCATTTTTGGTGCTAAACATTTACGTGTAATAATAATACCGTATTTTTTAGATATAGGGGTCATTCTATCCCAAAATATTGTCAAAACCAAAAGGTCACACAGATGAAATTTCTAAGGTGTCACTTCTATAACAAATTACATCAATAAAATACAATCGTATTTCAATGAAAACAGGCATTTCAATGGAATGTAAACTCTACTAAATGTTCAGATCGAAGAAGTTACTTTCGCACTTCATGGCTATCCTATGAGTAGCTGTAATGATTTTAGGCTTCCTAAGACAAATTTATCGGAAACAAAACAATATTTATTTTAAAGGTTTTAAATGTTTAATGAACTCCCTTCAAATGTAAAGGAAGCTACAAGTCTTGGTGTTTTTCGTGGAATAGGTCTCAATGTTATGAAGTCCAAAATTTCAGCTCGCAGGTAATAAACTATTATTACAGTAGTTTTAGAAGAGATGAAATACACAAAAATGACCATTATTTATTTTTTCTCTTAATGTGCAAGGCGTTCAAGATTAATTATATCTGTGCTTTAAATAAGACAAGAGTCATACCTCTCCTCAAATTGGAAGGATTATCGAGGTAAAAATGGTAAAATTCGAGATATCTTCAATATTATAAAGTATGAGAGTGACAGTGGGAAAGGAAGTGCCAGTAACGTAACGTGGTGGTTGGGTACAAACCTGAGACTGTGACAAACAGATGCACTCGGCGGGGCAGGACGAGGGGGAGGCGGTGAAGAAATTATCCGACAGTGTGACAGTTATCCAGCTGAGCGCCATCAATAACTGCCACATCGCGCGGGGCACCACTGGAAACCAAACATCCATCATTAATACCAGAGTCTAGTGCCTACATCATGCTGACAATTCCACAGAATTACAGTATCAACCGCCTACAATATTATCATCGCACGACAGATAAATTTTACGCTTTTTTATAAATTTTTCGAAAGCGAACAACTTTAAAAAAAAAAATTGTAAAATTCTTCAAATATGATCATTTTGTAATAAATACTTGAATACATTTTCGTTAAGTCCATTTATTTTTCACCAATCCAGTTGTGTTACAATCATTTCATTAGCAAATAAACAGCTTGAAAAATTTAAGTATGAATTAATTTTTATGTGTGATATTAATCAATATTGAAATTATATTTTATATTCTTTTTAACTTTTTTACCTTTCCTTATACGAAAGTAAGCATCTGCCGCTTACTTACTTAACGTGTTTACAATGTTAGGTTGGTTCTAATTTGAGCTGTTTTGTGAGTACTTTAAAGCCGTCTTGTTAGTCCATGAAAGAGAAAATGGGCAATACAATACTTCAAAAACAGTCGATAAAAACATTGCTTTGAAACCAATCATCTATGCACATATATTACAAGAGTGGGTACTATCGCGATTCAATTAAAAGGGGATTTAGACCGAAATGTGGAAAAAACTGTTAAAAAATTACCATTGTATTAGTGTATACACACAATAATACTAATACTTAGACGACAACGAGACAGAACCACTTCATTTTTCTTATGTAAGAAATTTAATTTCTCTGAAAAAGTATTTACAAAGAGAGAAAATGTCCGACACGACGTCATTGTCAGCCATCCATCATTAATATGGCCACGCCACCATTGTTTCTCTTCGACCTCCGTTGAATATTAATAATCTAGAGCCTTAAAACACAACACTTTACAATATTTCCGGTAGGAAAAATTATTTCACTTTTCAAAGAACGCCTTGAAATCTACAAAAAATGTATTACAACATTTACAAAAAATATGAGTCGTAAATTTTACCAGATTATTTGGATGAATTCATTTTAGAATGCCTTTCGATGGTGAAGACTGGCGACAAATTTCCTTGTGGGATTTCAAAATCAAACATTATTATTTTTTACATAAATTTCTTCAATAATTTATAATTACTAATTTTTACGACTTGCCCATGCCCGTGTTCAGGTGGCAATTTAGAGGAATGGCTGTTGAACTAAATATGTTGCATAAATACTACGAAAAGAATATTATTTATATTAATTTTTATTTTTAAAACCAAACCAATTTTTTTAAAAAAAGTTTGAGAAGGAATTTCGTTAATGTATGGAGACAACAACATCACACATTTACGGAAATTCATTCTTGCACTAATCGTTTACTCCGCAAGAATTCATTTTTTGGACTTTATTAATAATAATAGTAATTAGAACGATTAATTAGAACTACGTTAACAAAGTTAAATTGCCATCATCCAAATTCAGCTATAGAACGAATTAATTTACCTAGAAATTTAGGAGGAAATTTAGTCAAAATAACATCTTTGAAACACAATCAGGTAGAAAAGCTTAGAATTTTTTTCCATAGGAAAGCTAATAGCTCAGAAATGCACAAAATAATTTTCAAGGCAGATAGAAACATTACACCTTTAAATTTATATGACGAGAATGCCAACATTCTTATAAATTCTAACCAGGAATTATTAGATTCCTGGTCAAATAAAATTATTCACGCAAAACACTTCAATTATCTCAACCAAACGTATGTTGACAAACTTTCGTCAAACAAGTGGTTGGGTATTGGAGAGTTAAGCGCAGAAATAGAAGGATTTATGCTTGCCATTCAAGATAGAGTCATTAATACTAAAAATTATAGGAAGCATAAGCATAATCTATAATATATCTATAATCATAATTTATCCGGTTGCCCAAGTAAACGAACAAAGATTAGCTGACCAAAAAAGGGCAATTTTCAAAATGTAGTAATTTCCCTGTAGTAACATTAAATCAGATAAAAAGGGAAATAGGAGATAGATTACAATTAGAGAATAATTTAGAACAAATTTATACGAGTAGTAATGTTATATTAGATACATTGAATGAAGACAGTTTAGATAATATTCTAGTAGAAGAATCTAATGATATTACAGTAGATTCAAATAACTTAGACGCTATTCATAATCTTAGGGAAATCAACATTGCAAATTTAAACTTACTAGATGATAATGTAATAGAATTAGCTAACTTGCTTCATAATAATATAAATAGATATATAGATATAGAGCCCACAGTTAGACCAAAATTACCAAAATTGCATACGTCAAAAAAATTATCTAAATTAATTTCTGAATTAAATAATTTAATTTTACCAAAAATAATATTTGACGATATTAGTTTTTTAGATCTTCATACGATAGTGTACGCTAGTGCTATCACTATATGTACTAGGTTAGGAGTTAAATTAACATCCTCTGATGATAGATCATATAGTTATAGTAAACCAGAATGGCAGATTAGATTAGAAAATGATGTAGTATTTTTAAGAAGTAGTATAGCTAGAGTAATTGAATATAAAAATGGGAATAGAAGTAGAAATATTTTGAGACATGTAGATGAAATTGGGAGAAAATTTGGTTATAACATTGGTAGTAATAATAATGAAAATATAATCAATGATTTATTAAAACACAAATTAGGTGTAAAAGCTAGTAGATTAAAAAGATATAATTATACGTATAATAAAAGAAATAATAATAGATTATTTCAAAAAAATGAGAAAATATTTTATTCCAAACTTGATGATAAGCAAAATATTATTTCGAATAATAATATTCCGTTGCCATCTGAATCAGACATGCGCGATTTTTGGACAAACATTTGGAGTAAAGATATAAAACATAATGAGGCAGGTTCATGGATAGAAAATGAAGAACTCAATTGTTCAAACATTGAACAAATGAGTTTTTCTGATATATCGGTTGAATTGTTAGCCAAAATTATAAAAAATACTCATAATTGGAAAGCCACGGGTTGCGATTGGATACATAATTTTTGGTACAAACGTCTAACTACTTTACATCCTCTTTTTGCAAAAAATCTTTCAAAACTTGTCAAACAACCTCAAAATTTTCCTAATTTTCTAACTAAGGGCATTACTTATATGTTATCTAAAAGCGAAAATATTAATAATCCCTCTCAATATAGACCCATTACATGTCTACCGACAATATACAAAATTTTAACCTCTTGCTTGACAGATTTAATATATACTCATTTGGATGAAAAAAATATTTTATCTGAACAACAAAAAGGTTGTCGCAGAAAACATATGGGATGTAAAGAACAATTAGTTATTGATTCTGTAATTTTAAAACAAATTCAAAATCAAAAGCGTAATTTACATACTTGTTATATAGATTATCAAAAAGCTTTTGATAGTGTCCCGCACTCGTGGCTAATCAAAATATTAAAAATATATAAAGTTAACAAAATTATAATTAGCTTTTTGAAAAATATTATGTCCTTTTGGAATACAGATTTACTAGTAAATTTAAAAGGTAAGAAAATAGTAGTACCGGGCATTTCAATAAAAAGAGGGATTTTTCAAGGAGACTCATTGAGTCCTCTTTGGTTTTGCTTAGCATTGAATCCTATGTCTAAAATGTTAATTAAAAGCAAGTTTGGAATAAAAATTAAGGGTAATACAAGAGAGAGTAGTATAGTTTCACATCTATTATATATGGATGATATAAAATTATTTTCAAATTCTGAATCAAATTTAGAGAAAATGATTAACGTAGTTAAAATTTTTTTTCAGATGATATTAAAATGACTTTTGGTTTAGATAAATGTAAAACGATCCATATAGAGAAAGGCAAAATTGTAGATGGAGACGAGGGTATATTTAGAAATTTCAAAATTAAAAGTATGAAAGGGGATGAGGTTTATAAATATTTAGGATACCCGCAATCGAATAGATTAGATCACACTAGTATTAAAAATGATATTAGGATTAAATTTCAAACTAGGATCAGAAAAATTTTAAAATGCAATCTATGTGCTAAAAATTTAGTAAAAGCAATTAATACTTGGGCAATACCTTTATTAACGTACTCATTTGGCATAATTAAATGGTCCAATACAGATTTAGATAGTTTAGAACGATTAATTAGAACTACGTTAACAAAGTTTAATTGCCATCATCCAAATTCAGCTATAGAACGAATTAATTTACCTAGAAATTTAGGAGGTAGAGGTGTAGTCAAAATAACATCTTTGAAACACAATCAGGTAGAAATGCTTAGAAATTTTTTTCCATAGGAAAGCTAATAGCTCAGAAATGCACAAAATAATTTGTAAGGCAGATAGAAACATTACACTTTTAAATTTATATGACGAGAATGCCAACATTCTTATAAATACTAACCAGGAATTATTAGATTCCTAGTCAAATAAAATTATTCATGCAAAACACTTCAATTATCTCAACCAAACGTATGTTGACAAACTTTCGTCAAACAAATGGTTGAGTATTGGAGAGTTGAGCGCAGAAATAGAAGGATTTATGCTTGCCATTCAAGATAGAGTCATTAATACTAAAAATTATAGGAAGCATATTATCAAAGATATAAATCAAATTGATGATTTATGTAGAAAATGTTTGACTTTTCCGGAAACTATAGAACATATTATATCGGGATGTTCTATATTAGCGCCGTCCGAGTATACATTTAGGCACAATCAGGTTTTAAAAATAATCCACCAAAGTTTGGTAATTAAACATAACTTGATTGACTGCCGTAATATAGTACCATATTATGAATATGAACCAAATTCATTTTTAGAAAATGAATTTTATAAAATATATTATGATAAAACTATACTAACAGACAGAACAATTAGTCATAATAGACCTGATATAGTTTTACATGACAAAATTAAAAAAAATAACTTATATCATTGATGTAGCTATTCCAAATTCCTGTAATATTCAAAAAACTGTTTCTGAAAAAATTAGAAAATACACAGATTTAGGAAATGAGATTAAAAGAATTTGGCATTCTCGGAATATAAAAATATTACCAATTGTTATTTCGGCTACTGGCATTATACCTAGGTCTCTGATTCAAAATTTAGGCGTATTAGATTTGTCAAAGAATTTATATATATAAATGCAAAAATCGGTAATTTTAAATACATGTACGATTACAAAAGATTTTTTAAATATTTATATTGAGGGATCAGTAGGATTTATAGGTTCAATTAGGAATTCCACAGAGCCGAACCTTCTGATATGAAAATATCTGGAGTCGGTGAATTATTTTCCCATCTGGTCTCTGGTAGGTTGACATGTTGTTCTTGTATTGTTTTGTAATTATAATACATATAGTGCAATTGCATAACGTGGATTGACCAGATGATCATTTGGGAAGTGTGTGAAAGGGTTTAGTTTTTCCTGTGGGGAAAATTTAACCCGGACATTTAAATCTGGTGCGTAATAGGAAGCACAAAGATATAAGTCAAATTGATGATTTATGTAGAAAATGTTTGGCTTTTCCGGAAACTATAGAACATATTATATCGGGATGTTCTATATTAGACCGTCAGAGTATACATTTAGGCATAATCAGGTTTTAAAAATAATCCACCAAAGTTTGGTAATTAAACATAACTTGATTGACTGCCGTAATATAGTGCCATATTACGAATATGAACCAAATTCATTTTTATAAAATGAATTTTATAAAATATATTATGATAAAACTATACTAACAGACAGAACTTGAGTTGTAGGTAATTGTACAATGTACATATTATTATTATTGCTGTTGTGGAGTGAGAATAGATTTCTGACTCGGACTACTTCATGTTTGAAATTTTGTAAGTAGATTATTACAGTTTATATTGTGTTTTTATATCTTTTTTTTAATAATTTTCAGGGTTATATTTTGTTAAGTTCTTACGGGTTCAGGACCCTTACTTTTTTATTTTACTTTTTTATTATAATTTTAATTATGTGAAAATCTGTTATTGGATATTATGTATATTATTAATGTTATTATTATAAGTTTAAAATATCTGTAACAATTATAAAACAATAGGCCTGATATAGTTTTACATGACAAAATTTAAAAAAAAAACTTTTATCATTGATGTAGCTATTCCAAATTCCTGTAATATTTAAAAATCTGTTTCTGAAAAAATAAGAAAATATACAGATTTAGGAAATGAGATTAAAATAATTTGGCATTCAAAATTTAGGCTTATTAGATTTGTCAAAGAATTTATATATAAAAATGCAAAAATCAGTCATTTCAAATACATGTAGGATTACAAAAGATTTTTAAAATATTTATATTGAGGGATCAGTGGGATTTATAGGTCAAATTAGGAATTCCACGGAGCCGTACCCTCTGATATGAAAATATCTGGAGTCGGTGAATTATTTTCCCATTTGGTCTCTGGTAGGTTGACATGTTGTTCTTGTATTGTTTTGTATTTATAATACTTATATAGTGCAATTGCACAGCGTGGATTGACTAGTTGATAATTTGGGGAAGTGTGTGAAAGGGTTTAGTTTTTCCTGTGGGGAAAATTTAACCTGGACATTTAAATCTGGTGTGTATAATAATGTCAGCTCAATGGAGCGGTGAGTGCAAAACTCTGCCATATGGAAACATTCATATATATACATTACATTAAAATATGAAAATGAATATAAAATAAATAAAAATAAAAAGGTAAACATATTAGAACTTGAACTACGGTGGCTTGAGGAAATTCTCCATCTATGGAGTAGGGGGGCATTAGGCGAGACTGGACAAGAGCGTTTTACGATCTCTGGCAGCGCTGACTCGCCCCGACTACTCTGTGGGGCATTAGAGCAGCGAACCCATGCCCCCTTCGAACATTTGCGAGGTGCTGCATCGCCAAGGGAGGCCGAACAGCGCCCTGTACGCTTGGTTATACATACATAAAGGCATTTCGATGAAAGCTGTATTGTCACCTCTCCCTCTTTCTTTATAGAATGAGAGATTAAAACTCTTGTTATTATTACTCTGGTTTCCCTTCAATAAAGAATAACTCTTTCGCCTTTTACTAAAGATTTCCGTGGAAGGGAGCACTCAAATGAGTATATAATCCAACAATTTTACGGCCTTCGTGGCCGAGGGGTAAGGCTCTCGATCTAGCAATCCGGGTCGCATAAATCAAGTCGTATGCAAATAATTATTTGATTAATTTGTGTTACTTCACAATTAATTAATTAAAAACAATATTAAGTATATTTGCGGCACGTCCCGGAGTAGAAAAAACTCAGTATCGCCTTAGTGTAAGACCACTATTCAGAATTGAAACGTTGCTTGAAATGGCTTGGTTTTGGCCGTGTTTAGTAACCACTTCCCCACCTTACTCTTCCCATCTCCTTCCCCACCCCGCTACATCTAGCCTCAGAACACACCCCAATTGGGAATGCCATAGTCTCACTAGCTCCAGACGGGAGCACTTGGAACTCTTGTGTGGTATTCACATAAAAAAGTATAAATAAAAAACTGAGCGCTTAGCGTTAGGCCTACATTATTTTACTATTTATTATTAAAGGACTGGTTGGATGGTGCAATCTATATTACATCTCCATACTATATGAGAATATACAATTCATTACATTTCAATTAAAAAATAAAAAGAAAGATAAAACATAAAAAGTGATAATGATAACATTAAGTATAATTACATTTTATAATGTTAATTATGATTAATTAATTAAAGTCAATGAAAACTTATTTGCTTTTCGAGTGTATAAATTAACAAAATGACATTAAAATGTAAAAGAGTTATTAATTTTTTTTTTCAGCGTATTTACTATTCTACTTCTTGCGACTCATTATGAAATCATGATAAAAACGTATCAAACGTATTCTACATAGGGTTTCAAAATAATATTTCAGATTCCAGAGCAAATAATTGTTCTCTTCTCAGTTTGAAAACACTCAGAGTTACTTTGGAAATCATAACTCACCGCACTTGTTAACGGATGATTTATAGAAGCTGCATTACATGAAGCTGTCTGGCTATAGGTGAGGGGAATGAAGGAGGTGGGGGGAGGGGGGGGGAGGTTGGCGGGAAGCCCAGGTGATGGAGGGGGTGAGAGGTGTGGGAGGAAGCATGCAGCCCGTTTTGTCGCCCAACGCAAGAAGGCGAAGGAAAGGAGCGAAAACATATTTTTATAACAAAAAATATTTGTCCACTTCGACGCGAAATTTAATTTTACCTGAAATTTGATTTAATTTCTCGAATTTTGGAAGGTTCAAAACACAAATAATTACAATGGAACATCTTAACTTAAAGCAGAACTTCAGCAAAAACTCCCGAACGGTGTGCTCTGGGAGCTTTTTTAGGTACAGTTTGTTATTTTATAGGTCATTGTATCTACTTTCGTATTGCAACGTCATTTACGAGCTCGTAGCTATCATGAATATCTATTAAATATTTAAAAAATTGAAAATATAAACTTTTTAAAATTTAAAAATTTTCCATATTTGTTTATTATTTTTATTTCTAGTTTTTCAGTGTAATATCAGGGAATTGGCGATGCCGGTGATGCTAGAAAACTATTACATGCGCCTAAACGAAATGGCTGTCCGAAACGTTGGCTACCAGAGGAAAATCAAAACAATAACATAATCAAATAATATATTATTTGGATTACGTTGGTTGGAAGAAAATGAAACAAAAATTTGTTCATCAACAAATCACGTGGAAATATTGTATTTTTCCAATTAACACCCTAAGCAAATATTTAACGGGATTTCGTATTTGTAATCCCCGACAAGCCTACAGCCTACGAGGAGCAATATTTAATCTTTACCGCCAGGTGGCGTACAACCTCGTTCTGCGGTTGGCAAAACCCGTACTTTAAACTTCACGTGGACCTACAACTTACATAATATGAAATAGGTACAACGTACAACCGGATACGTACGACTCAACTACATTATAGTCGAATTCTGTTACATTATACAGGATGTTTCAGGAATTCCCCGACAGACTTTAACCAGCGATTTCTTGGCTTTTTGGAGTAAAAATGTGGATGAAATTTTGTTTTCCATAGCTTCTTCCAGACAGTCGTCACATGTTTAATTAACACATGTCCAATTAACAAATGAAAATATGTAATTTAGCCGTCGAAAGCGCATAATACAGTGTATGAAATCCTTTGTGATTATAATATAATGTCATGCTATGAACAGCCTTTTCCAAAGAGCGTGGACAAAGCTGTTGATATATTTCTTTAAAACGTAAAATTAAACAAGGTCTTACGCGGTACGAGAGAAGTGACAACCCTGCTCGAGCTAACATTAAGACACTGTATAGACGTATTATAGAGGCGATGCGAAGCGCCGCGATTGCAGTATTTAACAATCGTAAACGAAGATTGCAACGACGTAAACAAATCTGTGGATGGAATGATTTTGTCGCACAAAAATACATAGAATCAAGACGTGCAATGATGATATGGATTGAAAATGGCAGGCCTCATGAGGGCTCAATTGCGGATGAACGAAAATTAAAGCGTGCTGCGTTCAAACTAGCACTGAAAAAATGCCAAAACGACTGCAAGCAAATTCAAATGGACAAAATAGCAGGAGATCTACATAGTCGTGATTTCAAACAGTTTTGGCTGAAGACAAATAAACACTGCAACGTGAAATGTAAAATTCCGTGAAACATAAATGGAGAAACAAACACTAAAGTAATTGCTAACATTTTTGCAGATAACTTCTCCATCTCTACTCCGACCTCACCGAACTCTGCAAGCAAACCACCACCTGGTCCTATCCTAAATGAAGACAGTGGCCTCTTGATAGCAGACATGGTCAACACCGCGCTGATATACATGAAAGCTGAAAAATCAGCAGGTCACGACGGATTGAGTATCGAACACATCAAACACGCTGGAGGACCAATTCTTCAACTGCTGGCGAGTCTGTTTACCGACATCTTAAAGAATGGATACCTACCAACTGACATGACAAGAACAATAATAACTCCCATTCTCAAATCAAAATCGTTGGATTCTACCTCCCAGGGTAGCTACAGACCGATTTCAATTGCCACCACTATTGCACGATTATTCGAACGTCTACTACTAAACCAGATCGGTCCCAGCTTGGAAACTAAGGACAACCAAATGGGCTTCAAAAAGCAAATGTCTACTGCTATATTTACTGTGAAAAGAACCCAGGAATACTACAGGAATAAAAAGAGCACCACGTATGCATTTTTTCTAGATCTGAACAAGGCCTTCGACAGGGTTTCTCACCCTCTACTATGGGATAAACTCAGGGAAAGAGGCATATCACCGGCGGTGATACATATCCTCGACTCGTGGCATAGACAGAAGGAAAACTTAGTAAGGTGGGAAGATGGACTCTCCGAATCTTTCCTCCTGAAGAGCGGCGTTAGACAGGGAGGATGCATGTCCCCGATATTGTTCAACCTGTACATGGATGAACTCACCGACAGGCTAAACAATGCAGGGGTAGGCTGCCAAATTGGAGGACAGTTTCTCAACAACATCAGTTATGCGAACGACATGGTATTTATGGCACCATCCATAAGGGGCCTACGTATTCTTTTAAAGATCTGCGAAGAGTTTGCTGAAGAAACAAACATGCAATACTACCCCACTAAAACGGCTCTACTGGTCGGAAGATATGGACAAGGACCAAAAAATATTCCTCCAGCTACCCTGAATGGTGTGAACCTGCAGGTGACTGAAGGAACTAAATACCTTGGACACATAATCACCAGTAATCTGATGGACGATGACGACATCGAAAGACAAAGAAGAGCTCTCAGTGTAAAAGCAAACATGCTCAGTAGAAGATTCCGCCTTTGCAGTACTGCTGTAAAAAGGACGCTCTTCCTTTCCTTCTGCGCAACACTGTATACGTATGAACTCTGGGCAAACTACAAGAAGAGTAGTATAGAAAGACTTCGGGTTCAGTATAACAACGCCTTCCGCATAATGTTTGGTCTCCCCAGATATTGCAGCGCTTCCCGGATGTTCACGGAGGGGCGAGTTCCTGGCTTTGCAGCCCTTATTAGATCCAGGGTGGCAGGAATTAGGGAAAGAATAACCAGCTCTGGAAACATCCTCGTCATGGAAGCCCGCCTCAGTCCATCATCCAGTATTGATGCACACTGGAGAAAAATACTGGCTCCTTACGTGCTCACAGAATCCTGAAAGCTTAATATTATTATTTCTTTTGTTTTCCTTTTACTACTATTAGCTTTTTATCTTTTTTTGTTTCGTGTACATTCATATCCACCTTTTTTTCTTTTTTTCCTTTCAAATACTTTGTACATGTATGTGTATATTATACCCTTATGGAATGTGTGGGATTGCACTCTCCTCCCCACATACTGGAATAAACACTTATTTATATTTATATTTTATTTTTCAATCTCATATCGTGTTACCTAGATTATTCACAAGACCCAATGGGCAGTAAGGGTCGGTTAGCTGGTGAGCATTTACTCAGCTGATTGACCAGTGGCGACAGTGACGGAAAAAATAGTTTGTCAAATGCCAACGGATTACCGGGGGCCAAAATCTACGTTTTTACTCGAAATAAGCTTAGGAATTGCTGGTTGAAGCCTGTCTGGTACTGTTGTACGTCCTAAAACACCCTATATATTGGAACAGAACAATGTAGAGTTTCAGGGAACGGTGCTAGGGATGACAGATACAAATGATTAACGCATGTTGTAAATATTAAATATTACGTCCAAAGTAATATGTTTGTGCGGGGTACTTCAATATCCTTTCATTTTATAATGTTAGCTTATAATTAAAGACTAATGTGTGCTAAGAACCGTTGTAAATATTTTAAGGTATTTAGAACAAAAAAGAGTTATCCATTATTTGAGAGCAGTGATGACAGAAGGATAAAACTGGGAAGAATTGTGGACTGTCTTACTTGACATGGATTAAGTAAGGCTAATAAACTTATTAGTAACATTGAAACGAGTTTAATTTAATTATAACGATGGAATTAATAGGGCCAATAATATTATTAAAATTGGTATTTGAGGTGTTTTTTTAATTCTGAAATGTTGGCTCAACAAGGTGGAACACAACACAGCCCAATACCCAAAAAACTATCTTATTCAAAATAAAATAGTTTTTTGGATATTAAGCTGTTTTGGTGTCTTCACAAATTGGGTGAAACAGGTTCGGAAAGAAATGTTAGAAAAATTGTATATATTATCAAAAAAAAAAATAATATTATTCCCCACGCCATAAACTTGTACACTTTACTAAAAATAATAATAAACAGTAAGATGGAAAAATCAATTCTTAATTGACGTCAATTGAGTTAGTTGAAATCTCCATTGACAAGCAGTGACAACAGAATTACTAAAATGTGGGAAAATTCTGGTTCGTTCAGAATTCAGAGAAATATTTGGTAAGATAGTTTTAAGATTATCTTACGTATCGTGGATTAGTATGATAAATAAAGTCGTAATAAACATTGACTTAAATGCGAGTTTGATTTATTTATTTTGTAAAATAAACCAAACCAAGGTGGTAAGTAGTAAGTAGTAAACAGTAAACACGCCACAATAAGTTAAATGGCGTTTTCCGCGAGGGAAACTTTCAAATGATTTCTTTTCTGCGAGCTGAACGCTGGCACCGATTGAATCGCTATCATTATTCCAATCGCACAGACTTTAAGGAAATTCCAGATAAGAATCAGACGTGTCGGGAAGCATGTCATGACAAAATAGAATTCACTTTAGGGGCACCTAATAAATTCTTGTCGCCTACACGTTCCGGCCTTGTTTACACCGCCACGAGTATTACAACTTTCACAAAACAAAGTCAGTTGTACTAAACCAATGATGGAAGCAGAATAGAGGATGTGTTATCGGTCACTGGGGAAACTATTGCTACGTATTACCAACTTTTCCAAAGTTTTGTTTTATTTGAAATAACTCTGCAGCTCTTGACTTTTACCGTGTACAAAGATGGGATACTAATATCGTGTATTAACTTCTGCGTTTATTCGTTTTTTGTTGAATTCTTGGAACAGCGTACATACGAGTACGTATTTAAAGTCATCGGAAATTGACGTTGAACATGATTTATAATGCTACTTTTATAAATACTAGCTGAACAATAAAAATGTTTACATTAAAACTCAGAAAATGGTTTTAACATAAGTTAGTTTTAAGAGCTGTGAATTTGGCATTACAAATTGAAAAATACAGATCGTTCCCAATTCAAAAACGGGGAAGATTAATAAACTACTCTAATAAGAAAATCGAAAAATGACAAGACAATAATTTTAAAATGTGGTCAACAATAAATGAATCAATATATAAAAATAAAAAATATAAGCACATATGAGAAATCTCAGATGGGAAAATAATATATAAAGTACAAAAAAACTCAAAAAATCTAGTAATATTTTAAATAACTATTTTACCTAGCAAAATCCATAAGTACGACTAATATATCTAATCCACAACAAATTAATAAATTTCACCCAGTCACAGAAGCCGACATTGACAACTATTTCGGAACTAAAGGGAGGTTCTGCCCCCGGGTTTGATAACACAGATCCTAAGACAATAAGATCGACGAAAACATTCTTAGTTCTCCCCATGACACATATAATAAACCAAAGTCTAGCAAATGGTGAATTTTCCAATAATTATAAAAGAGCAATAATAACCCTCATTTATAAAACAGACTGTCGTAAAGATCCACAAAATTACCGTCCGATTTCCCTTCTATCAAATATATCAAAAATATATGAAAAAATAGTAAAATAAAACATATTTTGACATTCTTAGAAGAAAATAAAATAATGAATTATAACCAGTTCGGCAACAAAAAAATACAAGTATTCATACGGCCCTGGATTCCGATAAAAAATGTATCGGAATATTCATAGACCTTAAAAATGCTTTCGACAGCATAGCACATAAAAAATTAATAAATAAATTAAAATCAATGGGAATTAGTGGAAAAGTGTTAGCACGGATAACAAGTTATTTACATAAATTTACATTGCTCAATAAGTAAAATTACTCAATCAAGTCAGCGATTCAAAATATAACGACTCTTCAATACCCCAAGGAACAGTTTTGGGACCATTGATATTTATTATATATGTCAATGATATACTCCATATTTCTAAATATGGAGACATCGTCTCCTAGGCTGACGATACAGTCCTACTACTAAAAGCAAACACCTGGTCTGGTTTAAATAACATGGCAAATACAGGTATCGATGAACTAAAATTATGGTTTGATAAAAACCTGTTCACTGTAAATTCTAAAAAACTTATTATTTACCATTTTTAATTAAAAAACAAAAAAACACCTAAAGAAATAAACGTAATAATAATAATGCGACAAATACAGAAGGAGGCGTCTACTAATATCTACAGGAATTCCAAAAACTGAAAAAATCGAACTAATATCTATGAGAACCAAAGTGCTTACAAATATCTACAGTTCAAATTGCTGACTAATATCTATGAGAACCAAAGTGTTGACGAATATCTACAGCACTGGCAGAGGTTGGATTTGCAATTATGTGTAGCATATTGGAATAACGTAATATTGCGTATGCATTTAAAAAAACTTAATTTATGTATATATGTGTGTAAAAATCCCTAATATCGGACTATTGGACACATTTAGCTGAATATTAAGGATTTGGGTTTTTGTTTTAACAGCTTTCTTTATTTCGAGTGCTTCTAAATTATTTAGTCTGTTACCATTACCATTTCTATGTCAGTTAGGTTAGGTTAGGTTAGGTTGTGGTGCCGTGTATTTCGAAATAAATAAATATCTTTGTATTATGACCTCCATGTTTGTTCAATAAATTATTGTCCTCGTAAACAGCAAAATACGTAATATTATTCAAAAACTTCATGTACGTACTTTAAACGTTTAAGTCTTTACGTAATTAGTAATTACGTAATTAAAATAATTTATGCTTTTCCGTACAACCTCTTGCTCAGCTGCCTTCTGTAGATATTAGTCCAACCTACGCTCTGTAAATATTAGTTCATCCTACGCTCTGTAGATATTAGTCAACACTGGGACCGTCATAGATATTCGTCCGACCTTAGCTCTGTAGATATTAGTCAACACTCTGAAGTTCGTAGATATTAGTCCAACATATGAGCTATTCGTAGATATTCTATTGTAGATATTCGTCCGACATACGGGCTGTAGATATTAGTATCTGGAGTCATACAGAAAACCATAAACGCAATATATTATGTACAAACATAGAAAGCAAGACCTGTATTAAGTACCTGGGCATAGCAATAGACCAGCGTTTGAAATGGTCCTCACATATAAATATTCTGAACGACTGAGTAAGGAAACTAACATATACATTTAGAAGTTTAAGAGTTATTTCAAACGAAAAATTACTTAGAACCACATAATTCGCTTTCTGTCAATCAATTATACAATACGGTACTAGAGGATGGGGCGGTTCACATACAAATTACAACACAAACAATTTACATATCACAAAAACTAGTAATAAAAATTATTTTAAAAAAAACCCCTATTTATATTCGTCAGAACTTTTATTCAAACAATTTAAGGTCAGAAAATTAAGTGCCATATACTTCTACCACGCAACATTGCAAATTAATTCGGATATCGACATATTAAGCATTAGTGAAGCTACCTTTAAAAGGAAAGCTCTATTAATGCTTGCATAGTTTTTGTTCAACGTAGTACAAATGTATTTTAAAAACGCATTGAAATGTAAAATTTTGTAATGTTTTTGAAATAATAAAATTGAATTGAATTGAATTGAATTAAAAATGTATAAAGATAATATTCAAAATAAAGTTGCACTCCTTAAAAATAACAGAAATCTTAGACAAAGGTCAATACTTCTTACTCAATTTTTTTAATTCATTACCATAAAAAAAAATAGAAACATGAATACTAATATAAAAGAATTTAAAACACTTTAATTATACTGAAAACTTAAACTGAATCATGTCAAATAAAACCAATATAATTATACCCTCACCATACATACAAGCCCTGCCTATTTATGGGAGTACATCAAATACATCTATTATGTAATTAATTACTGTATAAAATTTATTTGTAATTTCAATAATAATAATAATAAAACACAAAGTAGGTAGAAAAGTTACCTCAACACTTGACATGATAATTCAGGTTTCATGAAACAAAAGATTTTTTAAAACTTATGTAGAGAGTAGGTAACTTTTAAATAATTGTAAAACTTCCGCATTTTTTGTAAAAAATTTATATTTATTAACATTATTTTTTTATAAACATTTTTACAAAAAACATATTACAAGAAACTTAAATGTCTTGGTAATATTTAGACTCATTGGACCCTAAATTATTTCAATTTCTTCCTTAATCCTAGAGCCAATACCACATAATATTTAAATATAACATTTCATCCCGTATTTGGAGCTAGTTTTTCAACATAATAATATATTCATCGTTGTTGAAACACTCGCATAATTCTATAATCTGGGTAGAAAACAGCCAAAACTCGACTATCCTGTAATGTGTTTACAATTTTCCCGGCGGTCTCTTAATCCCAACCCTTCCCGATAAGACCCCCACCTCCCCCTCCTCTTACCAATCTCCGAGTCGCTGATCGGAACGATTGCGTTGGGTCAAATCCCGGTTTGATAAATCAAATTCACATTGTGTAAAGTGGCAAAGGTTAGAACCCAGTGCACCGTAATCCGATACAATTTTTATCAATAGTATTACCCACCAAATGTATCGGATTTCACAGTACTTCAGATAAATATTGTTTGTTTTCAAAGTTTCTACCTTCACTGCCTAATAATTTTGGAGACGGCCAGAAGATGAACTAAAGTTGCCAATTTTATACTGTAAAATATTTCTATTGGGTTTATCCAAACCATATTTTATTTGGTTTTTGTTATTAATTAAAAAACGCAAAAGGTGAAACCCGAAGTAATGGGTTTTGGCATTTGTGGACTATGAAAACCTACGAAAAGTTTTCAATATTTCTTCAATATTTCCAATTTTACGAGTAGTTTCAGCTGTGGCCAGTTTAAGTTGTATTGTTGGGTTTAGTATTTTTGATTGGTTTTGATTGATTACATTTTAAATATTTTTGCTGATATTTATCATTGAAAAAATATATAACAACCCGTGATTATTTTATCCATTATAATGACTATGTTTTTAAGAATACCACATTAATGTAAACTTTCAGATGATTACCAAGTATTCCTATATCTATTATTATCTACTGGTGCCCAGGCCAATGACTACAGAGTTATCCGTGTCAAGCTGTTTTATATATATAAAGTTATATATATGTACATTACATGAGATACTTCATCCCTTAAACAATACAACACGTCACTGTTGATTTTATGGCAATCAAGTCTCAACGGAGTACAATATATTAGTTTGACCCATTATGCCGTTAGCCTTAGTGGTAGATGGTTTGAAATTTCATTGTTTACATATACCCATATTCCACGAATTTAATATTAATGCTCTAAAATATGAAGATAGCAGAACTTTCCTTTATTTAATTAAAGTTACAGGACCTATTTAGCACATATCATTTGGTCCGATGCTTTCTGTTCGAAAAATATAATATGTAGGATTTCAAAGTATTCATAAAATATAATATGTAGGATTTCGAAGTATTCATAAAATATAATGTGTAGGATTTCAAAGTATTCATAAAATATAATATGTAGGATTTCAAAGTATTCATAAAATATAATATGTAGGATTTCAAAGTATTCATAAAATATAATATGTAGGATTTCAAAGTATTCATAAAATATAATATGTAGGATTTCAAAGTATTCATAAAATCAAGAAGAACGTATTAATTGTCTTTCTATTTTCTTTCTAATTAAATCAAAGAAATTCTATTCTAAGGTAATATTGTTGTATTACTTATTACTTACGTGAAACTTGTATTAAATGTTTTATTTTTGTTTACTTGAATCAAAAATATAGCTTTTTATATAGTTCTGTATTTTTATTTACAACTAGCTGGTCCCGGCATGCGTTGCTATGCCATTTAATAAAGAAATTATTTCTCCCTGAGTGTCCTTTCCTATTCGTCCCGTTCCTTTTCCGCTCCCCTTCTTCTCCTGCGTCCTCTTCCCCTCTCGCATTCCCACTCCGTCACCTCCACCTTCCCTCTCCCCACTACACTCCCCCCCTCTTCCCCCGTCCCGCGAACCCCCCTCCCGAGTTCCCCTCCCCCCTCCCAGGTCCCCCTCCCCCTCCCAGGTTCCTAGATAATTTTTTAAACAGCCCCGCGTGCCACCTTTTACAATTTTTATTCTAATTTCCATTTTTCATATATATTAAATTTGGTACCTAACATAGGTACCTATTTAAAATATCTAAAATTCTTGAATCGATTTAAACTATTAGGGGAGTACCTACTTTAAATAAATTTTTCAACTTAAAGATTTTCAAAAATAGAATCCTGATTTAACAATCATTGTTTTGCAAAATGTCATTCTCAAACACGCGAACTGTCAAACGTGCGATGTTTTCTGAAATTATTCAATTTTCTGCGCAATTTTCTTAATTTTTCTCTCCGTAAAAACCATCCTCGTACTTCGAGGAATATTTTAAAAAAAGAATTAGCGAAATCGGTTCAGCTCCTCTCGAGATTTGCGCTTAGCAACACATTCAGCGATTCATTTTTATATATAAGATGAATGCATTTAAAGAAAATATAAATTTAGCAGTCATTTGAAAAACTGCCTAGGCACTATCATAAGTGGTTAACTATTCGGGAGATAATCTATATAGGTTTCTTGTTTAGCAATTCGTGAGGAAGGAAAAATACAAAGAGCTTTTAGCTATCAAGTAGAAGCTAATCTATTTCCACCCGGACCCCATTATTTCAGGATTGGATTAGGAGCTTTTACGTTCCTTGAATCTACTTATTATATTATGAAAAAGACTATTTTATGTGATGGCTAATATTTAATGTAACGTAGTATTTATTTAAAGTAATACACTTTATTTTGGTTTTTTTGCTCGCCTGATCATTGAAAATTTCTTTATCATATAAAAAGCATTATTGAGGACATGACCATGTATGCTTTATTTTACAGAACATAATCATATACATGCATTGTTTTAAATTGCGTTCAATTTCACGTTACTCAGTTTTGCTAATAATTGATTAAAATTCTCTACAAATGGGTATGTTTCAAGTCACAGTAAAATTATTGTGACTTGTATTAATTTGGTGTTCGCTCGGAAGTTTTTAGTTAGTTTCAAAAATCTAACGACAAAACGTGTAGTCGATAAATATATCTAAATTTAAAAAATTCGAGTGCAGTTAACATGCGGTAGAAGCGAAGCTTTACCAAAACAATCTCAAACTATGCAGAACAAGTAGCCTTGAAAGTGAGATCATAATCAAAGCGCAGTGAGCAGGCCAATGAGCGCCGACCTCGCGTCATTTCTCTTTTATATCTCCACCAATAGGAGTATATTGCTTCGCAGGTGCTGTATCGTGCTGTGTGTCTGTGCTCGGTTTCATCCGAATTCCGAATCGCTAACGGGCTAAGGAAGATTCACTTCAAAACATCAATCCAACAACCTTTCACGATAGTTATGTATCTACTTTTCAGAAACCTACTTAGAAAATCACTAGCTGAAGCCCTGACAACAATAACCTCACCCTTCAATGAGAACATGAACATAATAATTAAAAGAGCAAATCCTAAACGATTTCCTTTCTCATTCTTTTATGATATACTAAGTCCTTTACTATATTTACCAATCCATTACCCCAAAGCAAACAGTTCTTCTTTCTTCTGTCACCCCCAGAATAAATACATTATTTCTTAAAAAATAATAAATACTCAGTTTTAATCACTTTTATTGTTTAAACAACAACTTGTCTCATAATATAATAGACTTCAATTGATGGGCGGGAGTAGGAAGGAGAGGGGGGGGACGTTATGGGGCGTATTTTATAAAGGGAACAAATTTATTAACGGTGTTATTTAAAAAGATTTTTAAGTTATAGATAATATTTAAATTCATCTTCACACTCTTTCTAACTTCCAAAATTTCAAGTTTTCCTAAATGGATACCATTAACATTACAGTTTAGCAACTCTCATTATTATTTATTTAAAAAATTGTGGAAAATTATTGTTCCAGCAAACCAGTTTACTTTACGTTTCCCAGTCAATCATACGAGGGTAGTAACAGGCATAACAGAGAACATTGCTAGTGAATTAATGCTTATCGATCTAACACCTGTACATTTTATTTTTGTATTAGAATCTCATATTTCTAACATATTTCTGTTGTTTTGTGATGTACACTTTCTTATAATATTGATATTTCCGTTGCCACAACGATGTCGTATAATTTATTTTGAGTGCCAATTTGTAATGATAATATTGTCTCACGGTTTCTCCGAAAAAAGTGTATGATGAAAATAATGAATTTATAAATTATGCAGGACGTTTAAAAGAATAAAACTTTTTTCAGTGATTTAATTCTAATTAAAACTTCTACCTCAAAATAAAGTAAATATAAGAAATATGTAATAACGTAAAGAAAAAGTAAGTCAATTTATTATTCAATATAAAATTTTCAATTGAGAAAACGGTTTTTCTATTTTCAGTCGGAGCTGGGTCTGAATAAGTATACAATTTCATGCAAGCAAAGTTGGAAACTAGCACATCACCGAATTCAAACAGTGGCGAAACATATATCCCGTTACGTTGTCTAAACAATACTCAACATTGCTTTGAATACAGAAATGTGTCATTCTTCTGTGATTTATACAGCGTCCGACGGGTAACTTCTAGTGATATACACGTGTCCGGAAATTCATAGTGCAAGCAGGAAACTGGTGAAGATTATGAAAATCACATTTGGAGTCCACTTTATAGTATACCTTTTTATTTGAGCTTTCATTTTCGAATACATCAAAGTTAAAAATGTATTAGAAAGTGACAAGAAAATTTTTCTGTGTGTAACAAGTTAAACAGTGGCACCGAATGACGAGGGGTTTTCTATGATAGTGCTTCTGACTCTGGTCTTCCAAAACTTCTTTATGTTCCGCAAAATATGCAAAGATAAGTAATAATAACTCACACCTATCAGTTAGAGCAATCTAATCGTTGAAGAAGATGATAATATGGATAAATCTAAACGAAACATAACAAGTAACAGAACATTAAAAAAACAACTGGGAATCGAACCCAGGTTTTCTGTCTTACCGGGACAATGCCTCCAACCCCTCAGCCATTGTGACCTAATTTTATGTGATTTTTGTCGATCTCATATTTGAATTTCAGAAGTTTTTCTACAATATCTAGAATGTATAATTATTTTTTTGAACGTTTGAAGTAACTCATCAATTTGGTATTTATTCATTGAATAAGATTTTTCTGTGTTTGTTCTGTTTCTAGATTACTTTCTTCTCAATGATCGATGGGTATAATCTTTAAAATTTACTCAATGAAGATTTTTTCAACAAAATTAAAAAGTCGAAATTCTGACTCTACGCCATTTTAGTACTCTCCTAAAATGTGACTCTTAAATAATTCCATAAAATGATGCAAAATGTCATTTAAAAAATTCTTACTAAACAAATTTCAATTGAATTAATAGTTTAATTAAAACTCTAAATGAAAAGAAGTACCAGTACGTGCAAATTAATAGAATTATGAATACGTGCAAATGAATAGAAGTGCGAGTTCGTACAAATGATTATGAGTTCGTGCAAATGACTAGAAGTACGAGCAATTACTAGAATTACATTTTGTTCTGAAGAGTTTTTATTTTCAATGTACAGTTGTTTCTTTAAATTTTAATTTTTTTATACCGGTTTCAACACTATTTTGATACTATTTATCACACTTCCATTGACTAGTAAACTTAAATATAACTTAAAAATCCTATACAAGTGCAACAATGATTAAATTTAGTTAATTGTGGGTAGTATTTAAGTAGGTGATTTTGGGGTGAGGGGGAGAACGGTGGGGTGAAGTCAACAATACATGGAAACATAGATAATAAGGGTGATTTACGAGGTGCTATTATTTTTATTTTTTGAAAAATCTCAAAAACGGGAAAGCACCCGGAATCGATGACGTTCCGGCTGAACTAATTAAGCCAGCAGGAAAAGGAACTATAGATGCCCTGTTTAAAATGATACAGACAATGTATAAGACTGGAAAGATACCAGAGGATTTCGAGAAATGCCTAATTGTCGCATTACCAAAGAAGGTGGGCACGACGAAATGTGAACAACACAGAACTCTTAGCCTTATATCCCATGCCTCAAAAATATTGACTAATATCATTCTAAAAAGAATCGAACCAAAAGTAGAGAACATCCTTTCCGGAGACCAGTTTGGCTTTAGAAGAGGTGTAGGAACCAGAGAAGCAATATTGTCGCTACGAATACTACTAGAAAAAAGATTAAAAAGAAACCAAAACACATTCATCGCATTCATAGACCTGGAGAAGGCTTTCGACAAAGTAGAATGGAAAAGACTCTTCGAGATTCTGAAGAGAATTGACATCAAATATAGAGATAGACGAATAATCCAGGCGCTATACAAGAATGAGGCCGCTATAATTAGATGTGACAATGATACAAAAGAAGCCAGTATAAGACAAGGGGTGAGACAGGGATGCTCTCTGTCACCTGTTCTTTTTAACGCATATGTACAAAGTGCGATTGATGACTTGAGGGAGAGAATGAGTCACAGAAAAGGTGTAAAGATACACGGGCAAAAGGTGGATATGATAAGGTTTGCTGACGATATTGCTTTGGTTGCTGAAAGCGAAGAAGAACTGCAAGAGGCCTTAACAACCATGCAAAGCATTCTTCAAAATAACTACAACATGAGGATAAATAAAGACAAAACAAAGCTGCTGACTGTAGGCCGAACGCAACATCAGATGAGAGTAGAGATGTCAGGAGTTCCACTAAAGAACACCAAGGAGTTTGTGTACCTCGGGAGCAAAATAACATGGGACGGTCGGTCTAAGAGCGAGGTCGACAGCCGTATACACCAGGCTAGGCTTGCATTCAATAAAAGGTCGAAAATAATAGAATCGAATAATATAGACCTGAAACTGAGAATACTCCTCATCAAGACCTATGTATGGAGTATCTTGATGTACGGCTGCGAAACATGGTGCTTATCCGAAAGAGATAAACGGAGACTAGAGGCTTTTGAGATGTGGTCCTATAGAAGACTACTAGGAATTTCCTGGAGAGACCACATCACAAATGAGGAGGTTCTCCAAAAAATCGAAGGAGGAAGGCACCTGCTCAGGACCTTGTCCGAAAGGCGCGCAAGATGGATCGGCCATGCAATAAGACAAGAAGGCCTCTTGCATGCCATAATGGAGGGTATGACCGAGGGGACAAACGCTAGGGGACGCCCACGCCGAGAGTACCTGGAGGACCTGCTGGTGGACGTGCGCTGCTTATCATATGCAGAATTCAAAAGAGCCGCACAAGACAGGGAAGAGTGGAAAAAACGAATAGATGAAATTGCTGCAAACCAATCCCAGGATTGAAACCAGAGAGAGAGATTATTTTATTAACAATTTTTTTTTTCTTAGGTTTCTAAAATTTTATTTTATTTTATTTTATATTTTATTAACGCCCTAGTGGGCTTTTACAAGAAAAGAAGCAAATATATAATAAACAATATTAATTACATGTATTACATAAACAATAAAACAGAATAAATATGAATGCAATCGACTCGTTAGGTAAAGAATATTACAACATAAAAAAGAAATTAAATGAGATAGTACAAGTTGTACTTACAAAAAACTAAAACAATTCAGCTTTAAATATTTATACATATTATTAACAATAATAATAAGACCTGATATAGAACAAAGTGTAAATAGAACTGCAAAAATATTATAAAGTAAGTATACATTTTACTGGTGAGGTTTAGATGAGAAAATATTTTATGAGAAAAACAAAAAAAAATAATAAAAGCTAATTATTAGCAGATAGAATCGAGATTAGTTGATTTTTGAAACATTCAAAACTGTCAATACTAAATATATCTATATATTCGCAGTATTTATTCGCACGGTTATGGATTCTCGGTATTGGTGAGTATATAGAGTAATTAGTGTTGAGTTTATTGTTGCATTTAAAAGTATCTTTACTACGAGTTTGTCTGGCGGGTATGCTAATGCAAATTAGTTCCAACAAATTAAGCCCTAATTTGTTGTCAATTAAAGATTTTATAATTTTGTATAAAAATAATAAATCAATTAACACTCTTCTATCTGATAATTTAAGAAGTCTGGTTTCAGCACGTAAGTAATTATAATTTATAAATTCGATTGGTATTTTCATTTTAAAATTGATGTACCGGAGAAATTTGTTTTGTACCTTTTCCAATGATTGAGAATGAACATTGTAGTATGGTGACCATACAGAGGAATTGTATTCTAATCTGCTTCGTACTAGTGAGCAATACAGATGTTTTAATGTTAACATACTTTTAAAATTTGCCCCCATTCTCAAGATAAAACCTAGCATTCTCATTGCATCGCTTGTTATTTCATCGATGTGTACATTGAACTGTAGACTCTCGTGGAATATAACGCCAAGATCACGAATCTGCGATACACGAAGAAGATTAACACCATTCATATCATAAGAAAATTTAAAAGGATTTTTACCTCTGTAAAAACTAATGATCTGGCATTTACCAATATTTAGTTGTAAATCATTGACAGAACACCACGCGCATAGTTTGTTCAGGTTTAACTGCAGAATGGCGCGATCGTCGTCGTTTCTAATTGTTCTGTAAATCTTCAGATCATCAGCAAATAATAGGACTTTGACATTACTAAAAATATTAACTATATCATTTATGAATAAGCAAAATAATATCGGGCCCAAATGAGATCCCTGTGGTACCCCACTCGATGCAGCAAATGTATAAGAAGTAAACGAATCAACTTTGACCGCTAAGTACCTTCCCAATAGATAACTCTTAAACCATTCCAAAATACTCCCTCTCATTCCCAACAACTTCAGTTTTCGTAATAAGAGTCTGTGGTTAACCTTATCAAATGCCTTACTGAAATCAGTATATATGGAATCAGTTTGGTGTGATGAAGTCAAGGCATTAACAATGTCACTCGTGTATAATATTAAATTGGACAGGGTTGATCTTCCTTTAATAAATCCATGTTGAAGCGGTGAGATGGTTTGATTGATTTGGGATATCAATTTGTCTAGTACCAGGCTTTCAAAGAGTTTGGGTAATGTAGACATGGTGCATATTGGCCTATAGTTTGTTACGTCGCTCTTATTTTTTTTTTAAAAATGGGTGTCAAAAGACTAAACTTCCAAAGGTCAGGGAACACACCTGATGAGAGTGACTTTGTAAATAACTTATGTATGGGATACGATAATGTATGCATACAATTAACTAAGAATCTGGGTGGAACTTTGTCAGGTCCTGCGAAAATGCACAAATTAAAATATATATTTATATTGGAACGTTTAAACTTGTTTTTTTCTTTGTTGAAGCATGTCTCTTTAAATGGTTAGCAAACTAAAATTAATTATCATTTCGTAAAAAAAAAACATGTTCCCTGATTCGAGTTTTAAAATTTCTAGTAGTCATACCTACAAACTATGCATCACAATCATTTGGAAATTGTTACGTAGTTACTGCCCAAAAATATAAAAATTACTAGAATTACAATTACGTGCAAATGAATAGAAGTACGTGCAAATAACTTTCTTCGTAAATGACGTAACACCTTATAATTACATCATGCCTTATACCATTTACCTACTAAGCAGCTGCCTTGTTTGCGAGGATATTATATATATTTTTTATTTTTTTACATTAACTCCACACAGGAGGCCCTGAGGAAAACAATTCCCCTCAGGGCCTATGTCATCTGGGATGCTGTGTGGAGGGTCCTTTTAAGGAGAGGAAGGAATTAACATTTTTCAATTGGTCATTTTTTTTTACTTGCGAGGGGCGGGGGGGGGCTGGGCTCAAATTTCACGGATCATTATTATATATACATATATATTTTTTTACATTAACTCCACACAGGAGGCCTTGAAGGCTTGACTTTACCCTCCAATTTAATTTTAATTTTTAATTTGGTTAGGAGTAGGCTTGAGAGTGGGTCGGTGATTTGGAGTCCACACCAAGTAAAGTATTCCCTCATGTTGGAGAGAGTTCAGAAGAAATTTCTGAGATTTCTTTACCTGAGGAAATATGGCTACTATCCGTGGCTCTACCCTACCCACTTTCTCTTGGGCATGCTCGGTGTGAACCTTCTACGGGTCAGAAGGGATGTGCTCATTGTAACACATTTCTTCAGACTGATTCGTGGAAGGTTCGAAAACTCGGCTATCATGGAGAGCATTAGTTTCTATGTTCCCGATGGTTATCTCCGTCATCGACAGCATAGACTGTTTTATCTCCCGGCTTGCAGAACTAACTTGCCAATGGTTATGCCAGTCGGGAGAGCAATCTCGCTGTTGAACAGAATTAATTCGGATATCGACATATTTAGCGTCAGTGAAGCTGCCTTTAAAAGGCAAGCTCAATTAATACTTATATAGTTTTTTTTCTTTTTTGCCTACCATTTATATATTTAATTTAATGTTTAAGGTAATACTGTTAATTTTTTTTTTTAAAACGCATTAAAATTTTAAATTTTGTAATGTTTTTAAAGAATAAATAAATTGAATTGAAATTGAAATTGAAAATTGAAAATGTAGGTAGATAATACACTTCTTCTTCTTCTATTCTTCGATGGCCCATATCGAGCTTTGGCCTCCTCAACATTCGCCTCCAACTCCTCCTGGCCTCAGCGGCTGACTTCCAGTTTGGTACTTGGAGAAGTTATGCTGCTTCCCCTCTTACCCCGTCTTCCCACCTCAGTCTAGGACTTCCCACTTTTCTCTTTCCGCCTGGGTGTCCAGCTATAATTCTATTTGGGAAGCGTATGTCCGGCATTCTCTGTACATGCCCAGCCCATCTCAACCTGAGGAGTCTCAAATAATACACTACTCAAAAAAATTAAGGGAGTAAAAATAATTCCAAATTTTTCGGTGATTTTTGAAAGGCTGAATTTCGGTGAAAATGGTCGCATTGAAACTTTAAAAAAGCATTTTGTAGCTTTAAGATTCTATTTTTCAGATGTTTGGCTAAAAATTTTTACGAGCTACGGTTCTCATGCAATCCTAACCGATACCGTGAAAAAACAATTTTACAATTTTTTTTCTTTTTTTTAGGTCCACGGAATTGATTTTTTTTCAGTTAGGCCGGCATATATGGATCAGAAAGCCTGTTTATTTAGCATTAACTTCATTTTTTTTAAACTATAGAATATACTATTTTTCTTTTTATTTTACCACCCCGAATTTAGGGTTGGAAATCAGCCGCGACGCAAATTTCCACCTAGATCTAATCTTCACATTTTTTAACGATTTTTGGGAATATGGTAGAAATATAACAGCAGGGGGTCCACTGAAACCAGTAGAATTTTGAAAGTGGTCTACAAGAAAAAAAGTTTAGGAACCTCTGGTTTAGACCAATGCACGTAATCGGTGCATTCTAATAATTTAACTAACCTTTGCATTACGCTTAAATTAAATAAATAAATACTCCACACTCAGTATGGATCAATCGCCCTATATTCAGGTTCGTTAACTTCTGCCACTGAAGGGTAGGATAATTCAGAGATGATAGGGCGGTCTCCCTAGGAGATTTAATAGGGCGAGAGCGAGATAAGGCGGGACTTATGACGATAATAATTAGCTACGAAATTTTGGTCAGCTTGATGAGATAAACTTGAAAGGAATTAGAATTGCAAAACCGTGCCCAACTTTGATCTAAAGGAGCCACTTTAAATTCTGCAGTTTGAAATGCAAACGATGGGCGGCTATATTATTCGGAGCACGCAAATTGGTTGCATAAACCGGAAGGACACTGTAATAAAAAAATAAAAACAAAAAGTTAGTTGACCTCCGGAAAAAAACGTAGAATCTATACATTATGAAATAAAACTTTTGATTCAGAGACCAACGTATTTAATTAATGGGTTCAGGAAAGAATTTCAATATTTCAAAATTTTTAATCAAGTCCACCAGAAGTAACGATAAATTGCACTCTTTTCGGACTCACTAACACACCCCCAACACACTTCTCACAATAGGTTAGTTTAGTTAACAATCAAATTTTCATTTTGGGAGGCGGGAATGGGTACCGCCGCCCCGGGAACCTTTATTGGATAACCAACACCTCTGCCATAGGTCATGCCAAGTGGTTCGCTACGTTTGGTGATTTAGCAGGGGTGCACGGGTTCATGGGATGAGGTGTGTTTAGGTCTGATGACCAGGACACACTGAACCCCAGATTCCTACCCACCCCGTAAACCTTTTTCCTTCCCAGAACCCTCCTCTCCTTCCTTTCCCTAAAAAACCCTCCACACAGCATCCTCAAAGATGACATAGGCCCTCAGGGAAATTATTTTCCTCAGGGCCTCCTGTGTGGAGCTCATGTAAAAAAAAAAAAATCCTATGCACACAACATTGTAACCACTCAGCTAAAAAATATATATTTTATTTTTTTGTATAAGAAAAACTCTCTTTTTATAACTTTTGAAGGTTTTTTCCATCAATGTATTATGTAAAAAAAGGTTGAAGATAATTTTGTTAATTCTAAAATTTGAAATATGATATTGACTAATATGATGGTTTGAGAGACGGTGGCTATGGCGGAATTGGTAAACGCGCGCTTCCCGGTTAGACGAGATGTTCTGGGATCGAGTCCCAGTTGCGACCATTATCTTTTTCTGTTTTTTTATGTGTCTTGTTCTCTTTCTTTATCACTCTGTACTGATTCTGAAATTATGTTTTACATGTATAAATGCTCTTATTATTTTCTATTTTTCTTGATTAGTTTTGGTTTCCATTCTTTGGTGGCGCAACTGAACTGTGCATGTTATGTATCGTCATTCCCCCATAGAAAGGGGGTGGGATAGACCCTGTCCATGCACATTGCCAGGCGAACATACAACAGAGCGGTCTTCCCGCGATCCGCCCGCGCCTCCCCCATCGACATGCGTTGGCCTGAGGCGTAACCGTGCGGTCTCGATGTCCTTCCGTCCCCCCTCTGGTAACCCGACGCTCATCTTTCCTCAAGGTCTTCAAAAACTTCCCCTTCTCTCCCAAGTACATTTCTTCGAGGCAAAATCGGGGAACCGGCTAAAGGACGCGGACTTCGAGCATCGTCTGCGGTTGGGCCGATAGCTATACGCATTCTCATTGGGACTGCCCGGTGGTCTATGGAATACTTTCTCTGGCTTTTTTTTTAAATATATTTTATTTTATTTCCGCTACTATAGTAATTACTTACATTATAACATAATCATATAACTGTTTTTTCCTCATTACTTATTTTATTCACAGAAGGTTTCTTCGACTGGTCATAGCCGTTATTTTTATTTTTCTTTTTCTTTTACTAACACTATTATCTCTTTTTGATGTTACCTATTTCAGAAGAATTATTCCACGGGCTGCTACTTCTATTTATCTTTTGTATAATGTTAATGTAAGTACTTGCATACTGCTTACTAACCCCGTATGCATGGACATTGGAGGGTCTAGAGTCGTTCAAATAAATGTAGCTTCGTTCAAAAAAAAGTAGAGTCTTGACGTGTGCGGTGAAGGAGGAAACCATATGTTTCCTTATAACGCCGTTGGGAAAGTGGTGGGTCCCCTCCAATGTCTTGTTCTCTTTCATATATTGTTTAGATTATTATTGTTTTCTTCTTATTATATTTTATAGCCGGTAAAGCTAAACTCCGTCTTGCGTGAAACAAAAACAACAAACTCACGAACTATGAGTTCTGTTTTGCAATTTGCAATTATTTTCGACTCGCAACCTCATTTCTACAACTAGCTTTCTTATAGGTATTCATTTAACCATGCATTAATAATTAAACCATGCATCTTAATATTGTTGTTACATAATTGCTGTTGTTAAGTAAGTGCAAAAAATCGTTGAGAGTGATTCATTTAATTATTTATGTGAAGTAAATTCCTTATATGTATGAGATTCATCCGCGACGATTTAAATTATTTGAACGAGAGAAAAGCATACTACACTAATCAATATCGCGGGTGAAACCTGTTGGGTTTAACGACAGATCCTTACCAAAATTATTTTGTTTCTAATTATCACATTGTAGTGACTTTTCGCAATCAAAATACGTTTTTAATCAGCAGTACAATCATTTTAATATCCTACAATTAAATACTATTTAATATCAAAATTAATATGAGTATACAGAAGCGCAGCTTTTCAAATACGTCATGTTTCATGATGGTGTAATTCTCTCCAGCCTTGTTCCGGGTCTCAACGACGCGACGCGCGACGCCGCGAGGAGGCAGAGGGTCGGGCCGGGGCCCAATTGCATAATTTCAAATTCCAAAAGCGTTTGTGTGTCCGTATGTGGCCATTTGCATATTAACAGACTTATGGAAATGTAATTAGAGCGCACATGATGAAAATTGTAACGTTATACTTTGGCGGCGGCCGATCATAGCTCGTCCTCGCCCGTCCACAATACTTTGAAAAGCTCGCATTTTTTCATAAAAAGGTACGTTCTACCTTAAGTGTTTTTAATTTCAACCTTGTAAATGATACACGCTTTTTGCGTATTTGTCTATTTTAACATCTTCTAAGGCTTTCATATTGAAGGATGGGAATCAGATGTATTTTCCAACACAGCCACTAACGGGTGAAAACGTGTTTTTTTATTTACCTCAGTTTATGAAAATAATATTAAACTAAAAAAAGGAACAGCTTTTCCCGTGGCTCAAAAAAATTTTACATATTAAAATTTTGCAAACATTAGGTACCTACGTGTACAATAATAGGATTAGATTCATTAGTTAGTAAAACATTACTAAAATATCATTGAAGAAGATAATACTGATAAATCTAAACGAAACATGAAACAGAACAAGAAAGAGAAACATAAAAAGGAAACGGTCCCAACTGGAAATCGAACCCACGATCTCATGCCTTACCGGGAAGCAGTGTCTTAACCAACTCGACCATTGGAGCCTATTAATTTTATGTCATTTTTGTCGATCTCATATTTCAAATCCAGAATTAACAGTATTATCATCAGCTAGTTTCGGATAAACATATCCGATTTTATTTTATTTGGGACACCCATTGACTTTTTCTAAAGAGTCTAAATTATAGTATACAGGGTGTTAAGGGACGTACTTGACTTACTTTAACCAGTAATTCCTGACATTATTTGGAGTAAAAAATGTTTATAAAATTTTGGTCTCCTGTGACATTTTTTTTCTACAAAACATAAAAAAATGGTATTTACTCATTTTTTACTCCAAATAATGTCAGGAATCATTGATTAAAATAAGAAAAAAAAATAATAATAATAGTAATATTAAAATAATTTTCGAAAAAACATAAAATATCTCGGAGTAATAATTGACGAAAATCTTAGATGGGACCTACAAAATCTAAGAAACGTGCTAAATAAAAAGGATATGAAAAAGGTCAACTATGCGTTATGTCATTCTTGAATTGAATATGGAATCATAGGATGGGGATCTGCTGCAAATACGTACCTACACAGCCTGAATACGATTCAAAAAGGAATCATAAAGACCATATTGAAAGTACCAATTAACGCCTTCAATTGAAATTTACAATAACTTTGACGTACCAAATGTACAACAAATATATGCCAAAAATATATTATTGAAGCTCTTCAAAAATAATGAATCCTCTACTAGACCGTGTATGCATAATACTAGATCGAATAAAAATGATATAAAAAATATTCCCAAGTTATAAAACCAAATTTGGACAAAGAAACTATACATACTTTGCAACAAAACTCCATAACATCCTTCCCCAAGACATAAAACTAATAAAAAATCCAATTGAATACAAATCAAGAATAAAAATATGGCTTAAAGAGGTCAATGAGAAAACCCTAGCGAAGACGCTAAAACGACATAGAAGACAAATGAACTATATTTAAATAACTTTAGTCCGCCTCGGTACAGGACCCCCTAGTGAGGAGGACTAAGAAATTCAATATTTTGTACTTAATTTCACATTGCATTTTGTATGTAAAAAAAAATTATATAGTCGCTATAATAAAAAAAAAAAATTAAAATAAAAAATAAATATATGATATTATGAACTGAAAGTAACGCTATCAGCTAGTTAAATTCAGAACAAAGAATTTTTGATTTGATACAGGACAGAGAGGTTTTAAATATGTCATGGCTTTCTATGGTTACTCTAAAAATAATTAATTTCCATGGAGTCATATTTCCACAATCAGGGATCGCAGGGCATTTCTATTCGAAGTATTGCAAAGAGAAACATTTTAGTAACATTTTATCAGAAGCTGGGAAAAAAACATTATAAACATGAAGTCAATCTACACATACTAAATGCCGCTGAACGTTTTCTTCCTATACAAGTAATGTAAAACTAACTAACTAACCATCACGCCGTTTCTCCGCAGGGGTAGGCAGAGACGACGGACCGCCAAACAACTCGGTCTTGGCACACACTCTTTGCCTCACTCAGATTCATACATCGTCTCATACATACTCTTCTATTATTCTGACTTTTGACATAGCCCGACTCATGTATCTGATTCACTTGATCGTGCCATGTCTTCCTCGGGCGTCCCCGACTACTTCTTCCATTCACATTTGCGTCACATATTCTTCTAACACTATTTTCTTCTTTCATTCGCTCTATATGCCCAAACCATCTGAGGGTCCGTTTCTTAATCTTACTCATTATGCTTACATCAGCCTTATATTCTTTGTGGATATCCACATTTCTCACACGATCGTATATGGTTTTACCACACGTTCGCCTCGGGGATCTCAAGAGCATTCAGTTTACTTTCATCCTTCCTCTGCCAGATCCATGTCTCACTGCCATATATCAGGGTAGGTTGCATGACTCCATTGTGGTCTGCTAGCTTCGCTTCTTTTGACAGTTTTTTTATTAGCGCCATTAATGGAGTTACCTGCATTTACCCTTTTTTCAAAATCTCTATCAGCCTTCCCATTCTCGTAAACATACTACCCAGGTACACAAACTTGTCCACCTGCTCCAAGTATTCATCATTCACAACTACATTGCACACTGTTTTCGTACTCTATCTTTCAAATACCATGACTTTAGACTTACTTTCATTCATCGTTAACTCATTCTTCGTACACACTTCGTTCATCCTAGACATGAGAGACTGCAGATCGTCTATAGTGTTAGAAATCAGCACCGCATCATCAGCATACAACGGGCAACATACTTTTAGATAACTCAATTTCGCGCCCAATCCTATCTCTTTCAATTCTTGCATACAATTATCCATATATAAATTGAATAACCTAACACCTTTTGTGATGTCAAACCACCCCGTAAAACCATCGTTCACCCACGGGCGTAGCCAGGTTTTAGTTTTCGGGGGGGGTTCAAGAAAATAAAACTACTGAAATTATATACCACCACTTTGGCAAATCAAAACTCGTGTCGGGGGGGGAGGTTATTGTTGGACTTTGTATTTGTGTTGAAAACTTTTATTTTCTATGTACATTGGTTACTTATTTTTTTTAATAAAATTAAAGTAACAAATGTATATAGAAAATAAAACTTTTCAAAACAAAATACATAATAAACGTTAGTTGTACATATTAAAACATTTTAAGCAGTCAAATTATTCAAATAATCACATTCATGCGGAATTCCAAATAAAAATCACTTTGCAAAATAAAAATCAACCGCAATCAACCGAAACTTGCAAGTTAAATTACTTTTCTTTCAGAGGTCCCCATTTATCTTTTTAGATACATAATATCATTTTGAGATGTCAGTGTTAAAAATAACATTATTTTAAATCTACTTATTTTAATATTATTGATGTTGATATCTTAACATTTCGGCGGGGGTTTGAACCCCCCCCCCCCCTGGCTACGCCCATGTTCACCCTAACACACACAACGCTTTCCTCGTACAGAGACGCAATTGCCTGTATGAGATTTGTATAGGACAACACCTTCCATAGCTTTTTCCTGTCGACTTGGTCGTATGCTTTTTGTAGATCTACACAGGCACAGAAGAGTTTCTGGTTTTTTGCCAGAAACTTCTCAGTGAGCATACGCAAGGAAAAAATCTGGTGCATGCATCCCCTTCCTCTCATAAAGGCACCTTGCACATCTCATATTTTATCCTTTGTTTCCATTCTTACCCTTTCAATCAATATTCTTCCGTACAGCTTGCGAACTGAACTTAGCAGGCTAATAGCCCTATGATTCCCACATTCCATACGTGACCCTTTACCTTTGTATAACCGCATAATTACAGCCCTTCTCCAATCTAATGGCGTGTAACCCTCCTGTAAACACTGGTTAAAAAGTTTGCACAACCATGTGAGAATAATATGGCTATCTCCTTTAAAGTATTCGGCAGCAATATTGTCGAAACCAACAGCCTTACCATTCTTCACGCATTTTATCGATTTTTTAATTTCATCCACCCTGATTTTGATAACATTCACTCCGACATCGTTCATACCCGATTCGCTGTTGGCCTCACCATCACCTGAAGACTTTCAAAGACTTGCTCAAAATATTTCATCCGTCTCTCTTTTATTTCTTCCTCATTCGTCAACATTCTTCCATCTTTCGATTTTATCACTTTTAGGCTTCCGTTCTCTGGACTGCTTCAGGACCTTTTAACCTCCTTCCAAAACAGTAATGTATCATTTTTGTAAATGATAAATAAAAGAGTAATGTATCATTATTATTTTTTTTATTTTATTTTATACCTACCTGTTGCATTAATGCGGAGTTCCCGTAATTAATTAAGGATGGAACGTATGTCGTATTACTGCCAAAGACCAATTAGGAGGCGGTTCTCTCGCAGGCGATTGACTCTCAGATTCCTACCCACCCCTCATACCTATTTCTTTTTAGAACTTCCTCTCCTTCCGTACCCTCAAAAGACCCTCCATACGGCATCTCTAAAGATGACATAGACCCTGAAGGATTTTTACTGGAGTGGTGTATTGATAATTTTTAAAAAAAATTGCTGCCGACATTTTTAACTAAAGTTTTTAAAAAGAGGCTAATAATTTTATAATTTTTAAATATTTTACTCCAGTTTGAATATTTTTACTATTATTTTTCCTTTATGTGACAGAATTTTTTTTGTTCATTTTGCTGTGTTTTAAGTTCAACTTCTTTTAACTATTAGAACATATTGAGTAAACGGCATTTTTCCTGTTAAAACGGTCCGTATTTATTTACTATCCCTTTTAATGAGAGAGAGAGAAAAAGTTACACGCCGGCAGACAGTTACGTCCATTAATTTCGTGAATAAAATGAAAAAGTATGCCACTCAGCATTACTAATATGAAACACGGGGTGGTATTATGTACTCAGACGTACAGTAGTCTATTAATATGTAAGTGAAGGTCTTTAAAATCGGGTCGTTAATACATTAGCCCTTACCGAAATAATGTGATTGCCAGTCCGTGTGGAATGTTAATAATACTTAGTGTATAATATTTTATTTATTTATTTATTTACCAGCTGGTAGCCGGCATGCGTTGCAATGCCATATTCAAAGAAATAATTTGTTTCTCCCAGCACGTTCTTTCCCGTGCGTCCCCGTTCCCCTCCCGCATCGCCTACCCTCCCACATTCCCCTTCCACCTTCCCCGCCCATCCTCTCCCCTCTCCTACTCCCCCATCCCGCAAACCCCCCTCCCGCGTTCCATATATTCAGTCCCAATACATTCAGTTTTCAAACAGATCGCGTGCACCTATTATAATTTTTTTTTATTCAAATTTTCATTTTTCGTATAATACAAATATTATTTTTTGTATATATTAAGAACAATCAATCAAATCAACCAGTAACTTGGTGATGCATGCCCTTTTTGTGTATAACCATGTATTGAAATGTCTGTATAACCATTTAGGTATTTTTTTGAGTGGTGCAAGAAGTGGTTTCTTTTGTGGTTTTTGGCAAAAGTTGGTTTAATTTTTGGCGCTAGAAGTGTTGGGCGATTTTGCTCTTGTGTTTTGTAGGTGAGTTATGTGGCATGGTGTTTTGAATGATCTTTTTAATGTATAGTTTCCAGGTATCAGATCTAGTATGATATTTGTAATTAGGAGGTTTTCCGTTGGATAAGATTTTTTAGAATTTTTTTAGTTAGATTTTTTTAACATGATCCTAATAATGTTTTGTGAGTGGAGTTAAGCCGCTTAATGTTCTTGTCAGCGTCTCCTCCCCAGACCGTAATATTGTAAGTTAAAAGGCTTTGACAAAGGGTGTAGTCCGGCGTAGTAAACATTTTTTATTTTATTAAATGAAGACAATATTAGCAAAAGTCAATCGAAAATCTGGAAACAGAAAAATCAGAAAAATATATTTGCACCTCTGGGACTCGAACCCAGGACCGTCCAGGGTTCTTAGTCCCAGAGGTGCAAATATATTCAGGACCGTCCTGGGTTCGAGTCCCAGAGTCCTCAGATTGTCAATTCGGTTTTCAAACTAAAATGAGTACAGAAAAGGCTATATATGAATTAACTTAACTTAACGACAAGAAACATCATGTCACTAAAACAACTGAACAATGTTTTTATTTTATTTTTTAGCTTTATGAGTAAAACCTCAATTTGTAATATTTAATTAAATGAAGACAATATAAGCGAAACTCAATCGAAAATCTGGAAACAGAAAAATCAGAAAAAGATATTGACACCTCTGGGACTCGCAGAACTTTAGGCTTGCAGAAAAGTCAATAGATGTCGCATATTAAATAAAATGGATAAATATTTATCCAGACACTATCTGGAGAGCATTTAGTTCGGGTTTGAATCCTGCAATCATACACAAAGATAGCCAATAATAAATGCGTTAAGAAAAATTAATATAATGTGGGTGGTTGTTAGTCAAAGTATGATACAGTTAAAAATGACCGAATTTGATATCGACACCGTGGCGCAGTGGTTAGCGCATTTGCCCGGAAGAAAGCAAGGGGTCCTGGGTTCGAGTCCCAGAGGTGTAAATATCTTTTTCTGATTTTTCTGTTTCCAGATTTTCGATGGAGTTTCGCTTATGAAATTATATTACAATTTAATTAAATGAAGACAAGAGTAAGTATTTTGATTACGTGTTTTTCGTTGTAGGGTGTTTTAAAATAAATTTTAGAAGTGAGTACATTTGTAATAAATAGAGTTACCTTGATAGTAAATATGTAGTTAAAAAGAAGTGTAGCCAATTGGATAGATGTAAATCACCGACAAGTGTTATGTTTATTATTTTAGAAGTATGATAAAATAAATGTGAAAACACTTTTATGAAGTGTACTATATTTTTTATCAATTAAAAAAATACATTTTATTGATTTTAATTCGACTCAGAACCTCATTTCAGTGCAGAAATATCGCGTAAGTCTTCCACGGGCGTACTCAACTTTTTCCACCATTCACTACTAACAGTGTACCACATTGTTATTGTTAAAAAACTACATTTTGTCATCTGTGATGAATTTTGAATGAATTCGATTACGTATCTCATTCCGTTACGCATATCGTTACACACATCGTTACAAACAAAAAACGAAAACTATATTAATATACGATATTTACTTTTAGCCAACTTTAAAACGTTTGCGCCCTTGCGCCTTGATGTCTAATATTGACGATCCAATTTCGACTTTGATGTTGACGGACCCCTGCTCTACAGTGACCTTTGTATTAACATTGGAACCTCACTTTAGAATATAGAACCTACCTGAGACGACCTTCCTTTCTCCCCCGAATCGTTTCCTTTGTCTCTCAACATTTCCACCATTGGGAAAGTCTTACATCCATTGGCTGCCGCGATTTATAGACTCATGAGTGGTTATCGAATTAAAAAGATCTTTTCTTATAAAATCTTATAGATAAATTATCATAGTTCAACATACGTACACTCGTACATACACACGTATACATTAATCTAATGAATAGACCACCATGGATACCATGGACACTATGGACCACTGAGGAAAACAACAAAGAGGAAATAGTCGGTTTATTTTTCTGGTGTTGTAGATAGACTGAGTAAAAAAATTTGCAAAGAAAATTAAAAATAACCAGTCAGTGGCTGGGTTGGCATCGCATCTGGTTTTCACCGAAGTGTCGTGAGTTCGATTAATTCCTCGACTGGTTAACGTCCTCCATCCCGACACAAGAAACATTTTCCGCTTAATGTGTAGAAGATTTTCTAATATTGTCAGATTATTGGTAACCCGGAAATGATTGTCCTCCTTTATAAAAATAAAATTCAATTGCAAAATTTATTCAATCGGAAATACACATTATACAATATGTACGTGTGTTTTGAAAACCAATTCTTAGAATGATTGTTTCCAATAAAAAGGGTAGTTGCCTATGATATGGAAAATAAATTAGTTGAAGATAATATTGTTAATTCTAAAATTTTAAATATGAGAGTGGCTATTTTGACGGCTTGACAGTAGGGCGCAATTGCGGAATTGGTAAACGCACGTCCCGGATAGACGAGAGGTTCTTGGTTCGACTCCCAGTTGCGACCATTATCTTTTCTGTTTTTCTATGTCTTGTTCTCTTTCATATTTTCGTTTTTTTTTGCCCGTCCGCCTCTTGTGCCCCCCCCCCCCCTCCCCCCCAGAAAAAAATCTTAACAGTAATTGTTGATTTTTTTACCCCTCCGCCCCTTGTGCCCCCCCAGAAAAAAATCCTTGATCCGCCCTTGTATAGGGTGAATCTGTGAGCTCAGAAGTAACCTAACATTTTTGACAATTTTTTTGTTTTATTGAACCTGCAATTAGAGGCAAAGTAAAGTTAATTGTAAAAGTTTGAAATTAACATGTCTAGTTCTAGAAAGAATCTAAGTGGGAGCGAAAAACGAAAGAGGAAGAGGGAGTCTGAATAAAAAATAAAGTACCATTGCAAAATTCTACAAACTATCGATGCAGCCTCTAAAGCACTTCAGTCTAAAGCCACCGATCTTTCAAATGTCTTAAAACGTTTGAAAATTTGTCCGGAAGAATTGGAAAGGTATTGACATGATTTTGAAAATTTAAAAAAGGATGCAAATAATGTTGCGGAAAAATCAACCCTGAAGTTTCTAAAACTCGTTAGAGGAAGGTCAAACGCCATTTTGACAAACTTTGCGAAGATGAGCGTCTCCAAGATCCGGAGAGATTGTTTAAAGTGAACATATTTTGTCGAGAATTTGACATCATTATAATCAACTGAAACCTATTTCAGAAACTCAATGGGACAAGACAGGCTACGTAACTTGGCTATTCTGTCTATTGAAAATTCTATGGCCCGATCTTTAAACTTTGACGACGTTATTGATACTAAAATTGCTCGGGAAAAGAATGTTATTAATAAGTATCTTGTAAAGATTAAATTAATATTTCATTTTAATTATGTTATACCTACCATGCTTTTGAAAATAAAATTTATTAGATATGAAACAAAAATGCACACGGTATTAGCAATACTGTTGGGTAACTTCTTAAGTGATTTATTAAAATTCAATTACAACGTGACGATTTTTACTGGGGGGCCCCATGCAATGAATTTGCCACGGGCCTCAGATGGTATAGTTACGCCACTGAACGAGGCCTACTTGAGTAGGATGATTTTATATGATCCATGAATTGCATCGTGGGAAGGTGAAGGGTACGGTAAACTTCCCTTTTTACTGCCTCATAAAGAATCCATGACCGCTGTCAATAAGTAAGACGCTTATTATTCCAGTAACTATTGCCATATTATTTTATGTATGTGTGGTAGAGATATCTAATGCATTTTTGCAATACATGCAACATCGCATGTGGTGACCAATTTTTTTTCTATATATCCCGTTCTCACACTTATATTTGGATTTGAGGTCAAAATTTCATTAGTATTTTTTAATCAGAAGGTAGGTATATCAAATACCTATCTAGTACGGATTTGTGCTATTTTTTAATTGTGTCTTGAATTATGATAAAAAAGAAGACCACAAAAGAATTTAATTTTGCATGATTTTAGAGGAAACTTTGAATTTTTTTTACTTAATGAAAAATAGAATAATATTAAAAAATATCTTTTTTTGTTCTTTATTAACTTTCGTATTTTTAATTTATACGAATAAAAACGCTATTTAAAAAATATGTATTTTTGATTTCATAATATTTTATATTATATTATATCAAAATAGAGCTTTTTTACAATAATTATCACTTATTATCCCCGTAATTTTTTAAACTGTGGTTATTTTCAATGATATGGTTAGCGAACTCAGAAAAATTATTATTATTAAGACACCTTAAATGTTCTTTGATTCTGATTTCAAAATTACGAGTTGTTTTTCCAATATAAAATGAAGGACAATCATTACATTTATCATTGAAAATAACCACAGTTTTGAAAAAAATACGGGGATAAATATTCTTCATATTAATCATAAAGGAAAACATTTAGGTAACTTAGAAGCTTTGGAAATAAAAAAATCCCTTAAAAATAATGAATCTATTATCAACAAACTAAAAACATTGTCTTATAGCCCAATCATGGATGTGTTCCCCTACCCACCCACTCTTCATTAATACCTAGCAATGGCTCCACCCTTACCATAATAATACATTGTTCCCATCCATATTTCAAAACTGTCCAATCAGTATACATTTGCCCTGAAGAAGGAACGGTCGTTCTGAAACCGGTCGGATTTACTCAAATATAAAAGTGGTTCAACCAAAGTAAAATTGTTTTATTTATCTATAATGGATAACCACAAAGTTATAGCTAGTGAGAGAAATATTAAAGTTTTTTTCAGAGAAAACAGAAAAAACGATCGCAATGCTCTTTCACGAATGCTAAGTTTCATATTTTTTTAGAAAAAAATTCAAACATTGTTATATTATAATTTGCTAATTGTCATAAGTTTTTTTTTAGTTTTTATTTTTAGTAATAACTTAAAAAACGTTTTACTTATTAAAAAGGCATTATCAATCTGTGGTTAAGTCACGTACATAGTATCCTCTGTAAGTTGCTTCTTCACAGTTTGATAATGCATTCGGAAGGCGAAACAACCGTAAAGCTCATATGTCACCGTAATAATAGTTATATTGCAGAACTTGTTTATAAATTAACCGTATTTTCGTTAAGTAATAAAAATGTTTTTAACTGTAAAAAAATAAATTTATTAAAATTATGTTCAAGAGTTTAAACTTGATGACAACAACAACAAAAAAATCCCTTGTATTAAAAGTAATGCCTAGGATTATGATTTATCATGATACGAATGTAAACTTCATATTTGATGAAATAAATTGATCAAAATAGTATTGCAAATAAAAGCAAAAAATCAACCAACAATGCTAGAAATCCATCGTTTGTTAAACCATACATCATTATCTCGCTTTCAAACGTTATTTAAACCCGTAAACGTCAGCCTCCGGTTGCATTCCGATAAAAGCCCTAGTACCAGGTAGATCATTAACCGCCGCCGCCACCATTGTGTCAGAAACATACACGGCTCGCCTCTTTATTGAAACTATTCATGACGCATTTCATAAATAATCCGCCAAACCCGATGCCCGAGACAGGATATAAATAAGGAGCAATTCCTTCATAGATTCGCGGCTCGCTGGTTTGACGTGTGGAGCCGGAAAAGGGCGTCACTATAGTTGGCTGGGTAGCATTAGTTTCTGTGAACTAGGAAGGCTCTGGTGGCGAGGTCGCTAGGCGTTAGATGTTAGGCGCTAGGTGGCGGTATGTTTAGCTACCTCTACTTCTAGATGTAGTAGGTAGTTTAGGTTCTACGTGTGCCGCCTACGACATGTTTATTTAATTCCTGTGTTCATTCTGTCGTTCCGATTTGTCTGGCTCACGATCTACAATGGCGTGTGTTTGCCTTTCTTGATTTATAATTTTACATGGAAATATTCCGTAACGTTGGAAGACATAACGCTACGTTTCAAACTGTAAAAAGAAAAACTGTAGACCTGTGAATATTGCGGAACGCACGGGAAATGACATGGCTTCGCCTTTTGCCGTTTTCTCGTGACAATTTATTTCTTTGAAATAAAATTAAAGTTACCCGCTTAAACCATTCTTCACGTGGAGCTCTTTGATAGCGACACTGTTTAACTTTGACGCTAAAATACGGTGAAACAAAGTCTTGATCGTAGATACGTTAGGGCCCGAAACGAGATTGCTGAATTTTCAATTTTCAACGTGTACTGTGAACAATATCATTCATTCACATTAATTCAAGAGCTATCCGTATTTGAAAGTCAGTTGATCTGGCTCGATGCCGGCTGAAGTTCCACTTAAATTATTTCTTGCACTATCTATTAGCAATGCCTTCTATGTAATATAATATGACGCATAAGCTTCAAATCAAATTGTTAGCTTCTTGTGCAAATTGAGATCGTCGTACTAATCATTACGAGACGTGCGTGATTCCCCGTCGCAGCAGATGCGTTTTAAATGCTCCTGTTGGTTTACTCCTTTTAAGTGGTTTTCCTTGCTAAATGCGGCAACCTAATCACAAAAGATTGTGTTAGTAACACAATAAAACCAAAAAGGCAGAAAATAAGTTGTAAACAACAATCAATAGCAATATAATAAAGAAAAAGAAGGACCAGCCAGAACCATGAAGACCCAAGAAGAGCTGTAAAATGCAAGAAGAGTCGTGAAGGGGCGAGAAGATGCAGGAAGAGTCAAGACGGTCCAAGAAGAGTCATGCAGAGCCAAGATGAGACAAGAAGAACCAGGAAGAAACATAAAAAGCAAAAACGAGGCAAGAGGAAAGATATAAAGGTTGGATTTTTTTATTATTATTTTTGGCAATGCTGATTAAAAATACATATAAAGTTACATCAGTTACATAGTTACATAAGGTTTTAACAAAGAAACAAAAAATTTCCTTTCCTTACCGTAAAGAGACAATGCTCTTGTGTTTGGTGAGGGAATTCTAGCTCAATTAGTAAATTAAAAGATCGTGTAAGTTAGTAATAACGGCTATTGTAAATAATAAGTAAGGTTAAAAAATCATGTATTAATTTAAAAATAAAAATCATGATAAGTTTAAAAAATCATAATATAAATTAAAAAATCATTATAAATTAATGAATCATGTAAGTTAGTAACAACATTATTTTAATTGGTAAGTTAAGGGTATGTAAGAAAGAAGGCAAGATTTATACAATAGTAGACTTAAAGATATAGAAACTAAGAAATGAGAGAGAAAGAAGGAATTAACGATTTATAAAATAGCCTTTAAGATATAAAAAGTAAACATATTTGGGACTTAAATAGCAGTTTAAGGATTTTTTTTTAATTTGGCCTTAAATTCCTGCATATTTTCGATAGTTTTTAATTTTTACTTTAAATAAAGAAAGATATTAGGTTGCCACGTACACCGGTCGATTGAACATCCTCAGAGCACGTGTTCCAGTACCCTCCGGTGTACAGGTCTCACCGGGACAGGAGTGATCTGGACTAGGGCGACATAAGCGTGTCGTTTCAAAATTGTGGTACCAATCATTACGAACTCAAACTCGACATTATATCTATTAAAATACAAAAGAAAACAAATGATATATGAATATTTTTACCTTGGTGGGTAAACAAATTGCGTTATGAATTCAAACAACTCTAATAAACAACAGTTCAAAAAGCTGTGTTACCTTTGTTTGTCATTTTCCTGCATAATATATATTTTTTTATTTTGTTTAAGGCTTCCAGAAAATATAATGTTCATAAAACCCACTTTCTTCCGCGTGAGACCGGCCTAAAGGCAATTTCACTATGAAAGTAATGGATTAGAAAATATACTTTTTCGATACAAATATACCCAGTTGTACCATAAACAAAATAAATACTTGTAGTAGAAAACATAACGTTTATACGACACCGAGTTAGTACTTCAACACGCCCGCGTATTCCATAACTACCTTTAACCGAAACGCGTTCGCAAAACGGATAAATCATCTAAAACTTGAAAAGTTTTTCGGTAAAAAAGCTAGTAAGGAATATAGACTCTTCGCGAGGAAGAAATAAGAAAAAATTTCCATTAAAATATCAATTTTTTTCAATAGCAACGGGGGAACATAAAATATAAAGTTCCTTTTTAGTAAGTAACATTTATTTTAAAGACCTACTCTCACCCAGCACCTTCAAAACTAGCGTGCGACTTTTACTCCCATATTAAAATTTATGGGTGATCATTGTGTTGATTGTGTCATTACTACGAACAATATTACAAAATTTATGTACTAAGGTTATGGCGATTTTCCACATTAAATTTAGGGACTTGAAATTGAGTTGTTAAAGAGATGGCGAATATGTTTGGCAATGTTTGGGAAACCGTTAATTTGTAATGGCTAACTATCGGATTTGATTTCCAATAAAGTCTCTTCAAAACACGAAATATACGATTTTCAAAAGTCTATGAAACCGTTTATATACTGAACTAGAAAGGAGCGGTTCAACCAGCGCCGGATCTGACATACGTTCAAAAACGTGCAAAAACCTGGCGCCAACTCTAAAGGGGCGCCGTGAGAAAATAAATATTATATTAAAATTTTGTTATAATATTCCCTGAATCGTTTAAAAATTACCCATAGTATGAAATAATTATTACACTCTAGCAACACTTTCCAAAGAAACAGAAAGCGCATGCATCAGGTTGGTATCAACGGCTTACGAATTTATAGTCATTTTATTTTCAGAATTTTTTTACAAATTCCATATATTTAGTAACGTAAGATCTATTTTTCCATATATCTTTTACCGTCTTTTACGACGAATGGGTGCGATCCAAATTCAATAACCAATCACAGCGCCGTATTTTTGTTCTAGTGAATCAAACAAACCGACTTTCGCCTTTCAAAATGCTGGCAATTTTAGTTAGCGTACCCTCGCTATTGTTTTATTTTGTACGATTTAAGTCTCTAGGAGAAGGTAGTTAAAGACCATTTTCTTGTGAAATCTTCAGTAAATCCCATTAACAAAACCATCGCACGGTTTGCAGGATTTGCAGGTTGCAACGTGTTGACAGTTTCATCATTGATTTGACATATTATTTGAAGTTCGTTAAATGTATAATTAATTTCTATTAGATTTTTTATTTTACGGTGTCAGTGTAAGCGTCTTTCGTAAGCCGTTGATACCATACGTCAGTGTTTAGTGTTTGTATGGTGTTTTTTCGCTCAATATTGTTTGTTCGCTCAACACAGGGGAAATGTAAGGTACAAATTTGAGGTTATATTCTTATTAGATTTTTTAATTTATAACTAAATTTCTATTGGTTGTTAGAGGTTATAAAAGTACTGTGGATTACAATGAATAGAATCACCATAATTTTATGTTTACCCAATAGATTCAGAGAGTATAGGGCTCCTGGCAATTCTCTTTAAAAAAAACTAGTATGAGAGCTACCGCCAGGTCACTTGGAAAAGTTACACCCTTTATATGTCTTGATTTTATTTGATAAATTTGTGTAAAAAAAAATAATTAATTTGAAAAATTAAAAAAATTGGGGTGAACGATTTTTAATCAAAATAAAAATGTAGGGGGGGGGCGCCATCGGTACCTACTGCACAGGGCGCCAGATTTCGTAGATCCGGCCCTGGGTTCAACTCATCCCATTACATTACACCTTAATCGAAAAGACCTGACCCGAAGTGTTTGACAATCGGCTTCGAAAAATAAATAAAAAATGATTTTTGAATGATGGTGTCTAAAATAATAAATGTATTATTACGTATACGGAGTTTAATGTTTTTTCTTTTGCATATTTTATCCCCTGGATTAGTTCTCGAAAACCGTTTTTGAGGAAACCAAAGTTTTATCTAGTAATTAGTAATTAGGAAGGGTAGACTGATTATATTATACATGTATAAGGGTTTCTGATAATTTTTTCCAAAAAAGATTATAGTTTAGGCATTAATTGAGGAAATGATGATGAGCTAGTATACCAGTTCGTTGTCAATATCTAAAGATACATTATGGATTTCATTAAAAAATAACACGATTGAAGTTATTTGAATTTTGAACCAATAAGAGAATGCTCCAAGCGTTCTGGACGATTTGACGGACCAGATTACCAAAACGGACGTGTTACTTCATAGCTGTATTACCACAATCAAAAAGAGAAAGGAGCGCAGCTTTGCCATATCTTCATACACGAAAAATAACTTTTCCCTCAATATATTATGAAAGGAAAACTTATTGTTGCTCCAGAATCGTCCGAGAGGTGGCACCACGGGAAGAAAAGAAAGCTTGCTGTACATTGTATTAATATATCAAATATAGCAGCTACAGCTATTTAGGATAAACGGTATATTAAATGGAAAATTAATCTAAAGGTTTTTTTTATCGATGCTTTGTCAAATATACCTACAGTCATTTTAGTGAGTTCACCAATCTTAAAAACCAATATTCAATTAATTGGAACTGTGACGGTAGGTTTACCATTACTTTGATATAACTATTGTGCTACGATGAGTTAATGTCAAAAGTAGGTAGCTAAAAGCACATGACTATGATAATATTAATACTGGTTATAAAAACCTTCTTTTCCCTGACACGGCAAATTTACAAAGTGTTAATGTGCCGCTATTCTCCTTACTCGTTTAGGTTCACGCATTTTGTTAATAATCCGGAATAATAATTTTTTAAATCCTTTATTCACATTGAAGGCGGTTAATCTTCATTTACCGCGTGGAAAAGTTTGCCCCGCGTCACACAAAGCTAAGCCATTTAATAGAGTTAAATCTCTTTTCCCTTTCCAAAAACTTTTATAAATGTGTCTAGAATTCAATTTGATTCTTAATGCTGCCACACTCTCAGACCACTTTTGGTAAAATCAATTCAAAAACAAGAAACTTTTTATAATTATTTTTAGAAAAACCTCAAGCCTACGATCACCTTAACTAAGCTTTGACTACGGTTGGTGTTCTCGGGTTCGATTCCCAAAGACAAAAAATCTATTCTGTTTAAGAATTCCTATTTTTAGGTTTACCCAAATTTTAAAGCACTTTGTACCTTTTTTAAAGTAAAGTACTCTTCATACGTTCAATAATATTTACCTAAACTCAACATCGACATTTTCTCCGATTTACTGCCCAAATTTAAAAAGAGCATTATGTCAATAATATAAACTGTTCAATCCGCAAACATATCCCCTCGCAGATCACCACCTCTCGCACCTACAAACATAGTCACACATACCTGCACACACACACCTAACCTACACATTACGCAAATCAGCCGGTAATTACTAAATATATGTATTTTTATTTTAAACTTTATCAGTAAAACCTCAAATTGTAATATTTAATTAAATGAAGACAATATTAGCGAAACTCAACGAAAGTCTGGAGACAGAAAAATCCGAAAAAGATATTGGCTCCTCTGTGACTCGATCCCAGGACCTTCTGCTTACATGTCAAATGCTCTACTAACTGAGCTAAGGTGTCTATATCCAATTCGGTCACTTTTAACTGTAATTTATGAAAAATTATAGAAAGTACTCATATATCTTTTCATCGGCAAATAACGCAGTTTTTCCGAATATATTTTGTAAAGAAGTAATAATTACTTTTAAATGTTCTCCCTTCATGGTAGAGTCGCGGCCTCCTGAAGCGACAACAATAGAATGTATTACCCTTAAAACGATGTAATTAATTTTGATAATGATCTTATATTTTTGAAATGGCAATCAGTTGACAGTTGACATAATGCCTACTAAATACTTTAATGTAACTTTTTTTTAAATGATTTAAGCATATTGTATCAGCGAACACTCTTGATTTTTTTTTGTATAAATGCCAAGTTCAGCTCCAACAATTGTGAGATCTGTGAGTTGGTGTGCCCTTTTGGAAGTCACTTGAAATATTTCAAAGTAATTTCGAAGGGTCAAGTGAGTTGGAGATCCACCCGAAATGGACTAATTAATCATTATTATTGCTATACGGTAGGTAATATAGGTAGCAGTTACTGCTCGTACTAACTGCCCTCCCCGAATCACTGCGGGAAGCTGGATATTGGTAAATTATACGGGGTAGGACAAAGGACGTAAGTTATTGTTGTGAATACATTTTACAGATTTTTTTTATTAATATAACATCCCTTGGGGGTTCATTCATTCTCTTGGGGTAAATATAATCTCGTTGAATTTAATGTTTCAAAGACCCAATCTTGTCTGATTACGTCTAAAAGGGATCGCAATGAAAATCTAGTCTCTTTCAACGGAAGCAATCTTCCGAACAGGCCCTCCATTGATATGCTTGGTGTAACCCTAAGTGACCAGCTCAGGTATGGGGGCTCCATCGAAGCCAGAGTAAAGTTAGCCTCCCAAAAACTGGGCGTACTGTACAGGGCCCGCAGATACTTTAAAAGTACACAACTGCTAACCCTGTACAAATCGCAAGTGCGCCCCACGGTTGAATTTGGCAGCCACCTCTGGTCTGGAGCTCCAAAATACCTGAAAAATACCCTCGACTCTGTGCAGAAACGGGCGGTCCGTTTGATAGATTCTCCCATCTTAACAGACGGATTGCAATCTTTAGAGCACAGGCGTCGGGTGGGAATGCTATCCTTGTTCTACCGGTATTACAATGGAAGATGCTCCGAGGAACTAGCATCATTGATCCCTTCGGCACCGGTGCATAGTCGGGAAACACGCCAAACGCGTGCCCAACATTTGTACACAGTTGACATTTGTCACATGAGAACGGGTCGTTTCTTCGACTCGTTCTTGTGTTCAACAGCTCGGCTGTGGAATGATTTGCCGGCCTCTGTGTTTCCTCCTTCCTACAACATGGGTCTCTTCAAGACCAATGTTCATTCCTTCCTCTCCTCAAAAAGACCCTCCACACAGCATCCCAGATGACATAGGCCCTGAGGGAAATTATTTTCCTCAGGGCCTCCTGTGTGGAGTTAATGTAAAAAAAAAAAAAAAAAAAAATCCAATAATTGTAATATGTTTTATAAATTTTACGTATTTCTCGTCCTTCATTGGCTTTATCAAACATCGGCTCTATCTTAGACAGTCGAGTTAATTGCGTGGCAAACACAAAAAAACTCTTTGTTGTCATAAATTTGCCCTGAGGAAAATAATTTCTCTCAGGGCCTATGTGTGTGGACGCTTTTTTTGAGGAAAGGAAAAAGATGAAGTTCTGGAAGAAAATAGGTATGAGGGGTGGATAGGAATCTGGGGGTCAGTATGTCCAGGAGTGACGGTCGTATGAATCCATCCTACAACCGCTGTGCAAGGCGATGGATCGAGAGATTCCGGCTCGAGAGGTTAAAAGACCTCTCTCAACCAGTCTCTCTCGATCCTGCCCAACATACGGCAGGTGGGCAGACGCATCGGCCACCAAGACTTAGACAAACCTCACCCCATGAACCTGGCACCCCGGCTAAGTCGCCAAACGTAGCAAACCACTTGGGGTGACCAATGGCAGTTGGTTATCCAATAAATGGTTCCCGGGGTGGCGGTACCCATACCGCCTCCTAAATTTTGTTTCGTGCAGTAAAACCGTAAACACGAAACATTGTTACACAAAAGATAGTTCATTTAGTTAATTAGTAAAAAATATTCAATAACATTAGTGAAGTAAAACTCCGTCGATAGAACTAATAGATTTTCATTACAAGTCGGAGTGGAGAGAGAACTAAAATTATTTAATTGGGTACCTATTAACTTTGAACTAGTTTGCCTAGTTGAACTGAATATATTAAAATTAATCACTAAACAGACAGTTATGTGCCTACAATATATAATAATACCAATTCACTAACAGCTCAAAATTATGTTTGTTTGGTTCCTTCTTGTTTTTCAATACAAACTTTTCAATAAATCAAGTCTCCGAGCGGCTTATAGAATTCGTCCATAAATTTCGTGATTAAGTGCTCAGAAAAATAAATCATTTTTGTTTGTCACTCTTTGTGTTCAAATAAATTTCGTGAATTCATAAAGATTATTTAAGTTAGGCGAAGTTGTTCTAGTATTATAAAAAACTTATGTTTTTTTATTATACTTTGTCAAACATGTTTATCACAATTTTAGTCAGTGTTTTACGGTATTGTAAATGTCGTGTACTTATGATTATTTCATGTCTTTGAAATTACGAACAGTATTAAACAGGTGTACCAAAAAACATCGCACTTCGTTGGGACATATTAGGCACTTAACTTTATTAAGTGAATAATTAATTGAAGATTGATGTTCTACATGAATATGGGATTGAAATTTCTACCTGTATGAAAGGTAGAAGATGAAGTAATACACTGTTTTTTACTCATTTTTTCTTTTTGTCAACTATGTATTAAAAAACGTCGTAACTTTTCATATTTTTTGCATTCATCTAAATATATCAAAGACCGTAGCTCATGATAGAAATAATTTAACAATTTATTTGTAAATTCTAGAAAGAAATAATTTTAAAAATTGCACAACGCCAGAGCTCACCGTTCTAAAGTTTCCACTGGGACACGATATAAGATTCCATATTGCGGTGATTTTTCACGAAAAAACAGCGCTTTACAAATTATCCAATTTTTTTTTATGACTTTATATCCGGGTTAAATCTTCCCCACAGGAAAAACTAAACCAATCCACGCTACACAAGTGTACCATATAAGTGTAATAAACACAAAACGTCACAAGAACAACATATCAACCGACCAGAGACCGAGTAGTAAAATAATTCACCGACTCCAGATATTTTCATATCAGAGGGTTCGGCTCGGTAGAACTCCCAGCTGGACCGATAAATCCTACTGATCCCTCAATATAAATATTTAAAAAAATCTTTTGTAATCCTACATGTATTTAAAATGACTAATTTTTGCATTTTTATATATAAATTCTTTGACAAATCTAATATGCCTAAATTTTGAATGAGAGAGCTAGGTATAATGCCAGTAGCCGAAATAACAAATGGTAATATTTTTATAGTTTGATAATGCCAAATTCTTTTAATCTCATTGACTTCAATGATATAAGTTTTTTTTTTAAATTTTGTCATGTAAAACTATGTCGGGTCTATTATGACTAATTGAAAATTAATTTATTATTATATATTATACTAATTGCATTATTATGTACCTCCACGGTCTTTTTTGCTGTTGGTCTTAGTAACCTTGAACAATTTTTTTTATACTTGATTTCGGATCCTTAATATAATGTTTATTTTTCACTAAACATTTATATATTAGTTTTTTTTTTTGTTATTTACCGCTGTCTTAAGGGGTTAAAAGTGAGATAAATAATCAAGGTAAATAATAAATAGTAAAACACATAAATCAAATAATCAATATTTGTACTAAGAAAGTTCAATTAATTCTCAAAAACTTTGCGCACTGAACAGGGCCCGCAGATACTTTAACAGTACACAACTGCTAACCCTCTACAAATCGCAAGTGCGTTCTGCAGTTGAATTTGACAGCTATCTCTGGTCTGGAGCCCCAAAATACCTGTAAAACCCTCTACTCTGTGCAGAAACGGACGGTCCGTAGATTACCCCATCTTTACAAACGGATTGTAATATTTAGAGTAAAGGCGTCGGGTGGGAATGCTATCATTTTTCTACCGGTATTTCAGTGGAAGATGCTCCTAGATGCTCCTATGGTTGAAATTTGTCACATGAGAATGGCTCTTCTACGACTCGTTCTTGACTTCAACAGCTCGGCTGTGGAACGATTTCCGTGTTTCTTCCTTTCTACAAAATGGTTGTTGGCATGGCATATTCACTCCTTCCTCTCGTCAAGACCGTCTACACAGCATCTTCAAAGATGATATAGGCCTTGAGGGAAATTATTTTTCTCAGGCACTCCCGTGTGGAGAAAAAAAACTCAGCAGCAGAACCTACACAAAAAAATTTAAGTAGTTTTTGGGTAATGTAAAAAAAATCACATTTATTGTGTAATACACATTGTGGAGGTAGTTAAAAATTTCGTTTTAAATTTAATTTGTAAAATGTTAAATTTGGGTTTAAATCTAATAGTTAGCGTATCACAAATGGTAAACTAAATGAATTAGAAGTATTCCCTACCTATCCCATGTCCTGCACTTTGAATTAGAATAATTCTATTTATCCTTAAGCAGCGCACCGAATTTATTCACCGCACAATGTTAAACTTCACTTAATTAGCGCTCTTTGTATGCGACCTGCACCATTCCTCCCTCCTCCCTGAGGGGAATTAAGCAACTATTTATAGTAATTATTTTATATTAAGAGGGCCACTCACTAAATAATTAAGCAATATACATACTTAGTATACAATAAACATACTTAAACATAGTTCTTGATCAACTTTTTCCAGCAGTACAAACAATCATATCCAAAAATCAACACGGCTTTTTCAGAAAACGGTCGGTCGAGACAAACCTTCTGGAATACACAGATTTTATTTTAAATTCTATGGGTGGTAAAAATCAAGTAGACTCTATCTATACGGATTTTTCAAAAGCCTTTGATAAAATTAACATTGAACTGCTTCTGAAGAAACTGTTAAAAATCGGGATTAATGGTGACCTTCTCAGATGGATCAAATCATATGTAACAAACAGAAGTCAAGCAGTTAGAGCTAAGGGTTTCTCCTCGCGTTTTTACAATATACCTTCAGGAATCCCGCAAGGATCACATATTGGACCTCTCTTGTTTATTTTATAAATCAACGATATAGGTAAATACTTTACAAATTCCAAATTCCAAATTTTTGCTGATGACACTAAAATTTACAAAAAAATCACTAATATTAATGACAACCTAGAATTGCAAGATGATATTAATAGGCTTGGAATATATTGTGCGAACAACCAACTGTTCCTTAACCTGGAAAAATGTAACACAATATCATTCACCAAAAGCATAAACCACCTAATATTCCCGTACAAAATCAATGACGTAGAGATAAAAAGATGTTGTGAAGTGAGAGACTTAGGAATAATAATGGACTCCGGAATGTCTTTCCGAGCACATATAAATTCCATCTGTGACAGGGCGTACAAACTTCTAGGATTCATCATAAGAGTGACCAAACAATTTAGGTCACCACACGTAATCAAAATACTGTACGTCTCTTTTGTTCGCTCAATATTAGAATTCGGATCGGTCATATGGAATCCCCAATACAAAGTTAATATTGAAAGGTTAGAAAGAATTCAAAAAAAGATATTGAAACACCTAGACTTTAAATCCTTTCGAACTTCAGAAAACCTGAAAGACTCATTAACATTCCATAATTTATCAACTTTAGAAGATAGAAGAAATATATCCGACCAGAAATTTTTATTCAAAATCATTAACAGCGTTGTTGACAACAACTATCTTCTAGAACACATTAATTTCCACTTTTCAATAAGAAACACAAGGTTAAACCAACTATTCCACATCCCACACTCAAAAACAAATTACACCCAACATTCATTTCTCCGAAGGACGTGCACAAAATACAATGATATCTTTTACGACGCTGATATTTTCCATTTGTCCTCAGGTCAATTTATTAAATTCATAATAGAATAAATTAAAGCAAATTGTTAATTACGAACTCTCCACACCTGCTGTATATTATTTTTTCTTTCATTCTCATTATGTTGGTTTTCCTTCTTTTTATAATAATAATAATATTTGGATGATTTACATATCCCACATGCTTTAATTTATGTTTATATGATTTGTGTATATATATATTTTTTTTCTTTTTTTCTACCACTTTATGTTTTCTTTAATGTTTTAATCTATGTTTTTATATATATTATAAATTTTAGCGGAAACTTCGCTGGTTAATGCAACCATGTTACTTTCTTATTTAAATGTGTATAACCGTTTGTTTCCTAAATAAACTAAAATAAAAAATAAAATAAATACTTTACCCCGAATTAAACTACTAAATATTTACCCAACGCAAACTATTAAACCATTAATAATTATTATTGATGATTTTAGGTTAAAATGGTTTTCTATTTTATCGATTAATGGGGAACCGTTTTTTTTTTCAAAAACTTATGAAGGGTTTTTTTTTAAAAACATTTGCTGATTTTGAGATGCATCGATTTTTTCAATAAAACCACTAAAAAAAATCCGCTCTAAAAATATATATCTACATTTTTTTCATTAGAGTCACACGGGAGACCCCTCAAAAGAAAAAAAGTTCCCTCAGAGCCTATGTCATCTTTGGAAATGCTGTGTGGGGGGTCTTTTTAGGGAAAGGAAGGAGAGGAAATAAACAGGTGTGAGGGTTGGGTAGGAATATGGGGGTCAATGTGTGCAGGAGAGACTGACGTATGAATTCATTCTTACCACTGCGGTGCAAGGCAGCCTCTCTCGATCCGGCCCACCACTCAATGGATAGGCAAACCTAGACAACCTCTCCCCCATTAACCTGGGCACCCTGCTAAGTCAGCAAACATAGCGGGCCATTTGGGGTGACCGATGACAGGGGTGTTGGTTATCCATTAAATGGTTCCCGTGGCGGTGATACCCATACCCGCCTCCCAAATCGCATTATTATTTGTAAACAACTGATTCTAAAATTACAATCATATGATTATTATAAAATTAACAATCATATAATTAATATAAAATTACAATCATTTGAATCTAATGTTTACAATCATAATATTTGTAGTGTTTACAAGCTAAGTAGTCCTGTAATCTGTCACGTGACAGCTTGTCTGCAGGTTCTAACAATTTAAATTATCTTAATATTTAATAACTTGTAAATCTCTTTATATCTGGTTTTAAATAATGTTATATTTTTGTTTACAATAGTTTAAATTTTAAATTTCTTACAATATTTTTGTTATTTATTTTTGGGGTGTCATGCCGTGTTGCGCTACCTCCTCCTTTAGCCAACGTTTCGGACAGCGTTACAGAGTCCATCATCAGGGCAGATGTGTGATGATGAACACTGTAACGCTGTCAGGGCAGATGTGTGATGATGGACACTATATCGCTGTCCGAAACGTTGACTAAAAACGTTGACACAACACCCCAAAAATAAATAATTAAAATACTTTTGGCCGTGAAAACCTAAAATCATATTTTACGATATGTTTATCTTAATTTTAGGAATAGGTACAATTAACATAATGACAAGTAGGTAGTAGTTACCTACCTGCTTTATATAGTTAAATATTTAGATACATAGTTAGAGATTCGCGTATTTTTTATATTATTATTATTAGGAAACCAAGAAATCTAAAAACTAATATCAAAATCCCATCCTTTTTTCAGAACACGCTTTTTTTTCAAACGTTTTTTATAGTGTTTTGAATTTCTTGAAGCTGGTTATCAGGGGATGTTATATTTTCTGGCAATTTATTAATGATTTTTTTTCCTAGGTATTTGTAATTCAGCTGAAAGTGTATGCCTGATTTTTGTGTAAAGCATTCAACATTTTTTTAAAAATTGTTTAGCACGTTCGTGTCCGTTTTATAATTTCCAATCAATAATAGATATAATTTACGAAGTCTAGTTAAGTATTGATCCACCTTCAATAATTATGGTTTCCTATAACGTAATATTATAATGGATCCATAACCTTTGTTATCATGCTTTCGATCAAAATGGCGATACCAAATAATAATATTAACAATTACGAAGCGCGACGAAAAAAATCCAGTTTAGGGGTATAAACGTTATGCCTCATTTGCGAATAAGCACCAGAACTTGTTATAAAGGTTGTTTGTGTTGTAGAATATTATTATTAATTTAAGAGTTGATTCTTAAATATACAACCAAAATATTTTGGTCTTAACACTAAAATATTTGAATGATAGATATTTATTTGGGTTCTAATAATAATAATAAAATATGCAGGGGAAGTGCAATGCAATACATTCCATATTTTAAACTAACAAAAAAAGATAAATAATAAGTTAAGGTAAAAAGTAAATAACAACACATAAATTAAATTAAATAAACGAATAGGCATGAAAAATGAAACAGAAAAAAAAATGTATATATCAAACACTAAAATGAACGTAAATAGCCGTTTACGGAGGGTATTTCATCGTCTCCCGTCTCCAGAGGGTCATCAGGGGAGATTCCATCCAGGCAGTCATGGCGGTGATGATCGCATTCTTGGAATGGCGCAGTCTGCGCCATAAACTTCCCATGCGGTGGCGGAGAAGTGCACGGAAAATATGTACTCGTCCCTCCAGGAACATTTCCGTAGCACTGCAGTATCTCGGTAGGCGGAAAAGTTGGCGATAAGCGTTATTGTAAGCAACCTTTAACTTATGCCATTGGGTTGCAGTGTAGTCAACCCACAGTTCTGATGTGTACAGCGAGGCACAGAAAGCGTTGAACAGTATCCTTTTTACTTTGGGGCTGCAGGAGTAAAAACGTCTTGACAGCATATTCGCTCTAACTGATATTGCTCTTCTCTGCCTTTCCATGTCCCCGATATCCTTAAGGTCGTCTGTGATGACATGTCCCAGGTATTTAACGCTGTGATTAACATTCATTTTCCTTTCATCTAGTCATACTGAGGGTGTTTGTACGATTTCGTTTTTAGGTTTAAAAACCATAACTATTGACTTGGTGGTATTATACAAAAGGTTATGGTTTTTTGCAAAGTCTTCACAAATTTTTAGTAATTTCTCTAATGCGCTTAGTGACGGTGCAAGAAGAACCATGTCATCTGCGTAATTAATATTATTTACACACACTCCATTTAAATGGCAGCCTATTTTCGTGGCATTAAGTCTTTGAATAAGTTCATCGGTGTATAGATTGAACAGAACCGGAGACATGCTTCCTCCTTACTAATATATTTAATAATTTTATAGAAATTTTATTAACATTACATATTAGTTAGTAGAAACTTTTCGCAAATCTAAATAATTATTGGGCCATGGAAAGTTTCCTATGATACATATATTGATTTTTTTATTTTTACTTTATAAGTAAAACCTCAAATTGTAATATTTAATTAAATGAAGACAATATTAGCGAAATTCAATCGAAAATCTGGAAACAGAAAAATCATAAAATGATATTAGCACCTCTGGGACACGAACCCAGGACCTTCAGCTTCCCGGACCGTCCCATAGAGACTCTATGTCCCAGAAGGGCCAATATCTGTTTCGCTAATATTATCTTCATTTAATTAAGTATTACATATATTGACTTTATCAAGACAAGCTGTACGATACATTATTACCTAATGTTAGTTATTTGTACGGTATTTAAACGTACAAACCTTCATAGAAATGACCTTAGAATACCTTGACATTTAAGTGCCTTTGGCGTGGAACCACGACCAACTAGAAAAGCAAGTTAAGTCAGGAACGTCATTAATTATTTAAAGATAAGACTAGAGAGTTCATTCGTGGAGAAAGTTTTTGTAGAAATGTCTCTTTGTATTACAGTTTGTGTTTTGAAATGTGTGTTTTCAAGTTTCCATTTAAACATTCAAGTAGAACTAACGAAATTGGATAAAAAGCTACAAAGGAATTCGTTGATATTATTTGTTTTACTCCCAACGATGTTAAGTAAATTTATATAGCAAATCAAATGAAAAGAAAACAAGAAAAATGTTTAAATAGAATGATATCGTCCTCTAGTGGAAGTGCATTGGCTTGTAATTAAAGGTTGATGTTTTCGTCTCTCATTCGTTAGCAGAAATAAATTAGGTATCAAAAATACTTTCTTGACGACAAAAAAACAGCATTTTTTATCTTTTTTTGAAAACTTTTGTTATCTGCTATAAACTAATAGTTTTTTGAATAGTTGACCTCGCGTCCAAAAAATAATGTATCTAATTTTCTTTTTTTAATAAAACAAAAGTAAAGTTTTCTTTGAAATCATAATATTTGTAAGTGGGTACTTCAATACCCAGCTGCTTAATAAATAAACACGACGATTCGACAATCGATCAAATCTTTGAAAAAAATATACCTATTTACTGACCGTCGTGTGCTGACGCTAAATTTTCGCGGTGCGTGTTGGCGCAAATAAAATAAGGTTGAAATGAATTCATTTTTGCAAAAATACTTTTTTTTGTAAAAATGTGTTTTTGTGAATTGTACCATCTTACCAGATAATGTTTATATGTTTTGTACTAAAGTGATATGTAATCTACTATAAGTATTTTCCCCAGAATATCTACTTACAAGCAAAGAAATGATTGTCTGATCGAATACTGTTGTTTGATTGCCTATCGGCTACCGCAGCTCACGATTGTTTAAAACGGCCACCATCTTTAACCGGATCCGGAACACAACCAACCAATTTACAGAAAGACGAAATCAAAACGCTTGAGTGGTCCGTGTTATAATAGAGCTTCGCTATGCCCAGTCAACAATAAACCAAAGCAACACATTGGCCAAAAAATTGTATACAAATTCTCGAATTTGTATTCATGGACGTAGTACATTGACTCCTTGGTAATCTAAAGAAACAGCTCGAAAGAGCAATATCGTATCAGTAATCAGTTTTGGCCAACGAAGATGGATTCTAATACCAAATTATTGTAAACTGAGCCTTTCTGTGATAATACTGTTGTCATTAGTACATCTTGTACATCGATTTGGACTTGTATCTTGTACATCATTAGTACATCAATTTGGGAGGCGGGAATGGGTACCGCCGCCCCGGGAACCTTTATTGGATAACCAACACCTCTGCCATAGGTCACCCCAAGTAGTTCGCTACGTTTGGTGATTTAGCAGGGGTGCCCGGGTCCATGGGGTGAGGTTTGTCTAGGTCTTGGAGGCAGATGACCTGGACACACTGAACCCCAGATTCCTACCCACCCCTTAAACCCTTTTCCTTCCCAGAACTCTCCTCCCTTCCTTTCCTTAAAAAGTAACCCTCCACACAGCATCCCCAAAGATGACATAGGCCCTGAGGGAAATCATTTTCCTCTGGGCCTCCTGTGTGGAACTCATGAAAAAAACAAATCTTACCAAGCGCCTCATTACCAAGCAATTGTAAATTTGATTGACACGTGTCCTAACTTGTTTTTAGGCTTGTTTTTAATTACTGTATACAGGGTGTTAAGGGACGTACTTGACTTACTTTAACCAGTGATTCCTGACATTATTTGGAGTAAAAAATGTAAATGAAATTTTGCTCTCCGGTGACATTTTTGATGTTTTTTTTTTTTTTTTCTACAAAAATATAAAAAAATGGTAGTTGTTGAACAGTTGGAGGCAGGGTAAGGGGTTCGTCGGACACCCGGCTGAGTGACCAGTGACGACATGCAAAAGAATTTTTTTTTTGTTTGATTTTAAAGAAAAATTTTTTGAAAAAAAAAAAATAAGTGGCCAAAAAAAGTCACCGGAGACCAAAATTTCATTTACATTTTTTACTCCAAATAATGTCAGGAATCACTGGTTAAAGTAAGTCAAGTACGTCTCTTAACACCCTGTATACGATATCTATCCATCTTTGATGAAACACGTCAAAATAAAATATTGTTAAAGAAATGAAAAGAGAAGATACGAAGATGATATTAGAGGTCCCAACTATCAAATTTGAATTGAACATTTTGTTTTATTTTTACGTTTATTTAATACGTTTTGCAGAAATTTTATGAAATTCGACAATATCATTAAAGCAATTACTGCCTTCTCCAGTATCATTAATCTTGAATAACGAATAGAGCTTGAAATGAGAAGATTCTATCCAAAGATACGGAAAACGTTAGACATATTTAGTGTATATTTTTCCGATGAATGATGCATCCACGCGTAGGTAACTGTATACGTAAGTTCAGTTCGGTAATTTAAAAGCATTCGTCTGACAAGGATATTTCACTATTTTTTTATTCAAGCACACAATCAATCATAAATATGTATTTTCGTATCAGAAAGGAGAATAATATTATTTTTATAATTCTATTCACTTTTAATTGGAGAATTTTCATTTAAAAAATATTATTAATTTACAATCATGGTTTTTATTACTCACCACAAATTCGTAGTCGTCTATGTGTAATTTCCAATTGCTAACTAAATATTCCTTTCCAAACATTACTCTCAGATCTCATTATAAGTTTCAAAACACTTGCATTTAATACCATCCTAGCTACGATCCATGTTTAGTCCAATCTCTGATAAACCATCCTCCACAGAAATGAAAGTCGTTAATTAAAACATCACAGAGAATAATTGATCAGTTGATTATTCAAAACACAAGTTTCACGCTGTTTTCGAGACACCAGTAACTTGGTACCAGGACTTTTCGTAGTTCGCGTTTCGTAGCGGATCGCCGTAGCACTCGTTCGGGCTTTCGGCGTAGATCGCCTACGGGCGTCTGCGTGGCACTGGCTCTACGGGGCTGTGCTACGCGCCGAGATTCGTTTCAAACGTTCGATTCTGCGCAAGTCGACGCCGGCAGTTCACACATTTTCATTTTGAAAATACAATGTCGGTAGTTGGTTCCTTCGCTTTCGGATTGAGTACGTGTTTAGTTTGGATGATGACGAACACTGTACCTCATTTGAGAGTGCAAATATCGCGTCTCCCGTGTAACAAACACTTGCACACTTGAATCCACAATTATTTCATGAAAACCATTTCATTTTAAGCAAATAAACCTAGAATAGGTAACTAGACTTAAAACCTTCATTCACTTATTCGTACGTAATTCATTTCTAATTAAGCGCATTAATGCTCTAATTATTATAGGCAACATTTTTTTATAAACATTTAAAAAAACTGTTCATACCGTATTCAAGTGAATGTCACGTAAACCATATACATAATAATAATTACCTATAAACTGGGTGTTTTTTGTTGTCTGAAAAATTAATTTCAGCATACAAACCTTTCGAACCATTAAAACCAAAAAAGAAGTTAATTCCGTGTAAATATCATAATATATTTATAAGTGTTAAGAGACGTACTTGGCTTTCTTTCACCAGTGATTCCTAAAAGTAGTTGGAGTAAAAAATGTAAAAGAAATTTTGATCCCCGGTGTCTTTTTTCTATTTTTTTTTTTCTGAAAAATCAAACAAAATAAAAATTATTCCACATGTTGTCACTGGTCACTCGGCCGAGTAACCGCCAACCCCTCACCTCTAACCTTACGTTAATTACCTATTCATTAGTTGGAAAAAAATATCAAAAACGAGTCAAAGAAACGACCCGTTTCACCCTGTGTTCCGGTCGAATCCATCGAGTTTCGTGCACGACACCGGTGCACCGAGGATCAATGCTGAGCAGACTCCATTAAATACCTGTAGAACAGACTCGGCATTCCTACATTGCGTTTGTACATTAGAGATGGCGATCGGCTGTTAACAACTGATTGTTAATGAAACGGACCGCCCTCCTTTGCACAGAATCAAGTAGATTTATCGAGTATTTTAGTGGTCCAGCCCAAAGATGGCTCCCAAATTTTATTGTTGGGTGTACTTGATTTTGTATTTATATAGTGTTAGCAGCTGGTCACTATTGAATAATCTGCTAGCTCTATACAAGACGCCCAGTTTCTTTGAAGCTTTATTTATTGCTTTTGTGAAAAAAAAAATCTAAAAAATTATACAGTTCTCTTTGGAAGAAATAAATGTTTGAATTTTGTTATTAGCGGTATTTTAATATTATCTCGTGTTTGGATATTCATGATAAATCACTTGCAACCGTTTTTCTGACTTCTCAAGTAAACTACTTACTCTAGGTAGCTTTCTCTAACTGACTTCTCTGACTGTAAATTCTCTCCAGGTTATGTTTATCATTTGCTCAAACCGTAAAATGCCTGTAGAAGAATCATAAAATATTTTATTTCTTATTTATTATAGCAGTTCGTCGAAGCAACAATCAAGACACCTCAGAAACAGTGCTAAAAGCTAAAAAAGAGCATGACTGTGAAACAGTCGTGCTCTTTATAAAATAATAACTCTTATTTCGTTTTATAATTTAATTTATAACTTTTTTACTTTCTATTTATGCATTCCGAAAGAAATTCGCATAAAATAATCCAAATCAGCCTCACTTAATTTCATGCTAATAATCAGTGTATGGTTTAATTCGATTCAATATGTAAATACGATCAAAACAAACGTACAAAACAAACAAACTTAAGTACTACTAATTTTGTTTTGTTTTTGTTCTACGTAGGGGTAGATATATATCTACATTTATCTCGAAATGAGAAGCTCTCAAAGTACACCTCAAAATAAGGAATTAATGTTTTATTTTCTGTAACGCCTTGTTCATACGCGGACAGGTCAATATTGTATTGTCCCAGCTCCGGACCCATTTTCCTATTGTGATCACAAGTTTGTAGGACAGGACAATGAACCTAGACATTGTCCTCGAAATAGACGGACAGGTTATCACCACAGGATTCGACGGCCGCCGTAGTCCAGCGGTAAAGCTCTTGACTCTCACACCGAAGGTCGCGGAATCGAATCCCGGCGTGGCAAATAAATTTTATTTGATTAATTTGCGTTATTTCACAATTTATTCATTTAAAATAATATACATAAAGTATTTTTGCATCACGTTCCAGAGTAGAAGATACCATCAGTATTGCCCTGGTGTAAACCACCATTCAGAATTGAAACGTTGCTTGAAATGGCATTAGCCGTGTTTGGTGACCGGATCTGAATAGCCAGGTACTTCCCCATCTTCCTCTTCCCTTTCTCTTTCCCCTCCGCACTACTTTCAGCCTCACAACATACCTTAATTGGGGATGCCGTAGTCTCCCTGGCTTCCGACGGAAGCAGTGGGACTCTTGTGCGGTATTCATATAAAATAAAAAAGGATAATGTCTTACCGACACCACCGCGCCCGGCAGCATTGTCCGCGCAATCTAGTTTCTCATATTTCGGCTTAAAAATGTCGCGTAAATGAAACGCGGAAGAAATTACAAAATTAGTTTAAAACAGTGAACACGATTGTTTATGGCACATTGATTGCCCATATTATAGGAACAAGCAGCGCAGGGACAATTCCAGTGAAGATCTGCGCCCCATGCCATTCCTAATCCACTTTTTTTTCTTTTCAATTCAATTTATTTATTCCCTCAAAAACATTAAAAATTTAAAATTTTAATGCGTTTTTTAAATATATTTGTAACAGTATTACATTAAACATAAATATAAATGGTAGGCAAAAAAAAACTATATAAGCATTAATTGAGCTTGCCTTTTAAAAGCAGCTTCACTGACGCTAAATATATCGATATCCGAATTAATTCTGTTCAACAGCAAGATTGCTCTCCCGACTGGCATAACCATTGGCAAGTTAGTTCTGCAAGCCGGGAGATAAAACAGTCTATGCTGTCGATGGCGGAGATAACCATCGGGAACATAGAAACTAATGCTCTCCGTGATAGCCGAGTTTTCGAACCTTTCGAAGAAATGTGTTACAATGAGCACGTCCCTTCTGACCCGTAGAAGGTTCACACCAAGCATGCCCAAGAGAAAGTGGGTAGGATAGAGCCACGGATAGTAGCCATACTTCCTCAGGTAAAGAAATCTCAGAAATTTCTTCTGAACCCTCTCCAACATGAGGGAATACTTCACTTGGTGTGGGCTCCAAACCAAGTGAATTGTTGGTCCTCCAACCATTTCAATATATCTTACTATAAAAGACCTAATATTTTTTGCGAATTCGCTGCATCAGTGTCGTGCATCCATTTTCGCTGAGTTCCGCGTTTGAACTGTAGGTCAAATTGTTGTATTGTCCCATTGTCCTGTCGTGCGCGGTCGAGGCTGTTCACGAATGTGGCACAGGACAATACAGTATTGTCCTGAACTGTGAGAACTCGGCATAAACAAAAAACTTTGCACCTGAAGGTTGGAAAGAGTTATTTATGTAATGTGTGATTAATTATAATGTTGTTCTTTGGCAGTGAAATTGTAAAATACTGAATACATTATTTCAAAACATGGCCAGATTACTTAGAAACAGGGTTGCCACTGTTTATCTTTCACTAGAGTGGGTCCAATTTTTCAACAGCTTGTCCTTTCCATATACGAGATTTAATATTTTTTTTATACTGTTTGTAAAATAAACATGTATATCTATTTAAATTACATACCTAGATAAACTACAAGTACGTGTCATAAAATATTTTTTGTACAACATCTCGGATTTATATAACTCTTCTGTAGCATTTGCTTATGCGTATAAGAGGTTTTGACCCAGGTCCAGCAGTATCTACGAGTATAAACGAGGCATGTTCGGAAAGTAGGTGTACTGAATTTTTTTTTTGGTGAAGTGTATTTGAAAAAAATTAAGGATATTGTTGATACACTTGTTGACTATTTTCCAGCTCCTTCCACCGCTTCAGAACCACTTTCTGCACCTGCACGTAGGTTGAAAATTTATTTTCAACCTACGTGCAGGTATCCTATCTTCAGGAAGGTAAAAAGATGATAATCTGAAGACTCCAAATCAGAGAAATACGGGGGGTGGTTCAAAACATCCCAACCAAATGAGTTCAAGAGCGTATTAGTGGCTAAGGCTGTGTGAGGACGGACGTTTTCGTGAAACAAGCACACTTCTCTGGTCAGCATTCCCCTCCTTTTGTTTTGAATTTTCTTTTTTTTCTCCATTGGAGTTTTTTAAAGAATCACAATATTGTTGTGCATTGATGGTCTCAACCTGAGGCAGAAATTCGACCAAAATGATGCCTTTTTGGTTCCAAAACACTGAGGACATGATATTTTTTTCCCGAAATTGTGGTTTTCAATTTATTGGCAGATGGGGAATTGGTGTGACACCACTTTGACAACTGTTTTTTGTTTTCCCAGGCGTGTAATGAGTGACCCACTATCATCTCCAGCCACAATAGAGCTCAGAAATCCTCACCTTTTATTCTTGTAGTTGTTACTCCGTCCGTGAGTAAAAAGCGGATCACAGCACTTGGCGGGATTTTTTGCCGACCTCTTTCATGCAACTGGACACTACAACGTGAGTTTACTTACTACAATGTTCCTGCGATGCGCGCTTTGGTCAGGAGATCCCCTTCTACCACTCAGTGTTGCCAACCTAAAAAACTAAAAACCACTGCACTTAATGGTCACAATACACTTACTTTCTGAAAACGCTAAGTATAAAAAAATCAAAATATGCTTGCTTCTGACTATGTGTATGAGATGTCTATGCGTTGCTAAACCATTCATCCGATTGCGATGAAACTTTGGGCATTTGATGTGCGCATGCCCGCAATGGTTTCTATATACAATACTAAGTTCTGGCATCATGAAATTATGCATTGCTAACCGTTCATCCGATTGCGATGAAACTATGGGGATTTGATGTATGCATGTTTATTTGAACTGATAGAGAGAGGTTGCCTATTGAAATTCACATTTTGAATAAAGAGGATAGTCGATTATGATAAACCCTTAGAGGAAATGTATATACACCTTTTATCCGTTATTTTATCTATGCATAGGTAGGCTTTTTCTTTTCTCTTCTGCGTTGTACCTCAAAATAATATATACTTACTTCTTTACACTTCTCAAAGGTTAACAAACCTAAGCACCTATTAAGTACACACGCATAATATTCAATGGGAGGGTAAGGTACAATCACTCTGAAGGCAAGTCCAATAAGTGAAATGGCGGGCAAATTCTCCAGGACACAATTTCCTGTAAATAGAATAGGGATGGAATAGGTACGAGCCACAGAATAAATAACACAAGCAATGCGATGTGGGCGTGTTTCATGATCCAAAAGTTTTTTTTCATTAACTCCACACAGGAGGCTCTGATGAAAATAAATTTCCTCAGGGCCTATATCATCTTTGAAGATTCTGTGTGAAGGGTCTTTTTGAGAAGTGGAAGAAATGAACGTGGGTATTGAAGAGGGAGGAAACGAGGAAGCCGGCAAATCATTCCACATCCGAGCTTTTGAATTCATAACGAGTGGTAGAAGAGATCCATTCTCATGTGAAAACATTCGCTCAAATGTCTGAATAGCTCGGATGTATCTAATTCGTTAAGGTTCTGTAAGTGGTATAAACACATGTGAAGTCCGGGCAGTCCAGTTAGGAAGCGTCTAGAGCCGTGGTCGTCAAACTGCGGCCCGCACAAATATCTGCCGTTTTCTTTCTAAATATTTTTTTTCATGTACAATTATATTATCGAGCGTTTTTCAAATATCTTGTGCACCTTATGATTTTAAAACGTAGATTTTAATTGATTGACATTTGATTTTAAAACGCTCAGCTGGTTTTTGACCACATCCTAAGTCGATTATAAACGCGCGTAATGTACCTACTTCATAGGTTCCCAACGTGGCGTTAACGCCCCCTTGTGGGCGTTTGAGACTTTTAGGGGAGCAGTAGAAGACCCAGAGAAAATTAGATAGCATTAACATGGCACAGTGAAGGCGTGGGCAGGTAAAACAATGGTATAAAAAAAAACAAAAAAATGCTGATCACGTACTAATAAAGCGAAGTAAACTTTAATAATGGTTAATCTTTGTTATTGTATGTATTGTAATCCGCCTGTCTCGACACAGGTATATCCTAATGAAACAGGCATCAAAAAAACTAATATAAACATATTTTTTATTTAGATAAATAAATCATTTTTATCACGTGTGCGAAAATTCACATATTTCGGTAGTTCGGGAAGTGGATGAAAATTGAACAGAAAGATTCCATTACAGATTTACATAATTTTTTTATTTTTTATTATATAATATTATCATCTTACGTGTATTATATATTATATAATATTATCATCTTCTTATTTTTACTAAGAATTGATGCTTACAATTGTGCGGCCCGCGGTGATACCTCACATTGTCCTATGTGGCCCGTGACCAGAAAAGTGTGACGACCGCTGGTCTAGAGGCTCGGCTCTCTTGGTTTCGGAAAGGAAAAGAAGGTTGGGACGTTGTGAAATAAGTTGGTGATGAACTGCAATTAAATTTGGCGAAATTCACAGCCGGCAACAATTTTGGCACACATCGAAGACTCTTCGTTGTTGTTTTGTTTTTTTATTCATAATTTTATTGTCGTTTTATTTATTTATTATTATATTATTTATTATGATTATATGGTTTGTTATTTATTTGCTTAAATTTCAAATACAAAACTATGTTTCGTCTTTATTATGATTTTTTTATTTCGATCAAGTGGGTTGGAGATGTACGATGTCAGACAAGTGTAAGAGAGATAGAGTGTGTGTTAAATAGGCTAAACGTACTAAGTCAGTGACGATATCGGTTTCCGTTCAAATCTTCATGCAAAATTGGAAGGCGGGTATGGATACTGCCGCCCCGGGAAACATTTATTGGATAACCATTCTGCCACTCAAGGACCACCCCAAGTGGTTCGCTACGTTTGGTGACTTAGCAAGGGTGCCCGCTTTATAGGAGAAGACCCTGTGGGAAATATTTCCCCGGGGCCTCCTGTGTATAGCTAATTAAAAAATATATATTTCTAGTGGTTTTATCTGTTCAGTGGAACGAGCATAGAATAAAGAAGAACGGTCCGAGTATAGTGGGAGTGTTTGGGCTATTTGGAGCTGTAGTATAATATGTTTAACTGGTGCTTGGACTGAACCCTTCATTGAACAGATGACCGCGAACCTCGGATGATCGTTACTGAAATTGTGCACGCCTACTTAATGCTGTCTTATAATTATCACATCTTCAATTCTTTGTGTGTTTTTACAATAAGTACCTATACATTTTTTTACATGTTAAACAGAGTTGTAAAACGAATATAATAATAGCCTTTCCTCACCATAAAGAGAAGCGACTCTTGTGTTTGATGAGGGAATTCATGCTCAAGTAATGTTATCATTTGAGTAAGTAAATAATAATAATAACCTAATAATAGTTTACTTTGTAAAATGTGATGTTTACACACGTATTTTTTCTAAATTTTAAAATGGGTATTCCAGCAACTGTGTTGAACAACAACACTGTTTTAATTGATATTAATATGCTTAAATTGTTAAACTGACTTGGTATTTCTATATAAAATTTTAAATTATAGGTATAATTACAATACAAAGGTAAAAAAATAAATAAATAAATATTTTTGAATGTAGCTATTACTTTGTGGTTATCCATTATAATAAAATGAAACAATGCAACTTTGTATAAACCACTTATAAAATGTGCAAATCCACGCCATTCTTTATCAATAATATTATTAGAATTGTATAGATATTTATTTTTTGAAATTTTGCTAAGTTTTTTATTTAGGATGTTATCAATTAATTTTGGTTCATATCCGTTATTTATAGCAATTTGTTTTATTATAGAAAGTTCAGAAAGGAAATTATTATTAGACATTGGGACATTTACTAAGCGGTGTATCATGGAATGGAAGGTGGAGTGTTTTTGTGAGACAGGGTGGTTGGAGGTCTTATGAATTACTATGTCAGTGTATGTTGGCTTGCGATATATACTAAAATCGATTTTATTATTTATAATAGATAAAGTTAAATCCAAAAAGTTTAATTTTTCATTGCCTATTTCTATCGTAAATTTTATTTGATTATGAAAGGAATTTAAAAGGTTAAGAAAGTTGTTGAGTTGACGTTCGGATCCTGTCCAAATGACAAAGATATCATCCACATATCTCTTCCATAGTAAAACATTGTTTAAAAGGGTTGATTTTGAATTAAAAACAGTTGTTTCCAAATCATTCATAAATATATCAGCAATAAGAGGGCTGGTGGGGGCTCCCATTGGAAGGCCTTCTTTTTGTTGGTATATGACATTATTGTATTGAAAATAATTTTGATTTAAAACTAAGTTAAATAAACGAGTTAGGTCACTGGACAGATCTGTAGGTAATTTAGAATCTTTCAATAATTTGGAAATAATTGCTTTACTTTCAGTAATAGGCACATTAGGAAATAGATTAATGACATCAAAAGACACAAGTTTGGCATTAATGGGAAGTACAAAATTTTTCAATAAGTCAATCAATTCAAAAGAGTTCTTAATTATATATTTTGGTGTAAACACATTACTTTTATGAACTAAATCAGTTATTAATGACGATAGTTTAAAACTTGGCGAATTACATGATGAAACTACAGGTCTGATGGGAGTATTTATTTTATGGATTTTGAGAAACCCATATAATTTAGGTGATTTAGGATTTTTTGATAATGCGTTATCATCTTTAAATATGTCAGATTTACAAGATTTTAAAGCATTTGATACACTCTCGTTAAATTTATATGTTGGATCTTTTGGTAAAATAACAAAATTATCACTATTTATAAAGTCCATCACTTTGTTGTGATAATCAGATTTGTCCATAATGATTACAGTATTTCCCTTGTCTGCCTTTGTTACTATCAGATCTTCATCTTCAAGTTTCTTCTTTAAGTTTTTAAGGTGAAAGATTTCCGGATTCATGTTTATGGAAAGTTTATTTATTTCTTTTTTAATAGTCTCCGCACTCTTGTATTGAAATGTTTTAGGACAGTATGAGAGGGCTGTTTCAATGTCTACAGCAACACTTTCAATTGCACCTTCAATATTAACTTTGCTATAAGGAAGGTTATAATTTAAACCTTTAGATAATAAAGCCATTTCTTTGTCGAGGAACTGACATATATATATCGCTATTTTACCCTACCTACTTATTTGGAGCTCCAGACCAGAGGTAGAAGCTATCAAATTCAACAGTGGGGTGCACTTGCGATTTGTACAGTGTCAGCAGTCGTGTACTATTAAAGTATCTCCGGGCCCTGTACAGTAAGCCTATCTTCCGAGAGGCTAACTTGACTCTGACTTCGAAGGAGCCCCCTCGCCTGAGCTGGTTACAGAGTTACATCAAGCATATCAATGGAAGGCATGTTGGGAAGATTGCTTCCCTTGAAGGAGACTAGATTGACATTTCGATCTCTTTTAGCCGTAATTAGACATGATTGGGTCTTTGAAACAATAAATAATAATAAAAAATAAATTCGAGAAAGAGTTATAAAAATATTTGGCTAATTTATTGGCGCCGTTTTTGTGAAAAATCATCTCAAGGGCGCTGTTAAGTTAGGTGAACGTGTTATGAAAAATGTTAATTAATATGGAAGTTTTTTTTATTGGTATCCAAAAGATCGTAATAATATAAAAAAGAACAATTAATTATTTGTGTTCTTGGACATTAACTATATAACTATTTCTCGACATTTTTGATTCTAAATGGTTTATTATTTAATTTTAACAATCGCTACCGGTTTCGACACATCCGCGTTCGAACTTTAGTTTACTAGATTTTAAAAAGTTCGGCGGACGTGTCATAAACTTAAAGGTAACAAAATGTATGACGTGAAATAAACTCTTCAAAACCGAAACAAAAACAATTACTTTTAAGAAGGTTGTATATTTGAAAGTATGTGGACACTTAAGAATTTGTTAGGGTAATTGACAAAATGAAGTGCAGCTCGTTCATTCCTGATGTTACCTACCCCCCTTACTCGCATTCGCAGACTCATCCCAACCTTATTGATATTCTCACCGCAAACCTGAATAAGAAATGCTTAATGGGTGGATCTAATACCAAAACGCGTAGATTTGTCAACATTACTTATGTAGTATAAATTTTCAGAAGCCTTCAGGAATATATACTAATACACTATTTTGATGCTATATTGCTTTTAGAACCCAGTACTTAACAATTCGACGGTCCTAAAACGGGAAACGTTCCTGGTTGGCAGTATACCTTAGTATAGCTTACATATACTATTAATGTATTTTTTTATCAAATAAATAAACAAAAAATATCAAATGCCGCCTTGCAAGTTCCTAGATGTATGATCATGCAATTTAGATCAGTATATTAGTATGCTTCCTCAAACACAGAAAGCATTATAATTTTATGTTTTTTGCGGGAGTCTGTAAGCTTGCTGAAAAGCATACAGAAAATAATAAAACCAATCCAAATGAACTTCCACCGGGACTTGCATCCGGGAGCTTTCATTTCCCTTACAGAAGATGATCTTATATTTGTACTTTCTTAGCAGTGGGTAAGAGAGGACAGGGCAAGACGGGGTGAGGGGCAAGATGGAATTTTTGCTATATTGCTTTGTTCAAACCTGCTACGATCCTGATAATTCGTCCATATGTGCCCCACCGCATCCCGTGCCTTTAGTACTGTGACTGCAGACATCCCGTGTTGAATTTTGTTTTTTTCACGTTATATTACGAGTGCACCTTGAGCATGATATATTGAAGATTATTTGATTGTAAAGTTACATATTTATTACAATGTTTAAAAAAAACCCTGGAAGCATGACGGGGTAATGCCAACATGCCCTCCCCTTTGGAGGGTCCCTTCCTTACAATTGTTTAATTTTTTTATTAATTATTTAAAACACGAAACGGAAAGCTGCAACAGCAAAATAATTGAGAGAAGTCAAGCGGTCGAAAAAAACTTTTGTTTTCTGAAGACACAAAAAATACATGTTGCCTTTATTGTAAGAGGAGATATTTGGAGTCGGTAGGAGGATGGATTGCCTGCCAAATGTGGAAAGAGTGGTCTCACTGATCCTGTGCAGGTGTCGAAGACGAAGACCAGGAGTCAATTCTTGTTTGCCCCAAGTGTGAACCTTAATAACCCCATCTACCCCGAATTACCCTTTTGGTGGAGCAAGTCGTGGCAAATTATAGTTTTATTTATTTACACTTCTTTATAGCTTTTTAAAATATCTTTTATCATTTTATTCTATGGAATTTTACAGCTATATGACCAAAGTTTGTTTTGCATAAATTGTAGATTTTGTAGTATCTGAAAACAATGTTTTAGTTATCAATAAACCTTTTTTTTTTATTCCAGTTAAAAGAAAATTACATTTTCACTCATTTAACTAGAAATAATTATACACATTAAGATAAAATAAATATTTCAATACAGCGCTATTCTATTTCATTATTTTGTTTATCAAGAATAAATATAAATAATCGTTTTTTAAATTTACCCAGCTTCTTTTCATTTTTAATGTCATTTGGGAGGCAATTATATAAGTTGCCCCCCTCGTAACCAATGGATTGTTTACCATAGTTAGTGTGGATGGTATTTAAATGTATGTTATCGCGTTGTCGTGTAAAGTGTTTGTGTATTTAGGACGTTTTAATGAATTCTGTGTTTGTGTGTACGAGATTATTTTGTATTTTGTATATAAGGAGACATGTATTGTATTCATATAGTTTTCTTAATGTTAATAGTTTTGTTTCCATATATAATTTTTTGTGGATGTTCTGGGCTTGTAATTAAATAGTTTTTTGATTACCTTGTTTTGTATTACCTGTAATTCATTTATGTGTGTTTCACATGCGTTTCCCCAGATTTCAATCAAATAATTTAAATGTGATTGTACGAGACAATAATATAAACCTATTTTTACTTTATTTGGCAACAGATATGATAGCCGGCTAAATACGCTAATTAAGGGGATGATTTTATCTTTAATACCTTGTAAGTGTTGTTTAAATGTCAAATGCTGATCAATGCACAACCCAAGATATTTTTCCTGGATCAGGTTTTGCAAGTCGTTGTTTTCAATTCTTAAGGGTACATGAGGAGGAATTAATTTACGGGTTGAGCTTAAGATCATGTATCCTGTTTTTTTAACATTCATTGTTAAAACATTTGATTGGAGCCAACTATTGATTTTTTCTAGATCTGTTTGTGCATTTTCTAGTAAGATATCTAAATCTTTACCCCAGTAGAAAATTGCTGTATCATCCGCGTATAAAAAGATTTCACCATTTAAAATTAATTGCGATATATCATTGATATAAATTTGGAACAGTAGTGGACCTAGTATGGACCCCTGCGGAACTCCATAGTTTATTGGAACGTAGTTGCTATTTTGATTGTTAATGCTAACGAATTGCTTTCTATTGCTAAGATATGATTTGAGTATATTGAGAGCAGGACCAACTACACCAATTTTCTCGAGTTTCTTGAGAAGTATGTCACGACTAACTGTATCAAAGGCTTTTTGAAGATCAACTAATATAGATAAAATATAATTTCCACCATCAATGCCACTTCTAAGTTTACTGATTAAGTCGTTTATTGCTCCTAGTGTGTTCGATTTTTTCCTAAAGCCGTATTGTTTTTTATATAAGAATTTTTTTTTTAGCAGAAAATTGTTTAATCTATCGTAAATTACACGTTCAAAAATTTTAGATAAAATTGGTAAGAATGAGATGGGTCTGTAGTTTGAGGTATTTGTTTTGGACCCACCTTTGTGAATTGGTATCACCTTAGCAATTTTACAGCTATCCGGAAAAGTTCCCTCTTTAAAACATTGATTGATTAATTTTGTTAACGTAGGAATCAATTCTGTGGAGAGACTTAGCACTGTCTTACATTTGAGTGAATCGTAACCAGCACTTGCATTTTGTTTTAGAGATTTTAATATTTGACTTATTTCTAACTCCGTAGTAGGCTGAAGATATAAAGATTCAATGCTATCATGCATTAACGTTATTTCATTGGCTGGATTGTGTTTGATTTTGCCATGTATATTAGCGGCTAAGGAGGAGCCAATGTTGCAAAAGAAATTATTAAATTGGTTGCATATCTCTACATTGTTAGTGATTATTTTATCATTAATGATTAATTTAGTACAAAAATTTCTTGAGGTGTAAGATTGGTTCTTAATAATATTATTAATTAAGTTCCAAGTTTTTTTACTGTTATTTTCGCATTTTTTAAAAAGATTACTGTAGGGTGTTTGTTTTAAGTTTCGTTTTTTTGTAGTGACATTATTTCTTATTTTTACAAATTCTGCTTTAAATAATGTGTTATTTGATTGTTTTTTTAGTTTCAGATGTAATTTATTTCTTTTATTGATTAATTTTATAAGGTCTTTGGTTATCCAGTCTGGGTTATTTATGTTTTTTGTTTTAATTTTAGTGGTACTGTTAGAATTAATTTTATTTTTCAAGTAGTTCACAAGATTGTCATAATTTAATACCGAATTGTCATTCATATTTAGATGAAAGGGATTTTGCAAGATATCATTCTTTAGATTATCAAGATTAATGTGTGTATATTTTTGGGACGATTTTAAAGATGTGCTTTTAACGTATGTGTGAATTACGTCAAGGAGTAGTATATTGTGATCAGAAATGGAATTATCACAGTTCGTTAGTGAGTATGATAGTTTTGTATCTGTGAGTATATGATCTATGATTGTGTTTGTATTTTCTGTGATGCGTGTGGCGTGTTTTTTGTTTATTTTGTTCAAAATAGTGTAATTATTAAATCTAATTATGTTCGTATATTTACAAGTATGTGTATTGGCAGAGTCAAGCAGATTTATGTTGAAGTCTCCAAATACAATACCTCTTTTATATGATCCTAGATGAGAGGATAGTGTTTCCTTAACTAACCCGTCTTGCCCCGCTCTCACCCGTAATATATTTACTTCCCCGATAAATTTTAGAATATTCATGTTTAGCGTGACAGTTTCAAAGCTCTATTGCTAATACGAAGTTAGTTATTATCTACTGTATGTTTGTATTATAAATTGTATGTGTCGCTGCAATGACACGTGACATACAGCACACAGCGCACAGCACACAGCTCTCAACGCTCCAAAGTTCACGATTCCATTGCCGTAAACACGAAATTGGTTATTCAAATCCTATTATCCTGACCGACCAAGTAGCCATGATGTGTGGAGCCCGGAGTAGAAGGGACTTAAAGCTTTAATCCCCGGGGCTCGGGTATTCCCTGCATTATTCGGTTTTGTTCGCTTCCCGAAATCGGTCAATTTAACATTTCACATTTCCCTGATTTTTCGCGTCGCTCTTGGCTGTTTTTAATCTGATTAGGAAGGGATTAACTGTTTTGGATTTTTTAACGCGGTATCTCATAATTGATGCCATTCGTCTGGATTTAGTGGGGAAGTGCTTAGCAGGAACGAAACTATAAATTTGGATTAAGGGATGAGCCGTTGAGAGCGGCGAAGGAAGACCCGAGTCAATCTCGAATTTTTTTATGCTATGAGATTTCCGGAAAGAGATTTTCCGTCAAAGAAACTATGTAGTAGAAGAACTGTGATAAATTTGCAGGATCTCCACTGATTTCAAAAATCATTGGGGATTCGTTAGGATGGATATGTTAGCCAGCCAGATTTTGTTCATAATATTATCATACAAGAGCCCAAAAAAAATTTTTTTTTACATGAGCTGCACACAGGAGGCCCTGAGGAAAATAATATCCCTCGGGGCCTATGTCATCTTTGGGGATGCTGTGTGGAGGGTTTTTTTAAGGAAAGGAAGGAGAGGAGAGTTCTGGGAAGGAAAAGGGATTGAGGGGTGGGTATGAATCTGGGGTTCAGTATGTCCAAGTCATCCGCCTCCAAGACCTAGACAAACCTCACCCCATGAATCCGGGCACCCCTGCCAAATCACCAAACGTAGCGAACCACTTGGGGTGACCTATGGCAGAGGTGTTGGTTATCCAATAAAGGTTCCCGGGGCGGCGGTATCCATTCCCGCCTCCCAAATCGAAATAGCCCGGGGCCAGTGAGACTATGGCAATTAGGGGAATATTTGAAGCTGTAGTAAGTGTCGAAGGGAAAGGAGAAGGAAGCTGAAAATCTAGGTACTTACTAGCTATTCAGATCTGGTCACCAAACTCAGCTAAAATCGTTTCAAAAAACATTTCGCTTCTTGTGAATCACGTGCACCATAAAATTAACTTAAATGCCTGACCTAAAAGGCAATTTTATTTTACATCGCTGTAAAAATACATGAAATATCAGATTGCAGAAATTCGTACACTAGAGACGTTCGAGGTCAACGACCTTCATGCTTAGATCATATTTTTACAAATATACCGGATATCCAAAATATAACAGCAGCTGTCATTCACAAAACTATTACTGATCATTATTCATGTATTTTTAACCACAAAACCATCAATCCAATATTGCCATCATTTAAACAAACAAAATCTTCCAAAAAGGTACTCAATATGGATACATTAAAAAACAAATTTCAATCAGAAAAATATAATTCCAAAACACAAACTGTCTAACTTCAAACCTATAAAACCATGGATTACTCGTGGATTAATAGTATATGTACGACGTAAGCAAGCTCTTTATAAATTAACAACTCAACGATCTAATCTTAAAAACTTACTCAATCACTTTAAAGCATATAAAAATAAACTTTCGTGTATCATAAAACATACTAAAGAAAGTTACTATAAACGTAAGTTGGATCAAGCTGAAAATGATAGTAAAAGTGTATGGACGGTTGTAAATTAAATAATTGACAAGAAAAAAACAAAAATAACGAAATCAGTACTATTATTCATGATAACTCAAAAACATGCTGTAAAAAAAAACCCTCAAAAGCTGCGAATATATTTAACACTTTTTTTGCAAATGTAATACCCCAAATTGACCCAAATATGTATTATAACATCTCCGGACTGTAATATTGATGCTAAAAATAAAATGACAACATTTGAAGTCTCCACAGAGGAGGAAATAGTTTCTATCATAACCGATATGAAAGGAGGATCTGCTCCGGGCTTTGATGCAGTTACGGTTGATATTTTAAAAAACATAAAAATTCAAATTTCTAAGCCATTAATGCATATAATAAATACAAGTTTCCAAAGCGGAGTATTTCCATCAATTTACAAACAAACTACTATTACTCCAATATTTAAATCAGGTAATCGAGAAGAAGTAAACAATTACCGTCCCATATCAGTAATCTCAAATATAGCAAAAAAATTTAAAAAACTAGTTAAACAAAGAATGAGCCAATTTATAAAATGCAATGGTATAATTAATGAAAACCAGTTCGGTTTTATGGAAGGTAGAAGCACATAAGATGCAATTTCAAAAATAAGTAGCCTTGTACATAGTTCATTAGATAAATCATTTAAATGCCTGGGAATTTTTATAGATCTCAAAAAAGCGTTTGACAGTATATCACATGACAAACTTATAAGTAAATTAAGAAACATGGGATTAAATGGTTCAGCTCAAGAATGGATAAAAAGCTACCTTTTCAAACGTCCCTAAGTTGTAAAAATTAATGGTGTGCTTAGTTCACCAAAAATGAGTCATTTCGGCATACCTCAAGGTACAGTCCTGGGACCGTTACTATTTATGATTTATGTTAATTTTTTTTTTTACATTAACTCCACACAGGAGGCCCTGAGGAAAATAATTTCCCTCAGGGCCTATGTGATCTGGGATGCTGGGTGGAGGGTCTTTTGAAGAGAGGAAGGAATGAACATTGGTCTTGAAGAGACCCATGTTGTAGGAAGGAGGAAACACAGAGGCCGGCAAATCATTCTACAGCCGAGCTGTTGAACACAAGAACGAGTCGAAGAAACGACCCGTTCTCATGTGACAAATGTCAACCGTGTACAAGTATTGGGCACGCGTTTGGCGTGTTTCCCGAGTATGCACCGGTGCCGAAGGGATCAATGATGCTAGTTCCTCGGAGCATCTTCCATTGTAATACCGGTAGAACAAGGATAGCATTCCCACCCGACGCCTGTGCTCTAAAGATTGCAATCCGTCTGTTAAGATGGGAAAATCTATCAAACGGACCGCCCGTTTCTGCACAGAGTAGAGGGTATTTTTCAGGTATTTTGGAGCTCCAGACCAGAGATGGCTGCCAAATTCAACCGTGGGGCGTTCTTGTGATTTGTACAAGGTTAGCAATTGTGTACTATTAAAGTATCTGCGGGCCCTGTACAGTACGCCCAGCTTTTGGGAGGCTAACTTTACTCTGGCTTCGATGGAGCCCCCATACCTGAGCTGGTCACTTAGGGTTACACCAAGCATATCAATGGAGGGCCTGTTCGGAAGATTGCTTCCGTTGAAAGAGACTAGATTTTCATTTCGATCCCTTTTAGACGTAATCAGACAAGATTGGGTGTTTGAAACATTAAATTCAACGAGATTATTTTAACCCCAAGAGAAAACACTCTCGAGGTAACCGTCCATTCTTTGCTTCAAAGCCCTACGAGCTGTTGGAGTTTGTGAGCCCTTTGGGGGCTTGTCAAACAAAAAGCTATCATGAACTGTACTGTCATCCGCATAACAGTGAATTGGTGCACATGACAAAAGGTCGTTGATGTGCAACAAAAACAAAGTCGGAGACAGAACCGATCCCTGCGGGACGCCAGCATTTATCGAGTGTGAGGAAGAGGTGAAACCATCGACTACCGTCTGAATCGACCTCTCCCTCAAGAAGTCGGCAATCCACGTACACAAGGATGCGGGAAGTCCGTAAGAATGCAATTTGTTGACAAGTCCTCGGTGCCAAACCCGGTCAAAGGCCTTGGAGATGTCCAGTGCAACCGTTTGGATCTCACCGAAACGTTCCAGGCATCGCCCCCAAACATGCGTCACATACGCGAGAAGATCACCGCACGAGCGGTTCCGCCGGAATCCGTATTGACGGTCGTTAATAATTTTGTTCTTCTCGAGGTATGTGAGCAGTTTGTCGTTGATCACACGTTCCATCACCTTAGACAGAACTGATGTGATCGCTATGGGGCGGTAGTTGGCCGGGTTAGAGCGGTCACCCTTCTTTGGAATAGGATGGATAACCACTTTTTTCCAACCAGAGGGCACAGAGCCAGTCTTCAGGGACATTTTAAAAAGCTTCGTCAAAATTGGAGCTATTTCTGCAGCGCACCTCTGCAGTACCAGGGCAGGTATTCCGTCAGGCCCACTAGCTTTATTAACATCAAGCCCTCGTAAAACATGGAGTACTTCCCGATGCCGATGTTAATGACATATTCATACAAAAACTAAATGGAAAAATAATATCTTATGCTGACGATACTGTCATAATAATTGAAGGTACCGATTGGAATACTATTAATAACCTAGCGAATATTGATATTAACATATTGAAAAATTGGTTCGATAAAAATCTCCTCTCTCTAAACACTAAAAAAACAAAATTTATCCCATTCTCCAATAAATTCAAATTAGAACCAAATTTAAACATCATAATACACCAAAGTAAATGTAATAAAACTAACTGCAATCAAGATTGTGCTATACTTAGCCCAACTCCCAAAATCAAATATCTTGGTGTATATAATATACAGATCAACATTTTAAATGGAAAACACATATTTGTGAACTCGTCAAAAGGATTAGGAAATGTATTTATATATTTATTAGACTTGCCCAAGTGGTTCGCTACGTTTGGTGATTTAGCAGAGGTGCCCGGGTTCATGGGGTGAGGTTTGTCTAGGTATTGGAGGCGGATGACCAGGACACACTGAACCCCAGATTCGTACCCACCCCTTAAACCCTTTCCCTTCCCAGAACTCTCCTCTCCTTCCTTTCCCCGAAAAAACCCTCTATACAGCATCCCCAGTGATGACATAGGCCCTGAGGGAAATTATTTTTCTCAGGGCCTCCTGTGTGGAGCTCATGTAAAAAAAAAAAAGACTTAGAAATATTCTTAGCTTAGAAAACCTAAAAAGAGTGTACTATGCAACTGTTCAATCTATATTACAATATGGTATTATTGGCTGGGGAGGAACATATGACAATATTTTAAATCCCCTCAAAATAGTTCAAAGGTTGATAATTAAGGTAATCTTGAGAAAACCGTCTAAATTTCCTACTGAAATTCTTTTTTCAATATTCAATGTGCCTACAATAGTCAAAATCTATAAAAAATATTCAATACTTCAAATTTACAAAGAAATATAGTTAAATACTCGTAACTTCCAATTCAATACATCAGCAAGATACCAGAAAACTATTAAAATCCCTAAATTTAATACTAAGCACATTCAAAATTCCTATCTTTATCTAGGCATAATCTATTATAACAACCTCCCATTAAAATTAAAAACCATCGAAAATATGCGGGAATTTAAGCCCAAATTAAAAAAATACCTTAAACTGCTATAAAAGTCCCAAATATGTTTACTTTATATCTTAACTAGCAGACCCGGCCACACACAACCTTTATAAAATCCACACCACCCGCTTGCCAGCTGCCCGCTGCCTGAATTGAATATTTGAATTTCTCGGCTTTTCTCTCCTACAATAAGCATGTATTATACATATAAACCTTCCTCTTGAATTACTCTATCTATTGGTGAAAAACGCATGAAAATCCGTTCCGTTTGAGCGACTTCATTTTATACTATGTAATGAATGATTATACAATGCTTGCAATGCAACACTGGATATTTGAAAAGAGAAAATCAAATACCTACCTACTTGCTCTAGGACATCTATTTTCCAATTTCTTCCGTAGAACGAATTTCAAAAGTGACTATAGTACGGCCCGCCAGCCGTTTTAAATCGCACAAAAATATGTTTTCTTTGAATTTCTCGGCTTTTCTCTAATATAATGTACAAGTATTATACATATAAATATTCCTCTTCAATTACTCTATCTATTGGTGAAAACCGTATGAAAATCCGTTCCGTAGTTTGAAAGATTAACGCGCACATACATTTTGAGCGACTTCATGTTATTCTATGTAATGAAGTCTGCTATTTTATAAATCGTTCATTCCTTCTTTTTCTCTCATTTCTTAGTTTCTATCAGCCTTACTAAAAAACCCAGTGAAAATTTTATTCAATTGACAAACGGCCGCGGATATGAAAACATTACTAATTAAAAAATTGTTCATGGAAAATAATACACTTGGTTTACACGGCCTGAGAGGGTAGTTTATCTCTGTTTTAGTAATGATATCCTAACGAAATTTGAAATTTTTCCAAAGTATTTTGAATGTTCTATATATTTCTTATTTTTGAAGGTGTTGTAAAAACAAATACCATTTATGAAAACTAGATAAAATTACCTTTTAGATTTGTGTATTTAAAATACACTTTAGTTTTCAAAAACTGCCATATTTTAAGATCCAAACTCGGAAAAAATGGAAAAAAATTTCTTACCCAAACATTTTTGACCAAAATGTAGAGAAATTAAAAAAAATCAAAATTTCAAAAACACAGTCCTTTTATGTAATAAATTTGGAAGGAAACTATCACCTCACTTTCCTCGTGCATACAATAAAAAAATAATAAAAAATTTCAAAGTTTTTTTTATTGCCAAAAAAATTACTTAGAAATAATAACAGCATTTCAAACAGATTTCAAGAAATTGCATCTCTTGCATCTCTAAAGACGTTACTTTCTTTGATAGGTTAACGAACACATGTATTAGATATTAATATTATATAAAAAAATATCACTTTTAAGAAATTTTCTTAAAATAAAGATCTTAAAATGTAAATTTTATTTGTAACCTATAAAACAGTTTCCTGACAGTTCGACCTTCAAAGTACGATTACTTTGCTAAATTGATTGTAAAACTGATATAAAACCACTCAAATAACACCAAATATATTAATAATATGAATATAAAAGTGAATTGGTTATTATAATATAAATTATAATCACATATAAGTAAAATTAAAACACACATCCGCGGAGCCAGACTTTTTTCGCGGCTTTAATTTTTTCAGCGCGAACGACAAATGCGCATGCGCACTAACCGTCGCCACCTACCGGCTGAATTCTAAGAAATTACAACGTTGTCAAATCTAAAAATACAGTGAATATATTTTTACAACGTGATCACGCAAGGGTGTTATTAGTAATATATCTTGTTTTAGTGTATACGAGGTTTATTTATGTTATTGTAATAACACGGGTTATCGGTCGCGCTGTGGTTTTTTTTTAGTAAGGCTGTATATCTCTAAGTCTATTATTGTATAAATCTTGCGTTCTTTCTTACATATCCTTTATTAACTTATTACAATCATTTTTGTTACTAACTTACATGATTCTTTCATTTATAATGATTTTTTTAATTTATATTATGATTTTTAAACTCTTCATGATTTTTATTTTTAAATTTATACATGATTTTTTAACCTACTTATTATTTACAATAGCCGTTATTATTAACTTACACGATCTTTTAATTTACTAATTGAGCTAGAACTCCCTCACCAAACACAAGAGCATTGTCGCTTTATGGTGAGGAAAGGCAATTTTTTATTTCTTTGTTAAAACCTTATGTAACTATGTAACTGATGTAACTTTATATGTATTTTTAATCAGCATTGCCATTAAAAAAATTGTGATAATGTAGGCACCTAATAAATTTTACTGATTACAGTGGGTATATCAACTGTTATTCTGCCATCCCAAAATCGCAGTAAAATGGAAAATGCGAAAAAATGCGAAAAGCTGAGACATTACAACAAGTATCTCGATAATCTTCTCATAGTATTTCAATCACACTTAACCTATTAAGACAGCACCATTTATTAATAAGTACATTTTTTGTAGTCCAGAATCTTCCCTAGTCTCACCACACTTTTTGCATTAGCTCCACACAGGAAACTCCGCACAGGCCCTAAGGAAAAACACTCCTCCGGGCCTGTGTCGACTTAGGGATGCTCTGTGAAGGTTCTTTTTAGGGAAAGGAAGGAAGAGTGTATGAGGGATGGACATTAAAATCCTTTTTTTTAATATATTTTATTTAGTTATAAAATTTAACATCTTATATAATCTGGGGTCAGTGTATCCAGGAGTGACAGACGTATGAATTCATCCCTACCTCTGCAGTGCAAGGCGATGGGTCGAGAGAGTCCGGTTGGAGAGGTCTAGGTTAGGTCTCCCTCAACAAGACTCTCCCGATCTGACCACGTAGTAGGTGGGCAAAGATCTAGACAAACCCCATGAACCCGGGCACCCCTACTAAGTCATCAAACGTAACAAACCGTTTGGGGTGACTTATGGCAGGGGTGTTGGTTATCCAATAAATGGTTCCCGGTGGCGGTACCCATACCCTCCTCCCAAATTGAACTTAAACTAATAACAATAACCTATTGACACGTGCGTATGCCACAGTAATTTAGGGGTTATTAATTATATATATATATATATATATATATATATATATATATATATATATATATATATATATATATATATGTATATATATATATAAATAGATAGAGATATAGATAGAAGATATTCACATCCAATATTTGCAGAACCAACAGATTAACTTTATATGCTTTTTTGTGTGAATACTCACAATAGTTCCAACTACTCCCGAGTTCCCGGAGCCAGGGGAACTATGAAATCCCCAATTGGGGAAAGTTGGGAGAATGAAGGGACTGAGGAATGGAAGGAGATGGAGAATAGGAAGCTTGGGAAGTACCTAGCTAATCGGATATGTTCACTAATTACGACTAAAGCCATTTCAAGCAACATTTAGATTCTGAATAGTCTCTAACCAGGACGATAATGATAGCATCATACCACTCTTATATATTCGTATGTAGGTACATACTCCTTTGTTCATTGTTTTAAATTAGCTCATGTTAGACCGATATTAAAATTAAAATTTTACATTGACAATCCATAGTACCTACGTAATATGAAAATACTAAGGGCCTTATTAATAAAACTGTTTAAAATTCTACACAAGAAACGATAAATAACCATTAATTTAGGGTTGTTTATCAGTTGTGTACATATTTAAAACACGTTTATTAGTAAGGGGTTATGTAGTTTAGGTATATTTCACTCTGAATTTGCGTGCTAAAGTTAGAAATACTACACAAATCTGGAATTTTCTTTGAACTAAATTTGTCAATGAAATAAAAACACAATACACACACATGCTGTGCAGTGCTTCGTTTACTTCAGAAATAAATAAAAGTTTTTATTTTGAAGCTAAATCTTATTCGGGTCTCCTTCGACTTTGTTTTGTTTATGTATTAACTACGTTATCTCTTCTCTCTATCTCTTCTCTTCTCTTTTCTTCTCTCTAATATATAAAACAAAATCGGGTTAGTTACACTATTTATAACTCGAGAACGGCTGGGCTGATTTTGATGATCTTTGATTTGTTGGATTTGTCTCCGCCCCGGATAGGATAATAACTATTAAAACATCACAAAAGTTAACGAAATAAATAGTTATAAAGAAAATTATTTTCCCCATACATTTTGTATGGAACGAATTTTCATCTTTTGAAAGAGGTGCAGGAATATTGTGGTAGGTAGGTATAATATTGAAGTTTGCTTCAATTCCAAAAATTCAAAAACGTCAAATGTCAATGTGCTGATTGTTTTTCTTTTGTTCTTAAACATAGAATGCTGCCTCTCTTTCTTACACACTAAATGTCAACAGTCGTAAATGGGACAAATGGTGAACGTATGTCTGCACAACTTCAGGAAAACAGCCACTTCTTTTCAAAACATGCAAGGCGCATTGTGACGTGGGGTACCTATTGCAATTCGGTGAAGTCATTCAAATACCTTTGCAAATTTTTCACAAAAGTCAGCGATATGGCGGTTTTTGGCGTTAAAACTACAAATAAAAAACGATGAAATCACACGCTATCAAGTTTGTGAGCTACAATGAGGCGATTTGGCGTATATTCTCATTCCCCATTCATGAACGACATTCCATTGTTGTATATTTGGTGATGCATTTAAAGAATGATCAACGAGTTTATTTCATTACATCGATTGTTGCCAAACGTGCTGAAACACCTCCAGCAACAACATTGATCAGTTTCTTTTCGATTTGCGGACGTTGCTCTACTCTGAGATACCACGTTATTACACTTTTTCGAACGCTTTGTCGAAGAGATTTCCACGTCGGAAGCACGGCGATGTGGTTACTGATCATCCGGTTGTGCGTTCTACTGATGCTCTTGGTCGCATTTACACAGTTCACGTGAAAAGCAACGAATGCTTCTACTTTTGGTTGTTGCTGGTGAATGTTCGTGTGCCGACATCGTTTGAATCACAAGTCAATGGTGTAGTGTTCCCAACAATTCGTGTTGCATGTTGCAATTTGCTTGAAAACGATACTCATTGGGACATGACAATCACTGAAGCAATTATTTCTGCATCTCCAGTCTGATACGCACATTATTTGCTAGCATTATTTTGACATGTTTCCCATCGAATCCACGTGAACTATGGAACAAGTACAAAGATGACATGTCAGAAGACATTTTACATCGAATTCGTGTCAGTTCAGGGAATCCTGATCTCGAGGTGAATGAGGATATACATAAACAGGCTTTGTTTTTGATCGAAGACATGTGTTACCTCATGTGCGGCAATTTGTTAGTCAAGTTAGGAATAACAACGCCAGATCGACGCTTCATGAATGCAACCAATGTAGCAAGTCAGTACAAACGGCTGACTGTATGAAGTGTATAAGTTGCAAAAACCTAATGCATCTCAGTTGTGCCAAAATTACCTCTGCAGTTTTTAAGAAGATGTCTGAGGAGACCAAAGAGCCATGGATATTAAGAAAAGAAGAAAAAAGGAATCACTACCAAGGGCGTCGGAATGGCTGGAGCTGATCAGAGGATTTTCGTTAACGACCATCTCACGCGGAAGAATAAATCTATACTGAGGTTCGCCAAAGGCTTTAAAAATGAACACATGTATCAGTTTTTATGGGTAAGAAGCGGAAAAATCTACCTACGGAAGAACGTCACTTCACTTTCCATACATGTCTCATGCGAATCGCAGCTAAAAAACCTTATATAATCACCATTACCATGTTAAATCATCTATCCTGTAACCACTATTTTTCTCCAGATTTTTTTCTTAATTTTATAAATATGACCCTTTTTTACATGAACCCAACCTGCTCATTGCTCACTAATGCAAAATCACTTAATTAATTTTATAAATATCAACCTTTTTACATTAACCCAACCTGCTCATTGCTCACTAATGCATTCTATAATGTACTCACGCACTTTAATTGATAGTTGTATGTTTTGCTTTGCCCAGTGGACTTGTGACTATGAACTTAATTCATGAATATGATGTTCTTCAAAAATATTTTATAGAAAACAAGGTTACATAAGTAATTAACAATACTTCTCAATGCTTGATTCTTTAATAATTTTTTTATCAAAATGCAAGAGGTTTGCGCTCAAAAACGTTGGAATTTCATCAGAATGTGCTGTTCAATAATTATGACTTGATTTTCATTACCGAAAGTTGGTTGGTTGATAGCATCCTAGATGAGGAATTATTTGATAACCGCTATTCTGTTTACAGAAATGATAGGGATATCCATCGAACTGGTAAATCAACTGGTGGAGGCGTAATCATAGGTATTAAAAAAGATTTTTTTGTTACCCCCCGCGCTTGGAATTCAGACGCTGAAGATATTTGGATAACTGTCAATACATCAAAATTAAATCATCATTGTTATAACATCCATATGCTGCGTGTACTTACCTAGTGTCGGTCCAAAATTAACGTCTTCAGAAAGATTAGCATTATTTACCAGTCATACAAATACTATTTCTGACTTAACAATCCGTTTTCCCAATGACCAGTTTCTAATCATAGGCGACTATAACATGCCAAATTTTAAATGGAATAAACAACAAATGTCAACTAACAGAGACCAATGTTCACTCACTTTACTTAACTGCTTATATTTTGCAAATTTAACCCAATTTAACAATTTACCTAATAAATATGGACGAATTTTGGACCTCGTTTTCTGTAACACTCCAGCTAAGGTGTCGCTTGCCGATCACCATTTAGTTAAAGAGATGCTCATCATAAATCATTGGTTATAGAGCTAGAATTTCCATCCACTAATGCAACCCTCTCAACTCCTCGAACAATAAAATTATTCCATAAAGCAGATTACACTGAGATTAATGAGAAACTGAATGAGACCGACTGGTCTACCGTTATAAATGCACCGGATGTAAATACAGCATTCCATTCATTTTACGTTATAATTGAACAAATTGTCGATGCGTTTATTCCCAAGAAAGTTGTGAAATCTGGAAAATATCCACTATGGTACACGGCAGCCTTAATAAAAATAACTAATGAAAAATTAAAATTGTTTAGAGCATGGAAGCGTCACCGGAACCCTCTTGATTATCTGTCATTTTCTTTGCTTCGCAAAAGACAAAAAACGGTCGCTTCAGCGGCTTACATTTCTACGATAGAATCCGGCATACAACATAATGTTAGAAAAATATGGTCCTATGTCAATTCTCAAAGAAAATCTCCTATCATCCCCGATCATATGATTTATGGTGAAAAAACTGCTAATGACAGTAAAGGAGTAGCCAATTTATTTTCCGAGTATTTTGGTTCTGTATTTTCGAATGTTCAACCTGCTCATACAAGCAATGTCAGTGACTGTTTTAATTCAAATAGCGTTATTAGCTCAATCGAGATCAATGAAGACATAACTTTCAAATACCTTAAGTCCGTCGATATCAAAAAGGGACCGGGGAACGACCAACTTCCAGGAATCTTTATAAATTATTGTAGTAAACAACTGACACCCCCCATTTTTGCCATTTTCAAATTATCGCTATCTGAAGGAACATTTCCTGACAAGTGGAAAACAGCCTTGATTACCCCAATCTTTAAAAATGGTAGTAAAAATGATGTCTCCAACTATCGACCTATATCCAAATTGCCCATTCTAAGTAAAGTTTTGGAAAAAATTGTTTACGATCAATTATATTCTACCATCTCACCTTCACTCTTAACTAATCAACATGGCTTTATGAGAAATCATCCACAACCTCGAATCTTGTGTCTTTTATAAATTTTCTTTATGCTCAAATGGATATGTGATGCCAGGTAGATGCCATCTATACTGATTATTCCAAAGCATTCGACCGTGTTAATCACTATATTCTTTTACAGGAGTTATTTAGTCTAGGAATTCACGGTGATCTCTATAGATGGATCGCATCATATGTCAGTAATCGGCACCAAATCACGGTTGTCAACGGTTTCGCATCCTGTTTAACGGAAATCGTCTCGGGTGTGCCCCAGGGGTCGCATCTCGGACCACTCTTATTTAATATTTACATAAATAATATCTATGTATGCTTTCAAAATAGTTACTTTGTGTTATATGCGGATGATATGAAAATTTTTAAACCTAAACAGTCTTTATCTGATTGTATAGAATTACAAAGCGATCTTGATCATTTGTGCGCGTATTGTGAATCAAATTTACTGTCCTTAAACATTTCTAAGTGTCACTCAATTACATTTACTAGAAATAAAAATAAAATCATCTATTCTTACAACTTGAATAATAAACCTTTACAATCTACGTCTACATGTAAAGATCTAGGTGTTTATTTAGACAGCAAATTAATTTTTGATAAGCATATCGAACACATAATATCAAAATCCTACAAGATGCTAGGTTTCCTATTAAGAATATGTAAAGTTTTCAAAAGTGCTAAGACTCATGAAATGTTGTTTTGTCCATTGGTCAGAAGTCCACTGGAGTATGCGTCCCTGGTATGGAATCCTCAATATAAGGTGTACATAGATATAGTAGAAAGTATACAGAAAAAATTCTCTAAATATTTATTCAAGAAATACAACAAAACTACAAATAACATGTTAAGTTTACAAAAAAGACGCACATTATCAGATCTGCTGTTTCTGTATAACCTGCTAAATAATAAAAAGATAGTCCTGAATTGCTATCCACTATTGGTTTAAATGTCCCAATGAGGCGTACCAGGCACACTTCTCTTTTTCATATAGAATCCAATAACACTAATGCAGCGAGTAACTCACCAATTACTCGCGCAATCATAACTTATACCCACTATGAAAAATTACTACACTAGACATTTTTCATGATTCCTTGCAAACATACAAAACTAATTTATTAAATTTCTTGGCGTGATATAATTGTTTTAAAATTACTTACACTTAACTTTTCATTAAATTTTAATCAGTCAATTACAATTAGTGAACATATAATTCTTGATTTTAAAATGTGTCCTTATCTCCCCCCTCCCCCCCCCCCCCCTTTTCTTCCTTTTTATTATTTTATTATTATTACTTCATTCATTCAATAATTAAGTTTTAAGACCGGTTCATATCTCAGGCGTAATTACCAAATGACATTCTATGGACTTACGTAATAGGTTCATAACCATGTAATAATTTAATTTAACATACCTTATAATCTGTATTATAATGTACTGTGTATGTCTTAATGAACAAATAAATAAATAAATGAAACTTGCAATGAATGATGCTTTCAATCAAGAATTGGTTCGTGAACGTGAATATGATCAAGATGCATTGAACCAATCAGTTTGAACGAATGTACCACTGTTGTACCCCCAACAGAAGGAAGTGCACGATACGTTAATGAAGGCTGTTGATGATGGGAATGGTGGCTTATTTTTCCTCGATGCGCCCGGTGGAACTGGGAAGATATCTAACGACAACAAAACGAAAAATGTTGGATACCACAAGGTGCTTCAATGAAGGGAATCGACCCAAGTGCAACCCACCCAGTAAATAGTTTTAACAGAAAGCAGTACAATAATGCCACGTGAATCATTTTAATTCGCTTTAATAAAACAAATATCTTGCTGCCACGTGAATTACATTTCTTAATTCATTTTGAGTATTAATTTTAACTTTAAAAAAAAATTAAATTAATTCAGCTAATAAGTTAACACAACAGTTATTGATTCTTAGGCGATACGAAGTTCGCCGGGTCAGCTAGTGATAATATAATATAAATATCTACTTTACTGTTGTACGCTTTATACTTCCATGGTTGAACGCTACACAAATAATTAGCACCAGTTGTTTGACCGGCCGTCACATTTAACATAGTCGCAAATCGACGATCAGCGCCATTTTTAATATTTTGACATTTGAATGGTCCATTTTTCAATTTTCGGCCGGTCAATTGGTTAATTTTTGAAGTCCGTTAATCCTTGGCGATTCAATCTACTGTTTTCGGTGAAATGATTTAATTGTGTATTAGTTTATTTAGGATAGATGGTGGTTACGCATTGCAATATGTTTTGTTTGTTCGTAAATTTAAATAAATATATATCAAAAATATGGTACTTACTCACTCCTTGGAATTAACAGAGACGCCTAAATGGATTGTTTTTTTAAAATAGAATCTAAAGCAAGAAAATAACTGACACTGTTTGTTTCTTGGAAAATTTTCATCATTGTGAAAACTTATGAGTATTGATTGACAAATTTCATCTCTTGTGCAAATTTTCAAGTCACCTAAGGATTTCATTGATGGAATTTAACTATTGATTGGATGATATTACGGAGGCCTCCAAGCTTCAAAAACTACAAAACAAGGTTGGTGGATCTGATATTTTCCCTGGAGTTTTTTCTTCGTGCCATTTCTTTGTGATATATTTGTTCGCGCAAGTAGAGTTTTCACATTCATATCTGTGAGTATTAGGCTCAGAGGGTTTGAGATTATTTATACATCTCAAACCATATTTATAATGCAGATGGCATTGCATGATTTTACCGTTTTGGGATAGTTAATTTTTTTATCAATGACTATTTAATTATAAAGTTTAGTAGTTTACAAAGATGTTCTGCAGTGATCATCTCAACTCTCAACCTTGGATTACGAATGCGAATGGTCAGATGCTACGTGTTTTCGATATTATTTTATGGAATGGAAGCATGGACGCTTACTGAAGAACTAATTAGGTGACTTGAGGCATTCGAGATGTGGATCTACAGAAGAATACTTAAAATAAGCTGTTATGGTTCGGATGAATAAAGGTAAAGGAGTTATTAAAACTATAAAAATCCGAAAACTTCAATATCTTGGACATATGATGAGACATCCAGAGAAGTACGAGATCTTGCATCTCATAATGCACGGAAAGATTGCCGGAAGACGGGGCCCTGAAGGAAGGAGAACCTCATGGCTGAAAAACCTGAAACAATGGTTTGGCCAGTCTACTGTAGAGCTATTCCGGGCCGCAGTAGACAAAGTCCGCACAGCCAACATGATAGCCAACGTCCGTTGAACGGAGGGCACAAGAAGAAGAAGAAGTAGTTTCCCCAGTACAAGGGAGACGGACTGTGGGTGTGGATAGTTGTGTTACTGTTACATCATGATTTTCTCATCTTTCTGTTTGTTGACTGTTGATTTCCACATCTTCATATTTGTTGATTTTGGTTCGTGTTGGAATTACTTCATAATGTTGATGATAATTTATAATAGTGTTAATGCAGGCTACTGGGCTCATTAAAAGCAGTATACTATACTATCAGCAGTATACTTTTGCTTGGAATCAGTGACATACGCGTAGGTAAACTGGAATATCTCGTATCGGAAAAGTTAAATGGAAACAGGCAGCGTTCGATTTGGTTTTTGGGGGGAAATACTTCCGCATAAAGAAAGCAATGTAATTCAGCCATCTGTATAAATGCACGCAGGAGTGTTCTGAATTATGCGATAGAACAGGTCCTGGGTCGGGTGGGCGCGAATTAAATTGGTATTCTGGGTGCGTCTGCCCGCGGGCCCTTCGCTCAATATGCTAAAGATTTATGTGTGTCGGTGGGTACCTACTTGAAATTCAAACCCATTGTATTCGCCGGCTTCTTTATGAATCTTAGATTTTTTTCGACTACATGACTAAAAAAATATTATGTGTTATGAAATTCTCATTAGAAGCTGACTATACTAAACTTAAATCATTTAATAGGTGGTAGTAGCTAATCTAGTAAGGGTACAATAATTTAAAAATACTAATTTCAGTTGTAACTCCGTCTGTCTGTCTGTAAATTTCAATGTTCGTTGAACTCTAGTACTAGGATTAGCCTTGAATTTAATTTAATTATATTATATATATAATATTCAAACCTGCTAAACTACTTAAGTAGTTTGTCAGCAATGAAAACGAAAAATACATAAGATACAAGATCGATGACGTAACGTACCACGTTTTTCTGGGACTATAGCAGTTTCTATCACCAGAACGTTGATAGTAACTTTACCGTATACTCAGTGGCGTAGCGTAGGGGGGCGATAGGGGCGGCACTTTGAGGCGGCAAAATTTCACGATAAATATAATATTATCTTATAATCCACGTAGGAGTCCACCAGCTTAAATTATATTGTACCTACTCATTACAGTTTTAGTTCTTGCCTCCGTCAAGGTAGCACCAACTAAATAATTCGTCTTGTTATAATTACAAATAAAACCGGTATATTTCGCACCTCAACCTCTAAGTTTGTGCTATTTGGGTTGCTGGACATCTTCTCTAATCATCTTTAATAATTTTAGTGTTACTCAACGTGTTTTAATAGTTTTTTTTGTCAAAATTAAGTTAATTTTGACATTTAAATTCAGTGTATTTTTATTATTTTACATCTAAAATTTGTCTATTACTTGTTTTAATTGTTTTTTGTTTTTTGTTTTTTGTTAAACTAGATATTATCAATATCCTTACGCGTATCCTAACTACACTTGCATTTTTCTAGAACTCTTTTTCTAGATCTAAGTTATATATCAACAATTTCTTCGTGTCTGGACTTGTATCATTCAAGGAGCCGGAACTGAACTAACATCTCATTTTTGTATTGTCCTACACCCCATCAAGGGGGTGGACTAGATCTATGTCCGTGCAACAACCGAGAAGATGACTCCCAAGGTAGCCGCTGCACAACCCGCCCGCGCCTCCCCCGTCTTCATGATCGGGCCAGAAGACCAACCGTAGCGGACCGGTGCCCTTCCGCCCTGCCTCCGGTGACCTGATGCTCACTTTTATGGACAAGCCTATAGAAAAAAACGTTAAAAGATGAAAGTGAGATGATAAAAGCGAAACTCGACATGAAAGATTTGGTTTTTGCTCTTTGTCAATGTGTAAACATGACTTTTTATTTTGTAATATTAGGTCCTTACATATGAAATTGGCGTTTTGTATGGGAGAAACATAAAGTAGATTTTTTTATATAATATATTTATTTAATCAAAGTATGTACCATTGCTATCTATGCACTTTTGCCATCACATAGGTAGTTCATCGATCCCTTTACTAAAAAAAACCATTCGAACGGGAATCAATAAAATCTTTGAAGGCGGTTGGGACTGGCACTGTCCGGGCAAGGTCCGGACAGTACGGTGGATGTCTTAGACTTTCCAATTGAAGCTCCTCTAATTTGGTAGCCAACGGTATGTTGTATGCAACACAGCAGTCAACGCGCGTTTATTGATTTGCTTCACTCAATTCGTGAGGTACCCACCTTTCAAGCTTTTTCACCTTCCCAATTTGCTTCAAGTGGATTAAAACAGTTTTATCACTAACACCGCAGCCTGCAGCTAGCTCGGACGTGGTTTGCGATGGATCCGCTTCCACAATAGCCTTCAATTCTTCATTATCAACTTTGGTCTCCAGCCGTCCACGGGGCTTGTTCTGCAGGTCGAAATTTCCAGAACGAAAACTTTGGAACCAAAAACGCGCTGTGATTTCTTTTGCGGCACCGTCGCCATACACATCATTAATCCTTCGAGCTGTTTCTGCAGCACTGGTGCCATGGTGGAACTCGTACTCGTAAATAACGCGATATTTCAAGTTTTCTATTTTGTAAACTGAGTGACGCAAAGAAAAAAAACAATTAAGGAAAAAACAACTGAATTATAATTTTCGAAAAACAAATACATGAGTAAATAGCTGTATAAATTTGAATTTGGAATTCCTAACCAAAGAGAAGACATTTGAGATCAAAGTTGCCAGTACGGCAAAACGCCAATTTCATATGTAAGGGCCTAATATGTTCAATACCCAATAACGATGATTATTCTTGCCGAAAGTTCTTTAGTTTTTCTATATATTTTAGTCTTAAAAAGTACCTAAATAAGGGGGCGGCGAAATTTTGGGCTGACACCCACGCTACGCCACTGCGTATATTGACAGTATTTTTATCAATTTTAGCCGGATATGTGAACCAAATTAGGTTAGGTAACTATAATCTATGAAATTGTATCCAGAAACCAGAATCTTGGTTGCAGTGGCGGACTAAGGGGGGGGGGGCGGGGGGGCGGTCCGCCCCGGGCCCCAGTCTTGGGGGGCCCCAAACGCCTCCATGTTCCCTTGATCAATCCCTAAGCAAGGCATTAAGACACCACTGTAAATTTTTTGTAATTTTTATTTCATTTTTTGATAGATGCACTTGTTAAGAATGCTCTCGTCATTTTTTAAAAGAAAATTCGAAAAATTGACGGATAGACAGCTTTTTATGTGAAACCGTTTGGAACAGTGTTGAATGTTGAATTATTCTTCAGCAAATTTTTAATGTGTTTTATTTTTAAAATTATTTTATTTTCTATTTTTATGGTAAATTTTCTTCGTCTGGTATCGTAGTCAGGGTCGAATTAAACGTGTCGGGCCCCTATTCAATGCACGTCTCGAGGCCCTTTTACCATAGGGCCCCCTAGCTGATGCGTGGCCCCTAGGAAGTGGCCCACAAGCCTTATGGACAATACGGCCCTGCTAGGGCTGGCTTAAACATTTCGGGGCCCCTAGACAATGCACGTCTCGGGGCCCCTTTACCCTAGAGGCCCCTACCCAATGCGGGGCCCCTAGGCAGTTGCCTACACGTCTTATGGATAATACTGTAATGGCTATAGTGATTGAATCATCGAACAGTTTAAGACTTGGTGCATAGTGCATGCAAATAAGATGAATAGTTTTTTCTAATATGTTGTCATCCAGGTTGAAAAACATAGTTTTGAGAAAAACGCGTTCAAGTTTTGTTGAAGGATAATTTAACATACAGACTGTTTAAAACGGTTTCATATAAGATGCTGTATCTCCGTCAATTATACGAATTTGGTGAAAGCATTATTATTATTAATAAATGCATCGTTTAGAAAATGAAATTTTTTACAGCATTTTATGTGAAACCGTTTGAAACAGTGTGTATGTTGAATTATCGTTCAGCAAAACTTTGAATTCGTTTTTTTCCGAAACTATTTTAACTCGGTTTTCAACCTAGTTGATAACATATTAAAAAAAACTATATATCCGCATGTATTTTATTGCATTTGCATTTACTTTTGCATCTACCAAGTCTTAAACTGTTCGAAAATCCAGTGTCTATTAGTTCCGCGTAGAGGAATTTTGACATCTATAAAAAATGGCGGGCCAGCGAATTTTATATTCCATTTTTTATGGAAAATTTTCAGCGTTCTTAAAAAATATAGAAGGGGGGCCCTTCATAAAAAATCCCTAAGTGGTGCCATTGTGACTGGATTTTCTAACAGTTTAAGACTTTTTGTATGCAAATCGGATGTATAGTTTTTCTAATATGTTGTCAACAAGGTTGAAAAATGTAGTTTCGAGAAAAACGCTTTGAAAGTTTTGCTGAAGGATAATTCATCTAACAAACTGTTTAAAACTTTTTTTTTGATTTTCTTAGAATTTCCTTGAAACTTTAGGTGATAGCATTATTAATAAATGCATCTTTTAGAAAATGGGCACTGTAAAAAAAATGACACTTTTAGAAAATTGGCACTGTAAAAAAAATTACTTTTTTTTACAGTGCCCTGGTGCCTTTAAACCTTGTTTGGGATTTGATCAAGGGAACATGGAGGCGTTTGGAAGTCCCCCAGGATTAGAGGCCCGTGAGAACTGAATAAAAATCTTGTAAAATTACATCAACTTTTTAAATCATGGGGGGGACCTCATTCAGCTTTGCCGCCCCGGGCCTCTGACTGGCTTAGTCCGCCACTGCTTGGTTGGTACATTGGTTAGAAGACATTGCCTTCGTGAAGTAAAATTACATTTTTAATACTATAAGACCTATTTATTTAACGCCCGTAGGACTTTTACCAACATAATATAAGTCTAAATTTTACACAATACAGAAACATAAAATAATATATCCGTACATACAATAAACATCAGTAGGTAAAATAAATCATTTTCATGTTACTTGAACTATCAATAGTTACATTATCGTAACAAAATTATGTACGTATATTATAAAGTGTTAAAAGTACTTTCATAAAAATAAATCCATTATCTTATAATGCAAACAATATCTTTATTCGCAGTTTCGCTATCCGCGCCGCACATCAGAAAACTAACCTCGACAAATAAAAGTGGGTTGTTTCAACTTTTAATTTTGTACCCAAATGTATATTTATACTTGTTCTAACATTTACAACTAAGACACGGTTAAGCAATCCCATGAGAAATTATTGTTTTTAAATGATGTAAACAAGCTCGAAAGTCTCAAACAGCACTCAAAAGAAGAAAGTTGAAAAACCCGACCAAAGGGGGATGTTTGTACCAAAGAGAAAAGGTTTGTACCATAAACCATAAACGTATATTCAAACAAATTTAAATGGTTAAGTAAAGTTGGTTGGTAGTTGGTATAAGTAAAGTTGGTTGGTAGTTGGTAGTTGGTAGTTGGTAGTTGGTAGTTGGTAGTTGGTGGTACTAATTTTATCTTAAATTGTATTTAACTAAATGCATTGAAGTCACTAAATACATTTAACTTAAATGTGTTTAGTTTCGTCCTGCACCAAGCAGTTGGAGCGGTTATTTAGTTAAATACCATTTAGCGTCGGTAAAACAGTTACCGCTGTTAAAGCGTCGGTAAAACAGTTGCATTGTTCCTTAGCACCACCCACACGCACACTTTTTGCACAGCGACTTGAAGTGGCGAGGGCACGATCGCTCCGAATTGTCCGTGTGGGGGGTGCTTAAATTTGCGAGTGTCAAAATATTTTGAGGTTATGTTGTGGTTGCCTAGTGAATTATTTTATTTTGATCCAGTAAATGAGTTCGAAAATAAAACAAACATAACTATGAAATGGGGCAAAAGAGGTTTTGTTGTTAGATTTAAAAATAAAACAAATATCTGAGTAGTAATTTTGTTTTTCATTTCATTTATGTAGGTTGTTTTAAACTATTATAAGAATGCTGTAGGTATATTTTAAGTTTACAACCTTCAAAGTATTTCTCCATAAATAAATCAATACTTATTCCTCAATAAGAAATCTTTGAAACTTTCTGACACTGAGTATCAGATAAATTTTTTCTTGTGTTTACTTCTCTCACTATAAACTGTCTACTTATAAAATCTATAATTTCTTCGTCAACATCAGAATAAAAAACAGAAGTCCATCGTGAATACAAATTAATAAATGAGACAGATTTCAGAAATATTAGTTATTTCTGAGTTCTAGTAATTCAAATTTCAAATGGTATTTCAAAAACCTGGCTGCCAGATTTAAATTCGGCGCCACTCCACCCGTTGCTAATGTCAGGGTTGTCAGACGGACCGATTGTCGTTCTCGGCGTTGTCGTTTGTCGTTGTCTCTGGATTATTTCTGTCAAGTCCCACTGACTTTAATTTTGACGTTTCAATCGTAAACACCAAACAGTACACAAACGCGATGACGTTTTCGGAATTGTCTAAATTCACGAATTGCTCGATTCTTCGGGACCACACAATCATCAGGGAAGATTTGTGGGTTCGTGATGGGGCCATTGTGGACCCTGAAAAAGTTTTTTTCGCGGAAAAACTTACTGCTAGTAAAGTGTTCGATTGCAAAGGAGCAATAATTTCTCCCGGGTTCATTGATCTCCAAATTAATGGTATGTCTTATTATTTTAATCTACTTTATAAAACCATTTTCTTACCTACTTCTTGAATAAAATCTAATTCTAAACTTTTATAAATCTCATTTTTCCTGTTTAGAATCTAATCAGAATTGTTAAATATATTCCCGGTACATAATACTTTTAATCGATTTGTGCAGCAGTGAAATGCATTAAGGTAATTTATTCTGCATTTTGAATGTTTTTTTTGCTGATTACTGGCCCCACTCAATACGAAGATTTTTTTTAATAACACTGTTATTCATTTTTAATTATTTCTGCATTACCGCTTACTCGTTAATACGGAATACTTTTTATCCAAACAGTTATATTTAGCTTTATTATTACGAAAAGTGAGTATTTATGTCGGGTGAGACCAAAAAACATGAAAAAAATATACATTTTACATTTTAATTTTGTTAAAATTAATTCACTCTCGCGGTAACGCCATGTTTATTAATCGTGTTTATTTTAACATTTCATCAATGCTGCCAATCATAGAAATATATTTTTGCGTAAAACAAAGTGAATGCATCATTGACAAGTTTGTACCTGTATTTATAACAGTAGAACATGGAAAGAAATGTATTAAAATAATTACACAAACCCTCGACACAAACCCTGCGTAGCCAAACAAACCATTCAAAACCTGGGATGTTTTTTAAAAGTATGATGAAAAGCGAGTTTATTTTAGAGAATTTATTTTATAAGATTGGTACTTACAACAAATGTCATATTTGATTGTCTATTAGTTAAAAAAGGAACATTCCGTATTATCCGTGCATCAAACTTCGCCAACACGAACGTTCCGTATTATCCGTGAGGTGGACTAACTGCATATTTACCATTACAATTTCCTGAAATTCAAATTTGGTTACGTACGAGACGACTGCCATATCGACGGTGTGGTATGTTGAATTTTTTTTTAAGTGAAAACTTCTTTAGATTTGAACTCGATGAAACGTAAAATAGCGACACTAAAAATAGACAAATACATACATCTATACCGTGGTTCCCAAAGTGGTCCATGCGGACCCCCAGGGATCCCCAGGATCATTCAGAGGGTCGGTGGAAAATTAAAATTGAGTTGGGGGTCCCTGAACCACGCTTAGGGGGTCCGCTCTACATTCTCTACCTTTTTTTTGCCCACCGCCCACTCCACAACGGGGAGGGGCATAATGATATGGGATGTAGCAAGAGATGGTTGGGTTGAGATGGGTTTCCACAATGGACGGGGCGTAATGGAATGGGACAAAAGGGGTCCGTGGGCCAAAACCACTGATCTATAGAATTTAGCCTGCGAGAGAATGAGATAGTATAATCGATTTCCTTTTTGTGCAGTGCTTCGTAGCATCCCCACTCTTGTCTACTTTAGTTTTCTGAAGGTTTCACTTCTACCGCATTTGAATTGCACACTGTTTTTTTTTTAAATCAAAACCTGTGTTTATAAATTTAAAAATAAATTTTTGACATAAAAAACTTATCTTAAATCCTTTTTTATATTTAATAAGAAATATCAGGAATACCAAAATGACACGATATTGATAAAAATTATTGTAAAACACCAATATGGCCATCATGTACAAATTTTCTTTCATATGATCGTCCCATACCAAAGAAAATTAACTTTTCATGTAATTGTAATTTTAAATTCAGTAATTTAAATGTAAATAATTGAGTCAAAGTGTTATTTTAAAACAATCTTCTTAACCACTTGGACATATAAGCTTGTTTTCACGACAACATAACATTACTAGATGTATGTATGACGTATGAGGCGTACCTGACTTATTAAGGGTGTACTTATTGATAAAAAAAAAATTAATTTTCTTCAATAAATACAAGATTTTCATGCTCTATTGTCATTTATTCATTTAAATTGTTATTTCATAATAAAACAGTGTTTTTTTTGTTATCAGTTTTTAAAGTCGTGTTTTTTTAATGTAGGTCATCATTGTTCATATTATTTCTTTATCACATAGACCTACTTTGTTGTTTATTAACAATATGGGATTTTGTCCTCGTGTAAAGAATTTTTAAATTAAGTGGTGGTTAACAACAAAAAAATATTGAACCGTGACTATTTGCACTCGTTGTATCTCATTGTAAACCATTCAATTGATAAGCCTCTCATTATTTATGGCAATCATTACTTAAATATTTTACGATGCCCGAGTGCCATCGGCATGAGCCTATTAACAACAATTATTGACACACGTGATAAGTTGATGAATGTGGAAGAAGATATTATTGTCAGTACATAGCATATAGCCATCTTTCCTCTCTGTTATTATTAAACAGGTTATTAATGAATAATAATGATTACATTCTCAGACACCAGAAATAAATTGTATTAGTTATTATATTATTATTGCTAATAAATTGTCAATTATCACCTTTTCTTCATGTACTGTAGAATATATTACTAGTGGCAAATAACCTAGAATGTTAATAATGTGCCCAACTATTAATAGTAAAATATTGGCAGTATGTACTTATATTGACTGGCAACTCTGACCGCTAGATGTGCCAGTGTACAGTTTGTCAAATAAGAGTAGAAAACATAAGAGGGCGCCACTGTTGTTCAAATGGCAATACTAAAAATATAACCATGGTGGTAATCTAAAGCTGTGTAACCTACATTTTTATTAAAAAAGCATAAAAGTGAAAAAAATATCTTTTCATTGCAATATAGATAGGTTCTCAAAATTAGAATTGCGTATGGGTATATTATTATTATACGATTATTTTACATTTGTGTTAACATAATGAAGAATAATGATAATTGTAATAAGATATAAAGCACACTTTAGAAATTGCTCACATTTATTTAATATTAGCTTAAGTACACAGCGTTGCCGGGGCTTTAGACCATGTTTCTAATTTTAGATCTGAATATATTTAACTCAATTCAGATCTAAAAGTAGTGTAACTATTTTATTTTATTTATTTATTCATTTCTATGCTCTTACATACAGTTAATAAATACAATGACATTCAGTTAATAAATGCAGTTTCAATGACATTAGGTGGAAGTAAAACAAAAAATATTCTTAAAATGAAATATAGCAGGTAGTAGAGTGAAATATGATCGGCAACTGTATGTAATTGGTTAAAATGAATGTGGTTATGGATTGTGAACACCTCACTGGGAGAACCCGTGCTGAGGTGTACGCATGTATTATTATGCCATCATAAGTGATAGCACAGTATCCCCCTTGAGACTCTCAAGGAGGACTCCGTAGTACCACCCATGGTGGCAGTATTGTACATATAGTAGGTGTAGGTGGCTGTGTGAGATAGTCATCATAATATTATACAGACACAATGTAGTGATTTGAGGTAAGTTGAGCATCATAATATACTAAAGTCGCAATGGATAATACATTATAGTAAAAAGAAAAAAAATAAAGAATATACATGGGGTGAACTTAGAGAGCAGTTGAGACGAAAAGAGAATAAAAGAAACAAACGAAAGTAGATGATATTAGTGCCAATATTTTAAAAATAGTTATGCAATATTAATCTATTTTGTAGATCTAGTGGTATAATATTTAAATACCAAGTTAATTTTTATGTTTGGTTTGGAGTAAATAGATTTTGGAAAAATAGTGTTCCTTTAGTTTTTATCCAGTCAGTGATTTGTATTTTTAGTTTATTTGTAGGTGAATAATCAGCAGGTTGTTTCAAAGAAGGTGGCATGCAGTTATATAGTTTGATGGAATAGTAGTTAAAGGATCTTTGTCTGTGGGTCGTGTGCTTTAGCGGAATGTTGAGTGTTAGGTTTGTTGAAGACCGGCTTGTTATTGAGGACTGAGAAAGTAAAGGGATATGTAGTTTGAATTTGAAGAGGTGAAGAATAGACGATTTAGCGTAGAGCTGTCTGATTGACAAAACGTTGAGCATCTTGTAAATTTTTTCAGAGTCTGTATCATATGCTTCTTGAAGAATTAGTTTGATTGTTGCCTTTTGTGCTTTTTCTAGTGGATCTAGTGAAATATTACTTGCACTTCCCCAAGACAGAAGACCATACATGATTAAAGATTGGGAAAGAGCAAAGTAAATAGATCTTAGTATTGTGCGTGGGAAGATGTTTTTTATATTATATAAGAGATACATGATTTTTTTAAGCTTGGATGTAATTAAGTTAATGTGGTCATTCCAGCGTAGGTTTTCGTCAATTATGACGCCTAGATATTTTATTTGTTTGACATTTTCTATGATTTCGCAATTGCATGTTGAGAAGGGTTGGGAGCAGTCTTGTATTTTCAGAGCAAAGGTTGGAGGAGGTTGACCTCTTTGAGTTATACTATGTGTTATGAATTTAGTTTTTTTTTGTATTAAGAGTAAGTTTGTTTTCATTGAGCCATTGTTTGATGACAGCAAGACTTTTCTCACTCTAAACTCACTCTTCCTTTCTACCTACTGTTAAAAGCCAATCAATTTGTCAAACACAATTTCATCAAATTTATGTCATTAAGTAGATACCTTAACAACAGTGCTTCTTCGATTTAATTTTTTTTAGGAAAAAAAAAGTATTATGTGTGTACAGTGTTCTGTATTTTTAGTGTCATTGCACTTTAACAGAATATCTGACAGGTAAATTGGTGTTCACCAACAAAAAACTGTCCAAAGAAGCGAAGTTAGCCATCCATAATGGAGTGCTGATACCTACCCTAATGTATGGCAGTGAGGCATGGAACTGGCAGAGGAAGGATGAAAGTAGGCTGAATGCCGTAGAAATGAAATCCCTGAGGCGTATGTGTGGTAAAACCATGAAATGCTGATGTAAGCGTAATGAGTAAGATTAATAAAGGGACGCTCAGATGGTTTGGGCACGTAGAGCGAATAAACGAGGAAAGGATTGTAAGGAGAATGTATGACGCAAATGTGAATGGTAGAAGAAGTCGGGGACGCCCGAGGAAGACATGGCACGACCAAGTGAATCAGATACTTGAGTCAGGCCATGTGAAGAGTTGGAATAATAGAAGAGCATGTATGAGACGATGTATGAATGTGAATGAGGCAAGGAGTGTGTGCCAAGATTGAGTTGTTTGGCTACCCCTGCGGAGAAACGGCGTGATGGTTAGTTAGTTAGTTAAATTGGTGTTGGCAGCCTACAAATTTTGTAGTTCCTTTTTTTATATTTTCGACTCTTATTTGACAGACTATAAAATGTTGCATTTCTTGCGCAGATTGTTTATACACGGTGTCCGGAAACTCGTAGTACAAGCGGGAAACTGGTAAATCAACATCACATTCGGAGTCGATTTGTGATATAACTTTTTTGATTTGAGCTTTCGTTTTCGAGTAAATCGGGTCCGAAGTTGGAATTTTTTTGGTTAAATTTGAAAAAATTGTTCACTAGGGGGTTGATTTCAGCTGTGTAACGTCTTATAAAATGCATCGAAGGGTAAACCGGGCTCAAAAGTTTTTTTTAACCCTTTAGTTGCCGAAAAAATGGAAAATAGAAAAAAAAATATATTAAAATCGAAATGCTCAGATCGAAAAAATAAGTTTTTTGGATTCTCTACGTGGTGTAGATTCACCAGTTTCCCGCTTGTACTACGAGTTTCCGGACATGTTGTATATTATTAATTTAGTTTATGTAGAACTTACTTGGTGGCATTAGTAGGCTTATTGTCAATACAGAACTAATTGCCGCCTTAATATTTTATATGTATGAGCAAAAAAGCATTAACCTTTCAGCTGCCGCGCGCAGTCTGTGAGACCGCAGCGAACTTATTTTACTGATTATGCGCTAACTATAAACAATTGACAATTGCGCTTCCACGATATTCGTCGCAAACGCACATGTTCTTTTTTATATTATTTGCGGTCTCTGATTCCGCATGCAACTGGTTGTATACTTGAAAAATCTCTTCAGTGATATTGAGAGCTGGGTGAGTAGTTCATGATATTTGTATCATATTATTGAGAACTTAGTTTTATTTTACGTAAATACGTTATATGTAAATAAGTAGTTGTAAAATTTTATCTTGTTTCATTATTATGTTGATTATAGCGTTGTTTTGTGTCAAATGTCTATAAAATTGAGATTTCACAGATTTAAACTAAAATAAAAAGTAATTACCAAATAATATATTTTTTTATTATTGATATAATTAAAATACTTTTTTATTATATGCTATAAATAATATCATGAAATATTCAGTCATCTTCTAAAACCAGACGCCTAAAGTTGCGGTACCACCGACCGCGCGTGACTGCTTATATTCCTTAAATAAGTATGTTCATTACCTAATATTTATTTTTAAAATTTTCGATAGATGTAATTTATTAATGTTAAAAAAAATTCACATAAAATCCGTTAAATTGCCTTAAAGAAAACCATTCTGCATAACTCACGCTGCTATGAGGCACTAGTGTAGCATAATGCATCATGTATGGGAAATGTTAGAAGTTGAGATATTATAACTATTCTATACTATTTCCTATTAGTTCTGTGAACAGTAGACCTCCTGTCTAAAAAACCATTCTGCATAACTCACGCTGCTATGAGGCACTAGTGTAGCATAATGCATCATGTATGGGAAATGTTAGAAGTTGAGATATTATAACTATTCTATACTATTTCCTATTAGTTCTGTGAACAGTAGACCTCCTGTCTAAAAAACCATTCTGCATAACTCACGCTGCTATGAGGCACTAGTGTAGCATAATGCATCATGTATGGGAAATGTTAGAAGTTGAGATATTATAACTATTCTATACTATTTCCTATTAGTTCTGTGAACAGTAGACCTCCTGTCTAAAAAAAGTATATTTCTAATTTTCTCTTCTATAAATCAAAACAAAAATTTCCTCTAAAATCGTAAGATTTGTAAATAGGTACTTATAACTACCTTACTACCTACTTTACAAACCATTAATATATTTTTTTTTTTTAATTTCAAATAAGGTTTTAATAGTTCTAGGAACCTTAAACATCACCATTTCAATGGCAAATTCTTTTTTCAAACTTTCTTCAGGCCTATAGTTAAAGTAGTAAACAGGCCAAACTAATAAGGTAACTAAAATAAACTAGGTAGGTAGGCAAACTCTGGCAGGAGATAATGGTAGCATCCAACATGGCAACCATCTTGAACTGAAACCAGAAGGAAACAAGCAAATTTACAGACAGATAAAAATCAAATGGAGGAGGTAAAACAGGTTTTCACTATGCTCAGTCAATTAATTTTGTACTGTATCTCATTTTAGCCATAAATCATAAAATCTGTTTCTATCCCAATTAGACATTCTCAAATCTCTGACATTATAAAATTTGCACAAATTCTTCCGTTGATATCAATTTCGATGTCAATCAACCATTTTCAATTTCCTAAATATTTTACATTACAAGCTATGAAGCTACGAAATATTTATTTAACTCTCGAAAAATAAGACGATACTATATTATTAAAAATTTTCCTCATTTTACAATGGTTAAATATAAATAAAGTGTATTGAAACCTGAGCAAAACAGTAGTAATTAAGGCACACCACCGATAATTCCATCATATCTCCATCTTTCTCATTAATACCACACATAACCAATGACGTTATATAAATAAATAGACTCGCCATAGTCTCATGTACTCACAATATAATGTGGAAAGTAAGGAACACTCTTTTGTTTTCAGCGATTTTCAGTATAATTTCTTAATTCAAAAGTTTATTCCTGTGTGATAAAGATAGGCAATCAAATAATATGTGTGTATGAATGACATGAATACATGAGCGGGCAACGTATTGCTTGTCACTTTTTGATGGAACGTTCACTGTCTCCTTTTCTTGAGGCCCACTAGAATAAAAGGTCCGGCTGCCTGTCGGAGTTTGATATGTCGAGCTATACAATAAATACAATAGGGCAACGACAGTTTTCAAATGGTGGCGATTGTCATCAATACTTGTTGGAACTACTGATTTATGTGTTGTTTTACCGCAAGCAAACAAATAAACGAGTGTTTAGGCTGATTAGTCTACTTTAAAACAGTAAAGTTTGCTTAGCAACAGAAATTTGGCTGTTGCGCATCCAGACCCTTTACTTTAGTAGGACTTGAAATGAAAAATAATATTAAGTAATTTGCGTGTACTTACAAATGAAATGTTATTCATTCGCCTTTACTATTATTTGCCGTGTAATTGAAACATTTTCTCATTACACAGGAGGGCATTTTGGCACTTTTTAAAATGCAATTTACTTACTGGTAAGTGCTGGTAAGACGCAACCTTACTCGACGCGTAGCAGTTTAGTACTAAAGTACTAGATATCGAGAACGGTGCAATTGTCTTGTTCTTGTCTTCCCACTTTGAGATTTCTACCCCTCGTCTAATATAGTATGTAACGTCATTGCGCATAACAGAACGATTGGTCACAGCAGAGCTCCCAGTAGCAGGACTATTTAGAAGTAAAATACTTATAATTTATTTACTAATTATTATTATTTTTTTTTTTATTAACCCCTCAGGCTAATTTGTTCAGTTTTCCGAACAACTCGTACAGGTCTCACAGAAATCGTTGTGCCTCCCTTACTATAATGGAAAGCACTACGCTTTATATTAAAATCTAAAAGCTAACCACAAAATAATTAAAATGTACACTTTTATGAATCCAAATTTTCCCACCATAATTTGAAAAAAAAAAAAAAGTTTTGGGATTTTTTCATTAATTATTTTTATATGAATCAACAAAAAAGTGAGTTGACGATAACATTCGTATTACATTTGCACAATAAAATAAGTATGCGTTTTTATTTTTTTCGATCCCAGTAATTTTAGTTAGAAAAAATGTAAAGTGAGCATTTTGAAAAAAAATTATGTTTGCCTTCGAAATTTTCATATTTCAAAAATTATATGTTTATTTCGAATTGTAAAATTTGAAAGCTTTCTTCATCACCTTTCAAAAACATAGTTTTCGGATGCATTCAGAAATATTCCATTTATTTGGATTTTATTGTAAAATGTGCCCGAGAGTTTAAAATACCTTATAACTTATTTTCATTTGAATATTTTAGACCTTACCCGGTTTCACCTTTTAACGCACATCTGCAGACTGATGCGAAGTATAATATTAGAAATCCAGCACAAATTTTTCTGTTTCAAAATTAGAAATAATAAAAATACTGTGTAATGTGTTTATTTAAGGTGGATTTGGGATAGATTTCTCTTACGACGTGTCTTCAGTTAAGAGTGGCATTAACAAAGTAGCCAAGGGCCTCCTGGCCTGCGGAGTTACATCGTTCTGTCCCACGCTGGTGACCTCCCCAACAGACACCTACCATCAGGTGTTGCCGCAGATCAGAAAGCACCAGGGGGGGAGACATGGAGCCACTGTTCTCGGCGTACACTTGGAAGGCCCCTTCATCAATAAAGAAAAGAAGGGGGCTCATCCGATTGATTGTATCAGAACACTTGATAAGGTTTGTTCCTCCTAATCACGTTTTCTTAATTCGCACTTCAGTGAAGAATATTCTTCATTTCTCAGAGTCAAAGATACTCCACCCTGGTTTATCTTCCAGTTTCCCAAATCCATACAGGTAAAACAATTCATTCTCCTGGCATTGTCCACTCTAATTCCAAATCATCTATTATCTTTATCTTATACTTGTTGTTTACGTTGGCCTAATATTCATTTTGGATCTCTGTTCTCATAATATGGTTGTACATGTTTTGTCACACATTCGCCTCAAGAATTAAGTTCACTTCGATTAATTAATTTTATAATTGATAATAATTTATTTTTTTTGCAAAAATGTACCGGTAAAAAATTTACCAGAAGATTCTTGGCGAAAATATTTTAACCCCATCTATAGAGACAAATCTAAAATCTGATTACCACCTTACGGGTATCGTTAAGTATGGTATGGTCATGTGCTGGCTTTGACAAAAATATCTTCTTATTTATTGAAGTATCTTGTCAGCCCCTATGGACTAAACGAATCTTGTAATATACATAGTATTATTGACAAATTTTAGTTTACTTACGAAATGAGGGTCAAGATTTAAAAAAAAAACTGATAACTTTAACCTTCCAACCGTGTTCTTGATGTACAGAAAATAGCACACGTATGCGGCACGCTTTTTGATATAATCATTAGTCATTTTTAATTAGTTTCATTAATTCTCCCCATTTATGTATACAAGGGAGGTATGGGTACCGTGGCCCCGGTAACTATTTATTGGATAACCAACACCTCTGCCATAGGTCATGGGGTGAGGATTGTCTAGGTCTTGTTGACAGATATGTCTGCCCACCTACTGTGTAACGTGTCAGATTTGGGAAGTCATACTTTAGTAGTCGTACTTTGGGAAGTCATACCTTTTTACCTCTCCAACAGGACTCTCTCAACCCAGCGCCTTGCACAGTAGCGATGTGTAGGTTCAGCTGAAGTGGGCTCTTGAACTCGTGTTATTCACCGAAAGTGAATTCTACTCTTACTCCTTTTTCATATCGACTACTCCCAGAGAACCCTGTCCAGGACACGGACCTAAACACAGAACTCGGAGCCGGACCCGGAACTCGGTCCGAAGATCGTGCGGGTTCTTGTCTGGGTTCTATCCAGGTTCGGCAGGAGCCGGACTTTGGAGCCGAACCCGGATAGAACCTCGGCTCCGAGGTCCGACTCCGGCCGATCCCGTGCGCCCCCATAGCCGCAACAGCACCCAGTACCCAGTCCGCACCCAACTCGCACCCGGCTCCTTGAACTCGATTACTTTTAAAAGGAAGCGTGCCCATGGAGGCCTCCAGCAAAAAGCAGAATTCACCCATCTCTCTTGCACAGCAGTGGGAGGGACGGAATCATACGTCCGTCACTCCTAGACCCACTGACCCCCAGATTCCTACCAACCAGTCATAACTTTTTCCTTTCCAGATCTACCTCTCCTTCCTTTCCTAAAAAAAAACCCTCCGCACAGCTTCCCCACAGATGACACAGGCCCTGAGGAAAACTATTGTCCTCTGGGTCTCCTGTATGGAGCTAATGTAAAAAAAGTTATGGACAAACAATGAGATGCAGGATTTCGTTATAATATTATAAACAGGCATAACAAAAAATCATGCTTCATGTCAGTGCCGCTCGCAGGAACTGCCTTATTATTACACTATCATCCTCTTCAAACTGTTTTATGTAAACAAATAAGAATATAGAATGAAACAAGTACTTTGTTTAAAAACCCTTTATTTTTATTTATATTTGTCGACCGGTTTCGGTTGAACTCAACCTTCTTCAGGATAATAAACATATGTTATTGTCCAACATATGTTTGTTTTAAACATATGTTTATTGCCCTGAAGAAGGTTGAGTGCAACCGAAATCGGTCGACAAATATAAATAAAAATAAAGTGGTTTTTAAACAAAGTACTTGTTTCATTCTATATAATGTCAAGCCACAAAGTGTTTGCTTTCTACGATAAATAAGAATATTTTAACTTGTTGTTTGCTTATAGGAAGGTAATTTAAATTATAATATTTTTCCAGGGTATCGAAACTGTTAGAAAAATGTATGGTTCTCTGGAAGACGTTGTGATTATAACCCTCGCCCCAGAACTTGTAAATTCTGCAGACGTGATCAAAAAGCTCACTGAATCTGAAATTACTGTTTCTGTTGGACACTCCACTGCTGATCTGGCTGATGGGGAAAAGGCTGTTAGAGCCGGAGCTACATTCATCACACACCTGTTTAATGCCATGTTACCAGTAAGTTCAAACTCTTAATAAGCAATCTGACAAGCGAGTTCAAACTCAATAAACAATCTGACAAGCGAGTTCAAACTCTTAATAAGCAATCTCACAAGTGAATTCAAACTCTTAAATAAGCAATCTAACAAATAACTTGAAACTCTTAGGATGGGTTGTTTCTAAAAATTTTACCAATTCATCAAATATTTGAAGTTAGTTTTCACGTTTTCTGAAAGTTCTATTTAAGATCTGTGATTATTTCAGTTTTATGAAGCAAATGGCCTACAATGATATAAATAATAACAATAGAACTTACACAGAATGTGAAAATTAACTCAAAATATTTGACGAATTGTTCTAATTTTTTTAAACAACCCATCCTTAATAAGCAATCTCACAAGTAAGTTTAAAGATTCATTATTTTTACCAGTGGCTTGTGGTCCATAGAAAAATATACCTACCTGCTTTAAAAGAAAATTATTTGTCTGTCTTTAACTGCCACTATCTTAAATTTATGTACCTGTAAGATTCTGCCACCATAAGTCATCAGGGCCCTTCTTGACAATATCAAGGAGAATACTATGTATTTACTAGTTCTATGCCAACTCAGAATCATGTCAACTCAACACTTCTTTAAAAAGTCATTAAAAGCCATGAAAAAAATAATTTTTAAATAGGCGTTAACCCTAACCTAACGTAACCTATTTAACCATTTTTTATATTTTTTTATCATCACTCTTAATGACTTTTCTGAGGTGGTTCTGAGTTGGTTTCAATTTTATTTATAATATATTTTTATAGTTTTTATTACATTTTAATAACTTTGGTATTATTTAAAATGATTTTTGGACATTCCGACAAAGTGAAAGTTAGTTTTTTATCAGTGTAAATACTATTTTGTAGTAATATCCAATGAAATTGTTTCATAGATTCTCTTATTTCTTAGAAATAAAAATACTAATAACTTGTGTGTTAAATAACAGTGCATTCGGAGATTCGAAAAGTATTATTATACAGTTGTATTCCTATGCGATGACTGAAATGACTAGCCGCACAGCTGTAAACGCTAAGTGAACGGGTCTCCTCTTTACGTAAATGAATGGAACTCTTTCCAATGGAGCGACTTCGCGGCTGAAGCAACTCATGTTAGGCGGTTCGATCCGGATGGCGTACTTCTTCCCGAGCAGTCTAGCTGCTGAGCCGCCGGGATTGGAAGTGTTTTCATTCTATTTTGCCTTTTTTCCTGCAAGTTTTTAGCTTGAAATGAATGATTCTAAACTAATTGAGTTAGTTAATTTTCTAAATGAAATATGTCTCTGCACAAGAATATTTTGAAATCCCTCTCAATTCTCTTTAATTGCTTAAGCATAGTTACAAAATACTCTTCTTCTTCGTCTTCCTCAAGAAGATACATTACTAATAAGGTGTATCCTCCATGGCATTCACGTAGCGACTGAAAATCATTGGAAGTCGTATAGTACAAGCCAATCTTTAAGACGGGCGTGAACATGGTACGATTCATTCTTGCACAGTTATCGACTTTACAATGAGTGTAAGCGAAAGAGAAAGATGCGTAAAAATATATGTGCGATAGAGAAAGGCGTGGGCGGGGGGGCATGCCATGTTTCTGTCCATAAACTCTCGTACTGCAATGATTTCTGAACACCGTCAGGTCTTAATGTTTGGTGTGTTACTATACAAACGTTTCAGATCACGCAGCTTTAATTATTTCAGTTGTCGCAAAGGAACCTTATGGATGCGTTTATGACACCAACTATCTATCGTCTCATTGACATGCTTTTACAATTTTTTCCTTTAATATTTGGTAAATCTTTGTTATTTTGTGTATTTGCATCTTACGTAATAAATGTATTTCTTATATTATATGTTTTAAAATTATTTATTTGGAATGTTGATATTGAATGTTGGAAGGAATTTGAAATAAAAATTATTCTTACAATTATAATTCACCGCAAGGCCTGCACATCACTTCCTGCAAAAAATTGGCAATAATATTTTCACACTTACTATTTATCTGTTTTTTGAGCAAAAATAAAAATAACATTGTGATTAAAAATATTTGCAACATAAAAAGATTAATTTTTCCTGATAACAACCACTTCCCCAAACACTTTTGCAAACATCCAATATAAAACTTTTATATTGGATGTTTAATTTATTTGTATTGGATACATATTGTTGCAATCTAAGATAATAGTATCTTAGATTGCAATAATGGTCTTGACATACTTTTTTATTGGAATCTCAATATTTTTTATGTCATTGGTTGTGAAGAGAATGTTTAGATTATTCATTTTTATTTGATAATATAGAAACTTGAAATATTTTTTTCATTTTAACCTCTAGCGATTCATTTGCCGTGTTAAAGATTTGTGCCAAACGTGTATGTTCAATTTGCCTTACCGGTCAGTGGCTTAGTTGGCAATCGCGTTTGGATCGCGGCTGACTAAGTCCTCCATCTCGACACAGGCAACATTTTTCGCTTACTGTGGTGGTAGTAGGAAATTTTCAAATATTGTCAGGTTATTTGTAACTAGGGAATGTTTTCTGTCTTTTTGATAAAATAATTTTTAAAATATAATAATAATAATATTACCTCTACTAGGTTAGAGACAAAAATAAATAAAAAATCATACTAAATGATTTGTCAAGAGTTGGTATGAAATTTTTTTTTCATCAGTTACAAATATTTATTTAAGCCTATTAAAAAGGCTAAAGTATTAATATTTAGGTATTGTCTACATATTGCCTTTAACAAAAATATATATTCTTTATTTATTGAAGTTTTTTGTTGGCCACTGCTTAAACAAAATTATAATTAATATTAGTACAAAATGTTGAAGGAAAACTGAAGATTCTCTTAGCACCCCGGTGAAAGACCGCCACTCAATGTCGAAACTTTCGCTTTATTGGAATGTGTTTGGTGACCAGATCTGAATAGTTTATTGCACAAATCCAAAGCTTATCTCATTTTTTTAACGAATGTTAAATTTGTAATTTGAATAGTTCCACCACCGGGACCCGGGGCTTGTTGGACTCCTTGCTTCTGATGCTATTCCCCCGGGGCAGCAGATCTACTTTGGTATCATCGCAGATGGAATTCACACTCACCCCGCAGCCCTGCGCATCGCTCACAGGACCCATCCTGACGGTATGCTGTTTTTTTTACTTTGGCCAACCCATAGATAATAGAAACAACTCTCATTCGCTCCGCCGTTTCTAGAGTCAGCGCAGTTTGGTTGTAACTTAGCAACATTCGGCATGCTTCCATGCCATATCTCCTCTTGTTTCTATTATCTATGTGCTAACCTTAGCGTAACAATAATAATAACACTAGAAAGACAGGGTAATTGAATGTGTATACATACCTACAAAGACCACAACCATCATTTTGAATGTTAAATGATGTAATCTTATGATAACAAATTAATAAAGGCATGATTAATGAAATTTTGTATTCTGTTAAGGGAACGTAGCCATACTACGTGACACGTTTAGGGGGGGGGGGGGGTCTTCAAAATGTCACCCTCCATACAAATGAGCGGCGGGTTGCTTAGGTTTTTGGTCACCGGGGGGGGGGGGGGTTAAAAATTGCAAAAAGTTGGTCACGTAGTATGGGTACGTTCCCTAATTTAGGTGCACATTTAGTACAAACATTTGTTTTTTAATAATACTCAATTCACTTTCCGCAAACAGCTTTTTTACAATTGTCACACTTTATATTAGTAAAGTTTTTCTTTAAAAAAAATTATAAATTAGAAGTTAAATAGAAAAAAATTTAGAAAATTTTATTTTCTGGTTCCTTTTCTACCAGTTCTTCAGGAATAAAGACAAGTGGACCGGCTCTGGTATTTGTGTATCATGCCCTCAGTTCTCCAATAAACTGGTATTGTATATCGTCGCCCACATTATAACACCGCATATCTCAAAAAATATGTCTTTTTTTTTCGAATTTCTTTTAAAACCACGCATGTGCCATGGTTTGAATCGTCAACAATGTTTTGACCAATCACCGCTCCTTTTAAGACGGGTCTCTTCCGACCGAAATCATGAACATAAACATGAATGTTCGCTTGATCATCACTATAAACATACGTGGCCTTGAACAATTCTTGTTCGAAATTGCTGTGTTCAAGCTTACCATGAGCAATGGAAAACATTCCCATCCCGGGTGGACCGGGAAGGCAGGCAGGGCCTGCGGGGGGATTAGTTCATTTTTTTACCGCAGCTGCGCTAGTCAGTCGGGTTTTGGGGTTATGTCAACAGCACGAGCCTAATAATTATGACTTTACATTGTGTAATAATCGATATTAGTCAGAAATCTGTTTTTTTCTCTCTGATTTAGCATCTCTTATTCATCAGAACTCATTTTGACAGTTATATAGACGTCAAACGTCAAAGTGCGTACGCGTGAATACGTCTTTACCACAGACTACTTGCCAAATTGTGGGCAGCCGTGCACACTTGGCCCTAATCTTTCAACCATGTTTTAACAAACAGAGGAGACGGAAAACAAAAAAAATTTATAGTGATGTTCAAGCGAACGTTCATGTTCATGGTGGAGGTCGCTGGCGTCACGCCTTTATAAGTTTTGTAACAAATTAATTGGTACTTGTCAATGATTAGCAGTAAATGTTTTTACAGAAGTTTTATTTAGTAACACGAATAAAATTATAATATTTTTTTTAACCATCAAAGTTGAATAAAATATTATATATTTCTCGCATAAAAACAATGTGTTTCTCAGTCTTTTTTGTGTATTACACCTCAAATGTAGTGTCCGACCGAAACTAGTTTTAATGGCCGAAACCGAAACCGAAACTTACATATAAGGTCATGTTTTCGCAGAAAAAAAATTGTCAATCTTAATCAATCAGTCTTTATTTTTAAATCATACGAGTATATTAATCATTCAGTCTCTGATATTTGAAATAAAAATAAACATAACATTTATCACTCCTTATTTCAAATAAATTATGTATGCTTTTTGAAATCGTAATCGTAAATCGCTTCGTAAATAATATTTTAAAAATGAAATAGTAGGTATTACCTATTTGAACATTATTAACAAATAACATAAAATAAAAGGTAGAAAACAAAATTACTTTTTTTAAACCTAATTTGTTTAGGTACACTAAACAAAAACAAGACGAGTGTGCTTTAGGCCACACAACTGAAGTAAAACTTAACTAACTTATAAAAGAACACATGACATTGGGGTGACATGTGACATTGGGGTGACATATGACCATGGGGTGACCTATGCCCCTGGGGTGACCTATGCCCCTGGGGTGACTTACGACCGTGGGGTGACCTATGACCATGGAGCGACCTATGACCTTGGGGTGACCTACGACCTTGGGGCGATCTATGACCTGGGGGTGACCTATGACCTTGGGGTGACCTATGACATTGAGGTGACATTGACATTGGGGTGACGTATGACACTGGGGTGACATATGACGATGGGGTTACCTACGACCATGACCTTGGGGTGACCTACGACCTTAGGGTGACTACGATCTTGGGGTGACCTACGATCTTGGGGTGACCTATGGCATGGTTATTCAATAAATGATTCCTTGTGCTCGCACCTCTCTCTCTTGCCCCTACAGTAATATACGAAACGTAACTCTCTCTCTTTCTATCTTCACTAACTTATATCTCCCTCTCAACTTCAAGCGTGCGTAAAGGCCCGACCATTCGCCTCGCCCGACCACTGTTCGCATCGATCACCATTCGCATTGATTACCGTTCGCATAACACTTTTCGTAATGCATTCACCAGCTTACTCCCCAAGTCAAGCGTTCGTAAAGGCCCGACTGTTGGCCTCGCCAGATCACCATTCGCATCGATTATCGTTCCCAACGATTACCGTTCGCATCACACTTTTTCGTAACGCATTCACCAGCTTACCCCCCAAGTCGAGCGGGCGTAAAGAAGTTTTACTTGAAAATAATTTGTTATAAAATTAAAACAAACACTTTGAGCCTTACTAAAAAAAACCACAGCACGCCCGATAACCTGTGTTGCCGCAGCAACATGAATAAAACAAAAATACACTTTAACACGATAACATTACTAATAAGGTTTGTTCTTAAAATGTATTTTAAATCTGGCAACAATGTAATTTTTTATAGTCTAAGTACTAAATTGTTTGTTTTCCTTCATAACCGCTAGGTGGCGGCGGCTGCGCATTCGTTGTTCGCGCTCATAATAATAATAATATTTGGATGATTTATATAGCGCCGTTTTTGTGAAAAATCACCTCATATCATAAATGAACAATTTCGCTTTGCGGATGTGTGTACAATATTACATCAATTTCTAAATATGACTAATTTACTCCTTTATTTATATAATTGATATATTTTCCGTATTTTTTGTGGTTTTTCATAAGTTTTAGTCAAGTTATAAAACAATAATCGTACTTTGAAAATTGAAGTGTCAAAAACTATTTTATATGATACATGAAAATTCAAATTTACATTTAAAGGATTTTATTTTACGAGAATTTTATGAAAGTGGTGTTTTTTTAAATAATAATATCTAATACATGCGTTCCTAAATGTATCAAAGAAATTAACGTCTTTAGAGATGCAAGAAATCTGTTATAAAAGCCGGTATAATTTTTAGGTTAGTTTTTTAGCAATAAAAAAAACTTTGAAATTTTTTATTATTTTTTTATTGTATGCACGAGGAAAAAGTGAGGTGATAGTTTTCTTCCAAATTTATTATATAAAAGGACTGTGTTTTTGAAATTTTGATTTTTTTTAATTTCTCTACATTTTAGTCAAAAAAAATTTGGTAAGAAATTTTTTTCCATTTATTTCCGAGTTTGAATCTTAAAATATGTCAGTTTTTGAAAACTAAACTGTATTTCAAATACACAAATCTAGAAGGTAATTTTATCTTATTTTCATAAATGGTATTTGTTTTTACGACACCTTCAAAAATAAGAAATATATAGAACATTCAAAATACTTTGGAAAAATTCCAAATTTCGTTCGGACATCAATCGTTAAAACAGAGATAAACTACCCTCTCAGGCCATGTAAACAATGTGTATTTCTTTCAATGAACAAATTTTTAATTAGTAATGTTTTCACATCCGCGGCCGTTTGTCAATTGAATAAAATTTTCACTGGGTTTTTTAGTAAGGAAAATTTTGCCGAGATATTTTTTTATAATCTTTTTATTAATTAACCATCACATGCACAAGAAGCCACCTTTGACTTCCAGCTCTTATGAAATATTTACGAGTCATTTAATCAATTATATCCAAATCATCTTTCGTAGAATTAAAAAATTCAGTCATTTCTGAAAAAATTATGGCATCCCCAATTGGGATATTATACAAGGTTGAAGGTAGAGAGGAAAGAAAGGAGATGGGTAAGAGAAAGGAAGTACCTGGTCATTCAGATCTGGTCATCATGGAAGGTGGTGGAAACCAACTCGGCTTAATGACCCTACCCGTCACATTGACGGCAACAATCTTTGTAGGTATAAATCGTTATATTTCAAGAAGTAAATAAGATACGAAAAGTGAAAAAAAATTAGATGAATGCGATAAATATTAGGCAAAATATAGTCATATTATGTTGGGCAGCCATCAAAATGATGGCTACGGTCTTTCTAAGGTTAAACTGAATTCAGATACAGAAACTTTTTTGGAACACCAACAGTTCATTAAGTTGAATTTACTCATTCTGCTCGTAAAAATAAATCAGTTATTTTGTTGTTTTCCAGGTTTGGTTCTAGTAAGTGACGCAATTTCCGCTTTGGGACTGGCGGAGGGGCTGCATCATATAGGTCAATTGGAAATAGAAGTTAGGGGAGGCCAAGCTTACGTTGCCAACACCAAAACCCTGTGCGGAAGTATCGCCGCCCTGGACGAATGTGTCAGAGTCTTCCGCCAATCAACAAACTGCTCCACCGAGTACGCTCTGGAGGCCGCCTCTCTACATCCAGCGCAAACATTAGGAATACAAAATAAAAAAGGATCTCTCTCGTTTGGTGCAGATGCAGATTTCATATGCTTGGGCCAAGATTTAAGTGTTTGGTCGACGTGGATTGCAGGAGAATGCGTCTTTGAAATAAATGACAAAGAAAAATGTTCTACGCAAATATATTAATTTTTTTTTGCAAATAATAAATTAACAATATATTAATTTAGGTATTTTTAAAGCAAACCTATCAATTTAATAAATAAGGAGCACAATGAAATAATATTGTTATGTTGTATAATATAATCATTCCCATATATTGGTAAAATCTCATTTTGGAATGGGATTTTAGGTGATGGATTTGTAATGATAACATAACAATCGTTTAACCAAGTGCCTGGAATAATAGAATACATTTTAGTTTTTATACAATTGATTATGGTTTTATTATTCAAACACGCCTTTGTTTTATTACAAACAGAATAGATAACATTTATTATGTGTTGTAAGTATTTGTAATCATTTTTATTGCCCCTAACTTAGTGGACAATTTTGTAAATCGTGCTTTTATATTCTAGAGGAAATCCATTACCTATTTTTTAGGCCTCATTATTAGCCTTGCTATTTATTCTTAAGTTGCCTTTTTGGGTGAATTTTTGTAACTACGTACATATAGAATTCCTGGGTTCGAGTCCTAGTTGCAACCGTTACCTTTTTATTTTTCTGTAATTGTTCTTTTTTATATATTCGTTTAAATTTATTAGTATTATATACAGGGTTGTCTTAAACTAGGCTGGGGCCCTTGGGCACACAAGAATTTAGGGCCCTTTTGGAAAGTAAAAAAAGCGAATTATAATAACATTTTTCTACTAAGTATGACCATTTTTTATAGGTAATCAAATACAGTATGATGTAATATGTCATTAATGATATTAGAATACTGCTGGTTGTTGGTTACGATTACGATAACGGTTTCTTTCGGGATTTCTGTTAAGCAGAATCTTCCATTAAATCTATTTTTTACGGATATCACTTTCTATGCACATAATTGACAAATTACTCAGTCGTTCTTGTAACATGTTTGTTCGCAATTCATTTTTTATTCTCTTAAGCTGCGAAAATGACCGCTCTCCACTATAATTGGTAACCATTAGGCAAAGGAATATTCTTGTAGCAATTTCTATGTTTGGAAAAGTTTCTTCCAATTTATCTGATTTTATTAGGTTACGTAAGGTAAATCCGCTGATTGCTTTGCTATGTTTTTTTTTAATATTGGCTTAAATGAAAACATTCTGTTTTGATCTGCATTAATGTCTTCATGATAAAATTCTGCGAATTCTTTGCATTTTTTGGTCAACTCACCAGATTCGATTGTTGTTAACTGACAAAGAAAACTAAATCGTCTATCAATTTCTTGGTATGCTGCCGAACGTTTTTTTTAATGTGTATTTAATGTGTCAATTATGGGAATGAAAGTATCTACACGAAATTTTTCCTTGCCTCTCAACTGTGCAGTCTCTGATGATCCTTCAAAAAAAGTGATGCGTGTGCTGCGAAATCTTTTTCTTTCAAATGTATCTTTGTAGTCAGCATATGGATTTTTTTTCTTTAGCAGCCGTTTCGTATTGATCAAAATTATTGCGTGCGGTATTGACATAACTGATCAGAGATTTGTAAAGTTTCGTTACAACGTCCATGGTCATAGTGCTATTCTGTAGACTTGTTTTATTCATAACTCCCAAAAGATCATTCCATATTTCCGTTAGAAGAGCAGTCTCAAATTTTCCCATTTTTTTGCTAGGCTTTGGGCTTCCTTTCTAGTGTCTCCTGGTTGATTGATGTCACTTACGATTGAAGACAATCGCTTCAGAAATATTTAAATTACCATTTTGCAAAGCATTAATAGCATTGGCGCGTGCAGACCATCTATTTTCCGAAAGAGACTTCAGGACTCTATTTGCACCTAAATGCTCTGTCAAAATTTTCCATCGTTTAGTCGAAGCCGAGAAAAAATTGAACAATTTTTGTACAAATTGAAAGAATGTTACTGCTTCAGTAACACACTCAACAGCCTAAACACCCACTAAATTTAGTGTATGTGCCGCACATGGAACGTAAATCGCAAATTCGCAAACTTCTTTTATTCTTGACTGAACACCAGAGTACTTTCCAGACATATTTGATGCATTATCGTAGCTCTGCCCACGACAATCTTTTATAGGAATATCAAGGCTTTCAAAAAAGTTTAAAATGATATCTGCTATATATTGCGCATCATGTTCATCCATAGGCAAAAATTGCAAAAATCTCTCAATAGGCTGTCCGTCTTTTACGTATCTAACTATGAAAGTCAGTTGGTCAACGTGGGACAGATCTGGCGTAGAATCTACGCTAATAGAGTAGTACTTTGCTGATTTAAGTTCTTTGACAATGGTTTTCAAAACTTGCTGTCCCATTAAATTAATGAATTCATTACAAATATTTGCCGACAAATATGACGTACTTCCTTTTCCACGATTTCCGCAGTTTTGTATGTGATCAGCAAGAAAAGGATCAAATTCACTAATCAGTTCTAAGCATCCCAAATAATTCCTATTATTTTGTGATCCTAATGTCTCATTATCACCACGAAAAGCAATACCTCTTGAAGCCAAAAATTTCATTACTGCAGCAATCCTCCTAAGCACATTCTTCCAACAGTTAATTTCTGTATTATATTGTGACGGCAACTCAGTATCAATTCGTCCAGTAGTTTTCATTCTTGCAACATAACATAATTCATCATAAATTCCCTATGCTGTAAACTGTTCTCACGCTCTATCAATAAGTTACTTATATGCTTCCAATCTTTATATCCATTAGTAGAACTTAAATTATGTCCAGTACCAGTAGTGGTATTAAATAGACGGCAGCAATAACAGTATACAGATTTCTTTGCTGGTGAATAAAGGAGCCATTTTCTTTCTAAAGACTCACCATTCGTCAATTTACGAATAAAAATATTTTTAATCAAGTATCTAGTTTTCGTTTTACCATTTGAATCTGGAAAACTGAGAAGTTTCGGAGAAGTCACTATTTTTATTTTGGAAAAACTCTGGCCCTTTTCGGATCCAAATATCACGGACTTCTTCCGGTAAAATGTCGTCACAGTAAGTACCAGGGTCAAGAGACACAGATACATTCTCTAAGCTTGCAGTTATTAATTCACAGTGGCTTGAAGTCGATGGTTCAGCATCTTATGTGTGTTTGTCATTTTCGTCACACGTAACCTCTTTTTCCTGGTGATATTCAGAGGCACTTTTGTCTTGCGGTGATGAGAATGAACAACCCCTCGGCTTATTTGTTTCTTCAACCGTAAAAAACGAAGTGAGCTTTGGAAGTTTTCCGTTATTTCTTTTTGAGCTATAACTTTTTTTCTTTTTTGTGAACCACTTAAGAGTGTGTTATAGGGGCAGAATGGTTATTTTCTGAAAAACAGCTCTCTAAAACGGCTTAATACTACCTTTCAAGTGTCATTCTCGGACCTGATATTTTTTGTTACCAAATAATGGACCTTTATTTTTCAATCTGCTTATTTTTTTTTGTAATTGATGTAGGCATTCGACCATGAAAAATAAAAACATTGATACACCATACAACCCATTTTTTAAACTTAAATCTATGATTGTCGCATTAATAATGATTTTACACAATATTTTTAATTTAAAATATGTACATAATACATACATCTGTAGAAGTACGGCCTCTTATTATCGTTATTATATCTGTGGATATTAACAATTAAATAAATACTTCATTTTACACCAAATTCTATCACACTCCAGAGCTTTTAACTCATTCCGGGCTAGAATCTCCCGTTGATAGGCGTTGAAACTATACGCTCCTCGTTTTATAGTCTATATATTTTGAAAATGCCCTCAAAATGTTTCATTAATGGCTCTAAACGTAGAATACCGACTCACTTGAAAGATTGCAACAATATCAGGAAGCTACAAAAACAGTAAGTAATCACAAATTGTCTTTTTTCGTGTAAATATTGTGCGTGATGTACTTTTCAACGGATGAATGTCCAAACGTGTAAAAATATAACATTGCCTGTGCATTTTTTCCTGTAGGTTAGTACGAAGTTCATGTCTATTGGCAGCTGGCTTGTTTTGTTCCACACGCACACTTCGACGCGAGTCGCGCCGTGCAGAAAAGTAAAGACCGATAGGTTTACAGCGCAGTTCACTATGAGACTTTTCTGCGCGGCGGCCTTAAGCGGGCGCGGAACTCGGTCGCTCCGAAGTGTGGGAGATGCTATTAAATGTGTACACATACATAGCTATAATATACGTAGCACGGCCGGTGTTTCGGCAAGACATAAATTTCGCCGCAATTTTGTGCACGGTGTTTGGTAATAAATACAAAAATTTATTACCGTTTATTACTGTTTATTTATTTTTATCTAAAATTTCAAATGAAGTGAATAATGTTTAATGTACATGGTGTTTGAGAAATAGACAAAAAAAAAATTAAAGGAAATTAACAAAAATATCGCCTTTCTGCGTATAAATACGTAACCATTCACACACACATTGTCAAATCAAAGAAATTCTATATATGTTTTGTGTCGTAAAGTTCCAAATAATAATGTTATTTTTCTATTTGTAGATCAAAACATGATTTATCCATGGCAGCCGGAAAAAATACTCCAAACAAGGTATGCTTCAAATAACAAATGAATTTGAGTGTGTCGGAGTCTCGGGAGGGGGGAGGGGGGGGGGAGGAAATTTTTCGTCTTAATTCCTTAATATATTTTTTTGCTTTTTTATTTAGGAAAAAATACAGCAAGAACACCAACATACGATAGAACCAAATGAGCCTACCGTAAATATTGCACACAAAGGACCAAACTTGGAAGATTTAGAGCACGAGGATATTCTTGTTGGATCATCAGCCACTTCTGTCGAAAAGGTACTTTTATTTACATATTTTATTTAGGTAACCTATTTACGTATATTCCTGATATATCGGAACATTTGTTACATGCACCTGCGTTGGCCCTCTTAAAATATATTGTCGATGGGCGGGAATTTTTTTGAATTTTTATGATTTTTACGACACGTGTTCCCAACATCGTGATAATAGGTTTGTATTTTATCAAAATTTATATTAACAATCTCAAAATCAGATTGAATAGCATGGTAATCAGTTTTTATTTCTACATTGTTTAGGAGCAAAAAAACAGTAATTCTTTGGCGAAATTACCTGTGACCGAAGACCAAGGATGGAGCTGTGAAGAATCGGAGCAGGAGCTTACTATTGAAGAGGTGATAGAAGAAAGCGATGATATTTGCATAGAAGGGCGGAGAGTAGTACAATTTGATTATTTTTTTAAACAACTCCAATATATTAGTCAACATGATTCCCTTTTTAACTGCAATTTAAAGCATTTACGAATTACCTCAGAAAATAGAAATGGTTTGAATTCTACATTTAATTTAAAATGCGTGTTATGTGGTAAAACTTTTAAACTTAAAACATCCGAAAGCCTACAAGAAGGCATTGGCATCAACGAATCTTTTGTGTCGGGAATAATGAGCATAGGATCGGGTTATTCGGGCATGGAAGAGCTATGTGCTACCCTTGAAATTCCGTCCTTATCTATTGCTGGATATGGAAAATGCCATAAGAAGGTTTGTGAATGGTGGGAGAAAACCAAATTTACCAGTATGGCTGCGGCAGCCGACGAAGAAAAAAAACTGGCTATTCAAAGCGGTGATGTTGACGAAAACGGGACGCCGATGATCACTGTAGTAGCTGATGCGTGTTGGTCCAAGCGATCTTATAAAACCAACTACTCCGCCCTCTCAGGAGCTGCTACGATTATCGGTTACCGCACAAAAAAAATTATTTACATGACAGTTAAAAACAAGTACTGTACAACCTGCGCAAGAGCTATAAATTTGAAAATTCCTATGCCCGAGCACACTTGCTTTAAAAATTATGTTGGTTCGTCAAGCGGAATGGAAGCTGAAGCAATTTTAGACGGCTTCCAACAATCGATGAGTATGTACGGTCTTATATATTCAACCCTCATTGCCAATGGAGACTCCAGTACTTATGCCAGAAATAAAAACAGTCACCCGTATCCCTATATTACAGTACAGAAAATAGAATGCTCTAACCACTTAATTCGAAACTACAGCAATCAAATTGAAAAAATTACAAAAGATACTGGCTTTCCTTTGGAGTTCAGAAAAATTATTTCAACCAACAAACTTCGTCTTAGGAAGGCGGTAGTCGGAGCTGCAAATTACAGGATGCAATCAAATAGTGCTTTGGACCAAAAAATTACCGATTTAAGGAAAGATTTATTAAATGGACCCAAACATGTTTTCGGTGAACATAAAGATTGTTTACCATACTTCTGCAAATTTAAACTTGATCCGAATAAAATATTAGATTACAATCACGTTCCACAGTTACAAAACAATATTATATTTTCAAAAATTATGGACGCTAATTCTCGGCTTGTCAGTAATGCCCGAAGTCTAGTATATTGTTTAGACAGTAATATTGTTGAGAGTTTTAATGGAGTTATTGCAAAATTTATTGGCGGAAAAAGAATAAATTATTCTTTAAAACAGTCCTATATGGGTCGTTGTGCAGCTGCAGTAGTTTCTTTCAATTCCAAGCGACCTTATTATTCTTTACATAAGCAGATTTTCAACAGAAGTCCTAGTAATTTTTTAAAACGGTTAGAATTGAAAAGAGCAAAAAGAAGAATGGCTTCTAAAACAAACGATAAAAGATCTTTACGAAAAAAACAAGGGAGACATTTGCTTACAAAATCGGGAGCACCTGATAACCATTATGGCGAATTGTGAATTGCGAAAAAACGGATATGGAACAAGATGCATATGAATGTGCTAAGGCAGAATTCTTAAAGCTACTCGACATTTCACAAAGTGAAAAGAAGGCAGTCGAAAGACGAACTGTCTTACAGTCTGATAGCGGGGAGTGGTTTGAACGCAGAAGAAACATGTTAACAGCTTCTTTATTTGGTAATATCTGTAAACGAAGTCAATCCATTAGTTGTGCTAATTTAGTCAAAACAATATTATACGGCCGCTCTCTAGATAATATAAAATCTATTCAATATGGTAGGGACCATGAGCAAGTTGCAAAAAGGCAACTTTGCATTCAAGAAAATATTGTCGTCGATGACTGTGGGTTATTTATTGATGATATTTTCCCGTTCTTAGGAGCCACCCCAGATGGTTTGGTAAATGACAGTACAATATTAGAAATTAAATGTCCGATTTCTGCTAGTGGGATGCTATTTGAAGAAGCAATAGCAAAAAAAAAATAACTTTCTGGAAGCAAGATAAAAAAAACAATTTTTTTTTTACAAACACAAATCACAACTGGTATTATCAAGTACAGGGTCAACTTCACATTTCCAAAAAGACTGTATGTATTTTTGCCGTCTGGTTGGGTGAAGCAATTCCATTAAAAATAGAATTAATTAAACGAGACAACAAATTTTGGGGAGAAAAAATGGAAAGCAGATTAAGTACTTTCTTTATGGATTGTTTATTACCAGAAATTATAGATTCAAGATTTAAAAGATCTATGCCCATTCGTGACCCACAATATATTATGTCCGCCTTGGAGAAAAAAAGAAAAGCAGCGACACTAATTAGAACAGAAAAAATTAAGAAATGCAAGAAAAATCTATTACGGGATATTGAAACTAATGTAAACTAATGAAACACGGAATGTATTGCATTGTACTACTCTGCGTACATCCGATTGCGAGGAAACTTTGGTGAGTTGTTGTGTGCATGCCCGCGATAGTTTCTGTATATGTAGTGAGTTCTGGCATCATGAAATTATGCGTTGCTAACCGTTCGTCTGATTGCGTTGACACTTTGGGGATTTAATGTGTACATACCCGCGATGGTTTCTATATATGATAGCGAGATCTGGCGTCATGAAAATGCATTACTAAACCGTTCAACCGATTGCGAGGAAACGTTGGTGAGTTGTTGTGTGCATGCTCGCGATGATTTCTATATAGAGGGTGTCCCAAAAGAAAGTTGATATTTAGTGGATCGATTTTAAAAAAAGTAAGGGTTCTGTCGAAAAAATGTTTATTAAATGCTAAAATACACAATTTGGGAATTTATTTCTGAAAAATAATATCGTCCAAATATAAACCCTCACGTTCGCGGCATTCATTTAATCGAAGAGTAAAATTTCTTATGACGGCTTGCCAGGTAGGCTTCGTGATGGCTGCCATTTCGTGACGGATATTTTCTTTTAATTGCATCAGGGAAGTCGGATTTTTTGTGTACACTTTAGATTTGAGATAACCCCACAGGAAAAAGTCCATAGGAGTTAGGTCAGGACCACGAGGAGGCCAATTTATTTCACCTCTCCTGGAGATCAATTTGCCAGGTAAAATTTCACGAACTCATGGCAGAGACGTATTGGACGTATGTAATGTTGCTCCGTCTTGCTGAAAAATTGCGTTCACACAGAAAGCAAAACAAATATCAACTTTCTTTTGGGATACCCTATTTATATATATATATATACATATATATAGTGAGTTCTGGCATCATGAAATTATGCGTTGCTATCGTTCATCCGATTGCGATGACACTTTGAGGATTTGATGTGTGCATGCCCGCGATGGTTTCTATATATAATAGTGAGCTCCGGCGTCATGAAAATGCGTTACTAAACCGTTCATCCGATTGCGAGGAAACTTTGGTGAGTTGTGTGCATGCCTGCGATGGTTTCTATATACAGGGTGTTAAGGGACGTACTTGACTTACTTTAACCAGTGATTCCTGACATGATTTAGAGTAAAAAATGTAAAAAAAAAATTGTCTCCGGTGACATTTTTCATGTTTTTTTTTCTACAAAAATGTAAAAAAATTGCAGTTGTTGGATAGTTGGAGGGGTGGTTAGTGGTTGGTCTGTTACTCAGCTGAGTGACCAGTGACGACATGCGGAAGAATTTTTTTTTGTTTGATTTGAAAGAAAAAAAAAGTCACCGGAGACCAAAATTTCATTTACATTTTTTACTCCAAATAATGTCAGGAATCATTGGTTAAAGTAAGTCAAGGACGTCCCTTAAAATCCTGTATATAGTGAGTTCTGGCATCATGAAATTATGCGTTGCTAACCGTTCATCCAATTGTGATGACACTTTTGGGGATTTTATGTGTGCATGCCCGCGATGGTTTCTATATGTATACATATAATAGCGAGCTCTGCCTGGAATTCGCTAGTTCTGGAATAAACGATTTTTATTATATGTATGTTTTATTATAATAAAGAGTGTCGCTGCAGTTTTGTCATGGTTTTCTGCAGCCTTGCACGACAGCTACTGCCATGATTTAAAAAAAATATTGTGTAGTTGTACTAAATAACACAGAATAAATATATAAATAAAAAAGAAACTTTCTTTTATTTCTCGAAGTCAATATTATTAATGATGTTATTAATATTTATAGATATTCTATCAAATATACGTTTAGAATTTGGGGATAGTAATAATAATGATGAATTCTAGAAAATATATAGTTTAAAAAACAATAAACAACTGAATATTTAGAAGTTAAATTTAAAAAAAAAACTTCACTCCAAATGTGAACCACGAGATTCCAAACGCTTTTTATAATGTAAGCCTATGTGGAAGGACCAAGAACAAGCAAATGATGAAACATTTATAAAAAGGATCATACTAGATATTCTACCAACAGAATAAGTTCCATAAACAAACCACACTTTGTTATTGGTTTGCTTTTACTTCGTTATTTAAAAATACTGTGCTTGGATGTACATAACGCAAGTATAATGTTGACCTTTTGAAATCTGGGAAGACACCCCTACTGCCATCTAGCGATGTAAAAATAAACACATTTTGACAGTTTACGAAATGTTCCGAGGAATTATATACGCTTAAATATGTTCTTTTCGACTTAATGAAATAATGTTTAAACGAACAAATCAAAACTTCTGTTAATCTTACTCAATTTTAAATATCAAATGAAACAAAATAACGCCACTCACTCCTATCAGACTGAAAGTTTAACCTGTCGTGGGTCGGGCCTCAGGGGGCCCCTTTTTCCTAACAAAGCACCACTTTGAATTTTGAATTGAATGTTTTGTGGATTAATTTTGAGTTATCATATATTTTATTGACCGAAACACATTCCTGAAACAATATACTATGTACCAAAATAACATTACTTGCATTAATTTCATAAATTAATAGGTTTTACGATGTTTTTGTCAAGTATCACGCATCAGATTTGCATCGTGGCAAATTTGACATTTCGATTCCAAAGATAAATTATTTTAAAATATTCTGGTGGTGTCAGGTGAATGAAACTAGTGGCTACATCATTAGTGATATTGGCGCAAGCGATTCTGACCTTGTTCTTTATACAAATTCTGTACACAGAAGGGTCAAAATCGTATTTTAAACAAAAAAAACTAATTTTTTTCCGCGTGCATGCGCACACACCGCCCGCATTTTCGCATCTTGCGAGAGAAATTGTCGGTCCTTCGGGCACGGGCACGGGCACGGGCCCCGTGTGCCCTTATGGTGAAGACGGTATTGATTACATACTTTCTCAATGGCAGAAATATTTATTTTAATATTTTTTTGCCAAAAGGAGTCAAAACAAGTTAAGAATGAAAAATAAATTTTAAATTGACTGGTCAGAGGCTGAGTTGGCATCGCAAATGGGTCCCACCCAGGCGTTGTGAGTTCAATTCCTCAGCTAACCGAAGTCCTCCATCACGATCCTAGGAAAATTGTTCCGCTTAGTGGGAATGACTCGCAATCTGGGAATGTTTGTATTTCTTTAAAATGTACATTGCAATAAATTATTATGTCTACCTCCAACCCTTCTAAAAATAGTAGGATTGAAAATTAATATACAAAAACATTATTCGCAATGCATTCAGACTGCTTTTGAGCTTTTATTGTGATTGTTCAGGTTAGACATTTTTATAAAGCAATTTGTATTTTTATATATGTATAAAATATTAACTCTAAACTAATAAACCCTTTTGTTATGTCAATGTGTTTTTCTAAGCACAGATTCTCAAACTTATTTTGACAATTTGGAGATTTAAAAAATCTAGTAGGTACTTGCAACGTAATAATATTTTTAAATTTACTTGTATAACGAATCCAAGGTATGTGAAAAATATATTTTGTGTTTAAAAAAAATACAAAATATGATTAACAACTGTGGATGTAAAAAAGACTTTTTAACCTGACAAGCTTAAGGTTGGGTGTGGTACACCCAGACCAAGATAAGTCGATTAATATTTTAATAGCGAATTATTATTATACTCTGCGCGCCTAAGTAGCTGCGTGGGGGGAGGTAAGGAAACGACAAGAAACGAGAATTTAGTCATCCACCAAACAGTGAGGCTGATAAAAGGCGCCAAATTCGTCGGTGGGTGAATTTTATTTGTCCAACAGACCATTTTAGTTTTTGTTCAATCTCAACTTTAAAATTCAAAATAAAGTATAAAAAATTATATTTAATCACTTAACTAAGAATAAGGAACTCCGGTGAAAAATATTATGGCTTTAAAAAATATGTTCATATAGACCAATGAACGCTGATTCTGAATATATACGTTTTATTTAATAATATTAAACGCAGAGTTTTTAAAAAATTATTAAAAAATCCATTTTTCATCAGGTCTTAGAAACACGCCGTCATGTTGGTATTATTAAAATGTTTAGTGGTGACGTCACCGTAAGGTCATTGTATGGGAATGTAGGTATGACACAAGCCATCGTATTAATTTATTCGTTTATTTACATACTTTTTTTTTTGTTATTAGTTTTTGGGGTATTATGCCGTGTTGCGCTACCTCCTTCTTTAGCCAACGTTTCGGACAGCGTTGCAGTGTCCATCATCAGGGCAGATGTGTAAATAGTTAGGGGTGATGTTTGTACTTATCTACTTGGGAGCGATACCGTGTCGCCAGCTCCACTCTACGAGCTGGCGCTACAATATACTTCAACATGTTTTTTTGCATTTAGAACTGTCAATTACCGGATACCAAGAACTATTGAGTTTAGCTCCGTCGTCTCTATTAATATTTATAGGATTTTTGTGAATTTCAATTGCCTCCGTAATCAGGCGTGCTCTATGAGTTTTGGGTCTTCCCAGGATTTCAGGAACAAATCCAAAGTAATGGTCGGTTTCAATTAAATGCTCGGCGATTGCCGATTTGTCAGGGTGGCCAAGTTTACACGCTCGAAAGTATTCCGATATCCTTTTGGAGATCGTCCACTCTGTCTGGCCCACATAGACCTTATTACATCCGGAACAGCTGAGTTTATATACTCTATCTGTTTCCAGAGGAAACTTGGTCTTTGCAGGCCTCAAAAAGTCTTGTATTTTTGTCGTGGTTCCGAAGACAGTCTTGAGGCTTTCTTTTTTCAATAGCCTGGCAATTCTGTCTGTCACATTGTGAATGTAAGGCAGGAAAGCGCAGCCCTTTGACTCTTGTTCAATTCTGTCTTCGGTTGGTGCAGATTTGGCTCTTATGATTTGCCTTGTCTGCCTTACTGGGTAACCGTTACGCTCCAGTGCATCGGTCAGTTTTGTAAGTTCTGCTCCGATTTTTGTTTCTTCACATATTCTGGTCGCTCGGGTCACCAATGTATGGATAAGTCCTCTCTTCTGCGCAGGGTGGTGATGGGAATCAGCATGTAGATACCGATTTGTATGAGTTGGTTTTCTATACACTGTGTGTCCTAGACTACATACCATCTTCTTTTCGCATCACCTCCACATCTAGAAAAGGTAGGATCTTAGAGTCATTTTCCAGCTCCACTGTGAACTTAATTTTAACGTGGAGTGAGTTGAGATGGTCCAGAAATTCGTTCAGTTTCTCTGTTCCATGAGGCCAAATGGCGAAGACATCGTCGACATACCGCCACCATACTTTGGGAACAGCCGAAGCTTGTGTCGAGTGCCACTTCCTCAAATTTCTCCATAAAGAAGTTGGCGACAACGAGCGACGACGGCGGAGACGAGAGACGACGGAGACAACGAGAGACAACAGAGCTAAACTCAATAGTTCTTGGTATCCGGTAATTGACGGTTACATCAAGGCTAAACGCAAAAAAACATGTTGAAGTATATTGTAGCGCCAGCTCGTAGAGGAGTGGAGCTGGCGACACGGTATCGCTCCTAAGTAGATAAGTACAAACATCACCCCTAACTATTTACACATCTGCCCTGATGATGGACACTGCAACGCTGTCCGAAACGTTGGCTAAAGGAGGTAGCGCAACACGACATAATACCCCAAAAACTAATAACAAAAATATTTTTGGCTGTGAAAATCTAAAATTGTATTTACATACTGTTTATAGAGATTTAGTTGTTGTGTTTATTGAAACATTATTTAGGCCTAAATAATGTTTCAAAAATTAAGGTATCTCTTATTAGTTTATCTCTATTATTGAAAATATTCAAAAACTACTGCACAAAAAAAATAGTAATGCTACTTCTATGGAGAATACTTCGAACACCAAATTTCAAAATGGTGGCAGTTGATCAGCTGATTGCCTGATCCTATAGTAACTTTTCAGGAGTGATGACTTCACACGATTCACTATACATACTGTGGTTTTCTGGGGATCTTGAAAAATTAAAACTTTGACAATTATTTTAACTATTAAAAATAAATAAATAAAAATGCAGTTATTTAAGTTAGAAGGTCCTTTATTCATTAAAAAAAATTGGACTGGAGTTCTATTATTTAAACTAATGAGACCAAAGATATTGAAATGTAATAGATGTGCTATCTGCAGTTTTTACTAGGTGGGACTGCGCTTCCGGGTGTCGCCGATATTGTTCACCAATTAACAAATAAACGAAATGAACGAATAAACCTAACGAACGTTAAACTAAATGAATGAATTCTTTCTGTATTCAAACTATATTGTTAACCAATACTAATGCACACCTTCAAAAAATCAACGAAATTAACAAATTCTCTTCATATGCAAAATACTCTCATTAGGTCGTAGTCCGCCGACAGTTGCACGGACATCATAGCATATCTCTTTTGTTTTTGAATATCTTTGAATGAGACCTTTACCTTTACGGAAAAAGCTTTATCACACCTATTATAATGTTTCAATGAAATAATGAAATAAAACCTTCTCATGTAAAATTTTCTAATGGTCTGTTGGGCAAATACGAACTGAGGCGACGCGGTGGGTAAAACTCACTCACCGATGAATTTGGCGTCGTTTATCAGCCTCACCGAATGGTGGATGACTAAATTTGGAGATGTTAGTTTTTTTGTGATTATACTAGGGCTGTCCGTAAACTAAGGTCTCCAAGGTGCTGCGGTCGCGAAGTATGCTTTTATGTGTAATCCGGCAACACTAGCGTGTAGCCTGGTTTCAAATCCATGCCAAATCCCTACCACGCTGCACCCTCTGTGACGCTTAGTCTCGCCGCAGTGCCGCACCCGCCAGGTGTGAGTTACGCTTTGTAATTCGTTTTTAAACATTGCTTCGGCGAATCTGAATGACGCCACTGGGATTGTTCCTTTGTCTCTGGTGTCGTGTAATATATCCAGGTCTCGTCCCCAGTCATAAGGGTCAGTATTAGGTCCAATTCTATTTATAATTTACATAAATGATATTATCAAAACTATTAAACATTGCAAAATTAGACTATTTGCAGACAATACCTTAATCTATATTTCGTGTGAAGATTACATAGAAGCAATTAACAAAATAAACGAAGACCTACAAAATATAGCAAAATGGCTGAAATTAAACAAGTTGAAACTAAACGTAAACAAAACAAAATACATGGAAATAGGCAATAAAACACGTAACACAGGGTTAAATTTGACAATTAATGGTGAAAAAATTGGAAAAGTAAATTAAATCAAATACCTGGGTGTAATACTCGACTCAAAACTGACTTTCACAGCAAACTTTGAATATGTGCTAAAAAAGGTATCAAAAAAGGTAAATTTTCTTAGAAGACTAAGACGTAAATTAAATAGAAACACTACGGAGCTTATTTATAAAACTGTCATTGCTCCACATTTGGACTACTGCTCTACGATGTTATATTTGGCCAATGAAGGAAATTTTAACAAACTAGAAGTTATACAAAACAAAGCTATGAGATGTATACTGGGGAAAGGCAAATATTCAAATGAGAGAGGAGCTAAATTGGATTCCAATAAAAAAGAGACTACTATTTAATGTGTTAATTTTTGTGCATAAAATTATGAAAAACCAAATGCCAAAATACTTTAAAGATGAAATTGTTTTTAATAGAGACATTCATAATTACGAAACAAGAAATATAAACAGAGTTCGATTGCCACAAATGAAGAAATCAAAATCACAGAACTGCCTAATGTACAAAGGACTAAAGATGTATGATGAAATGCCTGAAAGTATGAAGAATGAAGAAAGAATGAATGTATTTAAAAAGAAATGTTATGCTTACTGTAAAAATATTTAAATTTATCAAATGAAATGTTACATTGGGCTTATTAGTTTATATTCATGTAGTATAAACTAACTCAATAAATAAAAAAAATTGAGTCCAGGAATTCTTCGCCATCGATGTCGTAGCACTCAAGGAATTCGCGGGCTGCTTCAACCCTTTGTTGTTTGTGATCTTCGGTAAGCATTTTGGGACCCACCTTGGGCAGACCTTGTGGTCTCCCAAATGTTTTGTCAAAATATTTTCAATAGTGGTCTTACTGACATCAGGGATCATATATCACACAGCTCCCGAACCATCACACGTCGATCTGCAATCATTGTTTTATCCACTTTGGCAATTTTTTCGTATGAAACCGATGACCGTCCAGCACGCTTTTAAATTCTCTGCACCATTTGCGCACATTTTCGCACTCGTACACTGTTTTCCGTATACTTCAAGTAGCTGAGAATGATTTTCTACCGATATTTTGTTCTTTGCATAAAAAAAACTAATTATAGAGCGTAATTCACACCTGGCGGGTGCCGTGCGGAAGCTCCATCGCAAACGGCTGCACCGCCGAGACTAAGTATCGCAGAGGGTGCAGCGTGATGGGGATTTTGCGTAGGGGAATCAGGCTACACGCCAGTGTTGCCGGATCTCGCATAAAATTGTTCCTAGCGACCGCAACACCTTGGAGACCGTATTTTACGGACAGCCCTCGTATTTAGTTTTATACATAGACGTATGAATATTACTAGACCAGAACATAAAGGTGAGGGGGAGAAACCAACTACAGCGGGGCGCAGAGCGGGAAGATGAATTTGGTGATATGTGATTCGTCAGTAACTCAATCTGAGTATATGGGTATTTCGCATTATAATATCACTATTTAGTTCTTCAAAGTAAACTCTGCTTTTGAATGAATAGACCTTATTACATGAGCGCAAATTGCTCGCCGCGTAATGAACAAATTTACGAATTCCAAATACGGCAAAGTAAAGTTCGCCTATTTTCATAGTTCAATATTTTGAGGCCATATTTAATTAAAGACACTTTTACAAATGTTTCATAATTTACTTACCCCACTAAACAGCGACAAGCACACGCCATGTATCTCGAGTGATAGTGTGTGTTACAAAAACGACCATATTATGTGATCTGAATAAGGTTAAAATAAAGTAAATTAATACTTGCCTATGGAATGTAATACGACAATTGGGTTTATTCTCTTTTTCACTTCTATTTTTACACGTCTTCAAAACACAAGCCACTATTTTTGCCGTGTTATTTCGTAAAATGCACCGATGAGTGCTAGAAGCTGGCTCGCAGAAGAATGATGTCACATTTTTTAGATTCACGCGAAGCCATACTCGATCCCAGCCGGTTCCAAGGGAACCGGTATGGGGAGGGGGAAATAATATGCTTTTATTGCTTAGGGCAGGTCTAGTAATATTCACATGTCTATGGTTTTATATAAAAATGGACAATAGAGAACTCCAGTCCAATTTTTTTATTTTTTTTAATGAATAAAGACCTTCAAACTTAAATAACTGCATTTTTATTTTTATTTTTATAGTTAGTTTTAATAGTTAAAATAATTGTCAAAGTTTTAATTTTTGAAGACTCCCAGAAACGCACCGTATCTATGGTGGTCTAATTTTTTTACTTTTTAAGTTGTCATTTTGAATCAGTGATGTTATGTCGAGGGAAATTTCCCTAGATCTAGGGGAGAAAAATATTTTTTAGGGATAAGGGAAATCAGGACAAAATCTAGGGAAATTTCGAACTCTGGCAAAAATTTTATTACATATGACAGTATTACTGGTATTATTTATATATATACGTATATATATTTTTTGGAATTCCTATGAATCTTAATTATTTTTCATGTACTTACATGCCATGTTATTTTTAACACTGACAACTCAAAATGATATTAGGGAACGTACCCATACTACGTGACACGTTCGGGGGGGGGGGGGTCTTCAAAATACCACGCTTGGTACAAATGAGCGGCGGGTTGCTTATGATTTTTATTTTGCAAAGTGTTTTTTTTTAATTTGGAATTCAGTTTCTAATTCAGTGGTGAGTGTATTCGTACTTTTAAATTATTACTTCACGTAGCAAAAAGTGTTTTATATGGAAAATCACGGTATTATTAGTATATTTACCAAGTTCCGATATCTTTCCAATTAATTATCATATTAATTAACATATAACAGGATTAGTGTTACACAATCAGGTGGCTACGTAGGTAATTGCGTAAATGTGAAATTCTAGGGAAATTTCACTTCTAACTGTTGGCAACACTGTGAAGAACCCAGAATAATCATGGCGGATAATGACTTTTAGGTGTGAGGTGTGTTTTTTATTCAAGATTAACTGCTTTTAATATAGAAAAACATTGGTAAAATGTCCACATTTCACCGCTACAGTTATTGTATTTGGTAAATATCGGTTCGGACTGGCCACGCTTATTACGAATAATTTTTAGAAAAAAACTTTAGATTCGCCTTAATTACTATAAAAGGAAACTTTTTGGCTTTGGGGCGGCGGAAAATAATGCATTTTAATTTTCAATTGCATAAAACCAAAATTCGCTTCGCGACTGACACAGCGAAAATCCGCGGCCGTACATGTCACTGTGATGTTGGTATCCTTGATAAATTAACAAGAGCTAATACGACTGTAGCCGACTTCGTGTGATAAGGCGCGTAATTATAAAATTTGTCTAGCGGGCTTGTTTGTGTAACATGGTTTGTGATACAAAAGAAAGTGCCCCTTTATAACGCCTACTCGCGTCAAGGCAAGAAAAACATCCCAGTTTTCAAGTGGCTTAGTGGCTACGCTAGGTTTGTGTAACATGGTTTGTGATTCGCGGTATTTCATGTAGGTATCCCACGAAGTCAGCTACAGTCCATAACAGTGACAGCTACGGCCGCGGATTTTCGCTGCGTCGGTTCGCGAAGAGAATTTTGGTTTTATGCAATTGAAAATTAAAATGCATTATTTTCCGCCGCCCCAAAGCCAAAAAGTTTCCTTTTATAGTAATTAAGGTGAATCTAAAGTTTTTTTCTAAAAATTATTCGTAATAAGCGTGGCCAGTCCGAACCGATAATTACCTTGTATTTAATCAAAGTGCAATATAAAAACAATAAATCATCTCTTTCATTGCAAATACATGTGACATCGTGTTTTGTGTCAGGTGTTACTTTGTAGGTACATTGTTTTATGTATAATACATACAGAAACACTGGTATTTATAATACACTGATCATGACGAGTGTGTAACAACTTGTATAAAAAGCCCTATACTAAAAACAATTTGAAAATACATAAAAACAAACGTCAAAATATGACACGACTTTAACCTCAAATAGACAACATTTATTGCAGATTGTCTGCAAATATAGCCCTTTTCGTAAATTGTTGAGGGCCTAAATTATGTTTCAATAAACACAATAACTATTTCAATTTGGGAGGCGGGAATGGGTACCGCCGCCCCGGGAACCTTTATTGGATAACCAACACCTCTGCCATAGGTCACCCCAAGTGGTTCACTACGTTTGGTGATTTAGCAGGGGTGCCCGGGTTCATCGGGTGAGGTTTGTCTAGGTCTTGGAGGCGGATGACCAGGACATACTGAACCCCAGATTCCTACCCACCCCTTAAACCCTTTTCCTTCCCAGAACTCTCCTCTCCTTCCTTTCCTTAAAAAAAAACCCTCCACACAGCATTCTCAAAGATGACATAGGCCCTGAGGGAAATTATTTTCCTCAGGGCCTCCTGTGTGGAGCTCATGTAAAAAAAAAAAAAAAAAAAAAAAAAAAAAATAACTATTATTTATCTAAATCTCTATAAACAGTATGAAAATAAACCAAAAACACGAAATGTTGAATTGCATAGGTACGTGTGCACTTCAAGTCATTTCAAATGTCAATACAATACAATACACAGGTGACAGGTTAACTGTGACGTCACGGTTAACCATTTCAGTAATGCCAACTTAACGCTGTGTTTTGGGAAGAGGTTTAAAAATGCACTTTTTAATAATTTATTAAAAACTCTGCATTTAATATTATGAAATAAAACTTATATATTCAGAATCAGCGTTTCTTGGTCTATATGAACATATTTTTTTAAAGCCATAATATTTTTCACTGGAGTTCCTTATTAAGTGCTATAAGTTGAATTCTGTAACAAAAATGTTGATTCTAATAAAAATGATTAAACTACTTATTATAACACTTTTATACCTAGTTTCTAATAACAAGTACTTAGAAAACAGGTAAATTAAGTATACTATCGAATTAAAAACAGTAACAAGTCGAGAATAAAAAAAATATCTAAGTAAGAATTTCTGGTGAAAATTACCCACCTTACGCTCGATGACAAATTTGAACCTGACACTCGTCGGGTAAAAAGAAGTTTTTTTTTTTATTTAGAATAAAAATATTTGTACATTGGTAAATCTTATTGGCATGATTTATTTTTTACACATACATATATATACTTCTAACTAAAAATTTCATTTTGTATGATAGTCCTCAAAGCGATCAGCCGAGCGATTCTCTATGTTTTGTGAAATCAAGATAGATCTCTGGCGAGATCTCCTGTCAGATTTGTGTGATTTTCTTTGGCTGTTATTTGCTTTTTCTATACTAAAGTTTGAACAAAAATTATACAATTTTTTCTTGTGCAATTAATAAAATGCTGAAACCAGAGGTGGTCTGCTGCTCTCAATTTGATTTCGTAAGTGGCCCACTTTCTGAAAACGAAACTACTAGTAAAACAATTCGGCTTTAAGTATTATAATATCTTTATTGAAAGTAAATATATTTTATAAAGTCAGTACAATTTAAGGTCAATAGTTTCCAAAAATATTTAAGACGCAGGAGCATTTAATACAACCCTGCTAATGTATTATTAATATAATTATTCATAGTTAAAATACAGGCTATAATATTGAGAAAAATAAAACATTGAACAAAAAGCGTGACAAAAAGATACTTTAGGCCTCCGCCCTTTCCTAGAACACACAAAACAATGAAACATCACTGAGAGTACATATATAATAATAGTACGTAATACCTTCTAATTGACAAACTGTAAAACCTGATGATTGTAAAGAGCCAAAACGTACATCTACTCAGATAAGGTAAACTATCTCTAGGCACCGATTATAGTACATATTATATTCGTTGACCATATTATATAAAACAAGGCTATTGTTTGTTTTGTCAACCTGAACAGCAAGCGGAATTACAACATATTACATATCCTAAATACAGCTAGTCTGACAACAGCAGTTAGAATAATATTAGAGAATTGTCCTTTCACCTCCTAAACACCATGCACTAAACATACATTTCGTACAACAAACTCTGTTCACCGATTGACAAGAATGCTTGTTCTACAAGCGATATGGTAACAATAGTAATTACTTCCAAATAAACAAATAGGCAACTAGTTTCCACTAGCCCGAGTTAAACATTTTTCCAAAGTATGTAGATTACCAAAAATATATCTACATTTTTATAAAATTGGAAGTTTTAAGTGCCATAAGCATTATAAATTTGAAATGAGTTAATAGTAAATCTAGTCTATAATGAGTACAACGAATGTTGAATATATTTGGCTTAGGTCCGTACGCATCCCTACATTGAAGATAAAATGGCCTACATTATTAAGGATAACATGAAAATGTTTGTGCTATACGGGCCACAATACATATTTAGTAAGACTGGTGTCAATTGCTTATGAGTGCAATATTGCAAGAATACTATGTTTAATCTCAAATACCTGCCATCTGCTACCTGCTGCCCGCTGACTGCTACCCGCTGACCGCTGACCGCTACCCGCTACCCACTACCCGCTACCCGCTGCCCGCTTGACAGGTGAAACAAACAAAAGGGTTCACTCACAACACAACAAATACAAATAATATTATGTTGCTACTATTATTACATACTATTTTTTTACGAGTTGTTACTCTTTTTTTATATTTTTAACTAATGTAAAATAAAACGGTACTGAAATTGTAAAATCAATGTTACAATAAGAAAAATACATCAACAAAAAGAATACATAGGTATTTGAATAATGCAATAGCGATCATATCGCCCATTAGATAAATAAATCTAACAATTTAAAAATTAAAATACATGTTATAATTTTAGTTTAAAAAAGGTTTCCAGTGATACTAGATTTGCTTTAAAATATCAAAAAAAACTAGAATATTCCAAAAGCAAGACTATTATCACCGGATGAAAACAGGAACCATGTGTAATTAATTGGTTCAAAAATGGTGTAATTAGACACATCTCCTTCTTGTTTAAAAAGCACAAATACTTAAGAATATTCCAATCAAGTTCCATCACTCACATACACATTACACTGACTTACCAAATACATCTACAATATACCAAAATCCACATATGACACACATACTAATGAAAATACTAATGTTAAATACAAATCCAGAAAGGCAGGCCCTTCCCTTACTTGGTTTGCTAGTGAGGTGGAGGTCGCTTGCACCTTATCTTACATTGGACTTGGACAATGGACACCCTTTCACATCACGCATCATTCAGGGCGGCGCCTGCATTCCCCGGATAATCAACTATTTGCTATAAAATAACCCTGACGAGATGAGTTGGTACTTAAATCATTAGTAGAAACAAATCTTTGGAAATTAAACTGATGTATAATATATAAAAATGCATACTGAATATTTTTCATTTATTACTTTTTTATAGCTAAGACACAATAAATTTACTTATGATAATGATAATAGTTTGACACAAAAAATAGATGACATGTAAAAGCACATGACACTTTGTTTCATATGTGTATATAATAAAACTAGCGACAACCTTACACCTAATACGCATGTAAAATAATCCTTTATAATTATCATAGCATATCTAGACTACTTAACACAAGTCATGTGTGTTGTAAAATATACAAAGAATAACCCACTCCGCCACTCCCACGGTTAATCTAATACACCAAGGTATTTGATATGTTAATGAAAACTCACAAAGGACCCCCAATACGGGACTAAATCATAGACAGAATATAATAATCAAGCAACTAACTAAGCTGCTAATGCTGAAGTACAGGCTAAGGAGTGTCTAAACAACACAACTGAAAGAAACCAACAAACAAACACATATAATTACTATAAGTAGTAGGTGAATACCAATCCAATACATACATATTAGATAAGACTTGTGTATTATTTTAAATATTTGTACTTGTACTGACTAAGGAAAACAATAGGGGTGGTGGTTGGACAAGTACTGACTGAGAGTACCCAGTAACCAGTACCCAGTACCAAGTACCCACCAACCACTCACCCGCCCCACCCACTAGGCTGAATGTGATGCTCAATCGTGGAATGCAATTTATATACTATAACATCGTAATAATGTATAATTATATCATATATTAAATTTTCGTATTAGATCAACAATGAATATATTCTTTAATTTAAAAGCCTAAATCTGAATTGTGATATTATTGCACAAGCACATCATGTGGCTTTAAATAAATCCAAGGGAAATAGCTCACAACCATTTTTACTTAAAGAGATACGAACTGATTATTATTGTTAAATATTAAAGATCCGTCATCCTCCTCATTCCACCAGCACTTGTAGGACACAAACGGTCGCAATGGAGCGGGGAGCTGGCGGTGCTTTAGTTTCGCATGTGAATGTGCGTGTTGCAGGTATACATAAAAGTGCAGTGATTTACTGCCCATTAGCCCCCCTCCATCCAGCCCCACGCCCCAATATTACATTGCTTAATATCTACCGTATTATAATAAATATTTTTCAAAAACATGGATAAATACTGAAGAAATATTGAAATGTCCATTAGTATCAACAATGGAAACAATCTTGGTGCGTTTTTTTGTAAATAATTTAGGAAATAGTATAATTCCTTTAATTCAACAATGCGGAAGACTCGATCCCATGACACTGAGTGTTAGTGCTAGTGCTTGCTGCACTATTGGCATTGTGCTTTCTCTTTCCCTAGAGCCAGAGCAACCAACTGCCACTCACACCCTTACCCTTGCACAATCGCTACATCTCGCCCCAGGGTACAAGACCTTCCCTTCCCACCACAGCCACAGTACCATTCTACAATCAATTATTGCTGGAAATTTTGTGTGGGCACATTACTTATGCGGTAGTATGAGCCTAATTAACATCATTAAGTAAAATATTTACAAAATGCCAAACTGGCAAACATACAAGAAAAATAAAAAAATCTGGAAAGATTAAAATTAGGTAAAATTGAAAATAAACTGAAAATAATTTTAATGTAAATAAAAGTTACGAACATTCAAAAATATATAAATGGGAGTAAATACCCCAAACTAGAATAATCAACCTTGAACAAGCCTACAGCCTAACAGATGCATATTGTTCTGGCAATACTTGGTTGCTAATAGAAATGGTCATGAGGATTGTTCATGGTTCATGTACAAACTAAATGCATCATACCCGCTAACATATGCACAATTTAACACTTTAACATTTAATAGGTACACATTGTTTAACACAGTAAAATAATAGGAATTTATCAATTATTATTTATATTCATTTTTAATGGGAATTTTGTACACACTTAATGACTTGTAAAAATCATCAAAAATCCTATCACATCGCTGTAATAATTTTTGTTGTAAATTATTGAATTCTTAAATATTAGGAAAAGTTCAGTAACTGGCAAATTCTCCCATCTTATCCAAGGCAGATAGATTAGATACAAGATCAAAGCGAGTAGTATAGTGGACAAGGCAGTGTAAAACAGTGTAAAGCCTGCTACTAGGTACATACTGCCCCCCACCCACTTACTATGGGGAATTTACTGCTTTAAGCTTTTCTTTTCTCCAGGTTCTTTGTTTTGATCACACTAAATATTATTTGGCCGACTGCAAATGAGAAAAATCGCTTTTAGAACTGAATTTTGTTCATTTTGAATGCTGCTTTTACTTAAATTAAAAGGAAAATAGGTATAAAATAATATTTCTAAAATCACCGGAATTAACATAGTGACTGTTTTGTGTAAATAGATTTCTTTTATTTAAAATAACATTAGCGTATTAACTATTAAAAAAAGGAATTTGGCAGAAAAATTCGTATATATTAAAAGGCCAACAGACTAAGGCCAATCAATTCCACAACACGGATATTATATAGGCCAAACATCAAGCATTCTGTTCTGCATTCTGCATTCTTTAGTTGAAACATACAAATCCAAGAGTATTCCATTCTTCGATGTATCTGTATTCAATAGAGATATATTAGGGGTAAAGGTAAAGGTATAGGGTAAAGGTAAAAGATCATCAGTTACGTACCCGGTTAAGGCTGCGCACAGAGCACTCGTGTGATGGCTTATTGCAGAAAGGAAACAAACATCTTATCAGTATGGTATGACTAGCTGAAATTTATTCACTTTACTTCCAGTCTAGGAATATTCTTTTGTATTTGACTTTCATTCCAATCGTGGAAAAATTAACAAATCAGTCGCTTGGTACTTTATTCAAAATGATATGCTAACGCCGAATAGGAGACCAAAATAATAATTACCGGGTAATAATTCACGTTCATTGGAAAATTATAAATTAGGAATAATAACATTCAACGACAATATCACTGGCTACTCAATCTACAATTTTAAAAGTTAATAACAATGAAAAATAAATAACAAGACACGCTTGGCATGTGACGCATTATATGCCGGCATACGAAGCAGGCAGCTCTTGTGTTCCACTCCCCTCTGCATGACTAGAGCTAGAGTACACCTTCCTAACATGCTCCACCGCACAGTCCATACACGCACCACCCTACTTCCATTCCTTTCTTCCTTCTTACTTCTTCCTTCTAGCAACACGCCACATAAGTCACCACATAAAATGAGACAACCAGACGTACGTACGACTGTGTCAAGGCAACAAACAACAAGTCCTCCCTACAAGTTCAATGTGATGTAGATATTATCATGAATAAGATACATTGTTAGTATTATATAAATGTAGCTATTTATCCACATCCAAATACTACCAATATGATAAAACGTTATATTTTGGAGAAATTCAAAATAAAAATATTATAATATTATATGGTATGAAATTTTGAGTTGCAAAGGGGTAAATAGTATTTCTCGTACACTAATAATAATTTTGTGATATTGGGAAAACCATATTATTAGTCTGCCATATCATTCGCACACTATAACAAGAGTCTAAGGGCACAACTTATCCTGAAGATACTTTATCACAGGTATGTTATTCCAATGGCGCAATATCCCATCAGGTTTCAAATTTAATATTACCACCCAAATCATCAGCTTGGTGCTTGGTGCCCACTGGTGGATTAATGGAATGAAATAAGTCATAAGTATGAAGTTACAATACATATCGATACCGATATGTATTCAATTATTTAAAGGAGCCATCCGTTTTAGCTGAGATAGATTGGGCACCCAGAGGAGATTCCTTAAAAGATTTAGCAGGCAAGATCCGTGCTCGCAGAGTGGGTCGTGAGTGGTGGGTCGAGCGAGTAGGCGTGCGGGGACACCGGGGTGTCGGCCAATAAGCTGCACCTTCAGACAATAGGGTCCATCGGCGATTCCCTTCGCTGCATCCGCTGGATCACTGGACGCCACGCACAACTCACGCACGCGCGCACACACACACAACGTACACACACACACTAGAGTAGAGTAGAGCGAGCCGAGGTCACCAACCAGGGAAGGAGAGGAGTGAACTTCCTCAAGTAAGTAACACAATCAATCACACTCGCACTTGCAACACACACACACACACACTTCTACACCTACAGTAAATTGTCACAATCTATATTAACAAAAATGTTTTAATGTATATAGGATGCTCTCAAAAAAGAGTACATGAAAAAACATTTAACCTTAAAGACTTTTCAGAATATGGTATAGATATATTTAATGGACATTATATAAGTAAGTATACCTAAAATATAGATGGCACGTGAATACAATACACACTGATATGTGCTACCACAAGACGCTCCCTTCCCGAGTTCCAGTTCCCATCGCAACACAAACTGCACTGCTACTGCTTGTAAACAAATACTATACATACATACATACATACATACATATACATGTATTGACCAATCCTAATTGACCAATGTAAATCATTCCGCATTCAAGCAAACCGCACTAGGAACCATTTCTGCCTCTAATTTAATCAAATACAATGTTATTAAATAAAATAGTACGCTTATATAATCTGCTGTAAAACTAAGCTTTGGATTCTCTTCACTACATAACTAAATGCATCCTCGTTAACATATGCGCCATGAAATGATTTACACAATAATACCTAAATCCTATTCAGTACTTTGGGGGTTATATGACTTTTCATTTTAATAAAAAAATTAATAAAATTAATCAGACCATAAGTGAAATAACATTACAGGAGTAGATGTTACCAGTGAGTGCGCAAACTAACAATACCAAACAAAACATCAAATAAAGTATAGAAATAGCGTGAGCATGAGATCTTCTACTGATTGTTGGCAGCAGAGTTCACCGGCTTCCTCACACGATGTACAGCGTGTTGAGGACCAGAACATGGTGATTATTCTTCGCTAAGGTAACAATGTAGCCCTCCGACGTGATCTTCAGTCCACAGCAGCGCGACACCTGCAACAGACAGAGGCACGCATACACGTCGCATTACTTCATTCCCCTAACTCGCATCACATCACACTTATATGTCTAGTTGTGCTACATACCTTCACATACGGGCACTCAAACTCTGTGATGAGAGTGCCCTCCCGGGAGAATACGGCCACGTGGAATTTGTTGCCGTGCGAGTCGCCAATGAGCACGTCGCCTGCGTCCGACACGTCGATTCCGTTGGGGAAGTTGGTGATGTTCTCGCAGCCAATACGGCGCAGGAACTTGCCTTCCTCCGAGAACACTACGACACAATGGCCTTTGAAGTCGCACACGTAGAACTCCTTGCCTGAAAAAATAGACATCAAATCAGGTACTTCACATAAAAGGTGACTATAATGGTACTCCGAAAACGGATACAAAATATTGACTTACCGCTGATAGCAATATCAGAGGGCTCGCGCATACATTCGCTGCAATCGAACCAACTCAGCAAGTCTCCATTCTCCGAGATGACGAACACGGTGGGAGTGACGCTGTCCACGGCCACGATGTGACCCTGTTGTGTCACGGCCAGCCCGGCCACTATGTCAATGTACCGCACCGCTATCTTCTTCAGGAAGTGGCCATTCTTGGTGAATATTTGCATGCGGGAGCGCTCGTTGCCACGGTCGCAGACCACAAATTTTCCAGTGGCACGCATCACGGCCACCTTGCGAGGGTACCAGAGCTGACCCTCTTCCTTACCAGCTGTGCCAAAGTGAAATTTATATGTTCCAGTCTTTTCAAATACCTAAACAACAAAATGCTGTGTTATTAATCACCTCAAAATTTGCATTCAAATATGGATAAAATAATATTATCATTGTATCAAATTCAGCAAATCTACATAAAATTACATAAATATGATTTATAATAAAGAAAATGAATTTGTACAGAAGTTAGTTTGCAAATGACAAATACACATACAGTAAAACTTCAGTTTTGTGACACCCCTACAGCCTTACTCATCATGAGACCGTACCACGGCTCTGTAGCGTCGCGGTAGCTACACAGTGGAGTAAGCCTACACTGCCCAGGGTAAAAATCTTTACTCATCATCATAATGTTTCTCGACAGCTGTTATGATTTTTTTACGGTAGCAGCACTGCTCCAAAGCTGAAAAATGCAGTCAATTTAGCATTTCGCGGCGAGTTGCCAACTTCACGTTTATTCATACGTCAACATCAGTCAACACAACATATTATTCAAGGAGCTTCAGCGAGATTGATCTGTGTTTGTTTACCGTTTCTAAAGCAATTATAAACACTATCTCACCTCGTTTCTACCCCAGTATTGTATGGCACAAAGAACTTGGAGATCGGTAGATACTTTGCCACCCCGTTTATTATTCACATCCAAATACGGCCGTACCAAATCAATCAAACGTCTCATATTGACTTTGGCAAATCTATATTTAGACCTAAAATCTCCTTCCGTAAAGGCCGCAAATGGATCGTACCTTTTTTTGAACCTTTTCCGTAGCCGTGGTGCACGAATTCCGCGAATACGGTCAATATTTGCCAAAGCTCCGTTCAAAACGTCAAGATTCTCATAAAAGTTCGCCATTTCGTCAGTTACAACGCACGGGGTACTGAGTTAACCCTGGTGATCGGGTGGTTTAAATTCTGACAGCTACTACATCTCCCGTACAGCGACGCGGGAAGAACACGCGCATGCGCGTAACCATGTTGAGTAACAATTTCACCCAACCCGGTCTTCCTCCGAGGTTGTATCTTATTTTGCGATGATGGGTAAGACTGCTAGTTTTTAAGTTTTTCCACATTTTACACCTTGTAAGTTTATTATAATAAAGAGCACTACGCTACAAGTGAAAGTGAACAAAACTGCACTGTACAAGGTGTCTGGAAACTCGTAGTACAAGCGGGAAACTGGGGAATCCTAGGTAGGTAGGTAGGTAGGTAGGTATACCTCTTTTTGTTTGATGTCCGCAATAATTAACTAATTAACTCTGCAACAATCATAACTATACAAAAACACATGAAAAAAGTTTTACACCTTCAGCCGAAGAAAAGTGGTATGTCTAAGCCCCAACCTTACGATTTTTTTTGTGTATACAGCGTGTAACAGAACGTACCCGAGGGATTTTAACCATCGATTCCTGACATTATATGAAGTAAAAAATTTAAATGAAAATTTGGTCTCAGGTGATATTTTTGATTTTTTTTTAATTTATTTTTTCTAAAAAAACAGAAAAAAATGGTAGGCGTTGGACAGTTGGAGGCGGGTTGAGGGGTTAATCGGTTACTCGGCTGAGTGACCAATGACAACAAGTGGAAGATTTTTTTTTGTTTGAATTTGAAGAAAAAAAAATTAAAAAAAAAAAAAATATCACAAAAAAGTCACCGGAGACCAAAATTTCATTTACATTTTTTACACCAAATGTGCTCAGGAGTCGCTGGTTAAAATCGTCCTGTTACACCCTGTATGTTGTTTTTTTGAGATAAAACATTTGCAGGAGGCTAAGATAATAGTAGCGGAAACACGGTGTTACCGGGAAGCCATCTTGTAATCTAGGTAGTCGACTTTTTATACGATCTGACAGGTAGTCTGTCAAAGTCAACGAACGGCAACACTTTGTTGACACGAATTCACCTTGGAGAGAGTTAATTTACAGGTATTTTGGTTTCAGTGAGCGCCGCTTCCATCAAGGGCATACATTTATTACGTGAGCAGTTTATTTTCCAATTTAGACTCCCCCCCCTTGGTGAGATTAATTGAGTTTCGGTGGGACTTCCCCCCTCCTCTCACGTGAGATCAGTGGTGTATCTGGGGTTCCAGGCTCTCCCATCCCGCCCCATGCTATCCCATTAATACTGTAAAAACTTTATATATGCCACTAGTAAGGAGTCATATAGAATACAATTCCACAGTCTGGTCCAAATTATGAGGTTCATTCACATGCGATTGAAAGAATCCAAAATAATTTTTTATGTAAATTTTAAAATGGGCATTCTTAGTGAATGCCTAAATTACGATAACCTATTTCGTTCATTAAATTTAATAAAATTATCTGATCGTAGAATCATTTCCGATTTAACCTGTTTGTATAAAATCATTAATTCAATGTTTGACACCCCTGATTTATTATATCGTCGCATTAATTCGTAGACTGCGTAACTCCAAATTTTTCAAAAATACGTTTTTAATGCCATCTGGTGTTAAAATTAGTCTCGCATCGACTAGTAAAAGTCGCAAATTTTAAAAAAATATATCTTTTTAGATAAACACAAATTAGGAAACTGCGTAAACACCATGGTGCCATTTTTACTCGCGAATACTTCGAAACTCCTAACTCGCATATTTTATTTTATTTACCATTTCAGGTCTTATTATTTAACTTCAAAATTATTCATAGTATTAGTATTGTGCTGTTATGCTTTGTGTACTAAGTACTATTATATTTATCCTGTTATTCTTACATACTGAGACTATATATAAAAGTCAATTAGGATGTTACCGAGTAATTCATAAAATAAATATCGCAGTTCTGTATTGTTGTGTTTTATTTTTTTAATGTAAAATTCCTATCTTCGAAGTCTTCAGCTAGTTGTTCATAAAACTGTTCGTAGAAAAGTACGTATCTATCTTTGTAAAATATGTATCTCCATTCTCAGTTTTTATGTAAACTTCCTAACTCCGATTTGAAATAGAAAGCCTTAATTTACAAAATTTAAATGATTGAAAATAAATTTCGAAATATATTATAATATGTTCGGAAAATAAATAAAAACAATGACCCGTCTTTCATTTTTTTTCACTACGAGGTTTTTTGTGCCTCCTGTAAAATTTGACATTTGGTGGTTAAGCATTCTACGAATTAATGCGACGATATGTAATCTCTTTTCATACTCCAGGCAGGTCAGTCACAAGACAGTACCTACCATATTATTGTAGCAATTCTAAGTCAACATGCCAATATTACACTCCTATGCGACGGATTCAACAGCTTGGTAACAAATACCTAAGCATACCTTATTGAAGTTTTTCGTAGGGGAATGTGTTGATGAAACTGTTTGAATTGACTAGCATATTGGTGGTGTTTTGTCGGCTGAAGGAGAGAAGCTATTTTTGTATTTTTTTGTATTTTTGTATTTTTTTTATTTTCATATTTTGTGCCTGCATACTGTGTGGATCAAATTCAATAGTATTTTTGCTTTATATTTGTTTTTGTGCAAATATTGTAAACAGTAATTTCCTGCACTATTTACGAGTATAATTTCATAAATATTGTTAAGTGTATATATGTATGTAAAAGCCTAAATGGGCGTAAATAAAAAAAATAAAAATAAAATTAAGCCCCCCCATTTTTATACGAATCAACAGTTTTATTCAGACACTGGTGAAATTTTTAACACTTGACCTTCAACAAAACGAGGGGTCACTGTCTACATGGGATTTCTAGAAAAAACCGCGATCCTTTTCCCACCCCTTAAAGCAGAATTTTGATAGTTCTTGATGGAATTTTGCACACTTAAAATTCAATGTAAGAGAAAAATTACTATTTGCATCTGATTTTCAAAAACTCTGTGTGATACTATATATACACATACTTAGTGGTAATCAGCTTAAAACGAGGTAAACCACTTATAGACCAGACCCCCTCACCGCAAAACAATCCGTGTGGAGTAAACAAGTTCAAACGTGTTTTATATTGCCGGCATTTTGACCAGTAACGATCTCCGGCCGAGTTCTAGCGGTAATGCCGAACAACTCCACTGTCATCTCGGCGGCCGAGACGACGGTGCTCAGATGACGAACGTGTGGTGGATATCCGGCCATAGTAAAATATGTATCACTACTTTGGCAATGTCATCTCGTTCTCGGTGATGGCGGCGGTGGACAAACGCCCTTACGGTGTCCATTAGGGTAGATATGATGACACTAAGTGAATTTTGGTGACCGGACAACTCAGTATCATGCAATTTCAAAACCTTCTTTGAAAAGTCAAGTGACGAAAAAAAAAATTTTAACCCCTCAGGTCTAGACTGTATTATGTCAGAGGGTCAAAATATTTCCACCTTACAATAAAATCCAAATAAATGGATTATTTCTGAATGTATCCGAAAACTAAAAACAGTTTTTAAAATATACAAATTCAAAATATAACCACAAAAGAAGTTAAATGTACGCCATTATGAAACCAAAGTTTTGAATCGCAATTAGAAATAAATTTATGAAAATTTGGGAATCTATTATTAATATTTTTACATGAAATGACAAAAAGATTATAATACATTCGTCTTAATAAAATATGTTTTATTATTTTTTATATTCAATTTATAAAAATTTTAAGTGTATATTATCACTTTTCAAAAACAGTTTTTAGTTTTTGGATACTTTCAGAAATATTCCACTTATCTGGATTTTATTACGAAGCGGAAATATTTTGACTCTGACAAAATATGGTCGAGGCCTGAGGTGTTGTTAATAACATCATTAAATTTGATTTACATAATTTGTTTTTAAAAACAGATGGATTTCTGCAAATTAAACACAAAAACAATTAATACCTATTTTATAATAATTTTATCTAATTTATATAATTGTTTTACATGATATGTAATATTCTGTGGTCATACCATCACAGTATTAATATAATACCCTTGCATCTGCGTGGTTGAATTTCAGAACCCGACTTCGATTGCATGTCTGACGCCACGCTTTCCGCGCCGCGCCACAAATAACATCATGTTTGTGAAATTTCAAGCAAAGCTATCATTGTTATTCGGTTTTTAATTCAAGAATCTGTCAAAAGATGTCGAAACTTCTGTCAGCAGCTCGCATGTGGATGTTTCTTCCCTAGGTAAGTACTACGGATTTATAGAATTTAAGAATCTTTCCGAACATGGCAATACTTGACGAGTTGTGAATAATAGTAACACGCGGTTATATGCTATATATATATTACATATGATGTCATTGCGTGTCTCGGTTACTTTGTCATGGTTACTTTGTCTCGGTGACTAGCTGTTACTGGATCACAGTGGATCCGAGAAACTGGCTATTTTTGGAACCAGTTCCTATCGGATTTATAAAATGGTCACCAAAACTCAAACTGGGCGAAGCCGCACTAAAAGTCGCCCGCAGGGCCTAGCAGCAAACACCTGCAGAGCGGGTTTTTAACTGCTAGTGTAGATTATTGCGCAATGCTTGTGACAAGCCTTAAGCTGGCGCTGTAAACGGTCAAAATGCTTGACCCAAGCAAAAAACTATGTGCTTGTGACGAGCCGTTTGATATTGTCCGAAGCTCTAGCATATTTAGAAGCAAACCACTAATATTGTGGAGAAGAAAGGGGACTTTTGAGCACAAAAAAATAGTTAAAAAATACTATTTAAATTCGTTGTTTTTCAAATGAATGCAGTTTTTACAGTAAAATAATATTCAAATTACTGAATTTTTTATTTTGACTTTGAAAATTCAATTTTTATGCATACATTATTTTTCCTAAGCGAGGCCGCACACCAGACATAAATTTGTATTACGATAACTGTGGCACCACATTTGAAACAAGACACATTTAACGCCCCCTATATTTGCGCGCAAGCACGTTTGTAGCGGGTGCAGTTTGTGGCGAGACATTAGCCGCACTACATGTATTCAAGATCAAACGCGTTGGTTTTTTGTGGTGCAGTGGCTTGCAAAAATGAAATGACAATATTGAATTTTACGTGGAATTCATTGCAGAGGTTGAAAAAAAAACTTTATTATATAACCATAGACTCACTGATTATAGCAATAGACAGATTACAGAAATCATCTGGAACAAAACGGGCGAAAACAATTTTATTTTTAAATTACCGTTAACTGCAGAATCTTGATTAAACGGGTGAACCCAATAACGTCTTTTTTTTCTCATTAATTGCCACATCAAGAAATCCGTGTCGTCAGATGATGTCGACATTTTCGAGTATGTATAAACCACAACTGTGCATCCGGTGTGCGTGTACACGACACATATACTCTAAATGTTGCGTGCATGTAGCGTGTGGCTCCGGTGTGCGGCCAGCCTAACATTTTCCTCAGTTTTCCTTTGAAAAGAATATTTTTTTTTTAAAAGAGGTTTTCTTGTTAGTTAATTATACTCACGGTAATTCTGTGATTGTTGGTGTCGGCCACTATGATGTCCTCCTCGTTGCCTAGGCAGAAACCGTGCGGAGAGTTGAACTGACCCTTGGCCGAACCCAGCTGGCCAAACTTGAAGCGGATGTGCATGGGTGCCGCCTTGCTGGTGCGCGGAAAGGGGGACTGGGCAGAGGCCAGGGCCTGCTCGTCCGACAGGGAAGGGGCACCCAGAGAGGGGGGGCGCGGAGATGGGGCACCGCCCAGCAGTAAAGGGGGCGAGCGTACACCGCTGCCATTCACTTCTGGAAAAGAAGGGCCATGGTGAAATCTACTTTAAGGTTAAACGTCACGTACGTTATAATCTACACATTCACAGATGGCGCCAATTAAATTATTTTAGGTTTTTAATACTTTGCATGTTTTGCTTTAAAATATTTAATTATTAAAATAGTGAATTAATTGTTTGCGCCCGTACACATTTAATATGAACATAAATAAATACTTTTGTCCATAAACAAACCCAAATCTTTCAAGGCTGAAAAAAATACAATATTGGATTGAGTCACCGATACAAAATTGAATTTTTCAGCCTCTCATGAAAGATTTGGGTTTGTTTATGGACAAAACTATTTATTAATATTCATATTCAATATGTACGGGCGCAAACAATTAATTTACCTTAATATTTTAAAGCGTAACGTGCAAAACGTATTAAAAAACTAAAATAATTTAATTTGCGCCATCTGTGAATGCGTATATTATAACATATGTGACGTTTAACCTTAAGGGTAAATAATTCATAATCTGCTTGTTCATAGATGGCGGTAACTTAATTATTTTAGAACACTTTTGCAAGTTTTTTCCTTAAAATATTAAGATCAATTAATTGTTTGCGCCCGTATACACGCAATATAAATATGAATAAATAGTTTTGTCCATCAACAAACTTAACCCTTTCCGCTCCAATGTCGAGTATCACTCCACATGGTGTAATACTTCTTTTTACGGACAATTCCAAAATTGGAGGGATTTTTTTTGTTAAAATTTTTAATTATGGGACAGAATATTCTAGAATCCTTCGCCTCTTCAAGATTTTCAATTATTTTTACGGATGAACTAATATCAATTTTATTTACAAAAAAAAAAAAACTTTAAAAACGCAATTTTTGAGTGGAAAGGCTTGGAGTGGAAAGGCTTGGAGTGGAAAGGCTTGGAGTGGAAAGTGGAGTGGAAAGGCTTTGAGTGGAAAGACTTGGAGTGGAAAGACTTGGAGTGGAAAGACTTGGAGTGGAAAGGCTTGGAGTGTAAAGGCTTGGAGTGGAAAGGCTTTGAGTGGAAAGACTTGGAGTGGAAAGGGTTAATACTTTCAAAAAAAGGCTTTCAAATACAATATTCTATCGGTGATTCAATCCAATATTATATTTGTATGCCTGCCTTTCTTGTAAAAATTGAGTTTGTATGGACAAAACTATTTATTCATATTGTGTACATATGGACGAGACAATTAATTCATCTTAATTAATTTAAAGCATAGAATATAATATATAAACTAATAAAATGTGTTTGTTAGTTGTTTTTAGTTAGAAAAAATGTAAGGTAAGCCATTTTTAAAACTTTTTTAGTTTCACATTCTAAATTTTTACTTTTAAATAAATTTCGAATTATAATATTTGAAAGTGTATTTTATCAACTTTCAAATAGTTTTTAGTTTTCAAATGCGTTCAGAAATATTCTGTTTATTTAATTTTATTATAAAGCAGAAATATTTTGACCTTCTGAAAAAATAGGCACACGGTCTGAGGGGTTAATATTTTACAACATAACTTGCAAAAAGGGTTGTTTCCTGAAATAATTAAATTACCGCCATCTATGAAAGAGCAGATTATGAATTATATCATTGAAAAAGAAATTAACACTAATAATATAATCTAAATGAAAATATGAAAGAGAACCAGACACAGAAAAATAAAAACATAACGGTCGCAACTGGGACTCGAACCCAGAACCTCTTGTTTAGCCGTATATTATTTAGATTATGAATTATTTGAAGTTGACCCTTTTAAAGGGAACGTTTGCGCGGCCGGTTTCGGCCCGTTTCATGCAAATCTTAGATTTGGATTTGAGATCACCATACCTAGGGAATGCAATCCCGGTATACCGGGATCCCGAAATACCATCGAAAATTTTGCGGGATCCCACTGGACTGGCGGGATTAGAGAAGCGTAGTTCAACTAACTTGACAGCGGTTTTATTATACTTAAATGATCCATATAAGTACGAAGAAGACAGAAGTCAATTTATTAATGTTGATGACACATTTAGTCTACCTTCAAAAAGTGTAATACGCAAGGCAATCAAAACTATAGTCGAAAGGCTAGAGTACACGGACACGGGTAACAACGCAGTAGCCACTGCTCCTGCTGACGCTGATGATGATGACGGTGATGACACTCATCTTGCTAATCTGGAGACATATGCAGCAGCAGCAGCAATGTCACTTCAAGACGAACTCGAACTTACTTTGATTAGTATGAAGATTTCGAGATGAACAGCCTAACAACCTAGATCTGGCAATATGAGCAACATTGAGGTTTTGATAAAGAAGGAAATGAATTACTTTGAGTCCGGTGGATTAAAAGGCACATACCTTCAATTCACTTACAATGCGCTAAAGACTATTGTGCCAACCAGCGTGGAAGCTGAACGAGCTTTTTCAGCCGCTGGCAACCTTACGTCCAATATCAGAAGCCTTTAACTTTAACTTTTTTACGAAGCTATTTCTAAAATAATGTTCAAACTTATTGTACAAGAATATTGTTTATCGTGTGAATGTTATTATTGAAATTTAAGTTGTTATGTAAATTTATGTCTTATCTTATTCTTTGCCAATTTATGACTTAAACTTTACCTCTGTCTAACTAAAGGTATATTAGTAAACCATTTAAAATGTCCCAAAGAACTTGTTAGATTAGGTATAAATTTAAAACTCTAAAAACAAGGTTGGTAGATCGAGGTATTAGGTCTTTATTATACGATTGATTAGATATCTAAGTCCACCCTGCTGGATCCCGCAAATACCTGGATCCAGCGGGACTAAGATTGTTCAGTCCCACAAATACCTGGATTGACATGGTCTTGCAGGATTGCATTCCCTAACCATACCCAACCAAAATGAAAAATTATTTTTGTTAAAAAGGTATATCAAATATCTAGTATGGATGAGAGCTACTTTATTTACTTTTGCTTTAAATTTGAATTTGTATTATCTCTAAACATACAAACCTCCTGTTCTATATTATATTTTAGTTTTAATGATTCTTGTTTAATGGCACTGTTATTGTTTCACTGCTCTTGTTAATATTGTTCTTTTGGCATTTCTTTGTATGTACGGTATATTCTTTGTTTCACATTATTTAATCAATTTTTGTAAGGACTCGTAAGGAACACTATAGGATTACTTTTAAGTTTATTATAATTAAGCGCACTTGAAGTGAAATATTACAAAACTACGCTGTATAAATACTACGTTATTATTATTAAAAAAAAAAACCAAAAGAAAATTTAAAAAGTTACAGGGTGTTGAAGTGGGGGTCTCAAAAATGGCACGTCCTGGTTGACACTATTGCAACCCTCCTAGTAATCTAAAAAAAATAAAAAATAATTCTTAATCCAAACAAATGCTGCTAGGCCTGAACCTCGGAAAAGGTAAAAATTTTTTTTGCAAAATGGCAGCTGTCTGAAATAAAAAACATTTTTTTACCAGTTTTTTTGACTTTTCCGAATTTTTTGAAAATAGTAAAAATTGAAATTTTTAATATTTTTGGTTCATGCAATACAGTAGTGAGTCTTCTCTATATATACTGTATTGCATGAACCAATCTCAATATAGAGAAGACTCGCATCAAATTTCAAATAAATTGGTTCAGTAGAACTTGAGATATCGTGTCAACCGTCTCGAAAAAAGTAGTTTTGAGAAACACGCGTTTAAAGTTTTGCTCTATTTAGATTCTAGTTAGATTCCGTCTAAACCAGTCGAACTAAAATGGCTCTAACTTTTAAAACAATTCAAATTTTGAAAAAATCTTTCTTTTTATTCTTGAATATTGCTATCGAAATATGAAGAATTTTTTTTCTAGACTAGAATACCCCCTTAATCTCTTATTTGCCCGAGACGCGCGGATGCGCGCAGTTTGTGCGCATGTGCGCGGAAAAAATTTCAAAAAAAAAATGTTTGTCTGCGATTTTGACCCTTCTGTGTACAGAATTTGTATGAAGGACAAGGTCAGAATCTCTTGCGCCAACATTTATTTACCCATAAGATGAGCAAAAATTTCATTCACCTTGCAACCCCAGAATATTTTTAAATGATTTTATCTGTGGTATCAAAATGTCAAATTTGCCGCGATTCTGTCTGTCAAAGTCGATGCGTGTTACTTGACGAAAACATCGTAAAACCTATCAACTTACATAATTAACGCAAGTAACGTTGTTTTGGTACATAGTTTATTGTTTTCGGTCAGTAAAATATACGATAACTCAAAATTAATCCACAAAACATTCAATTCAAAATTCAAAGTGGTGCTTTGTTAGGAAATCTCTGTGTTTTTCCTGGCCTATGACGGGTTAAGAGAATAAGGTCTCTACAGTCTGCACAGATGACCGAGTTTCGAATTATTATAAGGTACGCAACAAACCTGTGTTGAGTCCAAGTTTAGCAAGCGCCTGTAAGTTGTTAAAGGCATGCGTGGCGGACAGGTCCCCGGCCAGCAGATCTGCCAGGGTGAAGGGCTGCGGCGGCGGGGGCGGAAGGGCGTGGGGCGCCGGGGCCTCCTTCTCAGCCAGGCTCGCCAACTGCTGCAGGTTATACTCGGCGATGGAGGACAGCGGAGGTAAAGCGGGTGCCACTACCAGAGGTGAAGAGGGTCCCAGGGAGTACTCCTCGAAGGAGGATTGCATGGAGGCGGGCATGGGAGCCGGAGATGAGGTGGTGAGAGAGGAGCCAGTAGCCGTGATGCCGCTATCGGCGCTATCGTTGGAACTGCTCTCCGTTTTGAATTTACCAAAATTCTCTTGAATTAAGCCTTCAAACTTTTCGAAATTGGTTTCAAATTCCAGAGAATAATTGACATCTAGCTTGGGGCTGTTGTTGACAAGATACAGGATTTGAGCAGAAATAACCTTCTTCAACAGAGCGATCTCAGTGGCGTCCCCGAGCTTCAGCAGACGGTTTGTAAACTTGCAGGCATCCTCGATCTTCTGGATGGTCTTGTCGATGTTGTTGAAGAGATCCATGACTTTAAGCTCCCGCTCTGAATGTAAATGTTCCAGTTGCTGGATGGCTCCGTCATAGGCTATCTCCAACATGGCCTTGTAGGACTGGTAGGAGTCACGGATCAGTCCCTGGGCATCTTCCCTCTGGCGCTGCAGCTCAGCCAGGGTGTCGTCCAGGCGCTCAGTGGTTCGCTGGCACTCGTCAGTGCGCAGGGTGGCGCGACGGGTCAGGGCCATCAACTGGCGCCGGATGACAGCTTCAGCCTCCGTGACTCGCTCACACTGGTGGGAGGCGCTGGTTTTGTGACCGCGCACCATACACTCTTGACATACCGCCTCCTCGCACAGGTGACAGTAGTACAGCAGACTTTCTCCCGTGTGCACGTCGCAGAATATTGGCTTATGGATGGCTGCATTTTCTTTGGAATTTTTGATGGCGTCAAAAGGTACGACGCGGTGGTTTTCGAAGCAGCGCATAAAGTCATGTGCCGAAGTGCAATTAGGACAAAGGAAGTGGGAACAATCTGAGCATCGGGCCACGGCCTGGTCCTTGCTCTTGCAGCATGTGCACACCACCGTCTGGTCTACTGCCGACACATCCAGTATGTTGGTGAGAACATAATCTGACGGCAGTGCAGACACTCCCATGCTCCCAAGCTAAAAATATATGTACATTATTTCACTTGTTTGATGCTAACACATAAGAGTACTGCACGGTTTAGGAAAAATTTGAACATTAAATGTAAAAATAATTAGATATTGAATAACTAAATTCGGTCTCTACTCTACTTTACTGATTGCACAAAACAAAGGAAAAGCATTTTCAGATTTATTAGAGCATTGAGGGTCAGTTTCACAGAATTTGAAGAATTCATCAAATTTCAAAGTTAATTTTTAAGTTATATTCAAGTTGTTTTATTTCAGTTCTGAAAAACAACTGGCCCGTAATTACATAATAATGAACGTCGTTCACATTTTAACTTTGAAATTTGATAAATTGTTCAAAATCTGTTAAACAACCCGTCCTAAA